>OY997264.1:311754018-314154018 GCA_963921465.1 Triticum timopheevii
TCCATCTTTAGTTTGAAGTCATGGGGTTGCCATCATCTTGACTCTCACATCTCCCTTATGAATCACTCAACCAACCCCGTCTACGAAAGCATAGCAATCACTACATCGCCCCGGGCATTGGTAACAAGGGGAAAGGGTTCATCCTACCTCATGATACTACTCAAGAACATAACTTAAAATTCTCCTACTGCATGCAATAAAATCATAGGTATTGTAAAATATGATCAAATGACTTGCCTTGTTGACGGTCTTTGAAAGCTAGCGACTCGTAATAGCAGACCTCGCACTCCGGGAATTCTATCGTGTCAAACAATACTACAAATAAGTATACTAGAATATAGCATAACATCAAGTTAATGTAAATCACTAAAGCACTCAAACCGAAACCAAAGAAAACTCGAAGAAAAACAAATCAAGGTTTTCATCACTTCAAGCAACAACTAAGAAATAGTTTTATCCTACTAAAACTATTCTTAAGAGAACCTAAACAAGGGCTTTGCTAACTAACAGAAAGGCAAACAACATATAAACAAGGTGCAAAAAGAATCACATCAAAATCTATTATAGAACCCCTATTATGCCTAAAACAAAACTAGCAATAAAATAAAATAAAACCTTATATTTTACTGTAAATAAAAGTCCACCCTCTGTAACTACAGAAACTAATCTAAAATAAATTATAACATAGGAAAAATAAAATTCTATAATAGCTAGGACAGCAGGAAACCGTAGCAAGCTAAATAAAACTAGAAAAGCTTGATTTCGACTAAAACTAATTCTAATACAATCTAAAAATACCCCAACAAGTTCCTACTGCTAGGCAAGGTCAAAACAAATCAGTAGCAAAAAGAATCACTAAATGAAAATAATCCTGACTCAATATAAGGCAGAAAAACTAATCTAACTAAAACTAATATAAAACTATTTTTATAAACTTAAACATGGCTAAATCTATTTTCTACAGAAACTACAGGAAATTTGTGAACTAACAAAAAAAGAATCAACTAAAAACAATAAATATACTAAAAGATACAGCTTTTACAAAAACAGAACTATCCCTTATAAAACAGAAACTGAAAATAAAACAAAAAAACTAGCGCTAACGGGCCGAAACAGTGTGCGCGCTGAAACTAAGCAACGCCCATGCGCTAAATAGGCTAGATACTCACGGGAAGCAGAAAAAGACCGACCGGGTCGAACAATTGAAATAAACCGTAACTAAACCGGGAAAAGACCGATCTATTCAAAAAAAATCTAACCTTTCGTTGTTTTAATCTGGACCCTAGGTTTGAGATCCAACGGTGGGAGACAGGGCCGGCGGCTTACAGTGCTGGCGACTGCGACGATGGACGACGGCGGCTCTGGGTCGGTGGCGCGATGGCTCCGGTGGTCCTGGGCGGCGGCGGAGACGTCAGGCGGGTGCGATGACTTGAGGGGAGTTCGGGGTGGAGTCGGTGGAGCTCGGGGGCGACGAAGGCAATCAGGGTGAGCTCGGGTGAGCTCTTGCTCCGGCGGGCTGCAGACGAGCTCGAGGCGACAGCTCGGGGTTTTTTGGATGGGGAGATTATGTCAAATAGGTGCGGGTGGTTGAGGGGGTTCGGATGGAGGTGTTGGGAGGGTGGTGTGGTGCTCAATGGTGTTGGGGACGGCGGCGAACGGCGGCAGCAGACGCGAGATGCGATCGGCAATGGAGGTGGCTATAGTGGGTTTTGGGGGTAGGGTTTTAGGGGTGCGAGAGAGGAGAGGTAGGGGCTTTTATAGGGCACATTTCTTGAGCGAGGGGAAGACCCGGAGTAGGGTTTTGGGAGGGAGCGGACGTCGAGGGCGTCTGATGAGGACATCAATACCATTGTTACACCCACAGCCCCGACTGCTACATATACTGGACCAATTACTAGAGCTCACGCACGCCAATTAAATTATCAGGTACTTTCGTTTCTTGGTAATGATTCTAATGTTCATGAGAATATGATGCTGCCTAAATTGGATACATTTGTTTTGCTTACAAATGAAGGGACTAGCTTGGATAAGGATGAACATTGGAGCAAAAACAAGCATGGAGATGATGGCATGCGCAAGGGGAACAAGAACGGAGTTACAAGTGATGATTTCAGAACTTTGAAGCCACCATAATGGGTGCACGAAGCCTTGGACGAAATATACAAGATGCCACTTCATAAATTTCGTCCCGAGGCTATTTTAGGTGGTGCGTCACCTTATTATTGGGCCATGCCCATGTAATTTCGAAATACATAAGTATAGGCTATTTTTAGAGTTTGTATGTCTGGGGAAACAAGAGATAGGGTTGATTTCGGACCCCTCCACCAAGGGCCACGAAATCCCCTATAGCGACCCGACCCGAATGGATCAAGTCTCTGTGCTTAAGTGTCATCCCTGGATCGGTATGCTGACACACACAGTACTCGAGGATTTATAACAGAGGTAAATCACAAGTATAAAGTAATGTAAATGCTATTACCTCAATCCAAATAGCGGAAGTAACAAGGTTGTGGATTCCCATCAACACCAACGGCAAAGTTGAGTGTAGAAATCATAACCCTAACGTAACACTTACTCGTCGTAAGATTCCTGCAACATGAGACGTTGCAGCCACAAAGGGTCAGTACATTGAATGTACTGGCAAATTCACACCATAGAGCAATGATGAAAAAAGGCTATCACTACATGCATATTTGGCTGGTGGAAAAGCTCTATGGTTACAGTTTTGCGTAAAGCCAATTTTTCCCTACTGCAAAGGAATAAATTTATTTAACTATCATGGTGGTTGTTAAACATTGAGAATGGTTGACAGCATTCTCAATCCCAATTAAAAAGTACTCATTAACATCCCAACAATATTAATTAGAGGTAACATGATGAGATTCATATGATATCCAAGTACTAGATACTCAAGATGTCCATAACCGGGGACACGGCTAACCATGATTAGTTTATACACTCTGCAGAGGTTTGCGCATTTTTCCCCACAAGACTCGATCGCCTCCGTTGGATTTCTCGCACTACATGATGTTTGAGAAACGGATGACCGAGACATAGTCTTTCGGAAGCGCTAGCACCTTACATAAGGGTAGACCGGTACACCTACTTTCCCCTACATCTGCTAGTCCACCCGTAAGAGTTCGCACGACTTAATCAACTATGCCAGAGCCCATAATGGCTTGTGGCTGCACATGTAAGTTTCTAGTTTGAATAATCTCATGATCCCTTTGAGCCTGGGTGGCGGTCCGAAGAAAAACAGGCAAGTCCTGATAGAAACTAGGTGGCTCAATCCACCCAGATGTGTGTTTAAGTTGCCACCTTAAATAAACCATTAATTAACAAACTCACATCTGTCATGGAAATTCACTCACCCAATCCACGTCTACTAGCATAGCATGGCATAAAGCAAACGTAGAAGTAACTCCCAAGGGTTTGAAAATAAAACAGGTAATAGGTACTACCTCATCTACTTCCCAACCCACATATTAATTAGATCCTAGTCATCCAATGTTTGAGGATTGATCTAATGCATAAAAACTGGGTAGTAGAAAAGGTATGATCAAAGTGTGAACTTGCCTGCAATGTTGATGAAGATGATTCACACTCAAAACTCTTGATAGTTCTACTCGTCACACTCCGGTCAATCTATCGTGAGCAAGCAATAGTAACCACACATAAGCAATCACTCGAAAGATCGGAAAGAACGAAGAGTACGATTCGGAAAACATCAAAACCAAGCGAATAACTCTTGCAACATAAAACAATTCCTAACAGTACCAAAATTATGTGAATTTGGCCTTATCAGAAAGTTTAGGTCAAGAACTTCGATTTGCAAAAAAGAATCAAATAAATCGGAGTTACGAAACTCAAGTTATGATCAAACGAAGTTCAAATTCAATTCTGATCTAATTCAAATTTTAAACTTCCAAAAACTTGTATAAGTTGTCTTACTGGATAGAGGGGATCATAACGAAGAAGTGGGCATTTGGATAAACGAGTAAAAAGTTGTAGTCATTTGAAAATCAGGGACTAATCGGTAAATAAAATATTCACGGATGGGTCACTGGCTGAGATCTAATAATAAAAAGAAAACTCTACCGAGCGAACGTTCGTTTTTCTGATCTAAACAGCGAACGTTCTCTAAATAAAAACAAAACGCTTCGGGGAAAAAAAATAGAACGATCTGGATCGTTGGATCCAGATCGGACGGTGAGGAGGGGCGACGGCGGTTACCGCGGCGGCGGGTCGTCGGCGACGAGGAAAAGGACGGCGGCGGCGGCTCGGCGATGAACGGGGCGACGGCTCCGGGCGACGGCGGCGACGGCGGAATAGGTGGGGAGGTGCAGCGCGACGAGGGGAAGACGGTGGCGGTGTCGGCGCTCGGCTGCGGAGCCGGAACGGCGTGCGGCGGCGGCGGCAGATCTCGTCGGAGCTCGCGACTCCAGTGAGGGTTTGCGCGGGTGGCGGCAAGATGCGGGAGGGGCGGCGGCGTGAGCAGAGAGAGGGGAAGGGGTGCCGACCTCGGCTTTTAAAGGCCAGGGGCCTCGGGAGGCGTGGGCGAGGGGCAAAGCGCGGCGGCGGTGATGTCGTGGCGGCGGCGGACTCGGGAGAAGTCCCGGTCGGGGACGACAGGTGAGGCGGCAAGGTGCTGGGCCTTGGCCTGGCTGGAGCTGGGCCGGCCCAGTTCGGCGGAAGAAGGTTTTTTTTAACAAATTTTCAGGAAATAAAATAAAACCAAAATAAATAATTAAAATAGTATAGGCATATAATATATCAAAATTTTCAGAAAAAGATTTCCTACAAGCTGAACATTTTTATAGAGTAAAAAAATACACACAAAATCAAATAAAACAGAGAGTGCTTCTGCTCTAGTAAAATCCAGTAAAATCATTTTAAAAATACCAAAATTAATTCAAATTTATTTCTATCCAATTTTCTGATGTAGGGAATCATGTTACCCTATTTTCCATATATTTATTTTTGGAGAAAAAATAATTTCAAAAGAACTTTGAATTTAATTCTTTGAAACTCCCAACTCATATTTCATATGTTTTGAAGAAGTCATTTTATCTTCGCTCGTGAAAATCATTGAGTTGCATAAAGTTCCCGGGTTGGAAATATTTTCCAAATGAAATTCAAATATTTTCAACACCCCTTGTCATTTAAATAAATGGAAGAAGTCATGTCATCTTCTCTCCAGGGTTTTGTGGTGAAAAGAATTTGAATTCATGAAGATCAGAAAAGAAAATGAAAGTTTGAGAATGTCCTTTTATTCCCTCTCATTTAACTTTCAAAAAGTTTCGAATTTCACTCAATCAATCAAACAATCAATCAAAACTATCTATTAATTATAACATTCCAAAATTTAGAATTTTGGGATGTTACAAACCTACCACCCTTAAAATGAATCTCATCCTCGAGATTCGGAGAGGCTAGCAAGAAATAGGTTAGGGCCGGGGGGGGGGGGGGGTCTTCAAAATCCATCGATCGTCTCCGGGGTCTCGGGTGCTACCACCCTTAGAAGCATCGTTACGGTTCCATCAAAACTCATATACTCCATCCTTATTCCTGACAGTGTCGGTCTTCTCAGATCTTCAAGACAATTCCTTCTCTGGCTCTTCCGGTAGCGGCATAACCTTTTTCCTCAATTCTTTGGTCCTTTCATCTTGGTAAAGTTATTTCATGACTTGGTCTTCTTAGCTGACGGGTCTGGCGCCAACACTAAACAACTATCGATATCTCATGGTGGTCAACAATTTATGGTTTCTCCTGCAGGAAATGGGTCTGGGCTGAACCTCACCATATGACCTATGATTGGCAATAACTGCCTTGTACAAGGAAAAAATACTTATACCATTCTAAGGTTCAAACAAGGTTTTGATCGTCGTCTCTCTACTATAGGTAAGTCCCTCAGATTTACCATCCCACATAGCAAGGCGAATAATAAGAGTAAGTCGGTATGGTGATCAATCCATCCCGCACCCAAATCATTATCTTGTATATGGTTTAGCAAATCTCGCATTCTAACACTCGGTCATCCTCACAAGCATTGCAGAATTTCTCTTGTCGACGAACCAAGTTCGGATAAATCCATTGATTTTGCAAGCCAAACAACCATCTATCGTTTTCTTCACAACTCTCAGGTTTTGCGTTACTCCTATAAAATCGTAAGGCGTATCCTCTTCCAGGGTTTTCCTTCAGCAAGAGTGTGCTTGCTTCTTGGCAGGTCCTGGGGCCTGTGGGTTATGGCCCATCTCATCACTTGTAAACCTTGACCTCATCATCGTGGGCAACTGATCGTTATTCCAACATCATACCTCCTTTATATCCAATAGTAATTCATCTCTTCATCCTCGTGGGATATCCCACATACCGAGATAAAAAAAACTTGTACTTATGAAGTCCATACTCCACTTCGTGGAACATCATTATCCTTTCCAGGGTCAAGCGTCCTTACATGGGAATATTGGCCATCTCTGCATGGCACTTCTTCAACTGGGAAATGTGAAACATTATGAACTTCTGACAGTCCTTCGGGTGACTCTAACTTGTTGGCCACTTCTCCCCATACGCTCCAAAACTCGGTATGGTCCCACAAAACGTGGCGCTAACTTTCCTTTAACTCCAAAATGTTTAACTCCTCGAAGCGGAGATACTCAAAGATAAACTCTGTCTCCGACTTCATATTCTGTCTTCTTGCGTTTTGAATCTGCATAGCTCTTCTGCCTTGACTGGGCTACCTTGAGCCTATCGCGAATCAACTTTACTTTCTGCTCAGACTCCTTAATCAGATCCGGTCCAAACAACTGGCGATCTCCAACTTCATCCCACAACAACGGGGTTCTGCATCTCCTTCCATACAAGGCTTCGAAAGGGGCCATCTTCAAACTGGATTGATAACTGTTGTTGTAAGAAAACTCCGCATATGGCAAGTTGTCATCCCAACTTGATCCATAATCCAAAACACAAGCTCTAAGCATATCCTCCAAAATCTGATTGACTCTCTCGGTCTGTCCATCTGTCTGTGGATGAAAGGCTGTACTGAACTCTAGCCTATTACCCAAAGTCTAGTGCAGCTGATTCCAAAACTTTGAGGTAAACTGGGTTCCTCTATCTGATATGATGGTCCTCGGAACTCCATGCAGACATACAATCCTGGTCAATTATATCTTGGCCAACTTCGCACTTGTATAGGTGGTTTTCACTAGGATAAAGTGAGCCACTTTGGTCAAGAGAATCAACTACTACCCAGATAGAATCATATCCCAATCGGATTCTGGGAAATCCGTTAATGAAATCCATGCCAAGCTTATCCCACTTCCATTCGGGTATCGGCATAGGCTGTAGTAATCCTGCTGGCTTCTGATGCTCTGCTTTTACTCTCTCTGTCATACATCACCTACGACTACATACTCCGCAATGTCCTTCTTCATACTAGTCCACCAGAAACGCTCCTTCAAATCCAAATACATCTTGGTGTTTCCAGGGCGAAGCGAGTATGGTGAGTCATGAGCCTCTTGAAGTATTTACTTCCTGATCTTTGCATTATTGGGAACATATACACTATCCTCAAACCATAAGGTGTCATGCTCATCCTTACGAAAACCTTTGGCCTTTCCTTTGCTCATTCTCTCTTTTAACTCAGTAATCTCTTTGTCATACTTCTGAGCTTCACGAATCCTTCCCAACAATGTAGAGTGAATTTCCATTGCTGGAACAAAACCTTTGGGAACAATCTCCAATCGAAGTTCCCTGAAAATCCTCGACTAACTCCTTTGGTAATCCTCCGCTTATGAGGGTATTCGTCCTTGTTTTCTTTATGGTTGTGTCCTGTTTCTCCACAAGCTTGCATGCACAAGGTTTCTTCATGTCATTTCCATAAGGCCTCAACTTCTGGGACACAAGACGAGACCTTTGCAGAGTCAACTTAAATTCTTTCCAAGTGGTTACTCCTTGCCATCCATTGATGGTTTGGTACATCCTCCACCAAGTAGCAGCACCTCTTTCAAAACTCTAAAGAGCATGCTGGGTCATATCCTTTCCGACTATAGGGTTATTCTCCATATGATCCTCCATGTTCTGAATCCATTGGTCCGTCTCCAATTGACTCATCGGTCCAGAAAATACGAGCTCATCTCCATTCATCCTTTATTAGGTCCAAGGGTATTGGGGTGGGATAAGAGAGATCGAGAGGGATACACATAATAGAAACAATAGTTTTCAAAAGACATGTTTTATTGTGGCTGTCGGAAAAACAACAAACAAATGACAGCTCACAATCGCCGCATCTAACGTAAGTATATAACAGGGGTTGGGTCTTCTAATGGTCTATAGATCTCAACATCATCAAACTCTTCAAGTCTTGGTCATGTCTCCGATGGCTTCTTCTGATCATGCTTGTCCTTCTCAAGTTCTTTTGCCAAATCATCTCTGTTGGCGCGAAGGCTCTAGTGACGTCCTTTAATATTCTAGAGTTGCATTCCAAACTTCCGGTTTCAACATCCTTGACATGATCCATGGTCCTACTGTCCTTCAGTTCCTGACAAATCTTCGGTATCTCGATGTCTTGCTCCTCTAGCTTGGCTACTTTCAGCTTCACGTTCCTGAGTTCTTCACGAAACACTTCCTTATCAAATACTGCTTCTTGTAGGTCCATCTTAACTTCTTGATGTAACACTTCAGATCCTAGTGATACACCAGCTAAGGTTAAAACATCATCTTGCTGATAGATGCTGCATCAGCCTTCTGCCATACAATCTTTCCATGCAGCTGCATGCTTAACTCCGCGTGGTGACAATAGCATAGGCGAACGATAACATCGTGAATGTCCATGTTTCTGCTCTTGTCATTTCCATGAGCTATCATTCCATAGTTGATATCTCCTGTCTCAGGGTTTTCCTTGACAAAACTTTGAGTTCTAATGCTCCATGTTCCAGTCTTTCTCTGATACACCTTGATCTCGGGTATTGATAGCTTTCATAGTATGCCAAGTTCCATAAGGGGTGCCTTCATTGGTCATACCAAATCTGGAAATTCTTCATAGCCTTCAAATTCTCCTAGTCTTCGGAGTATTCAACTGTTGTAGTTTCCATTATCATAATGTATGGTAATATCCTCTTCATTCCGAATGGTCTTAGTTGTCCGATATCTTGTACTCCTTGGAGTGGTCTCATTAGTCGAATCTTCGAGGGGTCAAAAGGGGAAAGGGGTATGGTCTCACTAAAAGGGAATATTTGAATAAGCTCAGAAAATAAGAGAGGTAAAAGATTCTTTCGAAAAGAAAGTTGTAGAGAAAAAAATCTTTCCTATGGGCTTGCCAGTTTCTAGGGTCACGTCCTACAGTCAACATGTGCTCTGATTCCATCTTGTAGCGACCCGACCCAAATGGATCAAGTCTCTATGCTTAAGTGTCATCCCTGGATCGGTATGCTGACACACACAGTACTCGAGGATTTATAACAGAGGTAAATCACATGTATAAAGTAACGTAAATGCTATTACCTCAATGCAAATAGCGGAAGTAACAAGGTTGTGGATTCCCATCAACACCAACAACAAAGTTGAGTGTAGAAATCATAACCCTAACGTAACACTTACTCGTCGTAAGATTCCTGCAACATGAGACGTTGCAGCCACAAAGGGTCAGTACATTGAATGTACTGGCAAATTCACACCATAGAGCAATGATGAAAAAAGGCTATCACTACATGCATATTTGGCTGGTGGAAAAGCTCTATGGTTACAGTTTTGCGTAAAGCCAATTTTTCCCTACTGCAAAGGAATAAATTTATTTAACTATCATGGTGGTTGTTAAACACTGAGAATGGTTGACAGCATTCTCAATCCCAATTAAAAAGTACTCATTAACATCCAAACAATATTAATTAGAGGTAACATGATGAGATTCATATGATATCCAAGTACTAGATACTCAAGATGTCCATAACCGGGGTTCGCTCAATCCACCCAGATGTGTGTTTAAGTTGCCACCTTAAATAAACCATTAATTAACAAACTCACATCTGTCATGGAAATTCACTCACCCAATCCACGTCTACTAGCATAGCATGGCATAAAGCAAACGTAGAAGTAACTCCCAAGGGTTTGAAAATAAAACAGGTAATAGGTACTACCTCATCTACTTCCCAACCCACATATTAATTAGATCCTAGTCATGCAATGTTTGAGGATTGATCTAATGCATAAAAACTGGGTAGTAGAAAAGGTATGATCAAAGTGTGAACTTGCCTGCAATGTTGATGAAGATGATTCGCACTCAAAACTCTTGATAGTTCTACTCGTCACACTCCGGTCAATCTATCGTGAGCAAGCAATAGTAACCACACATAAGCAATCACTCGAAAGATCGGAAAGAACGAAGAGTACGATTCGGAAAACATCAAAACCAAGCGAATAACTCTTGCAACATAAAACAATTCCTAACAGTACCAAAATTATGTGACTTTGGCCTTATCAGAAAGTTTAGGTCAAGAACTTCGATTTGCAAAAAGAAAATAAATCGGAGTTACGAAACTCAAGTTATGATCAAACGAAGTTCAAATTCAATTCTGATCTAATTCAAATTTTAAACTTCCAAAAACTTGTATAAGTTGTCTTACTGGATAGAGGGGATCATAACGAAGAAGTGGGCGTTGGTTTCGTTGCATTTGGATAAACGAGTAAAATGTTGTAGTCATTTGAAAATCAAGGACTAATCGGTAAATAAAGTATTCACGGATGGGTCACTGGCTGAGATCTAATAATAAAAAGAAAACTCTACCGAGCGAACGTTCGTTTTTCTGATCTAAACAGCGAACGTTCTCTAAATAAAAACAAAACGCTTCGGGGAAAAAAATAGAACGATCTGGATCGTTGGATCCAGATCGGACGGTGAGGAGGGGCGACGGCGGTTACCGCGGCGGCGGGTCGTCGGCGACGAGGAAAAGGACGGCGGCGGCGGCTCGGCGATGAACGGGGCGACGGCTCCGGGCGTCGGCGGCGACGGCGGAGTAGGTGGGGAGGTGCAGCGCGACGAGGGGAAGACGGTGGCGGTGTCGGCGCTCGGCTGCGGAGCCGGAACGGCGTGTTGCGGCGGCGGCAGATCTCGTCGGAGCTCGCGACTCCGGCGAGGGTTTGCGCGGGTGGCGGCAAGATGCGGGAGGGGCGGCGGCGTGAGCAGAGAGAGGGGAAGGGGTGCCGACCTCGGCTTTTAAAGGCCAGGGGCCTCGGGAGGCGTGGGCGAGGGGCAAAGCGCGGCGGCGGCGATGTCGTGGCGGCGGCGGACTCGGGAGAAGTCCCGGTCGGGGACGACAGGTGAGGCGGCAAGGTGCTGGGCCTTGGCCTGGCTGGAGCTGGGCCGGCCCAGTTCGGCGGAAGAAGGTTTTTTTTTAACAAATTTTCAGGAAATAAAATAAAACCAAAATAAATAATTAAAATAGTATAGGCATATAATATATCAAAATTTTCAGAAAAAGATTTCCTACAAGCTGAACATTTTGATAGAGTAAAAAAATACACACAAAATAAAATAAAACAGAGAGTGCTTCTGCTCTAGTAAAATCCAGTAAAATCATTTTAAAAATACCAAAATTAATTCAAATTTATTTCTATCCAATTTTCTGATGTAGGGAATCATGTTACCCTATTTTCCATATATTTATTTTTGGAGAAAAAAATAAATTCAAAAGAACTTTGAATTTAATTCTTTGAAACTCCCAACTCATATTTCATATGTTTTGAAGAAGTCATTTTATCTTCGCTCGTGAAAATCATTGAGTTGCATAAAGTTCCTGGGTTGGAAATATTTTCCGAATGAAATTCAAATATTTTCAACACCCCTTGTCATTTAAATAAATGGAAGAAGTCATGTCATCTTCTCTCCAGGGTTTTGTGGTGAAAAGAATTTGAATTCATGAAGATCAGAAAAGAAAATGAAAGTTTGAGAATGTCCTTTTATTCCCTCTCATTTAACTTTCAAAAAGTTTCGAATTTCACTCAATCAATCAAACAATCAATCAAAACTATCTATTAATTATAACATTCCAAAATTTAGAATTTTGGGATGTTACAAACCTACCACCCTTAAAATGAATCTCATCCTCGAGATTCGGAGAGGCTAGCAAGAAATAGGTTAGGGCCGGGGGGGGGGGGGGGGTCTTCAAAATCCATCGATCGTCTCTGGGGTCTCGGGTGCTACCACCCTTAGAAGCATCGTTACGGTTCCATCAAAACTCATATACTCCATCCTTATTCCTGACAGTGTCGGTCTTCTCAGATCTTCAAGACAATTCCTTCTCTGGCTCTTCCGGTAGCGGCATAACCTTTTTCCTCAATTCTTTGGTCCTTTCATCTTGGTAAAGTTATTTTATGACTTAGTCTTCTTAGCTGACGGGTCTGGCGCCAACACTAAACAACTATCGATATCTCATGGTGGTCAACAATTTATGGTTTCTCCTGCAGGAAATGGGTCTGGGCTGAACCTCACCATATGACCTATGATTGGCAATAACTGCCTTGTACAAGGAAAAAATACTTATACCATTCTAAGGTTCAAACAAGGTTTTGATCGTCGTCTCTCTACTATAGGTAAGTCCCTCAGATTTACCATCCCACATAGCAAGGCGAATAATAAGAGTAAGTCGGTATGGTGATCAATCCATCCCGCACCCAAATCATTATCTTGTATATGGTTTAGCAAATCTCGCATTCTAACACTCGGTCATCCTCACAAGCATTGCAGAATTTCTCTTGTCGACGAACCAAGTTCGGATAAATCCATTGATTTTGCAAGCCAAACAACCATCTATCGTTTTCTTCACAACTCTCAGGTTTTGTGTTACTCCTATAAAATCGTAAGGCGTATCCTCTTCCAGGGTTTTCCTTCAGCAAGAGTGTGCTTGCTTCTTGGCAGGTCCTGGGGCCTGTGGGTTATGGCCCATCTCATCACTTGTAAACCTTGACCTCATCATCGTGGGCAACTGATCGTTATTCCAACATCATACCTCCTTAATATCCAATAGTAATTCATCTCTTCATCCTCGTGGGATATCCCACATACCGAGATAAAAAAAACTTGTACTTATGAAGTCCATACTCCACTTCGTGGAACATCATTATCCTTTCCAGGGTCAAGCGTCCTTACATGGGAATATTGGCCATCTCTGCATGGCACTTCTTCAACTGGGAAATGTGAAACATTATGAACTTCTGACAGTCCTTCGGGTGACGGGGCCGGTGGGTTACAGTGCTGGCGACGCCGACGATGGACGACGGCGGCTCTGGCGTCGGTGGCGCGACGGCTCCGGTGGTCCTGGGCGGCGGCGGAGATGTCAGGCGGGTGCGATGACTCGAGGGGAGTTCGGGGTGGAGTTGGTGGAGCTCGGGGGCGACGAAGGCGATCAGGGTGAGCTCGGGTGAGCTCTTGCTCCGGCGGGCGGCAGACGAGCTCGAGGCGGCAGCTCGGGGTTTTTTGGATGGGGAGATTATGTCAAATAGGTGCGGGTGCTTGAGGGGGTTCGGATGGAGGTGTTGGGAGGGTGGTGTGGTGCTCAATGGTGTTGGGGACGGCGGCGAACGGCGGCAGCAGACGCGAGATGCGATCGGCAATGGAGGTGGCTATAGTGGGTTTTGGGGGTAGGGTTTTAGGGGTGCGAGAGAGGAGAGGTAGGGGCTTTTATAGGGCACGTTTCTTGAGCGAGGGGAAGACCCGGAGTAGGGTTTTGGGAGGGCGCGGACGTCGAGGGCGTCTGATGAGGACATCAATACCATTGTTACACCCACAGCCTCGACTGCTACATATACTGGACCAATTACTAGAGCTCACGCACGCCAATTAAATTATCAGGTACTTTCGTTTCTTGGTAACGATTCTAATGTTCATGAGAATATGATGCTTCCTAAATTGGATACATTTGTTTTGCTTACAAATGAAGGGACTAGCTTGGATAAGGATGAACATTGGAGCAAGAACAAGCATGGAGATGATGGCATGCGCAAGGGGAACAAGAACGGAGTTACAAGTGATGATTTCAGAACTTTGAAGCCACCATAATGGGTGCACGAAGCCTTGGACGAAATATACAAGATGCCACTTCATAAATTTCGTCCCGAGGCTATTTTAGGTGGTGCGTCACCTTATTATTGGGCCAGGCCCATGTAATTTCGAAATACATAAGTATAGGCTATTTTTAGAGTTTGTATGTCTGGGGAAACAAGAGATAGGGTTGATTTCGGACCCCTCCACCAAGGGCCACGAAATCCCCTGTAGCGACCCGACCCGAATGGATCAAGTCTCTGTGCTTAAGTGTCATCCCTGGATCGGTATGCTGACACATACAGTACTCGAGGATTTATAACAGAGGTAAATCACATGTATAAAGTAACGTAAATGCTATTACCTCAATCCAAATAGCGGAAGTAACAAGGTTGTGGATTCCCATCAACACCAACGGCAAAGTTGAGTGTAGAAATCATAACCCTAACGTAACACTTACTCGTCGTAAGATTCCTGCAACATGAGACGTTGCAGCCACAAAGGGTCAGTACATTGAATGTACTGGCAAATTCACACCATAGAGCAATGATGAAAAAAGGCTATCACTACATGCATATTTGGCTGGTGGAAAAGCTCTATGGTTACAGTTTTGCGTAAAGCCAATTTTTCCCTACTGCAAAGGAATAAATTTATTTAACTATCATGGTGGTTGTTAAACACTGAGAATGGTTGACAGCATTCTCAATCCCAATTAAAAAGTACTCATTAACATCCAAACAATATTAATTAGAGGTAACATGATGAGATTCATATGATATCCAAGTACTAGATACTCAAGATGTCCATAACCGGGGTTCGCTCAATCCACCCAGATGTGTGTTTAAGTTGCCACCTTAAATAAACCATTAATTAACAAACTCACATCTGTCATGGAAATTCACTCACCCAATCCACGTCTACTAGCATAGCATGGCATAAAGCAAACGTAGAAGTAACTCCCAAGGGTTTGAAAATAAAACAGGTAATAGGTACTACCTCATCTACTTCCCAACCCACATATTAATTAGATCCTAGTCATGCAATGTTTGAGGATTGATCTAATGCATAAAAACTGGGTAGTAGAAAAGGTATGATCAAAGTGTGAACTTGCCTGCAATGTTGATGAAGATGATTCGCACTCAAAACTCTTGATAGTTCTACTCGTCACACTCCGGTCAATCTATCGTGAGCAAGCAATAGTAACCACACATAAGCAATCACTCGAAAGATCGGAAAGAACGAAGAGTACGATTCGGAAAACATCAAAACCAAGCGAATAACTCTTGCAACATAAAACAATTCCTAACAGTACCAAAATTATGTGACTTTGGCCTTATCAGAAAGTTTAGGTCAAGAACTTCGATTTGCAAAAAGAATCAAATAAATCGGAGTTACGAAACTCAAGTTATGATCAAACGAAGTTCAAATTCAATTCTGATCTAATTCAAATTTTAAACTTCCAAAAACTTGTATAAGTTGTCTTACTGGATAGAGGGGATCATAACGAAGAAGTGGGCGTTGGTTTCGTTGCATTTGGATAAACGAGTAAAAAGTTGTAGTCATTTGAAAATCAGGGACTAATCGGTAAATAAAATATTCACGGATGGGTCACTGGCTGAGATCTAATAATAAAAGGAAAACTCTACCGAGCGAACGTTCGTTTTTCTGATCTAAACAGCGAACGTTCTCTAAATAAAAACAAAACGCTTCGGGAAAAAAATAGAACGATCTGGATCGTTGGATCCAGATCGGACGGTGAGGAGGGGCGACGGCGGTTACCGCGGCGACGGGTCGTCGGCGACGAGGAAAAGGACGGCGGCGGCGGCTCGGCGATGAACGGGGCGACGGCTCCGGGCGTCGGCGGCGACGGCGGAGTAGGTGGGGAGGTGCAGCGCGACGAGGGGAAGACGGTGGCGGTGTCGGCGCTCGGCTGCGGAGCCGGAACGGCGTGCGGCGGCGGCGGCAGATCTCGTCGGAGCTCGCGACTCCGGCGAGGGTTTGCGCGGGTGGCGGCAAGATGCGGGAGGGGCGGCGGCGTGAGCAGAGAGAGGGGAAGGGGTGCCGACCTCGGCTTTTAAAGGCCAGGGGCCTCGGGAGGCGTGGGCGAGGGGCAAAGCGCGGCGGCGGCGATGTCGTGGCGGCGGCGGACTCGGGAGAAGTCCCGGTCGGGGACGACAGGTGAGGCGGCAAGGTGCTGGGCCTTGGCCTGGCTGGAGCTGGGCCGGCCCAGTTCGGCGGAAGAAGGTTTTTTTTAACAAATTTTCAGGAAATAAAATAAAACCAAAATAAATAATTAAAATAGTATAGGCATATAATATATCAAAATTTTCGGAAAAAGATTTCCTACAAGATGAACATTTTTATAGAGTAAAAAAATATACACAAAATCAAATAAAACAGAGAGTGCTTCTGCTCTAGTAAAATCCAGTAAAATCATTTTAAAAATACCAAAATTAATTCAAATTTATTTCTATCCAATTTTCTGATGTAGGGAATCATGTTACCCTATTTTCCATATATTTATTTTTGGACAAAAAAATAAATTCAAAAGAACTTTGAATTTAATTCTTTGAAACTCCCAACTCATATTTCATATGTTTTGAAGAAGTCATTTTATCTTCGCTCGTGAAAATCATTGAGTTGCATAAAGTTCCTGGGTTGGAAATATTTTCCAAATGAAATTCAAATATTTTCAACACCCCTTGTCATTTAAATAAATGGAAGAAGTCATGTCATCTTCTCTCCAGGGTTTTCTGGTGAAAAGAATTTGAATTCATGAAGATCAGAAAAGAAAATGAAAGTTTGAGAATGTCCTTTTATTCCCTCTCATTTAACTTTCAAAAAGTTTCGAATTTCACTCAATCAATCAAACAATCAATCAAAACTATCTATTAATTATAACATTCCAAAATTTAGAATTTTGGGATGTTACAAACCTACCACCCTTAAAATGAATCTCATCCTCGAGATTCGGAGAGGCTAGCAAGAAATAGGTTAGGGCCGGGGGGGGGGGGGGGGTCTTCAAAATCCATCGATCGTCTCCGGGGTCTCGGGTGCTACCACCCTTAGAGGCATCGTTACGGTTCCATCAAAACTCATATACTCCATCCTTATTCCTGACAGTGTCGGTCTTCTCAGATCTTCAAGACAATTCCTTCTCTGGCTCTTCCGGTAGCGGCATAACCTTTTTCCTCAATTCTTTGGTCCTTTCATCTTGGTAAAGTTATTTCATGACTTGGTCTTCTTAGCTGACGGGTCTGCCGCCAACACTAAACAACTATCGATATCTCATGGTGGTCAAAAATTTATGGTTTCTCCTGCAGGAAATGGGTCTGGGCTGAACCTCACCGTATGACCTATGATTGGCAATAACTGCCTTGTACAAGGAAAAAATACTTATACCATTCTAAGGTTCAAACAAGGTTTTGATCGTCGTCTCTCTACTATAGGTAAGTCCCTCAGATTTACCATCCCACATAGCAAGGCGAATAATAAGAGTAAGTCGGTATGGTGATCAATCCATCCCGCACCCAAATCATTATCTTGTATATGGTTTAGCAAATCTCGCATTCTAACACTCGGTCATCCTCACAAGCATTGCAGAATTTCTCTTGTCGACGAACCAAGTTCGGATAAATCCATTGATTTTGCAAGCCAAACAACCATCTATCGTTTTCTTCACAACTCTCAGGTTTTGCGTTACTCCTATAAAATCGTAAGGCGTATCCTCTTCCAGGGTTTTCCTGTCCTGGGGCCTGTGGGTTATGGCCCATCTCATCACTTGTAAACCTTGACCTCATCATCGTGGGCAACTGATCGTTATTCCAACATCATACCTCCTTTATATCCAATAGTAATTCATCTCTTCATCCTCGTGGGATATCCCACATACCGAGATAAAAAAACTTGTACTTATGAAGTCCATACTCCACTTCGTGGAACATCATTATCCTTTCCAGGGTCAAGCGTCCTTACATGGGAATATTGGCCATCTCTGCATGGCACTTCTTCAACTGGGAAATGTGAAACATTATGAACTTCTGACAGTCCTTCGGGTGACGGGGCCGGCGGGTTACAGTGCTGGCGACGGCGACGATGGACGACGGCGGCTCTGGCGTCAGTGGCGCGACGGCTCCGGTGGTCCTGGGCGGCGGCGGAGACGTCAGGCGGGTGCGATGACTCGAGGGGAGTTCGGGGTGGAGTCGGTGGAGCTCGGGGGCGACGAAGGCGATCAGGGTGAGCTCGGGTGAGCTCTTGCTCCGGCGGGCGGCAGACGAGCTCGAGGCGACAGCTCGGGGTTTTTTGGATGGGGAGATTATGTCAAATAGGTGCGGGTGGTTGAGGGGGTTCGGATGGAGGTGTTGGGAGGGTGGTGTGGTGCTCAATGGTGTTGGGGACGGCGGCGAACGGCGGTAGCAGACGCGAGATGCGATCGGCAATGGAGGTGGCTATAGTGGGTTTTGGGGGTAGGGTTTTAGGGGTGCGAGAGAGGAGAGGTAGGGGCTTTTATAGGGCACGTTTCTTGAGCGAGGGGAAGACCCGGAGTAGGGTTTTGGGAGGGCGCGGACGTCGAGGGCGTCTGATGAGGACATCAATACCATTGTTACACCCACAGCCTCGACTGCTACATATACTGGACCAATTACTAGAGCTCACGCACGCCAATTAAATTATCAGGTACTTTCGTTTCTTGGTAATGATTCTAATGTTCATGAGAATATGATGCTGCCTAAATTGGATACATTTGTTTTGCTTACAAATGAAGGGACTAGCTTGGATAAGGATGAACATTGGAGCAAGAACAAGCATGGAGATGATGGCATGCGCAAGGGGAACAAGAACGGAGTTACAAGTGATGATTTCAGAACTTTGAAGCCACCATAATGGGTGCACGAAGCCTTGGACGAAATATACAAGATGCCACTTCATAAATTTCGTCCCGAGGCTATTTTAGGTGGTGTGTCACCTTATTATTGGGCCAGGCCCATGTAATTTCGAAATACATAAGTATAGGCTATTTTTAGAGTTTGTATGTCTGGGGAAACAAGAGATAGGGTTGATTTCGGACCCCTCCACCAAGGGCCACGAAATCCCCTGTAGCGACCCGACCCGAATGGATCAAGTCTCTGTGCTTAAGTGTCATCCCTGGATCGGTATGCTGACACACACAGTACTCGAGGATTTATAACAGAGGTAAATCACATGTATAAAGTAACGTAAATGCTATTACCTCAATCCAAATAGCGGAAGTAACAAGGTTGTGGATTCCCATCAACACCAACGGCAAAGTTGAGTGTAGAAATCATAACCCTAACGTAACACTTACTCGTCGTAAGATTCCTACAACATGAGACGTTGCAGCCACAAAGGGTCAGTACATTGAATGTACTGGCAAATTCACACCATAGAGCAATGATGAAAAAAGGCTATCACTACATGCATATTTGGCTAGTGGAAAAGCTCTATGGTTACAGTTTTGCGTAAATCCAATTTTTCCCTACTGCAAAGGAATAAATTTATTTAACTATCATGGTGGTTGTTAAACATTGAGAATGGTTGACAACATTCTCAATCCCAATTAAAAAGTACTCATTAACATCCAAACAATATTAATTAGAGGTAACATGATGAGATTCATATGATATCCAAGTACTAGATACTCAAGATGTCCATAACCGGGGTTCGCTCAATCCACCCAGATGTGTGTTTAAGTTGCCACCTTAAATAAACCATTAATTAACAAACTCACATCTGTCATGGAAATTCACTCACCCAATCCACGTCTACTAGCATAGCATGGCATAAAGCAAACGTAGAAGTAACTCCCAAGGGTTTGAAAATAAAACAGGTAATAGGTACTACCTCATCTACTTCCCAACCCACATATTAATTAGATCCTAGTCATGCAATGTTTGAGGATTGATCTAATGCATAAAAACTGGGTAGTAGAAAAGGTATGATCAAAGTGTGAACTTGCCTGCAATGTTGATGAAGATGATTCGCACTCAAAACTCTTGATAGTTCTACTCGTCACACTCCGGTCAATCTATCGTGTGCAAGCAATAGTAACCACACATAAGCAATCACTCGAAAGATCGGAAAGAACGAAGAGTACGATTCGGAAAACATCAAAACCAAGCGAATAACTCTTGCAACATAAAACAATTCCTAACAGTACCAAAATTATGTGACTTTGGCCTTATCAGAAAGTTTAGGTCAAGAACTTCGATTTGCAAAAAGAATCAAATAAATCGGAGTTATGAAACTCAAGTTATGATCAAACGAAGTTCAAATTCAATTCTGATCTAATTCAAATTTTAAACTTCCAAAAACTTGTATAAGTTGTCTTACTGGATAGAGGGGATCATAACGAAGAAGTGGGCGTTGGTTTCGTTGCATTTGGATAAACGAGTAAAAAGTTGTAGTCATTTAAAAATCAGGGACTAATCGGTAAATAAAATATTCACGGATGGGTCACTGGCTGAGATCTAATAATAAAAAGAAAACTCTACCGAGCGAACGTTCGTTTTTCTGATCTAAACAGCGAACGTTCTCTAAATAAAAACAAAACGCTTCGGGGAAAAAAAATAGAACGATCCAGATCGGACGGTGAGGAGGGGCGACGGCGGTTACCGCGGCGGCGGGTCGTCGGCGACGAGGAAAAGGACGGCGGCGGCGGCTCGGCGATGAACGGGGCGACGGCTCCGGGCGTCGGCGGCGACGGCGGAGTAGGTGGGGAGGTGCAGCGCGACGAGGGGAAGACGGTGGCGGTGTCGGCGCTCGGCTGCGGAGCCGGAACGGCGTGCGGCGGCGGCGGCAGATCTCGTCGGAGCTCGCGACTCCGGCGAGGGTTTGCGCGGGTGGCGGCAAGATGCGGGAGGGGCGGCGGCGTGAGCAGAGAGAGGGGAAGGGGTGCCGACCTCGGCTTTTAAAGGCCAGGGGCCTCGGGAGGCGTGGGCGAGGGGCAAAGCGCGGCGGCGGCGATGTCGTGGCGGCGGCGGACTCGGGAGAAGTCCCGGTCGGGGACGACAGGTGAGGCGGCAAGGTGCTGGGCCTTGGCCTGGCTGGAGCTGGGCCGGCCCAGTTCGGCGGAAGAAGGTTTTTTTAACAAATTTTCAGGAAATAAAATAAAACCAAAATAAATAATTAAAATAGTATAGGCATATAATATATCAAAATTTTCAGAAAAAGATTTCCTACAAGCTGAACATTTTTATAGAGTAAAAAAAATACAAACAAAATCAAATAAAACAGAGAGTGCTTCTGCTCTAGTAAAATCCAGTAAAATCCTTTTAAAAATACCAAAATTAATTCAAATTTATTTCTATCCAATTTTCTGATGTAGGGAATCATGTTACCCTATTTTCCATATATTTATTTTTGGAGAAAAAAATAAATTCAAAAGAACTTTGAATTTAATTCTTTGAAACTCCCAACTCATATTTCATATGTTTTGAAGAAGTCATTTTATCTTCGCTCGTGAAAATCATTGAGTTGCATAAAGTTCCTGGGTTGAAAATATTTTCCAAATGAAATTCAAATATTTTCAACACCCCTTGTCATTTAAATAAATGGAAGAAGTCATGTCATCTTCTCTCCAGGGTTTTGTGGTGAAAAGAATTTGAATTCATGAAGATCAGAAAAGAAAATGAAAGTTTGGGAATGTCCTTTTATTCCCTCTCATTTAACTTTCAAAAAGTTTCGAATTTCACTCAATCAATCAAACAATCAATCAAACTATCTATTTATTATAACATTCCAAAATTTAGATTTTTGGGATGTTACATCCCCCCCTCTTCCTCCATATATATAGCCCTTAGGGCACTGTTTAGACTTTGGGTTTTGTTTAGATTAAAAGTTCGCCATAACTGCAACTTCGCGTACTTCATTTGTGTTCCACGACGAGACAAAGGCGTCACAGAACCCCACCTTGATCAATAAAGCTTTCATCTTATATTCACAATATCCAGATTGCAATCTCAGTTTCTTGCTTGTTCTTCGTTTGCTCGCAGGAAACAGACCCTCGTGGTCAGGTTGATCGTGCTCCCGCGTGGTCAATAACCTCTCGGAGTTGGTTTAGCGATTGCTAAGGCGCGACGTCCTCGCACGTTCGTATTCGGATCATCAAAGTCGACTTCCACCAAGGCGATATCCATCATCTCATCGAAAGACGGGACACCTTTGCCTCTATCAAGTGGTATCAGATTTCCAGGTTGCTCGGTGAGATTTTACAATTTTTCGTAGTTTAGATCGAGTCTATTCTTCATACCTATAGTCCATGAAAAAGCCAACAAAAAAATTAGGGTTAGTTCATCCTATCCGAACCAGTCTGAGCCTTTGCATAGTCTTTTCAATATTTTGCTTTGTTGAATTTGTGGTTGCATCATCGTGTCAAGTTGCTGGTCTTAGCGTCTAGTCTGTTAGAGTTTCGAGTTCTGGTCATAAGTTGTCACGCCGCCACCGCACCATCATCATTTCCCCTGCCACCTACCACCACCGCTCCTAATCCGTATCCATATACCACCACCAATCCGTATCCATATACCACCACCGATCCATATCCATATACTACCACCGCTACCACCACCGCTACCATATATCCACCACCAATCCGAGTTCCTTGCATATTAGGTTTATTTTCGAGATCCATCTAATTTCCGATTCGTTTTTCCTTTACTGAGTAGGTTTCGAAAAAAAGGTCTCGAGACCCCCGGGCAGTTTTTGGGCCAAAATTTCGGCGACCGAAAATATTTTTTCCCTATCCTATTTTTAGGTCCCAGGGAGTGTTTTGAGACACTCGCCATCATAGTGATTTTTTGTCACACTTTTTTGTCGTCACTGCCCTGATTTCCGAAAAAAAAATTGTCAAAAAAATTTCGTGCCCATCCTGTCAGTTTGACCTGGGAAGAGTTTTGAGACACTCGCCATTATAGTGATTTTTCGCAAAAAAAAGGAGCGCAAAAAAAGCAGAGCGCAAAAAAAGAGCGAATTTTTTTCCCAGAGTGTGCTTCTCCCTTGTTTACGTGCAGCGCCATGATTTTGTTAGTGTTCTAGGCTCGCGTCTCTGAACGGTCTAGCCTTGGACCAGCACAGTACCGTCGTTGAGCGTTTATTCAACTTTGCATCTCTAAATTGATTATTGCTGATCCTTTTTGCTACCATATTATAAGCCTTCCCAGCTCCACATACATCTACGTCGTGTGTTTGACTCTCCCTGGTAATCGCTCTATCCAAGCTTTGAGAGTTTTGACTATGAGGTTGCCGATCATCGCCTCCTGTTGGGTAAGAACTGGTAAGAATTTGAGTTTTGCTTGACGAATTTGTGACACCCACCACCACCACTTGTTAGTAGTCTGTAGGATCATATTCTTATGTGTTTCTGTTGCTGCTAACCATGCCAGGATCACAAGCCGACGAGATGGACTGGGAGAACTTAACGAACAAGGAGCTTCATGATAAGTTTCAGCAAATGATGACTGAACAGGTGCAAGATGTGCTGAACAATTTTGAAGACGCCATGGAGAAGATCACTGGCCTTGAGAAGACGTTCGAAACAAAGCTCGATAACAGATTTAATGAACTGCTTGCGCGTCTTCCACCGGCTGCACCTGCCGCACCTCTGCAACAACAACAACAACTACCTCCACGTCGTGAAACAGCCCTCCGCCGAGCGAGCCGTGTTCTTCTTCAGCCTGGCCAAACTGTTGGTGCTGCTGTTGATACTTCTGTGGCTCCTGCTACTGATGCGGAGGATGATTATGCGGGAGATTACGAGGATGAGGTTGATCAAAATCAGAACTACGTGCAACCACCAGCACCACAACCACCAGGTCGTCCACATGCAAATAATCACATTGGTAGGGCTCTCCCTCAGGTACGAGATCATGACAATCATCCTAAACTGTAATTGAATATTCCACCATTTGAGGGTAGATATATTCCTGATATATATCTTACTTGGGAGTTAGAAACTGAACAAGGATTTACATGTTTACAATATCCTGAGGAGAGACATGTTGCTACTGCTGTTTGTGCTTTCACTAGTTTTGCATGTGTATGGTGGTCTGAACATTGTAGATTATATCCTATTCCAACTACTTGGTCTGCTTTGAAAACTTCTATGCGTACTCGTTGGGTTCCACCATATTATCAACGTGAATTACTTCAAAAATTGCAGCGTTTAAGACAAGGGAAAAATTCTGTAGAACAATATTATCAGGAATTACAAACTGGCATGATTAGATGTGGTATTGTTGAGGATAATGAAGCTATGCTTGCAAGTTTTATGGGTGGATTAAATAGAGAGATTCAGACCATTCTAGAGTATAAGGAGTATACTAATATCACTCGTTTATTCCATCTTGCTTGTAAAGCTGAACGTGAAGTGCAGGATCGACAAGCATTGGCGCAAACTAACTTTTCTGCAGGTCGACCTTCATCATGGACACCGCGTGCATCTTCTACTTCCACTGCACCAGCACCTCCATTAGGTGCCACCTCAAGCCATGATACAAGAAAGGAGGCACAACCACCACTATCTGCCAAGAGCGCACCTGCCGGGCCTGCACAGAGCTCTTCTTCTTCCATGGCATCAACTGGGCACACAAGTGATATTATTTGTCGTCGTTGTAAGGGAAGAGGTCATTATGCGAGAGAATGCAAATCTCAGCGTGTGATGATTGCTACTGAGGATGGTGGGTATGAGTCCGCTAGTGACTATGATGAGGAGACTTTGGCTCTTATTACACGTGAAGAACAACGTGGAGATGATTCTGATCATGAGACGCAATACATGGCTCCTGAAGACGCTGACAGGTATGAATGTTTAGTTGCTCAACGTGTTTTGAGTGTGCAGGTCACACAAGCTGAGCAAAATCAGAGGCATAATTTGTTCCATACAAAGGGAGTTGTGAAGGAACGTTCTGTGCGCATCATCATAGACGGAGGGAGCTGCAACAACTTGGCTAGCATGGAGATGGTGGAGAAGCTCTCTCTCACCACAAGATCACATCCACATCCTTACTACATCCAATGGTTCAACAACAACGGCAAGGTTAAGGTAACATGAACTGTTCGTGTGCATTTTAGTATCTCTACATATGATGATTATGTTGATTGTGATGTGGTACCTATGCAAGCATGTTCCTTATTACTTGGTAGACCATGGCAATTTGATAAAAATTCTGTACACCATGGTAGAAACAATCAATATACTCTTGTTCATAAGGATAAAAATATTACTTTGCTTCCTATGACTCCTGATTCCATTTTGAAAGATGATACTAATCGAGCTAACAAAGCAAAACAAGAGAAGAATAAGAGTAAAATCAGATTGTGGCAAAGGAATTTGAGCAACAAATGAAGCCAAAAATAAACCATCTAGTGTTGCTTCTGAAATTAAATTGAAAAGTGCATGTTTATTTGCCACCAAATCTGATATTGATGAGCTAGATTTCAGCAAATCTGTTTGTTTTGCTTTTGTGTGCAAAGAGGCATTATTTTCATTCAAGGACGTGCCTTCCTCTTGGCCTCATGCTGTCACTAACATTTTGCAGGAGTTCGCTGATGTCTTTCCACAAGACGTGCCACCGGGATTACCGCCTACTTGAGAAATTGAGCATTAGATTGACTTAATTCCCGGTGCTTCACTGCCAAACCGTGCACCATTCCGTACCAATCCAGAGGAGACGAAGGAGATTATGCATCAAGTACAAGAGCTTCTCAACAAAGGTTATATACGTGAATCCCTTAGTCCTTGTGCTGTTCCTATTATTCTAGTGCCAAAAAAGGATGGTACATCGCGTATGTGTGTTGATTGTAGAGGCATTAATAATATTACTATTCTTTATCGTCATCCTATTCCTAGGCTAGATGATATGCTTGATGAATTGAGTGGCTCTACAATATTCTCCAAAGTAGATTTGCGTAGTGGATACCATCAAATTCGTATGAAATTGGGGGATGAATGGAAAACAGCATTTAAAACTAAGTTTGGATTATATGAGTGGTTAGTCATGCCTTTTGGGTTAACTAATGCGCCTAGTACTTTCATGAGACTAATGAACGAAGTTTTACGTGCTTTCATTGGACGATTTGTGGTAGTTTACTTTGATGACATATTGATTTATAGCAGATCTTTGGAGGAACATTTGGAACATTTACGTGATGTTTTTATTGCTCTACGTGATGCACGTTTGTTTGGTAACCTTGGGAAGTGCACCTTTTGCACCGACCAAGTGTCTTTTCTTGGCTATGTTGTTACTCCACAGGGAATTGAAGTTGATAAAGCCAAGATTGAAGCTATTGAGAGTTGGCCGCAGCCCAAAATGGTCACACAAGTGAGGAGTTTTCTTGGCCTCACTGGATTCTATAGGCGTTTTGTGAGAGATTTTAGCACCATTGCTGCACCTCTCAATGAGCTTACAAAGAAGGATGTGCCTTTTGTTTGGGGTACCGCACATGAAGAAGCCGTCACGGTGTTGAAAGATAAGTTGACACATGCTCCTTTACTACAATTTCCTAATTTTAATAAGACATTTGAGCTTGAATGTGATGCTACTGGAATTGGATTAAGAGGTGTGTTATTACAAGATGGCAAACCTGTTGCATACTTTTCTAAAAAATTGAGTGGGCCTAGTCTGAATTATTCTACTTATGATAAAGAACTATATGCTCTTGTTCGGACTTTAGAAACATGGCAACATTATTTATGGCCCAAAGAATCTGTTATACATTCTGATCATGAATCTTTGAAACATATTAAAAGTCAAGCTAAACTTAATCATAGACATGCTAAATGGGTTGAATTCATTGAGACTTTCCCGTATGTCATTAAACACAAGAAGGGTAAAGAAAATGTTATTGCTGATGCATTGTCTCGTCGCTATACTATGCTTTCACAACTTGACTTCAAAATATTTGGTTTGGAGATCATCAAAGATCAATATGTGCATGATGCTGATTTTAAAGATGTATTGCAGAATTGTAAAGAAGGAAGAACATTGAACAAGTTCGTCGTTAATGATGGATTTGTGTTCCGTGCTAACAAGCTATGCATTCCAGCTAGCTCCGTTGGACTTTTGTTGTTGCAGGAGGCGTATGGAGGAGGACTAATGGGACACTTTGGCGTGAAGAAGACGGAGGACGTACTTGCTACACATTTCTTTTGGCCAAAGATGAGACGGGATGTTGAGCGCTTTGTTGCTCGCTGCACTACAGGTCAAAAAGCTAAGTCACGACTCAATCCTCATGGTTTATATATGCCTTTGCCTGTACCTAGTGTTCCTTGGGAGGATATATCTATGGACTTTGTTTTAGATTTACCTCAAACAAAGAAGGGGAGGGATAGCATATTTGTTGTCGTGGATAGATTCTCGAAAATGGCACACTTTATACCATGTCATAAAAGCGATGATGCTGTTAATGTTGCTGATTTGTTCTTTCGTGAAATTATTCGCTTGCATGGTGTGCCAAATACTATTGTTTCAGATCGTGATACTAAATTTCTTAGCCACTTTTGGAGATGTTTATGGGCTAAGTTGGGGACTAAACTGCTTTTTAGTACTACTTGCCACCCCCAAACTGATGGACAAACTGAAATAGTCAATAGAACATTGTCTACTATGCTTAGGGCTGTTTTGAAGAATAATAAGAAAATGTGGGAAGAATGCTTGCCTCATATTGAATTTGCTTATAATCGTTCATTGCATTCTACTACTAAGATGTGGCATTTTGAAATTGTGTATGGTTTTCTACCTCGTGCACCTATTGATTTGTTGCCTTTTCCATCTTCGGAGAAGGTTAATTTTGATGCTAAACAACATGCTGAATTTATTTTTAAAATGCATGAGTTAACTAAGGAAAACATTGAGCGTATGAATGCTAAATATAAACTTGCTGGAGATAAGGGTAGAAAACATGTTGTGTTTGCACCTAGAGATCTTGTTTGGTTACATTTGCGTAAGGATAGATTTCTTGATTTGCGCAAATCAAAGCTAATGCCTCGTGCTGATGGTCCTTTTAAGGTGTTGGAGAAAATAAATGATAATGCATATAAACTTGACCTGCCTACAGATTTTGGGGTTAGTCCCACTTTTAACATTGCAGATTTGAAGCCTTATTTGGGTGAGGAAGATGAGCTTCCGCCGAGGACGACTTCATTTCAAGAAGGTGAGGATGATGAGGACATCAATACCATTGTTACACCCACAGCCCCTACTGCTACATATACTGGACCAATTACTAGAGCTCGCGCATGCCAATTAAATTATCAGGTACTTCCATTTCTTGGTAATGATTCTAATGTTCATGAGAATATGATGCTGCCTAAATTGGATACATTTGTTTTGCTTACAAATGAAGGGCCTAGCTTGGAGAAGGATGAACATTGGAGAAAAAACAAGAATGGAGATGATGGCATGCGCAAGGGGAACAAGAACGGAGTTACAAGTGATGATTTCAGGACTTTGAAGCCACCATAATGGGTGCTGAAGCCTTGGACGAAATATTCAAGATGCCACTTCATAAATTTCGTCCCGAGGCTATTTTAGGTGGTGCGTCACCTTATTATTGGGCCAGGCCCATGTAATTTCGAAATACATAAGTATAGGCTATTTTTAGAGTCCGTATGTCTGGGGAAACAAGTGATAGGGTTGATTTCAGACCCCTCCACCAAGGGCCACAAAATCCCCCCCCCCCTCTTCCTCCATATATACAGCCCTTAGGGCACCGTTTAGACTTTGGGTTTTGTTTAGATTAACAGTTCGCCATAGCTGCAACTTCGCATACTTCGTTTGTGTTCAACGACTAGACAAAGGCGTCACAAAACCCCAGCTTGATCAATAAAGCTTTCATCTTATATTCGCAATATCCAGATTGCAATCTCAGTTTCTTGCTTGTTCTTCATTTGCTCGTAGGAAACAGACCCTCGTGGTCAGGTTGATCGTGCTCCCGCATGGTCAATAACCTCTCGGAGTTGGTTTAGCGATTGCTAAGGCGCGACGTCCTCACACGTTCGTAGTCGGATCGTCAAAGTCGACTTCCACCACAGTGATATCCATCATCTCATTGAAAGACAAGACACCTTTGCCTCTATCAGCGTCGGGCGCGTGTGAGATCCTAGCGTGGGAGGATCGGGAGGAGGAAGGTGACTGGGGGCCCGTGCGACAGTGAGGGAGAGAGGGGAAGGGTTCGGTCGGGCTACCGAAGCGGAGGCGGCTCGGGCGTGCGGCTCACTGGCTGGGCTGTCGGCCTAGCCAGCTCGGGGGTTTTCTTTTTCTTTTTTTTTGAATTAGGAGAGAGGGGAAAAACTAAATCGAGAATAATCTATATTATTTTATATAGGACATATATATATCCATAAACTCAGGAGAATTAATCCTACAACGTGGACATTTTTCCACGGGCAAAACAGACACTAAAAAACATTTTCTGAAAATCCCAAATAAAATTCAAAATTGAATTCATACTTTTGGGCAATATTTTCTTTTGACATTTTGGTGTCATGTTTACTCGTCTCATACTTTTGCTCAAGTATTTGTCAGGCATTTTTGAAATAAATTTCAATTGCCAATCAAGTTCAAATTCAAGAAAAACTCAACTGCCTCTGAAATTTCAAATGCCACTCAAATTTCAAACAACATGCATAGATGCTTAGCTAATAATTGTAGAACATTCCAAATTGGAAATTTGGGATGTTACATCATTGCACAAGAGTGTGCCAGGTGACAGGGATGCCCAGTCCAGAAATGAAAAAAATCTATGATAATTAATTCCTTGGAAAGTGTTGGTATGGAAGGCACCCGTGGATATGACTAGCCATGGATTGTGAAAGAATGGTGGAAAGGAAATAAACTTTAATTTGTTTTTGGGAGCCGACTATAATTTGTCTAGCATGGAAGATATTGGGAATTCTCGGTCATTTTCATTGACAGAAAAAGCATGCCTCTCTAGATAATTTTATCTCTAATTTAAGCCTTGAGCTCTGGCACCTGTGCAAATTTCTGCTTCCCTCTGCGAAGGTTTTATCTATTTACTTTTATGCAATTTTTGTTTTAAATTTGAGTCTCCATCTTCTCTTATAAAGCACCAACTAGAGAGCACCATTGTCATACTTTTGCATTGGATGTAGCTAATGTTGAGTGTGTTTCATGAATGGATCAAAGATTGAGCACAATGGTCTAGGGATAACTTTTTTTAGCATTGATATTTTGAAAGACATGTTTGCTTGTTAGTACACTTGAGTATTGATGTCTTCATGTCAAATTATGGACTATTGCTTTGAATCATTCAAGTCCAAAAATCCATGCTATAAAAGAAAATAATACTTGATGAATATGTTAGGTAGCTTTCCACATCAAAAATTCTGTTTTTATCATTTACCTACACGAGGACGAGCAGGAATTAAGGTTGGGGATGCTTCATGCGTGTGCAACGTATTTATAATATTTTATTGTTCCATGCTATTATATTATCAATCTTGGATGTTTTATATACACTTTCAAGCAATTATATATCATTTTTTTGGGACTAACCTATTAACTTAGTTGATGTAGGGCGGAACCCTAGGGGCCGATCTTTCACGTTTGGAGAGGATCCTACGGGGAACATGAAGAACGCGCGGAAGAACACGAGGGAAAACACAAGGGGAAAACAAGAGAAACACTCAACCAACGAGAATATGATCACACATGTGCTAGATCCAAGAAACACATAGAGATACACGGACCAAATCCAACAAAGGACGATACAAGCGGCGGTAGTTCATCTCCGAGAGGAGGTTTTGAATCCACGAGGGATCTTCCCGTAAAGGAGTCTTGAATCCATGGTGGATCTTCTCCGAAGAGGCCGCGGTCTCTCACGAGGAGGAGATCTGTATGGATGAGCAAAGCTCTATCTCAAATGAGCTAATCCTTTGCTAACCCTAACTAGGAGGAAGTGGGAGAGTATATATAGTGCTAGCCCATGAAGGGGTGAGTGAGAGGGGGATACATGGGCCCTTGGCCCGTTCTCTGCGCACAGGCAGGTGCCGGATGTCCGGGCTGGGGGCTGGATGTCCGGCGGCTCACGAAGAGCCGGATGTCCGAGCCTCGGCCGGATGTCCGGGCTAGAGTTGCCCGATTCTTCTGCTCTCTGGGTAGCGTGCGCCGGATTTCCGGGCGGGCGCCGGATGTCCGGCCCGTCGCGGGGCGCCGGATGCCTGGGGGTGGGCTGGATGTCCGACCGCTGTAGAGTCGCCTGGCGTCCGTATCTCTCTGGTCTTCTTCTGGATGGTGGCGCCGGATGTTCGGCCTCCTACCGGATGTCCGGCCGTTGTAGCTCCACGGTGACTCCACTTGAGGCACTTCTTGATCCGCTTCCGTGTGGACTTGTCCTATGCTTCGAGCATCTCCATGGTTGTCTCCTCAGTTCCTGAGCATACATAGTGTCTTTGCATTAGGTAGCAACCATGTCTCGCACATGTGGAAAGGGGAAGCATTTAGGAACGGGTTCACCTTGTGTCCAATGGCATATGTTAGATGTCTCGTCGTATGTCCACTTGGGGCTTGGGGAGTAGTCATAGTGTACATGGAGATGATCATCGGATGCTCCTCATCATCTCCCTTCCCTTGGGAAAGATCCGGCCTCGGATCAAAAATCTCATCACCATGGAAACAGTTGTCATGGACGGACTTGTAGTAGGACGAAGTGGAAGACATTGCGCAATCCAAGTACTCCAAGGTGTCTCCGGAGTGGTATACATGCAAGAGCAAACACAAGCAACACTCGGGAATACAATGGTTAGCGCACATAAAGTGTCCATCAAGTAAGTATGAGTCCGTGCGGCAATATTGTTCATGGCAAAGCGCATGAAGCTTGTCAAGATGATATAGAATGATATGCAAAGCATTCATGGGATAATTAGCATGGTGCACAATGCGACAAATTCTACCATTGTGCAAAATGATGTCATAGAGGGACAGTTCATCAATAGCATGAACATGGCAATGGATGCTCAATATGTGTAAGCTATCATGCAATTGATGGTCGACAATATGAGCATTATGTATGAATATGCCATCAAGGAAGATCACAACAAATTTGCTAAGGAAGTGCACAAGCTCAAATATCATGGATGACATGGGAATATAAGATGCAACAAGGCAATCATAATGTGAGTCAATCCATGCATGGGGTGCAAATTTGCGGTGAGTATGATATGTCCATCGAGCATGACATGTGGGAGCACAGTCAACAAATATGGAGGTGTTGGTGTACCAATGCTCGATGTCGTGGCATGAGTGGAAGTCCGAAGGTGCATCCAATAAGTCCGAGCGCTCCTCAATGTAAAGGTCCATAGAGCCAATCTCCAATGTCGCTCCTCCATCTGCGAGATGTATCATGTAGACAACAAGAAGGAAACAACAATGAAAGAGTGACCCATCCAATATGCGTACTTGAGGATGGCTCAAAGGGAAGGAGTTCACCTTATGAATGTTCCGGAACATGTTGGAGTTGCACATCATGTATGCCTTCACATAAACAATGTCTCATGATGGTAATGCCTTGTGAATCCTTCAAAACGAAAGAACATGACAAACACTCGGAAAAGCAAATGAGGTTAGCGGAAGTGCAAAACCTATCATTCGTGTGGTAAGATACCCAACAAGTGTATGCATCGTGCTCATCATAAGAAAGGACAAGGGAGCATTTCATAGTATGGAGGCATCTGATGCTAGAACAACCAAGGACAATAGGCTCAAGTAAACAAGCATGCATCACAAGTAAGGTGTCAAAGTCTCCAAGATCAATAAGCATAGTATGGTTGCACTCAATACAAGTGGATATGAAAGAGGCAACTAATGGACACAAGAGACAATGATCAAGATATATCATGTGAGAGGCATGAGCATATATGTCATCAACCCAAGAAAGCAAGTAATAGTGGAACATGGGTGATGCAACATAGCATGCAATCATAGCGATCAAGTCAAGCAAGCTAGTAGTGCGAAGATGCAACATACTAGGAGGAATCATGGCAAGCATGTCATTGGTGCAAATAGTGTGCAAGAATAATTTACATGACATAGCACAAGCATGAAAGCAAGATATGAGGAAAATAGCATGAATGTATTGGTGAGAAGCCATATGGAAATAGCAATGGGGCATCATGACTCTCCCAACACAACAAGCATCAATAGCATGGGGCACATGATAAACATGGCAATAGCAACAAGGATCTACACCAAGCATGCAAATACACATAGGAGTAGCATAATGGTGAATCATATGTAATTGCAAGCAAGGGTCACAATTGCATGGCAAAGGCATAGCAAGAGGCATAACATGCAAAGTGAACACGATAGTATGGGCATGAGGTGGCAAGTGGTAAATAGCCCATAGCCGTGTGAGAGACAAGTAAAAGAGATGCGCGTAGTCGTTGCGCGAAGGGAACAGTGGTAAGGATAGTCCACGGGATCCCAAGTCATCGTTTCTCTCAAGAGCTCGTTTCATCAACTCATGGGATTATGAGGTTGACGAATGTTCATAAGTACCTACACAAAACAAAGGCAAAGGAAAAATTGTCTGTGCGTGATATATGTACACATCATCCATCATGATGCGCACGTGCTTGTATCGGTTAGCACAGAATATCCAATGCTCAAATAAATGAGATGCGTGATATAGAAACATGTCATCCATCATGAGAGGTTTGTTATTATGTATAGCATAATGGAGACTCAAAGGATGTAATGCATCATGAGAAATATCTAGAGCATTGTTATTCATGGAATGCATATGGTGTACACTATCATGGGAATCATGCAAGGTATGAAATGCATCAAGATCTCCGAATATGTATGAAGAAACTATGGGGGTCTCCTCATGAGCATTAGTGGAAACATCACTTGGAGAATATTGACAACATACAAAACAATGCATATTCAAAACAATGTGATCATGGCATGACATAGTAGATGAATCGCGCAAATCATGTAAAGGAAGCATGGCAATATCATCACAATAGAAGCAAAAGCCAATGACCATCATCTCGTCATCTATGCCATAAGTGAAAATGGGATTGATTTTAATGGGGCATGCATATTTACTATGTTGAGATTGAAATAATGCAATATGGGAGATCTCACTCATAGCATATGACAAGTTCAATGGGTTGTCAAACATGATGTGACCAAAAGAATTTTCACATGATATCATATGTAGCATAGCATCACAACTAGGCAACTCAACATGCTCATCATCATATTCATCATAAATAGGTAAGTCAAGACATGAAGAAGTCTCACTAGCATGAAGCATGGGAATAGGTGGGTCAACATCATGGGAGCAATCAATGTCAAGAGAGTCCACTAGTGGGACAAGAGAATCACCATCACCTATGTTACCTTTGGAGTGTTGCTCATGTGTTGTAGGTGAGGTGTCTAAGATCCACTCATTGTCATTTTCATCTTGATGGAACCATGTGGGGGGTGCATCATGGTCCACCATGGCCATCGGTTTTCCCATTGGAGGGATGGACTCGTCGAGGATAGGCATGTCGTCATGTAGGAGACCTAGCACCAAAGAAAACACACTCGGAGTAGAGGTCAAGTCGTTAGAAATCATAGTGGCCTCATGTGCCGTGTCAACTACCTCACTCTCTAAGTGTTGTGGCTCACTCACTCCCTCAAGGATGCTTTCACTCATATGGTTGGTGGAGTCACTCAAATGGCGCTCAACCTCACATAGGATGTGTGGGCTCTCATGTGTGTGGCTAGTGGTGGTCACACTCATCCTCTCAAAGGAAATGCTCTCAATGTCACATATGGTGGAGTCACTCATGTCACTCATGTGGTGGTGGCTCTCCTCACATGACAAATGGGGCATCTCAACATATGTGGATGTCAGAGAGATGTAGGTGCAAATGTCTCCATGCTCAACTCCTATCGCCGTGGTCGAAGGGGATGGCCCTTGCTCGACATTCTTGTCACCGTCTTGGTGTGGGAGGCCCATATGATGTGGCACCTCATAGCTCATCTCCATGACCGAAGGGAATTTCCCATGCTCGGCCATCTTCCTTGGGGGGCTTCCGAAGATGGAAGTGTTGCCCTCGCTCGTAGGTGGTCGCCTTGGACTTGATGAAGTTGTTGTAGGCGTACTCGTGGGAAGTAGGCGAAGATGTCGTACGTCCAAAGGCGATGATGCCTTGATAGCACTTGGTGAAGATGCCAAAGTGGTTGTTGCAGCCGTAGCACTGCCTTGGTGGTGGTCATCTCGCGGTTTTCTTTTGTGCTCATGAAGCTTCGACTTGGCGTGAAGTAGGGTTGTTGGGACTTGTGCATTTGCGCTTGTGGAGCATCTTCAAGATGATGATGTCGTTGTCGTGCTCGAGCTCGTAGGCATTCATCGTCATCATGCACATGATGCTTGGAGGTGACTTGCCCTTCATGACGATGTGGATCACGAATGTGATGGTGGTCGCCATGTAGATGTGGATGAGGACGATTTGCACTTGCATCTTTTTCGCACTCCGAAGGCTTGTGGCTTGATGTCGCCGCCTTGAGGATGATGAAGGGGAAGAAGACTTGATCAAGGCTCTAATCTCCTCCATCCTTGCATCTTGCTCCTCTTTATGTGCAGAAAGCTTCTTGTCCATGTAGTCCCTTTTCCTTGCTTCGGAGTGACGAATGTCGATGGAGATGTTCTCGATACGCTCTCGGAATCGTGATTGTGCGCCTTGCATTTGTCGTTGTAGATCGAAGATGGACGCTTTGGAGATGTAGTTGTTCACGCCGTCGTTGTTGTCGTAGACCGGAGAGGAAATGCCTTGCCTATCCATCACAATACTCGAGCAAATATGAGTGGGAGAAAGAGCAGAAGTATACCAAATGTACCTTGACCAATGTTGAAGATGGATCAATGATCACTCAAATGTGTAACAAGGAAATAGCACAATTGGTACCAATTCTTGTCGGTTCTCACACCTACACAAGTAAAGCTTATGGTGGAGCTCGGTGAGGATAGTGCACAAAAATTTGATGCAAAATGTTAGCAAGAGTCAATAATGTTGAAAAAGATTCACAAATTCGCAAGTGAAACAAATGGACCAATAGCAATATGGATGGCACACGGAAACGCACACACGGATAGATAAATGGGGTCGTGCAACCAAGGAATGAGCACAAAATGTGGAATCCACGGAAAACGCTCGTGTTGCACAACTCAAGAGAGACACTAGCACGATTGCTCGATAGGCGGATACGACACTTGTGCACAACCTATGATATGCAAAATGGATAAACTTCTATCCCAAGTATGCTATGTATGTATGGTTCCCGGTGTTCCTCTCAAGATGATCCAAGATGATCGGATATGACAATCTTATATGCAATGTGGTATGATGCTATGGCACTTGCTTAGAAGCTTCTTTGATATCTTTCTTTTGCTTAAAAGCTTTTTTTTCTCTTTTTTTTGTTTTTTTGTCTGGCCACTTTGGCACAATGCACAAACCAAGATAGCAATTGTGTATATGCGGGAACAAACTTGTGACACAAGATATGATAGCAATATATGCACCACGATGATATGGTATGTATGCTATGGGAAGTATGATCACTAGTGTGCACAAGTAACGTTGCCGGCAATACTCAAATGGCTAGTCTCGATAGGCAAGTAATGCAAAATGGGCTAGGGGTTAAGAATGCAATAGCAAGGGGAATATACAATGGAGGGATACCATGATACCAAGATGATATGGAGGTTACCGTCAAATGTTTGTTGTTTGTACGCCACGGACGGATGATGGTGAGGTGGTCAAAGTCGGTGATGACCTCGAGGCGATGACGAGTGGCGGTGTTCTTGATGTAGAAACCAAGATGATGAAGACTCATCCCTAAGTAGCCGAAACACCTTAGGAAGCGGAAAAACCGCGAACTCAAAATCTCAAACGTCAAATGTCAAAATGGTGGTAGCGGAAAGCGGTGGTGGTTTGCACTTGGCAATGCGGAAGTGAAATGACGGGCTATACACGTGTCGGAGATGAAGTTATCATCCCTAAGTAGCGGAAACACCTTAGGAGACACAACTCACAACACAAACAAAATTGGGTTATGTTGGGGTGGCGAAATGTATGGTGGGCAAGGTTATGCAAAAATGGTGGTGGTCGATGAAGAAGCAATCGTCCCTAAGTAGCCGAAACACCTTAGGACTTGAATCACTACTCAAACAACCTCAAATTCAATGGGGTGCAATATGGGTTAGGTTGCGGGAGTCGGTGGTGGCAATGCGGATGATGTGGTGGAGGGCCTAGGCAAACTTGCCAAATTTTGGAAAGTTTGACGGATTCAATTGGTGTTGCAACCTATCTAGATGGCTGGGGGTGTCAATATCTACTCAACGAGCTAAAGAACGTGAAATCGGACTCCGCATGTGAAAGTTATGGTCAAAACTATGAAACACGGGAGGCTGAAATGACAGCGGGCGGACATCCGGGCGTTTGGCCGGATGTCCGGGACCTGATGTCCAGAACCTTGCGCAAAAATGCGCTCCATGAGCCGGATGTCCGGGCTAATGGCCGGATTTCCAGGATGGCCGGATGTCCGGGGGTCGGGTCGGATGTCCGGGCTCCAAATCCGAGGATGAACTCGAGGAACTCGATTTTGGGGCGGAAATTGACGATTTCGGGGGCAAAATTGGAGAGATTTCATGGATGCAAAGTGGGGAAACTTGGGGAGATGCTAGATACACTCGAAACCAAGCAAATCCATGGATCAAAACCAACAAAACATCATCAAACCAACAAATCACAAAAAAATTGGGTGCTATTTTTGGTGGGGATTTTCGGATTTAGGACGAAATCAACAAAATCAAGCTAGAAAAAGAGGGTTAGGGGCTCCAAAAACATGATCAACGTGGCTCATGATACCAAGATGATGTAGGGCGGAACCCTAGGGGCCGATCTTTCACGTTTGGAGAGGATCCTACGGGGAACACGAAGAATGCGCGGAAGAACATGAGGGAAAACACGAGGGGAATACAAGAGAAACACTCAACCAATGAGAATATGATCACACATGTGCTAGATCCAAGAAACACATAGAGATACACGGTCCAAATCCAACAAAGGACGATACAAGCGGCGGTAGTTCATCTCCGAGAGGAGGTCCTGAATCCACGAGGGATCTACCTGTAAAGGGGTCTTGAATCCATGGTGGATCTTCTCCGAAGTGGCCGCAGTCTCTCATGAGGAGGAGATCTGTATGGATGAGCAAAGCTCTATCTCAAATGAGCTAATCCTTTGCTAACCCTAACTAGGAGGAGGTGGGAGAGTATATATAGTGCTAGCCCACGAAGGGGTAAGTGAGAGGGGGATATGCCCTTGGCCCGTTCTCTGCGCACAGGTAGGTGCCAGATGTCCGGGCTGGGGGCCGGATGTCCGGCAGCTCACGAAGAGCCAGGTGTCCGGGCCTCAGCCAGATGTCCGGGCTGGAGTTGCCCGATTCTTCTACTCTCTGGATAGCATGTGCCGGATTTTCAGGCAGGCGCCGGATGTCCGACCCGTCGCAGAGCGCCGGATGCCCGGGGGTCGGCTAGATGTCCGGCCGCTATAGAGTCGCCTCGCGTCCGTCTCTCTCTGGTCTTCTTCTGGATGGTGGCGCCGGATGTACGGGCTCCTGCCGGATGTCCGGCCGCTGTAGCTCCGCGGCGACTCCACTTGAGGCACTTCTTGATCCTCTTCTGTGTGGACTTGTCATATGCTTCGAGCATCTCCATGGTTGTCTCCTCGGTTCCTGAGCATACATAGTGTCTTTGCATTAGGTAGCAACCATGTCTCGCACATGTGGAAAGGGGAAAAATTTAGGAACGGGTTCACCTTGTGTCCAATGGCGTATGTTAGATGTCTCGTCGTATGTCCACTTGGGGCTTGGGGAGTAGTCATAGTGTACATGGGGATGATCATCGGATGCTCCGCATCATTACTGCCCAGTGCTAGTTGCTGTTTTTTTGCTTTTTTTTGGTTTCGCAGAATATCAGTACCAAACAACGTCCATATGCCAAGAAACTTTTTGGAAAAAAAATTCTGGAACAAAAGAGACACTAGAAGCTTCGAGAGAAGACCAGATGATGAACCGTGGGCCCACAAGGCAGGCGGACCGTAGTGGGTTGTGGGGCCCACGTGGCTTCGCTTGACCTAACTCTACCTCTATAAACTCTTTAAAATTGAGAAACCAACAAAGGAGTCCACGAAATACTTTTTCCGCCGCCGCGAGTTCCAGAACCACGATATCCCATATGGAGGCCTTTTCTGGCACTCTGCCTATCGGCATGGAGCCGGTGATCTATGGGGCAGGGCTGCCCCTTTGCTGGTTCGGCTGGGGGCTGGTTGGGGCGAAGAGCAAGCACAACAGGAGGCACCACAGTTTTACCTAGGTTCGGGCCGCTGAGAAGCGTAAAACCCTACTCCTGCTTTTGTGTATTGGGTGGATGTGGAAGAAAGTACACAAAGCACTCTCCCTGGAAAGTTGCTAGGAGAGAGCTGCTACATGAATACCTATGCACATCAGTTGTGAGGGTTCGAACCCTATAAAGGTTGTCGTAGTCCTACTTTTATATCTCAAGGGGTTACCACAGTGGCAAAAAGGTCATTATAGGGTGATTAGACTGATGCAGAACTATCATACCTAACTCTGCTAGTTAGGACAAAAGTGCATTAAATGTACTGGTAAGTGTCGTGTGGAGGGCGACCCCTGGCAAGGGTGATGCATCGCTTATCCACCTACCTCTTACAAGCTTGACATGTCATTAGGACGGGTGTGAATAAAGGTAATCTCCTCCCTAGCAAGCCGACACGTATGGGCCGCCTCCACCTAATTACATGTAGGCTCGAGACCTCACTGATCCGCAACCAGATGGCCAGAGAGGTGGAGTGCTGGCATTCGGCAGGAAGTACGCGCTCAAGGGGCTTACCAGGCCGCATCTTGCCGGCTCGCTCTTGCCGGGATCGCCAGATTCTGTTGTGATTTTTGTAGCTTGCTCCAAGCCTTGGTCTTCCTAATGCGCTCCTTGATCTCACGGAGAGTGGCTTCTCAGGTCTGGTTGTGTATGTAACTTGATGCGTGCCATGAGAACTGCAATACATCTGTGCATAAGTCAGGGCAGCAAATGCCCATGTTTGTTGCACCGACAGGAGCCCCGAGCCTAGGTCACACGTGATGTCGGCCATCGTTGGTCTAGGCCCAATAATGCACAGACTCACGCATTGACCTTGCCGGAGATGGCATTGTGTTTTGAGATCTTCTTTGCTTCTTCATTAATCTTCGGATCTAAGCTAGCCCCCAGTTTCATCCTGGTATCTTAGGCGTTCGGTTAACGCATGCCGTTTGCATAAAAAACCAGGGGCGCAAGCGCACATAGGAGGCCGTTATGGTGCCCGCGCGTGATTTGGGGTAACTACCATATCTGCCATCACTTCCCCCTTTATCGCAGCCTTCCCCCCTTTCCCATGACGTGGATTAAGCACAGGGAGTGGGCTTGGTGTGGAAGGGCAATTGTGGTGGCAGCACTTTGATCAGAGGAGCCAGGATGGCGGATTGGCGAAGCTGGGCGGTTGACAGAATGAGTGGATTCAGGGGATTGGATTGGTGGAGCGGGGCGCTTTCCTAGGGTAGTGGATAGCCAACCCCCACGCTCCCTGCTATAAAAGGAGGGGTGCAAGGACAACGATGTTCATCCACCTTCCTCTCCTCCCTTTCCTTGCTTCCGCTTCCATCATGGCGAGAGGAAGAGGTTGGGCTCGTGCTTCAGCCATGGCGGCGAGAGCTTCTCCTCGACATCATGCTTCTGCTTCGGTCGTGGCCACGAAGGCCGACTCCAGTGCACGAGGCGGAACCATGGGGTGAGGTCGGGGTCGACATAGCGCCCGTGGTCGGGGGGCCAACAGTGTGGCGCGCTCATCGTTTCTCCTCCAACCGCTCCGCCCCCAATAGCAACCCATACGGGGGACACGGCGCTCGAGTTCATTGTCGAGTTGCGCGATCCTATCCATAGTCATCTGCGGCTCCCTCGCCCCTTCACCACGGTGATGGAGGTCGATCAGCCGCTCGGGTTGTGGTTGCACGCGAGCGGCTGCTGTAACAGTGCCACGTGGGTGAATGTCGAGTTCCCCATGCTCCTTAGACGCGCGTGGAAAACCTTCGCCCATGCTCACTACCTTGTAGAGGGGCACGTCCTCCGCTTCATGTTAGTGGAGTCTGATATGCTCTCCATCAAGATCTTCGGGCCTTCAGGCACTCGTCTTGGGTGCTGCATAGAAAGCTCGAGCGACGACGAAAGCTCCTCCTCGAGCGACAGCGATAAGGAGGACACAGATGGCGAAGACGGTGGCGGCGGTTATCTGATCATCAAGTCCGAAGATGATGACTCGGACTCCGGCTGAATGCCGGCAGCACCGTCATCACCAGTCAGGCACTGGCAGCACAATCATCTGCAGCCATACCCCGGCAGAGCAATTTGCCGGGGGTGCTTGGACGGGACGCCACCGCCTCCTCTAGCTAGACCCCGACAGGCCTACTCGTGGACTCCGGCTTCGTCTTCCCTGCCGGGGGTACTCCGCCTAGCCGCTCTCTTCGTCCCTGGCTTCATCCTCCCTGCCGGGGAGGCTCTCTCCCGATCTTGTCAGGTTGCGTCCCTCTGGTCCTGGCGGGGGTGACCACGGCATCGCCCTGGCACTCTTTTTACCCTTCTTGCACTCGAGATAAACCCTAGGAGGAGAGGGACAAGAAAGGCATTATGAAGCACTTTTGTTTTTTCAACCAAAAAGGTTGGATTTTGCCGTGTTTGAATCAAATATGAATATTTCCCATCTATATTCGCGCTTGTGTGACATGTACTTGTTGTCCCACGCAATTTCGAGAAGAAAACTTGCCGGAGATGCGTAATTGCCTTAGATGTTTAGGACTATCCCTCAGTGGTCTTTGGCAAATAAGATATCCGGCAAAGCTTCTTGCCGGTCCCAAATGTGTCTACTACTAAACCTTGTGGAGCAGACTCGATGCAAGTTTAGGAGCGCGAATGGAGGTTGGCCTTTTGCCGGCCTATAAACACAGCTGCAACTAATCCTGTCGAGCAGACTCAAGGCAAGGATAAGAGCGCAAATGAAAGGTGCGGCAAGGTCTCCTCGCATGCAAGTTTTTCATACGTAGACGTCATATAGAATGATGGGAAATTTTAAATGAAACAAACTTATCTTTCTTTGATGTACTTCTTATCACTTGAATAAGGAGAGGCCGCCACAGGCCCAAGTGAACACGCATCCCCCTTTCCCCTGGGAAAATTGCTCACGAGGAGATCCTTCTATCTCTGATAGAAAAAGAATGCAGAGAAAAGATAGTATGGGGTCCTTGGCGACATGTTAGTCATCTTATCTAAATAAGCGTAATTACATGAAAATCATTCTATAGCATATAGATAAACATGTATGCAAGTTTGTAAAACACTAGGATTTATTTAGATATGCACAGGGTCTATGCCTGGCTTTGTACAAGGGTTACAAGCCTCCGAGGCTATGCTTGTACAAAACAGGTGTTCGGGGCAAGGCCCGGCAACCGCGCCTTACGGGTAGAACTTGTGAAGATGCTCAATATTCCATGAGTTTTCCACATGTATACAATCTTCAGTCTCCAGACGGACTACGCCGTGTCTGGTGACTCATACTACCCGGTAAGGGCCTTCCCACTTCGGCGTCAACTTGTTTGTACCATTGGCGGACTAAACAAGCTGAAGGACAAGGTCGCCTTCCTCAAGGCTCCGGGTATGAACCTTGCGGCAATGATAGCGGAGCAAGGCTTGCTGGTAGCATGCATCATGCATAGCCGCCCGAAGACGATCTTCCTCGACGAGCACGACATCGTCATGCTGTAGCTGCTCTTGCTCTACTTCATCGTAGGCAAGTACTCAAGGTGACCCATATATAGTTCCGTGGGGAGCACTACTTCTGCACCATAGACTAGGGAGAAGGGTGTCTGGCCAGTAGCTTGATTTGGTGTCGTTCTGAGTGACCAAAGAACCACCAGCAGCTCATCAATCCAACGCCTCCCGCACTTGTGCAGCCTGTCAAAAGTCCTTGTCTTGAGCCCGCGCAACACTTCAGGATTTGTCATCTCTGCTTGCCCGTTGCTCCTTGGATGAGCAACAAATGCGAAGCACACCTTGCTCCCAAGGCTCTGGGTATATTGCATGAAGGCGGGGCTCATGAATTGTGTGTCGTTGTCGATGATGATCCTATTCGGGACCCCAAACCGGCAAGCTAATCCTTTGAAGAACTTGACGGCTAACTGTGTTGTTACCTTTCTCATTGGCTCCACTTCAGGCCACTTTGTGAACTTGTCGATGGAGACGTACAAGAACTCAAAGCCCCCGGTAGCAAGTGGGGAAGGGGCCCAAAATATCAAGCCCCAGACCGAAAAGGGCCAGGAAAGAGGAATTGTTTGGAAGGCTTGCGCTGGTTGGTGTATGATCTTTGAATGGAACTGGCATGCTTCACACCTTGTTACTAGCTCAGTTGCATCCTAGAGGGCAGTAGGGCCAATAAAAGCCGTGCTCAAAGGCCTTCCCAACAAGGGTTCTTTGTCCTATGTGAGACCCACACACGCCTCCATGTATCTCAGCTAATAATTTCAGCTCATCTTCCCGGGTAATGCACTCCAATTTCACTCTCTTTGGTCTCTTTCTACACAGGATCTTATCCACAAACTGGTACATACTTGACTATCGGGCTACTTTCTTGGCTTGCTCTTACTCTTTGGGAAGTTCTCCTGTTTGGAGAAATTGAACTATCTGTTGTGCCCATGTTGGAGCTTGGGGCTCGACGACAAGGACTAAAGGCATTTCTTCATCTGCGGGAGCGCTGGTCTCATCGGCAAGAATCTAGGATTCTGCCTGAGGCCACTACTCACCAGCAGGCGCGTCACTGCTTTGGGAAACTGTTTTGTCGGTGACTTCTGGGAGCTCTGCCGGAAAGTATTTGCTGGTGCTTATCTTCCTTCTCTTCTTGGCTCTCGTTGATGGGGTTACTATAGGTCGAGTCAAGTGGAGCACAAAAGTCTCTGGTTCTGTAGGTAGCTTTTGGACAGCATACTTTGACAGATGATCAGCGATGATATTTCCGCATGAGGGATGTGCTCTGTTTGCAAGCCATCAAAGTGTTCTTCCAACTTTCTCACTTCATCCACGTACGCTTCCATCAACAGGCTCTGGTATTCCTTGTTCACTTGCTTTACTACAAGTTGCTAATCTCCGCGGACGATTAGCTTTTTGATTTCCAATTCTACCACATTCTGAGGCCGACAAACAGTCTCTCATACTCAACAGTATTTTTGGTAGCTTCCTCATCGGGGAAATGCATTTGAACCATGTACTTGATATTCTCTCCGGAAGGGTATGATAAACAAGACCTCGGCACCAGTGCCTTGCAGCGAGAAAGCACCATCAAAGTACATGATCCAATTCCCTTGGGTTTCCCAGTCGGGGAGTGCTGATTCCTGGGTCTCGTCATCTGGTGTTGGCGTCCATTCTGTGATAAATTCGGCCAATGCTCTGCTCTGAATAGTTGATGTACTCTCAAACTTGGGCGCAGTGCTTGACAGTTCCAACACCCACCCTACTATTCTGCTGGTAGCCTCGGGATTTCTCAGAATGCGATGCAACAGGAAGAGAGTGACACCATGGTCTCATGTGCTTGAAAATAGTGGCACAACTTCCTTGACGCCATGAGTAGGACAAAGAGCAACTTTTGCACGCCCGAATACCTTGACCTAGCCCCCTGCAGCAGGGAGCTAACAAAGTATACTGGCCGCTGCACCACTTTCTTCTTCATTGTAACCTGCTTCTCAATTGTTTTATCTTGCACCACTTTTTCCTTCTCGGCATCTAGCTTTGCCGGGGATGTTGTTATTTTGTCAAAGGAGGGCTCCGCCGCTGTTGTTTCCTCATCGTCAGCTTCCTAATACATAACTAGTGAAGCACTGACCACTTGATTCGTCGCCGCTAAGTATAGCAACAACGATTCTTGCGGTTTAGGCACGACTAGAGTTGGCGCAGAAGATACATACTTTTTCAGGTCCTACAGCATAGCCTCCGCTTTAGGAGTCCATTTTACCAGACCCGCCTTTTTCAGTATCTTGAAGAAAGGCACAGTGTGCTCGATAGACCTTGAAATAGCTTCCGCTTTAGGAGTCCATTTTACCAGACCCGCCTTTTTCAGTATCTTGAAGAAAGGCACGGTGTGCTCGATAGACCTTGAAATAGACCTACTCAGAGCTGCGACACAACCGGCAAGGCGCCGCATATCCTTGACGGTCTTGGGTGCTTGAATCTGCTCAATAGCCTTGATCTTGCCGGGGTTCGCTTCGATCCCACGTTGAGATATAAAGAACCCAAGGAGCTTGTCGGAGGGAACACCGAACACATACCTCTCGGGGTTGAGCTTCATGTTAATCTTTTGTAAGTTGGAAAAGGTTTCCTCCAAATCTTGAATTAGGGTGGACCTATCCTTGGTTTTGACCACAATATCATCCATGTAGGCTTCTATGTTCTTGTGTAACTGTGGCTCAAAACCGATCTGGACTGCCCTCGCGAGTGTTGAACCCACACTCTTTAGTCCGAAAGGCATCCGTACAAAGCAGTACGTGCCACATGGAGTAATGAATGCGGTTTTCTCTTCATCTTCTTTGGACATGAATATCTGGTGATATCGGAGTGAGCGTCAAGAAACAAAAGCAAATCACAGCCGAGAGTGGAGTCGACAATCTGGTCGATGCACGGCAAGGGGAAAGGATCCTTAGGGCATGCCTTGTTGAGATCGGTGTAATCAATACAAAGTCTCCATTTCTCGTTCGCCTTGCACACGACAACCAGATTCGCCTACCAGGGATCTAGCACTCCTCTGACCAGGCCAGCTGCCTCAAGTTTCTTGATCTCTTCTGCTATAAATTGTTGCTGTTCCAAGGCTTGCTTTCTGACCTTTCGCTTGACGTGCTAAGCAAGAGGGCAGATAGCAAGGTGGCGCTCAATTACCTCCCTGGTAACACCGAGGATGTTAGATGGTTGCCATGCAAACAAATCTATATTTGCCTGCAGGAAGGCAATGAACGCACTTTCCTATTTGTTGTCTAGGGTGGCACTCACGGTGAAGGTACCACCAGTGCCATCCTCCCTCGCCTGCACCTTATTCGTCGCAGGTGAGGTGGCCTTGGATTCCTTGCCAGCAGTGCTTTTCGGCAAATCCTCGACATGCGCACGGCACTCTGAGGAGGCGCGCTTCTCGGAAGGTTCGCTAGATGTCTTGTCGGACTTTTTGCTACTCTTAGGCTTGGCGGGAACTGTTGCCTTGTCAGCTTTCGGGGTGACCGCGTCCCTATAGAGTTTGTCCATACAAATGACTGCATCTTTCTGATCAGAATTGGTGGAGATGACATGCATGGGCCCTGGCATCTTTAGTGTGTTGTAAGCATAATGGGATGCCGCCATGAATTTGGACAAGGCTGGGCGACCGAGGATTCCATTGCATGGCAAGGGGATCTTAACAACGTCAAACACAATCTTCTCTCTTCGGTAATTTAGTTCCCCGCCAAACGTTACCGGCAGTGCAATTTTCCCCTTAGGCTGGCTCCTTCCTGGGTTGATTCCTTGGAACGGCCCCATTTTCTGGAGCTCCTCCTCAGGGATTTGCAGCCTCACGATCACCTCAAGGGAGATCAGGTTCAAGCCGGCCCCACCATCAACTAATATTTTCGTGACCTTGATGTTGCTTATAGTTGGTGAGACCAACAACGGCAAGCACCCAACAGCAGTAGTGCGATCAGGGTGATCCTCAGCATCGAAAATAATAGGCGTGTGGGACCACTTGAGGGGCTTTGGTGCATCCACGGTCAATTCTGCCACAATGAGTTCTTGGGCCCACTGCTTGAGCTAATGGTGAGAGGAGTGCAAGGATGCACCTCCGTCAATGCACATGGCCTCTGTTGCCTTCTGGAATTCGTGTTCGCTGGATTCTTCGTCATCCTCCTCATCACTTCCTTCATCTTCCTCTTTCTTCTCTCTGCCCCTGGTGGGCTTTTCTTTCTTCTGGCCAACGTTGCCATGGCGTCTGCCTTGACCCTTCTTGCCGGATCCACCTTATTGTCCTGGCCCTTCTCCTTGTCCCGCGTCTCATACTAAGCTTTCTATTTCTCAACTAGCTGCTCAACTTGACGGCACTCCTAGAGGTCGTGGCATTTGGTATGATGGATCCTATAGTATGGCCCATCGGACTTGCCAGCTTTCTCTACTACCGCAACGATCTGGCAATCAACGCATGTAGCTGCTTCCATGATGGTACCCTTCATTTTGAGTTTCTTGGTGGGGCTAGAGTTGTCGGATCCTTCCACAGCCATACCTAATTTGCTCTTGCGCTTTCTATTGCGTCTTCGACCATTCTTCCCAAGGTTGGTTGCGTCGTTATCGTCGGAATCAACTTCGGTGACATCATCTTCCTTGGGAAGCCTTCTACCTTCTTCAATGCGCGCACATTTGTCCACCAATGTATAGACTTTGTTGATGGTCTTAGGCAGCCGGATATGCATCTTCTCCCGCACATTTTGGTTGCAAACATTTGTATGGAATGCAGCAATCATGGTCGTGGGGTGGATATCCGGTATACTACGATGCACGCGGCTGAATCTCTTGATGTACATATGTAGGCTCTCTCTCCTTCCCTCTGCGGGATCACTTGCAAGTCGCTGGGCAACCCTGGACCTTTCTACCCCCTATAAAAGCACCAACAAACTCATTGCAAAAATCTGACCGTGAGGAAATGTAGTTTTTCGGCAAGTTCATTAGCCAAGAGCTCACGTTGGGCTTGAGTACCAACGGGAAGTAGTTGGCTAGGATTTTCTCATCCCTTCCCCCGGCAGCTTGCACAACAATTGTGTAAATGCCCAAGGACTCCACCAGGTTTTGACTATCGTCATACTTTTTCGGGGCCTCAAGCTTGAATGTGTGGATAGACGGTCAGTGGACTTGCCGCAGCTCACATGTGAAGGCGGGGCACCCAACCTTGTAATAAGTACCCGCCAACAACGGGCGTTGGACAATCGATGACTGTACCATTGCGCTCATTGGATTGACGGCGCGCCTCCTGTCACTGTTGGATGGTGGTGCGAGAGTTTTCTGCTCGCATGTCCAGCAACACTTTGCCTCTGGTCTCGCTGCATTTGCAGGTTTGAGGAAGCCATCGATGCATTATCGGGTTGTGCATCTCACGGGCGCCGCTCCAAGTGCTTGTGCTGCCACTGAGATTGTTTCCAAGGAGGTGATTGCGCCGTGGGTGCACTGCCTGCCACACAGCCTTCAGTTTGGGTCGCAGGCATAGTTGGCGGATGCCGCGAAGGCTCCGCCAGCTGGGACCTGCTCGCATCAACAAACTCGAGCAAACTCCGGATGGTGGCTCTCCACTCATCCATCTTGTGAGCTACTGGAGGAAAATCCAGCAACATCTATGCTCGCGCCATCGCCTCTGTCGCTGTTGAAGGCATGTTGGAACACGAAGAGCGCGATGTCACTCGACTCCTAGCAGAGCCAGCAGGACCGTCATTGCGCCCTTGTCTCCATGCCGCGGGGGCAACGGCGAGTTGGCATGGCGGAAGCGGCGCTTGAGGGTCTTGAGAATGGTCGACGAGCGATTTGCCATGCGGGCATCGCTGTCGAGGCACAACTACACCACTAGGTATCACATCACGCTCATCTTGTGACGGGCGCGACATGTGTCTTGAGGTCGCTCCCCTGGCCACCGCCGGTGCTGCCGCAGCGGGAGGATCGCGGTTCGTGCCCGATCGAGTGGGGTCCTCTGGTGGCTGCGTTCGCGGGCACGAGGAGGAGGTGGGGGTAGGGCACCTGCATCGTCCGTACCATGAATGTCGTTTTCACCGGAGCGTTGGGGTAAGCGTCCGCCTCCAGCATCCCCACCGCCTTCTCCCGTCACGGCGGGTTCAGCAACCACGCCACCTACACTGGTAGTGCCTGCTGTGGTGTTTGCTCCATCCGCAGCGGCGACGCCGCCTGCATCTCCCGCGGATAAAGGCGATGGGTTCTGGGACGTAGAATGCTTGACAGCCATGGAGCCCTTCTTCTTGGGCGCCATTGGTGGTGATGATGATGAATTCAAACGAATCAATGTGCCGCCTGCTGCCTTGGTTCTCGGCAACAGAGTTCCCCCTACCTGGCACACCAAAGATGTCGGCGTGGAGCCGGCGATCTATGGGGTAGGGCTACCCCTTTGCTGGTTCGGCCGGGGGTCGGTTGGCATGAAGAGCAAGCAGAACAGGAAGCACCACAGTTTTACCTAGGTTCAGGTCGCTGAGAGGCGTAAAATCCTACTCCTGCTTTTGTGTATTGGGTGGATGTGGAAGAAAGTACATGGAGCGCTCTCCCCCGCCAAGTCGCTAGGAGAGAGCTGTTGCACAAATACCTATGTGCATCAGTTGCGAGGGTTGGAACCCCTGTAAAGGTTGCCCTTGCCCTCCTTTTATAGCTCAAGGTGTTACCATAGAGGCAAAAAGGTCATTACAAGGTGATTAGACTGATACAGAACTATCATACCTAACCTACTAGTTAGGACAAAAGTGCATTAAATGTGCTGCTAGATGTCGTGTGGAGGGTGACCCCCGGTAAGGGCGATGCACCGCTTATCCACCTACCTCTTATTTGCTTGACACGTCATTAGGACGGGTGTCAATAAAGGTAATCCTCCTCCCAGCAAGACGCCGCGTATGGGCCGCCTCCACCTAATTACCCGCAGGCTCAACACCTCGCTGGTCAGCAACCAGCTGGCCAGAGAGGTGGAGTGCTAGTATTCGGCGAGAAGTCCGCGCTCGAGGGGCTTACCAGGTCGTGTCTTGTCATTTTGCTCTTGCCGGGATCAGCGGCTTCTGTTGTGAATTTTGTAACTTGCTCCAATCCTTGGTCTTCCTAATGCACTCCTTGATCTCACGGAGCTTCTCAGTACTGGTTGTGTATGGAACTTGATGCCTGCCGGGGGAACTGAAATACGTCTGTGCATAAGTTAGGGCAACAAACACCCATGTTCATTGCACCGGCACTGTCGGAGGGGGATTCGATCACGGAGGGGGCTCTATATCATCCTTGCTGCCCTCCGATTATGCGTGAGTAGTTTACCGCGGACCTATGGGTCCATAGTTAGTAGCTAGATGGCTTCTTCTCTCTATTTGATCTTCAATACAATCTTCTCCTCGATGTTTTGGGAGATTAACTCGATGTAATGACTTTTTGCGGTGTGTTTGTTGGGATCCGACGAATTGCGAGTTGATGATCACATCTATCCATGAATATTATTTTAGTTTTCTCTGAACTCTTTTATGCATGATTGTTATAGCCTTGTATTTCTTCTCTGATTTATTGGTTTGGTTTGGCTAACTAGATTGATTTATCTTGCCATGGGAAGAGGTGCTTTTTAATGGGTTCGATCTTGCGGTGCTCAATTCTAGTGACAGGAAGGGACTTGACACACATGTATCATTGCTATTAAGGGTAAAAATATGGGGTTTATTCATATGTGAGTTTATCTTTTCTACATCATGTCATCTTTCTTAAGGCGTTACTCCATTTTTTTTCATGGACTTAATACACTAGATGCATGCTGGATAGTGGTTGATGTGTGGAGTAATAGTACTAGATGCAGAATCGTTTCGGTCTACTTGTCTCGGACGTGATGCCTATATACATGATCATTGCCATGGATATCATCATAATTATTTGCTTTTTTATCAATTGCCCAACTGTAATTTGTTTATCCACCGTATGCTATTTTCTTGAGAGAAGCCTCTAGTGAAAACTATGGTCGCTAGGTCTATCTTTCGTCATATATTAAAACCAAAAATATTTTGCTGCAATTTTGTTTTATTTATTTTATTTTGTATTTTTGTCCGATCTATCTATCAAAAACTATACAATTTAATCTTGCTCGTAACCGTTAAGGGATTGACAACCTCTTGTTCGCGTTGGGTTGCAAGTATTTGTTGTTTCTGTGCAGGTGTTGTTCACGAGTCGTTGCTTGGTTCTCCTACTGGCTGGATTACCTTGGTTTCAGAAACCGAGGGAAATACTTATCTCTACTATACTGCATCATCCTCTCCTCTATGAGGAAATCCCAATGCAGCTCACAAGTAGCAATATCTTGCTTAATATTATGGAGAACAAGCTTACCACTTCATCACCACCAACACCGAAGAAAGAAACTTGAGTACACGGGTATGGGCACCACCCTTGGCTTGTTCCAAGCTTGGGGAAGGTGCTGCGATATCGTATTAGCACCACTTTTATCATCATTATCTATCTTAGTACAATCCTTAGTTATTTCATGATTTAGAATAATAAAGTTTTAGTATGAATTAGTTTCGAGTGCTTGTTTCTTGATCTATCTATCTATATAATCGAGTGTGAGAGTTATATAATAAAGAGTAGTATGAGTTATAGTACTTTACTTTCTTGTTTCAATTTTAGCAAAAAAAAGAATAAAAAGATCATTTGCTAATCCCATGGGGAGTAATCACTACAAAAAAGTACACTTCCGTGATGATACATGTTTGTCACAGTAGGTCACGTTTTCTGTCATGCATGTACATCCATGATGATTTTATGACAAAATCAAGATAGTCATACCTGTGCTGTCGTAGAAGTGTTCCATGACATTACCAAAATTATCATCATGGAAGTGCCCACTTCCATGACGATAAATCGTGCGTCATAGAAGTGCTTTCGTCAAGGGTGACCGACACGTGGCATCCATCGTAATGGAACGTCGTTAAGCTATCGGGTCCGGTTTTGTACCCGATAACCCATTAACAGCCCCGACCAATAGGGATTATCCACGTGTAAAATCATCATTGGCTGGAGTAAATACGTGTCGGCTCGCCGTTGGGATAGATGTCATCCACTCATTGGACCGAAGGCACCTATGATACGTCGACACGTGGCACGGCCAAACAGAGGCCCATTCCTGTGAAAAGGCCGGCCCGTTTGACTTGGTCAAAAGGTGGTGGGCCAGCCCACGGAAAGCCTGTTAACGGCTTGTTCGCATATAGCCCATTTACAGCCCGCTAACCCAGGGCCTGTTACGACCAATCCGAATTAGGCCCAGTAGCGTCATATGAGCCGTCAAATATGGTTCCAGCCCATTTTAACTTCCGGCCCATGTATGGCCCATGACGTCTTTTGGCCCATATGAGGCCCTTTGTAACTCTTGGCCCATTAACGGCCCGCGGTGAAACTGGCCCGTAATGAAGAGTGTATCACTTTATACCCATTAATGACCCATTATTCCATTGGGCCGTTTCCAGCCCACGTTATCTTTCGGCCTTCTCAGGGCCCATTTATTCTTGGGCTCATTTCCAGTATTCTGTTACTTACGGCCCGTTACTGTAATTTTCTGCTTGTGGGCCAAATTCAGCCCATGGTTACAGTCGGTCCGTTTGTGGCCCGTTATTACGTTGGGCCCTTTCGTAGCGTCATCAAATATGGCCGATTAACGACGGCCCGTTATGGTCGGCCCATGAACGGACGATTCCAACTCTAGCCTGTTTACCACCATAATGCAGTCTGTTATTGGCCAATGTTTGGCCAATTGATCATACGACCCGTAGAAGGCCCATTGATGATACGGCTCGTAGAAGGCCCATTGTGTCTACGGCCCGAAGAAGGCTCATTGTGTCTACGGCCCGTAGAAGGCCCATTGTTTCTATGCCCCGTAGGAGGCCCATTGTTTCTACGGCCCATAGAAGGCTCATTGTTTCTACGGCCCGTAGGAGGCCCAGTGTCGCTACAGTAAATATGTAGCACATGGTTATTGTGGCCTAGTTTTAGAAAATAGGTTATTGCGGCCACTAGCAAACCGCGGAAAAAGAACTGCACTCACTATAAGCAAACAAATAAACAAGACAACAAGGAAATACATAAGCAAGCAACTTACGCTAGGCTATCAAGGCTATTACACATATTACATCCACTAGGCATCAAAGTTCGCCACCAGTGCAAATATAGGGAACAAAGCAGCACATCATATACACTGGTTGTCAAAGTTGGTGAGCAGCGCAAATAAACACCGCAGCAAAACAAGTCCAGAATTGAAACCACTTCAGAAGATCTCAAGAAACAATATCTTGGTTACCCATAATGCTGGCAAGATGCTTAGCAAGCTTCTTAACTTTCTCTTGTTTGGTTCTAAAATCCTCCAGCGCTTGCTGTTGCACCAGAAAGTATGCATCTGAATTCTGCAGGGACTTCCTCAGTCCTTCAGCTTCCTGTCCCAGCACATCTGATCGATGTCTTTCAACTTGAAGTTGAGACTCAGGAAGACGAACTGATTCAGGCAGCGAGTTCAAAGAGCTTGTGCCAGCAGTAGTGGCCAGTTACTCGAACAGTACATCAAGACAGGACTTTTGGGTTCTCTCACTGCCGTCAAGATAGTTTTTATCATCTTTCTTGGAGACCAACAGGGATGTCTCACTATCTTGAACCTTATCTGCATTACTTCCTTTACCATTGCATACCGGGGTACTATTCTCCAATATTTTGTCCGCATTCTAAAAGAGAAACAACCAGACACATCACAGGTTTACCATGTTGTATATGAAACTCATTTTGGTAAATGAGTTCAGTAGTAAAGTGGACAGGATAACAGCATGAAACAAACATATATCTATGTACCATGGTCAGTTTATGGTCTATATCATTCTAGTTTTTGTTGCCAAATCAAGATAGAGACACAGTTCAAATAATATTTGTTCAAGACAAAGCAGAATAGACAGAATATAAGTGTGGGAAACTATAGAGCAATAACAACACTTGTAATGTGCATGACATGAGAACATAACTGTTTATTCAATTGAAACTGAAATCAACATAGAGCAAGTTACAACAGCAAACCAGTTAAAGAAACAGGTCTAAAAGATACCTGTTGCGCCATTGGAGTTTCAATTCCATCCTTCAAATTTGAAAATAGTTGGTATGAGTAAATACAGTGATGCAAGAGCAAAAGAGTATGAACCATAGCTACAGAACCTGACCTGAGAACAAATCTTCTTCTCCTTTAAGCGTTGAGTTGGGATTCGGAGTGGTGATCCTCTGCTTTAGGCATTGCAGTTCCCATACTAACTGCTCGTGTTTGGGTGCTCTGTGGTGGAGACGGTGCCGTGTCAACTGGAACTTGGTTACTATCCTCCGGGATTGGGGTTAGAAGGGGTGTAGCTGGTTCTCTGTCCAACTGGGTAGGGGTATAATCTGCGAGTGTCTGGGTTATGTGTGGTGGGGCTGGTTCTTGGACAAGTACAACTGTGGTTCTATCTGCATCAACTGGTACCACTATCTTTTCTGAAGACTGTGTTGTTACTCCCTTAGATACTGCCATCACCCTCTCCAATCAAATGGCTGATAAACAAGAAAAGTAATTGAAAGTATAGACATTGTATGATAGACAGGTGTAATGGATAGTGGGGAATAAAAGAGGGCATGAAATAATTCACATTTATGTTGTCTAACCAAACAGGATAGGATGACACAATTTCACATATATGATGGCTAACTAAACAGGATAGCACGACACAATTTCACATTATGATGGCTAAATAAAAATATGGAAAGACATAGTTCAAAATATGATGACTATGTGAATAGGATGACATGATATAACTATATAATGTGTTTATTAAATACGTTGGCATGCCATAATTCACATACATTCACGGATGGAATGACATAATTCAAAATATGATGACTGTAAACACTAAACAGGATGAGATGATATAACTATATGATGTCTTTATGAAATGGGTTGCCATGCCATAATTCAAATAGATGTTGTGTATGTAAACATGATGGCATCATATAATTCAAATATATGATTTGTATAGTAAGCAAGTAAGCAGATGGCAATCCATATATGATGTAAAAACTAAGCAATGCAAGACAACATGCATGACATGGGTAATATAACCCTGCCAAGTTTGAGCATAGACCTCAGGGGGGAAATAGGACTGGTCATCAGTCTCTGAATCCTCCTCCGAGGAGCTCTCTGTAACCAGCAAGATGTCTGCTTCAGTAGGTAGCATTCTCTGCTCTAAATACCTTGTTTTCACTCCAGATACTTCCATCACCGCTTCAAATGGCTGATGCACAGGAAGAGTAGTTGAATATACAAACGTTGTCGACAAATGGAACACGTAATACAAAAAATTGATAGCATGATATAATTCACATACATGATGATTGGCTGAACAACATGGCATTGCATAATTCACATATATAATGCCTTTGCAACAAGATAGCATTGCATAATTCACATATATAATGTCTTGCAACAAGATCGCAATGCATAATTCACATATATGGTAATTAGACACTAAATAGGTGGCATTCACACAAAGCATGTCTAAACTAATCAAATGACATAGCAATGAAAGACACCATATGCACGATATGAGCAACATAACCCTGCCAAGTTAGAGCATACACCTCGGGGGGGGGGGGAATAGGACTGGTCATCTGTCTTCGAATCCTCCTCTGAGGAGCTACGTAACCAGCGAGATATGCGCTTAGTCAGATAGCATAGTCTGCTCTGAAGACCTTGTTTTCACTCTAGAATTTTCCATCACCGTGTCAAATGGCTGATGCACACGAAAAGTAGTTGAATGTACTAACATTGTTGACAAATGTAATACGTAACGAAAAAAAGGATGGCCTGATATAGTTCACATATAAGATGACTGGCTAAGCAGGATGGCAGTGCAAAATTCACATATATGATGCCTGGCTAAACAAGATGGCGTTGCATAATTCACACAAACGATAATAAACTAAACAGATGGCATTCGCACAAAGGATGTCTAAACTAAGCAGATGACGTATTTGATGTATAAAGTAAGCAATGCAAGGCACCATATGCATGATATAACCAACACCAGCATGCCAAGTTAGAGAGAAGACCTCAGGGGGTAAATAGGAGTGGTCTTCTCCTTCTGAATCCCCCTCGGAACAGATATCTTCCTCTCGATTACAATCCGAAATCGATGGAGGGAGGCTGCCTTTGCGCCTACCATGGAGCGACGTCTGCATGGAATTTTATTGCCACGCAAGGCTCGTCTCTTTTGCTCTACATGTTCAGTTCCATTGTTTACAATAGCTGTCATGCATAGGTATAAAACATAGTGAGATTATGTAAGGAGTGCATGCAGAAATCCAGAGTGATGGTAGCAACCTATGGATAGACCCAAAACCAATAATAGCAGGCAGATAATGGCTTCATGTGACGCCCCCGATTCAATCGTACACTAATCATGCACGCAAACGTGTATGATCAAGATCAGGGACTCACGGGAAGATATCACAACACAACTCTAAAACATAAATAAGTCATACAAGCATCATAATACAAGCCAGGGGCCTCGAGGGCTCGAATACAAGTGCTCGATCATAGACGAGTCAGCGGAAGCAACAATATCTGAGTACAGACATAAGTTAAACAAGTTTGCCTTAAGAAGGCTAGCACAAACTGGGATACAGATCGAAAGAGGCGCAGGCCTCCTGCCTGGGATCCTCCTAAACTACTCCTGGTCGTCGTCAGCAGCCTGCACGTAGTAGTAGGCACCTCCAGTGTAGTAGTCATCATCGACGGTGGCGTCTGGCTCCTGGGCTCCAACATCTGGTTGCCACAACCAGAAAGAAAGGAAAGGGGGAAAAGGGGGGAGAAAGCAACCGTGAGTACTCATCCAAAGTACTCGCAAGCAAGGATCTACACTACATATGCATGAGTATATGTGTAAAGGGCCATATCGGTGGACTGAACTGCAGAATGCCAGAATAAGAGGGGGATAGCTAATCCTGTCGAAGACTACGCTTCTGGCAGCCTCCGTCTTGCAGCATGTAGAAGAGAGTAGACTGAAGTCCTCCAAGTAGCATCGCCAAGTAGCATCTCCAAGTAGCATCTCCAAGTAGCATCTCCAGTAGCATCGCATAGCATAATCCTACCCGACGATCCTCCCCTCGTCGCCCTATGGAAAAGTGATCACCGGGTTGTCTGTGGAACTTGGAAGGGTGTGTTTTATTAAGTATCCGGTTCTAGTTGTCATAAGGTCAAGGTACAACTCCGGGTCGTCCTTTTACTGAGGGACACGGCTATTCGAATAGATTAACTTCCCTGCAGGGGTGCACCACATAACCCAACACGCTCGATCCCATTTGGCCGGACACACTTTTCTGGGTCATGCCCGGCCTCGAAAGATCAACACGTCGCAGCCCCACCTAGGCACAACAGAGAGGTCAGCACGCCGGTCTAAACCTAAGCGCGCAGGGGTCTGGGCCCATCACCCATTGCACACCTGCACGTTGCGAGGGTGGCCGGAAACAGACCTAGCAACCTCCATTAGAAAGGAAGTTGCGTTAACGCAGTCCAATCCGGCGCGTGCCGCTCCATCGCTGACGTCAAGAAGGCTTCGGCTGATACCACGACGCCGGGATACCCATAACTACTCCCGCGTAGATGGTTAGTGCGTATAGACCAAATGGCCAGACTCAGATCAAATACCAAGATCTCGTTAAGCGTGTTAAGTATCCGCGAACGCCGAACAGGGCCAGGCCCACCTATCTCCTAGGTGGTCTCAACCTGCCCTGTCGCTCCACCACAAAGTAACAGTCGGGGGCCGTCGGGAACCCAGGCCCACCTCTACCGGGATGGAGCCACCTGTCCTTTCAGCCCCCTCATCAGAATCACTTGCGGGTACTCAACGAGCTAACCCGACTTTAGTCACCATCTGTATAGTATGTATGTATGTATAGTAAATACCCGTGATCACCTCCCAAGTGATCATGGCCCGATAGTATAGCAAGGCAGACTGACAAGAATGTAGGGCCAATGATGATAAATAAGCATCCTATACTAAGCATTTAGGATTGCAGGTAAGGTATCAACAGATGTAGCAACAATGTCAGGCTATGCATCAGAATAGGATCAGCGGAAAGCAGTAACATGCTACACTACTCTAATGCAAGCAATATAGAGGAGAATAGGCGATATCTGGTGATCAAGGGGGGGGGGGCTTGCCTGGTTGCTCAGACAAGGAGGGGTCGTCGGTGACGTAGTCGACCACAGGGGCATCAGCATCGTCACGGGGTCTACCGGAGAGAAGAGGGGGGAGAAACAGTAAATACATAGCAAGCAAGTGCATAACAGGACAACAAGCAGAGCTAGACGTGTTCTAACGCGGTATGAGGTGATACCAGTGAAGAGGGGAAACATCTGGGAAAGTATCCCCGGTGTTCCGTGTTTTCGGGCAGAGGAGCCGGAGGGGGAAAGTTGCGAGTTCGATAGGTTAGGGGGGTGTGGCGGACGAACGGGTTGCGTATCCAGAATCGTCTCGTCGTTCTGAGCAACTTTCATGTTGAAAATAATTTAATCCGAGTTACGGATTAAAATTTATGATTTTCTAAAGATTTTATTAATTTCTATAATTTAATTAATTATTTAAATAAATTCGAAATTAGATTTATGACATCCGCATGATGTCATGCTGACGTCAGCAGTCAACAGGGTTGACTGGTCAACCTGACCAGTGGGTCCCACTGGTCAGACTGGTCAGTGACACATTTTTTTAATTAGGCATATTAGTTAACCTAATTAGTATTAATTAGGGGTGGGCCCCACTGTCATTGACTAACTAACTAACTAATTAACATATCAGGTTAATTAGGTAACTAATGTGTAATTAGATTAATTAGTTGCTTAATTTAACTAATCAAAATTAATTAAATTAATTATTTCTTTAATTAATTAATTAATTAATTTATTAATTTATTATTAATAATTTTTGTTTCTTCTTCTTCTTTTTTTACTTAACAGAAACGTTCTGGGGGCCGTGGGGCCCCCGTGTCATTGGGTCAGGGCAAAAGCGGGCACGGGCACGCGTTAACGGGCGCTGGGGCGTGCGTACCCAGCGACCAGTACCCGGCGGCTGGGGGGGAGGAGTGGGCGAGGCCGAGCGGCCGGACCAGCATGCCGCGGCGAGCGCGGCGCTGACGCGGCTTGCCAGAGCCAGCGAGGTAGGGGGGAGGGCTTGCCAGCGGAGAGGGCGGCGATGGCCGGGGCGCGGGGAGGCATGGGGCCACGGGGCGCCGACCGTTCTCCGAAGGAGGGGGAGGCTTGCCGGAGCGCGGGTGAGCAGGGGGCCACGGCGGCGTGCTTGGGCGTCGACGGGGCGATGCAGAGCCGCGGCAGGGGCGCGCCTGTGCGAGGACGAGGCCAGGCGCGGCGCTGGCAGATGGTTGCGCGCGCCGGCAGAGGCGGCGTCGGGCGCGGGACCGTTGTGAGCAGGGGAGGAGGAGGAGAGGTGCGCGCGTGCTCACATCGAGAAGTAGGGTCTAGGGCAGCGGGTGTTGAGGAGGAGGGCGGAGACGACGGCGTCGAGGAGGCAGTCCGGCGACGCGGTCCGGGGCGGCGTGGTCTCCAGGCGGCAACGGGCGACGGCGTCGGGGAGGAGGACGGTGGCGCCGGGGACGGCTTCGGGCGACGGGTGGTGGCACCAGGGGCGTCGGGGGCGACGGGGACATGCACCGGGGCGACGTCAGGCGACTTCGGGCTTCTCCGATCTCGATCCAGAACTGGATCGGGGGAGGGGGAGAGAGCGACGTGGGGAGGGGAGTGGGAGCGGTCGTGGGTTAGGGTTTCGGGTGTGGGGGGATAAGGGAGTGAGGGGGCGGCTGGTTGGGCCTGGCCTAGCTAATAGCTTGGCCGGCTGGCGTAGTGGGGGGGTCTGCTTTTCCCTTTTTTGTTAGTTTTGTTTTCTGTTTTGTATTTTCTTTTCTTTTCTTTATTTTCCTTTTCTGTTTTAATTCAATTTAAAATATTTATGCATTTTATAAAACTGTATCTTCTACACCATAATTATCTACGTAATATTTAGTACAAACCGAACATTTTTATTTTAATGTTTGAAAACTTTTATTGTTTTCCTGTAATTAAATTTTGAATTTGTTTCGGTTTTGAATTATCTAGGGTTTATCAACAGTAACCGAGGTGACGTGGCATCATTAGCGGGGGATCACTGTAGCTTAATTATCCGGGCGTCACAATTCTCCTCCACTACAAGAAATCTCGTCCCGAGATTTAGGAGGCGTAAGGGGGGAAGAAGATTCTAGTTACAAAATTCTAGCGAGTATTCTCGGTCTTAATTGCTCTTTCCGAAGTAGTTGATCCCTTTTTGGTGATGTCTTCATTTCTCTGCTCCAGGTCATCATGATGAAGTGGCCATCCTTCCTTCGGAGTCTTCATCATACTAACGAAAGATTAAGGGGGTATACCGGAAGAATGGACCTCTGCAGGGTAGACTATCTGGTAGACAACAACGAGGAAGGTGGCGGAAAGTAACTCTCGAATTGAAATTTAAGACAATATCGAGAGCAAAGCAAGAAGGTGCAAAATAGAAGTTTCAAGCGCATAGGCAATCGTTCGTTGCCTGAAGCGAAGTGTGAAAGGGGTTCAGAGCAATGGGAATAAGTATTGCGCCTGATACCAGATTGATGATCTCATCGGAAGGTGGCTCATGAATTACATACGAGTCCACGCGAGAGGAATAACTTTGGGAACAGGGGGTGTACAGGAGAGTCAGGTTTCGATCCTGTGGAACTGTGGGTTATGGGCCCACCATGTGGGTTAAAAGTAGGAAGGGCGGAGACGTCTTGCGTGATCATGCAAGAAAGGCATGTCAGAGGATAGCCTGTCGATTATGTTGGCAACAACGTCGATACCAAGGGCGAGGGACGAAGAGAACCATTTTCCTGCTCGTTGAACGAGGCGGACCAATAGGCAAAGTTCTCCTCCATCGGTGGTTACCGGAATGTCATCAACAATAGCAACAGGGTCTTACTGACAGAATTGCACTCTAAGGTGTTAACATAAGCAGGGGATTAATACTGCTTAGATCATAATGATCACCAGAAAGGTTAGACAAAATAATGGAAAGGAACAGGTGTTTATCAGATTAACAACTCAATGGAAAGGAAAATGTGTTTAAACACATATTTCAGGGGTATATCCTTCCCAAGGGCAAGCAAAGCATGATATCCATGACGGGATATAACGTAGCAAACCCCTTTAGAAAAGGGAAGGGAAATTCCATGCCATTATCTGTACAATGGTGTTCGGATAATTGAGCAAGAAACATTTAACATTGGGCTTCAAATGTTCTTGTTGAAAATTGGAGTACCATAGACATGCTTCGAGATAGCATTGACATGGCCAACAGGTGAAGATCAGACTTTGGAAACACAAAGGATTCATCAGGAATAACTTATAGAATAAGTCTTACAATTCCCTCATGGAAGAATGGTTAACCTTGCCAAAAGGAACAACTATAACAATAGGTCCTCCGGCCAGGGGTACTAGGCATGACATCACCTTACCGGGTCTTATGAAGACTAGCGTTATAACTCTTGTAAATATGTTCCAACCATCATATCTGATGGAGATTCAGATATGATTGGTGTCAGGATAACTCAGACTTAAGATGCCTGAGAAGAAAAGGTGCAACGCAAATTGACGAGATGACATTGTAAGATTCCCGGGGAAATGAACTATGAAAGCGAGTTCTGAAACAAGAGTTCATCATCAAACCAACGAGAGGGTGAGGAGGTGACTGATGGACTCAGCGCCAATCCCTGGAGAATTCCAAAAAGATGGATTTCCACAATCATGTGAACAAGGAGATAGTATTTGTCAAATCAAATGGTATAATGATGTATGCTCGAGGAAAACATACATAATTTAATAATGATAGAAGGGTGCACCCAAAAATCTGGACTAGGTAGCACGATCAATGTTCAAATGATGATTTGATAAGCAATAGACTTAGAGTGAAACTATAGACCAATAACTTCAAAGCAATAGGGTTGCTAGAAGTTTAGAATTTACACATCACAGACCAATTGTCGGTATTCCGGTTAAAAACAACACGGGGATCAAGGAATGAACGGAGATGGCGAGAAGTGTTATTATATCAAGAATTCTTAAGAGGTGGTGAAATTCTCACCACATTTTTGACATAAAAGAGATGGTAATACTCCTAGGTAAAACAGAACTTGAGCTAGATAGCGAGGAGCTCAAGGTATAACACAAACCACGATCAAGTTTGTGTTGGAGGGAAGGCAATAAAGTGGCCGATGATAACACAAATCATCGAGGGCGAGGATGGTATTTTTCATCATGAATTCAATTGATATCCTGAAAGGAGTCAAAATGTTGATGATGATCACGACACATTTTGTCGAGAGGCTCCACAAAGAAGCAATTGAACAGCGACTACATCAAGCAAAAGGACTTATGCAGCAAAAGATTATTGGAGCCACAGATACAACACAAACTCGGGGTCAAGTTTGTTGTTCAAGGTGAAACGATAAAACGAGGAAATTGGCGAAATCTTAGCTCACCGCCGAAAGTTGTGCTTCGGGAAGAAGGACCGGGGCACAGTTAAAATCATCACGACAATGATATAGCCAAACAGGCAAACTCGTACTTATAGAAGCTTACTGAAAAGTTGTTGAACCGTAGTGCGGACTTGGTTCAGTTATCGGTGTCTTTGAGTGTTTAATAACTTAGAGCCCGTGAAAAATTGGAATCAGAGGGAAGGTAGCACTTGATGAAGAACTCATAAGAAGTTATGCAGTTCCATGATAATCTCGAGATTCCAGGGGGTAATACTCGACGACAGATCAAAGTAGAGGTTGGACTAGGGTAATGCTCTACAGAAGACAAGTACTCTAACTTGTCCGAGAAATGGAATCAAGAAGAAAATATGGTCGGAACCACGGTTGCAAAAGACCAATTCCCATATATAAGATAACTTATACCAAATAGGGTTTAAGAGAAGCATCCATGATAAGATCAACATCGTGTCCAGGGGCATGAACGCAAGGTTCAAGGTCGACTCCCACTTTTCCAATGCATAACCTTTCATTCACTTCTCGCGTTCGATGAAGTTGCAGTGTTGAAATTTTATCCGGCGAAACATCAGAAGAGTATGGCTCATGAAAACTTTCGAGTTCACACATATTAAGGAAGGCATAGGTTCAAGCCATCGGGGCTTCTTAGAACATATACCACGAACTTTAGGAGTAATTAACACAAACTCGATAATAGAGCAAGTTCCAAAGCAGATGATACAATTTACCAAAGGCATTATATACCCATGGAAAGGTTCTCAAGGTTATTCAATATGAAGGACACTGTCGGATAGAATCCAACAAAGGAACCGATGGTCCACAAGGGATCTGATGTGAGCATCGATACTCAACCAGAGGAAGAAGAATGCACGGGCATCATATTATAGAACATCTGAACAATTCGATGCTTAGATAACAAAGGAATTATGATTTCCAAAACAAGGGATCAGAAGCAGACGCTCTGATCAAGGATGGATAAGTTGGATAGACCAGAGGCACAATTGACGACAAATAATTTGGTCGAGAACCAGCTCATGTTCAAAAATGATGTCTGAGCCGGAAAGATAATTTAAAAGGATCAACTGATGATTGCGTGCTTTCACACACATGTATAGGATCAAAATGATCGTGTCAAAGGATACTAATGAATATTGCTACACATATGGAAAGCATCCATATTGCAAGCAGACAAGTATTTGCCGAGCAATAGTTTGAAGAGGATACTCGGAAGATCGGGTAGTATTTCCAAGTAATTTGAAAAGCATATGAACAACTGGGGATAAGCGGATACTCGATAAGTGCGAGAATTATCCGTAGGGGTATTCAGGTGACAAAGTACAGCACGGCAATAAGCTTAAAGGATTATCGAAACAATGACGAGTATTTCAGGGTATCTTGTAATAACAAGACTAACTGGGGATGAATGTAAGAATAATAACTGCAAGTAGTTATCCATAAGGGTTGACGGTGGAAGGGGAATTGCAAACGCGATGAAGACAAGTTCTCGGGTTAAACGCGGTGAGTATCTTTAGGGTCTTCATGTGCAGCAGACGATCCTTAGTAATAAGGGGCTCTTCGGGTGAAAGTGATAACGAGATCCTAATGTTAGATTTAGCAAAATTCATTTAACCCGAATAGAAAAGAGATCAGAGTTCCAGAGTAAAGGTCGAGGAGTAAAAGATCCTAATACCACCCAATGGCGACGTGGGCCCATGGGCCGCACAGCCATGTTAGTAAAAGTTTTGCAATGTCTAGACTTGACTTCGGCCAAGGAGTGTGGAAGGGGGATTCCTACAGGCAGTCGGCTCTGATACCAACTTGTGACGCCCCCGATTCAATCATACACTAATCATGCATGCAAACATGTACGATCAAGATCAGGGACTCACGGGAAGATATCACAACACAACTCTAAAACATAAATAAGTCATACAAGCATCATAATACAAGCCAGGGGCCTCGAGGGCTCGAATACAAGTGCTCGATCATAGACGAGTCAGCGGAAGCAACAATATCTGAGTACAGACATAAGTTAAACAAGTTTGCCTTAAGAAGGCTAGCACAAACTGGGATACAGATCGAAAGAGGCGCAGGCCTCCTGCCTGGGATCCTCCTAAACTACTCCTGGTCGTCGTCAGTAGCCTGCACGTAGTAGTAGGCACCTCCAGTGTAGTAGTCGTCGTCAAAGGTGGCGTCTGGCTCCTGGGCTCCAGCATCTGGTTGCGACAACCAGAAAGAAAGGAAAGGGGGAAAAGGGGGGAGAAAGCAACCGTGAGTACTCATCCAAAGTACTCGCAAGCAAGGATCTACACTACATATGCATGAGTATATGTGTAAAGGGCCATATCGGTGGACTGAACTGCAGAATGCCAGAATAAGAGGGGGATAGCTAATCCTGTCGAAGACTACGCTTCTGGCAGCCTCCGTCTTGCAGCATGTAGAAGAGAGTAGACTGAAGTCCTCCAAGTAGCATCGCCAAGTAGCATCTCCAAGTAGCATCTCCAAGTAGCATCTCCAGTAGCATCGCATAGCATAATCCTACCCGGCGATCCTCCCCTCGTCGCCCTATGGAAAAGCGATCACTGGGTTGTCTGTGGAACTTGGAAGGGTGTGTTTTATTAAGTATCCGGTTCTAGTTGTCATAAGGTCAAGGTACAACTCCGGGTCGTCCTTTTACCGAGGGACAAGGCTATTCGAATAGATTAACTTCCCTGCAGGGGTGCACCACATAACCCAACACGCTCGATCCCATTTGGCCGGACACACTTTTCTGGGTCATGCCCGGCCTCGGAAGATCAACACGTCGCAGCCCCACCTAGGCACAACAGAGAGGTCAGCACGCCGGTCTAAACCTAAGCGCGCAGGGGTCTGGGCCCATCGCCCATTGCACACCTGCACGTTGCGAGGGCGGCCGGAAACAGACCTAGCAACCTCCATTACAAAGGAAGTTGCGTTAACGCAGTCCAATCCGGCGCGCGCCGCTCCGTCGCTGGCGTCAAGAAGGCTTCGGCTGATACCACGACGCCGGGATACCCATAACTACTCCCGCGTAGATGGTTAGTGCGTATAGACCAAATGGCCAGACTCAGATCAAATACCAATATCTCGTTAAGCGTGTTAAGTATCCGCGAACGCCGAACAGGGCCAGGCCCACCTGTCTCCTAGGTGGTCTCAACCTTCCCTGTCGCTCCGCCACAAAGTAACAGTCGGGGGCCGTCGGGAACCCAGGCCCACCTCTACCGGGATGGAACCACCTGTCCTTTCAGCCCCCTCATCAGAATCACTTGCGGGTACTCAACGAGCTAACCCGACTTTAGTCACCATCTGTATAGTATGTATGTATGTAAGGTAAATACCTGTGATCACCTCCCAAGTGATCACGGCCCGATAGTATAGCAAGGCAGACTGACAAGAATGTAGGGCCAATGATGATAAACTAGCATCCTATACTAAGCATTTAGGATTGCAGGTAAGGTATCAACAGATGTAGCAACAATGTCAGGCTATGCATCAGAATAGGATCAGCGGAAAGCAGTAACATGCTACACTACTCTAATGCAAGCAGTATAGAGGAGAATAGGCGATATCTGGTGATCAAGGGGAGGGGGCTTGCCTGGTTGCTCAGACAAGGAGGGGTCGTCGGTGACGTAGTCGACCACAGGGGCATCAGCATCGTCACGGGGTCTACCGGAGAGAAGAGGGGGGAGAAACAGTAAATACATAGCAAGCAAGTGCATAACAGGACAACAAGCAGAGCTAGACGTGTTCTAACGCGGTATGAGGTGATACCGGTGAAGAGGGGAAACATCCGGGAAAGTATCCCCGGTGTTCCGTGTTTTCGGGCAGAGGAGCCGGAGGGGGAAAGTTGCGAGTTTGATAGGTTAGGGGGGTGTGGCGGACGAACAGGTTGCGTATCCAGAATCGTCTCGTCGTTCTGAGCAACTTTCATGTTGAAAATAAATTAATCCGAGTTACGGATTAAAAGTTATGATTTTGTAAAGATTTTATTAATTTCTGTAATTTAATTAATTATTTCAATAAATTCGAAATTAGATTTATGACATCCGCATGATGTCATGCTGACGTCAGCAGTCAACAGGGTTGACTGTTCAACCTGACCAGTGGGTCCCACTGGTCAATGACACATTTTTTTAATTAGGCATATTAGTTAACCTAATTAGTATTAATTAGGGGTGGGCCCCACTGTCATTGACTAACTAACTAACTAATTAACATATCAGGTTAATTAGGTAACTAATGTGTAATTAGATTAATTAGTTGCTTAATTTAACTAATCAAAATTAATTAAATTAATTATTTCTTTAATTAATTAATTAATTAATTAATTATTAATATTTTTTGTTTCTTCTTCTTTTTTTTACTTAACAGAAACGTTCTAGGGGCCGTGGGGCCCCCGTGTCATTGGGTCAGGGCACAAGCGGGCACGGGCACGCGTTAACGGGCGCTGGGGCGTGCGTACCCAGCGACCAGTACCCGGCGGCTGGGGGGAAGAGTGGGCGAGGCCGAGCGGCCGGACCAGCATGCCGCGGCGAGCGCGGCGCTGACGCGGCTTGCTAGACCCAGCGAGGTAGGGGGGAGGGCTTGCCAGCGGAGAGGGCGGCGATGGCCGGGGCGCGGGGAGGCATGGGGCCACGGGGCGCCGACCGTTCGCCGAAGGAGGGGGAGGCTTGCCGGAGCGCAGGTGAGCAGGGGGCCACGGCGGCGTGCTCGGGCGTCGACGGGGCGATGCAGAACCGCGGCAGGGGCGCGCCTGTGCGAGGACGAGGCCAGGCGCGGCGCTGGCAGATGGTTGCGCGCGCCGGCAGAGGCGACGTCGGGCGCGGGACCGTTGTGAGCAGGGGAGGAGGAGGAGAGGTGCGCGCGTGCTCACATCGAGAAGTAGGGTCTAGGGCAGCGGGTGTTGAGGAGGAGGGCGGAGACGACGGCGTCGAGGAGGCAGTCCGGCGACGCGGTCCGGGGCGGCGTGGTCTCCAGGCGGCAACGGGCGACGGCGTCGGGGAGGAGGACGGTGGCGCCGGGGACGGCTTCGAGCGACGGGTGGCGGCGCCAGGGGCGTCGGGGGCGACGGGGACATGCACCGGGGCGGCGTCGGGCGACTTCGGGCTTCTCCGATCTTGATCCAGAACTGGATCGGGGGAGGGGGAGAGAGCGACATGGGGAGGGGAGTGGGAGCGGTCGTGGGTTAGGGTTTCCGGTGTGGGGGGATAAGGGAGTGAGGGGGCGGCTGGTTGGGCCTGGCCTGGCTAATAGCTGGGCCGGCTGGCCCAGTGGGGGGGGGTCTGCTTTTCCCTTTTTTGTTAGTTTTGTTTTCTGTTTTGTATTTTCTTTTCTTTTCTTTATTTTCTTTTTCTGTTTTAATTCAATTTAAAATATTTATGCATTTTATAAAACTGTATCTTCTACACCATAATTATCTACGCAATATTTAGTACAAACCGAACATTTTTATTTTAATGTTTGAAAACTTTTATTGTTTTCCTGTAATTAAATTTTGAATTTGTTTCGGTTTTGAATTATCTAGGGTTTATCAATAGTAACCGAGGTGACGTGGCATCATTAGCGGGGGATCACTGTAGCTTAATTATCCGGGCGTCACACTTCAGTTAAAAATACAGATAATGGCTTCTTACTGTTTGTTTCCCACCCAACATGAAACTCATAGTAGACACTAGAGATTAACCAGATAGTAGATAGATACTATTGATTGCGGCCCCGATATGTACCCCACAACCATTTAAAAATTCAAGTTTGACCATTAGGTTGGAGCTGACTCGGAGTCTAATCGGTGAACTGGACGATAAAGTAGCATGTAATATTAAGCGATGCATAACGTAAGCAGACACAAAAAAGTGCGACCTCTCTTGCGGACCCTGTAATCCTCGAGGTCATCTGCTCGGTTGATGATGGTAATGCAGTTTTCATGGCTACCAGCGGCGAGGAAGAAGATCTGAGGCGGTGAAAGACAGTCTGGAGGCCGGATCCCTGCTGTGCTTCACCCTTCTGTCGTTGGAGCAGCTGAGCTGGGGTGGACGACGGCGCAGCAGGAGCGGGACAAACCATGCAAGGTTTTCTTTGACAACTATTTGTAAGAGAAGTAATTCTGTAAGGGCTCATTTGAATTGGAGGATTCGAACAATGCATGGATAGGAAATAGACAGGAATAGGATAGAATGCATGTGCAAAACAGAGAATTTAAAAACACATGATTTCTTCCAATCTGGGTGTTTGATTCACAAGAATTGGAAGATCACAGGATGCAAAGAAGCATGGTGAGATTAAGTCAAACCACAAGAAAATGTATGGTTATAATGCTATTATGCTACTATCTCTTAGTCTTGTGCTTCATGAATAGGAATTTGAAAAGGAGGATAAGTGAAAATTAAAATTCCTACGGTTTTTCTTTCAAGGGGACATTAAAGGAACAAATCCTACAGTTTTCCTTTGCTCCATTCCTTTGAACTAATTCATGAATAGTAGTACCATAGGAACTTTCCCATTCCTATGTTTTTCATTCACTTTTCCTTTCAAGCACTGGTGATTCTAGTAGGCAGGCTTGAGCAAGGAAAAGCCTACACTAAAAAATGTTTGTGCTACTTCTATTACTTTGGACCCAGGCCATTGCCCTACTAGCTCAACTCCCAGGCCCATCGACAAATGCATAGCTCAAACGCGCAGAGATAAATAATGATGGCGTTCAAGAGAGTCCATCACGGATAGCTAAGTTGCCTGGTACCTCACTGCTTGTCATATAGTAGGATAAAATAATCGTATTTCACGTTACTACGTGTGCTCAGTGGACAATATATATAACATGTAGAGTAAAAAAGAGACGCAACAAGTGTACAACCTCTTTGGCAAAGCCATGTTGATCTCAGCGTGATTGGGTTGGCCGGTGAGGATGCTCCAGCTGACTTGGCTGTCGGAGAGGGGAAGAAGATCTTAGGCATCTGGAGATGGAGCCCGAGGTACTGCTCCGCTGTGATGGAGGGTTTCGTCGTTGGAACAGCTCCGGTGAGTTGTACGACGCCGAGACTGAAGCAGGACAAGAGAGACAATGTTAACCTGAGTGGAATTCTAATAGCATCTCCAATAGATGACGTAAAATACAGAACCACAAAGTGCTAGATGTAAAATACATCAGCCGCTCATCTCTGAACTTAACTTTCGAGACTGAATTTAACTGTCGAAACTGAACTTAACTGCCGAAACTGAATTTTGCTGTCAAAACTGAATTTTACTGTCAAAACTGAACGCACTAGAGGTGAGGCTACACGTCAGTCGACTGACTTTTTCATCTCTGGTCAGTCGATTTTTCAGCCATTGGATACGAAATCAAGGGCCTGCAGTTCATCTTCAACCTCCACCCCCTGAGCCGCCAGCCACCACTGGCCAAACAGCCGACCACGGCCCCCACCCTGAACCCTAGTATAGATAGTGGAGTACCTCTCCGGCGAGCCCCCCTTCCCGCTGCGGCTGGTTCTTCCTTAACTCCGGCGAGCCCCTCCCCCCCACCCCCTAAAAATCGACTGACCCAAAAGTCAATTCAGTCGACTGAAGTGTAGCTAAATCGGAGCAGCATCGCAAGCAAGAGCAAGAGCGAGAGCAGCAGCAAGAGCAAGAGCAAGAGCAATAGCAAGGGCAGACCAGGCAGGGGACCGAGAGCAAGAGTAGAGCAGCAGCAGCTCCTACTGATGTGGACGTCGCCCTCGAGGGAGCGATGCTGTAGAGGAAGTGGCCGGGGACGCTGCTGTGGATGGAGTCGTGCCATGTCGGCTCGGGACTGAGCGCCGGCAACACCGTGAGATCGAATCAAGAAGAAAATGCGGCGATTAGTGTACAACCTCTTTGGTGGCGCTGATTAGGCCGCAACTTCATCTGAGGAAACGGTGATGATGCTGCTCTTCCGGTGGTGCAGGTGAATAAGGCGGTGTGGGAATGGAGGTGGCGCGAAAGACGAGGGGAACATCGGGGCATCTCCTTGGAGGTGGAGGACGGGGTAGCTGAACCGGCGGGACGACGAGATCGATGATGGATCCTCATCCGGTACGGTGGATGAGGGACGTCGAGGTGTTCCTGTGGACGACATCGTCGAGAAGAGGCTCCGGCTGGGTGGCGGACGGAGGAGGGTGTGGGGCTTCACGGGTTTTCACGGCCTCGGTGTACGAATGGGTGGGCGGATGGGATGGGAGTGGGGAACCATGGCTTAGGGATGCGCTTATCCGAAATGTGGGGTAAGTTACGAAAGTACCCCCACCGATTTGAGGCGGTTCTTTCGGTTCAGGGGTTACACGGGTATTTCACGTGTCGGGATTTCACAGGAAGTGGGAGTTCGCGTGCACTGTAATTTTGGAATAGCAAGGCGTGGGTTGAGATGGAGGGAGTTGTCGGAGCACATCGAGATACAAATATATCTTAAATATTTCGGGCTAACAAGGCGCGGGTTGAAATTTTTGGACAAGCCTAACGTGTATTGTACCAAATCAATTCACACTACAAATGTCATTCAAAACTTTGAATTCATGTTATGTTCAATTAAAATATTTCGCTACGTGTATAATGCATGCAACCTACTACTCAAATGAATGTTTTAGTGCATTCCAAACGTATATACTACCGCTTCAATATGAACTAAATTTGAATTTGTTTCTCTATTTGAATAAGATCTACAATAATGATTGTTGTGAAGTCAAACCATTTGAATTCGTTTCTCTATTTTAATAAGATCTACAATCATCATTATTGTCAAGTTAAACCATCGTTTGTGTATTATCTTCACACCACACCACATGATTAGTCTCGAGTTACATATGAACTATGTGTACTATATGAACACGAACTTGATTTTTTTGAATCCACTTTATGTTGATTCCAAATCACAGTACATTTCAAGCTCTAGCTAGATCTTCATAATCTAAACCATGTCTCATATGTATAATGTGCTAATCAAAAAATGTATGGTGCCCCGCCCCCTACGCCTACAAGTATTTAGATGTGAGTTGCAAACACCACACATTACCACAAATTCAAATAAAATGTGAGAATGTTCGATATATAGTATTGTTTAGATTGTTTGATATTTAGTTGTAAGCTGCAAACGTCACACATTATCACAAATTCAAATAAAATGTGAGATTGTTTGATGTATAGTATGGTTTAGATTGTTCGACATTTAGCTGTGAGTTGCAAACGCCATGCATTATCACATTATGGCATAACATGTGCAAAACCACAACACGCGTATCACCGCTATATTCATGCATGCATATGTTTATAACACTATGATATCCTATTCAAATATATGAATCCACTTTCATATCAAATTATGATCTTTGTTAGTCTCTTACACCCAGACAATCCTCTAACCTTTGTATCTACCACTAACTTTCTCTCGTGCATGCACACGCCCTCCTCGCCCTCCCCCTCCCTCAGCATTCTATCCATCGTGCACATTCATTTTTTTTCTTTAGGTCGTTCTCCCACAGTCTCCACAACTCCTTTCCGGCACACACCAATCGATAAACCTCTCCAGCAATGTCTGCCTACAACATACACACACACACACCTTCAATCTCCTCCTTTATGTGTCCATGCCTCGTGCCTCTCATATGGTCCCACACACGTGTAAAACTATCACCCCTCTTTGCATCGATATCACAACCTCACACTCCTCCCCCTATCTAGCTAGTAGCTGGGCCTCTCGCACCACCTCCTAGCTCCATTCTCTCTGTCTATCTATCTCGCTGGGCCTTATTTGCCTCTAACAAATGGATGTACACCGACCGATCTCCCGCTATACATATAGCTAGCTAGGTCCTTATAACTCATTTTTTTCGATGCGTCGATCGATCTACCTCATTAGTTATGTCTCTCCCTTCCTGCCACAAACAACAATTGATCTACCGATCTAGTTAGGTTTGCTGACCAAACACATGGTTCCCCTTCATCATCCATGGATGCGTCCCGATAGATCTATCACGCACAGGCACACACAGAAACACATCCCCACTCTTATTGATAATATTGCAGTTCCACCCTCAATTTGTCTAGTAGGCCTCTCCCACCATCTTCGAGAAGCAACTCCATCACCCATCCAACACTCTACCCCTCTCCCTCCCTCTCTCCTCTCTCTCTCTCTCTCTCTCTCTCTCTCTATATATATATATATATATATATATATATATATATATATATATATATATATATATATATATATATATGTCCCATCCTATTTCCCGTCCTTCAGTTACATATGGATATCGACCGATCTCCCTCAAGACATAGTTGGGTCTCTCCTTCTCAACACATATACGAGTTGTTCTACCTCTATAGTTAGGCCTCTGCCCCCTTCCCCCACCCCCCTCCCCCCCCCCACACACACACCGATACATCGAGCGCTCTAGTCATGTCTCCCTGCCACACACAAACTTGACCTGTGCCCTCTGACGTTCCATCGCCCTATATCTTTGACTTACACACACACACACAATTCTGATGGCTCTCTTCATCGATCTCGCACCCACCCACTTGATCCTCTCTTCGACTCTATCGATATCTATGACCCCTCCCTCTCTTACCGTGGATCGCCCGGCCATCTATATATGATATGGATAGGCCTCCATTTCACACACATTGCATGCAAAATTTTGTTTGAGATGTCATCGACACATATTCCCACAAATACGTTCACAAAATCAACCCCCACCCCACCCCAAACATAATACACTCACTAACTCACACACCATCTGTCTAGGTTTGTATCTCTCTCTCACACACACACGTAGGTGGGGGACATGCACGAAGAGAAGAGGTGCACGCACGGCGCACGTACCCCCATCTCTTTCCCAACCACACCCGCGCGGGTACACGGTGGAGCTCATTTCTGTATGGAAAGGCAGCCCACGTGGTAATTTGACATGTGTACTGGTTGTCCACTTGATGGAGGGAGGGTCTTCTACCACGGGTGAACAAACAAATTGCGACTTGACGCGTTATGTTAAAAAAGAGGCAAACCATGTGGGGCCTACCTTAGAGGCAAGGCTATATACACTGGAGTACTTTTGATGTGTCCCGTTAACTCGTAGAACAAGGAGAAGCTTGCTTAGTACGCCGTCTCCCCCGCCCACGGGCGCGGTGGCTCACAGGATGAGGTGAAGCTTGCTTACTAGTATTGTACGCCTTACGCCCGCTCCCTCGCCCACGCGCGCGGTGGCTTGCAGGACGAGGAGAAAATTTTACTATTCCCTCTGTTTACTCCTCATCCCTACCTTGGTTAGAGAGATTATCATATTTTTTGGAATATATGTCCTTTAGTAGATTTCAATATGAACTACTAGTACATACTCCAAACACTGATGTATATGGACGTATTTTAGAGTGTAGATTCACTCATTTTGCTCCGTATGTAGCCATATTGAAACGGACGTAATAGTATGCACTCTCCCTCGCCCCTCGACCCTCGCCCACGTGGTGGACGTGCAGCAATTCATTCGGTCTCATATAGCCAGAACGATATATACTGCAGTACCATTATTGCTCGACTTCCTCAAGAAGCGAAGAGACAATCGCAAGGTTAATATTTTGGAGATGCCAAGCACAAGGTTTATAGGAGAACGAGTTGTAGGTGCACGTCATTTATAAATAAAGTTTTTTTCTTCAGTGGCATGTACCAATATAATAGGTTCATATGGAGAGAAAAGGAAACTGCTCCACTATATACATAGTCAGGACGGGCCAGCCTACACGGTTGCTTGCTGGGGTTGCTCTCTTCACACTCTCTCGCACAAAACGACTGTGGCCACATCTCTAACATCCCGGCGGATCACGTCCGCTGGGGGAAGGGGTGGATGCTTAGTGTAGATGCGGTCACCCTCGCCGACGGCAAAAAACGACTATCGGCATGTCCCGATCAGGGGTCCCCGCCGTTCTCTCTCACAAAGCCGGTGAGGTTGCCTTCGTCCCTTGCTCACTGCCACGACATGGGCAGTTACCGCCTCCCGCCACTCTCCTCAATGTTGAGCTACGTCCCGACATCCCTCAGGTACAACTCCCTTTATAGCCGGCTTGCACCACTACTCCAGCTGCCCACATCACTCCATGTGGATATTTCTCTACTTCTTTGCCCCGAACATACCTCTATTGGCTTCTACGTACTGTATTTGTGATGAGTTTATGTCTCATCAACTAGTCCCAGTAATCTTATTCTAATCACACTTCTTCAATTTCTTTGCCACAGGGATGCTCATCTCAATTTTGGTGAAACTGCACAAAATGATCTGATGGTCAAAGGGTTGCAAACGTCATTTCTTGGGAAGCTCCAATGTTGCCAGCAAATTAAAGCCTGGTTAGGGTTTACGGTTCAAGGGCTAGGGACTGCGTGGATTGTTTTTTTCTTTAGTTGTCTCTATTCCAAAATAAGTGTCAACTTTAGTAGTAGTACAACTTTGTACTAAAGTTTGCATAAAGTTGAGACACTTATTTTGGAACGGAGGGAGTACATATTGGCTATGATCTGTCAATCATTGAGATGCAATAGCATGCATGTTAGTCTCCTTTGTATTTGATGAAATGTTGCACCGGGCAACCTTGGACACAAGATACATGAAACAAAAGCTGGAAGCTTCATAGCATTGTACAAATTTATCTCACTGATAAATTACAGTACATACTATACTAGTACTATGTAAAGAGTTAGGTGTCGCATGGTGTCCAGAAAATATGGTGATAGTGTGAGGTGGGCCATGTAATCACTGAGCCTGCATGTTTTCACTGCTCTCGCACTCCTCCGCTGTAAGAATGGAGAAAATTGTAATCTAGTAGTACCTCCTTTCCCGAAAGCGTGGGACATCCAGCAGTCCTACCACCTCAGTAATAATGACCAATGAGCCGTCAAATCACATAGACCCAGCAGTAAGTTGGACGGACGAAGCAACCATCACTCTTGAATCCGCTTCTCCCTTCAATGCATGCGCCAGTGAGAGGTCGCGTCCGCTCTGCCCGGGCATGAATACGGCACCAATTCTTTGGAGCAGCGCTGACCGTTTCGGGCGGGAAGCGCGCGCGGGCAATGGAGGGGCTTTGGGTGGGCCAGGCTGGTCAGGGGTGGGCATGGCAACTGTCCGCCTGTCCCGACCGGACGCCCGAAAATGAGAGGATGCACAGACTCTTGTGGCTAAAATCGTACACTACATACCATCTCTCTGTAAGGAGTAGGTCGATTTGTCGCTCTCTCTAACACACACATGCTGTTAAACACACACACACACACACACACGCACGCACGCACACGCACACACAGGTTCATAGAGGAAAATCATGCGAGTGCGAAGCCACAGGAAGTGAGATACAAATGGAGTACATACAAGAAGATAAGAGGTGACTAATATTCCATCAAACCTGGACTGAGGAGTAGTTCTCCCTCCGTCTAGGTGTTAAGTCATCTTACAGAAATCAGATATTTCCAAAATGTTTAGGCGTCATCCATTAACTTCGCATCTCAATCCCCTCCTAGCCTCGTTACTAGCGAGCGTTGTTACTTAGGGAGCATTTGGATCCTTAGAAAGAACAGCTTATAGCCTAGCCGGGCAAGGTTATGCGTTTTGAACTGTTAAAATATGTTAGCTTTTGTGGGCCAGCTAGCTTGGGTGGGCTAGAAAAACCTTGCTAGCTCAGGAGAGCCAGATCGGCTCGCTTCCGACGGCAAACTTCGCGTAGTAGTAACATAGAATAGTAACATATGCATGTTACTAGTCCAAGTTACTCACCACTATGACTAGCCTAAGCAATGTAACCAAAAGCTCCTTACTCTGCCTTGTTATCTCCCCGGGAAACCCAATGCATGGAGCACAACTACGTGTTGATCAGTCAAGAAATCAAAGTCGGCTTGCATGCGAGTTAATATGTGGCCCTGCATGGTAGCTAAAACAACATCTCTTAGTTGTTTAGATTAATTGTTGTGTTTAGAGACAGAAATCAAGGCTTTGATTGGAGGAAGGACCGGTCAAGTTTCTCCTTATCCTCCAATCTGCTTGCACCTTGGTCCCGCTACACCATGTGACTTATTACACCTAGACGGAGGGAGTAGTACGAGATACGGTGGCACACCTCCTTAGGTTGAATACAAGTGCCCAAAATTGTGTGCATGTTATAATAAGGATTCACTTAAAATAGTACGTGAGCGAACAGAGGGATCAATTGGACAGTGTTCACGAGCAGTAGCGAGATGTTTGACATAAGATACACCGCTGGCGCTTTTAATTTTTCTTATTAATTTGTTTGTTTCACCCTCTGACTGGTGGGACCCAACGTACTACGTGGAGAGAGGTAAGGTGACTAAGGCTGCATTATTTCTGTACTACCAACACTGCTTTAAATCCCAAAACACCTTAGACTAGTCACAATGGATAGTAACTTAGACTAGTAATATGCATATGTTACTAGTCCATGTTACTACCTCTATAGTGGGGAGTAACATTGTGTGGTATCATGCAACACTTCATTTATTAGATTGTAGACTCATTTTGTCTTGGTATGTGTGATGCTAAAGTAACTAGATATGTTACCACATGCATGTCTTTCCTCATTAATTACTCGCCACATCATCTATTTTGCCTAAAGATGTGTGATGTTACCACCTATGTTACTCCCACTATGGATAGTCTTACCACCAAAGCCACATGACATGATTATGATTTAAATCCCAATGACTCCCACGCCAAAAAAACACGGCATGCTTGTCACACAAATGCAGGAATGTGTAAAGGTTATTTTCCTCTTGTTGAACATAATGGGATGGTTGTGTGGCTGGTTAGCCTGCTCGCTCATCAAACTTGAGGTCTTGGGTTCGATAACTACACTTGAGCATAATTTTGTTTTTGATCGACTTCTTTCTTCCACCCAATGACAGGTAGGTCCCGCATGACCGAGAGAGAAAGTGATATGGGGTAGTGCCAGGAGGATTCTTTGACTGGTCAAAATGGATGGATACGGAGCTATACGATCTCGTAGTGACCGTATAATCACCTCATCATGTATAAGCTGCAGCCTCGGCACTTGTTTTCTAGGGTTTGCACTCTTCACACACTCTCTCCAGTATATATATACACGCTGGAGCCACAGCGCTTGTAGTTGCTCTCTTCACACTCTCTCACCCTCTCCAGATCAAAACAGGACTTCGTTGGCCTCTCTCTCTCCCCAATTGTTTGTCAAAGAGCCGGCAGGATCCGTCTGCCGAGAAGGGAAGGAGGCTTAATGCTGTCGCCGTCGGCGAGGGAGGGAATCCACTACCGGTGCAGCTGTTCACTTTCACCCAGCGCCGGCATGGGAGGGCCTCCGACCCCTTCTTCTTTGCCGCCGTACATTATGTGGGCCGAACGGCCTCCGGTCGCCCATTGAACCACACCCCAAGAACCTTAATGTATAATTTAGTTATTCCACATGCATTGCTCTAGCTGCATGTGGGCTTTTTCTGCTTTTGCACTCGAATCTAGGTGTTGGATCAAACAGGAAAGTAGTGGGGAAAGTTGTATAGCATGAATCGAGGACGTGGTTCAAAGAGGAAAGGAACGGGGGAAAGTTGTGGGGAAAGTTGTATAGCATGAATGTAGGATGTGGTTCAAAAAGGAAAGGAAGGGGGAAAGTTGTGGGGAAAGTTGTATCGCATGAATCTAAGACGTGGCCCAAAGAGGAAAGGAATGGGGGAAAGTAGTGGGGAAAGTTGTATAGCATAAATCTAGGACGTGGTTCAAAGAGGAAAGGAAGGGGGAAAGTACTAGTACAGGCTGGCTATCCAGCACCCACGTTGGTCGAAAAGGGAAAACAATGACAAACGTAGTACGCACATCTGTAACGAACTGATCTTTTGTTTTTGGTGACAAGGCTGTAGAGGTTGAGCAGGACTAGATTTCCTGCGTTTGTCGGTGTCAAAACCGGCGGATCTCGGGTAGGGTGTCCCAAACTGTGCGTCTAAGGCTAATGGTAACAGGAGGCAGGGGACACGATGTTTTACCCAGGTTCAGGCCCTCTCGATGGAGTTAATACCCTACTTCCTGCTTGATTGATCTTGATGATATGAGTATTACAAGAGTTGATCTACCACGAGATCATAGAGGCTAAACCCTAGAAGCTAGCCTATGATTATGATTGTTCTTGTCCTACGGACTAAACCCTCCAGTTTATATAGACACCGGAGGGGGCTGATAGAGGCAAAGGTGTCCCGTCTTTCAATGAGATGATGGATATCGCTTTGGTGGAAGTCGACTTTGACGATCCGACTACGAACGTGCGAGGACGTTGTGCCTTAGCATTCGCTAAACCAACTCCGAGAGGTTATTGACCACGCCGGAGCACGATCAACCTAACCACGAGGGTCTGTTTCCTGCGAGCAAATGAAGAACAAGCAAGAAACTGAGATTGCAATCTGGATATTGCGAATATAAGATGAAAGCTTTATTGATCAAGGTGGGGTTCTGTGACACCTTTGTCTGGTCGTTGAACGCAAATGAAGTACACAAAGTTGCAGCTATGGCGAACTTTTAATCTAAACAAAACCCAAGGTCTAAACAACGCCCTAAGGGACGTATATATGGAGGAAGAGGGGGGAACTTCGTGGCCCTTGGGGAAGGGGTCCGAAACCAACCCTATCTCTTGTTTCCCCACACATACGGACTCTAAAAACAGCCTATAGTCAAGTATTTCGAAAATACATGGGCTTGGCCCAATAATAAGGTGACGCAACACCTAGAATAGCCTCTGGACAAAAGTTATGAAGTAGCATCTTGTATATTTCATCCAAGGCTTCACGCACTCATTATGGTGGCTTCAACGTCCTGAAATCATCACTTGTAACTCGTTTCTTGCTCCCCTTGCGCATGCCATCATCTCCATGCTTGTTCTTGCTCCAATGTTCATCCTTCTCCAAAGCATGGCAAACAGATTTGCTGAAATCTAGCTCATCAATATCGGATTTGGTGGCAAATAAACATGCACTTTTCAATTTAATTTCAGAAGCAACACTAGATGGTTTATTATTAGGCTTCATTTGTTGCTCAAATTCTTTTGCCACAATCTGATTTTCACTCTTATTCTACTCTTGTTTTGCTTTATTAGCTCTATTAATATCATCTTTCAAAATGGAATCAGGAGTCATAGGAAGCAAAGTAATATTTTTATCCTTATGAACAAGAGTATACTAATTATTTCTACCACGGTGTATAGAATTTTTATCAAATTGCCATGGTCTACTAAATAAAAAGGAACATGCTTGCATAGGTACCACATCAGAATCAACATAATCAACATATGTAGAGATACTAAAATGCACACGAACAGTACGTGTTACCTTAACCTTGCCGCTGTTGTTGAACCATTGGATGTAGTAAGGATGTGGATGTGGTCTTGTGGTGAGAGAGAGCTTCTCCACCATCTCCATGCTAGCCAAGTTGTTGCAGCTCCCTCCGTCTATGATGACGCGCACAGAACGTTCCTTCACAACTCCCTTTGTATGGAACAAATTATGCCTCTGATTTTGCTCAGCTTGTGTGACCTGCACACTCAAAACACGTTGAGCAACTAAACATTCATACCTGTCAGCGTCTTCAGGAGCCATGTATTGCGTCTCATGATCAGAATCGTCTCCACCGTGTTCTTCACGTGTAATAAGAGCCAACGTCTCCTCATCATAGGCACTAGCGGACTCATACCCACCATCCTCAGTAGCAATCATCACACGCTGATATTTGCATTCTCTCGCATAATGACCTCTTCCCTTACAACGACGACAAATAATATCACTTGTGTGCCCAGTTGATGCCGTGGAAGAAGAAGAGCTCTGTGAAGGCCCGGCAGGTGCGCTCTTGGCAGATAGTGGTGGTTGTGCCTGCTTTCTTGTATCACAGCTGGAGGTGGCATCTAATGGAGGTGCTGGTACAATGGAAGTAGAAGATGCACGCAGTGTCCATGATGAAGGTCGACCTGCAGAAAAGTTAATTCGCGCCAATGCTTGTCAATCCTACACTTCATGTACAGCTTTACAAGCAAGATGGAATAAACGAGTGATATTAGTATACTCCTTATACTCTAGAATGGTCTGAATCTCTCTATTTAATCCACCCATAAAACATGCAAGCATAGGTTCATTCTCCTCAACAATACCACATCTAATCATGCCAGTTTGTAATTCCTGATAATATTCTTCTACAGAATTTTTTCCTTGTCTCAAACGCTGCAATTTTTGAAGCAATTCACATTGATAATATGGTGGAACCCAACGAGTACGCATAGCAGTTTTCAAAGCAGCCCAAGTAGCTGGAATAGGATATAATCTACAATGTTCAGACCACCAAACACATGCAAAACTAGTGAAAGCACAAACAACAGCAGGAACACGTCTCTCCTCAGGATATTGTAAACATGTAAATTGTTGTTAAGTTTCTAACTCCCAAGTAAGATATATATCAGGAACATATCTACCCTCAGATTGTGGAATATTCAGTTTCAGTTTAGGAAGATGGTCATGATCTCGTACCTGAGGAAGAGCCCTACCATTGTGATTATTTGCATGTGGATGACCTGGTGGTTGTGGTTCTGGTGGTTGCACGTAGTTCTGATTTTGATCAACCTCATCCTCGTAATCTCCCACATAATCCTCCTCCGCATCAGCAGCAGGAGCCACAGAAGTATCAACAATAGCACCAACAGTTTGGCTGGGCTGAAGAAGGACACGGCTCGCTCCGCGGAGGGCTATTTCGCGACGTGGAGGTAGTTGTTGTTGTTGTTGCAGAGGTGCGGCAGGTGCAGCCGGTGGAAGATGCGCAAGCAGTTCAGTAAATCTGTTATCGAGCTTTGTTTCGAATGTCTTCTCAAGGCTAGTGATCTTCTCCATGGCCTCTTCAAAATTGTTCAACACATCTTGCACCTGTTCAGTTATCATTTGCTGAAACTTATCATGAAGCTCCTTGTTCGTTAAGTTCTCCCAGTCAATCTCGTCAGCTTGTGATCCTGGCATGGCTAGCAACAATAGAAACACACAAGAATATGATCCTACAGACTACTAACAAGTGGTGGTGGTGGGTGTCACAAATCCGTCAAGCAAAACTCAAATTCTTACCAGTTCTTACCCAGCAGCAGGCGGTGATCGGCAACCGTTGTAGTCAAAACTCTCAAAGCTTGGATAGAGCGATTACCAGGGAGAGTCAAACACACGACGTAGATGTATGTGGAGCTGGGAAGGCTTATAATATGGTAGCAAAAAGGATCAGCAATAATCAATTCAGAGATGCAAAGTTGAATAAACGCTCAACGACGGTACTGTGCTGGTCCTAGGGTCGACCATGCTAGAGACGCGAGCCTAGAACACTAACAAAATCACGGCGCTGCACATAAACAAAGGAGAAGCACACTCTGGAATTTTGTTCGCTCTTTTTTTGCGCTCTGTTTTTTGCGCTCCTCTTGTTTTTTTGCGAAAAATCACTATAATGGCGAGTGTCTCAAAACTCTTCCTAGGTCAAACTGACAGGATGGGCACGAAATTTTTTTGTCAATTTTTTTTCGGAAATCAGGATAGCGATGATGAAAAAGTGCGACAAAAAATCACTATGATGGCGAGTGTCTCAAAACACTCCCTGGGGCCTAAAAATAGGATAGGGAAATAATATTTTCGGTCGCCGAAATTTTGGCCTAAACACTGCCCGGGGGTCTCCAGACTTTTTTTTCCGAAACCTACTCAGGCAAGGAAACACGAATCGGAAATTAGAAGGATCTCAAAAACAAACCTAATATGCAAGGAACTCGGATTGTTGGTGGATATATGGTGGTGGTATATGGCAGCGGTGGTAGTATATGGATATGGATCGGTGGTGGTATATGGCAGGGGCGATGATGATGGTGCGGTGGCGGCGTGACAACTTATGACCAGAACTCGAAACTCTAAAAGACTAGACGCTAAGACCAGCAACTTGACGCGACGATGCAACCGCAAATTCAACAAAGCAAAATACTGAAAAGACTATGCAAAGGTTCAGACTGGTTTGGATAGGATGAACTAACCCTAATTTTTTTTGTCTTTTTCGTGGACTATAGGTATGAAGAACAGACTTGATCTAAACTATGAAAAACTATAAAATCTCACCGAGCAACCTGGATATCTGGTACCACTTGATAGAGGCAAAGGTGTCCCGTCTTTCGATGAGATGATGGATATCGCTTTGGTGGAAGTCGACTTTGACGATCCGACTATGAACGTGCGAGGACGTCGCGCCTTAGCAATCGCTAAACCAACTCCGAGAGGTTATCGACCATGCCGGAGGACGATCAACCTGACCACGAGGGTCTGTTTCCTGCGAGCAAACGAAGAACAAGCAAGAAACTGAGATTGCAATCTGGATATTGCGAATATAAGATGAAAGCTTTATTGATCAAGGTGGGGTTCTGTGACGCCTTTGTCTGGTCGTTGAACACAAACGAAGTACGCGAAGTTGCAGCTATGGCGAACTTTTAATCTAAACAAAACCCAAAGTCTAAACGACGCCCTAAGGGCTGTATATATGGAGGAAGAGGGGGGAATTTCGTGACCCTTGGGGAAGGAGTCCGAAACCAACCCTATCTCTTGCTTCCCCACACATACGGACTCTAAAAACAGCCTATACTCAAGTATTTCGAAAATACATGGGCCTGGCCCAATAATAAGGTGCACAACACCGAGAATAGCCTCTGGACGAAAGTTATGAAGTAGCATCTTGTATATTTTGTCCAAGGCTTCACGCACTCATTATGGTGGCTTCAACGTCCTGAAATCATCACTTCTAACTCCATCCTTGCTCCCCTTGCGCATGCCATCATCTCCATGCTTGTACTTTCTCCAATGTTCATCCTTCTTCAAGCTAGGCCCTTCATTTGTAAGCAAAACAAATGTATCCAATTTAGGCAGCATCATATTCTCATGAACATTAGAATCATTACCAATAAACGAAAGTACCTGGTAATTTAATTAGCATGCGCGAGCTCTAGTAATTGGTCCAGTATGTATAGCAGCAGGGGCTGTGGGTGTAACAATGGTATTGATGTCCTCATCAGGGGCTAGGGTTACACAGAGTCGGTTACAGAGCTGGAAATCTACATATCCGAACTGCCAAGATTGCCTTCCACGCAAAGGAGAGTCCCATCCAGACACGGGACGAAGTCTTCAATCTTGTATCTTAACAGTCCGGCCAAAGTATATAGTCCGGCTATCCGAGGACCTCTTAATCTAGGACTCCCTCAGTAGCCCCTGAACCAGGCTTCAATGACGATGAGTCTGGCGTGCAACTTGTCTTCAGCATTGCGAGGCGGGTTCCTTCTCCGAATACTCTATAGAAGATTTCGAATACAAGGATTGTGTCTGGCTCTGCAAAACAAATCCCACTTACCACTGTAGAGAGTACAATATTCCAAGATCTGACCCGCTGACGGCCTTTTATGATATCATGCCACGGCCCGGTCTTTATTCGAACCGTTTCTCACAACCAGCCACTATACGTAATGCGAGGCGGTTCTATTGGCACGTCTTGTCGAAGCAGAGATCGTGTCCCCCTTATCACGGGATTCACATCAATACAAGTGTGGGTAACCCAACCGTGTTTGTTGAACATGATTCCTCGATTTTAGGCAAGTCTGAAACGGTCACGCGGGGGACACTTGATATTCGTCCTCTTTATAAAGGGGGCCAAGGCCTATCCTTTTCCTCCCACGCTTGATCCTTGCCCTCGCAAACCTCGATTTCCAACACCCAAGGCTTAAGCTAAGTGTTTCAGACCTTCGGCCATGTTTGGATCCAACCTTGAAGGCCGGTGGATGGCCTCCTCTGTCATAGAGGAGGACGTCAAGAAGCTTAGGGAGGCCAGGTATCTCACCGTCGAGATTCCGCACAGGCTACCTGCCCAAGGGCAGGTCATCCCCACTCCCGAACCCAATGAGAGTGTCATTTTTATTTCCCACTTTCTCTGAGGGCTAGGTTTTAGCGTTGATCCCTTCGTAAGAGGGCTCCTGTTCTACTACGGACTAGATTTCCACGATCTAGCTCCAGATTCCGTCCTTCACATCTCGTCGTTTATCGTCGTGTGTGAAGCCTTCCTCCGCATCACCCCCCACTTCGGCCTATGGCTCAAGACCTTCAATGTGGGGACGAGGGTGATTGACGAGCATCACGCGAAGTGCGGAGGCACTATAATAAGCAAAGGCACCGACGCCCTATGGCCAAAGGGTTCTTTCGCAAAAACTTCTGATTTGTGGCAGCGGGAGTGGTTTCACATCACAACTCCCCGGGGTACAAAGTGGGTGGCTGCTCTAGCGTTCCGCTCGGGCCCTCTGCCGCAACTGGCATCATGGGTCAACAAGGGTCTGGACTTGGGGCCGATTAACGATGTGTTGACACTGCAAAGCCGCATCCGAGACCTCCTCAAAAGGGATGTCAGTCTTGTCAAGATAATGCAAGTGATGCTGGTTTGTCGAGTCCTGCCCTGCCAACATCATCCTCTCCATATGTGGGAGTTCAACCCAGAAGGACCGCGAACCGTTCAACAATTCTTTGGCATGACGCTCAAAGAGACGTATGAGTCATTCTTCAGATCACGAATAAAGTGTTCGGACACCACCAAGGATGTGGGTCTCAACTGCAACCGTTCGGATACCCCGGTAAGTACTTCCGCTACTGAACACACCACCTTTATGTTTATTTATAACATCATTCTGAAAAGTTGCTCTCTGCCAGGACTGGCTAAGGAAGGTGGAGAGGATTAGGTGTCCGGCCCCTCTTCCCGAAGGCTCGCCGGATCCTTTGTTGACCTGTATGCTTGAGCGTGCGCCGTATCAGGTGCCATCAGGAGAAGACGAGGGGAGGAATAGAGAAGCCACAGGTGGGCCTCATATTCTGAACATCCAAATCAGGGGAGTAAGTCCCTCCGCGAAGGAGGATAATCGGGGAGGGGAATCTAAAATCCCTTCTCCTCAAGGTAAGAAAAGGGCCGCCTCTGAAGACTTGGAAACGGAGGCTTCCAAACGAGGGAAGAAACCCTCGCCAAGGGGCCCTGCCCCAGGGGGCGTCCTTACCGTGCAGCGCCCGCAAGGGGGCCAACCCTCCACCAAGCCGTAAGTAAAAGAGTACTTTGGTAAATATATCCCCTTTTGTCTCTGAGGATAGCAACCGAAACATATTTGTTGCAGTCCGGCTCGTAGCCCTTCTCCACAGAGTTCGTCCTCGGGGGATCTTCCTCCGGAGATGATGGAGAGCGAAACGCCTACGCCTGCCTCCCCGTCACATGGGGCGGACGACCCTGAGGTGTCGTCACGGAGGACTTCTGATCCACCAAGGCCAGAAGTTGACACTTCGGCTACCAGAGTCTGAAATATCCAGCTCCTAAAGAGAACTTCAGGAGGAGTCCGGGATTGTCCGGCACACAGCCGGACACACTAATGGGCCTTCTGGAGCGAGCAGCCATCTCAGAGACACATCATGCCTTAATGGGTGCGGTGGTTGAGAGGATTTCATCCGCGAAAAGTGGTTTGAATGAAGCTTTTACGAGTCTGCTAAGAGGCTTTGAGGTACACGAAAAAAATGTATTTTTGATGGTACCGCACATGATAGGTGTGCTCTGTATAGATAGTAGCCCCTGAGACTCTGGTTGCCATCAACGTGGCGAAGAGAGGATCATAATCTCTGGTAATAAGCGCACTGCTTTATGTGCAGGTGGTTGAGGGTCCGGTGGCTGACCGGACTGCTGCTTTTGCCAAACTGAAGCGGCAGCTGGACGTGGCGGATGCCGACATCGCGCTTGTTAACAAGTGGCTTGACGAGGCCTAGGGCATGTATGTTCAGCTCATGAGCAAATGCTTAAGAGGAGCATGATGCTAGTATCTAAAATATGCTATGATTGCAGATGGAGCTGTTGCCATGGAGAACCTTCAGGCGGAGCTTGCCCGAGCCAAGGAGTAAGCCCGAATAAGTGATGCGGCCGCTCTGAAGGCGGTCGAAGAGTTAAGAGCCGAACAGGCTGCTCATCGCCGGAGCGAAGAAAAGATAGCCCAGATGGCTACCAAGCTGGAAGATGCCGCCAACCACTGTGAGGTCCTTGAAAAGGAAAATCAAGCAAAAGCGGCTGACCTAAAGAAGGCCCTGGAGGCAGCCAAGGAAACCCGCTATGAAATGAGGGGATAATGGAGGAGCTTCGTGAAGCCAGAGATATCGTGGCTGGGAAGCCCTATTTGTTGCGGATGAAATTCGGAGATCCGAAGAAAGCCCCTCTGGACCAGTTGTGGAGTGTGGCGGACGCGTATGCGGACCTGGCAAAGAGTGCTGCTGATGCGACCGAGTTTTTCAAAGATCGGAAAGACCATAAGGCTAAAAGGTTATTCTGGTCGCAGTTCAGTGCCCCAACGCATCCGCTGCCATTGAATGAGAACATGGCCGCATGGGCCGAACTCCACAGGTTGTCCGGGCTTGCTATGAGGTCTGTTGTGGATCATCTTTGGCCACATGGACCAAGGCCAGGCAGCTACTTTGGATTGGTGCAACAATTCCTTGGTGTTGTGTCGCATATCGATGCTGTGAAGAGGTCAGCGTGCATAGAGGGTGCGCGGATGGCTCTGGCCCGTGTTAAAACATACTGGGCTGGGATGGAAACCACCGCTATTGCAACCCGAGGTTCGGCGGAAGGCCAGGACCCGGCCGAGCACTATTTTGAAGAAGTATTAGAAGGCGCCCGTTTAATAGAGGCTCAGTGCTCGAAGAGTACCATGTTCGAATGACATGTATCTCGATTGTAAAGACAATGCTATTTTGATTATAAAGGTTGTGTTCATACTTTTGCCCGAAAGTATTATAATGCCTCCTGTGCAGCCGTTTATGTATGTATATAACTTGAAAGTTTGCAGTCGTCGGCTTCAGCCCCCACGCATATAACGCGGTGGTGTTCGGGAAAACGCGTAGTCACACTTGATCCAACGTCCTGGTCCGTTAAGGAGGTGATAGCGCGGCGAACCAGGCAATCCGACTATATAGCATTAACACTTTCACTTAGCCATAGGAGTTTGGCGGTGGGGCTACTATATAGCCCCTGGTACTTTCGCGTTCATCCGGATATGGTGCGCGTATGTACGTGACCGGGAAACCGGTCCTTCGTTAATGCGGAGGAATCGCGAAGATTTCGCTGGGTCATCGAGTGGTTGACCTGTCTCGCGTTGTATCACGACAGTCAGTTTTCGGCTTTCTCTACTGAGGTGCTCATCCAGATGAACCAGGGCACAATCGCAGTAGTTCTCCCGGTGCCGCCTTAGCCGATAGAGCGAAACGTAAGGTAGCAAAACACGGGAGCCGGGCAAAACCAACATTTGACCAAAGACATGATTCGGAGATGATGCATATAAGGCCAAACTCGCGACGCCGAACACTCCCTAAGGTATTCGGACTTTATAGTGTGTACTGGGCTGAATAACGCCCTTGATAATGAGCCCTGAGTTTCCAGGTATGAGCAATGGTCTGGTGTGACAAAAATGCCGAACGCCAGTATCTCTCCCGGTTGTATAAGGTTTCCGAAGGGGGAAAAGCAACAAGAGACATTAAAAAGGTTCACGCAGGGTCTTAATCTAAAAAGAAACCTTTGAGCGGGGCCCTGCTGCATGTCTGCGCCTTTATCTCCGTTGTGTCGTACCTTGGAATGGTGTAGCACGATGGTCATCTATAAAAAGGGGAAACCCAGGTGAAAGACTTCGTGCGAGGAGTTCGTTCATCTGAATGAACCATGAAAATGCAACATGTTATTGTATTAATAGGGTCGAGCCAAAGTATGGGCTTTTTGCGAGCAGCCCCTAGTATCTTTTATGGGGAGATCACGACTATGCTGTTTCATTTGGTGGAGCGCCGGACTCGTCTAACCGTGTCCGTGGTCTCGACGACCGACCGTTTATTCTGGTTGGAGGGACCGCTCAGTGTTCTCTGCTAGAGTCGCCACGTATTCTTCCGCGCGTAAGGAACGCTCTGTATTTCCACTAGCTATGATGACGCCGCATGGACCGGGCATCTTAAGTTTAAGGTAGGCGTAGTGCGGTACTGCGTTAAAACAAGCAAAGGTCGTTCTTTCGAGTAGTGCGTGATAGCCGCTTCGGAATGGAGCGATGTCGAAGGTTAGTTCCTCGCTTCTGAAGTTGTCGGGAGAACCGAATACAACCTCTAGTACTAGAGAGCCTGTACTGTGGGCCTCGACGACTGGTATCACTCCTTCAAAGGTAGTGTTGCTTAGGCTGATTCTTGACGGGTCTATCCCCATTTTGCGGACAGTGTCCTGGTATATTAGGTTTAGACTACTGCCGCCGTCCATAAGGACTCGGGTGAGATGGTATCCATCAATTATTGGGTCGAGCACTAAGGTAGCTGATCCTCTGTGTCGGATACTAGTCGGATGATCCCTGCGATCAAAGGTGATCGGGCAGGCCGACCAGGGATTGAATTTGGGGGCCAAGGGCTCAACAATATATAGGTCTCGGAGTGCGCGTTTGCGCCTACTCTTTGGAATGTGAGTTGCGTAAATCATATTCACTGTTTTGAGTTCTGGTGGGAATTTTTTCTGTCCTCTAGTGTTCGGCTGGCGAGGCTCATCCTTGTCTTCACTTGGCGTCTCCCTCCCCTTGTGTTCGGCATTTAGCTTGTCGGCCTGCTTGAAAACCCAACATTCTCTGTGGGTGTGATTTGCAGGTTTTTTGGCGGTGCCGTCAATCTGACATAATTTGTCTAGAATCTTGTTTAGGCTGGACGGTCCATCTCTGCTGCCTTTAAATGGCTTCTTCCGTTGACCGTGTCATGAGCCCCAGAATCCGGCGTTGACCGTCATGTTCTCTGGGCTGCCATCATTGTTCCGACGCTTGTTTTTGTTGCGTCGCGGTTTCCCATTGCCATCCCTGACTTCGGATGTGCCTGGGTCGCGGGTGCCGCTACGGGCCAGCTAGCTGTCCTCGCCCGCGCAAAAGCGGGTCATAAGGCATGTTAAGGCTGCCATTGTCCTCGGCTTTTCTTGGCCGAGGTGTCTGGCAAGCCATTCGTCCCGGATACTGTGTTTGAAAGCCGCTAAGGCTTCGGCGTCCGGGCAATCGACTATTTGATTCTTCTTAGTAAGAAATCTGTTCCAGAGTTTTCGGGTTGACTCTCCGGGCTGTTCAATTATGTGACTTAGGTCGTCTGCGTCCGGAGGTCGGACATAGGTCCCTTGAAAATTAGCCCTAAAAGCATGCTCAAGTTCTTCCCAACTTCCAATTGAGTTTTCAGGGAGGCTTTTCAACCAGTGCCGAGCTGGTCCTTTCAATTTGAGGGGTAGGTATTTAATGGCGTGGAGATCATCTCCGCGAGCCATGTGGATATGAAGGATAAAGTCCTCAATCCAGACCCCCAGGGTCTGTCGTTCCGTCGTATGCCTCTATATTCACAGGTTTGAATCCTTCCAGAAATTCATGGTCCAGCACCTCATCGGTGAAGCACAGGGGTGTACGGCACCCCTGTATTTGGACGTGTCATGGCATGGTGTCGATGGTTGTTGTGTTCGGCGCTGATTCCAAGCTGGTACTCGATCAATTTGATCGTTTTGGTAGCGCTAATCTTGTGCCGAAGCGCGCTTCCTAGATCCATAGATGGATCTGGCCATACCGGACTTTCTGTCCAGGAGCTCACGTAAATCATGTCCTGACTTGTTTGCAGCATCATTTGTCTTGTGACGGCCACGGGGTGGTCGGTCTGGCTGATCGGTCATTTTCGGCTGAATGGGCTCTATGGCCTCGTCGTTGAATTCGGGCAGTAGCTTGCGCTTTGGATAGCTCTTTGTGTGACGATCGCCGCCGTATTTTTCTTCTGTGTCGAGTACTTTGTTCCACCCGCGGTTGAGTGTATCCTGCGCGGCCTTAAGCCTTTTCTTCTGCTTTTTAGGCTCCTCGTGGTGGTAATAAGCCTTCTGTGGAGGTTCTCTTGTTCCAAGAGTTTTTCTGGGATGATGAGTGTGTCATCGTCCGGGCTTCTCTCCTCTCCGGAGACAGGTTGGTGAATTTTACCCTCAGGATCGGCGTTAACTGACGTCGGCTCTGGACTATGTTTATCGTCCCCTGGCTCATCCTGCTCCATCGCTGGGTCCATGGGGTCATCGTTTCGTTTGGAGTCAACAGGGGTATTATTATTTCTTGTGCTGTTGTCATTGTTTTACTGCTTTGGTGGCTTATCGAGGGGAGTATCCTTCGTTGCATCGTCACCATCGCAGTCTTTTGGTGTGTCCACCATATATATATATATATCGTATGATGAGGTGGCGGTCTAGCGCCCAGTGGGCGGTGGTTCCTATTCTTCTCCTGCATCGTCGTAAATACCGTCGACGTCTTCGGTGTCGAAATCGAGCGTGTCGGTTTTGACACCGACAGTGGCTATTAAGTGGGTGGTGGGTGGGGAACGAATTTCGTCATCATCCGCGTCCCACTCGAGCCGGACATAGTTCAGCCAAGAATCTCCCGACAAGGAAAGAGACCTTAATGAGTTCAGCACGTCACCCAAGGGCGAGTGCTGAAAAATATCCGCAGCGGTGAACTCCATGACTGGTGCCCAATCAGATTCGATAGGCAGGGACGCACGCGGTTCAGATCATGTACCCGGAGACGAGTATGAGGGTCTGATGACACCACCCTCACAGGAGGTCGGATCAGTGTTCGGCTCCAGCGCTGATGAGTGCACGGCCTCCGTGGCGGGGTCCATCCACCCATCCTCGGAGGGCACGATCTACTCCGGATTGATTCCCGGTGTCGCCGCAGGCGCGATCTCCCGAATAATGTCCGATGGTAGATCAAAGTCATGCGCGACGTGACCGTCTGGCGCGCCTGACATGGGCTCGAATCCGTCGAAGATCAAGTCTCCGCGGATGTCGGTAGTGTAGTTCAAGCTTCCAAACCTGACCTGGTGGCCGAGGGGCATAGCTATCGATCTGCCCTAGATGGCCAAGCGAGTTGGCTCACAGTACGAAGCCGCCGAATACGAAGATCTGTCCGGGAAGCAAAACCTCCCCCTGGACTGCGTCGTTGATGATGATTGAAGGAGCCATCAAGCCTTATCGCGACAACACAATGGAACTCTCAATGAAAGCACTAATGTCGGTGTCAAAACCACCGGATCTTGGGTAGGGGGTCCCGAACTGTGCGTCTAAGGCTAATGGTAACAGGAGGCAGGGGACATGATGTTTTACCCAGGTTCGGGCCCTCTCGATGGAGGTAATACCCTACTTCCTGCTTGATTGATCTTGATGATATGAGTATTACAAGAGTTGATCTACCACGAGATCGTAGAGGCTAAACCCTAGAAGCTAGCCTATGATTATGATTGTTCTTGTCCTATGGACTAAACCCTCCGGTTTATATAGACACTGGAGGGGGCTAGGGTTACACAGAGTCGGTTACAGAGAAGGAAATCTACATATCCAAACTGCCAAGCTTGCCTTCCACGCAAAGAGAGTCCCATCCGGACACGGGACGAAGTCTTCAATCTTTTATCTTCATAGTCCAACAGTTCGGCCAAAGTATATAGTCCACCTGTCCGAGGACCCTTAATCCAGGACTCCCTCAGTGCTCACATAGGGAAAGGTGTCTAAAGATAACAAAACTGGGACCAACACAAATATGCTCCTTGGTTGTTTGTTCTTTGTTGCAACAGACTGTGCATCACCCTAGTACATCGGTAGATGCACATGGTGCTGGTGCGTCCACTGTCCCGTGCAACTCTTTAGCTGTTGTTAATCTAAGGCCCTGTTTGGTTAAAAACTCCCTAGTCCCTACCTTCTTGGTTCCAGGGACTAAACATGGACTAGAGGTTATTAAATGACATGCTAAAAGACCATGTTACCCGTAGTAATGAACTAATAGAGACAAGGTGCGATGCGGGGCAGGGGCAACTGTTGGAAAAAGTCCCAAAAGACTCTCCCTCAGGGTCTTCTTTCTTTAGTCCCAAATGCCCACTTTTAGTCCCTAAAAGTCCCTCCTATTTGGTTTAGATGGGACTGACACGGAGTTTTCTAGTCCCTACACCAAAATGTCCCTATAAACAAACACCCTCTAATAATAATGCCGCTGGAAAATTGATGCAATGCCACAGTTAAAAGCAAATTACATGTTCAGCAAATTTTATTGTTGATATTATCTCTCTATTAATATTAATCAATGCCACCTTTTGAGAAATGCTACTGTCTTGCTTTCTTTCCCATTTAGATAAGTTAGATGCTTCTTTTTGTTGGCTTCTGTGCCATCCACCATTATTGACCACTAGTTGTTTCCTTTGCACCTCTGTGTAAACAGGGTTATCTACTTCACCTCGTTGCCATTATGACCTTTTGTTGCACTGCACAAAACACTTTCGTTTTAAGAGTGTTTTGTGTAGTTCAACCAAAATGTCGCACCGACAACTTTGCTTGATTGCTTGATCTTAGTGGAGCTGCACAAGAGAAGATCTTACTTCCTATCCGTGTTGGCAAATTTGGTTCAGATCTTCTTCTTGTGAGTTGTTTGAATTCCGCGTCATGAGAGGTCAGTACTAGCCTTCTTTCACATGAGTCTGCAGTGTGCTTTCATATGTTGTGCTACTTGTATGGTAATGTTGCTTGATTTTAGTGAACTACAGAAATGGAGACAAGACTTCCAATCTGTATGCTCACCGTAATATCCCATTGAGGTAAGATAAGGATATTTCACAACTGTTGGCCTGTATTTCGCCACTTTCATCAGAAAATTAATGTCATTGTTTAGTGCTATACTTGTGCTCCCTAATTGACATGCCAAATCTTGCATTGAAGGCGAAGCTTGTCTGTTATTGAACCAAGTGATGAAGGGGAAGAACAAGTGGAAGAAAAACAAAAATCAACTCCCGATGTTGTAATGAAGCACTGGAGCTGTGATGACACAAGTAATGATATAGTGTTGCATCTTAATTTATTGCTTTGGCTAGAACGAGCAATTGTTTTGCCACCGATTTGATGCCACTCTTAATGTAATATGTAATTATCTCTACTTGTGCAAACAGGGATCTTCTTTGAAGATACCATATATTTTAGTGGAACTGCACAACAAGATGTTGGAAACATTAAACTAATCGAGGAGTATATAGTAAGCATGGCCACCACATTAGATAGCAACAGATGGTTCCGGAGAAGTGCTTCAACTATATGCTCTACACAATAAGCCTCCTGAAAAAGGTTGGTACTCGCCCATGGATTTCATCCATATGATTGAGCTTTGTCATCTCTATTGGCGTTGTGCTACTGTTTAGATACTGTCATGAGAAAGTGGTATTGTCCTTGAGAAGTGCTTCATCTGTGTTGTTTTAAATATTTCATTTCCTTTTTTCAAGCAAACAAGGATGCTAGCATTTAGTTATCCTCTTGTCTTTGCACAACAGGATCATCCTCCTCTGAAGAAGAATATGGAGTACATGAAGTGACTAGTTCCGATTATGCCAGGATGAAGAAGCCTTGTCAATCTTCTCATTAGAAGGAGCAGTTGAAGGATGGTTACATTACTCCCCACAAGACCAAACTAACTTCAGCTCAGAAGGACTGACAAATCTCCATTTCTTGCTGTGATGCACAAGTACAATGTTGTTCTAGGATTCTTTCCGGTGATTTCCATTTTTCTAAAAGTGTGCTCTACATGGACCATGTAGGTGCCTGTTTAAACTGTCAATTCATAGTACAGCTTGCTTTATACTAATCACTTTTTTTGTATTTGTGCAAACAGGGGTGCTCAGCTTGATTTCAATGGGAACTGCACAAAATGTTCATGAATACATCAAATCATTCATTTGCACCACAAGAAATGAGGTGCTGATAAGTTCAAGGTCTTGCAACATATAAGGGCGAAATTATACAAGCTACATGCGAATTTGGTTGCTTTTGGTGGAACTGCACAAAAAGAACAGCTGGTTTATTTAGCATGAGGTGCCATGTCAATGTCCGAACTGATGGCAAACCTTGCCGATTCCACAATCGTAGGCATTTGATATTTTGGAATGGGACAACCTTGTCAAATTTTGCTCATTGATGTTAGCAAGAAGACATGTGTTTGATATTTTCGAATGGGACGCCCTTTGCTGTCAGCAGCTTCGATCGATTTTTCTTTATTCTTTAGTTGTGAAGTAAATATTGGCTCTGACATGTGAATTGTTGAGATCCATAATCATCGGTTGTTTTGAATGTTCTCTATGAATTGCCAGGCCTATGTGTTTGATTGCAATGTACAGGAACGCTAAAAAGCTGCTCAAACTCTTTGTACTCCTTATGTTCCTTTTTAGTTCGCACATTGTGAAAGTGCATACTTGTTTCTATAAGGTTGGTCAAAGTAGAGATACTTTGACTGCAGGCAAAACTTGTATGCATACTAGAAAGGACCGGAGGGAGTACATTGAAACTGCTACAAACGAGGTGATCACCCTGGGAATAATGCTAGTACGTATTGTTTTGCATGTTCATCCAATGCGAGTGATACAATAATTTGAACTAATCGAAATAATTTCATTCAGACACAGTCGGATTTCATATAAACATGCCGGATTTCATTACATTTCATACATTCTTGAACTAAAAAGGGGTGCGCTGGAGGAATAATTAATTAACCGAAGCTACCCACGTGTGTCCGGCTGAGCCAAACAGAAGCTTCAGTGACTTAACTACAGGTGCAGTTGCATAACTGACATGTGGCCTAGATGCCTGTTGGGCCCATGTGTCAGTCAGCCAACTGCACCAGCAGTTAAGTAGAAGTAGCGTCCTTCTCCAACATAGCTCTCCAACTCCACATTGCTGCGAAGAAGCTAATCGGCCGTCAATGGTCAACCCGTCTAGCTTGGCTTCAACCGGAGGGTAGCATCGGTGGCCTTACTTGGACCCGAGTGGCGGCGACCTACCGTGTTCTACTCTTCCTCGTAATCTATGTGGCTCGGCCTCATTGGCACCGAGGCAGGGCCTTGACGGAGCCGGCGATGTCCTCTGTCTGGTTGACGGCGGGGCGGCGCCTCGGCGGAGCGGGGGGAATCCTCCCCCTCATTGCCGGCAGGGTGGGGCCTCGGCTGAGCCGGCGATGTCCTCTGCCTCGTTGTTGGTGGGGCGGGGTCTCGGCGGAGTAGGGCCTCTGCCTTGGTGCCAGCGGGGCGGGGCCTCGGCGGAGCCGGCGATGTCCTCTGTCTCATTGTTGGCGGGGCGGTGCCTTGGCAGAGCGGGGGAAATCCTCCCCCTCATTCCGGGCAGGGTGGGGCCTCGGCTGAGCCAGTGATGTGCTTTGCCTCATTGTTGGCGGGGCGGGCCCTCTGCGGAGCCGGCGGTGTCCTTTGCCTCGTTGTTGGCGCCGCGGGGCCTCGGCGGAGCAGGGCCTCGTTGACGCCAGCAGAGCGGGGACTCATCAGAGCCGGCATTGTCCTCTGCCTCATCCTCAGTCTCGCCAAACAGCGCCTCGCCCGCTTCATCGCCCTCTTTGTAGGCGGTCGCAGCCTCCACCACCCGCATGTGGTACCGCCAGCGCTCGAGGTGGTCCTCATGGGCGGAGCGGTATGAGTCGAGCAGCACCTCCTGCTTTGCCCGCTCCGCGCGATCTGCTCCTCCGCCTGCGGGTGCTCCTAGAGGAGATGGTGATTGTAGGTTGTGTCGGCCTGCGCCTCCCGGAACTGCTCCTCACGGTTCTGCCTCACCGTGCCCATGTATTGGGCACAGGCCTCGCCGTTGGTCATGGTGCAATGCACCGGCGAAGATGGCGCGGAGGAGGGGGTTGGCGCCGGATCGTCGACTACCATGTTCTCCATTGGGACGTCGTCGTCCTCCGACTGCCTGTCGGACAACCAGTCGGCAGCAATGGCTGCCATCTCCTTGTGGTCCGTCGTCCACCCGTCCCGTAGAGCGCTGGAGCGCGAGGAAGCCATGGTGGGCAGTAGTGGTGTGGACAGGAGAAAGGGAACGGAGGCGGATGACTGCGGCTATGGCCAGCGCAGCAGTTTATATAGCAATGGTGGGCGGTGGAGGGACGGAAGTGTGGCGCCGGAGTAGCTGCCTCGGCAACCACATATCATTAATGTGGGCGGTAGACGGACGGACGACACTTGTGTCGTTTGAAGGCGGAGCAATCGCCTGCATCGGGAAGCGGGGTGGACGGCGCTGACCGTTTCGGGCAGAAAGCGTGCGCGGACGAGGGAGGCAGTCTGTGTGGGCCAGGGCAATCAGACTCATGCTTGGCAGTGGGTTGGTCCAGCAGCCGGCCATGCTGGCTTGCCAGCAAGCTTGCCGAGATGAGCGACGACAATCAGACGATGGACGTAGCTTCCGACCAGGAGCCGGCGCCACTGTCCAAGCCGGTTCATGCCGTGTTCACCATAGAGCAGGTGCGGCCGCACTTCGACCCCCTGTGTTGTAACCTCCATCTCCTCAACGAGCACCGGTGAACAAGAGAACGACAATGTCGTCGCGGACAGGTGGCCTTATGATCCTGGCTTCCCGAATGAGCAGCGGGCGCTGTATCAAACCATCCATAGGGCCCGCAAGGCCCTCTCTGTCGTCCTTCCAGTTGTTGCGCTCGCCGTGGTGCCGCCGTCTCGTGTTGTGAACATGGTCAACGGACATGAGGAATGAGGAGATGACTTTACTTGGAGAGGATGATAGTGGGGACCCACCAGGGCTATAGCCGCATGTACTCACGTGCCTCCTTATTATATACAACTATAATTTTTTTTGCTTCCTCCTGGTTTCGTAACATCACGGTCCCACACCATTGTCAACCTATGTAGTCAATAAACAAGAGAATTGCACAAGGAGCGGCCGACAGCTGGGACCAAGCAGCTCGAGCAGTATTTTTGTTTTTGAGGTGTGAGCAGTGCAGAGTTTTTCTTGAGTGATGTTTTCGTTGTTGTTCAGAGGAGAGCAGGCTATTAACTGGGCGGGCTGTGGCCCGTCTAGCCCAGGCCAGATACCCAGCCCAGATATTAATTTTTTTCAAGCTGAAAATGGCTAGCCCAGCTATACTTTTTATTAGGAATACCCAGGCAAGGTCAACTTGTTATTCTCCGCGCCGCTGGGCTGCAAATCTTTCCTAGGAGGGATGCATTAGGCTTAACAAGAAAATGGGCTTTAAGAAATAATAAATGGGATGTAATTATAAAAACTGGGCAGTAACAATAAAAAAATGCACCAAACACGTCATTACTTTATAAAATATTATTTTTGGATATTGAAAATTTTAATTTCATTAATTATTGTGCGTGCAATGTTTTGTTGGATTTTTACGTAATATAAATTTATATTGAAATCGTATTTAATCTGACTAGAAATTCCGGGATAAAAATATTTTGGATCCCATCAAAATGTGGGAAATTTTATTGAATTCTGTTTCGAATGGTTGGTTAAAATTATTAATCGTTGTCCTATATAGAAAATTGGTTGTACTTTTAACAAACTGTAAATGGGCTGTAGTAAATTCCATTAGAATTCAAAATTAGGTTGCACATTCTTACAAATCTCAAATGGGCTATAAGTTCTCTGCCACACACTTGTGGCCTTACTAAGTTGATGCGTCCCCTAAAAAAATAAGTTGACGTGTATGCAAGGCTTTGTCAACTTATAGTCAACACACGGTTCTAGCAGTAGTGGCCGTTGGATGTCCATCCAATGAATGCCATGCTTCTTCTTCAATCTCGGATATTCTATCTTCACCCGCCCAAAAAATGATTCCTCCCCCTGACATCTGGGGTGCATCGTTTCAGAAGCTGACCTATGGGCCTACTAAGTTGACACGTACCAAGGGCTTTGTCAACTTAGTCAATATAAACGATTCTAGCTGCAGTGACCGTACGATGTCCATCCAACGGTCTTCGTGCTTCTTCAACCTCTGGTCTTCTTGCTCCAGCCGCCCAAAGCAGCGCAGGTCATGCCCCCTGCTCTTGCCTCTCTTGGCCGGGTGTGCTGCTGTGGAGGCCTCACTGCCCCCTACTACTCCCATCGCTGGCCAGGCCATCCCTCCAATCACCCACAACCCCTGTTATTCTGTGGCGACGACAGCCTCACACCGCAGCCAAACCAGTGAACCCTCGTACTCCTCTCCGCATGGGCATCCACTATCGTGTCTTCCCTGGCTCCACATCGTCCCCTTCCCAGGCCTCGCCGTCGTCCACCGCCTTGGTGCTCTCGGCGCGGCGTGGTCAATGTGGTCAATGACTGACTTCCATCGGAAGAGTACTCTACATGGAGAGGCTGACAGATGGGTCCACGACTACAGCAAGGAAGTGCCTCCTTATTACGCAGAAAATAATGATTCCTCCACCTGACGGCAGGGACCCACCGGACGGGCCACCGTATTTCATGAAAAATGCGTTTCCCCCTGACTGCTGGGACCTACCAGCTACATCTTCGCACGCAAGGAAGTGCGTCCATATTGCGGGCAAAAAAAATGATTCGCCCCCTGACTATTGGGACCCACCAGCTACACCTTCGCACGCAAGGAAGTGCCTGACAGTCGGGACCCACCTGGTCGAAGCATACATAGTGTTGTCATTCTGGTCGCGAACGTGTGCGTACATACTGGTTGATGTAGAGGCACGCACATGTTGTAGTAGAGGCGCGCATGTAGCATGTACATGTACGTACAACGGCCAGGGTGCAAGAAAGAAAATATGGCCACGTACGTACATACGGGCGGGGTCTCGAACGCCTACTCGCGCATACGTATGGCTAGGGCTCGTGTACATGGCTAGGTTGGAGCGGATAAACTGCGCCATTGTCGTGTTCATGCGGAGGCAACGGAATGCGTCGTGTTCATCAGGAGGCAACGGAACGCGTGCCATTCATCGGGAGCCAACCAGCTCGGACGGAATAGCAGATGAAAACGAGGCCTAGCGTACCGCAGAACAAAGGAAACGGCCTTGTGTTCGACCGGCCACGGTCGAAACTGGATCCTGTTCATCGGGAGGGGTCTGGCGTACCGCAAAACGGCGAAAACAGACTCCTGTTGGACCTCCTACGGTTGAAACGGCGTCCTGTTCATCGGGAGGGGTGTGGCATACCGCCCAACGGGACTCCACGAGATACTGTTCATCTCCACCGTCGACCTCCTCCAGCCTCCACGGGCTACTGTTCATCCACCACTACTAGAAAAAGGGCTATAGATGGGATTGACACTAATGGCGCACCAGACAGGTGGTGCGCCATTAGTATATACTAATGGCGCACCGCCTCCTGATGCGCCATTAGTGTTGAAACTACTAATGGCGCACCCTGCCCACGGTGCGCCATTAGTACCAATTTTTTTTTGAACTAGTGCGCCTGTCCAAACATACTAATGGCGCATCAACAGGGAGTGCGCCATTACTAGTTGTAACTAGTAATGGCGCACCAGCCAGAAAGCGCGCCACTAATGTTATTTTTTTTATACCTTTGTTTTGCTAAACTACTAATGGTGCACTCTCACGAGGTGCGCCATTAGTAGTTTAAACTAGTAATGGCGCACCCTACCAGAGTGCGCCATTAGTATGTTTTTTTTTGCAAAACTACTAATGGCGCACCACCAGGGGGTGCGCCATTAGTAACCTGGATTACTAATGGCGCATTTGTTGCTGGTGCGCCATTAGTAAGTGGGCAGCAACAAGATATTTTGGACAGCCTCTCCTCCCACACTCACTTTCTCCCCACTTCATTCTCTCCACCGCCTCCTCCTTGTCTCGGGTGCCTCCTCTTTTTCACCTCATTTCCACCATAGGTTCATTCAAATTAAGTGGTTAAGTTACCTAGCTAGATCTATGTATGTTCGTGGTGTTGCATATGTTTGTGGTGTTGCATATGTGTATGTGTTTGGAGGTCTACCGGTATTTGAAATGCGATAGTTTCCAATATTTTGCCGGAATGTTGATTCATTTTTAGGGAAAGTCATGCCAAATTTTTTCTTGGTTCTAAAATGTCGTTTTGCTCTACCCCGCAGGCGACCATGGTCCGCACGATGACCGAAGGCATCGTGAATAGGTTTTTGAGGTCCGCGAAGGCCGAGATGCTTCAAAAGAACGAGACGGAGATAAGATGTCCGTGTCGAAGATGCAAGCTGAATAGCCTTATTGCGGACCCGGATTCCGGGCAGGTGCGGGACCACCTGCTCTTGCGTGGTTTCATGGATGGCTATCGGTGGCAAGGTGATGAAGATGACTACGAAGTCGTCCATGGGGGGCGGGCAAGAAATGAGGAAGGGCAGCAAGACAACCACCGCGGCTCGGGCGGGCGAGAAGACGAAGAATCCCCAGGAGATGATCACGACAGTGATGATGTACACAGTCATCATGTAGAAGATGCAGGACATGATGATGTTGCCGGCGGAGCAGACGACGCTGGACCATCGATGGGCTGGGTGCAGGACCCTCATATTCAAGAGCTGCTTCTCAAGCAAACAGATAACGCAAGAGCTGCCGCCCGAGAGAAAGCCAAGATGGATCAACTTGAGTTAGACGCGGTTACTCCATTGTATGAAGGATGCAGGCCCGAGGATACCCGCCTGAAAGTAACGCTCATGGCTCTGGAGATGAAGGTAAAACACAAAATGACCGACGCATGCTTCGATGAGAACATGTCATTCTGGCACGAATGTCTTCCCAAGGGGAACAAGTGCCCGACCAGTTTGGAGGAGGCGAAGAAAATCGTGTGTCCTCTGGATTTACCGCACGTGAAATACCATGTGTGCATGAACAATTGCATCATTTATCGGGACGACCATGCGGAGTCTACCATATGTCCGGTGTGCGGTGTCACTCGATACAAGAAGAGGAAGAAAGCTCCTCGAAAAGTGGTGTGGTACTTTCCGATCACTCCTCGTCTGCAGCGGTATTTCGTGGACCCTAAGGTAGCAAAGCTCCTGCGTTGGCACGCGGATAGGGAGGAGAAGAAGCGAGAAGATGACGCAAATGATCCGGAGATAGATAAAAAAGACAAGATGCTGAGTCACCCAGAATTTGGGAACGATCCAAGGAACATCGTGCTGGGCGCGAGCACCGATGGAGTCAATCCGTTTGGCAGCCAGAGAAGCACACATAGCACCTGGCTTGTGTTTGTGTGGATGTACAACCTTCCCCCCTGGTTGTGCATGAAGAGGAAGTACATTCACATGAGTATGCTAATTGAAGGGCCGAAACAACCAGGGAACGACATCAATCTGTATCTGGGGCTGCTGAAAGAGGAGCTTGACACGCTGTGGAAAATGCCAGCCAATACGTGGGACGCCGCAGAGAAAGAATATTTCCCTATGAGAGCCGCACTGCTCACGACGGTGCACGACTATCTCGGTTACGGATATCTTGCGGGGCAGGTAGTCCATGGATTTTCTGGATGCGTAAGGTGCATGGATGACACAACGTATCGCCAGCTAGATAGAGATCCCGGGTCTTCGAAAACCGTGCTCATGGGACATCGAAGGTGGCTTCGCGACGATGACCCGTGGAGGAAACGCAAGGATCTGTTCGATGGTGAAACCGAACCCCGAAAACGCCCGTGTACGAGGAGCGGCGAGGAAATAGACAAGCTGTTGAAAAATTGGAAAGACTTCCCACTGCCGGGAAAGAAGCAAAAGGCGCCAGAGCCGGGAAAGAAGCGAAAGGCGCCAGAGCCGCTGCTGAAGGTATGGAAAACGAGGTCTATTTTCTGGGACTTGTCGTACTGGAAGATCCACCGTGTGCCTCACAGCCTTGATGTCATGCATATCACGAAGAACGTGTGCGAGAGTCTGCTTGGTACCCTGCTCAACATGCCAGAGAGGACCAAAGATGGGCCGAAAGCAAGGGTAGACTTGAAATCAATGGGCATCAGGCAGGAGCTTCACGCTATATATGATGATGATGATGATGATGATGATGATGATGATGATGATGATGATGATGATGAGGCGAAGCAGGACACAGAAAGTCGTCGCAAAGGCAAAAAGGCCAAGAATACCGGAAATGACTACCCTCCCGCGTGCTTCACTCTAAGTCAGGAGGAGATCGAGCAGTTTTTCACCTGCCTCCTAGGAGTAAAACTTCCTTACGGTTACGCGGGGAAGATAAGCAGATACCTAGACCCAGCGAAGCAGAAGTTCAGCGGGATGAAGTCTCACGACTGTCACATGCTGATGACGCAGATACTTCCAGTTGCAATCCGTGGGATCATGGACGCGCACGTCCGTGAAACGCTATTTGGCCTATGCAACTTCTTCGACGTCATCTCTCGGAAGACGATTGGCGTGAGGCAACTCAGAAGGCTACAGGAAGAGATCGTGGTGATACTATGCGAGCTTGAGATGTACTTCCCGCCCGCATTCTTCGACGTTATGGTGCATCTGCTGGTCCATATAGTGGAGGATATCATCCAACTCGGGCCGACGTTCCTGCACAGCATGATGCCGTTCGAAAGGACGAATGGTGTCATCAAAGGATACGTTCGCAACATGTCACGTCCAGAAGGAAGCATAGCCAGGGGCTTTCTGACCGAAGAGTGCATCTCCTACTGCACGAATTATCTAGGCATCGAGAACCCCGTTGGTCTGCCCGTCAACAGGCACCTCGGCAGGCTCGCTGGATGGGGTCACCGTGAGGGTCGCCGCGAAATGCATGTCGACTTCGAGGGTCGACTCGCCGACTTTGAAAGAGCAAACCTAGTCGCGCTACAACACATAGACGTGGTCGATCCTTGGCTGGTAGAGCACAAAACCTTTATTAAGAAGACGTACAATGACCGAGGCCAACAGAGGACGGACGGAGATATACTCAAAGAGCACAACTCATGTTTCATGCGTTGGTTCAAGCAGAAGCTTCTGTCGTACCCTTTACATGAGGATTCTTCCGCGGAAGAACAACTCATATTCGCCTTGTCACAGGGCGCCGAGCACAACCTGATGACCTATGAGGCGTACGATATCAACGGCTACACATTCTACACCGAGGCCAAGGACATGAAGAGCGATGGTTATCAGAACTCCGGGGTAACGATGGAATCCTACACCGGTAACGACAAGGACAGATACTACGGAAGGATCGAGGAGATCTGGGAGCTGAGCTACGCTGGAGAGAAGGTCCCGATGTTCCGTGTCAGATGGGCCAAGAACGTCATAAAAGAAGACCGGTATTTCACCACCATGGTTATACCCGAAGCCAAATCCAAGACCGCGGGTGCAAACGTCACCGCGAAAAATGAGCCATGGGTAATGGCTTCCCAAGTGGACCAATGCTTCTTCATTACCGACCCGCCAAAGCCCAGTCGTGTTGTCGTGAGGAGAGGCAAAAGGAAGATCATCGGAATGGATGGAGTAGCCAATGAGCAAGACTTCGTCAAGTACGGCGACCCGAGGATCGAACATGACGACGATGATGAAGTAGCAGCATACACCACAAGAAGAAGCAGGACCACCCTACCTAAAGGACGTCCGTTCCATAGAAGAACTCCATTTGCGAAAAAGAAGGGCAAGAAGATTGTGAACAGATAGCTAGCTAAGATCAATTGTATTTAAATCGTAGCCTTCATTTCTCGATTGTATTTCATGGGTACTTTTTCGAACTATCATGAATATTTTTAAATTTCATGGACACTCGATCTCGATCCCCCTCCATCTCGATCGCTATCCCACCTCGCCAGATCCGGTCCCCCTCGCCGCCGAGCAGCCCCCCAGTCAACCAGCCGCCACCGCCGACCCCCCGCACCCTCGATTCCCCTAGTCAACCGCCACCGCCGACCCCCCGCACCCCGCGCACCCTCCTCCGCTCCACCGGCATTACTGTTTGATGATATTTTTAAAAAAATTATTACTGTCTTATAAAAAAAATATTACTGTTATGATTTAAACAAGTTTGAACATATTTAAACACAAATAAGTATCAAATATCCCACCTCGCCAGATCCGGTCCCCCTCGCCGCCGAGCACCCCCCAGTCCACCGGCCGCCACCGCCGACCCCCCGCACCCTCGATTCCCCTACTCAACCGCCGCCGCCGACCCCCCGCACCCCGCGCACCCTCCCCCGCTCCACCGGCATTACTGTTTGATGATATTTTTTAAAAAATTATTACTGTCTTATAAAAAAATATTACTGTTATGATTTAAACAAGTTTGAACATATTTAAACACAAATAAGTATCAAACAACTTTTTAAATGCTAAAAAAAATTTGTGGAGCCTGGGAGTCGAACCCAAGACCTCCTGGTGTGAGAACTGGCTGCTGACCAGTCGAACTAGTAGAGGGGACTTGATGTGGATCAGTTCTGGTGGTACATAACCTGTTGGCTCGAGTTGAAATAAAAAAAATACTAATGGCGCACCACAGTGAGGTGCGCCATTAGTATGGATGTACTTATGGCGCACCGAGGGGTGGTGCGCCATTAGTATTGTGCCTGATCCCCCCTTCCCTCTCCCCCTTCGCCCGATCCCCCCTTCCCTCTCCCCCTCGCCAGTTCCCTCTCCCTCGATCCGCCGCCGCCGCCGCCGCTGCCCTGACCCACTGCGCCGCAGCCGCCCACGCGCCCCCGCCGCCTCCCTCTCCCCTTCCTCCCCCTTGAGCCCGCGCCGTCCGCCCAAACCTAACCCGATGCCGCTGCCCCGCCACCTCGACACTGCCCTGCCGCCTCGACGCGACCCCGCCGCCCGGACGCCGCCCCGCCGCCCCGACGCCGCCTCGACCCCGCCCCGACGCCGCTGCCCCGCCACCTCGACGCTGCCCCGCCGCCTCGACGCGACCCCGCCGCCCGGACGCCGCCCCGTCCACACCACCGTCGCCGGAGCACCACCACTACCCGGACCTCGTCCCCGACATCCTCCCCGCGCCCCACTCCCCGGCCCCCGTGAGCTCCCCCTCCTCCTCTCCTCCTCTCCCCCTCTACACTGTAATTACTGTGCATTTTCAGTGAAATTTACACTGTAATTGTTAGTGGAATTTACACTGTAAATGTTAGTGGGTTTACAGTGTACTTCTAGTGGATTTTTGCTTTGTATTTGCAAGTGGCATTTTTAGTGGAATTACTGTGTATTTCCATGGTTTTTACACTGTAATTATTAGTGTAAGATATTGTTGCAATTAAATTTAGAAATGGCAGCTCTTGGTGGCTTGGTGTACCTGTATTTTCTCTCTGAAAATTCTCTAAAAAAGCATTGCAATTTGATTTTGGCCCTGGTGCATGTAGTAGTAGTAATGTTTGAGGGTTGCATGCTTCGGTGCTAAATTTGCATCAGCGGTTGACGTTTCTTGAGTGATTATAACTTGTGGAATATGCTGTCTCAAACTATGGAACATGAGATCTGCGTTTAGGAGCAGCCAAGGTGGTTCTTTTTGTTGTACACTCCAGTTTGATTCTTGTGTGCATCACACTGGTTCATAGTCTGGAACATTCAGTCTTGCTTGCTCTATGTTTGTTCGATGTCCAGGGGCCCAATTACAGTTAAGTTGTGGATACAACACCTATTTCACCAACAACAGAGAACACAACAACACAATTAGGGCTCGAAAATAAATCAAGCAACACAAGTATTTCTATCTAGTGAAGACTAAAGTTGCATCATCAGCAGCTTCATATAGAAGATAATGATTCCTGTTTTTTAGTCTACTGTAATTGTTTTTTAGCCCACAGCACTTTGCATTCTTTTGAGGTTTTATACATCAGCGTTCTTGCTAATCCAGCCCATGCGGCTGCTGTACTACTTGTCAAGTGATGCTGCTGCTGCTATCTGCGAGTTGTTGCTGCTAGTTGTGATTTTGTGAAGTGATACTGCTGCTACTTGTGATCTTCTAAAATAACCCCTTTCTCCTGAAACGTTGATTAATTTCTGTTTCGGTTGAGAAATGGGGCACTCCTAGGTCAAGAAAATTAGCAAAGGTCATGCCCAATTTTCTTGACCTAGAAGGTGCCCGATTCTCAACCGAAATAAAAATTAATTTGCTTTAGTGGTTGGATTAGTTTAGTATTTTATTCACACACTCAGACACCCTTGCTTGCCATGTGTGATAGAGAGATAGTGAGAGGAGACAATAAGCTATCTGCAGCTTAATTTGCATTGCATACTAGCTATATAGCTTTTGTTTTTCAGGACCAAGCGAACAATACATACATATACCTGTAGGCACCAGCTTAATTTCCAAGGCAGGACAATTACTTGCTTCATTATATTCATCCATCCATCCATTTTGCATCATGTACAGAACCAAAAATAATCGCAAAAGCCTTAGTTCGAAGCGGATGAGCATTCTATTCTCAGGCAGCAAAGGCATTCTCAATACATGTTGGTGAATGTCAAAACCTAAAATTTCTTTGTTTGTTGCAAAATGAATGATCCGAAAGAAGATATCAATAGCCTTTAAAGCCACCCAATTGTTTGTATACACAACATGAATCGCAAAACTTATAGTGTTGAAGATGATCAGAAAGAAGAGGACAAGTCAAACCTTCAAATTGATCAGATCAGCTAACAGCTACTGCAATTCGCCCGCCTTGACCTCGAACTCTTCTCTGGTTGATAGTATCTTCACACGAACCATGCCTCGCTCCCACTCGGATTTCCCAACCAAGATCAGCCTGCTAGCGTTTATCCTCTCCGCGTGTTTGAACACCCTGCGGTGTAGTAAAAAGTAATTACAGATACACTCACCCACATAAGTATTCAACACAATGAAAAAATAGTACAAATTAAGGAAAGGCAATACCATTTTAGACGCTTGTCTTCTAAAAAGAAGAGTGAACTTTCTAGACACACCCCTCAAGAACTAGGTTACCCTGAGAACGTGGACTTGGAGCTTAGCAACAACACACTAACAGGTTCTATCCCAAAACACCTAGGCAATATCACAAACATCTCTCAATTGTTCCTTGACAATAACCAACTTTTTGGCGACATTCCTCGAGAATTAGGTTATTTGGTCAACTTAGAGATCTTGTTCCTTGACAATAACCAACTTTTTGACCAAACTTTGTTTCTATTTAGAGAGAAACATGGCCCACAACGATGAGGCCGGGGGTTCGGGCGGCAAGGCATTCTGGGAGCTGTCCCAGGAGATGGAGGAACAACCTCACTTGTATGAGGCCGCCGCCTTCCCCACCGATCCTGAGACCACTGATGGTGCCGCCGAGGATGACCACACTGATGCCACCACTGATGGTGCCGCTGAGGATGCCACCACTGATGATGGCGGCGCCCGCACAGATGGCAGCCAACCGAAGAGGCAACGGAAGGACCGGCGCCCGATCGTGCTCCTCACCCTCAAGGAGGAAGTTACTGAAGTGGACTCCAACGGGAATCCAACGGCGCCCGAACGAATAGTCAAGGGGTACTCGCTTCATCTCGGGTGCATTGTCCGGAGCACCGTCTCGATCAACACCGAGAACCTGAGGCATCCTGACCGAGGGAATTTGCGCCACCTCCTCTTCACGAAGCTGCACGAACGATACAAGTTCCCCGCTGAATTTGCAAACACAAGCCTCAAAGGGAATAAAGTGAACAATGCTGCCCTCACGAAGATGAGCAAGGCCCTGTCTACTTGGAAAAACAATGTGAAGAAAATGATCGAGAAAGGTGAGAGTTATCAGAAGATCAAGGAGAAAAATCCTTCGATCACCGAAGATGACTACAACGACTTCAAGATCAATTGCTCGAGCACCGCAAGCTCCCAATCAAGTGAGTGGGGGAAACAAATGCGGGAGCTGAACATAGGGGAACACACACTCGGTCCTGGCGGTTACAGAGTGGCAGAGCCTATATGGGACAAGGAGGAGGCGGACCGTGCCGAGCAAGGCCTACCGCCCCTCTTCGAGAAATACAGCGGTAACAAGCAGACCAGGAACTTTGTCAGGGCCCGGTACAAGAAGGACCCGAAAACAAAGGAGCTTACCATGGATCCAAAGACCAAGCAGCTTGAGCTTCTTCTGGTAAGGAATACACCCCCGCGTAATTAGCTCCATATGGTTGCATTCTAATTAATGAAGCCAAATTTTTAAATGGTTCACATTCCTTCCGCAGGCGACTGAAAGCAGTAGCGCGGGGTCGACTAAGAGCAACCCTTGGGACACCACTCTAAATAGGGCGTTGAATGTAATGAAGAACAAGGATAAGCTCAGTAAGCCAACGTCAGCTGGTCGTGTGGCCGGCAAAGGCTTGTCGACAAAATGGGGGTCATACTATACCGCTGGTGTGCGGAAGGAGAAAAAGACCAGCTCGGAACGCCAGGCGCGAGAGGTTCAAGAACTCAAGGCACAGGTGGCGCGGATTCCGGAGATTGTCCAAGAGCAAGTGGAACAACGACTCGGAGCGACGATCACCGCCATTGTGCCAACCTTGATCTCGGGGTTGAGTGCGTGGATTGCGGGCGGCCAACAGGGGCCGCCCCCGATTCCTAGCTTCACGGCCAGCAACTCGCATAATGCGATGGCGGGGCCATTGGTGCCTCCGGTGGAGGCGGCATTGGTGTCTCCGATGCTGGCACGGGAGCTTAATGCACCCGGGTGTACGCCGGCCGGCACCTCTGCAGCAAGCGGCCCCTCCGTCAACTGCACACCCGCCGTTGGCGGTGCGTCGACATTAGCCGAGCTCGACGCCATCATCATGGTAACTAATTAAGCCTCTCTCGGCCGAGGACTTCATCTCCTTGCCTTTGACTGGGCATCCCTGACGCCCTACATGTTTTCGCAGGGCGCCGCCGACGTTCCACTCTCCTCCACTTCGTGAACAACGAGTTGGTCGATGTCGCCAAGGGCAAAATCGTTCAACCGGGCAACCCCTTGTTCCACGGTACCTAGATGCCACCCAACTTGTTTAGGGTTCAACTGGTTCGGGTGCTGCTAGGCTGCGACGACTTGTTACCTCCGATTCGACCCATCGGGGCCGACGATGATGACGTGATGACCCTCAGCGCCTGCCTGAGCTGGCCCTGGTTTGGCCGAAGATCCAGATTCGTTTGGGGGCGGGGGACACCACCCCAAAGACAACACCGCAAGTCGTGCTGGCGCCAAGTCGGCCCCATCGCAAGACCGCCGTAACGGTGCCAGACATCCCTATGCCACTGGATCCAAACATGCATATGGCACAGGATCAGAACGATGACGACGACGACGATGATACATTTGGCAACGTCGATCAGTACTTTGCCGATCATGGGTATGATGGCGACTTCATGGGGCCTCCTTCTCAAGAACCAAACCCAACAAAAGACGTGTGCGATCTAGCTGGTACCGCGGAGAAGCCAAGTTGCAACAGGCGCCGTCTGGCGTTCAGCTCTCAGGAGACGCCTCCAGCTGCCGACTTCACCGAGCCTCAGATAGGCGAGGTGCGAAATATTATCAGCCCCAACACACTCAAGAAGGCGGTCTGTGAGCAGAACTCGGTCCCATTACAGGAGAAGAAGAAGGCACGCAAAAGAAAGAGTAAGAAGGGTGCGAGCCAGCCGGCACCGAGTACGATCCGTGCTCAGGACGAGCCACCTTCACCGCAGGATATCTCGAGGAGGGTGCATGTGGCGGGTAGGGCGATGCTACCGGCAAATATGCTGAATGCTGCAGCCGGTGCTATGCGGAGTCTGCATGACAGTGTTCTTGCTTTGGAGAAGCGGCGTCTCAGAGAGAAGGATGTGGCATACCCGGTTTTCGCGGCCAAGGTGCCAGAGGGCAAGGGCTTTATGGATAACTCCATCGGGCGTACGATCGTCCTGCGTTTTGATGACATCCACGCTATGTTGAACCTTCATCCGCTGCACTACACCTTCGTTCGGCTATTTTCGCTGAGTATGGAGATGCGGATCATTCGCGACAAGACCCCGGACATCGTGATAGTCGACCCCTTCTACATGCGTGCCAAGATCTTGGGCAGCGCTGGGGACCGGCAAGTCGCGAGTTCTTACCTCGAAGGCGTCATTCTGGCAAACCAAGATAAGGATAACTTCCTCGTGCCTTACTTTCCCGAGTAAGTCCTCCCCTCAACCGGCCCGTAACATATGAATTCTTACATTTCGATCATTTTTCTTTTAACATTCCGTGTTTTCTGCAGTGACACACGTTGCACGCTCATCCTCCTAAGCCCCAAATATTCCATGGCCACGTATTTCGACCCGGACCGTCAGTCGAACGTAGACTACACAAATGTCAAGAAGGTTCTTGATGACGTTCTCCCCGGCTACGCCAAATCTGGAGGCACCTTCACCAAGCCTATTCGTAAGTACGGCAAGCACGTGTTCTCCCACAATACGACGTTCTGCAGTGTCAAGCAGCCGCCTGGCGGTCAGAAGGGTGCCTACTACACCATCCATCACATGCGGGCGATCGTACGGGACCATCATCAACTTCTGCTACCGAGTAAACTCAAAGATTGGGCAAAGAGCATGTCGGCAATCCAGGACGCGGACCTCCGACAAGAATTCTTTCGCATCCAGTCGGAGTTTGCGGAAATCATCCATTAAGATGTCCTTCGTACCTCGGGGCAGTTCTACCTCAACAATCAACCGTCCAACAGTGACATCGACACAATGCTACAAATGCAGGCTGACAACGACCGTTATTTCATGACTCCCACGATAGACGGCGGCTTCATCCATGCTCCGGTCCCTTGAGTCAATTCGAAAGCAGTGATGCTGCGTCTAGTTCTGAAACATTGATTGGCTCATGTTGTAATTAAACTTTAATGAACTTGTAGTATGTCTCTTTGGTTTCGAGAGTCGTTCAACTTAGGTGTAATCGATGCTATTAATGTCTTGATATTCTCTTCCGATCGTTCTGTTGCATACTTATATATTGCTTATGTATTGTCTGTGAATTGGTACTAACGTTTTGTTTGGCTAGTGCATAGCGATGCCGACGTATGTCGTGTACAAGGGTAAGGTTCCCGGAGTCTACGATGACTGGGAGGAGTGTCGGAGACAGGTTCACCGATTCAGCGGTAACAGTTACAAAGGGTACACCACTAGGGCCGAGGCCGAATCTAGATACGCCCGCTATCTAGCGGGAGAGGGGAGGGAGCGTTGGAGGAACCGGATGAAGACGAGTTTCATCGTGATGATGCTCATCGTGATGACCGCAGCTCTCTTCTATGTGATGGTAGTTTAGATGATCGATATCGACTTGTAATGTGAAGACAAACTCGCTACTCGCGGTCTCGAGACTTGTAATATTATGTTCTATCTTTGTTCGGTCTTTTCAATTCGGAGACTAATATGATGAATTGTATTCGGAGACTAATATGATGAATTGTATTCAAAGACTAATCTTCTATTGTATTCGATGAATCTGTTGTTGATGTGTGCTGTCTATATTTTGTCAAATTATACATTTTGTAACCTGTGCAAAAAACAGAAAATAAAAAATAAAAAAAACCTAATATTCATACTAATGGCGCATCAAATGATAGTGCGCCATTAGTATGACAAAGCATACTAATGGCACATCACAGGACAGTGCGCCATTAGTATGCCGCGGTTACTAATGGCGCATCACGTCGTAGTGCGCCATTAGTATGCCAAAGCACCTGGGTATACATGGCCCCTGGGAGGCATACTAATGGCGCACCCTGGCCTATACTAATGGCGCACCAGTGGTGCGCCATTAGTATACCAGATACTAATGGCGCACCAGTGGTGCGCCATTAGTAAAAATTACTAATGGCGTGCTACTAATGGCGCACCACTGATGCGCCATTAATGGCCATATTTGGTGCGCCATTAGTAGGGGTTTTTCTAGTAGTGCACAGTCGACCTCCTCCAGCCTCCACCTGCGACTGTTCATCCACGGGCTCCTGTTCATCTAGCCTCCACCGCGCGCTCCTCCACCGACTACTATTCAACCAGCCCTCTCCATAGGGACCTATTAAACCACCCCTCCACGGGCTACTGTTCATACATCCCTCCACCGGCTACTGTTCAACCAGCCCTGCACCGGCTACAATTCAACCTTCCCTCCATGGGGTCCTGTTCATCCAGCGCTCCACGGGGTCCTATTCATCCAGCTGAAGGAAATATGCCCTTGAGGCAATAATGAAGTTATTATTTATTACCTCACATCATGATAAATGTTTATTATTCATGCTAGAATTGTATTAACCGGAAACATGATACATGTGTGAATACATAGACAAACTTAAATGTCACTAGTATGCCTCTACTTGACTAGCTCATTAATCAAAGATGGTTATGTTTCCTAAACCATAGACATGTGTTGTCATTTGATTAATGGGATCACATCATTAGGAGAATGATGTGATTGACTTGACCCATTCTGTTAGCTTAGCACTTGATCGTTTAGTATGTTGCTATTGCTTTCTTCATGACTTATACAAGTTCCTATAACTATGAGATTACGCAACTCCCGTGTATCGGAGGAACACTTTGTGTGCTACCAAACGTCACAACGTAACTGGGTGATTATAAAGGAGCTCTACAGGTGTCTCCAAAGGTACATGTTGAGTTGGCGTATTTTGAGATTAGGTTTTGTCACTCCGATTGTCGGAAAGGTATCTCTAGGCCCTCTCGGTAATGCACATCACTATAAGCCTTGCAAGCAATGTAGCTAATGAGTTAGTTATGTAATGATGCATTACGTAACGAGTAAAGAGACTTGACGGTAACGAGATTGAACTAGGTATTCAATACCGACGATCGAATCTCGGGCAAGTAACATATCGATGACAAAGGGAACAACGTATGTTGTTATGCGGTTTGACCGATAAAGATCTTTGTAGAATATGTAGGAGCCAATATGAGAATCCAGGTTCCGCTATTGGTTATTGATCGGAAACAGTTCTAGGTCATGTCTACATAGTTCTCGTACCCGTAGGGTCCGCACGCTTAAGGTTTTGTTGACAGTTTTATTATGAGTTAATGAGTTTTGATGTCCTGAAGGTTGTTCGGAGTCCCGGATGTGATCACGGACTTGACGAGGAGTCTTGAAATGGTCGAGACATAAAGAGCGATATATTGGACGACTATATTTGGACACCGGAAAGGTTCCGGGTGAGATTGGGACAATACCGGATCTCTGGGAGGTTATCGGAACCCCCCGGGAGGTATATGGGCCTTATTGGGCCTTAGTGGAAAGGAGGGAGAAGAAGCAAAGGAGGGGGCACGCCCCCCCCCCCCAAGCCCAATCAGAATTGGGAGGGGGGCCGGCCCCCCCCTTTCCTTCTTCGCTCCCCCTCTTCCTTCCCTCTCCTACTCCTAATAGGAAAGGGGGGAGTCCTACTCCCGGTTGGGGTTGGACTCCCCCCCTAGGGCGCGCCACCCCCTTGGCCGGCCCCCTCCTCCCCTCCTTTATATACGGGGGAGGGGGCACCCCATAGACACAACAATTGATCTCTTGATCTCTTAGCCGTGTGCGGTGCCCCCCTCTACCATAGTCCTTGATGATATTGTAGCAGTGCTTAGGCGAAGCCTTGCGACGATAGAACATCAAGATCGTCACCACGTCGTCGTGCTGACGGAACTCTTCCCCGACATTCTGTTGGATCGGAGTTCGGGGATCGTCATCGAGCTGAACGTGTCCTAGAACTCGGATGTGCCGTAGTTTCGGTGCTTGATCGGTCGGGCCGTGAAGACATACGACTACATCAACCGCGTTATTCTAACGCTTCCGCTTTCGGTCTCTGAGGGTATGTGGACAACACTCTCCCCTCTCGTTGCTATGCATCACCATGATCTTGCGTGTGCGTATGAATTTTTTTTGAAATTACTACGTTCCCCAACACCAGCCCCAACCGGCTCGATTGATAGGGGTCATGTTCATCCAGCGGCAACACCACAGGGGTCCTATTCATCCAACCCCCGATCGGGAACTGGTCATCCAACCCCCCAAAAATGCTCACTATTCATCAAGGGAAGCAAGGCAGCAGGTTCGATCGGCTTTAGTTAGCAGCAGTAGCGAACGAAGGAATCGCTCGATTGGGTTAAGTAACGCATAGCCTGAAGTGCAATCGCTCAGGTTCAGTAGGCGAACGCCTCACTCGGGTTCAGTTAGAGCCCAACGCCTCGCACCCATGCGCGTACGTGTATGAGAACGCGCATCGCTCGGCCCCCGACCACCACCGTAAATGGGAACTCCTCGAAATTTTCCTCGCCCTCGCTTCTACCACGGTTTTTTCCGTCATGGACGGCCCAAAGAATGTCATGCAGCTGCGTCTCCGGCCTTCCGAGGACGAAAAGCCCATTTTCTGTCATTAGTTTTTGTCATAGAAGTAGGAGCCCACCACATCTATGATGATACCGGGTTTTGTCACAATTATCGTCATATAAGTGTCATAAGTATGATAGAAAAAATCGTTCGGCCCAAAATGTCATGGATGTGTCTTTTTTTTGGAGTGAATGGCATCACATAAAATAAGTATAATTGATAAATTTGTTGAAGGTTAACAAACATAGCATTGGTCATTGATGCAATTCATGTAAAAGTGATGAAGAAAGAGAGGTCTCACATATAAATATACTATCTTGGACATCTTTTATGATTGTGAGTCCCCATTAAATATTCTTTGCTTGATCAAGTAGTTGATGTTGGACAAGGAAGACAACGTAATAAGTTATCTTGGCTTATATTCACATAGAAGTTATATTGTCATGGATCCTCTAACATGTGGTGCTTGCTCATAATCTTTTGCTAGCCAAGATTTCGTACTAAGTAGAAATATAACTTGTGCATCCGAAACCTTGAACCCGATTCATGCCATGAGAGTCCACCAATTCTACCTATGGATTGAATAAGATCCTTCTAGTAAGTTGTCATAGGTGCAAAAAGCAATAAAAAGTGCTCCTAAATATGTATGATCTTTTATTGTAAGGGAAAATAAGCTTCGTACGAACTTATGATGGTAAAGAAATAAAATTGGTGGACTGCATAATAAAGGTTGCTATCACAAGGGGCAACATAAAGTGATGTCCCTTTCCATTAAGAGCTTGCACATCCAAAAATAAAAAGCACATGACAACCTTGGGTTCCCTTTGCGAAGGGCATATCTTTTACTTTACAGTTTTTACTTTCATGGAAGATTCAATAATGTTCATCCCTATTCCATCCTTAATGATTATCCACTTGGCAAGCATCATGTGCTGGGCAAAGATCCAGGCACATATATCCAGTTGGATGTGGGTAATCATGAGTTATTATTGTTGACATTAACCCTGAGGTAAATAAGTTGGGAGGTGAAAACAATAAACCCTATCTTCCTATGTATCTGACTGAAACTTCTGTTCCACAAATATGACCATGAGTGTCAGCAATCATAGAATACTATATGATAGTAAAGTATCCGGAACTTGCTAAATAAAAGCTCTTACATAGACTCTTTCTTAAAATATGATGAACTCAATTGTTTCAATGACTTAGAGCATGTTTGTTAGTTTTCAAGACGGTTTATGGTTCATACTTCAGTATTGTGGATGAATTGTTACCTGATCATGAATTTTTTTGACAATATATTGCCGCTATAATAATGATCATGATGTTATCCTGTCCATATTTTTGTTTATCGACACCTCTCTCTATATACATGTGGTCATGATTATCGAGTTCCGTATTTGCTTGAGGACAAGCTAGGACTAAGCTTGGGGGCATTGATACGTCCATTTTGTATCATGTTTTCTTACTGTTATTTATTATTTTTTGGATCATTATTTCACTTTATGATGCTATTATAGTGCCTTTTCTCCCTAAATTTGCAAGATTTACGTGAAGAGGGAAATTGCCGGCAGCTAGAATTCCGGACCTAAAAAAGCTACAACATAGATAGATATTCTCTAGAGCTCCAAATGACCCAAAAATTTACAGAGAATAATTAATAAAAAATATTGTAACCGAAGTTATCGGCAACTGGCAGGAGCTATATGGTTGTCGCTTTATTGTATGAAATGCAAACGCCCTGTAATTGCTTTACTTTATCACTAAGCGGTAGCGATAGTCGTAGAAGCAATAGATGGCATAACGACAACGATGCTATGATGGAGATCAAGGTGTCGCGCCAGTGACGATGGTGATCACAACGGTGCTTCAGAGATGGAGATCACAAGCACAAGATGATGATGGCCATATCATATCACTTATATTGATTGCATGTGATGTTTATCCTTTATGCATCTTATCTTGCTTTGATTGACGGTAGCATTTTAAGATGATATCTCACTAAATTATCAAGAAGTGTTCTCCCTGAGTATGCACCGTTGCGAAAGTTCTTCGTTCTGAGACACCACGTGATGATCGGGTGTGGTAGGCTCTACGTTCAAATACAACGGGTGCAAAACAGTTGCACACGCAGAATACTCAGGTTAAACTTGACGAGCCTAGCATATACAGATATGGCCTCGGAACACGGAGACCGAAAGGTCGAACGTGAATGATATGGTAGATATGATCAGCATAGTGATGTTCACCATTGAAACTACTCCATCTCACGTGATGATCGGACATGGTTTAGTTGATTTGGATCACGTGATCACTTAGATGACTAGAGAGTCTGTCTAAGTGGGAGTTCTTAAGTAATATGATTAATTGAACTTAAATTTATCATGAACTTAGTACCTGATAGTATTTTGCTTGTCTATGTTTGTTGTAGATAGATGGCTCGTGTTGTTGTTCCGTTGAATTTTAATGCGTTCCTTGAAAAAGCTAAGTTGAAAGATGATGGTAGCATTTACACGGACTGGGTCTGTAACTTGAGGATTATCCTCATTGCTGCACAGAAGAATTACGTCTTGGAAGCACCGCTGGGTTCCAGGCCTGCTGCAGATGCAACTGACGACATTAAGAACGTCTGGCAAAGCAAAGCTGATGACTACTCGATATTTCAGTGTGCCATGCTTTACGGTTTGGAACCGGGTCTTCAACGACATTTTGACCGTCATGGAGCATATGAGATGTTCCAGGAGTTGAAGTTAATATTTCAAGCAAATGCCCGAATTGAGAGATATGAAGTCTCCAATAAGTTCTATAGCTGTAAGATGGAGGAGAATAGTTCTGTCAGTGAACATATACTCAAAATGTCTGGGTATAATAATCACTTGATTCAACTGGGAGTTAATCTTCCTGATGATAGTGTCATTGACAGAATTCTTCATCACTGCCACCATGCTACAAGAGCTTCGTGATGAACTATAATATGCAAGGGATGGACAAGACTATTCCCGAGCTCTTCGCAATGCTAAAAGCTGCGGAGGTAGAAATCAAGAAGGAGCATCAAGTGTTGATGGTCAATAAGACCGCCAGTTTCAAGAAAAAGGGCAAAGGGAAGAAGAAGGGGAACTTCAAGAAGAACAGCAAACAAGTTGTTGTTCAAGAGAAGAAACCCAAGTCTGGACCTAAGCCTGAGACTGAGTGCTTCTACTGCAAGCAAACTGGACACTGGAAGCGGAACTGCCCCAAGTATTTGGCGGATAAGAAGGATGGCAAAGTGAACAAAGGTATATGTGATATACGTGTTATTGATGTGTACCTTACTAATGCTCGCAGTAGCACCTGGGTATTTGATACTGGTTCTGTTGCTAATATTTGCAAGTCGAAATAGAGACTACAGATTAAGGGAAGATTGGCTAAGGACGAGGTGATGATGCACGTGGGAAATTGTTCCAAAGTCGATGTGATTGCGGTCGGTACGCTACCTCTACATCTACCATCGGGATTAGTTTTAGACCTGAATAATTGTTATTTGGTGCCAGCGTTGAGCATGAACATTATATCTGGATCTTGTTCGATGCGAGACGGTTATTCATTTAAATCAGAGAATAATGGTTGTTCTATTTATATGACTAATATCTTTTATGGTCATGCACCCTTGAAGAGTGGTCTATTTTTATTAAATCTCGATAGTAGTGACACACATATTCATAATGTTGAAGCCAAAAGTTGCAGAGTTGATAATGGTAGTGCAACTTATTTGTGGCACTGCCGTTTGGGTCATATTGGTGTAAAACGCATGAAGAAACTCCATACTGATGGACTTCTGGAATCACTTGATTATGAATCACTTGGTACTTGCGAACCATGCCTCATGGGCAAGATGACTAAAACGCTGTTCTCCGGAACTATGGAGCGAGCAACTGATTTGTTGGAAATCATACATACTGATGTATGTGGTCCAATGAATATTGAGGCTCGCGGCGGGTATCGTTATTTTCTCACTTTCACAGACGATTTGAGCAGATATGGGTATATCTACTTGATGAAACACAAGTCTGAAACATTTGAAAATTTCAAAGAATTTCAGAGTGAAGTGGAAAATCATCGTAACAAGAAAATAAAATTCCTACGATCTGATCGTGGAGGAGAATATTTGAGTTACGAGTTTGGTTTACATTTGAAGCAATGCAGAATAGTTTTGCAACTCACGCCACCCAGAACACCACAACGAAATGGTGTGTCCGAACGTCGTAATCGTACTTTACTAGATATGGTGAGATCTATGATGTCTCTTACTGATTTAACGCTATCATTTTGGGGTTATGCTTTAGAGACAGCTGCATTCACGTTAAATAGGGCACCATCAAAATCCGTTGAGACGACGCCTTATGAACTGTGGTTCAGCAAGAAACCAAAGTTGTTGTTTCTTAAAGTTTGGGGCTGCGATGCTTATAAGAAACTTCAACCAGATAAGCTCGAACCCAAATCGGAGAAATGTGTCTTCATAGGATACCCAAAAGAGACTATTGGGTACACCTTCTATCACAGATCTGAGGGTAAGATTTTTGTTGCTAAATTCGGATCCTTTCTAGAGAAGGAGTTTCTCTTGAAAGAAGTGAGTGGGAGGAAAGTAGAACTTGATGAGGTAACTGTACCTGCTCCCTTATTGGAAAATAGTTCATCACAAGAACGGGTTCCTGTGACAACTCTACCAATCAGTGAGGAAGCTAATGATATTGATCATGAAACTTCAGATCAAGTTACTACCGAACCTCGTAGGTCTACCAGAGTAAGATCCGCACGAGAGTGGTACGTAATCCTATTCTGGAAGTCATGTTACGTGACCATGGCAAACCTACGAACTATGAGGAAGCAATGATGAGCCCAGATTCCGCAAAATGGCTTGAGGCCATGAAATCTGAGATGGGATCCATGTATCAGAACAAAGTGTGGACTTTGGTTGACTTGCCTGATGATTGGCAAGCCATCAAGAATAAATGGATCTTCAAGAAGAAGACTGACGCTGATGGTAATGTAACTGTCTACAAAGATCGACTTCTTGCGAAAGGTTTTCTACAAGTTCAAGGGGTTGACTACGATGAGACTTTCTCACCCGTAGTGATGCTTAAGTCTGTCCGAATCATGTTAGCAATTGCCGCATTTTATGATTATGAAATTTGGCAAATGGATGTCAAAACTGCTTTCCTGAATGGATTTCTGGAAGAAGAGTTGTATATGATGCAGCCGGAAGGTTTTGTCGATCCAAAAGGTGCTAACAAAGTGTACAAGCTCCAGCGATCCATTTATGGACTGGTGCAAGCATCTCAGAGTTGGATTAAATGCTTTGATAGTGTGATCAAAGCATATGGTTTTATACAGACTTTTGCAGAAGCCTGTATTTGCTAGAAAGTGAGTGGGAGATCTGTAGCATTTTTGATATTATATGTAGATGACATATTGTTAATTGGAAATGATATAGAATTTCTGGATAGCATGAAGGGATACTTGAATAAAAGTTTTTCGATGAAAGACCTCGGTGAAGCTGCTTATATATTGGGCATCAAGATCTATAGAGATAGATCAAGATGCTTGATTGGACTTTCACAAAGCACATACCTTGATAAAGTTTTGAAAAGGTTCAAAATGGATCAGGCAAAGAAAGGATTCTTGCCTGTATTACAAGGTGTGAAGTTGAGTCAGACTCAATGCCCGACCACAGCAGAAGATAGAGAGAAAATGAAAGATGTTCCCTATGCTTCATCCATAGGCTCTATCATGTATGCTATGCTGTGTACCAGACCTGACGTATGCTTAGCAATAAGTTTGGCAGGGAGGTACCAAAGTAATCCAGGAGTGGATCACTGGACAACGGTCAAGAACATCCTGAAATACCTGAAAAGGACTAAGGATATGTTTCTCATTTATGGAGGTGACAAAGAGCTAGTCGTAAATGGTTACGTCGATGCAAGCTTTGACACTGATCCGGACGATTCTAAATCGCAAACCGGATACGTGTTTATATTGAACGGTGGAGCTGTCAGTTGGTGCAGTTCTAAACAAAGCGTCGTGGCAGGATCTACATGCGAAGCAAAGTACATAGCTGCTTCGGAAGCAGCAAATGAAGGAGTTAGGATGAAGGAGTAAATTTCCGATCTAGGTGTCATACCTAGTGCATCGGGACCAACAAAAATCTTCTGTGACAATACTGGTGCAATTGCCTTGGCAAAGGAATCTAGATTTCACAAGAGGACCAAGCACATTAAGAGACGCTTCAATTCCATCCTGGACCAAGTCTAGGTGGGAGACATAGAGATTTTCAAGATACAAACGGATCTGAATGTTGCAGACCCGTTGACTAAGCCTCTTCCACGAGCAAAACATGATCTGCACCAAGACTCCATGGGTGTTAGAATCATTACTGTGTAATCTAGATTATTAACTCTAGTGCAAGTGGGAGACTGAAGGAAATATGCCCTAGGGGCAATAATAATGTTATTATTTATTTCCTCATATCATGATAAATGTTTATTATTCATGCTAGAATTGTATTAACCGGAAACATGATACATGTGTGAATACATGGACAAACTTAAATGTCACTAGTATGCCTCTACTTGACTAGCTCATTAATCAAAGATGGTTATGTTTCCTAAACCATAGACATGTGTTGTCATTTGATTAATGGGATCACAACACTAGGAGAATGATGTGATATGACTTGACCCATTCCGTTAGATTAGCACTTGATCGTTTAGTATGTTGCTATTGCTTTCTTCATGACTTATACAAGTTCCTCTAACTATGAGATTATGCAACTCCCGTGTATCGGAGGAACACTTTGTGTGCTACCAAACGTCACAACGTAACTGGGTGATTATAAAGGAGCTCTACAGGTGTCTCCAAAGGTACATGTTGAGTTGGCGTATTTCGAGATTAGGTTTTGTCACTCCGATTGTCGGAGAGGTATCTCTGGGCCCTCTCGGTAATGCACATCACTATAAGCCTTGCAAGCAATGTAGCTAATGAGTTAGTTACGGAATGATGCATTACGTAACGAGTAAAGAGACTTGCCGGTAACGAGATTGAACTAGGTATTGGATAACGACGATCGAATCTCGGGCAAGTAACATATCTATGACAAAGGGAATAACGTATCTTGTTATGCGGTTTGACCGATAAAGATCTTCGTAGAATATGTAGGAGCCAATATGAGCATCCAGGTTCCGCTATTGGTTATTGACCAGAAACAGTTCTAGGTCATGTCTACATAGTTCTCGAACCCGTAGGGTCCGCACGCTTAAGGTTTCGATGACAGTTTTATTATGAGTTTATAAGTTTTGATGTACCGAAGGTTGTTCGGAGTCCCGGATATGATCACGGACATGATGAGAAGTCTCGAAATGGTCGAGACATAAAGATCGATATATTGGACAACTATATTTGGACACCGGAAAGGTTCCGGGTGAGATTGGGACAATACCGGATCTTCGGGAGGTTATCGGAACCCCACGGGAGGTATATGGGCCTTATTGGGCCTTAGTGGAAAGGAGGGAGAAGAAGCAAAGGAGGGCCCCCCAAGCCCAATCCGAATTGGGAGGGGGGCCGACCCCCCTTTCCTTCTTCCCTCCCCCCTCTTCCTTTCCTCTCCTACTCCTAATAGGAAAGGGGGAGTCCTACTCCCGCTTGGGGATAGACTCCCCCCATAGGGCGCGCCACCCCCTTGGCCGGCCCCCTCCTCCCCTCCTTTATATACGGGGGAGGGGCACCCCATAGACACAACAATTGATATCTTGATCTCTTAGCCGTGTGCGGTGCCCCCACCACCATAGTCCTCGATAATATTGTAGCGGTGCTTAGGCGAAGCCCTGCGACGGTAGAACATCAAGATCGTCACCACGCCGTCGTGATGACGGAACTCTTCCCCGACATTCTGCTGGATCGGAGTCCGGGGATCGTCATCGAGCTAAACGGGTGCTAGAACTCGGAGGTGCCGTAGCTTCGGTGCTTGATCGGTCGGGCCGTGAAGACGTACGACTACATCAACCGTGTTGTTCTAATGCTTCCGCTTTTGGTCTACGAGCGTACGTGGACAACACTCTCCCCTCTTGTTTCTATGCATCACCATGATCTTGCGTGTGCGTAGGAAATTTTTTGAAATTACTACATTCCCCAACACCAGCCCCAACCGGCTCGATCGATAGGGGTCCTGTTCATCCAGCGGCAACACCACAGGGGTCCTATTCATCCAACCCCTGACCGGGAACTGGTCATCCAACCCCCCAAAAACGCTCACTATTCATCAAGGGAAGCAAGGCAGCAGGTTCGATCGGCTTCCGTTAGCAGCAGTAGCGAACGAAGGAATCGCTCGATCGGGTCAGCAACGCGTAGCCTGCAGTGCAATCGCTCAGGTTCAGTAGGCGAACGCCTCAATCGGGTTCAGTTAGAGCCCAACGCCTCGCACCCACGTGCGTACGTGTACGATAACGCGCATCGCTCGGGCCCTGACCACCCACCGTGAACTCCTCGAAATTTTCCTCGCCCTCGCTTCTACCACGGTTTTTTCCGTCATGGACGGCCCAAAGAATGTCATGCAGCTGCGTCTCCGTCCTGCCCAGGACGAAAAGCCCATTTTTGTCATTAGTTTTTGTCACAGAAGTAGGAACCCACCACATCTATGGTGATACTGGGTTTATTCACAATTATCGTCATTGAAGTGTCGTAAGTATGATAGAAAAAAAATTCGTTCAGCCAAAAATGTCACGGATGTGTCTTTTTTTTGTAGTGAATGACTTCACATAAAATAAATATAATTGATAAAATTTGTTGAAGGGTAACAAACATAGCGTTGGTCATTGACGCAATTCATGTAAAAGTGATGAAGAAAGAGAGGTCTCACATATAAATATACTATCTTAGACATCTTTTATGATTGTGAGTCCCCATTAAATATTCTTTGCTTGATCAATTAGTTGATGTTGGACAAGCAAGACAACGTAATAAGTTATCTTGGCTTATATTCACATAGAAGTTATATTGTCATGGATCCTCTAACATGTGGTGCTTGCTCATAATCTTTTGCTAGCGAAGATTTCTTACTAAGTAGAAATACAACTTGTGCATCCGAAACCTTGAACCCAGTTCATGCCATGAGAGTCCACCATATCTACCTATGGATTGAATAAGATCCTTATAGTAAGTTGTCATAGGTGCAAAAAGCAATAAAAAGTGCTCCTAAATATGTATGATCTTTTATTTTACGGGAATAAGCTTCGTACGAACTTGTGATGGTATAGAAATAAAATTGGCGGACTGCATAATAAAGGTTGCTATCACAAGGGGCAACATAAACTGATGTTCCTTTCCATTAAGAGCTTGCACATCCAAAAATAAAAAGCACATGACAACCTCGGGTTCCCTTTGCAAAGGGCCTATCTTTTACTTTACAGTTTTTACTTTCATGGAAGATTCAATAATGTTCATCCCTATTCCATCCTTAATTATTATCCACTTGGCAAGCATCATGTGCTGGGAAAAGATCCAGGCACATATATCCAGTTGGATGTGGGTAATCATGAGTTATTATTGTTGACATTAACCTTGAGGTAAATAAGTTGGGAGGTGAAAACAATAAACCCCTATCTTCCTATGTACCTGATTGAAACTTCTGTTCCACGAATATGACCATGAGTGTCAGCAATCATAGAATACTATATGATAGTAAAGTATCCGGAACTTGCTAAATAAAAGCTCTTACATAGACTCTTTCTGAAAATATGATGAACTCAATTGTTTCAATGACTGAGAACATGTTTGTTAGTTTTCAAGAAGGTTTATGGTTAATACTTTAGTACTGTGGATGAATTGTTACCTGATCATGAAATTTTTTGACAATATATTGCCACTATAATAATGATCATGATGTTATCCTGTCCATATTTTTGTTTATCGACTCCTCTCTCTATATACATGTGGTCATGATTATCGAGTTCCGTATTTGCTTGAGGACAAGCTAGGACTAAGCTTGGGGGCGTTGATACGTCCATTTTGTATCATTTTTTCTTACTATTATTTATTATGTTTTGGATCATTATTTCACTTTATGATGCTATTATAATGCCTTTTCTCTCTAAATTTGCAAGATTTACGTGAAGAGGGAAATTGCCGACAGCTAGAATTCCGGACCTAAAAAAGCTACAACATAGATAGATATTCTCTAGAGCTCCATATGACCCAAAAATTTACGGAGAATTATTTTTGAATTAATAAAAAATACTGTAAGAAGAATCACCAGGAGGGCCCCACCAGTGCGCCAAAGCTGAGGTGGCACCCCCCTAAGGCTTTCCGGACGAAGAGATGCCATCTCGAGGCGGAACCTGGGCAGGAGCACTTTTGCTCTCCGGTAGAGCGATTCCGCTAGGGATACTTCCCTTCGGGAGGGGGAAATCAAAGCCATCGACATCACTAACGATCTTATCATCGTGGGAGGACCAATCTTCATCAACTTCTTCGCCAGAACCATCTCATCTCAAACCCTAGTTCATCTCTTGTATTCAATCTTTGCCCAAAACATCATATTGGCACATGTGGATTGCTAGTAGTGTCGATTACATCTTGTATTTGATGCTAGTTGGTTTATTTGGTGGAGGATTATATGTTTAGATCCTTAAGCATATTCAATACACCTCTGATCTTGAACATGAATATGATTTGTGAGTAGTTACTTTTGTTCTTGAGGACATGGGAGAAGTCTTGTTATAAGTAATCATGTCAAGTTGGTAATCAGTCAATATTTTGATGATATGTATGTTGTTCTTCCTTTACTGGTTGAAAGTGCGTTATATCGACTAGAGGGGGGGTGAATAGGCGATTTTTTATGAATTCTTCACTGAGGAATTTGCTGGTGAGGAAATTCCTAAATGAAGAACTACTAGCGGCGGAATAAGTACTCAGAAGTAAACATAACAGAACACAAGCATAGTCATCATGATGAAATGAAGACAAGCACAGAGTACAGAAAGCGTAAACACAGGATAACACAAGAAAGAAGACGGACAGACTGAAGAAATTGAACTGAGGAAATTGAGAAAGTCTTCAGTCAAAGTCTTCAAACAGATATGAACAGGCACACAACAACAGACATGAGGGAAATGAAAGAGTAGAGGAAATAGAACCAGTTAGCTTGGTGAAGACAATGATTTGGTAGACCAGCTCCAACTGCTGTCTCAGTTGTACATCTGGTTGGAGAGGCTAAGTATTTAAACTCGAGGACACCCAGTCCCGGATACACAGTCCTCACCGTATTCGCCTTGAGCTAAGGTCACACAGACATCGCCCAATCACTCGTGGTAAGTCTTCAAGTGACTTCCGAACCTTCACAAACTCGGTCACTCGGCGATCCACAATTCCTCTTGGATGTTCTAGACCTTGATGCCTAACCGTCTGGAAGAAGCACGGTATTCAAAGGAAACAAGCGTCGCATCCACGCAGGATCAATCTCTTCAGTGATGCTCAATCAGTTTGGGTTTGTAGGTGTTGGGTTTTTGGGTTTTCCTCACTTGATGATTTTCGCTCAAAGTCCTCGGAGGATGGGATGCTCTCAATTGACAAGTGTCAGTTTCTCTCGGAGCAGCCAACCAGCTAGTGGTTGAAGGGGGCGGCTATTTATAGCCTTGGGAGCAGCCCGACATGATAAGACATAAATGCCCTTGTCTGATATGACCGTTAGGTGGGTAGATATTTTGGAACTGTTGGCGCATAGCACAGCAACGGTCGGAATTTTGACTATCAAAATCCTCAGGGCTATCATGTTCCTCACTGTGTAGGCAATTCACACTGGTGAATTCCTAACTCCTTAGTCAGAACAAATTCCTCAGAGACCAGAAGAACTTTGTCTCTCTCACTGAAGAATATGACTGAACTGTATGAGATTTCCAATGGCTTCACTCGAAGGGATTGGTAGGTGTAGGATTTTGAGTTGAGCATCACATAGAAATTTTCCTTAGTATTTCCTCGACCCCCTTTAACAGTATGGTGTTTCCTATGACTCAAGAAAGAGAAAATGAAACTACGAAAACAAAAGTCTTCACGCTTCATGTTCCTCGAATGATTGCCTAGTCTTCAAGGTCACACCAATTTCTTCACTTTCAAAGTCTTCAAAAAGTCTTCAGAGATCCAAAGTCTTCAATTGAAGAACTTCATTTTTAGGGGTTGACTTTCACTGTAAATATCAAACTCCTCATAGACTTATAGACCTATGTACACTCACAAATGCATCAGTCCCTTAACCTATAAGTCTTCAATACACCAAAATCACTAAGGGGCACTAGATGCACTTACAATCTCCCCCTTTTTGGTGATTGATGACAATATAGGTTAAGTTTTCAACGGGGATAAACATGTGAAGTGTAAATACTGATATTGAGGAATTTGATTGCAAGATATAGAAGAACTCCCCCTGAAGTGTGCATAGTGAGGAATTTGCTTTTGAAGCAATGCACACTTGAAGAGTATAATCATGGAGATCTCCCCCTATATCTTGTAATTCATACACGCATTTGATATATAATATGAAGAATTTGAAATGCATGATGAAATATGGTGACTGATGTAATTCAGCATGCGTGCATTAACATTAATGAGGGATAAGCATGCAGAAGAACACATCAAAAGTATCAGGTCACCATAGAGTTTAAGATTACAACTCGATCCAGCAAAGTCATCAAAAGAACGAGAGTTGTAACTTAGCAAAAAAACGTCCATATAAGATAGACCCGCTTGAAGACTAACTCAAATTTCTCCCCCTTTGTCATCAAATGACCAAAAGGGTTGAAACTGAGGACTAACGCCCCTGAAGAATATCATGAAGATGGAGGAGCGCCAGCTTTGTCAGGGTCTTGAGTCGATGTAGGGCCTACTGCAGTGTCGTCCAAGTCTTCATGCTCGTCTGTGGCGCGTGATGAAGAATATGAGCTGGCCACCACGGAAGGAACCTTGACCCTCTTGAATCTCTTCGGTGGAGGAGCAGGCCAGTCAAAGTCTTCCTTGAAGCCCATTTGCTTCAGATCTTCTTCACCATATAGATGTGACAGAATAGCCCAGGTGCGATCAAACACTTCATGGAGGTAGTAGTGGTTTTTCTTCATTGCATTATGTGTGGAAGTCATGTTGTGAAGAATAGAACCAAACTGACACTTAACCCACTTGTGGTTGCGATCCACCTTCTGGTGAAGACTTATCAGCAGTTCACGATCAGTCAGCACACGAGAAGCAGTAGCTTGAGGACTTGTCTTGGTAGCATTGGTAGCAGTATCATGAGTGGCAGAGTCATCATTGGTGGAGTAAGATGCAGCTTTGCGGAACTGACCATCCAATGGACGAATGCCTTCATCGATAACGGCTGGTGACTTGCCCTTCTCATCAGATGAGGAAATTGTCCGCTTGAGGACTTTAGTAGGGGGCAAGTAGCTGAGGTGATTCTGAAAATCAGCCTTGTAGTTGAGTGAAGACCTTGTTCTGAGGAATCTCATGATCCACGGCGTGTAAGGCTTCAGCTCAAATGGAGAAAGTGCAACATTCGCCAGAGTCCTCATGAAGAAATCATGATAATTTATGGGAATGCCATGAATGATGTTGAAAAGCATGTTCTTCATCATTTCGATAATTTCTTCATCGGATGAGTCATGGACTTTGATGGGACTCATGGTCTTCGTCAGAATGCGGTAGATTGTTCTTGGCACATAGAGCAATTCCTTCACGAGGAATTTGGTCCTTGGAGCTTGTCCTGGCTTCAGCGGCTTTAGGAGCACTTGCATATAGTGATCAGTGAGTTCAGGCTCATCATACAGACAACGAGCACCGTCAGGTGGAGGACTGATTGGTAGGGCACGAAGCAATTTAGAGGTTGGTGCCTTGTAATGAGTGTTTTCAGTCATCCAGTCCAACACCCATGAGTTGACGTCAGCAGCATCGCCTGTGATATGCAAAGTTGCGTAGAACTGAAGAATAAGTTCTTCATTCCAATCAACTATGTCAGAGCAGAAATTGAGCAAGCCAGCGTCATGAATCATGATGAGGACTTGAGAGAAGCAAGGCATGGATACCATGTCCACATGAGGAATATGCTCATGATCGAAGACTTTGTCCTTGTTGAGGAGCACTGAGGAATAGAAGTTGGCCTGGCTGGCAATCTAGAAACGCTTCCTTCTAAGACGAGCATTGTCATAGGGCTTGAATTTCGTGAAGAATACGTGCTCGTCGAAGAAGTCATCAGCCTTGAATTTTTCCTTCTTGGAGAAAGGATCCTTTGGCTTGGGCTGAGGAGTGCCAGTCAATTGCATCACCACTTCAGGAATAGCAATCTCAGGTTCCTCGGGCTGAGGAATTTCAGGCTCTTCAGCAGCTTCAACCTGGGTCATCAATTCTTCATTGACAATTTCTTCAGCACTAGTGGCTGGAATTTTTTCATGAACACTTGGGGTTGCATGAGGTTCTTCAGATCCCACTTGCACTTCAGTGGCGGCAGGAGACTGGGGAATAGCTTGAAGGGGAGTGAACATTGGAGAGTTGGGATGTTGACTGTCCCAAAATTCATCATTGAGCACAGGAGTGTTACAACCAATGTCCACATCCTCCTCTTCAATTTCTTCAACACCTGCCGCTTCAGCAGTAAACTGAGGCAAAGGTGAGGAAATGACTGGGGTTGAAGGGATCACATCCCCTTCAATTTCTTCGTCCAACTGCTCTGACGTAGCAGTAGAAGGAGATTCTTCATCAGATTCATCAGGAATCACATAATCTTCACCAAATGGAACAAGATCCTTTGATGGCATTGATGAGACTGGAACGGAATCAATTGGATTGTCAATTGAACTGATCAGAGTCTTCATCTTCTTCTGAGCTGAAGAATTTAAAGAAGTTGATGCCTTCCTTTTCTTCACAGCTGCACGTTCTGCAGCCTTGGTCTTCTTCGCATCTGATGCAGATGGAAGGATTGGAGTTGGTGTAGGCGCAGGAGGTGCAGAGGAATTTGGTTCATTTTCCTCAGGCACAACTGATGCAGTTGTCCTGATTTGTTCACTTTATTCAGGCGCACCACTAGTGGATGCCCTGGCAATATCTTCAGTGGCTAGAATGGAGTCATCAGCCCTGGCACTCTCATTTTCTTCAGCAGCCTGATTGTCATCAGTGGTGCTGGCATTTTCTTCAGTAGGCTGAGCAGATGTCTCAGCCTGAGTAACTTCAACGTGCACAGGTGGAGCAGCACTTGAAGTGAATTTCTTCGTCAGATTGACGAAATGCACCTTGGCGCCCTTCCAATCAGCATGGTAGCAATCAAATTCATCACTCAGCTGTTTGATTTGAACTTGCAAGGCAAGGAGCTAATCAGGAGTGAGAGTGAGGACATTGTCTTTGAGGTAGCGCTGTTTCTTGTACTGCGCTTTCTTCAGACTTCTGCCTTGTTCAAATTTCCATTTTTCCTCTTCAATGAAGGCAGTGAGAACATGACTTTGACCAGGAGTGAGGTTCATCTCCGGCAAAGGCGTGTTAGGATCCTTGTGCCACAGGTCAATATAGTCAAGGATCAACTTTGGATCCAGCATCAGCGGCACAGTGCTGCCTTTGGCTCTAGCGGCCCCGGCTTGCCTGTCTCTGATGATTTCGGCAAGTTCTTCATCATCAGCCTCATCATCATCAGAGGGTACATGAAAGGCGACCTGCTTCTTGTGAGGACTTGGGCGAGTGCCTCGTCCAGCAGTGGCCTTTTTCTTCAATAGAGAGGGACCAGCTGAGGAAGTACGAGCAGCTGATGAGCTTGCAGATGCTCCTGGGGCAATAGAGAAGCCTTGAGTCCTTTGGCACGTGGCGAGATGCACAGGTGCCGAGGATTTTGTTGGAGCAACTGAAGACTTTGACGGAGGAGCTGAGGACTTTGAAGGAGCAGTCTGAGGAATTTGCCGTGAGGTCCTTGAGGAATCTAGCCTTGATGGCATAGTAGAGGAGCTAGGCCGTGAGGGCATTGAAGGTGAAGCACTGGATTTATGTGCAGCCTTCTTGTGCATTGCCTTCTTTGGATGACTAGCAGAGGCCTCAGCAGAGGCAGTAGCAGCAGCAGAGTCTTCGTTGAATGATATTTTAACGAGCGTCCTAAATGAGTTTTAGGTCCCCAGCAATAGTATCGGACGCCATTGATTGCTGGCTGGAGACCGTTTTCTGCAAAAGAGAGTTAGTTCTTCTTTGCCACCCACATCTTCAGTGGTGGCTTAGAAGCAATGAGTCTTAGTGCAGCATCTGAGAATTTTGGCTTTGAAGCCCTAGCAAATAGCCTTGCAGGAGATGATGATACTCATATGAATAAGCTGAAAAGTTCTTAGTCCTATGAACATAGCGGTTCGAAGATACACGCTCATATTCATAAGTCTGAGCATGATTTCCCTGCAAAACATTGGCGTTAGGGTGACTCATGTGAGTCCTGTATCTGTATGAAGCCTTTGGGCCACATGAAGCTATTGGTGTGGGGTTTGTCTTCTTCCTTGGTGGTGTCATGACGACATTCACAGGAAGATTCTCAATGTACTGCTTAGGTACCCAGATCTTCTTCATAGGTGGTCCATTCCTGCAGTTAGTACCAATGTACCTGGCAAACACTTCAACATTCTGATTTTTGAACAGCTTATAGTTTGCAGAGGGATTAGTAACCACATCAGTAGGTGAAGACAATGAAACAGTAGCAGTAGTGGAACATTCAGCAACAGATGTAGCGTTATCACGCTCAATGCATTTTAGACATGGTGGTTCAAATCCATCCTGAGCGGAACTGATCTGTTGAGCGCGAAGTGACTCATTCACCTTTTGAAGATCTTCATGAGCTGCTCTCAATTTTTCAAGCTCTTGTTTCCTTTGAATATAATCATAGGAGAGCCTTTCATAAGTGGTTAAGAGCGATTCATGACGACCTTCGAGTTCCTGGTACTTAGCATGAAGATTTTTTATGTCATCAACTAAGGACTGTGAACGTGTCATTTCAGCGTCCAACAGGTCATCGCTTTTGTCTAACAGTTTTTGAGTATGTTCCATAGCCTTTTGTTGTTCAGTTGCAATTTTAGCAAGTGTTTTGTAGCTGGGTTTGGATTCACAATAAGAGTCATCTTCACTTGAAGTTTGAAAGTAAGCATCGCGTGATTTTACCTTGGCACCACGTGCCATGAAGCAGTAGGTGGGAGTAGGATCGTCTTCGTCATTAGCTTCAGCATTGGTGTGGAAGTCATTGTCTTCAGTGTTGAAGATGGACTTGGAGACATAGGCTGTGGCTAGAGCCAGACTTGCAACGCCAGGGTCATACTCCTCTCCAGACTCCACCTCCGCCTCCTCCGAAGCAGACTCCTCCTCTGAATCCATTTCCTTGCCAACAAAAGCACGAGCCTTGCCAGATGAGCTCTTCTTGTATGATGAAGACTTGGAAGAAGACTTAGAAGACTTTGCGGATTTCTTCTTCTTCTTGTCATCGGAATCATATTCCTTGCTTTTCTTCTTCTTCTTCTCATTGTCCCACTGTGGACACTCAGATATGTAGTGACCGGGTTTCTTGCACTTGTGGTAGGTTCTCTTCTTGTGATCATGGGTGGAAGCTTCATCATTCCTTGAGCTGGATCGTGAAGATTTTCTGAAGCCTTTCTTCTTTGTGAATTTCTGGAACTTCTTCACAAGCATAGCAAGTTCCCTTCCAATGTCTTTAGGATCTTCAGAACTGCAGTCAGATTCTTCTTCAGATGAGGAAACAACTTTTTCCTTCAAAGCACGAGTTTGGACATAGTTTGGGCCATAGATATCTCTTTTCTCAGATAGATGGAACTCATGTGTGTTGAGCCTCTCAAGTATATCAGACAGATCGAGTGTCTTGAAGTCAGGACGTTCTTGTATCATGAGGGCAAGGGTGTCAAAGGAGCTATCAAGTGATCTCAGCATTGTTTTGACGATTTCATGCTTGGTAATCTCAGTTGCGCCAAGAGATTGAAGTTCATTTGTGATATCAGTGAGGCGATCAAACGTGAGCTGGACATTTTCATTGTCGTTTCTCTTGAAGCGGTTGAAGAGGTTGCGAAGAACACTGATTCTTTGATCTCTCTGGGTTGAGACGCCTTCGTTGACCTTGGATAGCCAGTCCCAGACTAGCTTTGACGTTTCCAGAGCACTCACACGGCCATACTGCCCTTTGGTCAGATGACCACAGATGATGTTCTTTGCAGTAGAGTCCAGTTGCATGAACTTCTTGACATCAGTGGGGGTGACACCTTCACCAGTTTTGGGAATGCCATTCTTGACGACATACCAGAGGTCGACATCAATGGCTTCAAGATGCATACGCATCTTATTCTTCCAGTAGGGATATTCAGTTCCATCGAACACGGGGCAAGTAGCGGAGACCTTGATTATCCCTGCAGTCGACATAGCTGAAACTCCAGGTGGTTAAACCGAATCACACAGAACAAGGGAGTACCTTGCTCTGATACCAATTGAATGTGCTACTATCGACTAGAGGAGGGGTGAATAGGAGTTTTTTATGTAAGTCTTCAATACTTGGAAGTTTCAAAGACAAACAACAAAAATGACCTAATTGTTATGCAGCGGAAGATAAACTACCCTAGGCAAGCCATAGTCAAGTATGTAACGATGTGAGAGTACAGGACTAATAGCAGCTAGGTAGTAAGGATCAAGATGGAAGATAGTATGAAGCCAATCAACAGTAGTAGTCAAGCAATGAAGTCAAACAGATACACAGATAGGCAATGACTTCATGAAGACAAACTTAAGTAAGGTTGGAAAGGGATAGAACCAGTTGCTTGTTGAAGACACAGGATTTGTTAGACCAGTTCCAGTTGTTGTGACAACTGTACGTCTGGTTAGGGAGGCTGAGATTTAACTCAGAAGACCGTGTCTTCACCTTATTCCCCTTGAGCTAAGGACACCCAGTCCTCGCCCAATCACTTTGGTAAGTCTTCAAGGGAGACTTCCAAACCTTCATAGACTTCGTTCACCGGCAATCCACAATGACTCTTGGATGCAGAGAACGCGACGCCTAACCGGCTGGAGGATTCACAGTCCTCAAGTGTAATAAGTCTTCAGGTCACACAGACAGAAAGACTTCAGTGATGCCTAACACTCTTTGGCTCCGGGTGTTTGGGCTTTGTCCTCGCAAGGATTTTTCTCTCTCTCAAATGCTTCGAGGTGGGTTGCTCTCAAACGACAAAAGCCGTGCACAAACTCTGAGCAGCCACCAATTTATGGTGTAGGGGGTGGGCTATTTATAGCCACTAGGCAACCTGACCTGATTTGTCCAAAATGACCCTGGGTCACTAAGGAACTGACACGTGTTCCAACGGTCAGATTTCAAACACATGCGGCAACTTTACTTGGGCTACAAGCAAAGCTGACTCATCCAGCTCTGGATAAGGTTTGCTCTCATTGTCTTCGCTCGAAGACATAGGATTTGAGTTGAGCATCACTTCAGTCACTCTGACTTAGTTCACTTGCACCCCACTTAACAGTATGGTGGTTCCTATGACTCAACAAAGAAGAAAAGGAAACAACAAAACCACACATTCTTCGCGCTCCATAGTCTTCACGCAATGTCTTCTCATGTCATAGTCTTCAATATGAATATCTTCTCATACCACCATTGTCTTCAATGTCTTCATACATTTTTAGGGGTCATCTCCGGTAGGTAAACCGAATCGATGAGGGACACTACCTGCGTTATCCTGCAATTCTCACAAACGCATTAGTCCCTCAACCAACTTTGTCGTCAATACTCCAAAACCAACTAGGGGTGGCACTAGATGCACTTACAGGTCGACTACCGCCCAACAACCCGTCCACCTTATGTGATCAAGCAGTGCAAGGCCGGTACTGCACCGAATGTACCGGCAATTACCAAATGACCGGTACTACCGCCCCGACAACTGGTACAACCGCCGGCCCCTCCAACGACAATCTCCAGAAGCCAGCGCCCAACCTCCCAGCGGTAGTACCGCCTTCCACGTCCGGTACTTCCGCCCTGCATGAGTTACCAGCGGTACAACCGCCCCCGTGACCGGTACCACCGGCCTGTCTGCGCACAGTGTAATGGGTCGAGCCCATGTATCCCTTCGCCCTCACTTACCCCTTCGTGGATCTAGGCAATATATACTCCTCCACCTCCCCCTAGTTACGGTTAGCGTTGATTTAGCTCATGTGTGAGATAGAGCCTCGCTCATCCATCGGATCTCCTCCTCGTGAGAGACCGCGGCCTCTTCGGAGAAGATCCACTTGGATTCAAGACCCCTTTACGGGAAGATCCCCTCGTGGATTCAAGACCCCTTCAAGGGAAGACCATCAAGACCTCCTCACGGAGAAGAACGGCTACCTTTGTATCTTTCCTTTGTTGATTTTGAATCATGTGCTACCTTATGTGATCGATGATCTAGCCCTTGTGTGATTGATTACTTGTCGGTTTAGTGAATTTCTCTCGTTCCTCTCCGTGTTCTTCCTCGTGTACTTCCGCTCGTTCGTCGTGATTCCCCATAGGATCCACTCCAAACGTGAAAGATTGTCACCATAGGGTTCCGCCCTACATCATCTTGGTATCATGAGCTAGGTTGATCACGTTTTTGGAGCCCCTACCCCTTGTTTTCTAGCTTGAATTTGTTGTTTTCGTCCTAAACCCGAAAATCCCCAACAAAAATAGCCCCCAAATTTTTTTTGTGATTTGTTGGTTTGATGATGTTTTGTTGATTTTGATCCGTGGATTTGCTTGGTTTCAAGTGGATCTAGCATTTCCCCAAGTTTCCCCTCTTCCCATCCACGAAATCCATCCAATTTTGCCCCCGAAATCATCCATTTCCGCCCCAAAATTGCGCCCCGATTCAATCTGCGAAAAATCCCGACACGAGCGGTACTACTGCCCCTCCAAGCGGTACTACCGCTGAGTACCACAAGCGGTACTACCGCCCTCCCAAGCGGTACTACCGCCTCTCCCAGTTTCAGCGTTCCGAGTTTCACCGTTTCGGCCATAACTAATTCATCCGGAGTCCATTTTTGACGTTCTTTAGCTCGTTCTGAAGCTATTAACATCCGCCATCCCAAAAAAATACCACCAACATCATTTGACTCCATAAAGTTTTCGAAAATTTGGCAAGTTTGCCTAGGCCTTCCACCATATCATCCGCATAGCCACCACCGACTTTCGCAACCTAACCCATTTTGTTCCATATAGCATTAGTGGTTGCTTGAGTAGTGATTCGAGTCTCCTAAGGTGTTTTGGCTACTTAGGGACGATTGCTTCTTCATCAACCACCACCACCACTTCCGCATAGGCTTACCCACCATACACTTCCACCCCAACTTAACCCAATTTTGTTTGAGTTGTGAGTTGTGTCTCCTAAGGTGTTTCGGCTACTTAGGGACAGCAACTTCAACATTGACTCGCATAACCCATCATCCCACTTCCGCATTGCCTAGTGCAAAACCACCACCGATTTCCGCTACCACAATTTGACATTTGTCATTTGAGATTTTGAGTTCGCGGTTTTTCCTTTTCCTAAGGTGTTTCAGCTACTTAGGGACGAGTCTCATCATCTTGGTATCTACATCAAGAACACTGCCACTCATCATCGCAAAGGACGGTAACTTCGACGACACCATTGTATATTCCCCTTGTAAATTGCATTGATAACCCCTAGCCCATTTTGCGTTACTTGCCTATCGAGACTAGCCATTTGAGTATTGCCGGCAACGTTACTTGTGCACATTAGTGATCATACTTCCCATAGCATACATACCATATCATCGTGGTGCATATATTGGTATCACCCCTTGTGTCACAAGTTTGTTCCCGCATATACACAATTGCTATCTTGGTTTGTGCATTGTGCAAAAGTGGCCATAAAAAAGAGAAATAAAGCTTTTAAGCAAAAGAAAGAGAGCAAAGAAGCTTGTAAGCAAGTGCCATAGCATCATAGCACATTGCATAAGATTGACATATCCGATCATCTTAGATCATCTTGAGAGAAACACCGGGAACCATACATACATAGCATACTTGGGATATAAAGTTTATCCATTTTGCGTCTTATAGGTTGTGCACAAGTGTCGTATCCGCCTATTGAGCAATCGTGCTAGTGTCTCTCTTGAGTTGTGCAACACGAGTGTTTTCCGTGGATTCCACATTTTGTGCTCATTCCTTGGTTGCACGACCCCGTTTATCTATCCCCGTGTGTGTTTCTGTGTGCCATTCATTGCTATTGGTCTACTTGTTTCACTTGCGAATTTGTGAATCTTTTTCAACATTATTGACTCTTGCTAACATTTTGCATCAAATTTTTGTGCCACTATCCTCACCGAGCTCCTCCATAAGCTTTACTTGTGTAGGTGTGAGAACCGACAAGGATTGGTACCAATAGTGCTATTTCATTGTCCGCATTTGAGTGAACTTGATTCATTGTCAACATCGGTCAAGGTACATTGGTATAAGTTCTTCTCTTTCTCCCACTCATATTTGCTTGAGTCTTGTGATGGATAAGCAAGGCATTCCCTCTCCGGTCTACGACAACAACGACGGCGTGAACAACTACATCAACAAAGCGTCCATCTTCGATCTACAATGACAAATGCAAGGCACACAATCAAGATTGCAAGAGCGCATCGAGAACATCTCCATCGACATTTTCCACTCCGAAGCAAGGGAAAGAGACTACATCGACAAGAAGCTTTCCGCACATAAAGAGGAGCAACATGCAAGGATGGAGGAGATTAGAGCCTTGATCAAGTCTTCTTCCCCTTCGTCATCCTCAAGGCGGCGACATTCAAGACACAAGTCTTCGGAGCGCGGACACGATGCAAGTGCAAATCATCCTCGTCCACATCACGTTCGTGATCAACATCACCATGAAGGGAAAGTCACCTCCAAGCATCATGTGCACGACGACGATGAACGACATCTACTACGAGCTCAAGCACGACAACGACATCATCATGATGAAGATGCTCCACAAGCGCAAATGCGCAAGTCCCAACAAGCCCTACTTCATGCCAAGTCCAAGATTCAAGAGCACAAAAGAAGACCGCGAGATGATCACCACCAAGACGGCGCTACGGCTACATCAACCACTTCGGCATCTTCGCCAAGTGTTCTCAAGGCATCTTCTCCTTTGGACGTACGACATCTTCGCCTACTTCCCACGTGTACGCCTACATCGACTTCATAAAATCCAAGGCGACTACCTACAAGCGAGGGCGACACTTCCATCTTCGGAAGCCCCTCAAGGAAGATGGCCGAGCATGGGAAACTCCCTTCGGTCATGGAGACGAGCTATGAGGTGCCACATCATATGGGCCTCCAACACCAAGACGGTGACAAGACGGTCGAGCAAGGGCCATCCCCTTCGACCACGGCGACGAGCACGAACCTCTTCAACAACATGAAGATGCGGCCCACATTGGACTCATACTCCGAGTCAAGCTACGCGACCGCGCATGGAGACATTTGCACCTACATCTCTCCGACACCCACATATGTTGAGATGCCCCATTTGTCATGTGAGGAGAGCCTCCACCCCATGAGTGACATGAGTGACTCCACCATACGTGACATTGAGAACATTTCCTATGAGAGGATGAGTGTGACCACCACTAACCCCACACATGAGAGCATGCCACACATCCTATGTGAGGTTGAGCGCCATTTGAGTGACTCCACCAACCATATGAGTGAGAGCATCCTGGAGGGAGTGAGTGAGACACAACACTTAGTGAGTGAGGTAGTTGAGACGACATGTGAGGGCACTATGATTTCTAACGACTTAACCTCTACTCCTAGTGTGTTTTCTTCTTTGGTGCTAGGTCTCCTACATGACGACATGCCTAACCCCGACGAGTCCATCCCTCCAATGGGAAAATCGATGGCCATGGTGGACGATGATGCACCCCCCACATGGTTCCATCAAGATGACGATTACGATGACTTGGTCTTCAACACCTCACCTACAACACATGAGCGACGCTCCAAAGGTAACATAGGTGATGGTGCTTCTCTTGTCGCACTAGTGGACTCTCTTACCAATGATTGCTCCCATGATGTTGACCCACCTATTCCCATGCTTCATGATAGTGAGACTTCTTCATGCCTTGACTTACCTATTTATGATGAATATGATGATGAGCATGTTGAGTTTCCTAGTTGTGATGCTGTGCTCCATAGGATATCATGTGAAAATTCTTTTGGTCACATCATGTTTGAAAATCCATTGAACTTGTCATATGCTATGAGTGAGATCTCCCATATTGCATCATTACAATCTCAACATAGTAACTATGCATGCCCCATCAAAATCAATCCCATTTGCACTTATGGCATAGATGACGAGATGATGGTCATTGGCTTTTGCTTCTCTTGTGATGATATTGCCATGCTTCCTTTACATGATTTGCGCAATTCATCTACTATGTCATGCCATGATCACATTGTTCCAAATATGCATTGTTTTGGATGTTGTCAATATTCTCCACGTGATGTTTCTACTCTTGCTCATGAGGAGACCCCCATAGTTTCCTCATACATATTAGGAGACCTTGATGCATTTCATACTTTGCATTATTCCCATAATTGCGTGCACCATATGCATTCCATGAATAATAATGCTCTAGATATTTCTCATGATGCATTACATCCTTTGAGTCTCCATTATGACAAGCATCATAACAAACCGCTCATGATGGATGACATGTTTCTATACCACGCATCTCATTTATTTGAGCATTGGATATTTTGTGCTAACCGACACATGCCCGTGCGCATCATGATGGATGATGTGTACATATACCATGCACACACAATTTTCTCTTTGTCTTTGTTTTGTGTAGGTACTCATGTATACTCGTCAACCTCTCAATCCCAGGAGTTGATGAAACGAGCTCTTGAGAGCAACGACGCTTTGGGATCCCGTGGACTATCCTTACCACCATTCCCTTCGCGCAAGGACTACGCGCATCTCTTTTACTTGGCTCTCACATGGCTATGGGCTATTTACCACTTGTCACCTTATGCCCATACTATTGTGTTCACTTTGCATGTTATGCCTCTTTCTATGCCTTTGCCATGCAATTGTGACCCTTGCCTGCACTTACATATGATTCACCATTATGCTACTTCTATGTGTATTTGCATGCTTGGTGGTGATCCTTGTTGCTTTTGCCATGTTTATCATGTGGCCCATGCTATTGATGCTTGTTGTGTTGGGAGAGTCATGATGCCCCATTGCTATTTACATATGGTCTCTCGCCAATACATTGATGATAATTTTCTCATATATTGCTTTCATGCTTGTGCTATGCCATGTGAATTATTCATGCCCACTATTTGCACACATGACATGCTTGCCATGATTCCTTCTAGTATGTTGCATCTTCGCACTACTAGCTTGCTTGACTTGATCGCTATGATTGCTTGCTATGTTGCATCACCCATGTTCCACTATTACTTGCTTTCTTGGGTTGATGACATATATGCTCATGCCTCTCACATGATATATGTTGATCATTGTCTCTTGTGTCCATTAGTTGCCTCTTTCATATCCACTTGTATTGAGTGCAACCATACTATGCTTATTGATCTTGGAGACTTTGACACCTTACTTGTGATGCATGCTTGTTTGATTGAGCCTATTGTACGTGGTTGTTCTTGCATCATATGCCTCCATACTATGAAATGCCCCCTTGTACCTTCTTATGATGAGCATGATGCATACACTTGTTGGGTATATCACCACCCGAATGATAGGTTTTGCACTTCCGCTAACCTCATTTGTTTTTCTGAGTGTTTCTCATGTTCTTTCGTTTTGAAGGATACACAAAGCATTACCGTCATGAGACATATTGGCTATGTGAAGGCATACATGATTGCGACACCAACATTTTTGACATCCTCATAAAGGTGAACTCCTTCCCTTTGAGCCATCCTCAAGTTTGCATATTGGATGGGTCACTCTTTTATTGTTGTTTCCTTCTTGTTGTCTACATGATACATCTCGCGGACGGAGGAGCGACATTGGAGATGGGCTACATGGACCTTCACATTGAGGAGCACTCGCACTTCTTGGATGCACCTTCGGAACTTCACTCATGCCTCGATATCGAGCTTTGGTACACCAACACCTCCATATTTGTTGATTGTGCTCATACATGTCATGCTCGATGGACATATCATACTCACCACAAGTTTGCACCCCATGCATGGATTGACTCACATTATGCTTGTCTTGTTGCATCTATTTCCATGTCTTCCATGATATATGAGCTTGTGCACTTCCTTAGCAAATTTGTTGTGATCTACCTTGATGGCATATTCATACATCATGATCATATTGTCCACCATCAATTGCATGATAACATACACATGTTGAGCATCCATTGCCATATTCATGCTATGATAAACCGTCTCACTATGACATCATTTTGCACCGTGGTTGCATTGATCATATTTACAACACATTTATGTGCACAATGATTGCATTTCCTCCCATGAATGCTTTGCATCTCATTCTAGATCATCTTGATAAGCTTCATGCGGTTTGTCACGCCCTATCTTGCCGCACGGACTCATTCTTACATGATGGACACTTTGTGTGTGCTAACCATTGTATTTCCGAGTGTCGCTTGTGTTTGCTCTTTTTGCATGTCTATCACTCTGGCGACACCTTGGACTACTTGGATTGCACCATGTCTTCAACTTCGTCCAACTACAAGTCCGTCCACGACAACCGTTTCCATGGTGATGAGGATCACGATCCAAGGTCGGATCTTTCCCAAGGGGGGAGATGATGCGGAGCATCCCACGTTCATCCACATGTACAATCCGACTACTCTCCAAGCCCCAAGAGGACATATGACAAGACCTCGAATCTACAACATTGGACACAAGGTGAACTCGCTCCTCTCCGAACCTTCACTTTCTACATGTGAGACATGGCTACTACCTCATGCATGGATCTTGCATATACTAAGGTACAACCGAGACGACCATGGAGAATCCAAGGACCAAGGCCAAGCATGGAAGAGAAGGAGGAAGAGAACCTGGCTGCTCCAGAACGAGCGGTACTACCGCCCACTCCAAGCGGTACTACTGCTGAGGCCACCCAACCGGAACAACCGGTCGACTACCGCCCAACAACAGGTCCACCTTCTGTGATCGAGCGGTGCAAGGCCGGTACTGCACCAGATGTACCGGCAATTACAAAATGACCGGTACTACTGCCCCGACAACCGGTACAACCGCTGGCCCCTCCGACGACCATCTCTAGAAGCCAGCGCCCAACCTCCCAGCGGTAGTACCGCCATCCACGTCCGGTACTTCCGACCTGCATGAGTTACCAGCGGTACAACCGCCCCCGTGACCGGTACCACCGGCCTGTCTGCACACAGTGTAATGGGCCGAGCCCATGTATCCCTTCGCCCTCACTTACCCCTTCGTGGATCTAGGCTATATATACTCCTTCACCTCCCCCTAGTTACGGTTAGCGTTGATTTAGCTCATGTGTGAGATAGAGCCTCGCTCATCCATCGGATCTCCTCCTCGTGAGAGACCGCGGCCTCTTCGGAGAAGATCCACTTGGATTCAAGACCCCTTTACGGGAAGATACCCTCGTGGATTCAATACCCCTTCAAGGGAAGACCATCAAGACCTCCTCACGGAGAAGAACGGTGTCGGTGTACTAGAGTAGGGGTACCCTAGTATCCCGAACTTGTGCACGGGCAGTCGCAGCGCCCCGCGGCAGGGCTTGCCGGGTGACCGCCAAGGTCCTCCGTGGTTCCTTTGGAGCCATTCAAGAACAAAGTGTTCAAGTCAAAGAGACAAGGCCCCGGCAAGAGGAGCTTGCCGGGAAGGCCGATCAAGGCATCTCAAGGAACTTGCCACGACACGCAATGCGTCCCGGCAAGGCCCGGTGAGCGACAAGCTTCCGGACGCGACAAGACAACGATCGCGGCAAGGCGCTTGCCGCGGCAAGCTACCATCCTGTACCCGCACTCCAGCGCATCCACCAACGTGTCGCCCTGGGGCCCTTCCAGGCGCGCGTGGCAAGAGGCTGTGCAGCCAGCGGTGCGAGGTGGCAAGCGACGCTGACAAGATTGCCATCGTGGCGAGTGGTGGCGCCCCTGACGGTCCCTTTTCTGCACTGTTTGGGCGACACAGACGGGCATTTAATGCCTTTGTCCCCTGCCGTCAGGGTTAGGTAGGATACACTGTACAAGTAGTTGTACCAACCACAATTCCTTTCCAGTTTTACCCTTGCCTACGTTGCCACCTGTTGGTGACCCCTTGAGCATATAAAAGATGGCCCATGCGCAACGTAGAGGGGGATTCGAGGCCAGAAAACACTCACGCTCGGTCTCGTTAGCAGCCGGTGTGTACTGTAGCACTCAGCGCTCCCGAGCAAGAACACAATACAACCACAAAGCAGCAGTAGGAGTATTATCTCTCCGGAGAGCTCCGAAGCTGGGTAAATCGCTCGTGTGCTTCGCCTCGATCCGCTCTTCGCACGATCTCCGCCCCCCGCCGAACCGAATGGGGCCCGGTCCGCCGGCCCCATAGGTGTTCGTTCCCACGACATCTATGGCGCACCAGGTAGGGGGCGTCGAGGTTGTGTGAACCCGATCCGGCGTTCACGCGAGCCAGATCTTCATCTTCTTCATCATCTTCATCGACATGCCACCGAAGAAGAAGGCTTCGGAGGTGGCTGCTCCGTCCACGTCGATCCCACTGCCACCGGAGCAAACGGGTGGAGGGGTAGACGCCGGCGGAAGAACGGGCGTCGACGAGGGAGCTCACGGTGCTGCCAGGTCCAAGGACAAGGCCGCGCAAACCTCGGCGTCCATACATGCATCGCGCCCATCTCAGGAGGTGCGGGACCAATAGCGTCATGGTACTCGCGGTACCATACGTTCGTTGGACCGACATCGAGCTGGTGGATCTCGGGATGCTCAAGACGAGCATGCGCGCCAACATGCTGGCACGAGCAAGACACGGTCGCCTGGACGGGATGCTGCTCCTTCTAACATAGTTAGAAGTCCGAGCATATCCCGCTCCTCGCACCGTTCGCCACTGCCGCCAAGCACTCCAGCAGAAGCTTTGGCAAGAGCTCAACTGCTCTTGGATTACCCTCCAACGGCAGACAAGATCGACGAATGGAGGGCCACCATTCAGAGTCTCATCGGCTTTGCCAACGGCGACACTCCACGGCAGCCGAATGCATCGCAGCCGCGGCAAAACTGCCAGGCACGAGCCGATGGCGACAAAACCGGTGGGGGTGCAACCACCATGCACTCTCCACCCCGAAGGCCAAGATCGCCGACTCGCCGGGTCAATCTCGACACCGACTCCACCGCGTCATCAGATCCACGAGCTCGTCGCGATCAGCGCCAAGTTCTTCACGAACGACAGCAAGAAGACGCTCGTACTCGCATCGAGCGTTGAAGAGAAGCGCGGCATCAATCGGACCAGCGTGCTGGGCCCACTGTCGACATGCATGGGCCAGGGGAACCAGGCGACTTGCCGTACACGGTAGGTTGCCCTGCGTTCACTCGTGAGCTGCGGCAAGTCCAGTGGCCCAGCACGAAGAATTTCAAGCCAGACGTACCAGAGAAGTACGACGGCAAGTTGCATCCGTCGGAGTTCCTCAGCATCTACACCATCGCGGTGCAAGCTGCCGGGGGGCGCGACGACAAGATCCTTGCCAACTACTTCCCGCTAGTGCTCAAGCCCAATGTCAGGTCCTGGCTCATGCACTTGCCGGACAACTCCATATCCTCCTGGGCAGATCTGTGCCATCAGTTTGTCGGCGCCTTTACAGGCGGCCACAAGCCTCATGGCCAAGAGAGCGACCTTCATCTGCTCGCCCAGAAGGAAGGAGAGCCCCTGCACAAGTACATTCAGAGATTCAGCCATGTACAGCGCAACATCCCAGATGTCCACCCTGCCGCGGTCATCAGCGCGTTCCATCAGAACCTGCGAAACCGCAGGATGTGGGAGGAGATGGCCATGTGCAAGATCAGAGACGTCAGTGAGCTATACGCCCTGGCCGATAAGTGTGCACGTGCTGAGGAAGGGAGGAGACTCCCCGGAGAGAATACAGGAGCAGGAGGATCTGACAGCGAGGATGCTACCCCGGCAAGGAAAAACCGGCGGCGGAACAACAGGAAGAAGAAAGGCAAAGATGTGCTAGTCGTTGAGCAGTCCGGCAACGGAGGTGGCACCAAGGAAGCCGAAGCTGTGGCGGCCGCCGACAAGCAGGACGCCTCCGGCAAGCAGTACTGCAAGATCCACCGCACCAAGGGCCATGATCTCCAGAGCTGCAAGAAGGTCGAGCAGCTTGTCGAGCAGCAAAAGGCTGAGTACGAGCGACGCGACAAGGAGAAGGCCCAAGAAGGTACTAGAGGATCCGGTAAGAAACGTCCCGGCCGAGGAGGACGCTGCGGCAAGGCCAAGCAGCGGCAAGGAGACAGACCTCCTCGTGGCCGCGACAAGGATGAAGATGAAGACGACGATGAAGATATGGATGATGACGAGGCCGATGAGCAGGAGTTCCAGAAAGCCACAGAGGTCCTGTGTGTTGACGGCGGTGCTTCTCTGCATACTTCACACCGCCAGCTCAAGCAGTGGGTGCGGGAAGTCAATGCGGCAGAACCACCCGTCGAGTCACGCAAGCCTCTGAAATGGTCCGGCACGCCTATCATCTTTGATATTGAGGACCACCCTGATCGCATAACTGCGGTCGGGTGCTTGCCGATGTTGGTTTCACCAACTATCCGCAACTTCAAGGTCACTAAGATGCTAGTTGACGGCGGGGCCAGCTTAAACCTGATCTCCTCCGTGGTACTCCAGAAACTCCAGATCCCTGACAGCGAGCTCGAAGAGACCGGCACATTCCAAGGAATCAACCCGGGAAGGAGCAAGCCGAAGGGAAAGATCACGTTGCCGGTAACATTTGGCAGCGAGTTGAACTTCAGGACTGAGAGGGTCACTTTTGACGTTGCTGACTTTCCATTGCCTTACAATGGGATACTCGGCCGTCCAGCGCTCGCCAAATTCATGGCAGCCTCTCACTATGCATACAACATGCTGAAGATCCCAGGCCCGATAAGTGTCATCTTTGTCCCTGGAGACAAGAAGGATGCTCTTATCTGCGCCGACAAGATCTACCGGGAAGCAGAAGCCGCAGCTGAACGCAAGTCACTTGCCGCTGAAGCTCCCGGAGGGAAGAAGAAGGCCAAGTCCGGCAAGAGTTCTGATGCCCACTCCGGCAAGCGCACCTCTTCGGAGTGTTGCGCTACCGTCGAGGACGCACCATCGAGCTCCACCGGCAAGTGTAAGAAGGCAATGGCAGCTCCGCCAGAGACCAAGAAGGTGTCCGCCAAGGAGGACGGCACTGGTGGTACCTTCACCATCAGTGCCACTCTCGACTCTAAATAGGAAAGCGCGCTCGTTGCTTTCCTGCGGGCGAACGTCGACGTGTTTGCGTGGCAACCGTCTGACATCCCCGGTGTTCCCAGGAAAGTAATCGAGCACCATCTTGCCGTCTATCCTCATGCGCGGCCCGTCAAGCAGAAAGTCAGGAAACAAGCAGTGGAGCGCCAAGAATTCATCACAGAAGAAATCAAGAAGTTGGAAGCAGCAGGCCTTGTCAGGGGAGTGCTCCATCCTACGTGGTTGGCCAATCCTGTAGTCGTGCGCAAGGCAAACGGGAAATGGAGGCTTTGTATCAACTTTACCGATGTTAATAAAGCTTGTCCCAAAGACCCATTTCCTTTACCGCACATTGACTAGATTGTTGACTCCACGGCCGGATGTGATTTGCTTTCATTTCTTGACGCATATTTAGGATATCATCAGATCTTCATGGCAGAAGAGGATGAGGAGAAGACCTTATTCATCACTCCATGTGGCACCTACTGTTTCGTACGGATGCCCTTCGGTTTGAAGAATGCTGGTTTAACATTTGCAAGGGTAGTCCATCACGCTTTTGAACCACAAATGCACAGAAATGTGGAAGCCTACATGGATGACATAGTGGTCAAGAGCAAGGACAAAGCAACTCTGATTCAATATTTAGACGAAACCTTTGCAAATCTGTGCAAGATCAACCTCAAGCTTAACCCCGAGAAGTGTGTGTTTGGAGTCCCCTCCGGTAAGCTTCTCGGGTTCTTCGTGTCTCAGTGGGGAATTGAAGCCAATCCCGACAAGATCAAGGCCATTGAGCAGATTGAAGCACCAAAGCGCGTCAAGGATGTACGAAGGCTTGCCGGTTGTGTGGCTGCTCTCAGCAGGTTTATCTCTAAGTCTGCTGAGCGCGCCCTGCCATTTTTCAAAATATTGAAAAAGGCAAGTCCAATGAAATGGACTCCGGAAGCGGAGGCCGCGCTGCGGGACTTGAAGAGATACCTGTCCTCCACTCCAATACTTGTTGCACCTAAGCCACAAGAGAAGTTGCTGCTGTATATAGCGGCAACCAATCAAGTGGTTAGTGCTGCGTTAGTAGCGGAGAGGGAGGCGGATGATGAGCCAGCAACCACGGCAGGTGCATCCAGCGACAAGCAGGGGGCTTCACCGGTAAGCTCTGGTCCCGACAAGGATGGATCTACGCAGGCACATGAGGAGGTGCAGAAGAAAATGGTGCAGCGCCCAGTTTACTTTGTTAGTTCCCTTCTGCAGGGGGTTAGGTCAAGGTACTCTGGTGTGCAGAAATTGCTTTTCGGCCTTCTCATGGCCTCGAGAAAGCTGCGCCATTACTTCCAAGCACATGAGATCACAGTTGTCACTCGTTTTCCGCTAAAGAGGATACTGCAGAATCCAGAAGCAACAGGCAGGATCGTCGAGTGGGCACTGGAACTGTCAAGCTTTGGCCTCAAGTTTGAGAGCACTTCAACAATCCAGAGCCGGGCATTGGCAGAATTCATAGCAGAATGGACGCCAACACCAGATGAAGAAATTCTAGAGACGAGCGTCCCCGTCAAGGAAGCAAGCAAAGAGTGGCTGATGTACTTTGATGGTGCCTTCTCGCTGCAAGGCGCCGGTGCGGGCGTGCTACTTGTCGCACCCACCGGAGAGCACCTCAAGTACGTAGTCCAGATGCACTTTCCCAAGGAGCAAGCAACAAACAATACTGCAGAGTATGAAGGTTTGCTTGCCGGTCTCAGGATCGCAGCTGACCTTGGGATCAAGAAGCTCATTGTCAGGGGTGACTCGCAGCTTGTCGTCCGCCAAGTGAACAAGAGTTATCAGAGTCAGTTGATGGAAGCTTATGTTGATGAAGTGAGAAAGTTAGAAGAGCGCTTTAATGGCCTGTAGATGGAACATGTTCCAAGAGCTCAGAACGACAGTGCAGATGGCCTATCGAAGTGCGCCGCACTTAAGTTACCTGTGGAACCAGGGATCTTTGTGCTCAAACTGACTCAACAGTCCGTAACAACATCAAATGGACAGAGCAAGAAGAGGAAGTTGATTTCTGGTGACTATCTTCTGGCAGAGCTCCCCGAAGCCGCCGCCAAGAAGATCCCCAAGATCAACACCAAGGGTGCTGAGGAGCAGTCTGCTCCGGCAAGCCCTAGGGTTTTTTCCGTTGAAGCAGACGCTCCCAACAAGTTTTGCTCCGGCAAGCTTGCCGGGGAACATCAAGCTCCGGCTGAGCCGCAGGTTCTCGCCGTAGAAGCAGATGTTCCCGCAGAAGCATATGTGCCTTTAGTCCTTGTTGTCGAGCCACAGGCTCCAGCGTGGGCACAGCAGATTGTCTGTTTCCTTCAGACAGGAGAACTTCCCGAAGAGCAAGAAGAAGCGGAAAGAGTAGCCCGGCAATCAAGTATGTACCAGTTTGTCGACGACACACTATACACAAGAAGATTCAACGGTGTGAAATTGAAGTGTATTCACCGGGAAGATGGACAGAAGCTGTTGGCAGAGATACATGGAGGCATATGTGGTCACCACATTGGCACAAGAGCACTTGCCGGCAAAGCATTCCGGCAAGGTTTCTTTTGGCCGACAGCCCTCCAGGATGCAACTGCACAAGTAACCAAGTGTTAAGCGTGCCAGTTCCATTCCAAGCAAATACACCAACCAGCTCAAGCTCTCCAGACGATCCCTTTATCCTGGCCATTTTTGGTCTGGGGGCTCGACATCCTCGGCCCCTTTCCCCGAGCTGTCGGGGGCTTTGAGTACTTGTACATTGCAATCGACAAGTTCACAAAGTGGCCGGAAGTGGAAGCAGTGAGGAAGGTGACAGCACAGTCAGCAGTCAAGTTCTTTAGGTCGATTGTTTGCCATTTCGGGGTCCCTAACAGGATCATCACCGACAACAGCACGCAATTCACGAGCCGCACCTTCATGCAGCACGTCCAAGATCTTGGCGCCAAGGTCTGCTTCGCTTCTGTTGCTCACCCGAGAAGCAACGGTCAAGCGGAGAGGGCAAATGCTGAAGTGCTGCGCGGGCTCAAGACAAGGACTTTCGACAGGCTGCACAAGTGCGGAAAGAACTGGATTGAGGAGCTGCCGGTGGTTCTTTGGTCGATCAGGACGACGCCAAATCGAGCCACTGGCCAGACACCTTTCGCTCTAGTCTATGGAGCAGAGGCAGTTCTCCCCACGGAACTCGTATACGGGTCACCTCGAGTGCTCGCTTATGATGAGCTTGAGCAAGAGCAGCTGCGACAAGATGACACGCTGCTCCTTGAGGAGGACCGTCTTCAGGCTGCTGTACGAGCTGCTCGCTACCAGCAAGCTTTGCGCCGCTATCATAGCCGCAAAGTTAATGCCAGAAGTCTCGAGGAAGGCGACCTTGTTCTTCGGCGCGTTTAGTCCGCCAAGAATTCCAACAAGTTGACGCCGAAGTGGGAAGGCCCTTACCGGGTGAAACGAGTCACTAGGCCTGGCACTGTCCGCCTTGAGACCGAAGATGGCTTTCGGTGAGCAATTCCTGGAACATTGAGCATCTTCGTAAGTTTTACCCGTAAGGCGCGGTTGCCGGAACCTGTTCCGGCAACCACCTTTTGTACAAGTCTTGCCGCTGTTGCATGTAATCCTTTGTACAAGGCCGGGCGCAGACCCCGTGCATAAGTAAAGCTCATGTGCTCCGCGCATCTTGTCAATTTCATGCTTTCTATTTTGTGCATGTGTTATCTGACATTTTGTGCAGCACCTACCCCCGGTAAGCAATAACGAGCCGTAGGGCTCCATATCTTTATTTTCTCTTCTTTCTCTTTCTCAAAGAAAGGAAGGTTCCCTCGCCCACAAGTTTGCCGGGGGGAAGGAGGAGATAATGGTGTGGATCAGGCGTCGTTCAAGAAAGTTTCGCCTTGTCGGGACGCAAACGACAGAAAAGCTAAGCTGCCAAAGTTTGAGCAATCAGTTTTAAAAATTTTAAGTTATCTTCCTCGAATGACCGTGCTTTGTATGGAAAACCTGTGCGCGGAGGAACCAACTTGTAGCTAGTTGCGCCCTTACTTTGTTTCGAGTCTGCTCAACAACTTAAGTGAGCTGCGACTAGTTGCGACAAGGTTTCTTGTCGGTAGCGGCACCGCCAGCAGGCTGCTGACGTCCCACACTCAGCGCTCGCGGCTAAGGTGCCTGCGCCAGCAAGTTCCCTAAAAGCGTAGGGAAAAAACATACAAAGGAAGGAATCAAGTAAAGGGAATAACATAGCAATTGATACCCAAAATAAAAGTTATATTACAAGATAGCTTGTCGCAGCTCTAATAGATTGTTCTCGTAACATGATCAGCAGTGACAAGAAAAGGAGAAAACGGGCGGCCTAATCTACGCGATCGCCATCAACCCTCTTGACCTCGTTCACCTTGCCTACAATGGGTGCGACAAGGGCCTTGAGCGCTTCCAGATCAGCATCCGCCGACAGCTTCTTGAGGACATTGGTGAGGTTGAGGCCCGGGTTGCGGAAGGCCACCTTCACCAACACCTTTTGAAGAACTCTCGCGCAGATCGCGCGCGACTCGTCGGCCAGCTGCTTTGGGATCCTTTCCTGGAGTTTCTGGAGGGCCGTCGCCACGCCTTTGAAGAACAAGGTGAGCTTGGCGCTGGGCTGGAGGTTCTCATCGGAGGAATACCCGAAATCCTCCATCCCCAGCTGCGCCAGCTCCCTGTCGATGGCTGCGGCAACATCCACGAGAACCTCCGTCCAGTGCTCCACATTCTCCCTGAAGGTGTTCTAGGTGGCGGCAGCACTCGCCAGCAGCTCCTCGTCGGCCTTGATCTCCTTCTTCAAGGCCACCTCCTGCTCCCTGGCGCCGTCCAGCGTCTTGGTCAAAGTAGCCAGCTTCAACTCAAGATCTGCGTTGGAGTCCTTGGCGGCGCTCAGCTCCTTGCCCTTCTCGACGAGACGACCCTGCAGCTCACCGTGGGCGTAGGCGTCCTTCTCGCGCTCACGTTTGAGCGCGGCAAGCTCTTCATCCCTCGCCTTGAGATCGGCCTCTAGCTGCGCCACCTTCGTCTCTAGCTCCTTCTTGGCGGCCTCAGCAGCTGCCGCAGCATCCTTTGCCTCCTTCAGAGCCCCGCCAAATGTCTGCTCTCGCGCGGCAAGCTCCTCCTCATGGCTGTCAAGATTGACCTTCCGCTGCGCCAACTCGCCTTCCCGCGCAAACAGCTCCTCGGCGGCAAGCCGCTGTTGCTCTTCAGCTTCAGCCTTCTCGAGGAGGAAGGCTTTCCGTGCCTCGATGAGCTGCGCCCGCTCCTCTGCCAGGGACCGGAGGGCTTCCTGGTTGCGACTCCGGAGCTCCTCCGCATGCTTCTCGATATCCACTCCCGCCCTCGCGACAAGCGCTTCTCGGGATTCCAGTTTGGCTTGTCGGGCGCGGTAGAGTGACACCAACTTCCGCAGCAGCTGCTCCTCCTCAGACTCGCCGCTGCTGCTGCTCGGCGCGTCAACCAGCGTCAACCCAGCGGAGGCAAGCACTTCTCCATCAAAAGTTTCTCCTTCGACCGGCGCCCTGGAGCTTGACGCCCAGGGAGCTTGATGAAGACGCCATCACCGGCCTTGATATAGGCACCGGGCTGGGGCTCTTCGGAGCCTGATGCTGCGGCAGCGGCGGGGGGATCGGTGGTCGGCGTAGCGCCTTGCGCTTGTCAGGACCCCGACTCAATGTCACATCGATCTAGCCCGTAACACCTCATATCACTTTGCGGCCTCACGCACGGTATTCCCACGGGTGTCGCCTTACCTTTGCCCGGGACCGTTTGCGCCTTTTGGCACACGTATATGATTGTGTCGCTAGCATCCATATGATAAGGAGCCCGGGCTGACATGGCTAGTCGTAAACCCAAAGTGGCACAGACTTACAGGGACAGGCATCCATGACCCAGCATCGAATGTGTCGGTCATCAGCGAGTAAGTTCCGGGCTGTAGCACTGGGCTAGCAGGACTCCGGTAGACCGGGCTGTAGCGGGCTAATAGGACTCCGGTACTCAACGCGTGACATTTCCCCGAAGGGACAGACACATGAACGAAGAAGGACACATGCCGGCCAGCCTAAGTGTTCCGGAGCAGTAGCAAGCTACCAGTGGAAACACTAGGAGACATTTCCCGGTAAGAGAGTCTACTAAGGAAAAACAACTAGATAGTCAGATCCCACACATACCAAGCATTTCAATAACATACACACAATATGCTCGATAAGTGCAAATACAACATGGCATCACAACATGACTCTACGACTCACGTATTTATTCATTAGGCTCCGAGGAGCGAGATATTACAAACAGGGGTCCCATGACCCAACATTCAGAGCATACAAATCAAAACACAAGCGGAAGCTTAACATGTCTGAGTACAGACATCTACAAATGAAAAAGGCTTGAAAGCCTGACTATCTACTAGATCCTGCCGAGGGCACAAGATCGTAGCTGAGGTAACAAGCTAAACGTCGAAGTCCACGTGGAACTACTAGCGAGACTGAAGTCTCTCTGCAAAAACATAAAATAGGCAAACGTGAGTACAAATGTACCCAGCAAGACTTACATCAGAACTAACTACATATGCATCATTATCAACAAAGGGGATGGTGGGGTTTAACTGCAGCAAGCCAGCTTTGACTCAGTGGCTATCCTAAAACTACGACTGCAAGTAACTCTTTTGAGGTGGCGCACACGAGTCCACATATTCACCATATCAATACACCACTATGGATCCGCTCCCGTCTCCCTACGAGAACGCCATCCATAGCACTCAAACTTATCTTGCGTATTTTAGAGTATCCACTTTCACTTGTCTATGAACTGTACAGGCAACCCAGAAGTCCTTTACCGCGGACACGGCTATTCGAATAGATAATGTTAACCCTGTAGGGGTGTACTTCTTCACACACGCTCTCACCACTTACCGCCGTTTACACGACATGTACTCGGCAACCTTCAAGCGGAAGCCCAACGTGGGTGTCGGCCACGACCTACCTAAACACTCAAGTCCCTAGTCCAGGTTTATCGCCTATTTGGGTTCCATCCACGAGGAGATCCGGCCGAAGTTTCGCTCACAGCCCCAAACGATGTGAACAGGGTTCCGTGACACCAAACGGGCGCCCGGTTTACCCGGCCACGTGCCTACCGCATCACAGCCCACCCCTACGGTCAGCGCTGCGCACGGCCTCCAGCATACTACAAACACCAGAAACTACTTGCAACTCCTGGACAGAGGACAAGGGTGATTAAGAAGCCGAGAGGGTCCATTGGTTTCGGGCCCAATGCGTGGTAGTAGCTGAATCATGGATCACAAACACAGAACTCAGTTCCTGAGGACGGCTGCAATGAGACAACCCACCATGTACTCCTACATGGCCTCTCACCGCTACCTTTACCAAATCGTGTTCACACACTTAGCTCACACACAGTAGGACATGTTCACACACACCTGATTCACCCCCGATGAATCAGACCTGACTCAACTCTAAGCAGTAGCAGGCATGACAAACAAGCATTAATGAGTAGGCACAACAGGGCTCAAACAACTCCTACTCATGCTAGTGGGTTTCATCTATTTACTGTGGAATGACAGGTCATGCAAAGGATAAAGGGGTTCAGCTACCGCAGCAAGTAACAGTTGAATCGTTGTTGTCCTAATGCAGTAAAAGAGAGCAGGAGCGAGAGAGTGGGATTGTATCGGAATGAACAAGGGGGTTTTGCTTGCCTGGCACTTCTGAAGATAGTATAGCTCTTCATCGGTGTCATCGATCTCATTGTCGGTATCACGTCTATCGAGAGGGGACAAATACCGGCAACAGAGAAGAAATACAATCAATGCAATGCACAATATGATGCATGATCATGACATGGCAATATGCTGTGTTTTGGGCTAATGCACCTAGCTATGATTTAAATGAAGTTGGTTTGAATACAAGATTCAAATTCCAACTCCATATATGATTATTTAAATGCCCTTTATTTGTTTTGTCCAAAACAGAGGACAAACATTGTTCAAACATGCATGAAAATGGTACAGATGGATTCCTTGAATTTTTCTGATAATTTTTCATATATAATTTATCTCATTTGGAGTTACGGTTGAATTTCTATGAATTTTAGAAGTTTGGGTTATTTTCTGAAATTTATAAATCATTTCTGATTTATTTTAATTCCAAGAACAAATACTGCGTCAGCATGACGTATCAGTGACATCAGCAAGTCAACGTGGCTGGTCCAGGTCAAACCTGGCCAGTGGGGTCCACTAGTCAGTGACTCAGTCAGCTAACAGGGTTAATTAGTACTAACTAAAAGTTAATCTTGGCTAATTAGTCCCTGGACCCACATGTCAGTGACTATGGGATTAGCTTAAGTTAATTTTAACACTTAGCTAATTAACAGGGGCCGGGGCCCGCATGTCAGTGAGAGAGAGGGGTCAAACCTCGCCGGTCAAAGCGGTCAACCCGCCGGCGTTTAGCCGCCGGCGACGACAGAGACGGCGGGGCGGCTCGGAAATGCACTACAGGGCACCATTCGAAGCGCAGATTGCACCTATGGGTTCCTGGGAGTGAGGCGCATCCATTGGAGGCGGTGGTAGGAGCTGTGGTGGTCGGGATCGACGGCGGCGACCAAATCGGCGGCGGTCGGAGTTCGGATGGGTTCGGTTTGGCGCTAGGGGACACAACAGGTCGAACGGCCGGGCGCGCCCGGCTCCTGGGGGAGTGCTGATCACGGGGCAACGCTCGGACGCGGGTGGCAGCAGCGGTGGCTGCGACAGCGCCATGGACAGCGGCGGCAAGCTCTCGGGCGTGGCAGCGCTAGCGCTAAAGGGAGAGTTAGACTGCGAGGAGAGAGGGGAAAAGCGTAGGAGCTCACAAGGGGTCAGGAGAGAAGCTCGGTGGCCTCGGGGAAGCTTCGGCGACGGCGAATTGACGACGGCGATCTCCGGGCACCGGAGATGAAAACGACGACGCTCGGGTCGACTGGGGCCTCCTCTGGTCGCGTGCGTTGGGGGTGTAGCTCCACAAGGTCAGGGCGGAGCCCAGGGATGCAGAGAGGGAGCAAGGGGGTGGCTGTGGCCGCGGTGGTTGCGAGCGGCGGTGGCGGCGGCTCTCGGTGGGGAGAACAGAGGAGGGGGAGGAGCGAAGAAGAGTGAGGGAGAGAGCGAGGGGGTCCAGGGGGTCGGGGCGGCGCCGAGGAGAAGACGCGAGGCGTCGCGGTGGCCAAGCGACGCAGGCAGGCAGCCTGGTGGCGTGGCGCCCGCGCGCGCGCCGGCGTGCTCCTCTCTGCCTGCCTGGCGAGAGGAAGCAGGTGGCTGGCACGGGCCAGCAAAGTGCTGGGCCGGCCAGTGGGCTGCCAGGTGGGCTGGTCGCGCAGGTAAGTGGCCCTTTTTATTTCTTTTCTATTTTGCAGGTTTGTTTTGAATTTGGTTTTGAAACCAATTCAATTTATTTTGCTTCTGACAATATTTTTAGGAGCTAAAAGAATTAAAACAATGCTCCACAAAATATTTCAGAATTATTGGACCTATATTTATTTAATAGTAGATATAAATCCAATTCAAATAATTATTGATTTAATTCAAATGCCCAAAATAAATGTTTCTAAGACACCAAAAATATTGGTTTGGATTTTACCTCTTGCCAATATTTCCAGAGGATAACAGGAACATTTTCTTGGACTTATTTGAAGCGATTTAAATGTTGGTTATTTTAGAGGTTTCCTGAGGCTTTTGAAAATTCCTCAATTCAAATTTCATTTGAATTTAAACATGATGCACACATGGAAGCTAGCATAGGTCAGGCCAGAACTAGGGATGTGACAACTCACCCCCACTAAACAAGAATCTCGCCCCGAGATTCAAGACGCGAGGTAAGAAGACAAGGGGAACACAACTAATAACATGAGCTCCAAGATCCAACTGTCTTCTCGAGGTGTTGATCTGTTGACTCAAAACAATCTTGACGTCTTTGCTCTGAGAACTCCAACTAACATGACGAGAAGAGGAAAGGAAAACTCTAGAAGAATCTATCTTCTCGAAGACCGAACAACTCAGGATCAACTCACGGAGTGAGTCATAAAAACATCTCGCAAGCTGAGATACAAAGCACACATCTAGAGGAATGGAGTGTAGCAGATGACGAAGGTTCACTAGGTAGACAACAATTCCACACCTAAGAGGGTGGTGAACGGTTGTCAACGTAGCGAGAGTTTGAGTTGCCATGATACCACAGCGAGACATCTTAGAGGAAGGCAATTCGTAGATATATCCCCTTAAGTGGCAAAAAGAATTACCTTTGATTCAGAGATCATTGAAATTCTTTATACCAGCCTAAGGCAATTCACCATCGATCATTTATAAGGGGTTCGGTAGAATGGCATAACCGGATTAGAATGGATGATGTGGATTACCTTGTTGAAAACAACACAAGGGATGATTTTGATAACTGGGGAGAAGCTCAGCAGTAGAGAGTGGTTCCACTATTGGAATGGTTATAGCATAACTGAGAGAACTGGAAGCAATCCCAGTTGGTAACTATGATAGCATCTAGTGCTTGCGCGTGCTCTCAAGAACTTGAGCATTTCCATATTCATCAAGGTTTTACCAATTTCCGTGTCAAGGATCCTGGCAACACAACATACCACCATGATGAATAGTGATGGACAATGCAGATGCAAAGGAAGACAACACCTTCTCAGATTTCACCTTAGCGAGGCCAAGGGAAACAAAATCTGGAAGATCGACCGAGAGACATTTAGCACTCCGCTTCTAATGTTCTCCTTGATGTACTAGCGTATCCCATTCATAGATATGGCTTGGTATCTAGAACATCAAGTAAAGGTCGGACTTCGGGAGCACAAAAATCATAAGGCACACAAGTAGGGAATAATTCCTACGAAGTCCTTATGGGGAGGTGGCCAACTTCCTCAATCAAGATACTACAATAATAGGTCTTCCAGCTGGGTGTGTTGGCCATGACATCCTCTTTACCGTTTATCAAGAGACCAATATTATAGTTCTTGGGAGATGTTCCATCCATCATATCTGCCTGAGATTCAGATCTGGTTGGCGTCAGAGTATTCTAGACTCATCAAGTCTAGAAAGTAAAATGAAAGTTTGCAACACAAGTCGACGAGAAGACGTTGCGAGATTCTCGGGAAATGGACTACGGTAGTAAGCTCCAAAATATGAGTCGGTTCTGCTACAAACATGCGAACACGCTGTCCCAGACAAGCATGACCACATAGTAGTCTTATAATAAAACACTACCGAGTTCAGGAGGGGGAACCATCAACAAGGATGTCGAAGTCCTTGTATAAGGCATGCTCTTAAGAAGGAACTTCTTCTCCTTGAACAAATCAATCGGTGGCTTGGTGTGCTCGGGACACATATGGAATGAAGGTTGCAAGTCTCCAGACCACAGAATACTTCGCACGTATGCATGAATGACTTGGGATGATTCCAGAGGAAGCAACATTGACTTTCTCGAATCCACGGCGGCAACTTGCTCCAAGTGCACATGAATTAGAGGAAGTCACTTCTTACATCCGAACATATGCTTCATGAGCTAGCATGAACAAATGCTTTAAAAAGTTTCCAACACTAGCTTAATGTTCAACAAAATTATGGAGAAGACAAGGATGTTGTCGATGGGCTCAACAACAATTCATCAAGATTCCCATGAAGATGGAATTCCATAATTATGTGAACAAGTGATAGCATTGGTCAGACCTAAAAGATATAATGGTGTATGCTCGAGGAAAATCCACGAGTAAGACAACATTACGAACATCGTTGGTATTGATTTGATTTGAGAATAGCCCACACTCAAATCCACGTTTTGACAAGACAATAGATCCAACAACTGATCACGAGGACCAATCGATGGAGATATCATCCTTCTTCAACACACACATACACAAGAAGATATCCTTAACATGAACTAAGTCAGACAAGCCTTTATCTTCCAACTCTCCAAGTTGTTGTCTAGCTCAACCAACTAGCTCAGGAATATCCAACATAGATTCTTGGAGAAGGAGTGATTTATAAGAAAACCAACTTGGTCGCGAACTCACCATAGCGGCCAGGTGACAACCTGGTGATACCTCCGAGAAGATATTCGGAAAATCACGAACCACCGGTATGTTACTAAGCTCGAGAGCAATCTTGCTTTTCAGGGCAAGACGATATGATCAAATAAGCAAGGGACTGAATAATCCTAACTCATTGATCGAGGAGTGCACCAGAATAAGGACTAGGTAGCACGATCAATCCTAGGATGATGATTCAATAATCAGCACGCTAAGAATGAAGTTGTTGTCCGTTTAACTACCAAGCAACGGAGTTGCTAGCAGTATTGATTTCACACACCACGATTCAATTGTCGGCATTCCGGTTACAATAACACGGAAACCGAGGAATGAACAATGATGGCAAGAAGTATTACTACATCAAGAATTCATAGGATGGTGTGCAATTCCCATGACATTCTTGATATAAAGATGGTATTACTCCAAGGTAGAACAGAACAAAAGCATGGATTAGCATTTGATCTGCGGAGCACAACTGCTTTGACCCAATCCTGGATAGGGATGAGGTACTGGAGTTTGTTTCTCCTAGTCATTCCGGAATAGAATGGCTCGACGGACCACAAGAATAATAGGCATCGATGAACGAATGCACACATACTCTTGACTATCAATTGACAGACCAGGGTCAGGACACAACTAAAGAGAACAACTCAAAGGAACCTATAACTTTCTGAGTTGTGGATGCATAGATTAGTATGTCGAGCGAAGCTCAACATTTCTTCCGGATAACCCATGCGGAAAGGGTAGAACTGGCAGATTCACAATTATGAATGGAGAACTCCTCAAGAGTACTCTGATTGTGATCCTTCGGTTCAGCGAGGAACTTCTGCCATAAGCGGTTCATAGTATTTGGAAGGAGGAAATACCACGGACCTCGAGGACTAATGCAAAGGTTACTAATTTCCTAAAGGAACTAGCAAACACTATCAACATGAAGTAGGTAGGGTGAATCTCGGGTTCAAAACCCAGAAGTAGATTACCTACTAACTAAATGGCATCACGGGATGCTTTCGAGAATAAAGGCCAGAATCCTCACAATGGGACACAAAACGTGGCTAGATTACTAGATGACTCCCTAAAACACCTAGGTTCATAATAATAGCTCCAACATATATGTCAAGGCAATAAATTACCTTAACTCAGCATTTAGTATGATTAACCTGGCCCAGAGGAACATCAAAACCAGAGGGAAAGGATTTGCAAGTGCATTAGATTGTTTAGAAACCTGGGATGACTCGGACAGCATAACGGCTGTAAATGCTCAAAAAGATTGGAGACATGCTACAAAAATGGTGGCATAGCCACTCCGAAGCACAATATCAAGGTTTCGAGATCAGCAGTTATGAACATACGGAAGTAATAGGAACTGAAACGAGGCTTAAGTCCAACAATCTTACAAAACTATAGATTAGTAACACGTGATCCTGATAGAAAGAGGAGATAGCCTAGTTCCTTAATCCCCGTAGAAGAGAAGAGGATGACTCAGATCAGAAGGCCATGAGGTATAAGGAGTAAAAAGAGCCTTACGTTCCCATCCCACAATCAATTCCCCTACATAACTAAAGCATTTCTAGACGCAACTTCGACCAGTTTGGCTTGGTAATCCTACAGGCAGTCAGGCTCTGATACCAAAGCTGTCAGGACCCCGACTCAATGTCACATCGATCTAGCCCGTAAAACCTCATATCACTTTGCGGCCTCACGCACGGTATTCCCACGGGTGTCGCCTTACCTTTGCCCGGGACCGTTTGCGCCTTTTGGCACACGTATATGATAGTGTCGCTAGCATCCATATGATAAGGAGCCCGGGCTGACATGGCTAGTCGTAAACCCAAAGTGGCACAGACTTACAGGGACAGGCATCCATGACCCAGCATCGAACGTGTCGGTCATCAGTGAGTAAGTTCCGGGCTGTAGCACTGGGCTAGCAGGACTCCGGTAGACCGGGCTGTAGCGGGCTAATAGGACTCCGGTACTCAACGCGTGACATTTCCCCGAAGGGACAGACACAGGAACGAAGAAGGACACATGCCGGCCAGCCTAAGTGTTCCGGAGCAGTAGCAAGCTACCAGTGGAAACACTAGGAGACATTTCCCGGTAAGAGAGTCTACTAAGGAAAAACAACTAGATAGTCAGATCCCACACATACCAAGCATTTCAATAACATACACACAATATGCTCGATATGTGCAAATACAACATGGCATCACAACATGACTCTACGACTCACGTATTTATTCATTAGGCTCCGAGGAGCGAGATATTACAAACAGGGGTCCCATGACCCAACATTCAGAGCATACAAATCAAAACACAAGCGGAAGCTTAACATGTCTGAGTACAGACATCTACAAATGAAAAAGGCTTGAAAGCCTGACTATCTACTAGATCCTGCCGAGGGCACAAGATCGTAGCTGAGGTAACAAGCTAAACGTCGAAGTCCACGTGGAACTACTAGCGAGACTGAAGTCTCTCTGCAAAAACATAAAATAGGCAAACGTGAGTACAAATGTACCCAGCAAGACTTACATCAGAACTAACTACATATGCATCATTATCAACAAAGGGGATGGTGGGGTTTAACTGCAGCAAGCCAGCTTTGACTCAGTGGCTATCCTAAAACTACGACTGCAAGTAACTCTTTTGAGGTGGCGCACACGAGTCCACATATTCACCATATCAATACACCACTATGGATCCGCTCCCGTCTCCCTACGAGAATGCCATCCATAGCACTCAAACTTATCTTGCGTATTTTAGAGTATCCACTTTCACTTGTCTATGAACTGTACAGGCAACCCAGAAGTCCTTTACCGCGGACACGGCTATTCGAATAGATAATGTTAACCCTGCAGGGGTGTACTTCTTCACACATGCTCTCACCACTTACCGCCGTTTACACGACATGTACTCGGCAACCTTCAAGCGGAAGCCCAACGTGGGTGTCGGCCACGACCTACCTAAACACTCAAGTCCCTAGTCCAGGTTTATCGCCTATTTGGGTTCCATCCATGAGGAGATCCGGCCAAAGTTTTGCTCACAGCCCCAAACGATGTGAACAGGGTTCCGTGACACCAAACGGGCGCCCGGTTTACCCGGCCACATGCCTACCGCATCACAGCCCACCCCTACGGTCAGCGCTGCGCACGGCCTCCAGCATACTACAAACACCAGAAACTACTTGCAACTCCTGGACAGAGGACAAGGGTGATTAAGAAGCCGAGAGGGTCCATTGGTTTCGGGCCCAATGCGTGGTAGTAGCTGAATCATGGATCACAAACACAGAACTCAGTTCCTGAGGACGGCTGCAATGAGACAACCCACCATGTACTCCTACATGGCCTCTCACCGCTACCTTTACCAAATCGTGTTCACACACTTAGCTCACACACAGTAGGACATGTTCACACACACCTGATTCACCCCCGATGAATCAGACCTGACTCAACTCTAAGCAGTAGCAGGCATGACAAACAAGCATTAATGAGTAGGCACAACAGGGCTCAAACAACTCCTACTCATGCTAGTGGGTTTCATCTATTTACTGTGGAATGACAGGTCATGCAAAGGATAAAGGGGTTCAGCTACCGCAGCAAGTAACAGTTGAATCGTTGTTGTCCTAATGCAGTAAAAGAGAGCAGGAGCGAGAGAGTGGGATTGTATCGGAATGAACAAGGGGGTTTTGCTTGCCTGGCACTTCTGAAGATAGTATAGATCTTCATCGGTGTCATCGATCTCATCGTCGGTATCACGTCTATCGAGAGGGGACAAATACCGGCAACAGAGAAGAAATACAATCAATGCAATGCACAATATGATGCATGATCATGACATGGCAATATGCTGTGTTTTGGGCTAATGCACCTAGCTATGATTTAAATGAAGTTGGTTTGAATACAAGATTCAAATTCCAACTCCATATGTGATTATTTAAATGCCCTTTATTTGTTTTGTCCAAAACAGAGGACAAACATTGTTCAAACATGCATGAAAATGGTACAGATGGATTCCTTGAATTTTTCTGATAATTTTTCATATATAATTTATCTCATTTGGAGTTACGGTTGAATTTCTATGAATTTAGAAGTTTGGGTTATTTTCTAAAATTTATAAATCATTTCTGATTTATTTTAATTCCAAGAACAAATACTACGTCAGCATGACGTATCAGTGACGTCAGCAGGTCAACGTGGCTGGTCCAGGTCAAACCTGGTCAGTGGGGTCCACTAGTCAGTGACTCAGTCAGCTAACAGGGTTAATTAGTACTAACTAAAAGTTAATCTTGGCTAATTAGTCCCTAGACCCACATGTCAGTGACTATGGGATTAGCTTAAGTTAATTTTAACACTTAGCTAATTAACAGGGGCCGGGGCCCGCATGTCAGTGAGAGAGAGGGGTCAAACCTCGCCGGTCAAAGCGGTCAACCCGCCGGCGTTTAGCCGCCGGCGACGACAGAGACGGCGGGGCGGCTCGGAAATGCACTACAGGGCACCATTCGAAGCGCAGATTGCACCTATGGGTTCCTGGGAGTGAGGCGCATCCATTGGAGGCGGTGGTAGGAGCTGTGGTGGTCGGGATCGACGGCGGCGACCAAATCGGCGGCGGCCGGAGTTCGGATGGGTTCGGTTTGGCGCTAGGGGACACAACAGGTCGAACGGCCGGGCGCGCCCGACTCCTGGGGGAGTGCTGATCACGGGGCAATGCTCGGACGCGGGTGGCAGCAGCTGTGGCTGCGACGGCGCCATGGACAGCGGCGGCAAGCTCTCGGCGTGGCAGCGCTAGCGCTAAAGGGAGAGTTAGACTACGAGGAGAGAGGGGAAAAGCGTAGGAGCTCACAAGGGGTCGGGAGAGAAGCTCGGTGGCCTCGGGGAAGCTTCGGCGATGGCGAATTGACGACGGCGATCTCCGGGCACCGGAGATGAAAACAACGACGCTCCGGTCGACTGGGGCCTCCTCTGGTCGCGTGCGTCGGGGGTGTAGCTCCACGAGGTCAGGGCGGAGCCCAGGGATGCACAGAGGGAGCAAGGGGGTGGCTGCGACCGCGGTGGTTGCGAGCGGCGGCGGCGGCGGCTCTCGGTAGGGAGAACAGAGGAGGGGGAGGAGCAAAGAAGAGTGAGGGAGAGAGCGAGGGGGTCCAGGGGGTCGGGGCGGCGCCGAGGAGAAGACGCGAGGCGTCGCGGTGGCCAGGCGACGCAGGCAGGCAGCCTGGTGGCGTGGCGCCCGCGCGCGCGCCGGCGTGCTCCTCTCTGCCTGCCTGGCGAGAGGAAGCAGGTGGCTGGCACGGGCCAGCACAGTGCTGGGCCGGCCAGTGGGCTGCCAGGTGGGCTGGCCGCGCAGGTTAGTGGCCCTTTTTATTTCTTTTCTATTTTGCAGGTTTGTTTTGAATTTGGTTTTGAAACCAATTCAATTTATTTTGCTTCTGACAATATTTTAGGAGCTAAAAGAATTAAAACAATGCTCCACAAAATATTTCAGAATTATTGGACCTATATTTATTTAATAGTAGATATAAATCCAATTCAAATAATTATTGATTTAATTCAAATGCCCAAAATAAATGTTTCTGAGACACCAAAAATATTGGTTTGGATTTTACCTCTTGCCAATATTTTCAGAGGATAACAGGAACATTTTCTTGGACTTATTTGAAGCGATTTAAATGTTGGTTATTTTTAGAGGTTTCCTGAGGCTTTTGAAAATTCCTCAATTCAAATTTCATTTGAATTTAAACATGATGCACACATGGAAGCTAGCATAGGTCAGGCCAGAACTAGGGATGTGACAGCGCTCCTGCGGCCTCAGGGCCGTCAGTGCGATCGCCAGACCCCTCGCCAGCTCCTGCGGCGGCAGCTTTGGCGGCCTCCTCGCCGGCAGGATCATCGGCGCCGGCTTCCTCTTCGGTGGCAGCGGCGTCGTTGGTGTTGCCGCGCGCGTTCTCCTCGCCGGTGGCCTCGGTCTCCATCGGCTCCGTGGAAGATGGATCTGAAGACCGGAAGAGGGAGAAAAGCCAAGCAAATATCCAAAAAGAAGATCAGAAGAAGAAGAACACAAGGGAGCTTTTCAAGCAAGAAGGGTTACCTGTACTGGGATCTGCAATCATGGGCATCACCACCGGGGGGTTGCTGGTGCTGTCCCTTGCCGGAGAACCATCCCTTGCCGGAGAACTGTCCCTTGCCGGAGACTTCTCCCTTGCCGGAGAACGCTCCCTTGCCGGGGAATCCTCCCTTGGCGGTGTGGTCGAAGCAGATAGCATCTCGGGGGTGGCTTCCGGTTGCTCCTGGTGAGGCTGCTCTGCTCCTACACAAACCAGTAATCAGATGTCAGCAAAGAAAGAGCACCCATGCGCGCCAAACAATGGGAAGTAAACCATATACTTACGCTGGGGGCTACTTCGGGGAGTAGTTGCCGGGTCCGGCAAGGTGGTCTCGGGCGCACCCCCTGCTGTCGCGGTGGGCTCGTCCTCGATGACAATCACCGGAGCCTTGTCCCTCTTCGCCGCTCTCTGGGCCAGGGTCCTGAAAAGGAATGAGTTCAGAGTAAGGCAAATCAGATGCAAGACAAAAACAGCAAGAATTGAAGAACTACAAGTACAGCAAAGAATCTTACTCTTCTTCTTCCTCGTCGGAGCTGAGTACGGAGAGGTCGAAGTCCGGCCCTCTTTCGGCGCGACGAGGTGGAGGAGTAGGCTCCCTTGGCAGCTTGGCGGGGCTAGCGGCAGGATCAGAAGCGGCGGTCCGGGAGGACCCCGCTCCAGTTGCCGCAGCGGCGTGAGACGCTCCCGCGGCAACAATGCTTGTCGCGGCGGAGCGTGTCGCGCGGCGCGGCGGCTATTGACCCGTATGCCGCCCTGCTACGTCCCCAGCCTTGCGGAGACGCCTTCTTGGTGGAGCTAGGGGCTCTGCTTGCGGCAAGCTGCTTGAAGATGGCGGGCCGCTCGCGCCCTCGGCGGGCTCGCTCGACTCGGCTTCAGGCTCGGCAAGCTCTCCCTCGTCGGCAAGCTCTCCGGCAAGCTCATCTCGATCGGCAAGGCTTGCCGCCTCTGCTACCTCTGCCTCCTCCACGGTGAATCCAAACTCGCCCGCGGCAGCGGCTGCCGCTGCCTCTTCCGCCCTAGTGGCGATACGCCGCATCTCCGCATCGGTGGTGTCGCGGGTGAGGCTCTTCTGTTCATCGGAGCGGACTGCCACTTCCACCAGGCCGTCGAAGAACTCCTGCACAACGTCATCCGCAGGCTCTTGCCAAGTTGGAACAATTCCATGCGAATCACACAGAGGCATCATTGCACGGATGCGATCGAGCGAGGAATTGTTGCACAGCGGGACGACGCCCTTCGGCAGCCTGAACCATTCGGGATGTTGAGGGTCGTGCTTGAACAGCTCCTTGAGCATCGCGTCCAGTTCCAGGACAGTGAAGTTGAAGTTGAGGCCCGGGCGCAGCCTCATGATGTCCGCCGGGCCCCCAAACTCCCAGGCGGGTCTCCTCCTCTCCTGCAGGGGGGCGATGCGGCGGCGAAGAAAATCTGCGCCAACGGCGCCTACAGTGAGCCCGGCAAGCCTGAGGCGCAAGATCCGAGTGACGGCAATCTTCAACCTATCATCTTCCGGGGCTAGGTTGCTCCAATCGTTGCCACACACTTCTGGGGCTTGGCGCTGGGCAGTAAACGGCTGCGGGTTCTCCTCGACGATCCAGCACCAGTCTGCTCTCCACTCCTCCCATTTGCTGCGGAGCTCCCCCTCCAGATAAGCTTCCTTCTTGCCGGCTCTCGAGATCCAGGCGATTCCGCCGGATAGAGGCTCTCCTCTCTTAACCCGGGGCATGAAGAAATGGCGGAAAAGAGCTACATTTGGGTGGACTCCGACAAAGTTTTCGCAGAGATGCACGAAAACTGCCATGGTCAGAACAGCATTGGGGGTGAAATCAAGGAGGTGGAACCCGTAGGTGTTCATGATATCGCAGAAGAATTCAGAGAAAGGCGGGCAGAGCCCGCAGTAGAAGAACAGCGCGAAGAAAGGGTATCCATTCGGAGCCCGTTCCGAAGCGGCGGCGGAGAGTACCTTCGTGCGCGGATGCGCTCGCGTCTCCGTCGACCAGAAGAGGTAGTACCACTCCCTCAGCTCCTTCGCAGCGAGCTCAGGGGGGGAAAGTTGCCCGCTCCTTTCGCAGTGCCTCGAGCCGCAGTGCCTCGGCCGACTTCACAGCCTTCCCGGCTTTCGGAGCCATGGCAGAGGCAGTGGGGGAGATCAAAGGCGTTGGTGGTGCCGGTGGCGATGGGGGGCGGAGTGCTGCTCTCTCTCGGCTTTGGAAGAAGGGGGGAGCGGCGGAGATTTTTTGAGATTGGGACAGCAACTGGCGAGATGGGGGAACTGCCCCTGTTTCCCCTGCTTATAAAGGGAGAGGGGGCGGACATTCCGCTTTTCTGAATAAAGAAGCCACCCACGATCTCTCCCACGACGCCGCATTCAACGCGTGCCGTTAGGGGAGAGCACGGTGAATACGGAGTAAGATACAGCGTAAACCAGGCCGCGCGTGCCCGTGCCCTGTTTTGGGCCTGACCCAACAGCGCTTGGCACCGTGTGTGGCCCAGGCCCGGGGGCTCCTGTCGGTGTACTAGAGTAGGGGTACCCTAGTATCCCGAACTTGTGCACGGGCAGTCGCAGCGCCCCGCGGCAGGGCTTGCCGGGTGACCGCCAAGGTCCTCCGTGGTTCCTTTGGAGCCATTCAAGAACAAAGTGTTCAAGTCAAAGAGACAAGGCCCCGGCAAGAGGAGCTTGCTGGGAAGGCCGATCAAGGCATCTCAAGGAACTTGCCGCGACGCGCCATGCGTCCCAGCATGGCCCGATGAGCGACAAGCTTCCGGACGCGACAAGACAACGACCGCGGCAAGGCGCTTGCCGCGGCAAGCTACCATCCTGTACCCGCGCTCCAGCGCATCCACCAACGTGTCGCCCTGGGGCCTTTCCAGGCGCGCGTGGCGAGAGGCTGTGCAGCCAGCGGTGCGAGGTGGCAAGCGACGCTGACAAGATTGCCATCGTGGCGAGCGGTGGCGCCCCTGACGGTCCCTTTTCTGCACTGTTTGGGCGACACAGGCGGGCATTTAATGCCTTTGTCCCCTGCCGTCAGGGTTAGGTAGGATACACTGTACAAGTAGTTGTACCAACCGCAATTCCTTTCCAGTTTTACCCTTGCCTACGTTGCCACCTGTCGGTGACCCCTTGAGCATATAAAAGGAGGCCCATGTGCAACGTAGAGGGGGGTTCGAGGCCAGAAAACACTCATGCTCGGTCTTGTTAGCAGCTGGTGTGTACTGTAGCACTCAGCGCTCCCGAGCAAGAACACAATACAACCACAAAGCAGCAGTAGGAGTATTATCTCTCCGGAGAGCTCCGAAGCTGGGTAAATCGCTCGTGTGCTTCGCCTCGATCCGCTCTTCGCGCGATCTCCGCCCCCCGCCGAACCGAAAGGGGCCCGGTCCGCCGGCCCCATAGGTGTTCGTTCCCACGACAAACGGCTACCTTTGTATCTTTCCTTTGTTGATTTTGAATCTTGTGCTACCTTATGTGATCGATGATCTAGCCCTTGTGTGATTGATTACTTGTCGGTTTAGTGAATTTCTCTTGTTCCTCTCCATGTTCTTCCTCGTGTTCTTCCGCTCGTTCGTCGTGATTCCCCGTAGGATCCACTCCAAACGTGAAAGATCGTCACCATAGGGTTCCGCCCTACATCATGTAGGATTTTGAGTTGAGCATCACATGGAAATTTTTCCGTAGTATTTCCTCGACCCCCTTTAACAGTACGATAATTCCTATGACTCAAGAAAGAGAAAAACAAAACTATGAAAATGAAAGTCTTCAAGCTTCATATTCCTTGCATGAATATCAAGTATTCACGGACACACCAATTTCTTCACTTTCAAAGTCTTCATGAAAGTCTTTAGGAATACCAAAATCTTCAGTCAAAGATATTCATTTTTAGGGGTCGACTTTCTCTGTAAATATCAAACTCCTCATAGACTTATAGACCTATGTACACTCATAAACACATTAGTCCCTTAACCTATTAGTCTTCAATACACCAAAATCACTAAGGGGCACTAGATGCACTTACAATCGTGATAGCTCCATGACCACCAGCGTATCCCTAGCCTCTTTGATCATCCTCACCTTGTTTCCATTTATTGGAGTGGGGAGTTTTCCAAGGCCAGGGTTCTGCTTTTCGGTGGTTGCAGCCTCCGGAAGGCTTCCCACTTCACTCTTCTGTCCTGCCTTGTTGAGTCCCTTGGTGCATGAGCCCAGGCAATTACCTCGCTTGGCAGTGTGGTTTTGTTTGGTGCTATCAGTGGCATCTCTAGCTCAGATGCTTCAACCAGAATCTGAGTTACCAACTTCTGAACTAAATCTGAGTTTTACCTTGGCAGCCTCATGACCACAGGCATCCTCTATAGGTGCCTTTGAACTAGCTCCTCTTCTCTAATCCTCTCTATCTCCCAGGACTCAATGACTGCACTCATGGTGGTGATGGTAGGTGGAGTAGGTGGTGGACAAGTCTGTGTCCCATCTTCTACTCTTTGCCGGAGTTCGCCGTGTCGCCATGGACATCGACGGTGGAGGTGAGTTCGACGATCGACGTAGATGGTCTGGCCTCGTGGTCACTGTGGCGCAACGTGAACATCTCGGAGCTGCCGATGTTGATAGTGCTCCAGTCCACGATCGCATGTGTTGCCTTCGCTTTCGCCTCCACCGCAATCTCATCGAATAAGCAGTCACACTCCACCTCTTTGACACTGAGCTACCACCGCTCGTGGGGGATGGTGTGGGCTCTGCGCACGGACTCGTAGAGTGCCCACTGCTCATTCATGAAGCCCAGATCCTCGGCGACCATGGCTGCAACGACCTACTCGCATGCCTGCTCGTTGAAGATTTGGACCTCCGCCAGTCGGTGGTGCTCGACGAGCTATAGGTAAGCGCTACTCGTTCTGCAACATCTGGAACGCTGACACCACCTATGCCTCCGGCACCACCCCCATGACACTGTTGAAGTGTGTCGGCGCCTGTTCCATGGTGAACCGGGTGACCTACACGGGCGAGAGCTCACCGTCGTATGCCTTCTCCATCGTCTGATTATCGCCCTCCGAGCTCTCCTCCGGCGAGCTCGAAGGTAGACCCTCCTCTATGTGTTTTGTGCGCTGGGCCAGCCAGTTGTGGATGATGTCTATGATCTAGTGATGGCACTACGAAGAGAGGTGCTTCCACCACTCTCCGCCGCTCGTGGTCACTACATCAGAGATTGTCATGGCAGAAAGAGGAAGGAAACTAGAGGTGCACCGGTGATCATGGACGAGGGAGTAAGTAAGCGGAGGTGGTGCGATTTGTGTCATGGGAGGTCGTGTTAATATAGCGAGAGCCTGCTAGGCCAAGTGGTGGTTTGAATGCGGGTGCTCGGAGTGGGTTTCTTGGTCGTCGCCCTATTTGATATCGGGCAGGCCGATGGATGGGCTGTCGGCTTCAATGCTGTAAGAATCTGTCCAGTCGCCTCATCCAGTCGTATCGCTCTAACTTGGCATTAACCCGACGCGGTGAGTGAATGATCGTGGAGTGGGCGGTGCTCCCAATTGTCATGCCGGTTGAATACCTCGTGGTGCGGAGCACCCTACGGTTATCCCCATGGACACTACACCAACTCATCAAGGCCGAAGTGGTCCTATGACAAGAGCTCCTGCATGTGCCATTGAACACGAGGTGAACTTGCTCCTTAGTGATTCTCACTTCCATACTTCTGACATGGCTACTATGTCAAACGAATGTGCTATGTGTGATTAGGTACCATGAAGGCAGCCATGGAGCAACTAGGGGCAATGGACAAGGTAGTACTGAAGCGGAGCAAGAGGATCAAGAAGGATTGGGAAGCTACAGGCACCGGACGTCTAGTCCCCCACCAGACATTTGGTATGACGCATGAAGGCAACACCCCGGGAAAACTAGCTGAAGAACAAACCTACAGTGTCCGGACATCCAACAAGTACCAGACATCCGGTGGCCGCAAGCGACCGAACATCTGACCCTCCTCAAAAATCGGGTGTCGCCTATCTAGCACCCAAACGGCGATAAATCAACAGAACTCTGAAGACCACCGAACATCCGTACGCCCTCGAGCCACCGGACATCCAGTCCACCAGAAGCAACCAGACATCCAGTGAACTACCGGACATCCGGTACTTCCTGCATGCAGACACCGGATATCCCTCTCTCACCTCCTAGGCACCAGATCGTCCGGGCTGGGAGCCGGACGTCCGGGCAAGTGCAGACTTGCACTTCTTCCGCCTTCTCCAATATTCTCTTCTGATAGAGGCGAAGGTGTCCCTAAGTTTTGATGAGATAGTTATTGTTTCTGTGGGAGTCGACCTTGATGATCCGACTACGAACATGCGAAGACGCCATGCCTTAGTAATTGCTAAACCAACTTCCGAGGGGTTATTGACCACGCCAGAGCACGATCAACCTGACCACGAGGGTCTATTTCCTGCGAGCAAACGAAGAACAAGTAAGAAACTGATATTGCACTCTGGATATTGCGAATATAAAAGGAAAGCTTTATTGATGAAAGTGGGGTTCTGTGACGTCTTGGTCTGGTCGTTGAACACAAACGAGGTACGCGAAGTTGCAGCTATGGCAAACTTTAATCTAAACAAAACCCAAAGTCTAAACAATGCCCAAAGGACTGTTTATACGGAGGAAGAGGGGGAAATTTCGTGACCCCTTGAGGAGGGGCCCGAAACCAACGCTAACTCTTGTTTCCCCACACATATGGACTCTAAAACAGCATATACTCAAGTATTTCTAAATTACATGGGCTTGGCCTAAAAACAAGGTGGCGCAGCACCTAAAATAAGGTATGGACAAAATTTATGAAGGACGTCTTTTATATTTTGTCCATGTCCTTGTATGTCATCACGGAGGCTTCAAAGTGTTGAAATATGCACTAGAAACGCCATTTTGGTTCCCTTCGCTCGTGCCTTCATCTCCACGCTTGATCCTGCTCCAGTTCATCCCTCTTGTCCATGCTAGGCCCTTCATTAGTAGTCAACACAAACGTATCCAATTTAGGTAGCATCATATTCTCATGAACATTAGAATTGTTACCAAGTAACAAAAGTACCTGGTAATTCAATTGGCGTGTGTGAACTCTAGTAATTGGTCCAGTATGAATATTAACAAGGGTTGTGGGTGTAATAATGGTATTGATGTCCTCATCATCCACCCCTTCTTGAAATGAAGTCGTCCTTGATGGAAGCTCATCATCCTCACCCAAATAAGGCTTCAAATCTGCGATGTTAAAAGTGGGACTGACCCCAAAATCTGCAGGCAGCTCAAGTTTATATGCATTATAATTTATTTTGTGTAACACCTTAAAAGGACCGTCAGCACGTGGCATTAGCTTTAATTTGCGCAAATCAGGAAATCTATCCTTACACAAATGTAAACAAACAAGATCTCCAGGTGCAAACACAACATGTTTTCTACCCTTATCTCCAACAAGTTTATATTTAGCATTCATATGCTCAATGTTCTCCTTAGTTAACTCATGCATTTTTAAGATCAATTCAGCATGTTGTTTAGAATCAAAATTAACCTTCTCCGAAGATGGAAGAGGCAAGAAATCAATAGGGTCACGAGGTAGAAAACCATACACAATCTCGAAAGGGCACATCTTAGTAGTAGAATGCACCGAACGATTGTAAGCAAATTCAATATGAGGTAAACGTTCTTCCCACATTTTCTTGTTATTCTTCAAAACAGCCCTAAGCACAGTAGACAATGTTCTATTGACTACTTCAGTTTGTCCATCAGTTTGGGGGTGACATGTAGTATTAAAAAGCAGTTTAGTCACCAACTTAGCCCATAAACATCTCCAAAAGTGGCTAAGAAACTTAGTATCACGATCTAAAACAATTGTATTTGGCACACCATGCAAGCGGATAATGTCACGAAAGAACAAATCAGCAACATTAGCATCATCATCGCTTTTTTTACATGGTATAAAGTGTTCCATTTTCGAGAATCTATCCACGACAATAAATATGCTGCCACTTCGAGTGGATGGATGTTGCCACTGCCGGACTCGAAGAAATAAAGGCCATATTGGCAACAAATCCGGTCCTGGCCACGCCTAACCTAGGCGAACCAATGTTGTTACATATCGCGGCAACACATCAAGTTGTAACCGCGGTGCTCATCGTCGAACGAGAAACAGAAGGGCATAAATTCCCTCTTCAAAAACCAGTGTACTACGTATCCACTGTCTTAACTCCATGCAAGTCCCGGTACCCGCATTATCAAAAGATAGCATACGCGGTGTTCATGGCATACCGGAAGCTGCGACACTACTTTCAAGAGTGTTCGATAACAGTGGCCTCTAAAGTACCCCTCAACGACATCATAAACAACCGCGACGCGACGGGCAGGATTGCAAAATGGGCCATTGAGCTCTTACCATTTGACATAACCTACAAACCATGGCGAGCTATAAAGTCGCAAGTCTTGGCTGACTTTGTCGCTGAATGGACCGAAGCCGAACTCCCTAAAGAGTACGGCGCATACTCCAATTGGATCATGCATTTCGACGGCTCTAAAATGTTGGCCGGCTTGGGGGCTGGCATCGTTTTGACGTCCCCAACCGGAGACACAGTCCAATACATACTTCAAATAATGTACACGGACTCCAACAATCCAGCTGAATACGAGGCCCTTCTACATGGCCTCCGGATGGCAATCTCCATGGGTATTCAACGCCTAGAAGTGTGCGGGGACTCAAACCTCGCAATATCCCAAGTAAACAGAGACTTTGACGCCAAGGATCCGAAAATGGTAGCCTATCGTAATGCCATCTTAAAAATGTCAGCTCGGTTCGAAGGACTCGAATTCCACCATGTAGCCCGGGATAATAACCAGGCAGCCGACGTGTTGGCACGCATCGGCGCAAAACGCGATACCGTCCCTCCAAACATCTTCCTGGAGCGGCTCTTTAAGCCATCCGTATTATGGGAAGAGGAGTTCGGAAATAATAACCCGGAACCAATAGTACCACGCAACACGGAACATTCTGACACAATCGATGGCTCAGCCATTGAAATAACACCTTCAGCCCACGAAATAATGGCAGTAATTGCCCCGTGGACGAAACCATTCCTAGCCTACTTAATTAGGCAGGAACTTCCCGAAGACCAAAATGAGGCCCGCTGCATAGTTCGGCGATCTAAAGCCTACATGGTCCATGAGGGAGAGCTTTACAAGAAAAGCACAACCGGAGTCCTTCAAAGGTGCATCTCTGAAGAGGAAGGGCGAAATATGTTGGCTGAAATTCACGCCGGACTCGGCGGGCACCACGCCGCAGCCCGGGCCCTTGTAGGCAAGGCCTTCCGTACAGGATTTTATTGGCCGACGGCCCGGGCAGATGCTCAGGACTTAGTCCAGTGATGCGTCGGGTGCCAGCTTTTTGCTAATCAAAGCCACATGCCACCCACCGCCCTCAAAACCATACCCATCACCTGGCCGTTTGCGGTCTGGGGGCTTGACATGGTTAGACCCCTTAAAGGGGGAACCACAAGCAAAAATACCTATTGGTCATGGTGGACAAATTCACCAAATGGATAGAGGCCAAGCCAGTTAAAACGGCCGAATCCGGACCTGTGATAGACTTCATATCCGGGGTAGTACACCGTTACGGTGTCCCCCACAGCATCATCACCGATAACGGCACGAACTTCACGGCCGACGAGGTTAAACTCTGGTGCAAAAATATGGGCATTAAGCTCGACTACGCTTCAGTCTATCACCCTCAAACCAACGGTCAAGTTGACCGAGCAAATGGTCTAACATGAGCGGCATCAAACCCAGATTAGTGCAGTCCCTTATGGAATCTCACACGCACTAAGTAGAGGAGCTCGACTCCGTACTCTGGGGGCTGCAGACCATGCCAAACCGTACTACCGGATTCACACCATTCTTTATGGTATATGGCGCAGAGGCAGTTTTGCCCTGCGATATAATTCATGACTCACCTCGAGTGCGCATGTACGAAGAAAGAGAAGCCGAGTTGGATCGGCAGGACAGCTTGGACGCATTGGAGGAGGAGCGCGACGTGGCAAAGGCTTGTTCCGCATTCTATCAGCAGCAGGCTCGAAGATATCAAAGCAGAGAAGTACGGGCTAAAACTTACAATGTTGGCGAACTAGTTCTACGCCTGCCGGACAAGAAAAAGGACAAACTCAAGCCCAAATGAGAAGGTCCTTTCATCATCGACCAAGTCCTGACCGGCGGAGCATACCGTCTGCGAAACGCATCGGACAACCGACTCGAGCCGAACCCATGGAACGCAGCCCGCCTCCGAAGATTCTACGCCTAGCGCCGGACTCAGAGTTTGTCTCCTTCCTCCGTCCACATTTTATACTTCAATTGTCTTTTGTTTCTCTCTTTTCTCCCACCTTTTTCATAAAGCCCTTGAGGGCTGATTTGCGCATCGTTCGCACACACTTGACGTGCTACTCGCACTCATTATACCTGGGGGCTTCTTTAACAGAAGCTTATTTATACGGGCCTTATGCCCAACACATGTGTCAAACTTCCGCATGTACCATTTATTCACCATTATATGCATCGATATGACTTAAGTTTTGGCCAAGCTGGGTTGCCTGGCTCCTGTGCTTACCTCTACATTCCCGATTGTTCGGCTAGGAGGTAAAGGGAGCACCTCTGCGATTGTTACTACCGGGTCAGCCGGATCTGTACCTCAGACTGGGTGAAGCCGAAAGCTAGCGTTCTTAAGGGAATATTCGGTCGGTGACTTGAAAGATGATTTCTTATTTATTCATTTATCTGCCCCCAGATGCTTTTCTGCTCTTTCCGCAGTCCGGACATGCACTTTAGGGCATGACTCCCAGGGAAAGGAACCCCTAACGGAACTATTCTCCCTGGAAGATGTTTCTTACTAACCATGTAATATAACATAACTAGTTGGGCACTTGTCTGATAAAGCACTAATGACCCCTACGCCTGATCTCCATGCATGCCCCGGTTTTTCCATAACCGTGAGGGTATTCGGACACACTCCGGACTCTAGGGTCCCGAGGTTGAAGCGAAAAGGTCTGCAAAGACAAACGATCTACAATCCGGCTAGAAGGCATTATACATGTCATTTTAAAATACATTGTCACATTGACTGATTGTACTCCTCTTCAATCCCATCTAACATGCTGTCTAATTTACAGTCCCGTTGGGAATACTTAGCGTGTAACACCCCGGATGTAACTTTCCATATTTGTAACTCCAACTCTTGCCATTTTCGGCATTGTGATATGATATTCCCTCCGTGGTTGGGTTTTTCTTCATTTTGCAGTTTGTCCATGTCATGCATCTCATATCATGTCATCATGTGCATCGCATTTGCATACGTGTTCGTCTCATAATTTCGAGCTTTTTCCCCGTTGTCCGTTTTGCATTCCGACACTCCCACATGCACCGGTGCACCCCTCTTGTTCTTTTTCCGTGTGCGGGTGTTGAACGTTCTCGGAATGGACCGAGCCTTGCCAAGTGGCCCTGGTATAGCACCGGTAGACCACCTGTCAAGTTTCGGGTCATTTGGAGCTCGTTTGGTACTCCAACGGTTAACCGCACTCTCGCAAAGGCCTCTTTTGAGTTGCAGCCCAACACCCCTCCAAAACAGCCCAATAACCCATCTAAGTCACCTCCATGCTCTCGGTCGTTCGATCACGATCGTGTGGGCGAAAACCGCACCCCATTTGGAGTCTCCTAGCTCCCTCTACCTACAAATAGGAATTTCCCCCTCCAAATCCGGGCAAACCCTAGCGAAATTCCCCCTCCGCGCCGCCGGACACGTCTGGATCGGACCGGACGCGTCCGCCCGCCGCCGCCCGGCCACTCGCGAGCTGCCACGTGGGCTTCGCCGCGCCCCCGCGCCGCCGGCCCGCCGGGCCCAGGCGGGGCCCGCCCAGCCCGCGCGCGCCGCCGCCGCGCGCCTCCGCCGCCGTCGCCGGACTCCGCCGCCGTCGCGGGTCGCCTCCGGCCGCGTCACCAGCCCGCCTGCCGGCCATCTCCCCCGCCGCCGCCGTCGTCCTCCGCTCCAGCCGCCTCCGCCCGCCGTCGCGCCCGCCGACCCGCGCCTCCGCTCCGGCGCCGTCGCCAGCCCGCCTGCCGGCCATCTCCCTCACCGCCGCCGTCGTCCTCCGCTCCCGCCGCCTCTGCCCGCCGTCGCGCCCGCCGACCCGCGCCTCCGCTCCGGCGCCGTCGCCGGTCGCCCTCCGCCGGACCCCCTCGGCCCCGGCCTCGTCCTCTCCTCCCTCCGGCGATCTCCGGCCGACGAACCTCGGCGTCCGAGCCGCGATCCGGCCAGATCCAAAGACGACGGTTGACTTCCTTCTCCCCCCCCCCCCCCGAATCCACTAAGTCATTTCTGCCACTATTTTCTTGCATTTTCATCGCACCACATCTCCGCATCCATAGCTCCGTTTCGTGCGTATAATATATCAAATTGTTCGTCTCGAAGAGTAGATCATTTCATCTCATTGCACCATTTTCATTTGAGGTCATCTTGATGCCCGAAATGCTGTTGGAAGAGGGCTATGTGCTGTTAGTTTCTGTTTCTTAACAGAACTTGCACTTTTATCATTTTTGCCATGATTAATGTGTGCACCTTATGAACTTGAGCCCTACATGTGTGTTGAACTATGCCATGCCATCTTTCCAGGGGTGTATGCCATGTATTTTTGTGATCAATATGGTGACTAGCACAAGCATTCAAACTAGGGATGATAATGTTGCTGATTTCAGGAACTTAGTAGTTTCACTAAGTCATGTCCTGCTGTTATTTTTATGCCATATGTTCATGTTGTTACAGAGAGATCTATGCCCTTTTTGAGCATGATCAGTAAGGGTGTTTTGAACATATGGATGTGCTCTATCCATCCATGCCTTTGTTGGCATTTATGGAGTAGTCTAGCATGTCATTTTCATGCTCTACTTTTGCTTCAAAATGTTTCCTGGCAGATTGTTTACATGAGATTCAATTTTCACGAGGTTGTTGTAGTTGACCCGTGTATGCTATGATGTTGTTCTTGCCATGTATAGCTTCTATGCCATGTCTTCTTGATGGGTGTATGCTTAGTTTATCATGAGATGCTCTGTAGTGAGTGCATCGAGCTCACGAACATGCCTACTTGATATCTGTTTTTGCCATGCCCAGTTTTTCTGCTAAGTCTGAGATCTGTAATAAAAACTTGCTATGTTTACATGGGTTCCACCATTTCTTATGGTCCTTTTTGGCTTATGGTCAGTAAGGGACTACTGATCTATGTGTTGATTAGAATCATGTCATGCCTTGTTTTGCTATTATAAGTTCATGTAGCTTGTTGTTTGCTTGCTCTAAACATGCCTTCCTGAAGTTAAATTCTAGCATACTAATATTTTCACTAAGTCTGTGAACCTGATATTTTTTGCGCTTTCACCATGCTTGTTTGAGCCTGTTATGATGTGATTTAGCCGTAGCTCAGTGTTCCTCTTTTGTTAAGCGTCTCCTGTAGATCACTGCCATATGCTTTGTTTTTATGTTGGGGTGATGTAGCATAGTTTCTTGTTGCAAGCTAAGTAGCATCATGCTGTTAAACGCCGATTTGTGCCATTATTGTTTTGCTTGCCATTTGCAAACCGTGCATCCTATTCCGGTGATCTTTATATCGATTTCAACCAAAATCATCTCATCTTTCCAGCGGCACACTTGGTTTGCCAAGTTGATGCCCGGTTCATCATTTTCCTCCCGGAGCACACATATGCATTGCATATCACATCTCGCATCGCATGTCATGTATTGCATCATATTGCTTGTGCATTGTTCCTTGTTTGATTGTGGTTCCGTTGCTTGTGTTCTTGCTTTGGGTAGAGCCGGGAGACGAGTACGTGAACAAGGAACCTGTTGAGAACGCCTTCGAGGATCAAGCCTTCGACAACTCTGAGAACCTTGCAGGCAAGATGACCATACCTTCGATATCACTTCTATCTTTGCTTGCTAGATGCTCGCTCTTTTGCTTTGCCTATGCTGCGATACCTACCACTTGCTATATCATGCCACCCATATTGCCATGTCAACCTCTAACCATCCATGTCCTAGCAAACCGTTGATTGGCTATGTTACCGCTTTGCTCAACCCCTCTTATAGCGTTGCTAGTTGCAGGTGAAGATGAAGTTTGTTCCTTGTTGGAACACGGATATTTTGGGATATCACAATATCTATTGTTTTAATTAATGCATCTATATACTTGGTAAAGGGTGGAAGGCTCGGCCTTATGCCTGGTGTTTTGTTCCACTCTTGCCACCCTAGTTTCCGTCATACCGGTGTTATGTTCCTTGATTTTGCGTTCCTTACGCGGTTGGGTGATTTATGGGACCCCCGTGACAGTTCGCTTTGAATAAAACTCCTCCAGCAAGGCCCAACCTTGGTTTTACCATTTGCCACCTAAGCCTTTTTCCCTTGGGTTTTCGCGAGCCCGAGGGTCATCTTTATTTACCCCCCCCCCCCCCGGGCCAGTGCTCCTCTGAGTGTTGGTCCAAACTAGAGCACTGTGCGGGACCATTCCTTGGCAACTTGGATTACGTCGGTACCTATACGCTTAGCTTATCCGGTGTGCCCTGAGAACGAGATATGTGCAGCTCCTATCGGGATTTGTCGGCACAGTCGGGTGGTCTTGCTGGTCTTGTTTTACCATTGTTGAAATGTCATGCGAACCGGGATTCCGAGACTGATCGGGTCTTCCCGGGAGAAGGTTTATTCCTTCGTTGACCGTGAGAGCTTGTGATGGGCTAAGTTGGGACACCCCTGCAGGGTATTATCTTTCGAAAGCCGTGCCCGCGGTTATGAGGCAGATGGGAATTTGTTAATGTCCGGTTGTAGAAAACCCGAAGTTGACCTTAATTAAAATACATCAACCGCGTGTGTAACCGTGATGGTCCCTTCTCGGCGGAGTCCGGGAAGTGAACACGGTGTTGGAGTTATGATTGATGCAGGTTGCTCTTGGATCACTTCTTGATCACTACTAGCTTCACGACCGTGCCTTGCTTCTCTTCTCGCTCTCTTTTGCGATCGTAGCCACCATATATGCTAGTCGCTTGCCGCAGCTCCACCTCATTACACCAGCCGTCCCTTAAGCTTAAATAGTCTTGATCTCGCGGGTGTGAGATTGCTAAGTCCCCGTGACTCACAGATTCTACCAAAAACAGATGCAGGTACCGATGATACCAGCGCAGATGGCGCAACTGAGCTGAAGTGGGAGTTTGATGAGGCCCTTGGTCGTTACTATGTATCATTTCCAAACGATCAGTAGTGGAGCCCAGTTGGGGCGATCGGGGATCTGTGTTGCTTTTGGGGTAGTCTTCTTTTATTTTGGTTCCGTAGTCGGACCTTGAGTGTAAACTGAATGATGGATGTTTATTTACGTATTGTGTGAAGTGGCGACTATAAGCCAACTATGTATCTCTTTCCCTTATGTTTTACATGGGTTGTGTGAAGATTACCTCACTTGCGACATTGCTTTCAATGCGGTTATGCCTCTAAGTCGTGCGTCGACACGTGGGAGATATAGCCGCATCGAGGGCGTTTCAAGTTGGTAATCAGAGCCTTCCCTGACCTTAGGAGCCCCACTGCTTGATCATTTTTAGCGGCTGAGTTGTGTCTAAAAAAATGTTTTGAGTCATTTAGGATTATATATATCGGAGAGTTAGGAATTCTTTTTACTCCTCAGTCCCTTCATCGCTCTGGTGAGGTCTCCTGACGTAGAAGTTTTGACTTTCCTCTCCTCAAATTTCACTAAAAAAAAATTAGGATCACGCGGGTATCTTGGAATCGTTCCGATGGTTCTATGATGAGAACATTGTCTTGGTGCCTCCTGTCAGGGGTTTAGTGGAAGTGTCCCGGGGAGTTGAGCTCTGAGGTGTTGTCGTCATAATTTTATCGTTGCAGTTCTGGAATACCTGAGTTTAGTACGCCGACATCGAAAATCTCTTTTATGCAGTTTGTTGGTGAGATAACCCCGATAACCCAGTACTGAGGTGACTACGGGAGTATTGCCATGACTCGTATAATGGATGCTTTTCGAAGGTTGAGGTACACGATTTCCGAAGGTTTCTTGGTTATGTGTTGAAGGATGGATACAGCTGGATGTAGGGATTGTTAGTTTGGGTGAGATATATTGCTTCCCCTGTATCCCCAACACCTGATTGCATAACCGGAAAGTTTCGGGAGTTTATAGGTGGGATTCAAGTAGCTCTAGCTTTTCTTCCGCAGATATTTGGTTTGTGATTCGGTAATTCTTACCACTTATTTGTTCCATTCATACCTTGTTTTTATTTTCATTCATCAATCTCTTATCAAGTGGCTTCTCACCTTAATGGACGTGATGTTTACTTTGGAATTCATTCGTTCATCCCTGTTCGAATGTTTATTGTGAAGACTATATGTTGCAATTTCTATCCGTTGATTCAACTTGTCTATCTGTCTATCAAGATGCTAACGGATGTCACCCTCTTCAGGATGGCTCCGCCAACACGTCAGAATCCGGAACGCAGTGATGGGAGTCAGGCGAACCCTCCACCGCCACCTCCGCCTCCGGAGGCATGGCAAACTTTGATGGCAACCACTAACGCCAACGCTCAGTTGTTGATTCAGCTGATGCAAGAGCGTAACCAAGGACAAGGCAACCAAGGGAATCAAGGTCAAGGGCAGTTCTACCATCAGCCTCAGTTCCCTACCCTCAACCAGTTCCTTGCAAATCAGCCAAAGTCTTTCAGCAACTGTGCCGAGGCCACAGATGCCGACGATTGGCTCGTGGATATCAACAAGCATTTCGAATGCAGCAATGTCAGACCTGAGGACTACGTCAAGTTTGCGTCTTTTCAGCTCAAGGATCAGGCAGCTGATTGGTTCTAGAAATACAAGGATTCCAGAGGAGGTCGAGTGATTACTTGGACTGATTTCTGTCGGGACTTTAAAGCTCACCACATTCCTACCAGTGTTGTTGAGAGCAAGCGTGAGGAGTTCCGCAATCTCAAGCAAGGCAACATGTCAGTGTACGAATACAACATGCAGTTTCAGAAACTTGCTCGCTTCGCTAAACAAGATGTTCCTGATGAAAAGAGTATGATCTATCAATTCAGAGGTGGCCTTAGAGAGGATCTGCAGTTAGCTCTTGTTCTTGTTGAGCCTACTTAGTTTGATCAATTCTACAATATGGCCCTCAAGCAAGAAGGTGCTCAGCTCAAGTGTGAGGCTTCTAAGAAGAGAATCAGGGATGCAGTTCAGTCTTCTTCTTCCTCTCAAGGTGCAGCTAAGCAGCAAAAGTTCTACCTTCCTCCTCCTCCGTTCCGTCAGCCTTATCAACAGAAGAACTCAGGTGGTCGTGGATCTTCCCACCCACCCAACCCAGGCTACCAGAACAAGTCTCAGCCTCAAGCTCCAAGGTCAAATGCTCCTTATCACCGTCCGCTCTCAGAGGTGACCTGCAACAAGTGCCAGCAGAAGGGTCACTATGCGAACAAATGCTTCAACCAAAGGCATCTTCCTCCTCCTCCTCCTGTGAGGTCTTCAAGCAATGCAGTGGTCAAGAATAATCCCAAGTCTGCAAAGGTGAACATGATGAATGCAGCGCAAGCAGAGGATTCTTCTGATGTGATAATGGGTAATCTTCCAGTTAATGATATTCCTGCAAAAGTCTTATTTGATACCGGTGCATCGCATTGTTTCATGTCTAGATCATTTGTCACAAAGCATGATTTCATTTCGGAAATGTTGGAAAAACCCATGGGAGTTGTTTCTCCGGCCTCTTCTATGAGGGCTACCACAATGATTCCGGATGTCTCTATCCAGATGGGCGACTATAGATTTCTATCTAAACCATTTGTTCTTGGTGACTCGGATATTGATCTAATTCTCGGGATGGACTGGCTTTCTCAGCACAAAGCTCAACTTGATTGTGCTGCCAGGCAGATTCAATTGACACACCCTTCTGAGGATGTTATCATCTATGCCGCTCGTGACGAAACCATTCGGTTGTTTTCTCTCAATGAGAAGGGCGAGTTGGATGCTATCTCTCAGATTCCAGTCGTTTGTGAGTACCAAGATGTCTTTCCAGAATAGCTTCCGGGTATGCCTCCTCATCGGCCAGTCGAATTCGTTATCGATCTTGAGCCCGGCACTGAACCCGTTTGCAAGCGTCCTTACAAGCTTGGACCCAAGGAGCTGAAAGAATTGAAGAAGCAGCTCGATGAACAAGAGCGTCTGGGTTTGATCAGACCGAGTTCATCTCCATGGGGTTGTGGAGTTCTTTTTGTCCAGAAGAAGGATGGCACGGACCGACTTTGCGTCGATTACCGTCCATTGAACAAGAAGACAATCAAGAACAAGTATCCACTTCCCAACATCAATGAGCTATTCGAGCAACTCAAAGGCGCTAAAGTATTCTCCAAGCTTGACCTTCGTGTGGGTTATCATCAGATTCGCATTCGTGAACAAGATATTCCCAAGACAGCATTCAGAACAAGCTTTGGTTCTTATGAATATACTATCATGTCTTTCGGCCTTGTCAATGCTCCTCCAACATTCTCTCGAATGATGAACTTTATCTTCAACCCCTACACCAATGATTTCGTCTTGGTGTATCTCGATGATATTTTGGTCTTCTCCAAGAACAAGCAGGATCATGTTAAACATTTGCGACTGGTGCTCGACAAGCTCAGAGAGCATCAATTCTATGCGAACTTTTCCAAATGTGAGTTCTGGCTTGATGAAGTTCTTTATCTTGGTCACATCATCTCCGCCAAGGGCATCGCTGTTAATCCCGAGAAGGTGTCTTCACTTGTGAATTGGGAACCTCCTCAGAATGTCAAGCAGCTCCGCAGTTTTCTCGGTCTTGCAAGCTATTGCCGAAGATTCGTTGAGAATTTCTCTAAGATTGCAAAGCCTCTTTCCAACCTCCTCCAGAAGCATGTCAAGTATGTCTGGACGCCTGAGTGTGATGTCGCTTTCAACACCCTCAAAGAGAAGCTAGTTACAGCTCCTGTCTTGACTCCTCCTGATGAATCCAAGCCATTCGAAGTTTTCTGTGATGCTTCCTTGCAAGGTCTCGGTGCTGTGTTAATGCAAGAGAAGAAAGTTGTGGCCTATACCTCTCTTCAGTTGAAGCCCAACGAAAAGAACTATCCCACTCACGATCTCGAGTTGGTGGCAGTTGTCCATGCATTGATAACATGGAGACATCTCTTGTTGGGAAGGAAAGTGGACATTTTCACCGATCACAAGAGCCTCAAGTATATCTTCACTCAACCAAACCTCAACCTCAGGCAAACTCGATGGGTCGAAATGATTCAAGAGTACAATCCAAGTATTGAATATACTCCTGGCAAGGCGAATGTGATTGCAGATGCTTTGAGCAGAAAGGCTTATTGCAACAGCTTAATTCTCAAGCCCTTCCAACCGGACCTTTGTGAAGCTTTCCGCAAGTTGAATCTTCAAGTTGTTCCTCAAGGCTTTCTTGCCAACCTCATAGTCTCTCCTACTTTGGAAGATCAAATTCGTGAGGCACAACTCCTGGATACCATGGTGAAGAAAGTGAAACGTGGTATTGACAAGGGCATTTCCAAATACAAGTGCTATCGCTTGGATGACAAAGATACTCTTTTCTTCGAGGATCGAATTGTGGTTCCCAAAGGCGATCTGAGAAAAGTCATCATGAATGAGGCACACAATTCCCTCCTATCCATTCATCCTAGAAGTACGAAGATGTACCATGACCTCAAGCAGTCGTTTTGGTGGACTCGAATGAAGCGAGAGATTGCTCAGTTCGTGAATGAATGTGATGTCTGCAGAAGGGTGAAAGCAGAACACCAAAGACCAGCTGGTCTCCTCCAACCTCTTGCTATTCCGGAATGGAAGTTTGATCATATTGAGATGGACTTCGTGACTGGATTTCCTAAGTCCAAGCGTGGAAATGATGCTATCTTCGTTGTCATTGACAAGCTTACTAAAGTGGCTCATTTCCTTCCTATCAAAGAATCTATCACAGCAGCTCAGCTGGCAGAGCTATACACCTCCAGAATTGTCTCCTTGCACGGTATTCCACAATTGATCTCTTCAGACCGTGGAAGCATCTTCACTTCTAAGTTCTGGGACTCCTTTCAGAAGGCCATGGGCACCAACATTCGTTTCAGCACAGCTTTCCATCCTCAAACAAGTGGCCAAGTCGAGCGAGTCAATCAAATCCTTGAAGATATGCTCAGGGCTTGTGTCATTTCCTTTGGCATGAAGTGGTAAGAGTGTCTTCCATATGCCGAGTTCTCCTACAACAACAGCTTCCAAGCTAGTTCGGGCAAGGCCCCATTCGAAATTTTCTATGGCAGAAAGTGCCATACTCCTCTCAATTGGTCCGAGACAGGTGAACGCCAACTTCTTGGCAACGACTTGATCACAGAAGCTGAAGAAATGTGCAAAGTCATTCGCGAGAATCTCAAAGCCGCGCAATCACGCCAGAAGGGCTATTATGATGACAAGCACCGTGATGTGGCTTTTGAAATCGGAGACCATGTCTACCTCCGCGTCTCTCCAATGAAAGGCACTCGTCGCTTCGGTATCAAAGGGAAGCTTGCCCCTAGATATGTGGGTCCTTTCAAGATCATTGGCAAAAGAGGCGATCTCGCCTATCAACTTGAGCTTCCATCCAACTTTGCAAACGTGCACGATGTGTTTCACGTGTCACAGCTCCGCAAGTGCTTCAAGATTCCTGAGCGCACCATCAACTTTGAAGAAATTGACCTCCAAGAAGATCTCTCTTATCATGAGCACCCCATTGCTATTCTTGAAGAAACCGAGCGCAAGACTCGCAACAATTCAATCAAATTCCTGAAATTGAAGTGGTCACACCATTCCGACCGAGAAGCCACCTGGGAACGCGAGGATCACCTCCATTCCGAATATCCGGAGTTCTTTCAGTCCTAGATCTCGGGACGAGATCCTCTTGTAGTGGTGGAGTGTTGTAACACCCCGGATGTAACTTTCCATATTTGTAACTCCAACTCTTGCCATTTTCGGCATTGTGATATGATATTCCCTCCGTGGTTGGGTTTTTCTTCATTTTGCATTTTGTCCATGTCATGCATCTCATATCATGTGATCATGTGCATCGCATTTGCATACATGTTCGTCTCATGATTCCGAGCTTTTTCCCCGTTGTCCGTTTTGCATTCCGACACTCCCACATGCACCGGCGCACCCCTCTTGTTCTTTTTCCGTGTGCGGGTGTTGAACGTTCTCGGAATGGACCAAGCCTTGACAAGTGGCCCTGGTATAGCACCGGTAGACCACCTGTCAAGTTTCGGGTCATTTGGAGCTCGTTTGGTACTCCAACGGTTAACCGCACTCTCGCAAAGGCCTCTTTTGAGTTGCAGCCCAACACCCCTCCAAAACAGCCCAATAACCCATCTAAGTCACCTCCATGCTCTCGGTCGTTCGATCACGATCGTGTGGGCGAAAACCGCACCCCATTTGGAGTCCCCTAGCTCCCTCTACCTACAAATAGGCATTTCCCCCTCCAAATCCGGGCAAACCCTAGCGAAATTCCCCCTCCGCGCCGCCGGACACGTCCGGATCGGACCGGACGCGTCCGCCCGCCGCCGCCCGGCCACTCGCGAGCTGCCACGTGGGCTTCGCCGCGCCCCCGCGCCGCCGGCCCGCCGGGCCCAGGCGGGGCCCGCCCAGCCCGCGCGCGCCGCCGCCGCCGTCGCCGGACTCCGCCGCCGTCGCGGGTCGCCTCCGGCCGCGTCACCAGCCCACCTGCCGGCCATCTCCCCCGCCGCTGCCGTCGTCCTCCGCTCCGGCCGCCTCCGCCCGCCGTCCCGCCCGCCGACCCGCGCCTCCGCTCCGGCGCCGTCGCCGGCCGCCCTCCGCCGGACCCCCTCGGCCCCGGCCTCGTCCTCTCCTCCCTCCGGCAATCTCCGGCCGACGAACCTCGGCGTCCGAGCCGCGATCCGGCCAGATCCAAAAACGACGGTTGACTTTCTTCTCCCCACCGAATCCACCAAGTCATTTCTGCCATTATTTTCTTGCATTTTCATCGCACCACATCTCTGCATCCATAGCTCCGTTTCGTGCGTATAATATATCAAATTGTTCGTCTCAAAGAGTAGATCATTTCATCTCATTGCACCATTTTCATTTGAGCTCATCTTGATGCCCAAAATGCTGTTGGAAGAGGGCTATGTGATGTTAGTTTCTGTTTCTTAACAGAACTTGCACTTTTATCATTTTTGCAATGATTAATGTGTGCGCCTTATGAACTTGAGCCCTACATGTGTGTTGAACTATGCCATGCCATCTTTCCAGGGGTGTATGCCATGTATTTTTGTGATCAATATGGTGACTAGCACAAGCATGCAAACTAGGGATGATAATGTTGTTGATTTCGGGAACTTAGTAGTTTCACTAAGTCATGTCCTGCTGTTATTTTTATGCCATATGTTCATGTTGTTACAGAGAGATCTATGCCCTTTTTGAGCATGATCAGTAAGGGTCTTTTGAACATATGGATGTGCTCTATCCATCCATGCCTTTGTTGGCATTTATGGAGTAGTCTAGCATGTCATTTTCGTGCTCTACTTTTGCTTCAAAATGTTTCCTGGCAGATTGTTTACATGAGATTCAATTTTCACGAGGTTGTTGTAGTTGACCCGTGTATGCTATGATGTTGTTCTTGCCATGTATAGCTTCTATGCCATGTCTTCTTGATGGGTGTATGCTTAGTTTATCATGAGATGCTCTGTAGTGAGTGCATCGAGCTCACGAACATGCCTACTTGATATCTGTTTTTGCCATGCCCAGTTTTTCTGCCAAGTCTGAGATCTGTAATAAAAACTTGCTATGTTTACATGGGTTCCACCATTTCTTATGGTCCTTTTTGGCTTATGGTCAGTAAGGGACTACTGATCTATGCGTTGAGTAGAATCATGTCATGCCTTGTTTTGCTATTATAAGTTCCTGTAGCTTGTTGTTTGCTTGCTCTAAACATGCCTTCCTGAAGTTAAATTCTAGCATACTAATATTTTCACTAAGTCTGTGAACCTGATATTTTTTGCGCTTTCACCATGCTTGTTTGAGCCTGTTATGATGTGATTTAGCCGTAGCTCAGTGTTCCTCTTTTGTTAAGCGTCTCCTGTAGCTCATTGCCATATGCTTTGTTTTTATGTTGGGGTGCTGTAGCATAGTTTCTTGTTGCATGCTAAGTAGCATCGTGCTGTTAAACGCCGATTTGTGCCATTATTGTTTTGCTTGCCATTTGCAAACCGTGCATCCTATTCCGGTGATCTTTATATCGATTTCAACCGAAATCATCTCATCTTTCCAGCGGCACACTTGGTTTGCCAAGTTGATGCCCGGTTCATCATTTTCCTCCCGAAGCACACATATGCATTGCATATCACATCTCGCATCGCATGTCATGTATTGCATCATATTGCTTGTGCATTGTTCCTTGTTTGATTGTGGTTCCGTTGCTTGTGTTCTTGCTTTGGGTTGAGCCGGGAGACGAGTACGTGAACGAGGAACCTGTTGAGAACGCCTTCGAGGATCAAGCCTTCGACAACTCTGAGAACCTTGCAGGCAAGATGACCATACCTTCGATATCACTTCTATCTTTGCTTGCTAGATGCTCGCTCTTTTGCTTTGCCTATGCTGCGATACCTACCACTTGCTATATCATGCCACCCATATTGCCATGTCAACCTCTAACCATCCATGTCCTAGCAAACCGTTGATTGGCTATGTTACCGCTTTGCTCAGCCCCTCTTATAGCGTTGCTAGTTGCAGGTGAAGATGAAGTTTGTTCCTTGTTGGAACACGGATATTTTGGGATATCACAATATCTATTGTTTTAATTAATGCATCTATATACTTGGTAAAGGGTGGAAGGCTCGGCCTTATGCCTGGTGTTTTGTTCCACTCCTGCCACCCTAGTTTCCGTCATACCGGTGTTATGTTCCTTGATTTTGCGTTCCTTACGCGGTTGGGTGATTTATGGGACCCCCGTGACAGTTCGCTTTGAATAAAACTCCTCCAGCAAGGCCCAACCTTGGTTTTACCATTTGCCACCTAAGCCTTTTTCCCTTGGGTTTTCGCGAGCCCGAGGGTCATCTTTATTTACCCCCCCCCCCCCGGGCCAGTGCTCCTCTGAGTGTTGGTCCAAACTAGAGCACCGTGCGGGACCATTCCTTGGCAACTTGGATTACGTTGGTACCTGTACGCTTAGCTTATCCGGTGTGCCCTGAGAACGAGATATGTGCAGCTCCTATCGGGATTTGTCGGCATAGTCGGGTGGTCTTGCTGGTCTTGTTTTACCATTGTTGAAATGTCATGCGAACCGGGATTCCGAGACTGATCGGGTCTTCCCGGGAGAAGGTTTATTCCTTCGTTGACCGTGAGAGCTTGTGATGGGCTAAGTTGGGACACCCCTGCAGGGTATTATCTTTCGAAAGCCGTGCCCGCGGTTATGAGGCAGATGGGAATTTGTTAATGTCCGGTTGTAGAAAACCCGAAGTTGACCTTAATGAAAATACATCAACCGCGTGTGTAACCGTGATGGTCCCTTCTCGGCGGAGTCCGGGAAGTGAACACGGTGTTGGAGTTATGTTTGACGCAGGTTGCTCTAGGATCACTTCTTGATCACTACTAGCTTCACGACCGTGCCTTGCTTCTCTTCTCGCTCTCTTTTGCGATCGTAGCCACCATATATGCTAGTCACTTGCCGCAGCTCCACCTCATTACACCAGCCTTCCCTTAAGCTTAAATAGTCTTGATCTCGCGGGTGTGAGATTGCTGAGTCCCCGTGAGTCACAGATTCTACCAAAACAAATGAAGTACCGATGATACCAGCGCAGATGGCGCAACTGAGCTGAAGTGGGAGTTTGATGAGGCCCTTGGTCGTTACTATGTATCATTTCCAGACGATCAGTAGTGGAGCCCAATTGGGGCGATCGGGGATCTGTGTTGCTTTTGGGGTAGTCTTCTTTTATTTTGGTTCCGTAGTCGGACCTTGAGTGTAAATTGAATGATGGATGTTTATTTACGTATTGTGTGAAGTGACGACTGTAAGCCAACTATGTATCTCTTTCCCTTATGTTTTACGTGGGTTGTGTGAAGATTACCTCACTTGAGACATTGCTTTCAATGCGGTTATGCCTCTAAGTCGTGCTTCGACACGTGGGAGATATAGCTGCATCGAGGGCGTTTCATAGCGGCCCACTCTACTTGGTTGTACACTAAGCTCACAGGGATCTCCTTCCCATCGGGCCCCACAGATCTGACCTCGGCCATGTGGTTCGGATCCGCCTTCTTGTACCGCGTCTTCACCATGGCCCAGGCCTCCCTGGAGCCTTGACGACAGGCCGATATCTTCCATAGACGGAAGCGCTGCCTTGCTCCCTGAAGCTTCTCCGCAAGCCCTCCAAGACCCTCGGGTAGGGATACGGACGGCCATAAGGCCTGGGCGACGCTGCTCATCGCCTGCCGAACACGTTCGTGCAGTTGCAGCAGCTCGGGAAGTTGATCACCCGTTGCACCGGGTATTTCCTCCGCAGGGCGACCTGTGAGCACACCTACAGACACATTTTTGTCAATTCGACTTCCTCGCCAAACTCTTCTTTTCAAAAGAGTTTGCTCAAGCACTTACTGTAGATGCCGCGACGAAGCCGCTGATTCTCCTTCACGGAGCCAGACAGCTGGGCCCGAACACCTTTTAGCTCTTCTCCAAGCTCGGTGTGGGCATCTTGGAGTTTGTTCCTCTCCTGCTGCACCTTCATAAGCACCCTCTCGCCGGCCTTCAGTTGGCGCAGTAGCTGTTGCTTGTCCGGATCAAGTCCGGCAACATCTGCAATATCATTGTCAGACTTATGCACACGCCGCACACCGCTTACCTTTTTTGAAATATGTGTTACCGGAGGGGGTCTCGGTGTCTCCTCCTGCAGCGGCTAGTGCGGCCTCAAGTTGGGCTTTGCACTCTTGTAGATCCTGGGACAATTGGGTATTCTTCTCCGTAAGATCCTGCGTATTAAATGATCCTTAAATTAGTTATTTTAACTACTTTAAGTCTCGGGGGCTACTGGCATATACAACTATTAAAATCCCTTACCCGTATGTCTTTCACATACTACTCCGTGGCTCTGGTTAAACCATCTTGAGCAGCACGGAGGTGCGCGTCTCCCGCGTTAAAGGCATTCAACGCCTCAGGGGAGAAACACGCGTCTCGAAGAACTGTCCGGCGGTGCCTGTGATTCATGGCGCTCTCCACCTCAGACCTGGTGGCGGACAACCTATCGGCATCCTCCGCTCGAGGAGCATCCGGCTCGCGCCTTGCGCTCGCCTCCCCCCCCCCAGACCAGGTGTTGGAGCCTGGCTGGCGGAGGCTTGGTTGGCGACCTCTCCGGGCATAGTCCGGCGAGCGCTCTTCCTCCTGAAAAAGTTATGAGCATCAATATACCTCACAGGGGCCTTTCCCTTAAAAACGGTGGTGTGTCATACCGTTGCGGCGACGTTTCAATTCGCACCGCACCCCTCTTCTGCCTGCTGGGCCGCACTGACCCTGGTTGGTCAGTCGCCGCGGGATCAGCTTCTCGCCTTGAAGGCACCTCCTGTGAGACACCGTTGGTATGCGGTGGTCAGAAATAAGCACGGACGAAGTGATGGTGTTAGGGCTCTGGTCATAGTTACCTGAGAAGCCGGAGATAAACCGGGGTAGTCAGCCGTAATGGCGACTAGAGCATTGTCCATGCTAAGCTGGTGGAACACCCCGTCGATCAGCTCCACCTTTATATCTGGATCCTCTTCGGAGGCCGGATCAAGGGATCTTCCCGGATCCTCGGGTTGTGGAGCCGGACTGTGTATGTCCTCCACATCCCGGCGCAATTCCTGCGTCGAAAATCATAAAGTAAGGCTCTTAACTTTGAAAGCGCGGATCGGATGAGCAAGCGTCCGCTTACCCAGCTCTGAGGGTTATTCATGGAGAATCCATTCAATGGGCTCGTTTGGAGGAAGTCCTCCTTCTCCCCCTTGTACAAGCCGGACAGGATCTTCACCAGATATGCGGCCGATCCCGGCCCCTTGCGGCCATGACGGGTGGCGTCATTCTCCCCGTTGAAATCCCACATGGGGTGGCCCCTATATTGGAGCGGCTGCACCCCTCGCATAATGCACGTGGCCATGACTCCAATCATGGTCAATCCGGAATGGGCCAGCAACCTTATCCGGCCCATCAAATAATGGACGCTCCTGTCTTCCTCCTGTTGAGGGCTCCGTGGGCGCCAACTCATGCGTTTCTTCAGAGGAGCCTTGCTGGACTCCGGGAGGCCGATCTGAACTGGGTCCGGCAGTGGAGCATCTTCCACATAAAACCATTCCGAGGGCCAGTCTTCGGACGCCTTCTTTGGGGTTCCGGATAGATATCCGGTCCCGGCGATGCGCCATATTTCGGCTCCGCCCACTTGATATATTGACCCCTCGTGAGAACGGGGTACGAGGCAAAATAGTCTCTTCCACAGCGCAAACTGGGGCTCGATGCTGAGGAACAGCTCGCAAAGAGCTACGAAGCCCACGATGTGCAGAATGGAGGCGGGCGTAAGGTGATGAAGCTGGAGTCCGTAGAACTCCAGTAGCCCTCGAGACACAGATGTATGGGAAATCCGAGCCCCCTTATTAGATAAGGGACGAAACACACCCGCTCTCCTTTAGAGGGACTAGGGGTATTCTCCGCCTGCTTTCCACCTTTGTAGGTGGCCAGCCCGGCTCGAATCGGGACCATAAAGGCCGGAGGAAGGTATCCCTCCGCTTGGAGCGTCACGAGCTCGTTGTGCGGGACTGAACATCTCCTCCAATCTCCTGGCTGAGGGCTGGAAGTGCGGGAGGAGGAGCCGCGTCGACGGTCCATGATGGAGTGGATTTTTTGTCAGAAACGCTCCGATGAGTACTCGCGGAAGGAGGATGGTGTGATTTGGATCTGGATTCTTGCCTCTCTTATAGGCAGCTTATTCGTGCAGCTAGGGGGTAAAATGTAAAAATACCTTGGCCTTTCGCATTCGTACGACACGTGGAAGAGGGCCATTATTGGGCGTGGAAGCCAAGGAGCGCAACATTTATAAGGAAGCCGGACACTATTCGGCAAGCACATGGAATTTGGAGGAGAACCCGCTTGCAACGCCGAAGACAATATACGCGTTGGACTCGTCGTCATTGAAGCCTGGTTCGGGGGCTACTGAGGGAGTCCTGGACTAGGGGGTGTCGTGGGTAACGAACACCTATGGGGCAGGGCCCCTTTCGGTCCCGCAGGGAGCGGAGAGCGCACGAAGAGCGGATCGAGGCGGAGCACGCGAGCGATTTTTACCCAGCTTCGGAGCTCTTCGGAGAGATAATACTCCTAATGCTGCTCTGTGTTTGTATTTAGTTCTTGCTTGAGAGCGTGAGAGTGATGTAGTTTCGAATGAGTCGAACCCCCCTCTACGTTGCGCATGGGCCTCCTTTTATAGGCTCAAGGGGTCACCGACAGGTGGCAACGCAGACAAGGGTACAAATGTAAAAAGGGTGGTTGGTACAACTGCTATCTACAGTGCACCCTACCTAACTCTGACGGCAGGGGACAAGAGCATTTAATGCCCGTCCGCGTCGCCTAAACAGTGCAGAAAAGCGACTGTTAGGTGCGCCACCGCTTGCCACGATGTCCTTCTCGTCATCTCCACTTGCCACCTCGCACTACTTAGCTGCACAGCTTCCCGCCACGTACGCCTGGAATGGTCCTGCGGCGACACGTCGACGGATGCGCTGGAGCATGGGTGCAGAGTGGTGGCTTCGCCGCGGCAAGCGCCTTGCCGCGGTCGTTGTCTTGTCGTACCCGAAAGCTTGTCGCTCGTCGGGTCTTGTCGGGACGCGCGGCGCGTCGCGGCAAGTTCTTTGAAGTGCCTTGGTTGGCCTTCCCGGCAAGCTCCTCTTGCCGGGGCCTCGTCCTTCCCGGCAAGCTCCTCTTGCCAGAGTCTTGTCTTCTCAGTTAAAACACTTTGTTCTTGAATGGCATCAATAGGAACTACGGAGGATCTTGGCGGACACCCGGCAAGCCTTGCCGCGGGACGCTGCGACTACCCGTGCACAAGTTCGGGATACTAAGGTACCCCTACTTTAGTACACCGACAGGAGCCCCCGGGCCTGGGCCACGCACGGTGCCGAGCGCTGTTGGGCTAGGCCCAAAACAGGGCACGGGCACACGCGGCCTGGGTCCACACCAAATCTAACTCGGTATCCACCGCGCCCTCCCGTAACGGCACGCGTCAAACGCGGCGTCGTGGGAGAGATCGTGGGCGATTCTTTAATCGAAAAAGGCATAACGTTCGCCTCCTCCTCTTTATAAGCAGGGGAAACAGGGGCCGTTCCCCCACCTTCGCCACTTGCAGTTGCTTCCTCAGAAATCTCCGCCGCTCCCCTCCGCTTCTCAAAGCCGAAAGAGAGCAGCGCTCCGCCGCCCGTCGCCGCCATCGCCGCCAACGCCCCCGCTCTCCCCCACCGCCTCCGCTATGGCTCCGAAGACTGGGAAGGGTGCGAAGTCGGCCGAGGCGCTGCGGCTTGAGGCGCTGTGCAAGGAGCGAGCACTTCCCCCCCCCCCCCCCCCCCCCCGAGCTCTCCGCGAAGGATCTGCGCGAGTGGTTCTATCTCTTCTGGTCGACGGAGACGCGGGCGCATCCGCGCACGCGGGTACTCTCCGCCGAAGCATCTACCTCGAAACGGTGTCCAAAAGGATACTACTTCTTTCCATTGTTCTTCTGTGACATCATGAACACATATGGGCTCCATCTCCTCGATTTCACCCCCAATGCCGTTCTGACCATGGTGGTTTTCGCGCATCTCTGTGAGAACTTCGTCGGAATCCACCCAAACGTAGCCCTTTTCCGCCACTATTTCATGCCCCGGGTCGAGAAAGGAGAGCCCTTATCTGGCGGGATCGCCTGGATCTCGAGAGCCGGTAAAAAGGAGGTCTATCTGGAGGGGGAGCTCTGTAGCAAATGGGAGGAGTGGAGAGCGGAGTGGTGTTGGATTGTTGATGAGAACCCGCAGCCATTCACCAACTTGCGCCAAGCCCGAGTAGTGCGCGGCGGCGATTGGAGCGCCCTGGCGGCGGACGATGCCAGAATGCCAGACTGAAGATCGCCACCACCCGGATCTTGCAGCTCAGGCTTGCCGGGCTCATGGTTGGTGTTGTTGGTGCGGACTTTCTTTGCCGCCGCATCGCCCTTCTGCAGGAGGGGGGGAGACCCGCCTGGCTGTTCGGGGGTCCGGCGGATTTCATGAGGCTGCGCCCAGGCCTCAATTTTAACTTCACTGTTTTGGAGTTGGACGGGACGCTCAAGGAACTATTCAAGCACGACCCCAACCATCCTGAGTGGTTCAGGCTGCCGCAGGGCGTCGTCCCGTTGTGCAACAACTCCCAGCTCGACCGCATCCACGCAATGATGCCGGAGTGTGACTCGCATGGGATTATCCCAACTTGGCAGGAGCCCGCCGACGACATCGTGCAGCAATTCTTCGACGATTTGGTGGAGGTGGCAGTCCGCGCCGACGAGCAGAGGCTCCTCACCCGCGACACCACTGATGACGAGATGCGGCGCATCACCACCAGGGCAGAAGAGGCGGCGGCGGCCGCCGCCGCGGGCGAGTTCGGGTTTACTTTGGAGGAGGCAGAGGCAGCCGAGGCGGCAAGCCTTGCCGACCGAGAGGAGCTTGTCGGGGAGGTCGTTGGCGAGGGAGAGCCCGAAGCCGAAGCGAGCGAGCCCGCCGGGGGCGCAAGTGGCCAGCCGTCTTCAAGCAACTTGCCGCAGATGGAGCCCTCGGTGCAGCCCCCAGCTCAACCAAGAAGGTGCCTCCGCAGGACCGGAGACACAGCAGGGCGGCAGACGGGTCAACAGCCGCCGCGCCGTGGGACACGCTCCACCTCGCCAAGCACCGTTGCCACGGGAGCATCTCACGCCGCACCGGCAACTGGAGCGGGGTCTTCTCGGGCCGCCGCTTCCAATTCTGCCGCAGCTCCCGCCAAGCGTCCAAGGGAGCCTACTCCTCCGCCTCGTCGCGCTAAAAGGATACCAGACTTTGATCTCTCCGCGCTCAACTCCGACGAGGAGGAAGAAGAGGAGGGCGAGTAAGTCTTTTCTTTTTGTTGTACTTATGGTTCTTCAATTCTTGCTGTTTCTTGTCTTGTATCTGATCTGCTTTCTTCTGAACCTTGTTCCTTTCCAGGACTCTAGCCCAGAGAGCGGCGAAGAGGGCTAAGGTCCCCGTGGTTGTCATCGAGGACGATCCTGCTGTGACAACGGAGGATGCATCCGAGACCACCTTGTCGGACCCGGCAATCTCTCCCCAAAGCAGCCCCCAGCGCAGCCCCCAGCGTAAGTACATAACTTTACTTCCCGCTGTCGTGCGCGCATGGGTGCTCTTTCCTTGATGATGTCTTGATTGTTGGTTTGCTTGTGTAGGAGCAGAACAGGCCCATCGGGAACAACCAGAAGTCGCTCCTGAGGTGCTATCTGCTTCAACTATGCCGCCAAGGGCAGATTCCCCGGCAAGGGAGCGCTCTCCGGCAAGGGAGAGGTCCCCGGCAAGGGGCAGTTCTCCGGCAAGGGACAGGACCAGTGATCCCCCGGTGGTGGAGCCCATGATTACAGAGCCCAGCATAGGTAATCCTTCTTGTCAGAAAACTTTCCTTGGGTTCTTCTTCTTCTGATCTTCTTTTTTGGATATTTGCTTGAATTTTTCTACCTCTTTCTGTCTTCAGTCCTCCCTCCTCAGAGCCCACGGAAACCGATGCCACCGGCGAGGAGAACGTGCGCGGCAATACTGACGATGCCGCTGCTACCGAAGAAGAGGCCGGCGCTGATGATCCCGCCGACGAAGAGGCCGCCAGGGCCGCTGGCGCAGGAGCTGGCGAGGGGTCCGGCGATCGTACTGACGACCCGGGGGCCGCAGGAGCGCAAGGCGCTACGCCGACCGCCGATCCCTCTACCGCTGACGCAACGCCAGGCTCCAAAGAGCCCTAGCCCGGCGCCTACTTGAAGGCCGGCGACGGTGTCTTCATCAAGCTCCCTGGGCTTCAAGCTCCAGGGCGCCGGTCGAGGGAGAGGCTTTTGACAGAGAAGTGCTCGCCTCCGCTGGGCTGACCATGGTGGACGCGCCAAGCAGCAGCGGCGGCGAGTCTGAGGAGGAGCAGCTGCTCCGGAAGTTGGTGTCACTCTACCGCGCCCGCGAAGCGAAACTGGAGTCCCGGGAAGCGCTTGTCGCGCAGGCGGGAGTAGACATAGAGAAGCATGCGGAGGAGCTCCAAAGCCGCAACCAAGAGGCCCTCTGGTCCATTGCTGAGGAGAGGGCGCAGCTTGCCGAGGCGCGGAAGGCTTTTCTCCTCGAGAAGGCTGAAGCCAAAGAGCAGCAACGGCTTTCCACCGAGGAGATGTCCGTGCGAGATGGCGAGCTGACGCAGAAGAAGGTTAACTTGGACAGCCATGAGGAGGAGCTTGCCGCGCGCGAGGAGACACTTGGCGGAGCCCTCAAGGAAGCGAAGGATGCTGCCACAGCTGCCGAGGTCACCAAGAAGGAGCTGGAGGTGAGGGTGACGGAGCTAGAAGCCACCCTCAAGACAAAGAATGAAGAGCTTGCCGTGCTCCAGCGCGAGCGCGAGAAGGACGCCCTTGCCCATGGTGAGCTGCAGGGTCATCTCTCTGAGAAGGGCAGGGAGCTGAACGCCGCCAAGGACGCCAATGCCGATCTCGAGCTGAAGCTGGCTACGCTTACTGAGACGCTGGACGGCGCCAAGAAACGGGAGGAGGACTTGAAGCAGGAGCTCAAGGCCAATGAGGCATTGCTGACAAGGGCCGCCGAGACCCAGAACACCTTCAAGGATACCGTGGAGCTCTGGACGGAGGGCCTCGTCAACATCGCCGCAGTTATTGACGAGGAGCTGACGCAGCTGGAACTGGAGGGCTTTGGGTACTCCTCCGACGAAAACCTCCAGCCCAGCGCCAAGCTCACTCTGTTCTTCAAGGGCGTGGCGACGGCTCTCCAGCAACTCCGGGAAAGGATCCCAAAGCAGCTGGCTGACGAGTCGCGTGCAATCTGCGCCAGAGTTCTGGAGAAGGTGTTGGTGAAGGTGCTCTTCCGCAATCCGGGCCTCAACCTCACCAACGTCCTCAAGAAGCTGCCGGCGGGTGCTGATCTTGAGGAGCTCAGGGCCCTTGTTGCACCCATTGTGGACAAGGTGAATGAAGTCAGGAGGGTCGATGGTGATCGCGTAGACTAGGCCGCCTTTTTCCTCCTTTTTCTTGCCGCTGCCAGATATGTCACAGGAACAATCTATTAGAGCGCGGCAAGTCATTTTTGTAATATAACTTTATCTTGGGCAGTATTTGCTATGTTATTTCCTTTACTTGATTCCCTCCTTTGTATGTTTTTACCCTACACTTTTAGGGAACTTGCCGGCGCAGGTACCCTTGCCGCGAGCGCCGAGTGCGGTACATCAGCAACCTGCTGGCGGTGCTGCTTCCGGCAAGAAACCTTGTCGCAACTAGTCGCAGCACACTTAAGTTGTTGAGCGGACTCGAAACAAAGTAAGGACGCAACTAGCTACGAGTTGGTTCCTCCGCGCACAGGTTTTCCATACAAAGCACGGTCGTTCAAGGAAGATAACTTTAAAAATTTTAAAATTGATTGTGCTCAAACTTTGGCAACTTAGCTTTTCTGTCGTCTATGTCCCGGCAAGGCTATACTCCTTTGAACGATGCCTGGTCCACACCATTATCTTCTCCTCCTCCCCCCCCCCCCCGGTGAACTTGTGGGCGAAGGAACCTTCTTTTTGAGAAAAAGAAAGAAGAGAAAATAAAGATATGGAGCCTTAAGGCTCGTTATTGCTTACCGGGGGCAAGTGCTGCACAAAGTGTCAGATAATACATGCAAAAAAGAAAAAGGCATGAAATTTGACAAGATGTGCAGAGCATATGATCTTTATTTATGCACGGGATCTGCGCCCGGCTTTGTACAAAGGGTTACATGCAACAGCGGCAAGGCTTGTACAAAAGGTGGTTGCCGGAACGGGTTCCGGCAACCGCGCTTTATGGGTAAAACTTACGAAGATGCTCAATGTTCCAGGAGTTGCTCACCGGAGAGCCATCTTCGGTCTCAAGGTGGACAACGCCGGGCCTAGTGACTCGTTTCACCCGATAAGGGCATTCCCACTTCGGCGTCAACTTGTTGGAATTCTTGGCGGATTGAACGCGCCGAAGAACAAGGTCGCCTTCCTCGAGACTTCTGGCATTGACTTTGGGCTATGGTAGCGGCGCAAAGCTTGCTGATATCGAGCAGCTCGTACAGCAACCTGAAGACGATCTTCCTCAAGGAGCAGCGCGTCATCTTGCCGCAGCTGCTCTTGATCAAGCTCATCATAAGCGAGCACTCGAGGCGATCCATATACGAGTTCCGTGGGGAGAACTGCCTCTGCTCCATAGACTAGAGCAAAAGGTGTCTGGCCAGTGGCTCGATTTGGCGTCGTCCTGATCGACCAAAGAACCACTGACAGCTCCTCGATCCAATTCCTTCCGCACTTGTGCAGCCTGTCGAAAGTTCTGGTCTTGAGCCCGCGTAGCACTTCAGCGTTTGCCCTCTCCGCTTGACCGTTGCTTCTCGGGTGAGCAACAGAAGCGAAGAAGACCTTGGCGCCAAGATCTTGGACGTACTGCATGAAGGTGCGGCTCGTGAATTGTGTGCCATTGTCGGTGATGATCCTGTTAGGGACTCTGAAACGGCAAACAATTGACCTGAAGAACTTGACTGCTGATTGTGCTGTCACCTTCCTCACCGCTTCCACTTCCGGCCACTTTGTGAACTTGTCGATTGCCACGTACAAATACTCAAAGCCCCCGACAGCTCGGGGAAAGGGGCCGAGGATGTCGAGCCCCCAGACCGAAAATGGCCAGGATAAAGGGATCGTCTGGAGAGCTTGAGCTGGTTGATGTATCTGCTTGGAGTGGAACTGGCACGCTTCACACTTGGTTACTTGTGCAGTTGCATCCTGGAGGGCTGTTGGCCAAAAGAAACCTTGCCGGAAGGCTTTGCCGGCAAGTGCTCTTGCGCCAATGTGGTGACCACATATGCCTCCATGTATCTCCGCCAACAGCTTCTGTCCATCTTCCCGGGGAATACACTTCAATTTCACTCCGTTGAATCTCCTTCTGTACAGTATGTCGTCGACAAACTGGTACATACATGATTGCCGGGCTACTCTCTCCACTTCTTCTTGCTCTTCGGGAAGTTCTCCTATCTGAAGAAAACGGACAATCTACTGCGCCCATGTCGCAGCTTGCGGCTCAACGACAAGGACTAAAGGCACAAATGCTGCTGCGGGAACATCTGCTTCTGCGGCAAGAACCTGCGGTTCAGCCGGAGCTTGATGTTCCCCGGCAAGCTTGCCGGAGCAAAACTTGTCGGGAGCGTCTGCTTCAACGGAACAAGCCTTAGGGCTTGTCGGAGCAGACTGCTCCTCAGCACTCTTGTTGTTGATCTTGGGGACCTTCTTGGCGGCGGCTTCGGGGAGCTCTGCAGGAAAGTAGTCGCCGGAAACCAACTTTCTCTTCTTGCTCTGTCCAGTTGATGGTGTTACAGATGGTTGAGTCAGCCTGAGCACAAAAATCCCTGGTTCCACAGGTAACTTGAGTGCGGCGCACTTTGACAGGCCATCTACAATGTCGTTCTGAGCTCTCGGAACGTGTTCCATCTGTAGGCCGTCAAAGTGCTCTTCTAACTTTCTCACTTCATCAATGTAGGCTTCCATCAACGGACTTTGATAATCTTTATTAACTTGGCGGACGACAAGCTACGAGTCACCCCTAATAATGAGCTTCTTGATCCCAAGGTCTGCCGCGATCCTGAGTCCGGCAAGCAAACCTTCATACTCTGCAGTATTGTTTGTTGCTTGCTCCTTGGGAAAGTGCATTTGGACCACGTACTTGAGGTGCTCTCCAGTGGGTGCGACAAGCAACACGCCCGCACCGGCGCCTTGCAGCGGGAAGGCACCATCAAAGTACATGACCCATTCCTTGCTTGCTTCCTTGACGGGGATGCTCATTTCTGGAATTTCTTCATCAGGTGTTGGCGTCCATTCTGCTATGAATTCTGCCAATGCCCGGCTCTGGATAGTTGAAGTACTCTCAAATTTGAGGCCAAAGCTTGACAATTCCAGTGCCCACTCAACAATCCTGCCTGTTGCTTCCGGATTCTACAGTATCCTCTTCAGCGAAAAACGAGTGACAACTGTGATCTCATGTGCTTGAAAGTAATGGTGCAGCTTTCTCGAGGCCATGAGAAGGCCGAAAAGCAATTTCTGCACACCAGAGTACCTTGATCTAGCCCCCTGCAGAAGGGAACTGACAAAGTAAACTGGGCGCTGCACCATTTTCTTCTGCTTCTCTTCTTGTGGCGGCGCAGATCCATCCTTGTCGGGACCAGAGCTTGTCAGGGAAGCCCCCTACTTGTCGCTGGATGTGCTTGCCGCGGCCGCTAGCTCATCATCTGCCTCCCTCTCCGCCACTAACGCAGCACTAACCACTTGATTGGTTGCCGCTAGATATAGCAGCAACTTCTCTTGTGGCTTAGGTGCGACAAGTATTGGAGTGGAGGACAGATATCTCTTCAAGTCCTGCAGCGTAGCCTCCGCTTCCGGAGTCCATTTCATTGGACCTGCCTTTTTCAAAATTTTGAAAAATGGCAGGGCACGCTCAGCAGACTTAGAGATGAACCTGCTGAGAGCAGCTATGCAGCCGGCAAGCCTTCGCACATCCTTGACGCGCTTCGGTGCTTCGATCTGCTCAATGGCCTTGATCTTGTCGGGGTTGGCTTCTATCCCCCGCTAAGACACAAAGAACTCGAGAAGCTTGCCGGAGGGGACTCCAAACACGCACTTCTCAGGGTTAAGCTTGAGGTTGATCTTGCGCAGATTTGCAAAGGTCTCATCCAAATCTTGGATCAGAGTTGCCCTGTCCTTGCTCTTGACCACTATGTCATCCATGTAGGCTTCTACATTTCTGTGCAACTGTGGCTCAAAAGCTTCGTGAACTACCCTTGCAAATGTTGAACCAGCATTCTTTAGTCCGAAAGGCATCCGTACAAAGGAGTATGTGCCACATGGAGTAATGAATGCGGTTTTCTCCTCATCCTCTTCTGCCATAAAGATCTGATGATATCCTGAATATGCATCAAGAAATGAAACCAAATCACACCCTGCCGTGGAGTCGACAATCTGGTCAATGTGCGGCAAGGGAAATGGATCCTTGGGACAAGCTTTATTAACATCAGTGAAGTCAATACAAATCCTCCATTTCTCGTTCGCCTTGCGCACGACTACAGGATTGGCCAACCACGTAGGATGGAGCACTCCTCTGACCAGGCCTGCTGCTTCCAACTTCTTGATCTCTTCAGCAATGAACTCTTGGCGCTCCACTGCTTGCTTCCTAACTTTCTGCTTGACGGGCTGCGCGTGAGGACAGACGGCAAGGTGGTGCTCAATTACTTTCCTGGGAACACCGGGGATGTCAGACGGTTGCCATGCAAACACATCAACATTCGCCCGCAGGAAAGCAACGAGCGCGCTTTCCTATTTAGGGTCAAGCGTGGCACTGATGGTGAAGGTACCACCAGTGCCGTCCTCCTTAGCGGCCACTTTCTTGGTCTCTGGCGGAGCTGCCTTCGCCTTCTTACACTTGCCGGTGGAGCTCGATGGTGCGTCCTCGACGGTAGCACAGCACTCCGAAGAGGTGCGCTTGCCGGAGTGGGCATCAGAGCTCTTGCCGGACTTGGTCTTCTTCTTCCCCCCGGGAGCTTCAGCGGCAAGTGTCTTGTGATCTGCTGCGGCCGCTGCTTCCCGGTAGATCTTGTCGGTGCAGATAAGGGCATCTTTCTTGTCGCCGGGGACAGAGATGACACTTATCGGACCTGGCATCTTGAGCACATTGTAAGCATAGTGAGAGGCTGCCATGAACTTGGCGAGCGCTGGACGGCCGAGTATCCCATTGTAAGGCAATGGGAAATCAGCAACGTCAAAGGTAACTCTCTCTGTCCTGAAATTCAGCTCGCTGCCAAATGTCACTCGCAACGTGATCTTCCCCTTTGGCTTGCTCCTTCCCGGATTGATTCCTTGGAATGTACTGGTCTCTTTGAGCTCGCTGTCGGGAATCTGGAGCTTCTTGAGTACCGCGGAGGAAATCAGATTCAAGCCGGCCCCGCCGTCAACCAGCATCTTTGTGACCTTGAGGTTGCGGATAGTTGGTGAAACCAACATCGGCAAGCACCCGACCGCAGTTATGCGATCAGGGTGATCCTCAACGTCAAAGATGATGGGCGTGCTGGACCACTTCAGAGGCTTGCGTGACTCAACTGGTGGTTCTACTGCATTCACTTCCCGCACCCACTGTTTGAGCTGGCGGTGCGAAGTATGCAGAGAAGCACCGCCGTCAACGCACAGAACCTCTGTTGCTTTCTGAAACTCCTGCTCGTCGGCCTCATCATCCTCCATGTCTTCGTCATCGCCTTCATCTTCATCCTTGTCGCGGCCGCGGGGAGGCCTGTCTCCTTGCCGCTGCTTGGCCTTGCCGCGGCGCCCTCCCCTGCCCGGACACTTCTTGCCGGATCCACCAGTACCCTCCTGGGCCTTCTCCTTGTCGCGTCGCTCGTACTCAGCTTTCTGTAGCTCGACAAGCTGTTCAACCTTCTTGCAACTTTGGAGATCGTGGCCCTTGGTACGGTGGATCTTGCAGTACTGCTTGTCGGAGCTGCCCTGCTTGTCGGCGGCCGCCACAGGTTCTACTTCCTTGGCGCCACCTCCGTTGCCTGACTGCTCGACAGCTACCACATCTTTGCCTTTCCTTCTTCTGTTGTTCCGTCGCCAGTTTTTCTTTGCCGGGGCAGCATCCTCACTGTCAGACCCCCCTGCTCCTGTGTTCTCTCCGGGGAGTTTTCTCCCTTCCTCAGCACGTGCACATCTGTCGGCCATGGCGTATAGCTCAGTGACGTCCCTTATCTTGCACATCGCCATCTCCTCCCACATTCTGCGGTTACGCACGTTCTGATGGAACGCGCTAATAACCGCGGCGGGGTGGACATCTAGGATGTTGTGCTGCACTTGGCTGAATCTCTGAATATACTTGCGCAGGGGCTCTCCTTCCTTCTGGGCGAGCAGATGAAGATCGCCTTCCTGGCCATGGGGCTTGTGGCCGCCTGTGAAGGCACCGACAAACTGATGACACAGGTCCGCCCATGAGGAGATGGAGTCGTCCGGCAAGTGCATGAGCTAGGATCTGACATTGGGCTTGAGTACCAGCGGGAAGTAGTTGGCTAGGATCTTCTCGTCGCGCCCTCCAGCAGCCTGCACCGCGATGGTGTAGATGCTGAGGAACTCCGACGGATGCAACCTACCATCATACTTCTCCGGTACATCTGGCTTGAAGTTCTTGGTACTGGGCCACTGGACTTGCCGCAGCTCACGAGTGAACGCAGGGCAACCTACCGCGTACGGCAAGTCGCCTGGTTCCCCTGGCGCATGCATGTCAACAGCGGGCCCAGCGCGCTGGTCTGACTAACGCCGCGCTTCTCTTCGGTGCTCGATGCGAGTACGAGCGTTTTCTTGTTGTCGTTCTTGAAGAGTTTGGCGTTGATCGCGACGAACTCGTGGATCCGACGACGCCGTGGAGTCGGTGTCGAGGTTGACCCGGCGAGTCGGCGACTTTGGCCTTCGGGGCGGGGAGTGCATGGTGGTTGCACCCCCACCAGTCTTGTCGCCACCGGCTTGCGCCTGGGCGTCTTGCCGCGGCTTCGATGTGCTCGGTTGCCGGGGAGTGTCGCCGTTGGCGAAGCCGATGAGGCTCTGGATGATGGCCCTCCAATCGTCGATCTTGTCTGGCGCTGGAGGGTAATCTAGAAGCAGTTGGGCCCGGGCCAATGCTTCTTCTGGAGTCTTGGGTGGCGGCGGCGAACGGCGCGAGGAGCGAGATATGCTCGCACTTCTAACAATGTTAGAAGGAGCAGCATCTCGTCCAAGCGACCGCGCCGCGCTCGTGCCAGCATGTTGACGTGCATGCTGATCTTGAGCGTCCTGAGATCCACCAGCTTGGCCTTGACCCAACGAATGTATGGTACCGCGCGTGCCATGACGTTGTCGGTCCCGTGCCTCCTGAGATGGGCGCGGTGCGTGTACGGACGCCGAGGTCTGTGCAGCCTTGTCCTTGGACCTGGCAGCATCGTGAGCACCCTCGTCGGCGCCCATACCTCCGCCGGCGTCTACTCCACCACCCGCTTGCTCTGGCAGCGGTGGAATCGACGCAGACGGTCCAGCCACCTCCGAAGCCTTCTTCTTCGGTGGCATGTTGAAGATGATGATGAAGAAAACGAAGATCTGGCTCGCGTGAACGCCGGATCAGGTTCACGCAACCTCGACGCCCCCTACCTGGCGCGCCAAAGATGTCGTGGGAAACGAACACCTATGGGGTAGGGCCCCTTTCGGTCCGGCAGGGAGCGGAGAGCGCACGAAGAGCGGATCGAGGCGGAGCACGCGAGCGATTTTTACCCAGCTTCGGAGCTCTCCGGAGAGATAATACTCCTACTGCTGCTCTGTGTTTGTATTTAGTTCTTGCTTGAGAGCGTGAGAGTGATGTAGTTTCGAATGAGTCGAACCCCCCTCTACGTTGCGCATGGGCCTCCTTTTATAGGCTCAAGGGGTCACCGACAGGTGGCAACGCAGACAAGGGTACAAATGTAAAAAGGGTGGTTGGTACAACTGCTATCTACAGTGCACCCTACCTAACTCTGACGGCAGGGGACAAGAGCATTTAATGCCCGTCCGCGTCACCTAAACAGTGCAGAAAAGCGACCGTTAGGTGCGCCACCGCTTGCCACGATGGCCTTCTCGTCATCTCCACTTGCCACCTCGCACTGCTTAGCTGCACAGCTTCCCGCCACGTACGCCTGGAACGGTCCTGCGGCGACACGTCGATGGATGCGCTGGTGCATGGGCGCAAAGTGGTGGCTTCGCCGCGGCAAGCGCCTTGCCGCGGTCGTTGTCTTGTCGTACCCGAAAGCTTGTCGCTCGTCGGGTCTTGTCGGGACGCGCGGCGCATCGCGGCAAGTTCTTTGAAGTGCCTTGGTTGGCCTTCCTGGCAAGCTCCTCTTGCCGGGGCCTCGTCCTTCCCGGCAAGCTCCTCTTGCCGGAGTCTTGTCTTCTCAGTTAAAACACTTTGTTCTTGAATGGCATCAATAGGAACTACGGAGGATCTTGGCGGACACCCGGCAAGCCTTGCCGCGGGACGCTGCGACTGCCCGTGCACAATTTCGGGATACTAAGGTACCCCTACTTTAGTACACCGACAGGGGGTGTCCGGATAGCCGAACTATCATCATCGGCCGGACTCCAAGACTATGAAGATACAAGATTGAAGACTTCGTCCCGTGTCCGGATGGGACTTTCCTTGGCGTGGAAGGCAAGCTTGGCAATACGAATATGTAGATCTCCTACCATTGTAACCGACTCTGTGTAACCCTAGCCCTCTCCGGTGTCTATATAAACCGGAGGGTTTTAGTCCATAGAACAACAATCATACCATAGGCTAGCTTCTAGTGTTTAGCCTCCTTGATCTCGTGGTAGATCCACTCTTGTACTACCCATATCATCAATATCAATCAAGCAGGAGTAGGGTTTTACCTCCATCGGGAGGGCCCGAACCTGGGTAAAAACATCGTGTCCCTTGTCTCTTGTTACCATCCGCCTACACGCACAGTTCGGGACCCCCTACCCGAGATCCGCCGGTTTTGACACCGACATTGGTGCTTTCAATGAGAGTTCCTCTGTGCTATCACGATCAGGAAGGATGCCTCTTCCCGTCTTCAAAGACGGTACCATTGCCAAAGGAGCTTTGGCCGCCGGCCAAACTATCCGGCTGGGTGGTTTTCTTATGACCGCATGTTCGGCCGCCGCTCCGACGATGACCTCTCGGGTCATCAAAAGCGATCTTCATGTCAACTCGGAATTTACCGAGCAGCTAGATCCAATGGAGCTCTCTTCCGTAAACGAGCTCTTGGATCACTTCGCCGCCCTGGGAGTCGCTACAGACTACAATCAGATTGGGCTTAAAACCGATCTGAGAGAGATTGACTCTCCCCAGGTTACCCATCACGTTGCCGTGGTAGAAGAACAACGCGGCGATTCTCCCCCTGTATTAAAAACCATTTATGTCCAGACTCCTGACCCCTCCATGCCGGATTCCCATGGAGGGACGGACGTCAATCAAGTACTGAACCTAAAGTCAGGCAGCGGACCAGATTCGTTGGACAACATCCAGCAATCCAAGCTTCCAAATTCGGAAAATTTTCGGCCCTTGAGCCTCAAGTTGGGCAGGGATCCGGAATTAATTCCACCCGCCCACCCAAACATAAGCGATCTATCTCAAATCCGGCAAGAGCCCGCTGAAACAATACATCATTACTAGGCCAGATTCCTCCTGGTTATGGACAGGATAAAGGACTGCCGTGAGGAAAACGCAATTTCAATTTTCTGCAACAATTGCACGGACAAGGGAATCTTGAACACCGTCAGTCGTCGCGAAATTAGACGCTTCGCCGACCTGGCATCCATAGTACGAAAGTACTGTGCAATGGAGAGTGTCCGGAAAACCGAAACTAAGTTTTGGGACAATCCGGCTCCGAACACAACCCTAGTCCGAAACAAAAGGGTGCACCATGCTCAGGCACCCGGGACAAAAACCAAAAAGCAAAAACCCCATAAAGGGCACGAAACTGTACTGGAGGGATGGCTCAGCGGACCCTGTAAAATTCATAGTACAGAGGGAACCACTCCAACTCATAGCCTTCGAGCATGTTGGATACTGCGGCAGGTGGCCAAAAGTGGCGAAGAGCTTCTAGCCCCGGAGACCCACCCCAACAGTACCAGTACGGTATTAACAGTCTACGAGACTTTCGCATCAAATAATATGCGGAAACGAACAATCCGCAGCCTCACCGAAGTCTACCAAGTAGCAACAACAAATCCATGGAGCGACACGGCTATCACCTTCAACGCCAGCGACGAACCTAAATTCCGAATAGCCCGAGCACCAGCCGCATTGGTCCTCAGTCCAATAGTGGACGGCTTTCGTCTTACCAAGGTACTCATGGATGGCGGCAGCGGATTAAACCTCATCTACGAGGAAACCCTTCGAAAAATGGAAATAGACTAGAGCCGCATTGAGCGAAGCAGCACAACCTTTAGAGGAATAATCCCTAGATCACACTTGATGTGGTGTTCGGCTTGCCGGACAATTACAGGTCCGAGGAGGTGACATTCCAAGTGGCCCCATTCAGCAGCGGATATCACGCTTTATTGGGACGAGAGGCATTTACAATTTTCCAAGCCATACCCCATTACGGGTACATGAAGCTTAAAATGCCCGGGCCCAATGGAACCATCACCCTTGCCAGTGATCCGGACATAGCACTCCGCGCCAAAAACAAGACAGCCGCATTAGCCCTAGAGGCACTATCTGAAGCCCTAGCGGCAGAGGAACTCACTGCGCTGCGCTCTACGGTGAACAGGGACGATGTGATACTCGATAAGAGATCCAAGTCCACCTCTTTTAAACCAGCGGACGAAATAGTCAAATTCCAGGTCCATCCAACGGACCCCACAAAGACGGCCTCCATTGGGGCACAATTAAACCCTGATGTAGACGCCGCACTACGAGAATTCCTTCGGGAGAATTGGGACATCTTTGCCTGGCACCCTTCAGATATACCAGGAATCCCAGGCAGATTGGCAGAACACAACTTAAACATCCTAAAAGGATTCAAGCCAGTCAAACAGGCTCTTCGGCGATTTTCCGAACCCAAAAGACAGGCAATGGGAGAGGAGTTAGCCAAACTATTGGAAGCCGGATTCATCAGAGATATCAAACATCCGGACTGGCTAGCAAACCTGGTAATGGTACCAAAAAAGGACAAATTCTGGCGCCTATGTGTCAATTTTAAAGACCTTAACAAGGCTTGTCCAAAGGATCCTTTCCCCCTTCCCCGCATCGATCAAATAATCGATGCTACCGCAGGACATGATTCATTGTGCTTCCTCGACGCATACTCCGGCTACCATCAAATCAAGATGGCGGAGGCAGACCAAGCCGCAACGGCATTCACTACTCCATACGGACCATTCTGCTTCAACACGATGCCCTTCGGACTCAAAAACGCCGGCGCAACATATCATCGCATGATTCAGACATGTCTGGCTACCCAGATCGGCAAAACATTAGAGGCATACGTAGACGACGTGGTTGTCAAGACCAAACACGTCAAAACTCTAGTAGACGACTTGAGGCTCACATTTGACAACCTCCGAGCATATGACATTAAGCTGAACCCGGAAAAATGCGTTTTCGGCATACCAGCCGGAAAGCTCCTGGGCTTCATTGTACCCGGTAGAGGAATTGAAGCAAACCCAGCCAAGATCCGAGCTCTGTCACAGCTGGATATTTCAAAAGGCCTCAAACAAATACAAAAATTGACTGGATGTGTGGCGGCTCTAAGCCACTTCATCTCCCGTTTGGGAGAAAAGGCATTGCCCCTCTATCGCCTCCTCAGGCGCACGGAACACTTCGAGTGGACGGATGCTGCCACTGCCGGACTCGACGAAATAAAGGCCATATTGGCAACAAATCCGGTCCTGGCCGCGCCTAACCTGGGCGAACCAATGTTGTTATATATCGCGGCAACACATCAAGTTGTAAGCGCGGTGCTCATCGTTGAACGAGAAACAGAAGGGCATAAATTCCCTCTTCAAAAACCAGTGTACTACGTATCCACTGTCTTAACTCCATGCAAGTCCCCGTACCCGCATTATCAAAAGATAGCATACGCGGTGTTCATGGCATCCCGGAAGCTGCGACACTACTTTCAAGAGTGTTCGATAACAGTGGCCTCCGAAGTGCCCCTCAACGACATCATAAACAACCGCGACGCGACGGGCAGGATTGCAAAATGAGCCATCGAGCTCTTACCATTTGACATAACCTACAAACCACGGCGAGCAATAAAGTCGCAAGTCTTGGCTGACTTCGTCGCTGAATGGACCGAAGCCGAACTCCCTAAAGAGTACGGCGCATACTCCAATTGAGTCATGCATTTCAACGGCTCTAAAATGTTGGCTGGCTTGGGGGCTGGCGTTGTTTTGACGTCCCCAACCGGAGACACAGTCCAATACGTACTTCAAATAATGTACACGGACTCCAACAATGCAGCCGAATACGAGGCCCTTCTACATGGCCTCCGGATGGCAATCTCCATGGGTATTCAACGCCTAAAAGTGCACGGGGACTCAAACCTCGCAATATCCCAAGTAAACGGAGACTTTGACGCCAAGGATCCAAAAATGGCAGCCTATCATAATGCCGGACTCGAATTCCACCATGTAGCCCGGGATAATAACCAGGCAGACGACGTGTTGGCACGCATCGGCGCAAAACGCGACGCCGTCCCTCCAAACATCTTCCTGGAGCGGCTCTTTAAGCCATCCGTATTATGGGAAGAGGAGTCCGGAAATAATAACCCGGAACCAACAATACCACCCAACACGGAACATTCTGACACAATCGATGGCTCAGCCATTGAAATAACACCTTCAGCCCACGAAATAATGGCAGTAATTGCCCCGTGGACGAAACCATTCCTAGCCTACTTAATTAGGCAGGAACTTCTCGAAGACCAAAATGAGGCCTGCTGCATAGTTCGGCGATCTAAAGCCTACAAGGTCCATGAGGGAGAGCTTTACAAGAAAAGCACAACCGGAGTCCTTCAAAGGTGCATCTCCGAAGAGGAAGGGCGAAATTTGTTGGCTGAAATTCACGCCGGACTCGGCGGGCACCACGCCGCAGCCCGGGCCCTTGTAGGCAAGGCCTTCCGTACAGGATTTTATTGGCCGACGGCCCGGGCAGATGCTCGGGACTTAGTCCAGCGATACGTCGGGTGCCAGCTTTTTGCTAATCAAAGCCACATGCCGCCCACCGCCCTCAAAACCATACCCATCACCTAGCCGTTTGCGGTCTGGGGGCTTGACATGGTCGGACCCCTTAAAGGGGGAACCCACAAGCAAAAATACCTATTGGTCATGGTGGACAAATTCACCAAATGGATAGAGGCCAAGCCAGTTAAAACGGCCGAATCCGGACCTGTGATAGACTTCATATCCGGGGTAGTACACCGTTACAGTGTCCCCCACAGCATCATCACCGATAACGGCACGAACTTCACGGCCGACGAGGTTAAACTCTGGTGCAAAAATATGAGCATTAAGCTCGACTACGCTTCAGTCTATCACCCTCAAACCAACGGTCAAGTTGAACGAGCAAATGGTGTAATCATGAGCGGCATCAAACCCAGATTAGTGCGGTCCCTTACGGAATCTAACAGCACTGGGTAGAGGAGCTCGACTCCGTACTCTGGGGGCTGCGGACCACGCCAAACCGTACTACCGGATTCACACCATTCTTTATGGTATACGACGTAGAGGCAGTTTTGCCCTGCGATATAATTCATGACTCACCTCGAGTGCGCATGTACGAAGAAAGAGAAGCCGAGTTGGATCGGCAGGACAGCTTGGACGCATTGGAGGAGGAGCGCGACGTGGCAAAGGCTCGTTCCGCATTCTATCAGCAGCAGGCTCGAAGATATCAAAGCAGAGAAGTACGGGCTAAAACTTACAATGTTGGCGAACTACTTCTACGCCTGCCGGACAAGAAAAAGGACAAACTCAAGCCCAAATGGGAAGGTCCTTTCATCATCAACCAAGTCCTGACCGGCGGAGAATACCGTCTGCGAAACGCATCGGACAACCGACTCGAGCCGAACCCATGGAACGCAGCCCGCCTCCGAAGATTCTACGCCTAGCGCCGGACTCAGAGTTCGTCTCCTTCCTCCGTCCACATTTTATACTTCAGTTGTCTTTTGTTTCTCTCTTTTCTCCCACCTTTTTCATAAAGCCCTTGAGGGCTGATTTGCACATCGTTCGCACACACTTGACGTGCTACTCGCACTCATTATACCTGGGGGCTTCTTTAACAGAAGCTTATTTATACGGGCCTTATGCCCAACACATGCGTCAAACTTCCGCATGTACCTTTTATTCACCATTATATGCATCGATATGACTTAAGTTTTGGCCAAGCTGGGTTGCCTGGCTCCTGTGCTTACCTCTACATTCCCGATTGTTCGGCTAGGAGGTAAAGGGAGCACCTCTGCGATTGTTACTGCCGGGTCAGCCGGATGTGTACCTCAGACTGGGTGAAGCCGAAAGCTAGCGTTCTTAAGGGAATATTCGGTCGGTGACTTGAAAGATGATTTCTTATTTATTCGTTTATCTGCCCCCAGATGCTTTTCTGCTCTTTCCGCAGTCCGGACATGCACTTTAGGGCATGCCTCCCAGGGAAAGGAACCCCTAACGGAACTATTCTCCGTGGAAGATGTTTCTTACTAACCATGTAATATAACATAACTAGTTGGGCACTTGTGTGACAAAGCACTAATGACCCCTACGCCTGGTCTCCATGCATGCCCCGGTTTTTCCATAACCGTGAGGGTATTCAGACACACTCCGGACTCTAGGGTCCCGAGGTTGAAGCGAAAAGGTCTGCAAAGACAAATGATCTACAATCCGGCTAGAAGGCATTATACATGTCATTTTAAAATACATCGTCACATTGACTGATTGTACTCCTCTTCAATCCCATCTAACAGGCTGTCTAATTTACAGTCCCGTTGGGAATACTTAGCGGCCAACTCTACTTGGCCGTACACTAAGCTCACAGGGATCTCCTTCCCATCGGGCCCCACAGATCCGACCTCGGCCATGTGGTTCGGATCCGCCTTCTTGTACCGCGTCTTCACCATGGCCCAGGCCTCCCTAGCGCCTTGACGACAGGCCGATATCTTCCATAGATGGAAGCGTTGCCGTGCTCCCTGAAGCTTCTCCGCAAGCCCTCCAAGACCCTTGGGTAGGGAGACGGACGGCGATAAGGCCTGGGCGACACCGCTCATCGCCTGCCGAACACGTTCGTGCAGTTGCAGCAGCTCGGGAAGTTGATCACCCGTTGAACCGGGCATTTCCTCCGCAGGGCGACCTGTGAGCACACCTACAGACACATTTTTGTCAATTCGACTTCCTCGCCGAACTCTTCTTTTCAAAAGAGTTTGCTCAAGCACTTACTGTAGATGCCGCGACGAAGCCGCTGATTCTCCTTCACGGAGCCAGACAGCTGGGCCCGAACACCTTTTAGCTCTTCTCCAAGCTCGGTGTGGGCATCTTGGAGTTTGTTCCTCTCCTGCTGCACCTTCATAAGCACCCTCTCGCCGGCCTTCAGTTGGCGCAGTAGCTGTTGCTTGTCCGGATCAAGTCCGGCAACATCTGCAATATCATTGTCAGACTTATGCACACGCCGCACACCGCTTATCTTTTTTGAAATATGTGTTACCGGAGGGGGTCTCGGTGTCTCCTCCTGTAGCGGCTAGTGCGGCCTCAAGTTGGGCTTTGCACTCTTGTAGCTCCTGGGAAAATTGGGTATTCTTCTCCGTAAGATCATGCATATTAAATGATCCTTAAATCAGTTATTTTAACTACTTTAAGTCTCGGGGGCTACTGGCATATACAACTATTAAAATCCCTTACCCGTATGTCTTTCACATACTACTCCGTGGCTCTGGTTAAACCATCTTGAGCAGCACGGAGGTGCGCGTCTCCCGCGTTAAAGGCATTCAACGCCTCAGGGGAGAAACACGCGTCTCGAAGAACTGTCTGGCGGTGCCTGTGATTCATGGCGCTCTCCACCTCAGACCTGGTGGCGGACAACCTATCGGCATCCTCCGCTCGAGGAGCATCCGGCTCGCGCCTTGCGCTCGCCTCCCCCCCCCCCCAGACCAGGTGTTGGAGCCTGGCTGGCGGAGGCTTGGTTGGCGACCTCTCCGGGCACCGTCCGGCGAGCGCTCTTTCTCCTGAAAAAGTTATGAGCATCAATATACCTCACAGGGGCCTTTTCCTTAAAAACGGTGGCGTGTCATACCGTTGCGGCGACGTTTCAATTCGCACCGCACCCCTCTTCCGCCTGCTGGGCCGCACTGACCCTGGTTGGTCATTCGCTGCGGGATCAGCTTCCCGCCTCGAAGGCACCTCCTGCGAGACACCGTTGGTATGCGGTGGTCAGAAATAAGCACAGACGAAGTGATGGTATCAGGGCTCCGGTCATAGTTACCTGAGAAGCCGGAGATAAACCGGGGTAGTCAGCCGTAATGGCGACTAGAGCATTGTCCATGCTAAGCTGGTGGAACACCCCGTTGATCAGCTCCACCTTTATATCTGGATCCTCTTTGGAGGCCAGATCAAGGGATCTTCCCGGATCCTCGGGTTGTGGAGCCGGACTGTGTATGTCCTCCACATCCCGGTGCAATTCTTGCGTCAAAAATCATAAAGCGCGGATCGGATGAGCAAGCGTCCGCTTACCCAGCTCCGAGGGTTATTCATGGAGAATCCATTCAATGGGCTGGTTTGGAGGAAGTCCTCCTTCTCCCCCTTGTACAAGCCGGACAGGATCTTCACCAGATCTGCGGCCGATCCTGGCCCCTTGCGGCCATGACGGGTGGCGTCATTCTCCCTGTTGAAATCCCACATGGGGTGGCCCCTATATTGGAGCGGCTGCACCCCTCGCATAATGCACGTGGCCATGACTCCAATCATGGTCAATCCGGAATGGGCCAGCAACCTTATCCGGCCCATCAAATAATGGACGCTCCTGTCTTCCTCCTGTTGAGGGCTCCGTGGGCGCCAACTCAGGCGTTTCTTCAGAGGAGCCTTGCTGAACTCTGGGAGGCCGATCCGAACAGGGTCCGGCAGTGGAGCATCTTCCACATAAAACCATTCCGAGGGCCAGTCTTCGGACGCCTTCTTTGGGGTTCCGGATAGATATCCGGTCCCGGCGATGCGCCATATTTCGGCTCCGCCCACTTGATATATTGACCCCTCGTGAGAACGGGGTACGAGGCAAAATAGTCTCTTCCACAGCGCAAAATGGGGCTCGATGCCCAGGAACAGCTCGCAAAGAGCTACGAAGCCCGCGATGTGCGGAATGGAGGCGGGCGTAAGGTGATGAAGCTGGAGTCTGTAGAACTCCAGTAGCCCTCTGAGAAACGGATGTATGGGAAATCCGAGCCCCCTTATTAGATAAGGGACGAAACACACCCGCTCTCCTTTAGAGGGACTGGGGGTATTCTCCGCCTGCTTTCTACCTTTGTAGGTGGCCATCCCGGCTCGAACCGGGACCATAAAGGCCGGAGGAAGGTATCCCTCCGCTTGGAGCATCGGTAACTCGTTGTGCGGGACTGAACATCTCCTCCAATCTCCTGGCTGAGGGATGGGAGCGCGGGAGGAGGAGCCGCGTCGACGGTCCATGCTGGAGTGGATTTTCTGTCAGAAGCGCTCCGATGAGTACTCGCGGAAGGAGGATGGTGTGATTTGGATCTGGATTCTTGCCTCTCTTATAGGTAGCTTATTCGCGTAGCTAGGGGGTAAAATGTAAAAATACCCTGGCCTTTCGCATTAGTACGACACGTGGAAGAGGGCCATTATTGGGCGTGGAAGCCAAGGAGCACAATATTTATAAGAAAGTCGGACACTATTCAGCAAGCACATGGAATTTGGAGGAGAACCCGCCTTGCAACGCCGAAGACAATATACGCGCCGAACTCGTCGTCATTGAAGCCTGGTTCGGGGGCTACTGAGGGAGTCCTGGACTAGGGGGTGTCCGGATAGCCGAACTATCATCATCGGCCGGACTCCAAGACTATGAAGATACAAGATTGAAGACTTCGTCCCGTGTCCGGATGGGACTTTCCTTGGCGAGGAAGGCAAGCTTGGCAATACGGATATGTGGATCTCCTACCATTGTAACCGACTCTGTGTAACCCTAGCCCTCTCCGGTGTCTATATAAACCGGAGGGTTTTAGTCTGTAGAACAACAATCATACCATAGGCTAGCTTCTAGGCTTTAGCCTCCTTGATCTTGTGGTAGATCCACTCTTGTACTACCCATATCATCAATATCAATCAAGCAGGAGTAGGGTTTTACCTCCATCGAGAGGGCCCGAACCTGGGTAAAAACATCGTGTCCCTTGTCTCCTGTTACCATCCGCCTAGACGCACAGTTCGGGACCCCCTACTCGAGATCCGCCGGTTTTGACACCGACACTCCCCTTCTTTGTTTGAGATAAACCTAGAACAAAGTCCATAGATATATCCTCCCAAGGAACACTAGGTGCAGGAAAAAGCATATGTAAACCATGAGGATTGAGTCGTGACTTAGCTTTTTGACATGTAGTGCAGCGAGCAACAAAACACACGACATGTTGTCTCATCTTTGGGCAAAATAAATGTGTAGCAAGTACACCCTCTGTCTTCTTGATGCAAAAGTGTCCCATTAATCCTCCTCCATGTGCCTCCTACAACAACAAAATACGAATGGAGCAAGCTGGAATGCATAGCTTGTTAGCACAAAACACAAATCCATCGTTAACGACGAACTTGTTCCATGTTCTAGCTTCTTTACAATTTTGCAATACATCTTTAAATTTCGGATCATGCACATATTGGTCTTTGATTGTCTCCAAACCAAATATTTTAAAGTAGATCTATGAAAGCATAGTATAACGACGAGACAATGCATCAGCGATAACATTTTCTTTACCCTTCTTGTGTTTAATGGCATAAGGGAAAGTCTCAATGGATTTAACCCAATTAGCATGTCTACAATTCATTTTTGCTTGACTTTTAATATGTTTCAAAGATTCATGATCAAAATGTATAACAAATTGGTTGGGCCATAAATAATGTTACCATGTTTCCAAAGTCCAATTTATCATAAGTAGAGTAATTCAGACTAGGCCCACTCAATTTTTCATAAAAGTATGGAACAGGTTTACCATCTTCTAATAACACACCTCCTTTTCCAATTCCACTAGCATCACATTCAAGCTCAAAAGTCTTATTAAAATCAGGAAGTTGGAGTAAAGAAGCATGTGTCAACTTATCTTTCAGTACCGTGAAGGCTTCTTCCTATGTGGTACCCCAAACAAAAGGCAAATCCTTCTTTGTAAGCTCATTGAGAGGTGCACCAATGGTGCTCAAATCTCTCACAAAACGCCTATAGAAACCAGCGGGGCCAAGGAAACTCCTCGCTTGTGTGACCGTTTTGGGCTGCGGCCAACTCTCAATAGCTTCAATCTTGGCTGTATCAACTTCAATTCCCTATGGAGTAACAACATAGCCAAGAAAAGATAGTCGGTCGGTGCAAAAGGTGCACTTCCCAAGGCTACCAAACAAACGTGCATCTTGCAGAGCAATAAAAATAGCACATAAATGTTCCAAATGTTCCTCCAAAGATCTGCTGTAAATCAATATATTATCAAAGTAAACTACCAAAAATCGTCCAATAAAAGCACGTAAAACTTCATTCATTAATCTCATTAAAGTACTAGGTGCATTAGTTAACCGAAAAGGCATGACTAACCACTCATATAATCCAAACTTAGTTTCAAATGTTGTTTTCCATTCATCTCCCAATTTCATACAAATTTGATGGTATCCACTATGCAAATCAACTTTGGAGAATATTGTAGAGCCACTCAATTCATCAAGCATATCATCTAGCCTAGGAATAGGATGACGATAACGAATAGTAATATTAGTAATGCCTCTACAATCAACACACATACGTGACGTACCATCCCTTTTTGGCACTAGTATAATAGGAACAACACAAGGACTAAGAGATTCGTGTATATAACCTTTGTCGAGCAGCTCCTGTACTTGACGCATAATCTCCTTCATCTCCTCTAGATTGGTATGGTAAGGCGCACGGTTTGGTAGCGAAGCACCGGGAATTAAGTCAATCTGATGCTCAATCCCTAGAATAGGTGGTAATCCCGGTGGCATGTCTTGTGGAAAGACATCAGCGAACTCCTACAAAATGGTAGTGACAGCAGGAGGCAAAGAGGAAGACACATCCTCGAATATAAATAATGCCTCTTTGCACACAAAAGTATAACAAACAGATTTGCTGAAATCTAGATCATCAATATCAGATTGGTGGCAAGTAAACATGCACTTTTAAATTTAATTTCAGAAGCAATAGTAGATGGTTTATTATTAGGCTTCATTTGTTGCTCAAATTCTTTTGCCACAATTTGATTTTCACTCTTATTTTTCTCCTGTTTTGCTTTATTAGCTCTATTAATATTGTCTTTCAAAATGGAATCAGGAGACATAGGAAGCAAAGCAATATGTTTATCCTTATGAACAAGATTATACTGATTATTTCTACCATGGTGTATAGAATTTTTATCAAATTGCCATGGTCTACCAAGTAATAAGGAACATGCTTGCATGAGTACCACATCACAGTCGACATAATCAACATATGTAGAGATACTAAAATAACCACGAACAGTACGTGTACCTTAACCTTGCCGCTGTTGTTGAACCATTGGATGTAGTAAGGATGTGGATGTGGTCTTGTGGTGAGAGATAGCTTCTCCACCATCTCCATGCTAGCCAAGTTGTTGCAGCTGCCTCCATCTATGATGACGCGAACAGAACATTCCTTCACAGCTCCCTTTGTATGGAACAAATTATGGCTCTGATTTTGCTCAGCTTGTGTGACCTGCACACCCAAAACACGTTGAGTAACTAAACTTCCATACCTGTCAGCATCTTCAGTAGCCATGTATTGTGTCTCATGATCAGAATCATCTCCAGCGTGTTCTTCACTTGTAATAAGAGCCAAATTCTCCTCATCATAGTCACTAGCGGACTCATACCCACCATCCTCAATAGCAATCATAACACGCAGATATTGGCATTCTCTAGCATAATGACCTCTGCCCTTACAACGACAACAAATAATATCATGTGTGTGCCCTGTTGATGCCATGGATGAAGAAGAACTCTGTGCAGGTCCGATAGGTGTGCTCTTGGCAGATAGTGGTGGTAGTGCCTGCTTTCTTGTATCACAGCTGGAGGTGGTAGCTGACGAAGGTGCCGGTGTAGCAGAACGTGTGGAAGTAGAAGAGGCACACGGTGTCCATGATGAAGTTCGACCTGCAGAAAATTTAGTCTGCGCCAATGCATGTCGATCCTGCACTTCACGTTCAGCTTTGCAAGCAAGATGGAAAACGAGTGATATTGTTATACTCCTTATACACTAAAATGGTCTGAATCTCCCTATTTAATCCACCAATAAAACATGCAAGCATAGCTTCATTATCCTCAACAATACCACATCTAATCATGCCAGATTGTAATTCCTGATAATACTCCTCTACAAAAATATTTCCTTGTCTCAAGCGCTGCAGTTTTTGAAGTAATTCACGTTCATAATATGGTGGAACCCAATGAGTACGCATAGCTGTTTTAAAAATAGCCCAAGTAGTAGGGATGTTATCATGATATAATCTACAATGTTCAGACCACTGAATAGAAGGAAAACTAGTGAATTCACATACAGTAGCAGCAACATGTCTATCCTTGGGATATTATAAGCATGTGAAATGTTGTTCAGTTTCTAACTCCCAAGTAAGATATACATCAGGAATGTATCTCCCTCAAATGGTGGAATATTCAATTTTAGTTTAGGAATATGGTCATAATCGGTGCTGCCGCCCTACCATTGTGATTATAATCACTAGGATGACTTGGTGGTGGTGGTGGTTGTGTTGGTGGTTGCATGTAGTTCTGATTTTGATCAACCTCATCCTAGTAATAGTCCTCCACCTCTGCAGTAGTAACAGGAGCTACAGAAGCATCAACAGCAGTAGTAGCGGCACTAGAAGTTTGTCCTGGCTCAAGAGGAACACGCTACGCTCGCCCTATTGGATCGTGGCGTGGAGGTGGTTGTTGATGTTGTTGCAGTGGTGCAACAGATGCGGGTGGTGGTTGTGGTAGACGTGTGAGTACTTCATCGAACTTGGCATCCAACTTGGTGTCAATTGTCTTCTCAATATCATCAATCCTTTGAAGTGCCTTTCCAAAGCTGGCCATCACGTCTTCCACCTGTTGACCCAACATGTGCAGAAACTTATCATGGAGCTCCTTCTTCGTCATGTTCTCCCAGTCAATCTCGTCAGCTTGTGGTCCTGCCATGTTTAGCAGCAATAGAAACACACAAGAATATGATCCTACATACTACTAGAAAGTGGTGGTTGAGGGAGTCCTGGATTAGGGGGTGTCCGGATAGCCGAACTATCATCATTGACCGAACTCCTAAACTATGAAGATACAAGATTCAAGACTCCGTCCCGTGTCCGGATGAGACTTTCCTTGGCGTGGAAGGCAAGCTTGGCGATACGGATATGTAGATCTCCTACCATTGTAACCGACTCTGTGTAACCCTAGCCCTCTCCGGTGTCTATATAAACCGGAGGGTTTTAGTCCGTAGGACGAACAACAATCATACCATAGGCTAGCTTCTAGGGTTTAGCCTCTCTGATCTTGTGATAGATCTACTCTTGTACTACCCATATCATCAATATTAATCAAGCAGGAGTAGGGTTTTACCTCCACCGAGAGGGCCCGAACCTGGGTAAAAACATCGTGTCCCTTGTCTCCTGTTACCATCCGCCTAGACGCACAGTTCGGGACCCCCTACCCGAGATCCGCCGGTTTTGACACCGACATTGGTGCTTTCATTGAGAGTTCCTCTGTGTCGTCACCTATAGGCCCGATGGCTCCTTCGATCATCAACAACGACGCGGTCCAGGGTGAGACTTTTCTCCCTGGACAGATCTTCGTATTCGGCGGCTTTGCACTGCGGGCCAATTCACTTGGCCATCTGGAGCAGATCGAAAGCTACGCCCCTGGCCATCAGGTCAGATTTGGAAGTTTGAACTATATGGCTGACGTCCGCGGAGACTTGATCTTTGACGGGTTCGAGCCACAACCAAGCGCGCCACACTATCACGATGGGCATGATCTAGCTTTGCTGTCGGACAATGCCCTGGAGGCCGCACAAGTGTCCGCTCCGACCCTTAGCTCGGAGCCGACTGCGCCGATCGAGGACGGGTGGCTGGACACCGCCTCGTGGGCTGCTACCTCTACGGTGATAGAGCCGAATACCAACCTTGTCCTTCGCAAAGCCCGTGACTCCGAGGTGCCGGACTCCTCTCCGAACTCCGAACCTCCCGCGCCCCTGCCAATCAAATCCGATTAGGCGCCGGTTATGGAATTCATTGCCGCGGACATCTTTCAGCACTCGCCCTTTGGCGACATCCTGAATTCACTAAAGTCTGTCTCTTTATCAGGAGAGCCCTGGCCGGACTATGGTCAGGAAGGTTGGGATGCAGACTACGAAGAAATTCAACGCCCACCCACCACCCACTTTGTAGCCACTGTCGATGATTTAACCGACATGCTCGACTTCGACTCCGGAGACATCGACGGTATGGACGATGATGCAGGAGACGACCAAGAACCAGCGCCTACAGGGCACTGGAAGGCCACCTCGTCATACGACATTTACATGGTGGACATCCCAAAGGATGGGAATGGCGATGGAACAACGGAGGACGACCCCTCCAAGAAACAGCCCAAGCGCCGGCGTCAGCGGCGCCGCTCTAAATCCCGCCATAGCAAAAACGGTGATTCCGGCACGGGAGATAACAACACACCGGACAGTGCCTAAGACAACCCCCTCCAGCAGGATTCAGCACAGGAGGATGGAGAAGCCAGCCATCATGAGAGAGCGGCAGACAGAGAGGTAGAGGACGATAATTATATGCCTCCCTCCGAAGAAGAGGCAAGCCTCGACGACGACGAATTTGTCGTGCCTGAGAATCCCGTCGAACAAGAGCATTTCAAACGCAGGCTTATGGCCATGGTAAGCAGCCTCAAGAAAAAGCAGCAACAGCTTAGAGCTGACCAAGACTTGCTAGCCAACAGATGGACTGAAGTCCTTGCGGCCGAAGAGTATGAACTCGCACGCCCCTCCAAGAGCTACCCAAAACGCAGGCTGCTACCCCGATTAGAGGAGGAAGCACCTAAAACTACATCACCAGCGCACAATACGGCCGACCGGCCACCTCGTGGCCGCGATAGAGAGGCTTCTAGGCCCTCCACTAAAGCTGCACCCCGGCGTCGCCCGAACAGTACAAAGCCATGGGGGAATGCGCCAGACTTGCGAGACATGTTGGAGGACAAGGCAAGACAAACAAGATCGATCTACGAATCGCATGGGCGCCCCACGATACGTGATGACAACCGTCACACCGGATACAGCAATTCCGGCCGGGCCGAACACAGTAGACAAAGCTCGTTTGAGCTGCGTCGTGATATAGCCCAATACAGAGGCGTCGTACACCCACTATGATTCACAGACGAAGTAATGGATCATCAAATCCCCGAGGGTTTCAAACCCGTAAACATTGAATCATACGACGGCACAACAGATCCTGCGGTTTGGATCGAGGACTATCTCCTTCACATCCACATGGCCCGCGGTGATGATCTACACGCCATCAAATACCTCCCACTCAAGCTTAAAGGACCAGCTCGGCATTGGCTCAATAGCTTGTTAGCAGAATCAATTGGTTGTTGGGAAGACCTGGAAGCCGCATTCCTTGATAACTTCCAGGGCACATATGTGCGACCACCAGATGCTGATGACCTAAGCCACATAATTCAGCAGCCAGATGAATCAGCTAGACAATTCTGGACATGGTTCTTAACAAAGAAAAATCAAATCATTGACTGTCCGGATGCAGAGGCCCTTGCAGCCTTCAAACATAACATCTGCGACGAGTGGCTTGCCCGGCACCTAGGACAGGAAAAGCCGAAATCCATGGCTGCCCTCACATCCTCATGACCCGCTTCTGCGTGGGAGAGGACAGCTGGCTAGCTCGCAGTAACAACCCGACCAAAAACCCTAGTAGTTCGGTTACCAAGGATAGCAATGGCAGGTCGCGTCGCAACAAGCACAAGCGCCGCATTAATGGCGACACTACTAAGGATACGGCAGTCAATGCCGGATTCAGAGGCTCTAGACCCGGTCAGCGGAAAAAGCCATTCAAAAGAAATACTCCGGGCCCGTCCAATTTGGACCGAATACTCGATCGCTCGTGCCAAATACACGGCACCCCTGAAAAGCCAGCCAATCACACCAACAGGGATTGTTGGGTGTTCAAGCAGGCAGGCAAGTTAACTACCGAAAACAATGACAAGGGGCTGCATAGCAATGACGAGGAGGAGACCCGGCCGCCGAACAATAGAGGACAGAAGGGTTTCCCCCCACAAGTGCGGACGGTGAACATGATATACGCAACCCACATACCCAAAAGGGAGCGGAAGCGTGCACTTAGGGACGTATATGCGATGGAGCCAGTCGCCCCAAAGTTCAATATGTGGTCCTCCTGCCCGATCACTTTTGATCGAAGGGACCACCCCACTAGCATCCGCCATGGCGGATTCGCCGCATTGGTTCTAGACCCAATCGTCGATGGATTTCACCTCACTAGAGTCCTGATGGACGGCGGCAGCAGCCTGAACCTGCTTTATCAGGATACAGTGCGCAAAATGGGCATAGACCCCTCAAGGATTAAACCCACAAAAATGACCTTTAAAGGCGTCATACCAGGTGTAGAGGCCAACTGTACAGGCTCAGTTACACTTGAAGTGGTCTTCGAATCCCCGGATAACTTCCGAAGCGAGGAGTTAATCTTCGATATAGTCCCGTTCCGCAGTGGCTATCATGCACTACTTGGACGAACCGCATTTGCAAAGTTCAATGCGGTGTCACACTACGCATACCTCAAGCTCAAGATGCCAGTCCCTCGAGGAGTCATTACGGTCAACGGAAACACCGAACGCTCTCTCCGAACGGAGGAGCATACAGCGGCTCTCGCGGCAGAAGTACAAAGCAGCCTCTTAAGGCAATTCTCGAGTACGGCTGTTAAGCGGCCGGACACCGTCAAGCGCGCCCGGAGTAACCTACAACAAGACTGCCTGGCACGTTCCGAGCACGCGTAGCAATGCGGCCCCAACCCCAGCCCTCGCGAAATCGCGAGACCAGTACCACGCGTACATAACTACGCTCTGGAGATACCATGGGCACAGGGGGAGGGGCACGACCACGGCATGCCCAGAGTGCGGCTCAACCACACCAGGGGCTCCCAATTGTGTCATTATTTTTTTCTTATTCTCAGGACTCCGTTTTCAAGAAGCCCTGCCCGGCAGTGGAATCGCCGAACTCACGATGCAACAGCCAGGGAAGCAGAAAAGCTACGTCGAGTATCCAGGTGGTCTCTATTACGAGCAGTATACCTGTTTTACATACCATCCCGCAGCCTACCCCTGGAGGGGGACATGTTCAATAGTCCCATCCCTTGCTTATCGCACTATTTGTATCGTTCTGCTTTCATTGCAGTATTTTTAGAATAAACAATGCATCACTTTTTGCCTATTATTGCATTCCTGTTTTTATCTATATATGTTCACTTATTACATGTTGCATCCATACGCTTTGGTACGGCCAAATACACCAGGGGCTTAAGTACCCCAAAATATGGTGTGATAAGTCCGAACACTTTAACAAGTGCGGCACCCCGAACTTATAGCATTATATGCATCAGCTCCGAATCATGTCTTGGGTCAATAGTTGGGTTTGCCCGGCTCCCATGTTTTGGTACCTTACGTTCCGTTATATCGGCTAAGGTAGCACTGGGAGAACCACTGCGATTGTGCCCCGGTTGAGCTGGGTTGAGCACCTCAGTGGAGAAAGCTAAAATTGACTGTCATGATAGGGCGAGAGCCGGTTGCTGTTCGAGAGGTTTTTCGAGTCCCTAAAGACTTATGCCGCTTAGAGCGAGGAGTCGGCTTTGTCCGGCCCAGGCGTGGATGGCGCCCCGAATTCGGTCTTTCGAACACTAGGGGCTTCGCCGAAATTTAAAATTATAGAATTCTATGGCTAAGTGGGAGTGTTCAAGCATTATAAGTCCGGTTGCCTTGTTCGTTGTGTTGAGCGCCTCCCTCGAAGGACCCAAGAATGGGAACAAGAGCGCTCAAGGTTATCCTGAACACCCCAGCACTCGTGGCATGGGGGCTGAAGCTAATGACTTGCCATCTCTCAAATTTGATAAATGGCCGCACAGAAGGTAATATTTTAAATTAACAAGCGTTGCTTAGCGCATATGAACAAAGTTTTCAGCGCACAGGATAACAAAATATGAGTCTACTCAAAAATTACATCTTTGGAGCATTCACCCGCTATAAGGCGGGCACCCTTAAGGACACCCTTATAGTACATCTCGGGTGTGCGATACTCCTTGCCCGGCGGTGGCGTGTCCGTCACAAGCTTCTCGGCGTCCATCTCGCCCCAGTGCACTTTAGCGCGGGCAAGGGCCCGACGGGCACCTTCAATGCAGTCAGAACGCTTGATGACTTCAATCCATGGACAAGCATCCACCAGCCGCCGCACCTTGTGGAGCTCGACCAGCTGCTTCAGCTGGTCGCTCAGGGGCACCGGATGTCCAGCCTCAGCATATTGAGACCAGAACACCTTTTCCGTCGAGCTCCCCTCCTCTGCTCGGTAGAACACGGCAGCATCGGACACGCTACGGGGCAGATCTGCGAACCTCCTGGAGAGCTCCGAATTTGGGTAAGTAACAGATAATTCACTTTTACATGCTTGCTTTGCATGAAGAATGCCTTACCCGCCGCTATCTTTTTTATCGCCTCAATTTCCTGGAGGGCTTTTTGGGCTTCTGCCTTAGCAGCTTTGGCACTCTCAAGAGCTAAGGCAAGCTCGGACTCTTGAGTCTTCAAGTCATGCTCCAAACTCTCGTGTTTTTCCACGAGAGCCTGGAGCTCTTGCCGCACCTCCGCCACCCGCGCCTCCTGCTTCTCTCGCTCGGTGCGTTCCGCGGCCACATTGCTTTCGGCCTTGGACACCGCTTCCTTCAGGGTCGCCACCTCATTCGTGGCCCCTGCAATACTCACGTTATTCCTGTCATTTTTTTTTGCAACCAAAACCTTTCTATAAGGTATTACTTTAATAAGGTATTACTTACCTTCCTTGTCCTCGAGCTGCTTCTTGGCACGGCCGAGCTCGTTCTCGGACCGCTCGAGGCTCTGCTTCAAAACATTGACCTTTGCAGTCAGTGCGGCAGAGGTCAGCAGTGCAGCCTGCATTCCCATATTGACATGCTTATGTTAGACTCCTGCGTATATCTTTTTAGATCCTCAGTTCGGCTTTTCTTTCCGAACACCAAACTGAGCATCAGGGGCTACTGTCTATGCGGTACTATTTTTACATATCTTAATTACATACCTCAAAGCCTGTTAGAAGGCTGGTACAGGCTTCAGTCAGCCCGCTCTTGACAGACTGAACTTTCCGGATCACCGCACTCATAACAGTGTGGTGCTCCTCCTTGATGGAGGTGCCGTTAAGCGCCTCCAGCAAGTTATCTGGTGCCTCCGGTTGGACGGAGGCCACCGGCGTCACAGTCTTGCCCTTCTTATGAAGGGCCCGCCTGCCGGAGTTCGGAACCACTGTAGGTTCCGGTACAGAGTCTGGCACAGGGCCGGACTTAGAGCCCTCCGGGGTTTCGCCCTCTTTTCGCCAATAGTCCGGGAGGTCGCCTTGCGGCACCTCCAGGACCACCTCCTCCTGGTTGGGCTCCTTTTGGGACTGCACCGCGGCGTCGTATGCATCACGGGGGGAGGAGGCGGTCGGAAGTGAAGTGCTATTCACATTCGACGAATCCAAGGAGCCGCTCGACGAAGCGGAGAGCTCGTCCCTGGGCGGGCTACATGGTTGTATTCGGTGTTAGAACACACTACGCGACAAAGGAAAAATCATGAGTTATTCCGGAATCCGGACACTTACGATCTCGCCAGGGGCTTGGCCCTCGAGGGCCACTCCTCTTCGCCATCGTCGGCGTTGGTGGAACAGTCCAGAGGAAGGGTCCTTCCCTTCTTGGACCCTCCGGCCTCCCTAGTTGGGGAGGCCTTCCTTTTCTTCTCTCCCCCCGCTGGGGGAGAAGCCTCCTTTTTCTCCTCCTTGTCTTCACGGGAGGAGTCTGCCTCGGAGTCATCGGACGACGAGTCTGATAACACCTGGCGCCGGGAACTCCTCCGAGTTCCCGTGGCCTTCTTCTTGGCCTTCTTCTCCGGCACCACGTAAGGCGCCGGAGCCAGAAGCCCCATTAGTTGGGCGTCCGCTGGGTCTTCGGGCAAGGGAGCCGGACAGTTAACCTACCCGGACTTCTTCTGCCAGGCCTGTCAAAGGTAAGGGAGTTTAGATCCCGCATAGAGTCAAACTATGGAAAATAAGCGTCCTGTAAAGGGTAAAATAGCTTACCTCGCCGACTTGACGCTGCGAGCTGAATCCGCAATCTTCGGTAGCGGATGTGGGAGCCTCGACGCCCTTGAACAGCACCTTCCAGGCATCTTAGTACATAGTGTCGAAGAGCCTGCTCAAGGTTTGGTGCTGTGCCGGATCAAACTCCCACAAGTTGAAGGCCCGTTGTTGACACGGGAGGATCCGGCGGATGAGCATGACCTGGACCACGTTGACGAACTTGATCTTCTTGTTCACAAGGTTTTGGACGCAGGTTTGGAGTCCGGTCAGCTCTTCCAAGTCACCCCATGTCAGGCCCTTCTCCTTCCAGGAGGTGAGCCGTGTGGGGATGCTAGATCTGAATTCGGGGGCCGCTGCCCATTCAGGGTCACACGGCTCGGTGATGTAGAACCACCCCGATTGCCACCCTTTGATGGTTTCCACGAAGGCGCCCTCGAGCCATATGACATTGGGCATCTTGCCCACCATGGCGCCTCCGCACTCCGCCTGCTAGCCACCCACTACCTTCGGCTTGACATTGAAGGTCTTCAGCCATAAGCTGAAGTGGGGTTTGATGCGGAGGAAGGCCTCGCACACAACGATAAACGCTGAGATGTTGAGGATCAAATTCGGGGCCAGATCATGGAAATCCAGGCCGTAATAGAACATGAGCCCCCGGACAAATGGGTGGAGTGGGAAGCCCAGTCCGGGGAGGAAATGGGGAAGGAACACCACCCTCTCCTGGGGCCTGGGGGTGGGGACGAGCTGCCCCTCGTCTGGAAGCCAGTGCGCAATGTCGTTGTGCAGATATCCGGCTTTCCTCAGCCTTTTTATGTGCCCCTCCGTGACGGAGGAGGTCATCCACTTGCCTCCCGCTCCGGACATGACTGGAGAAGGTTGAGGTGAGATGTGCGGACTTGGGCGCTGGAGCTCGAGTACGCGGAAATGGATAAGCAAAGGAGGAAGAAGGCGTAGGTAACAAGGTGGATCCTTATCCCCCTATATGGACAGACGAAACTATGCGTCCCCACTAGCCTGGTAAAACTCGCTTATTTCCCAAGCGCCGTAATCTATGGTGCGGTTGGGTTACCCACGCCCGTATTGATGAGAATCCCGGAATAAGGGGACACGATCTCTGCTTTGACAAGACGTGCCAAGGAAACCGCCTCGCTAAACGCGCTGAGGTGGAATAGTAAAAACGATTCGAATAAAGGCTTGGCCGTGGTGTGATGTCACGCCACGGAATACGTCAGCAGATTGAACTTGTGTAAATATTATTCTCTCTACGGTGGTATGTGGAACTTATTTTGCAGAGCCGGACACTATCCTTGTGTTTAAAATCTTCTATGAAGAATTCGGAGGAGGAACCCGCCTTGCGATGCCGAAGACAATATGCGCTCTGGACTCGTCGTCATTGAAGCCTGGTTCAGGGGCTACTAAGGGAATCCTAGATTAGGGGGTGTCCGGATAGCCGAACTATCATCATTGGCCAGACTCCTAAACTATGAAGATACAAGATTGAAGACTCTGTCCCGTGTCCGGATGGGACTTTCCTTGGCGTGGATGGCAAGCTTGGCGATACGGATATGTAGATCTCCTACCATTGTAACCGACTCTGTGTAACCCTAGACCTCTCCGGTGTCTATATAAACCGAATGGTTTTAGTCCCTAGGACGAAAAACAATCATACCATAGGCTAGCTTCTAGGGTTTAGCCTCTCTGATCTCGTGGTAGATCTACTCTTGTACTACCCATATCATCAATATTAATCAAGCAGGAGTAGGGTTTTACCTCCACCGAGAGGGCCCAAACCTGGGTAAAAACATCGTGTCCCTTGTCTCCTGTTACCATCCGCCTAGACGCACAGTTCGGGACCCCCTACCCGAGATCCGCCGGTTTTGACACCGACAGTGGTGGTGGGGTGTTGCAAATCTCAAATTCTTACCAGTTCTTACCCAGCAACAGGTGGTGATCGGCAACCGTTGTAGTCAAAACTCATAAAGCTTGGACAGAGTGATTGCCAGGTGGTGTCAAACGCACGATGTAGATGTATGTTGAGCTGGCAAGGCATATAATATGGTAGCAAAAATATCAGCAATAATCAATTCAGAGATGCAAAGTTGAATAAACGCTAAACGACAGTACTGTGCTGATCCTAGGCTAGACGGTACTAGAGGTGCAAGCCTAGAACACTAACAAAACCACGGCACGACACGTAACAAAGGAAAAGCACACTCATTAAAAACATCTCTCTTTTTTTGCGCTCTTTTTTCTTTGCGCTCTTTTTTTTGCGAAAAATCCCTACAATGGCGAGTGTATCAAAACTCTTCCCAAGTAAAAGTAACAGGACAGGGAGAAAACTTTTTGACTACTTTTTCAGAAATCAGGGCAGCGACGACTAAAAAGTGCGACAAAAATCACTATGATGGCGAGTGTCTCAAAACGCTCCCTGGGACCTAAAAACAAGATAGGGAAAAATATTTTCACCTGCTGAAATTTATTGGCCTAAAAACTGTCCGGGGGTCTCCAGACTTTTTTTTCAAAACCTACTCATGCAAGGAAACACGAATCTCAACATAGATGGATCTCAAAAACAAACGTAATATGAAAACACTCGAATTGGTGGTGGACAGGCGGATGTATATGTGGACTCGGATTGGTGGTGGACAGGCGGATGTATATGTGGACTCGGATTGGTGGTGGACAGGCGGATGTATATGTGGACTCGGATTGGTGGTGGACAGGTGGATGTATATGGCTGCGGTAAGGAATATGTTGGTGGTGGTGGTATATGGCAGGAGTGATGACGATGGTGTGGCAGCGACGTGACAACTTGTGAACAGAACTCAAAACTCAAGGGAAACTAGACGCTAAGACCCGCAACTTGACACGACGATGCAACTGAAAATTCAACAAAGCAAATATAGAAAAAGATTATGTAATGGCACAAATTGGTTTGGATATGAGGAACTAACCCTAATTTTTTTCGCTTTGTAATAGATTGTAGGTATGAAGACAGACTCGATCTAAACTATGAAAAACTGTTAAATCTCACCGAGCAACCTGGAAATCTGATACCACTTGATAGGAAGGTGTCCCGAAGTTTTGATGAGATAGTTATCGTTTCTATGGGAGTCGACCTTGACGATCCGACTACGAATGTGCGAAGACGTCACGCCTTAGCAATTGCTAAACCAACTTCCGAGGGGTTATTGACCATGCCGGAGCATGATCAACCTGACCATGAGGATATATTTCCTGCGAGCAAACGAAGAACAGACAACAAACTGAGATTGCACTCTGGATGTTGCGAATATAAGAGGAAAGCTTTATTAATGAAAGTGGGGTTCTGTGATGTCTTGGTCTGGTCGTTGAACACAAACAAAGTACGCAAAGTTGCAGCTATGGCGAACTTTAATCTAAACAAAACCCAAAGTCTAAATGATGCCCTAAGGGTTGTATATATGCAGGAAGAGTGGCAAATTTCGTGACCCTTGGAGAAGGGGTCCGAAACCAACCCTAACTCTTGTTTCCCCACACGTACGGACTCTAAAAACAACCTATACTCAAGTATTTCAAAATTGCATGGGCCTGGCCTAAAAATAAGGTGGTGCAACACCTAAAATAAGCGATGGACGAAATTTATGGTGGTGCAACACCTAAAATAAGCTATGGACGAAATTTATGAAGGGCATCTTGTATGTTTCGTCCATGTCCTTGTATGTCATCACGGCGGCTTCAAAGTGCTGAAATATGCACTAGAAACGCCATTCTGGTTCCCTTCGCTCGCGCCTACATCTCCACGCTTGATCCTCCTCCAGTGTTCATCCCTCTTGTCCATGCTAGGCCCTTCATTAGTAATCAACACAAATGTATCCAATTTAGGCAACATCATATTCTCATCAACATTAGAATTGTTACCAAGAAACGAAAGTACCTGGTAATTCAGTTGGCGTGCGTGAGCTCTAGTAATTGCTCCAGTATGTTTAGTAATAGGGGATGTGGGAGTAACAATGGTATTGATGTCCTCATCATCTTCCATGCTTCCCTTACGAATGGTGTAGGTGTACACTTGCGCTTGCACTCCTCCTCATCATCCATAATGCTCCGATAATACATATGTATGCACACGAGAGGAGTGACAAGTAGTATAGCATCCTCGAAGGGGTCAAGTGAACACGTGTAAAGGAGATGATTCATATATGTGTGAAGTAGATGTCGCACGTTTCACTTTCCAAACGGACTCTTTACATGGTGATGTCGGTTGGATGCTCCGCATCAAGAGTACTTCTACCGGTGACATAGGATCGTCCCCGGCGACATGCTCGTCCTGCGGCTCTCCGGTCTGGGCCTGAGGGTGCAAATCTTATGCCGACACCTCCAACAACTTCAGGGTCCAGTGCTCAAAGCACAGTTGCGTCAGTGACATCTGCATGCCCTCTAGGTTCTCTTTGTCTAGATCATCTGAAGTATGAACTAAGTTAGGTCTGAACTGAAGTTTGATTGTCTCTTTTGCTAACTTGTCTATATTTTGCCCGGGGATCGACACCCTGGGTCCAGCAGGGGCATGGGATGTCCTGTTGTTTTAAACTTAAGCGTAGTAGTAATTATTATCTGTCTATTGTTGTTGTGATGATCTTGTTGTTCTTGTGTGATTCGATCGTGTGTTGCCTGTTGTGAAGTGCGGCAAAAGGGGTGATAAGGCCATCACATTTGAAAGGGGTGAGAACTACTTACACGCAGCTAATCAGATGTGCTTTGCATCCGCCCACCCCTGAAGTACAAACATAGGCAACCAAGCAACAGGTCACCATCTGAGCCTTGATGCAATGCAGGCAACCAATCAACATGGAGTGTGTTGTTTATTTGCCAGCATTAGTTCAACCAGACCCAGATGGGTCAAGTATGGAAAATATGAAAAATGGTGCAGATAACCAAAAGCGCCCTTAGGGTTTTGTCATGTTCAACTGAAAGGCAGGCCATCTCAACTAGGAAATTCACCATGGGGACGAAGAGACCTACATATTCTACTAATTTGCTACTCCCTTCGTCTCAAAATAAGTATTGTTGTGTATTAAATCAACTCCGCCTATGTTGTCTCAACATAGCTGGTCCCAAGCCCGGGTAAAGGAGGAGGGTTGTGATAGGCTTGGTGAGCCAACGTAAAAACTCAGCCACTTTTATGGAGATGAAACCCAAAAGATTTTCGCTGGGGTGTAACCCTCTCAGTGACGCGCCACATCGGAACCCGAGTGTGGTGGAAAATGGTCAAGGGCCGGGCTGTCACCCCCCTGGTGACGCGCTGTATCTTGATCCGAATACGATGGCAAGTGAGCGAGGATCGGGTTGTCGCATCCTTAGTGGCGCGCTACATCGGTGCCCGGATGTTGTGGAAAATGAGTTAGGGTCTTCACATTTGACTCGACGAGTGCGAAGGGTAAGGAAGCTAGCCGAGCCTAGGAGGATTCGCTTAGGTAGTTGGAACGTAGGGTCTCTGACAGGGAAGCTTCAGGAGCTAGTTGATGCAGCGGTGAGGAGAGGTGTTGATATCCTTTGCGTCCAAGAAACCAAATGGAGGGGACAGAAGGCGAAAGAGGCGGAGGATACCGGCTTCAAGCTGTGGTACACGGGGACGACTGCAAACTGAAATGGCGTAGGCATCTTGATCAAAAAGAGCCTCAAGTATGGAGTGGTAGACGTATAGAGATGTGGGGACCGGATTATCCTGGTCAAGCTGGTAGTTGGGGACTTAGTTCTCAATGTTATCAGCGTGTATGCCCCGCAAGTAGGGCACAATGAGAACACCAAGAGGGAGTTCTGGGAAGGCCCAGAAGACATGGTTAGGAGTGTATCGATTGGCGAGAATCTCTTCATAGGAGGAGACCTTAATGGCCATGTAGGTATATCTAACACAGGTTTTGAAGGGGCGCATGGGGCTTTGGCTATGGCATCAGGAATCAAGAAGGAGAAGATGTCTTAAGATTTGCTCTAGCCTACGACATGATTGTAGCTAGAGAATCACATCTCGTGACTTTTAGTAGTGGCCAACACTCTAGCCAGATTGATTTCATCCTCTCGAGAAGAGAAGATAGGCGTGCGTGCCTAGACTGTAAGGTGATACCTGGAGAGAGTGTTGCCCCTCAGCATAAGCTGGTAGTTGCTGACTTTCGCTTTCGGATTCGTGTCCAGCGGGATAAGCGTGCCAAAGTCGCTAGAATGAAGTGGTGGAAGCTCAAGGGGGAGGTAGCTCAGGCGTTCAAGGAGAGGGTCATTAAGGAGGGCCCTTGGGAGGAAGGAGGGGATGCGGACAATGTGTGGATGAAGATGGCGACTTGCATTCGTAAGGTGGCCACGGAGGAGTTTGGAGTGTCCAGGGGAAGGAGAAGCGAAGATAAGTATACTTGGTGGTGGAATGATGATGTCCAGAAGGTGATTAAAGAGAAGAAAGATTGCTTCAGACGCCTATACATGGACAGGAGTGCAGACAACATAGAGAAGTACAAGATGGTGAAGAAGGCCGCAAAGCAAGCTGTCAGTAAAGCAACGGGTCAGGCATATGAGGACTTGTTGTAGGGTGAAACCCTAGAGGGGATCTTTTCACACTTGGAGGGGGAAAAGGAGGAAGAACACTCAAGAACACAAGGCACAAAACACTCAAACAAACCCAAATATCACATCCAGTAGATTAGCATACTTGAGATCCACAAGATTACATGAACAATTCAAGGAAAATAGCACTAGGTAGGTTCTTCCCACTAGGTGAGGTCTTGATGATGATCTTCTCCAAGAGGAGGCCTTAACAATCCAAAGGATTCTTCCCTAGGTGGGGGCTTGATCTCCAAAGAGGAGGGGATACAAGGAGCAAAGCTCTCTTTGGTGATCTAAAATACTTTGCTATCCTTCCAAATGGGCTAGGGGATGAATATATAAGGCCTAGCAACGAAATGGGAGAGAGGGGGGTACATGGGTCAAAGACCCAAAAAGTACGCGGCTGTTCCGGAGGTGTCCGGGCACCCGGGGCCAAGGAACCGGGCACCCGGACCGGTCAGAGGAGAACGCCTAGGTTCGGCCGGGCACCCGGGGCGCCAGGGGCTGGGCACCCAGCCTGGATAGGGAGTTGGCTGGGAGGTGGCCGGGCACCCGGGGGTCCCAAGCCCGGGCACCCGGGGCGGCTCGAGGCAGTCGGCTGGGATGGGTCGGGCACCCGGGGGTGCGGCTGGAGGCTGGGCCGGGGCCAGGCACCGGGGGGACAGGCGGCCGAGCACCCGGGCCAAGCAGGGGCAGCGCCCGGGTGGTGGTGGCCGGGCACCCGGAGTTGAAGGGGCCGGGCACCCGGGGTGTCTATGGGGTTTCGCCTCCTCGCTTCCTTCTTCGCTCCTCTCATCCATGTATGCTTCGATCTCCGTCCTCGTGTCCTCCCGGTCATCTCCTTGGTACCTATGAATGCACAGAGTTTCCGTTTGAGGTAGTGACCAAGTCCAAAGGATATTCATGTAAATCTCGAAGAGGAGCGGGTTCACCTTAAGTCCGGTAGGTTCACTTGGGGCTTGAGGTGCTATGATGGTGTAAAGATAGCCGTAGGATGCTCCGCATCATCTCCTCCCCCTTGGGAAAGATCCGTCCTCGGATCGTAAACCATATCGTCATGTACACGGTAGGCATGGATGGACTTGTAGTTGGACGAGGTGTATGTCACGCCACGAGCAAAGTACTCCAAGGTGTCGTCGGAATGGTAGACATGCAAAAAGAGCAAACACAAGGGACACTTGGAGATACAATGGTTAGCGAACGCAAAGTGTCCATCATTTAAGCATGAGGCCTTCCAATGAAATCGGTAATGGCAATGAGCATGAATTGTAGCAAAATGAAAGAGCATGTCATACAATGCATTCATGTGATCAAGCTCATTGTGGAAGTAGTTGCAAATGCTACCATTGCGCAATATGATGTCGTAATGGGATTGTGTATCAAAAGCATGAACATGGTAAATGATGCTCAATGTGGGTATGTGATCATGCAATTGATGATTGGCAGTGTGATCAATATGTATGAAGAGTCCATCAAGAAAGATCACAACAAATTTGCTAAGGAAATGAAAAAGCTCATGAATCATGGATGACATGGGGATACAAGATGCAACAAGGAAATCATAATGTGAGTCAATCCATGCATAATATGCAAATTCGTTATGGGTATGATATGACCATGGAGCATGGCATGTTGGCACACAATCTACAAATATGAAGGTTTGGGTGCAATATGCCAAAAGAGTGTTGATATACCAATGGTCAATGTCATGGCAAGAGTGGTATACGGGTGGTGCATCCATGAAATCCAAGCATATGTGAGGATGGCTCACAAGGAAGGAATGCACCTTGATGAGTATGTCAAAAATGTTGTTGTCGCGCAACGTGTATGCCTTCGCATGCCCAAGATGCCTCCTGATGGTACCGCCTTGTGTATCCTTCAAAATGAAAGAACATGACAAACACTCGGAAAAACAAATGAGGTTTACCTATTCATATGGTGAGTCACCCAACAAGTATTTTCGTCATTCTTATCATAAGAAAGGACAAGGGGACATGGCATTGTATGGAAGCATATGATGCGATAACAACCAAATGAATTCGGCCCAAACAAGAAAGCATGCATCACAAGTAATATGTCCAAGTCTCCACGATCAATAAGCATAGCAAGGTAGCACTCAATACAAGGTGAGATGAGAGATGCAACTAATGGAGACAAGAGACAACGATCAAGACAATTCAAGTGAGAGGCATGAGCATATATGTCATCAACCCAAGAAAGCGAGTAATAATGGAACATGGGTGATGCAACAAAGCAAGCTATCATAGTGATCAAGTGAAGCAAGCTAGTAGTGCAAGGATGCAACGTACTAGAAGTAATCATAGCAATCATGTCATGTGTGCAGATAGTGAGCATATATAATGCACATGACATATCACAAGCATGAAAGCAAGATATGTGTAATGTATCATCGTTGTATTGGTAAGAAATCCTATGTAAATAGCAATTGAACAATATGACTCTCCCAACACAAGAATCAACAATGGCATGTGGCACATGGTAAACATGGCAATAGCAACAAGTATCTCCACCAAGCCGACGAATACACATAGAAGTAGTATAACGGTGAATCATATGTAAGTGCAAGCAAGGGTCACAATTGCATGGCAAAGGCATGGAAGGAGGCATAGCATGCAAAGTGAACACGAGAAGATGTGCATAACGTAACAAGTGATATATATCCCAAAGTCGTGTGAGATCCAAGTAAAAGAGAAACGCGTAGTCCTTGCGCGAAGGGAATGTTGGTAAGGATAATCCACGGGATCCCAAATCATCGTTGCTCTCAAGAACTCGTTTCGTCAACTCTTGGGATTGAGAGGTTGACGAGTATACGTGAGTACCTACACAAAATAAAGACAAAGGGAAAATTGTGTGTGAGTGGTATATGTACACATCATCCCTTATGATGCGCACATGCATGTGTTGGTTAGCGCAAAATAGCCAATGCTCAAATAAATGAAATGCATGATATAGAAACATGTCATCCATCATGAGAGGTTTGTTATTATGTATAGCATAATGGAGACTCAAATTGTGGAATGCATCACTAGTGATATCTAGAGCATTGTTATGAATGGTATGCATATGATGCAAGCAATTATGGGAAATCTCACCCATAGCATATGACAAGTTTAAAGGATTGTCAAACATGACGTGACCGCTAGAATTTTCACAAGATATCCTATGGAGCATAGTATCACAACTAGGCAAATCAACATGCTCATCATCATATTCATCGTAAGTAGGTGGCATATCTAAGCATGTAGAAGACATGGTATGTGGTGAATCCATAAGGTTATCATCATCATGGGAGCAATCAATGTTAAGAGAGTCCACTAGTGGGACAAGAGAAGCACCATCACCTATGTTACCTTTGGAGCGCCGCTCATGTGTTGTAGGTGAGGTGTCGAAGATCCACTCGTTCTCATCTTCATCTTGATGGAACCATGTGGGGGGTGCATCATCTTCCACCATGGCCATCGATGTCTCCATTGGAGGTATGGACTCGTCGAGGATAGGCATGTCGTCATGTAGGAGACCTAGCACCAAAGAACAAAACACACTCGGAGTAGAGGTTAAGTCGTGAGAAATCATAGTGGCCTCACATGCCGTGTCAACTACCTCACAAACTAAGTGTTGTGGCTCACTCACTCCCTTAAGGATTCACTCACTCATATGGTTAGTGGAGTCACTCAAATGGATCTCAACCTCACATAGGATGTGTGCATGCTCTCAAGTGTGGGGCTAGTGGTGGTCACACTCATCCTCTCATAGGAAATGCACTCAATGTCACATATGGTGGAGCCACTCATGTCACTCATGTGGTAGTGGCTCTCCTCACATGGGAGTTGGGGCATCTCTTCATATGTGGGTGTCGAAGAGATGTTGCTGCAAATGTCTCCATGCTCAATGCCTATCGCCGCCTTGGTTGAAGGGATAGTCCCATGCTCAACCTTCTCCCCGTCGTCGCCGTGGATGAAGGCCGAAGATGGCACATCATCACTCTTGCCTCCAAAGATGGAAGCATTATCCTTGCTCGCCAGCATGTCGCTCGCCTTGAAAGCTTGCTCCTTGAGGGTCTCCATAGTTGTACTCGTCGCCGCACCGTCTTGAAAAAGAGTCGAAGTAGACTCGGCGTCATTAATGCCACAAAGAGGGATGGCGGTGGAGTCAAACTTGGGAGTGTGGTCTTGGATCTTGTTGGGCTTGGACATCGTGGTGGTACTAGCCTCATGCTCGTCATCCTTGAGGTTGGTCTTCGAGAAGTGTGCTTGGGGTGGAGAAGTCTTGGCCTTCATAAGTTCTTGTTCCGCCTTGAGAGCACCAATATAGTTGTCATCGAGGGACTTGTAGTTCTCGAGGAAGATAATCTTGGAGATGTCGTTGTTCAATCCCATCATGAAGTAGAACTTCATCCAAATGGGGTCGTCCACACCGGCTCGTCGCAAGGCTTTCTTTATCTCGAGGAAGTACTCGTCGAGGGACTTGGATCCTTGGATGGTGTTCTCCAATTGGCGTTGAAGATGTTCTGTGTAGGTGGAAGGCAAAACGCTCGCCGCATAGCTTTCTTCGTCTTGGGCCAACTCGTGACGAAGGTCATCGAAGGTGTATGAAGCCACCATGTTGACGCGTAATCGTGGAAGTTACTTGAGGCGCGCTTCACTTGGTCTTCGGAAGGGACTTGATGTAGCTTGAGGTAGTCGTCCATCTTGCACTCCCACTCGAGATACTCCTCGGGGTCTTGAGTCCCATAGAAAGGAAGCTCGTGATCGGTGTCAAGGTCGTAGTAGCTCGTGGAAGTCACGGACTTGAGCTTGGGGAGCTTCTCTTGATGTAGCGCTCGTTTCGCGATGAAGTGGTTCTTGGTGACGTAGCCGTTATCACCACCTTGCTCCTTGAAAAGCGGATTCACGAACGAACTTGGCCTATCCATCATAACCAAGTGGGGTGAGTAGGAAAATGAGAGAACAATACCAAAGTTACCTTCTCCGAGGATTCAGGATGTAACAAGTGTCACTCAATGTAATGCCACAATAGGAGAATTGGAACCGGGTTTGTTTCTCACACCTACACATAAGAGGCTTATGGAGGAGCTCGGTTAGGATGGTGGCAAAAATTTCAAGCAAATGTTAGTCAAGATATCGATAAGGTTGAGAAGGTTCACAAAAATGCAAGTAAAGCAAATAGATCAAACCCAAATATCACTTGGAACACACACGCGGAGGATAGATGGGATCCACACAACCAAGGAGTGAGCTCAAAATGTGCAACCACGGAAAATGCTCTTGTTGTGCGAATGCTAGAGAGACGCTAGCTCGATTGCTCAAATGAGCAAGATACGCTTGTGAACCAACCTATGCGAGGAACGTGACGTCTTCAATCCCAACTATGCTATGTATGCGATGACCAAGATGATATAACTATGCAAACGACTCAATGCTATTGCTTACAAGCTCTTTGTTTCTCCTCTTTTGCTTAAAAGCTTTTCTTTCTTATTTTTTTTCTTTTTTTTTCTATGCTTGATTCTCGAGCCGAGTATGATATGAGACAAGTATGTAAGATATGCACGGGAGAGACTTATGGCACAAAGATGATAACACGATCACTATTGTGCACAATAGCGTAGCCCGGCAATTCTCAACTTGCTAGTCTCGATGGGTAAGAAACGCAAAATGGCTCGGGCTATCAATGCAAAAGCAAGGTAATAAGTAAGTGTCGTCGAGGTTACCGTCCTTTCTTACGGTTAGCGGTGAAGATGACTCCGAGGTGATGATGGTGATGACGATGTCACCCGCTCCTAAGTAGCCGAAACACCTTAGGAAACGGAAATTGCAATCGGTCAAATGCGAAAGGTGGGTGTTTTTGTAATGATTTTTGGATGGGGGCTAATGGTGGTGGTAATGAGATGAGTGTATGGGGGATGTCAAGAGCTTCCAAACGAGCTAAAGAACACGAAAAACAGACTTGGGAGTTGGAAGTTATGGTCGAAACGGTTTTTGTTGGTGGGTTGTTTCTGGGGGGTGCGGGCACCCGGGGGTGGGAGGTGCGGGTGCCCGGGGTGGTCAGGGGGAAATGGCCCAGGGGTGCCGGTGCCCGGTGGTTCGACGTGCGGGCACCCGGTGGTCTCCGATTTGGGCGGAAAATTTGGGGGAAATGCAAGACTTCGAGGATTTCGTGGTGGGAAAGGTGGGGATTGTTGGTGAGGGGCTAGATCCACTTGCCAAACATCAAATCCATGGACCAAAATAACCAAATCTCACAAGATCCAACAAATTGCAAGAAAAATTTTTGGGGCTATTTTTGTGGGGATTTTCGAATTTGGACGAAAAACAACAAAATCAAGCTAGCAAATGGGGGGATGGGACTCCAAGATGTGAATCAACCTTGCTCATGATACCAAGATGTTGTAGGGTAAAACCCTAGAGGGGATGTTTTCACACTTGGAGGGGGAAAAGGAGGAAGAACACTCAAGAACACAAGGCACAAAACACTCAAACAAACCCAAATTTCACATCCACTAGAGTAGCATACTTGAGATCCACAAGATTACATGAACAATTCAAGGAAAATAGCACTAGGTAAGTTCTTCCCATTAGGTGAGGTCTTTATGATGATCTTCTCCAAGAGGAGGCCTTGACAATCCAAAGGATTCTTCCCTAGGTGGGGGCTTGATCTCCAAAGAGGAGGGGATACAAGGAGCAAAGCTCTCTTTGGTGATCTAAAATACTTTGCTATCCTTCCAAATGGGCTAGGGGTGAATATATAAGGCCTAGGGATGAAATGGGAGAGAGGGGGGTACATGGGTCAAAGACCCCAAAAGTACGCGGCTGTTCCGGAGGTGTCCGGGCACCCGGGGCCAAGGGATCGGGCACCCGGACCGGTCAGAGGAGAACGCCCAGGTTCGGCCGGGCACCCGGGGCGCCAGGGGCCGGGCACCCGGCCTCGACAGGGAGTCGGCTGGGAGGTGGCCGGGCACCCGGGGGTCCCAAGCCCGGGCACCTGGGGCGGCTCCAGGCGGCCGGTTGGGATGGGCCGGGCACCCGGGGATGCGGCTGGAGGCTGGGCCAGGGCCGGGCACTGGGGGGCAGGCAGCCGAGCACCCGGACCAAGCAGGGGCAGCTCCCGGGTGGTGGTGGCCGGGCACCTGGAGTTGAAGGGGCCGGGCACCCGGGGTGTCCAGGGGGTTTCGCCTCCTCGCTTCCTTCTTCGCTCTTCTCCTCCATGTATGCTTGGATCTTTGTCCTCATGTCCTCCCGGTCATCTCCTTGGTACCTATGAATGCACAGAGTTTCCGTTTGAGGTAGTGACCAAGTCCAAAGGATATTCATGTAAATCTCGAAGAGGAGCGGGTTCACCTTAAGTCCAGTAGGTTCACTTGGGGCTTGAGCTGCTATGATGGTGTACATGAAGATAGCCATTGGATGCTCCGCATCAGGACCTCTACCAACGGTTAGGCATGAAGGAAGGTGAAAGGGATATCTATAAGATGGCCAAGATCCGAGAGAGGAAGACGAGGGATATTGGTCAAGTCAAATGCATCAAGGATGAGGCAGACCAACTCTTGGTGAAGGACGAGGAGATCAAGCATAGATGGCGGGAGTACTTCGAGAAGCTGTTCAATGGGGAGAATGAGAGTTCTACCATTGAACTGGACGACTCCTTTGATGAGACCAGCATGTGTTTTGTGCGGCGAATTCAGGAGTCTGAGGTCAAGGAGGCTTTAAAAAGGATGAAAGGAGGCAAGGCGATGGGCCCTGATTGTATCCCCATTGAAGTGTGGAAAGGCCTCGGGGACATAGCGATAGTATGGCTAACCAGGCTTCTCAACCTCATTTTTTGGGCAAACAAGATGCCAGAAGAATGGAGACGGAGTATATTAGTACCAATCTTCAAGAACAACGGGGATGTTCAGAGTTGTACTAATTACCATGGAATTAAGCTGATGAGCCATACAATGAAGCTATGGGAGAGATTCATTGAGCACCGCTTAAGAAGAATGACAAGCGTGACCAAAAATCAGTTTGGTTTCATGCCTGGGAGGTCGACCATGGAAGCCATTTTCTTGGTACGACAACTTGTGGAGAGATACAGGAAGCAAAAGAAGGACTTGCATATGGTGTTCATTGACTTGGAGAAGGCCTATGATGATGTCAACCGAACCTCGATGGCGAGATCCGATCCGTTGTTGCGGCCCGACCTTTGACGACACTCCACCACCAGCAGTAGTAACCTCTCGCCCGTGCACGCGATGTACACGAAGTAGAGGGTTTGAAACTTACGGCTTAGCACAAGAAAACCAATCTCGACGATGGTACTCACGCACAAAACAATTTCCACGAAGAGAAATCGCAACACAGAGGTTTTCTAAAGCTTCCTCCAAAACTTAGGGATTTTTAGACAGCTTCCCCCAAAACTCGATACGGGTATTTACCCTAAAAACACATTGTGTCTATCATAAAAATATAACCTCCCTTTTACAAAGAACTAGTTTGGCTTTATATAATAGCTGCACCCTAACTATCTTGGAAAGCAAGACTTGCTACGTGCTTAAAACAGAAGGTAACACGTAAGCATATCTAAACCGACTTGAAAGATTGAAACAAAATAAAACTAGTACTAGCTTTCGTGCATGAGCTGGTTTGTGCATGCGTTGGGTCAATCTGGGTGGGCCCCAACCAATATCCTTCAAGCTCAAAAACTCCCAAATAAATGGCCTTCTCATGTACATGGCTTCCTTGATTGGTAGGAAAAGAAAGAATAATATTCTTCTTCTTTTGATTCTGACGTTGGACTCCTTGGTGCCTCCTCCTGAACATAGCTTACCAAAATAACTAAAGTATTCTTTTGCTTCGTTTCCTCTTGATGCATGACTGTCTAACACCGAAGCAATTATCATCTTAACCTGAATAGGCTTCTCTTCTCTCCTGATGCACATCGCTTGCAATGCTTCAGCATGCATGCATCTATCTACTAGTGGTTGCTCATATTCAAAACTTAACTGTGGGTATTTTGATATACATCGCTCCATATCAGCTCCAGTCGAAACCGCGTCGATCTCTGAATTTAAATTACACATGGTTGTATCATACTCTCCCCCTTGAAATGAAACCGTCCCCGGTTTCGAGTCAATCTCTTTTGCAATATTTTGATCTACAGATTGAACGACGGCGGTAAAAATTTCAGCAACTTCGGCCTTCTTCTTGTCTTCTTCTTTGTGCTCTTGTATCTTCTCAAGATGTTCTTTTCTCCAAGAAAGAAAACGTTCCTCACCCATTGGCACGAGGTTGTACTTCTTACCCCTCTTGACGGTATATGTGTGTGTTTTGCAATCATACACCACATCATGCTCTTTGTACCATGGCTTGCCCAATAACAAATGACATGAAATCATCGGTGCCGGAATCACATCGCAGAAAATCACGCAAAAATAATTTCCCAACAAAAACGGTACCTTGGTTTGGTGCGTGACAGTGAGCACATCACAACCCCAGCGGAACAAGTATGGTTGCGCTCGTGGTGTCACCGATAGATCTAGCTTCTCCACCATCTCGATGCTTACATCATTGATCAAACTCATGTGGTCGATTGTCATGGCACATGATCTCTCCTGTACCACAACACGAGTATGAAAAAGCCCATCCCATCGACCTTCCTCCTCTAGTTGAAATCCATAGCTTAGCTTCCATGATAATTCAGTCATCTCCTACACAGTGTCGTGAACAACCTCGCTCTGAATACCACCTGATGTCAACCGAACCTCGATGGCGAGATCCGATCTGTTGTTGCGGCCCGACCTTTCACGACACTCCACCACCAGCATTAGTAACCTCTCGCCCGTGCACGCGATGTACACGAAGTAGAGGGTTTGAACCTTACGGCTTAGCACGAGAAAACCAATCTCGACGATGGTACTCACGCACAAAACAATTTTCACGAAGAGAAATCGCAACACAGAGGTTTTCTAAAGCTTCCTCCAAAACTTAGGGATTTTTAGATAGCTTCCCCCAAAACTCGATACGGGTATTTACCCTAAAAACACATTGTGTCTATCATAAAAATATAACCTCCCTTTTACAAAGAACTAGTTTGGCTTTATATAATAGCTGCACCCTAACTATCTTGGAAAGCAAGACTTGCTACGTGCTTAAAACAGAAGGTAACACGTAAGCATATCTAAACCGACTTGAAAGATTGAAACAAAATAAAACTAGTACTAGCTTTCGTGCATGAGCTGGTTTGTGCATGCGTTGGGTCAATCTGGGTGGGCCCCAACCAATATCCTTCAAGCTCAAAAACTCCCAAATAAATGGCCTTCTCACGTAAATGGCTTCCTTGATTGGCAGGAAAAGAAATAATAATATTCTTCTTCTTTTGATTCTGACATTGGACTCCCTGGTGCCTCCTCCTGAACGTAGCTTACCAAAATAACTAAAGTATTCTTTTCCTTCGTTTCCTCTTGATGCATGACTGTCTAACACCGAAGCAATTATCATCTTAACCTGAATAGGCTTCTCTTCTCTCCTGATGCACATCGCTTGCAATGCTTCAGCATGCATGCATCTATCAACTAGTGGTTGCTCATATTCAAAACTTAACTCTGGGTATTTTGATATACATCGCTCCATATCAGCTCCAGTCGAAACCGCGTCGATCTTTGAATTTAAATTACACATGGTTGTATCATATGATAAGATACCGAGGAATGTCATGTGGTGGGCCTTGGAGAAACACAAAGTCCCAGCAAAGTACATTACCTTCATCAAGGACATGCACCATAATGTTGTGACAAGTGTTCGAACAAGTGATGTCGACACTGATGACTTCCCGATTAAGATAGGACTACATCAGGGGTCAGCTTTGAGCCCTTATCTTTTTGCCTTGGTGATGGATGAGGTCACAAGGGATATACAAGGAGATATCCCATGGTGTATGCTCTTTGCGGATGATGTGGTGCTAGTTGACGATAGTCGGAAGGGGGTAAATAGGAAGTTAGAGTTATGGAGACAAACCTTGGAATCGAAAGGGTTTAGGCTTAGTAGAACTAAAACTGAGTACATGTTGTGCGGTTTCAGTACTACTAGGTGTGAGGTGGAGGAGGTTAGCCTTGAGGGGCAGGTGGTACCTCAGAAGGGCACCTTTCGATATTTGGGGTCAATGCTACAGGAGGATGGGGGTATTGATGAAGATGTGAACCATTGAGTCAAAGCCGGATGGATGAAGTGGCGCCAAGCTTCTAACATTTTCTGTGACAAGAGAGTGCCACAAAAGCTAAAAAGGAAGTTCTACAGGACGGTTGTTCGACCCGCAATGTTGTATGGTGTAGAGTGTTGGCCGACTAAAAGCCGACATGTTCAACAATTAGGTGTGGCGGAGATGCGTATGTTGAGATGGATGTGTGGCCACGCGAGGAAGGATAGAGTCCGGAATGATGATATACGAGATAGAGTTGGGATAGCACCAATTGAAGAGAAGCTTGTCCAACATCGTTTGAGATGATTTGGGCATATTCAGCGCAGGCCTTCAGAAGCTCTAGTGCATAGCGGGCAGCTAAAGCGAGCGGAGAATGTCAAGAGAGGCCGGGGTAGACCAAATTTGACATGAGAGGAGTCCGTTAAGAGAGACATGAAGGATTGAAGTATCACCAGAGAACTAGCTATGGACAGGGTTGCGTGGAAGCTTGTTTGGCATGTGCCAGAGCCATGAGTTTGTCGTGAGATCTTATGGGTTTCACCTCTAGCCTACCCCTACTTGTTTGGGACTAAAGGCTTTGTTGTTGTTGTTGTTGTTGTTGTTGTTGGACTACTGTAGTACTCCCTCTGTCCCATAATATAAGAGCATTTTTTACACTACAATGCTCTTATATTATTTATTTTGAGACAAAGGGACTACCATAGTACTCTCTCTGTCCCTATAATATAAGAGCATTTTTTACACTACACTAGTATCAAAAATGCTATTATATTATGGGACAATCAGCACGCTATGTAGGCTCATGGTGTTGAACTGGGTTGGACCACGGGACGTTCCACTCAATCTATATGCATTTCCAAGAAGTGTGACCCAAATGAACCATTGCCCGTGTATAGTTATTCAAACAACAAGCTATACAATTGTGGGGATCTAGACAGATTGGAACTCTTTACCTCTCATTTTCAGAATATTCCAGAACCGCGCAAGTACAGTATTCCCTTGTTTTTAGATGATGCACAAGTATTCCTAGTGTCTGTATATGCTTGTGCAGCTAGTGGAAGTAGAAGGGCACACATGCTGAGCAATGGCGGATCTGTTGTGGTTACTACAGTTGAGTTTCGGCTCAAGGACAGCAAGAAAGCTCTGCCACATCTCGAGCCACCTTCTACATCATGCCTGTGGCAAGCCTGTAAATCATCTCTTACGGTACATGTAACAGTTTCGTATTTGCACAATCAAAGCTGTACATGAGCATAGATGCTATTGCACTGACAAATAAAGCAAAGACCAAATTGCAATTTATTACAAGAGTTTGAGAATACTAGTTTTGTCCAATGAAACATGAACTGCAATAAGGTGCTCAGACTATAAATATAGTGCTCGTTTATCTGTTTAACACTTCCATCGAAGGATAGATTTGGCAGTGAGAAACATTCATCTGATGGAACTAGCAAATGGCAATGAGAGGAACTTTAGATTTCGTGAAATTGCCATTAGGTTTCACGCAGCGCGGTCGAGCAGTATGCAATACAGACACCATGTATCTTAGGAAGTCCAGTACAATGGATCTTAAGAACCCAACAGCACGTGCTCTGCAAGTGTTTTAGCAGCCGAGCAAGAGACTCGACTGTATCCCTAAAAATAAGACTGTGTACATGTAACCATGCCCCAATTCATCAAACAATTGTACAAATAACCGTTTTCATGTGTGCTACACAACAAACATGAGAACAATGCAAACTGGTCAAAGCTGAGAAAAGAATGTACACCACACACTTTGCCTTAATGATATGCTACAGGAAAAATATGGAAATCACTTCATGGGAGATACCGCACGTGACCACTTGTATATGCCATGATTCAACCAGCCATTTATAACCAGAACCCAATATGCATTACAGCTGACGATACCTGCTGGAAGGGAAAGTATCAAGAGACCTTCTGACAAGTGCTGCCTAAACCTCTTCGCTACCAAGGTTGCACTTGACGATGTTAAACTTGCACAGTGGACATGTCGCGTTTATGTGAAGCCACTTCACTATGCAGGTGCAGTGGAAATGATGATTACAGGGGAGTTCTCGCAGCTCAACACCATCTTCATATGGGCATAGGCAGATGCAGCACTCCTGTATTGACAAGTATAAATGTTGATCAGGACATAATGACAGTTTGGTGTTTGACAGATTTGAGTGGGCCAGGGAGTGCCCCCGTTAAGTTGCTCCATGGGGCCTCCAATATTTTTCCTAGTGTCTGTAGGGAACATGCACACATTTGCATGTGTACGGTGGCACCGCTGTGGCGTGTGTGGGCTGTGTGTCCCTTTTGTACTGTTTACCATTACCATTCTAGTACTTAATTGCATAACCTCCTCTAACTGGAAAAACTACCATGTTAGTTATAGCTCTGGGCAGATTAACGGCCATTGGATGGATATATTCATGCAAGCCTAAAAAAACTGTTAACTTGGAACCCAAGTTGTTGCCTATAATATGATGAGTAAATTAATAATGAAAATATTTCCACAATACTAGCAATAACCTTATTGATATTGACATTAAAAGGTAATAAAGTCATTCTGTAGTGACTGGAGGGAATACAGGATCAGTTTACTGAAAATATCCTAAAATGTGCCTACTAGGCCACATAAAGCACTGAGAGCAGATAGAACAATCTAAAGCTGGAGATACAAAAATTTGGGAATAAACGCTGGTGATAGTTGATGTGGCAATATTATTACTGTAACAATAAATTAATTTATGTAGTTGATTAATTTATGTAATCAAATTTACTTAGTATGTGGAAGGAACAGAGCAAAACACGCACCTGAGCTTGAAATCCCCATCTCCCGCATCATCCTGCTGCACCCCAGCCCCACCCGCGCGGCAACGGCGCCTGTACTCGACGACGACGCAGAGAACGTGAAGGAGACACTGCAGCACGTAACCGGCAAGCCAGAAGCGGAGCGGGACGGCGGGGCGCTCCGTGAGGGAGGCGGCGAGAACGGCTGCTGCCACAGCGACGAAAGCTAGATTCCAGAGCACGTCAAGCACGACGACAGGCTTGGAGTAGGCCCAGTCGGCCTGGCGCTCCTCGAGGTGCTCCGCCGCCGTCTCCCGCACTGCCACCGACGGCTCACGCATCAGGCGGCGGCTGCCCGTGCGGCGTAGGAACCGCGCTGCGCTGCGGAGGCTCGGCAGCCGCCCGACGCCGTTAGCCGTCGCGAGGGAGGTCGGGGAGGAGGGGGAGTGGAGGAGGGGCGAGGACGGCGAGGATCCGCCGGAGCGACGCGGGGAGGTGGACGCCATGGCGGATGCGATCCCTAGGGAGTTGTTCTACTACCCCTGACAGGGTGTTTGGCAAGAAGGGGACGGTAGCTTTAGACCATAGGATAACGGGAATATCATAACTTGTACGGCCTCCGTTTACTAATGTAGTGCTTATAATTTTTACTAGAAAAATAGACCGTGTGTTGCAACGGGATAAAAATTCATCGCACTCTTTCTGCACTTCCAATCCAATCACTATGGTTTAAAAAATATAGTTAAATATCTCTAACATGAAGAATAATTGTTCTTTCAAGCCGATCATCTTTGCAAAAAGTCTAATGCATTGTTTCGTTTTTTCGGGAAATGCTTGCATAGTTCGACTTGTGGCCATGCTTGTAAACAACTTTTCTTCTCTCAATTGGTTATAGGGACCCTGATTAATAATATTTTTTAGGTTTGTTATTAAGATAAGATTAAAGATTTTATTGACCACCATGTTTTAATTAGATCACTATGCAAGCCCCATGTAATATTTGAATGTACAACGTTCATGTAATCCTTTGTATATTATTAAGCAAGGCCTATGATGCTGCTAAACAATGCCAATGTTTGATATATATTCAGGCAGCCCACAATGTTCTCCTGCCGTATTCACGTTGAGGATTGGATGAAGTCCTTTTTTGTTTTTCTCCTTCCTTATTTTTATAGAGTGGACGGCTCCTTTCGTATATTTCCTCACTTATTTCTAAGATCCTCTTATTTTCTTCCTTACTTTCCCTCATATTTTTTTCATTCGGCTGCCCTTCTGTTCTTCTTTAATTCTCGTGAATTGGCAGCCTGATCAGCTTCATGATTCCTTTTAATTCACAACACATGAATCCCGTTAATTATGCCACACGAATCCTTCTATTTCCTTCCTATCCATCTAGACGCGGCCGACCGCTCGTGCGCCCTACTGCGCGATGTGGACTCCACCGCTATCCTGAATCTATGGGCGCGGCCGTCTGTCTGCGCGCATTCATGCTCCGTCTGATCTGCCCTTCGCCCAGCTTGATGGCGCCATTACGGATGGCGAGGGCGGGTAGATCGGCAAAGGAGACTACATCTTGATGGTATCCATGCCCTTGTCGTGGGTTGCTTCAGTCAGGCACGAGCATGTCAATTCGCCTATGTGGTGTGCGTTCATGCTTGGATCCAGGCATCGGGTCAACAACTCTGTTGTGGATGGCGATGTGATGATTCAATTTCCTATGGCCAGTGGCAACCCCAATCCACCTTGGGTCAGCCTTGGCACCTTCATTGCCGTGTTTTCCAAGGTGTTGATGGGAAGGATCATGGCGTTCGTGTTTGAAGAAGACTGAATTGACTCACGAGTTTCCATCTCGCATGCTCAAGTCGAGTCAAGATTTAGTGAAGTTTCTTGAGAATCCTCACAACGGATCGGGAGACGTATACGTGTCGGATGATCAACATTTTTTGCTCCAGTGTTCTCGGCGAGTGGTGACGTTGACACTGTTAGACTTCTTCTTGGCGGTCTCAGTTTTCCGGGGTGAAAACCCTCAGGCTAACCCTTGCTGAAGGCATTTTTGGAGACTGGACCTTCTCCAGGGTGACTGACTATGATAATTGGACCGGCCGGACGACGATGGCGTTTTTGCACTGTTTCCTTCAAGAGGCGTCGGTTTGGAGAACCTTTTTCGGAATATAGGTGTCATCACTACTGGTGGTGCTCTTGCTACTGTGAGTCTCTGATTGTTTTGGCGGGGACTTTGTTTTTTTTTCTTCTTCCTTTTTTCGGCTGTGTGCATCCTTAATGTCTAGACTTGCTCCAGATATTATGTTGCAGCAGAGGTCGGGTGTAATTGGTACCAACTTGATATTAATATATTCTCTTGATTGAAATTTTTCCTTCCTATGTGTCTTGATTCTTTATAGGTGCTTATTGATTTTAAATTTTACACGTATATAAATTGATGGAACAAATGGTAAAGAAGCGATGTGGGATAATTTTATAAACTGATGGTTAGCTCAATTGGTTGTGCATATTATGATTAGGCTGCAGGTCATGGTTTGGATCCCACACACTGCCATTAATTTTTGCTATGCACGTTGCAAACAACGGACTGTCCAGCCGGGCTATATGGAGCGCAGTCCAGTCCGTCACACAAGGTTAATAGATTGACTATGGGTTAATTTTAAAAAGGTGAGGGGTTATTCTATAAAACTTGCGTCACAGACTTATAAAACTTATGTGACGGACTAAGAATATCTATTCCCTTTATTAGTAGGTATAGATTGAAAAGTTAAACTTCATAAACTTTGATCAAGTTTATGAAGAACAATATTTACATCTAAAATACAAACATATATCACTAGATACATCATCGATTGTACTTTCATTTTTTATATATTTGGTACTGTAGGTATAGATAATTTTCCGTATAAACTTGGTCAAAATTTACAAAGTTTGACTTTGCAAAAAATCTATAGAGATGAACTAGGGTTTGAGTGAAGATGGTGTTGGTGAAGATGTTGATAAATATTGGTCCTCCCATGTGGCCTTTGATTTCTCCCTGCCGGAGGGAAGTTTCCCCGCAAAATCACTCCACTGAAAAACAAAAGTGCTCCTGCCTAGGTTCCGCCTCGAGAAGGCGACACTTCGTACCGAAAGTCTTCTCTTGTTTTTTCATAGGGCAAGTATTAATATAGGAGAATATGGGCCCAGAGGCCTGCTGGTGGGACCACGAGCTCATAGGGCACGCCCCCTGAGCTCGTCGCTCCCTGGTGGGCCCCTTTCTACTAATTCTTCTTCCAGTACTTTTTATATATTAAAAATAATTCTTCATAAATTTTTAGGTCATTTGGAGCTGTGAAGAATATCTATCTTTGTTGTAGCTTTTTTAGGTCCAGTATTTCAGCTGCAGGCAATCTCCCTCTTCATGTGAATTGGAAAATAAGAGAGAAAATGCATTAGAATAGCATCATAAAGTGGAATAATGACCCAAAACATAATAAATAACAGTAGGAAAACATGATGAAAAATGGACGTATCAACTCCCGCAAGGTTAGACCTCGCTTGTCCTCAAGCGAATACCGAGCTCAATAATCATGACCACATGCATATAGAGAAAGAGGTGTCGATAAAACAAAATACGTATATGAAAGCATCATGATAATCATCATAGCAGCAATATATCATCATAAAACTTCTAATGATAAAGTAACAATTCATTCACATGCTAAAGATGCACCATAATCTTCATTAAAAACTAACAAACTATAATCTCAGTCAGTGAAACAATTGAAGTTCATCATATTCTCAAAAAGAGTCTATGTAAGAGCTTTGTTTAGCAAGTTCACATACTCAACTATCATTTTAGTCTTCCATGATTGCTGACACTCATGGTACATTTATGGAGCAAAAGTTTTGGTCAAACGCATAGAAAGATGGGGTTTATGGTTTTCACCTCCCAACTTATTTATCTCGAGGATAATGTCAACAATAATAGCTCATGATTACCTATATCCAACTAGATATATGTGCCTAGATATTTCTCTACCACATGAGGCTTGCCAGGTGTAGAATATTAAAAACGGAAAAGGGATGAACATTATTGACTCTTCCATAAAAGTAAATACCAAAAAGTGAAAGATAGGCCCTTCGCAGAGGGGGTTGTCATGCGCGTTTTAGTTTTGAATGTGCAAGCCCTTAATGGAAATGAATGCCACTTTATATTGCCCCTTGTGATTGCAACGTTTATTATGCAGTCTGTCGCTTTTATTTTTTTACCATCACAAGATCGTACACAGCTTATTTTCCCTTACAATAAAAGATCATACATATTTAGGAGCAATTTTTATTTTTTTTTTGCACCGACGAAAACTTACTCGAATGATCTTATTCAATCCATAGGTAGATATGGTGGACTCTTATGGCAAGAAACTGGGTTCAAGGGTTTTTGGATGCACAAGTATCTCTACTTAGTACGAATTCTGTCTAGTAAAAGATTATGAGCAAGCACCACATGTTAGAGGATCCATGACAGTATAACTTCTGTGTGAATATAAGCACATAACCTATTACATTGTCTTCTTTGTCCAATGTCAACTATTCGATCAAGCATAGAATATTTGATAGGGGCTCATAATCATAAAAGATATCCAAGATAGTATATTTATATGTGAGACCTCTCTCCCTTTATGGTGCTTGCTCATAATCTTTTACCAATGACTAATGTTATGTTTGTCAACTTTCAACAAATTTTACCAATTATACTTCTTTATGTGAAGTCATCACTCCCCATGGTATTAGCATATGATTCTCTTATTCTTTTTATTGCTAAGATAAGATTGGAACAAGAAGGTAAAGCATCACGACTCAAACTACTCTTTATTATATAACTATCGCACTCAATTACATAGATAGATAGATCATGAAGCAAGCACTCGAAACTAAATCATACTAAAACTCTATTTTTCTAAGTCACGAAATAACTATGGACCGAACTAAGATAGATAACGATGGTAAAAGTGATGGTGATACGATACCGGGGCACCTCCCCCAAGCTTGGAACAAGCCAAGGGTGGTGCCCATACCCGTGTACTCAAGTGTCTTTGTTCGGTGAGATGGCGATGAGGTAGTGGGCTTGTCCTTCATGATGTTAATCAGGGTCTCCCTCAAACTCTGTATTTCTCAGAGCATGTGTTGCATCATCTCCACATCCTTTTGGACTTCAACCATAATGTGCTTATTCTCTGGCCCCCAAGCATTCTTTCCTGCATCACTATCACTTGGATGAGATATGTCCCAATTGGAAGGTATGTCTATACGGGAGTATTCTCAATTCCATAATAGTGAACCAAATTATGGAAATTATTTCTATGTAACCTATGTAGGGGCCTCATAGGGGGCAGGTCCCTCTTGTACTTCTTGACTTCTATGGGTCAGTGTCGTCCTCATGGCTTGATGGGGTTTGAAGTAGTGGAGATGCCAGCAAGGGTACCCCTCTCGGAGGCTGGAGGATGAACTTCCGGTGAATCCCCCTCATCTTCTTCCATGGTGACCTCCTCCTCCTCTCTCTTGAGTTCCATCTGCGAATCAATTTAGTTGTTGTATATGATAGGTGCCCCCAGTTAAATAGTTAGATTAATTAAACCTGATTAATTAGATGTCTCACTCACCAGTGGGACCCACTGGTCAACGCTTTACTCCTGACTATGCCTACTGACTGCGCAGTTGACCAGGTTAACATGCCCCACTGTTAGCCTCATAGGCCACTATTGTGTACACTTCTTTGCGTGCATGTAGCAATTTCCTATTTAATTTCGAAATTGATAATAATGCCAGAAAATCATTTAAACTTTGAGAATTCATAGAAAATAATCCGTAACTCAGATGAAAATAATTTACATATGAAAATGACCAGAAAAATATGAAGAATCCAAATATGGCATTCACATACCTGCCACACCCCTCTAACATAATGAACATCGACATATTGCCACTGGATCAATATAACAAAAAATACCTGCAGCAGGGAAAATATTACCAGATATTTTTCCTCTTCCTTTTAAATACTTAGTGATGCATTAAGGCATATCACCATCACATTTTGACATGTCATGCATCGTGTTGCATTTGATTGCTCCATTATTTATTTATTTCCCCCTCTCCTCTATTCTTTCAGTAGACCTTGAGACTGTTGATGCCCCTAGGTACGACTATGGCGTCGACGACCCTTCCTTCTCGGCAGGGCTTCCAGGCGATCAAAATCCCCTTGATCATCCAGATATCGCCCATTCTTTCTCTCTTATTCTTGCATTAGATTTTGCTACTGTTGTTGTTCCGGTAGCTCCTATTCTGATGCATAGCCTGTTTTTTGATAACCTGCTATTAATACTTTATCTGTTAACCTATATGTTTTGTATAGGTGAGTTAGTGTCCCATCAGTGTCCCTACACCCTTCCTCCATGTCGCCATGCCATTCTATTTGGGTTGTCCGAGTTGATGGATCATTGTACATAGACCCGAACACCCCTAAAAGCCCTTACAATTTCACTACTCTGTAGTGTAGCACATATAGTGTGATCAGGGTGATTCCTTGTATTTCATTCTCGATGATGAATCTGTAGTGTAGCACATCTAGTGTGATCACCTGAGGGTGATTCCTCATATTTCACTCTTGATGATGTCTCTGTAGTGCAGTATATCACGTGTGAACCTATCGAGGGTGATTCCTTAGTTTCTCCTTGATGGTATGGACCTGAACTCGATAGGCCCAATGTTGAAGACGGGTCGTCCCCAAGGGTACCCGTGAGAGATATTGTGGTGGAACGACAGGGCAGGTGGAGACCACCTAGGTCGGAGGTGGGCTTGGTCCCTAGTCGTGGTCCACGAGTTACCTAGTCAAAGCGACGACCCTTGGTTGTCTTCGCGAGTTACTAATAATACACTAACGGATTTGGGTATTTGATTTGAGACTGCCATTGGCATATACACACTAACCGCCATGTGGGATAATGGTATGTGGGACCCTCGGCGTCATATGATTTCTCATGAAAGCTCTGTCAGAAGTCACAGTTGAGTGGCACGCGCCCGGGTGATCTGTAAGTACCTGCTTTGTAAAGAGATAGATAGGATTGGGCCCGGCCGTCCACGCAACGTGTAGGAGCGCTTAGGGCGATTGTCCCATGACCCCTTCGCACTTAGGATGTAGACCGGCATGTTGACCTCTCTGGAGAGCCTAGGTAGGACTACGACGTGTTGATTATCAGAGGCCGGGCATTACCCAGAAAAGTGTGTCCGGCCAAAGGTAATCGAGCGTATCGGGTAATGAGGTGCACCCCTATAGGGAAGTAATCTATTCGAATAGCTGTGTCCACGATAATATAGGATGCTCAGAGTTTTATCTTGATCTTCTACATCTAGGACTAGATACTCTTATAATATTTAACTGTTAAGATGCCTAGAAATTTTAGATAAGACTTTAGTGAATCTCCTATAGAAACAACATGACCACGGAAACTTCTTATACCTTTAATATCTTTAGGGAATGGCATTTCTTCAATTGCATCAACTTTAGCTTTATCCACTTTGATACCTCCTTCAGAAATTTTATGCCCAAGGACTATATCTTCATTTACCATAAAGTGGCACTTCTCCCAATTCAAGGCAAGATTAGTTTCTTCACACATCTGCATAACTCAGTCAAGGTTGCTTAAGCAATCATTAAAAGAGGTTCCGTAAACGGAAAAAATCATCCATGAACACCTCAACAATCTTTTCACAAAAATCAGAGAATACAGTAGTCATACATCTTAGAAAAGTAGCAGCTACATTACATAAACCAAAATGCAGAAGTCTATAAGCATAAGTTCTGAAAGGACAAGTAAAGGTGGTTTTCTCTTGATCTTCTTTTGATACAGGTATTTGAGAAAAACCAGAATATCCATCAAGGAAACAAAAGTGTGTATGCTTAAATAATCTTTCTAACATTTGATCAATAAAAGGCAAAGGGTAATGATCTTTTCTAGTAGCTTTAAGTTTCCCGAAATTGATTACCATCCTATAACCAGTTACAATTCTTTGTGGGATAAGTTCATTTTTATCATTACGAACAACAGTAATGCCTCCTTTATTAGGGACACAATGAATATGACATACCCATTTACTATCAGCTATATGATAAATTATACCTACCTCCAGAAGCTTTAATATTTTAGTTCTTACCAAATCTTCATTTTAGGATTCTAACGACGTTGGTGGTCAATGATGGGTTTAGCATCGGGCTCCATATTAATCTTGTGCTGGCATAGAGGGGACTAATGCCCTTAAGATCATTAAGAGAATATCCAATAGCAGCACGGTGCTTCCTCAGATTTTTAAGTAATCTTTTCTCTTCATGCCATGAAAAGTTAGCATTGATAATAATAGGATATATCTTCTTTTCATCAAGATAGGCATATTTCAATATGTTTGGTAGTTTCTTTAATTCAAACACAGGGTCACTCTTAGGAGGGAGAGGATCTCCTAGAGTTTCAATAGGCAAACTATGCTTAAGGATAGGTGCTTGTTTAATGAATATCTCATCTATTTCATTTCTTTCATTCATATGCATATCATTTTCATGGTCTAACAAATATTGTTCTAATGGATCAGTAGGAGGTACAACAATAGAAGCAAGACCAATAATTTCATCTTTACTAGACAATTCTTTATCATGTGCTTGTTTACTAAACTTGGAGAAACTGAACTCATGAGATACATCACCAAACTTAACTCTAACCTTTTCTTAACACAGTCAATTTCAGCATTAACAATATTCAAGAACGTTCTACAGAATATAATGGGACAAAAATTATCTTGTTGTGATCTAGGTACTAGTAAATCAACATGGTATTTGATCTTACCACACAAGACTTCAACATCTCTAACTATCCCAAGCGGTGAAATGGTATCTCTATTTGCAAGCTTAGTAGTAACATCAATATCTTCAATCTCAACAGGTGCGATATCATTCATAACTTCTTAATATAGAGAAAACAGAATAGCACTAACACTTGCTCCCATATCACATAGGCCATGATAGTAATGATCTCCAATTTTAACGGGAGCAACAGGCATGCCAACCACAGGCTTACTCTTATCTAACAAGTCGTGTTCATTTCTAGCAGGTTTAGCAATTCTAGCAGCCTCGGAACAAAAGTAAATATCATGCCCATCAATATTATCAGGTAATAGATCTTTAGTCATTGAAATATTAGGTTCCACTTTAATTTGTTCAGAAGGTTTTGATGTTCTAATATTACTCTTATTAACCATAGTTGTATCTATAGCATGTTCGTTAATCCTAACAGGGAAAGGAGGTTTCTCAATGTGAGCGGTAGGCACAACTGGATCAACATTATAAAGGATTGTTTCATTCTTAACTATAATAGGTTCCTCACAATTTTCTTCAATAGGTGGTTGAAACTTAAACCACTTCTCCTTAGGGAGATCAACATGAGCAGCAAATGATTCACACAAAATAGCTACTATCTTAGAGTCAAGTCCATATTTAGTACTGAACTTATGAACAACATCGGTTTCCATAAACGATTTAACACAATCAAACTCAAGATTTATACCCAACTCTTTACCTTTGTCTATTTCCCAATCTTCGGATTTGCGTTTAATTCTTTCCAGAAGATCCCATTTGAATTCATTAGTTTTCTTCATAAAGGAGCCAGTAGAAGAAGTATCGAGATGGATTGATCATTATGAGAAAGCTGAGCATAGAAGTTTTGTATAATTATCTCTCTTGAGAGCTCATGATTGGGACATGTGTGCATCATATATTTAAGCCTCCCCCAAGCTTGAGCGATACTTTCTCCTTCACGATGCCAAAAATTATATATATAATTCCGATCACGATGAACCAAATGCATAGGATAAAACTTCTGGTGAAATTCCATCTTCAACCGGTTCCAGTCCCATGTTCCAGTATCATCCAATAGCCTATACGATGTTAATGCCTTTCCTGATAGAGGCAAAGGTGTCCCATCTTTTGATGAGGCGGCGGCTATCGTTTTGGTGGAAGTCGACTTTTATGATCCGACTGCGAACGTGCGAAGTCGTCGCGCCTTAGCAATCGCTAAACCAACTCCGAAAGGTTATTGACCACACTCGAGCACGATCAACCTTACCACAAGGGTCTATTTTTTGCAGGCAAACAAATAACAAGCAAGAAACTGAGATTGCAATCTAGACATTGCGAATATAAGATGAAAGCTTCATTGATGAAAGTGGTGTTCTGTGACCTCTTGGTCTGGTCGTTGAACACAAACGAAGTACGCGAGTTTCAGCTATGGCGAACTTCTAAACAAAACCCAAAATGTAAACGATGCCCTAAGGGCTGTAGATATGGAGAAATAGGGGGAATTTCGTGGCCCCTTAAGGATAGGTGCTTATTCTCTTTAGCATGTGGCATTAGTTTAGACTTGCACAAATCAGGAAACCTATCTTTGCGTAAATGTAACCAAACAAGATCTCCTGGTTCAAACACAATATGTCTTCTACCCTTCTTGCCAAGAAGTTTGTATTTAGAATTTGTACGCTCAATGTTTTCCTTAGTTAACTTGTGCATTTTTAAGATCAATTCAGCATGTGGTTTAGCATCAAAATTAACCTTCTCCGAAGATGGAAGAGTCAACAAATCAATGGGTGCATGATGTAGGGAACCATACACAATTTCAAAAGGGCACTTTTTAATAGTAGAATGCAATGAGCGATTATAAGAAACTTCAATTTGAGGCAAGCATTCTTCCCACATTTTCAGATTGTTCTTCAAAACAGCCCTAAGCATAATAGACAATGTTCTATTGACTACTTAAGTTTGTCCATTAGTTTGGGGGTGACATGTAATACTAAAAAGCAGTTTAGTCCCCAACTTAGCCGATAAACATCTCCTAAAGTATTTGGCACACCATGCAAGCGAATAATTTCACGACCCAAATCAAAGTGTTGGGTAACGTGGCATTGAAAACAAAAAATTTCTATGCACGCGCAAGATCTATACATGAAGAGGCATAGCTATGAGAGGGGAGTGTGTGTCTATGTACCTTCATAGATTGTTAAGCGGAAACATTTATCAACGCGGTTGATGTAGTCGAACACCTTCACGACCCAACCGATCAAGTACCGAACGTACGACACCTCCGCGTTCAGCACACGCTCAGCTCGATGACGTCCTTGCCTTCTTGATCCAGCAAGATGAGCAAAGTAGTAGATGATTTCCGGCAACACGACGGCGTGGTGGCGGTGGTGATGCAATAATCTCCACAGGGCTTCACCGAGCACTATGAAAATATGACCGAGGATGAACTAGAGGGAGAGGGGCGCCGCACACGGCTTGGGGATCGTGGTCTACGTTGCCCCTCTCCCTCCTCACATATATATAGGTGGAGGAGGAGGGGAGGCAACCCTAGGGGCGCCCCAAGGTGGCCGGCGGCCTCCCTGGGCTCTTGCCCTATGTGCCTCCCCCTTTCCTTATTTAGAGGTGGAGGAGATGGCAAGGGAGGGGTCAGCGGATGCCCTGCCTTGGCACCCCGTTTCCTTCCTTGGCACATGGCCAGGGGAAGTGGAGTGCGCCCAACCCCTTAGTGGGCTGGTGCCCCTCCCTTCTTTGGCCCATGAGGCCCACCAAGCGCCGGAGGCCTCCCGAAACCCCTTTCGGTACTCCGATAGAACCTGGTACATTCTGGAACCTTTCTGGTGAACAAATAGCATCGTCCTATATATCAATCTTTACCTCCAAACCATTCCGGAGCTCCTTGTCATGTCCGTGATCTCATCCAAGACTCAGAACAACATTCGGTCATCAACTCACATAACTCATATAATACTATATCATCAACGAACGTTAAGCGTGCGGACCCTACGGGTTCGAGAATGATGTAGACATGACCGATACATCTCTCCGGTCAATAACCAATAACGGGACCTAGAAGCCCATATTGGTTCCTACATATTCTATGAAGATATTTATCGGTTGAACCTTATGACAACGTACGTAATTCCCTTTGTCTGTCAGTGTGTTACTTGCCCAAGATTCGATCATCAGTATCTTCATACCTAGTTTAATCTCGTTACTGACAAGTCTCTTTACTCGTTCCGTAATACATCATCTCATAACTAACTCCTTAGTCACTTTGCTTGCAAGCATCTTATGATGTGTATTACCGAGAGGTCCCAGAGATACCTCTCCGATACACGGAGTGACAAATTCCAATCCTGATTCACGCCAACTCAACAGACACCTTTGGAGATAGCTGTAGAACATCTTTATGATCACCCAGTTATGTTGTGAAGTTTGATAGAACACAAGGTATCCCTCTGGTATCCGGGAGTTGCATGATCTCATGGTCGACGAAATATGTATTTGACATTAGGAAAGCAGTAGCAATAAACCGAATGATCATAGGCTAAGCTAACAGATGGGTCTTGTCCATCACATCATTCTCCTAATGATGTGATCCCGTTATCAAATGACAACTCATGTCTATGGTTAGGAAACCTTAACCATCTTTGATCAATGAGCTAGTCTAGTAGAGGCTCACTAGGGACACAGTATTTATTTATGTATTCACACATGTATATAAGTTTCCGGTCAATGCAATTCTAGCATGAATAATAAACCTTTATCATGAGTAAGGAAATATAATAATAAAAACTTTATTATTGCCTCCTGGGCATATTTCCATCAGTCTCCCACTTGCACTAGAGTCAGTAGTCTAGTTCGCATCGCCATGTGAACACCTATAGTTCACATCGCCATGTGACTAACATCCAAAGAGTTTACTAGAGTCAATCATCTAGTTCACATCATCATGTGATTAATACCCAAAGAGTACTAAGGTGCGATCATGTTTTTGTTTGTGAGAGTGGTTTAGTCAATAGGTCTGCAATATTCAAATCTGTATGTATTTTGCAAATTTCTATGTCTACAATGCTCTGCATGGAGCTACTCTAGCTAATTGCTCCCACTTTCAATACGTATCCAGATTGAGACTCGGAGTCATCTAAATCGGTGTTACAGCTTGCATTGACGTAACGCTTTACGATGAACTCTTTATCACCTCCATAATCGAGAAGCATTTCCTTAGTCCTCTTAGGCAACTAGGGATAATTTTGACCGCAGTCTAGTGATCCACTCCTGGATCACTACTGTACCCCCTTGCCAAATTCATGGCAAGGCACACAATAGGTCTAGTACACAACATGACATACATAATAGAGCCTATGGCTGAGGCATAGGGAATAACTTTCATTCTCTTTCTATCTTCTGCCGTGGTCAGGCTTTGATTCTTACTCAACTTCACACCTTGCAATACAGGCAAGAACCCTTTATTAGACGTCCATTTTGAACTTCTTCAGAACTTTTTCAAGGTATGTGCTTTGTGAAAGTCCTATTAAGGGTCTTGATCCATCCCTATAGATCTTGATGCCCAATATATAAGCAGCTTCATCGAGGTCTTTCATTGAAAAATTCTTATTCAAGTATCCTTTTATGCTATCCAAAAATTCTATATCATTTCCAATCAACAATATGTCATCCACATATAATATCAGAAATGCTACAGAGCTCCCACTCACTTTCTTGTAAATACAGGCTTCACCATAAGTCTGTATAAAACATATGCTTTGATCACATCATCAAAGCGTATATTCCAACTCCGAGATGCTTGCACCAGTCCATAGATGGATCGCTGGAGCTTGCGCACTTTGTTAGCACCTTTAGGATCGACAAAACCTTTTGGTTGCATCATATATAACTCTTCTTTAAGAAATCCATTAAGGAATGTAGTTTTGACGTCCATTTGCAAGATTTCATAATCATAAAATGCGACAATCACTAACATGTTTCGGACAGACTTAAGCATCGCTACAGGTGAGAAAGTCTCATCCTAGTCAACCCTTGAAGTTGTCGAAAACCTTTTGCGACAAGTCAAGCTTTGTAGACAGTGACATTACCATCAGCATACGTCTTCTTCTTGAAGATCCATTTATTCTCAATAGCTTGCCGATCATCGGGCAAGTCCACTAAAGTCCATACTTTGTTCTCATACATGGATCCTATCTCAGATTTCATGGCCTCAAGCAATTTATCAGAATCTGGGCTTATCATAGCTTCTTCATAGTTCATAGGTTCGTCGTGTTCTAATAACATGACTTCCAGGATAGGATTACGGTACCACTCTAGTGCGGAATGTGTTCTGGTCGACCTATGAGGTCCAGTAGTAACTTGATTCAAAGTTTCATGATCATCATCATTAGCTTCCTATCTACTTCCTCCGTCCCAAAATGTAAGACAGTTTTTGACTCTACACTAGAGTCAAAAAACGTCTTACATTTTGGGACGGAGGGAGTAGTTGGTGTAGGTATTATAGGAATGGTTTTCTCTGATGTGCTATTTCCAATTAGAGAGAAGGTACAATTACCTCATCATGTTCTACTTTCCTCCCACTCACTTCTTTCGAGAGAAACTCCTTTTCTAGAAAGGATCCATTCTTAGCAACAAAGATCTTGCCTTCGGATCTGTGGTAGAAGGTGTACCCAATAGTTTCCTTAGGGTATCCTATGAAGACGCACTTCTCTGATTTGGGTTCGAGCTTATCAGGATGAAGCCTTTTGACATAAGTGTCGCATCCCCAAACTTTAAGAAATGACAGCTGATAGAGGCGAAGGTTTCCCGATGTTTCGATGAGATGACTATCGTTTTCTATGGGAGTCGACTTTGATGATCTATGAACGTGTGAGACGTCGCAGCTTAGCAATCGCTAAACCAACTTCCGGGTGGTTATTGACCACGCCAGAGCATGATCAACCTGACCACGAGGGTCTATTTCCAGCAAGCAATCGAAGAACAAGCAAGAAATTGAAATTGCAATCTGGATATTGTGAATATAAGAGGAAAGCTTTATTAATAAAGGTGGGGTTCTGTGACGTCTTGGTCTGGTCGTTGAACACAAACGAAGTACGCGCACAGCTATGGCGAACTTTAATCTAAACAAAACCCAAAGTCTGAACGTCTCCCTAAGGGTTGTATATATGTATGAGTAGGGGGAATTTCGTGCCCCTTGTAGGAGGGGTCCGAAACCAACCCTGACTTTGTTTCCCCACACATACGGACTCTAAAAACACCCTAGGAAGTTGTATTTCGAAATTACATGGGCCTGGCCCAAAAATAAGGTGGCGCAGCACCTAAAATAAGGTATGGACAAAATTTATGAAGGGGCATCTTGTATATTTTGTCCATGTCCTTGTAGGTCATCACAGAGGCTTCAAAGTGCTCAATTATGCACTAGAAACGCCATTCTGGATCCTTTCGTGCGCGCCTTCATCTCCATGCTTGATCCTGCTCCAGTGTTCATCTCTCTTATCCATGCTTGGCCCTTCATTAGTAGTCAACAGAAATGTATCCAATTTAGGCAGCATCATATTCTCATGAACATTAGAATTGCCACTAAGAAACGAAAGTACATGGTAATTCAATTGGCGTGTGCGAGCTCTAGTAATTGGTCCAGTATGTATAGCAGCAGGGGCTGTTGGTGTAACAATGGTATTGATGTCCTCATCATCCTCCCCTTCTTGGAATGAAGTCGTTCTCGACAGAAGCTCATCCGCCTCACCCAAATAAGGCTTCAAATCTGCAATGTTAAAAGTGGGACTAACCCCAAAATGTGCAGGCAGCTCAAGTTTATATGCATTATCATTTATTTTCTCTAACACCTTAAAAGGACCATCAACACGTGGCATTAGCTTTGATTGGTGCAAATCAGGAAATCTATCCTTACGCAAATGTAACCAAACAAGATCTCGAGGTGCAAACACAACATGTTTTCTACCCTTATCTCCAGCAATTTTGTATTTAGCATTCATACGCTCAATGTTCTCCTTGGTTAACTCATCATTTTTTAAGAGCAATTCAACATGTTGATTAGCATCAAAATTAACCTTCTCCGAAGATGGAAGAGGCAACAAATCAATAGCTGCATGAGGTAGAAAACCATAAACAATCTGAAAAGGGCACATGTTAGTAGTAGAATGCAGTGAACAATTATAAGCAAATTCAATATGAGGTAAGCATTCTTCCCACATTTTCTTGTTATTCTTCAAAACAGTCCTAAGCATAGTAGACAACGTTATATAGACTACTTCAGTTTGTCCATCAGTTTGGGTGTGACATGTAGTACTAAAAAGCAGTTTAGTCCCCAAATTAGCCCATAAACATCTCCAAAAGTGGCATAGAAATTTAGTATCATGATCTGAAACTATTGTATTTGGTACACCATGCAAGCGAATAATTTCACGAATGGCCAACATTAGCAGCATCATTGCCTTTGTGACATGGTACAGAGTGTGCCATTTTCGAAAATCTGTCCACAATAACAAATATTGATAGAGGCGAGGGTGTCCTGATCTTTCGATGAGATGATAGCTATCGATTTGGTGGAGTCGATATTGATGATTCGACTACAAACGTGCATGACATTGCGCTTTGGCAATCACTAAACCAATCTTATGAGGTTACTGATGATGTAGGAAGCACGATCAGCCTGACCACGAAGGTCTATTCCTGCATGCAACCGATAATTCAACTATGCAAGCAATGAAAAGAAAATTGCAAAGGCTTAGACTGGCTTCGACAAAGGATGAATAGATCTAACTTTTTTTGTGGCTTTTTCTTGGACAATAGATAAGAAAAATAAAACTAATCTAGGGATAACTAGAAATTCTCACCGAGCAACCTGAAAACTGATACCGCTTGATAGAGGCGAAGGTGTCCTGATGTTTCGATGAGATGACTATCGTTATCTGTGGGAGTCGACTTTGACGATCTGACTACGAACATGCGAGACGTTGCGCCTTAGCAATCGCTAAATAACTTCCGAGTGGTTATTGACCACGCCAGAGCACAATCAACCTGACCACTAGGGTCTATTTCCTGCAAGCAAACAAAGAACAAGCATGAAACTGAGATTGCAATCTGGATATTGAAAATATAAGAGGAAAGCTTTATTAATGAAGGTGGGGTTCTATGATGTCTTAGTCTAGTCGTTGAACACAAACAAAGTACGTGAAGTTGCAGCTATGGCGAACTTTAATCTAAACAAAACCCAAAGTCTAAACGTCGCCCTAAGGGCTATATATATAGGAGTAGGGGGAATTTCGTGGCCCCTTGTAGGAGGGGTCCAAAACCAACCCTAACTTTGTTTCCCCACATATGGACTCTAAAAACAGCCTAGGAAGTTGTATTTCGAAATTACATGGGCCTGGCCCAAAAATAAGGTGGTGCAGAATAAGCTATGGACGAAACTTATGGAGGGGCATCTATTTCGTCCATGTCCTTGTAGGTCATTGAGGGAGTCCTGGATTAGGGGGTATTCGGACAGCCGGACTATATACTTTGGCCGTACTGTTGGACCGTGAAGATACAAGACTCAAGACTTCTTCTCGTGTCCGGATGGGACTCTCCTTTGCGTGGAAGACAAGCTTGGCGATCCGGATATTATATTTCCTTCTTTGTAACCGACTCCGTGTAAACCCTAGCCCCCTCCGGTGATAGAGGCAAAGGTGTCCCGTCTTTCGATGAGATGGTGGCTATCGCTTCGGAGGAAGTCGACTTTGACGATCCGACTACGAACGTGCGAGGACGTCGCGCCTTAGCAATCGCTAAACCAACTCCGAGAGGTTATTGACCACGCCGGAGCACGATCAACCTGACCACGAGGGTCTGTTTCCTGCAGGCAAACGAAGAACAAGCAAGAAACTGAGATTGCAATCTAGATATTGCGAATATAAGATGGAAGCTCTATTGATCAAGGTGGGGTTCTGTGACGTCTTTGTCCGGTCGTTGAACACAAACGAAGTACACGAAGTTGCAGCTATGGCGAACTTTTATCTAAACAAAACCCCCCAAAGTCTAAACGACGCCCTAAGGGCTGTATATATGGAGGAAGAGGGGGGAATTTCGTGGCCCCTAAGGGAGGGGTACGAAACCAACCCTAACTCTTGTTTCCCTATACATACGGACTCTAAAAATAGCCTATACTTATGTATTTCGAAATTACATGGGCCTGGCCCAATAAAAAGGTGACGCAGCACCTAGAATAGCATGTGGACGAAAATTATGAAGTATCATCTTGTATATTTCGTCCAAGGCTTCATGCACTCATTATGGTGGCTTCAACGTCCTGAAATCATCACTTGTAGCTCCGTTCTTGTTCCCCTTGCGCATGCCATCAGCTCCATGCTTGTTCTTGATCCAATGTTCATCCTTCTCCAAGCTAGGCCCTTCATTTGTAAGCAAAACAAATGTATCCAATTTAGGCAGCATCATATTCTCATGAACATTAGAATCATTACCAAGAAACAAAAGTACCTGGTAATTTAATTGGCGTGCGCGAGCTCTAGTAATTGGTCCAGTATGTATAGCAGTAGGGGCTGTGGGTGTAATAATAGTATTGATGTCCTCATCATCCTCCCCTTCTTGAAATGAAGTCGTCCTCGACGGAAGTTCATCTTCCTCTCCCAAATAAGGCTTCAAATCTACAATGTTAAAAGTGGGACTAACCCCAAAATCTGCAGGCAGCTCAAGTTTATATGCATTATCATTTATTTTTTCCAACACCTTAAAGGGACCATCAACACGTGGCATTAGCTTTGATTTGCGCAAATTAGGAAATCTATCCTTACGCAAATGTAACCAAACAAGATCTCCAGGTGCAAACACAACATGTTTTCTACCCTTATCTCCAGCAAGTTTATATTTAGCATTCATACGCTCAATGTTTTCCTTAGTTAACTCATGCATTTTTAAAATCAATTCAGCACGTTGTTTAGCATCAAAATTAACCTTCTCCAAAGATGGAAGAGGCAAAAAATCAATAGGTGCACGAGGTAGGAAACCATACACAACTTCAAAAGGGCACATCTTAGTAGTAGAATGCAATGAACGATTATAAGCAAATTCAATATGAGGCAAGCATTCCTCCCATATTTTCTTATTATTCTTCAAAACAGCCCTAAGCATAGTAGACAATGTTCTATTGACTACTTCAGTTTGTCCATCAGTTTGGGGGTGACAAGTAGTACTAAAAATCAGTTTAGTCCCCAACTTAGCCCATAAACATCTCCAAAAGTGGCTAAGAAATTTAGTATCACGATCTGAAACAATAGTATTTGGCACACCATGCAAGCGAATAGTTTCACGAAAGAACAAATCAGCAACATTAACAACATCATCGCTTTTATGACATGGTATAAAGTGTTCCATTTTCGAGAATCTATCCACGACAACAAATATGCTATCCCTCCCCTTCTTTGTTCGAGGTAAACCTAAAACAAAGTCCATAGATATATCCTCCCAAGGAACACTAGGTACAGGCAAAGGCATATATAAACCATGAGGATTGAGTCGTGACTTAGCTTTTTGACATGTAGTGCAGCGAGCAATAAAACACTCAACATCCCATCTCATCTTTGGCCAAAAGAAATGTGTAGAAAGTACGTCCTCCGTCTTCTTCATGCCAAAGTGTCCCATTAATCCTCCTCCATGCGCCTCCTACAACAACAAAAGACGAATAGAGCTAGCTGGAATGCATAGCTTGTTAGCACGAAACACAAATCCATCGTTAACGACGAACTTGTTCCACATTCTCCCTTCTTTACAATTCTGCATTACATCTTTAAAATCAGCATCATGCACATATTGATCTTTGATGGTCTACAAACCAAATATTTTGAAGTCAAGTTGTGAAAGCATAGTATAGCGACGAGACAATGCATCAGCAATAACATTTTCTTTTCCCTTCTTGTGTTTAATGACATAAGGGAAAGTCTCAATGAATTCAACCCATTTAGCATGTCTATGATTCAGTTTAGCTTGACTTTTAATATGTTTCAAAGATTCATGAGCAGAATGTATAACAAATTCTTGGGGCCATAAATAATGTTGCCATGTTTCCAAAGTCTGAACAAGAGCATATAATTCTTTATCATAAGTAGAATAAATCGGACTAGGCCCACTCAATTTTTCAGAAAAATATGCAACAGGTTTGCCATCTTGTAATAACACACCTCCTAATCCAATTCCACTAGTATCACATTCAAGCTCAAAAGTCTTATTAAAATTAGGAAGTTGGAGTAAAGGAGCATGTGTCAACTTATCTTTCAATACCGTGAAGGCTTCTTCCAGTGCGGTACCCCAAAGAAAAGGCACATCTTTCTTTGTAAGCTCATTGAGAGGTGCAGCAATGGTGCTGGAATCTCTCACAAAACGCCTATAGAAACCAGCGAGGCCAAGAAAACTCCTCACTTGTGTGACCGTTTTGGGCTGTGGCCAACTCTCAATAGCGTCAATCTTGGCTTTATCAACTTCAATTCCCCGTGGAGTAACAACATAGCCAAGAAAAGATACTCGGTCGGTGCAAAAGGTGCACTTCCCAAGGTTACCAAACAAACGTGCATCACGTAGAGCAATAAAAACAACACGTAAATGTTCCAAATGTTCTTCCAAAGATTTGCTATAAATCAATATGTCATCAAAGTAAACTACCACAAATCGTGCAATGAAAGCACGTAAAACTTCATTCATTAATCTCATGAAAGTACTAGGTGCATTTGTTAACCCAAAAGGCATGACTAACCACTCATATAATCCAAACTTAGTTTTAAATGTTGTTTTCCATTCATCTCCCAATTTCATACGAATTTGATGGTATCCACTACGCAAATCAACTTTGGAGAATATTGTAGAGCCACTCAATTCATCAAGCATATCATCTAGCCTAGGAATAGGATGACGATAACGAATAGTAATATTATTAATGCCTCTACAATCAACACACATACGTGATGTACCATCCTTTTTCGGCACTAGAATAATAGGAACAACACAAGGACTAAGGGATTCGCGTATATAACCTTTGTCGAGAAGCTCTTGTACTTGACGCATAATCTCCTTCGTCTCCTCTGGATTGGTACGGTATGGCGCACGGTTTGGCAGTGAAGCACCGGGAATTAAGTCAATCTGAGGCTCAATCCCTCGAATAGGCGGTAATCCCGGTGGCAGGTCTTGTGGAAAGACGTCAGCGAACTCCTGCAAAATGTTAGTGACAGCAGGAGGCAAAGAGGAAGGCACGTCCTCGAATGAAAATAATGCCTCTTTGCACACAAAAGCATAGCAAAAAGATTTGCCGAAATCTAGCTCATCAATATCAGATTTGGTGGCAAATAAACATGCACTTTTCAATTTAATTTCAGAAGCAACACTAGATGGTTTATTATTAGGCTTCATTTGTTGCTCAAATTCTTTTGCCACAATCTGATTTTCACTCTTATTCTTCTCCTGTTTTGCTTTATTAGCTCTATTAATATCATCTTTCAAAATAGAATCAGGAGTCATAGGAAGCAAAGTAATATTTTTATCCTTATGAACAAGAGTATACTGATTGTTTCTACCATGGTGTACAGAATTTTTATCAAATTGCCATGGTCTACCAAGTAATAAGGAACATGCTTGCATAGGTACCACATCACAATCAACATAATCAGCATATGTAGAGATACTAAAATGCACACGAACAGTACGTGTTACCTTAACCTTGCCGCTGTTGTTGAACCATTGGATGTAGTAAGGATGTGGATGTGGTCTTGTGGTGAGAGAAAGCTTCTCCACCATCTCCATGCTAGCCAAGTTGTTGCAGCTCCCTCCGTCTATGATGACGCGCACAGAACGTTCCTTCACAACTCCCTTGGTATGGAACAAATTGTGCCTCTGATTTTGCTTAGCTTGTGTGACCTGCGCACTCAAAACACGTTGAGCAACTAAACATTCATACATGTCAGCGTCTTCAGGAGCCATGCATTGCGTCTCATGATCAGAATCATCTCCACCATGTTCTTCACGTGTAATAAGAGCCAAAGTCTCCTCATCATAGTCACTAGCGGACTCATACCCACCATCCTCGGTAGCAATCATCACACGCTGAGATTTGCATTCTCTCGCATAATGACCTCTTCCCTTACAACGACGACAAATAATATCACTTGTGTGCCCTGTTGATGCCATGGAAGAAGAAGAACTCTGTGCAAGCCCGGCAGGTGTGCTCTTGGCAGATAATGGTGGTTGTGCCTGTTTTCTTGTATCACGGCTGGAGGTGGCACCTGATTGAGGTGCTGGTGCAGTTGAAGTAGAAGATGCACGTGGTGTCCATGATGAAGGTCAGCCTGCAGAAAAGTTAGTTCGCGCCAATGCTTGTCGATCCTGCACTTCACGTTCAGCTTTACAAGCAAGATGGAATAAACGAGTGATATTAGTATACTCCTTATAGTCTAGAATGGTCTGAATCTCTCTATTTAATCCACCCAGAAAACGTGCTAGCATAGCTTCATTCTCCTCAACAATACCACATCTAATCATGCCAGTTTGTAATTCCTGATAATATTCTTCTACAGAATTTTTCCCTTGTCTTAAGCGCTGCAATTTTTGAAGCAATTCACGTTGATAATATGGTGGAACCCAACGAGTACGCATAGCAGTTTTCAAAGCAGCCCAAGTAGTTGGAATAGGATATAATCTACAATGTTCAGACCACCATACACATGCAAAACTAGTGAAAGCACAAACAGCAGCGGCAACCCGTCTCTCCTCGGGATATTGTAAACATGTAAATCGTTGTTCAGTTTCTAACTCCCAAGTAAGATATATATCAGGAACATATCTACCCTCAAATGGTGGAATATTCAATTTCAGTTTAGGAAGATGGTCATGATCTCGTACCTGAGGGAGAGCCCTACCATTGTGATTATTTGCATGTGGACGACCTGGTGGTTGTGGTGCAGGTGGTTGCATGTAGTTCTGATTTTGATCAACCTCATCCTCGTAATCTCCCACATAATCATCCTCCTCCGCATCAGCAGCAGGAGCCACAGAAGTATCAACAATAGCACCAACAGTTTGGCCAAACACAAGAGGGACACGGCTCGCTCGGCGAAGGGCTCTTTCGCGATGTGGAGGTAGTCGTCGTCGTTGTTGTTGGAGAGGTGCGTTAGGTGCAGTGGGTGGCGGTGGTGGAAGATGCGCGAGCAATTCATTAAATTTGTTATCGAGCTTTATTTCGAACGTCTTCTCCATGCCATCGATCTTCTCCATGGCCTCTTCAAATCTGTTTAGCACATCTTGCACCTGTCCACTCATCATTTGCTGAAATTTATCATGCAAATCCTTATTCGTCATGTTCTCCCAGTCAGTCTCGTCGGCTTGTGATCCTGGCATGGTTAGCAGCAATAGAAACACACAAGAATATGATCCTACAGACTACTAACAAGAGGTGGTGGTGGGTGTCACAAATCCGTCAAGCAAATCTCAAATTCTTACCAGTTCTTACCCAGCAGCAGGCGGTGATCGGTAACCGCTGTAGTCAAAACTCTCAAAGCTTAGATAGAGCGATTACCAGGGAGAGTCAAACGCACGACGTAGATGTATGTGGAGCTGGGAAGGCTTATAATATGGTAGCAAAAAGGGTCAGCAATAATCAATTCAGAGATGCAAAGTTGAATAAACGCTCAACGACGGTACTGTGCTGGTCCTAGGCAAGACCGTGCTAGAGACGCGAGCCTAGAACACTAACAAAATCACGGCGCTGCACGAAATCAAGGAAGGAGCACACTCTGATTTTTTTTGCTCCTTTTTTTTGTGCTTCTTTTTTTTGCGAAAATTCACTATAATGGCAAGTGTCTCAAATCTCTTCCCAAGTCAAGGTAACAGGATAGACACGAAATTTTTGCGACCAATTTTTTTTTCGACTGCCCGGACCAAAATCTGGAAACGGCTCAAAAAAATCTTTCTATAATGGCACCTGTCTCAAAACACTCAGAAACACCTAAAAATAGGATAGCCAGAATTTTTTTCGACAAGTGCGTTTTCGGAAAATTTTGGGCCTAAACGGAGGGTGGTTTTCGGACTCTTTTTTTCTTCCGAAACCTACTCCGGCAAGGAAACACGAGTCGGAAACTAGATGAATCTCGAAAACAAACCTAATATGAAAAGAACTCGGATTGGTGGCGGATATAGGATGGTAGATGGCAGTGGTGGTGATATATGGCAGCGGTGGTGGTATATGGATACGGATTCGAAGCGGTGGCGGATAAGTGGTGGTGGTAGATGGCAGGGGCGATGATGATGGTGCGGCGGCGGCGTGACAACTTATGACCAGAACTCGAAACTCTAAAAGACTAGACTCTAAGACCAGCAACTAGACACGACGATGCAACCGCAAATTCAACAACGCAAATACAAAAAAGATTATGCAAAGGCTCAGACTAGTTCGGATAGGATGAACTAACACTAATTTTTTTTGTGGCTTTTTCGTGGACTATAGGTATGAAGAACAGACTCGATCTAAACTACGAAAAACTGTAAAATCTCACCGAGCAACCTGCAAATCTGATACCACTTGATAGAGGCAAAGGTGTCCCGTCTTTCGATGAGATGGTGGCTATCGCTTTGGAGGAAGTCGACTTTGACGATCCGACTACGAACATGCGAGGATGTCGCGCCTTAGCAATCGCTAAACCAAGTCCGAGAGGTTATTGACCACGCCGGAGCACGATCAACCTGACCACAAGGGTCTGTTTCCTGCAGGCAAACGAAGAAAAAGCAAGAAACCGAGATTGCAATCTAGATATTGCGAATATAAGATGGAAGCTCTATTGATCAAGGTGGGGGTTCTGTGACGTCTTTGTCTGGTCGTTGAACACAAACGAAGTACGCAAAGTTGCAGCTATGGCGAACTTTTATCTAAACAAAACCCCCCAAAGTCTAAACAACGCCCTACGGGCTGTATATATGGAGGAAGAGGGGGGAATTTCGTGGCCCCTGAGGGAGGGGTCCGAAACCAACCCTAACTCTTGTTTCCCCATACATACGGACTCTAAAAATAGCCTATACTTATGTATTTCGAAATTACATGGGCCTGGCCCAATAAAAAGGTGACGCAGCACCTAGAATAGCCTGTGGACGAAAATTATGAAGTAGCATCTTGTATATTTTGTCCAAGGCTTCATGCACTCATTATGGTGGCTTCAACGTCTTGAAATCATCACTTGTAGCTCCGTTCTTGTTCCCCTTGTGCATGCCATCATCTCCATGCTTGTTCTTGATCCAATGTTCATCCTTCTCCAAGCTAGGCCCTTCATTTGTAAGCAAAACAAATGTATCCAATTTAGGCAGCATCATATTCTCACGAACATTAGAATCATTACCAAGAAACGAAAGTACCTGGTAATTTAATTGGCGTGCGCGAGCTCTAGTAATTGGTCCAGTATGTATAGCAGTAGGGGCTGTGGGTGTAACAATAGTATTGATGTCCTCATCATCCGGTGTCTATATAAACCGGAGGGTTTAGTCCTTAGGGGGACAATCATAATCATCATAGGCTAGCTTCTAGGGTTTAGCCTCTACGATCTCCTGGTAGATCAACTCTTGTAATACTCATATCATCAAGATCAATCAAGCAGGAAGTAGGGTTTTACCTCCATCGAGAGGCCCGAACCTGGGTAAAACATCGTGTCCCTTGCCTCCTGTTACCATTAGCCTTAGACGCACAGATCGGGACAGCCTACCCGAGATCCGCCGGTTTTGACACCGACATTGGTGCGTTCATTGAGAGTTCCTCTGTGTCGTCGCGGCAAGGCTCGATGGCTCCTTCAATCATCAACAACACGGTCCAGGGTGAGACTTTTCCCCCCAACAGATCTTCGTGTTCGGTGGCTTCGCACTGCGGGCCAATTCGCTTGGCCATCTGGAGCAGATCGACAGCTAAGCCCCTGGCCATCAGGTCAGGTTCGGAAACTTGAACTACACGGCCGATATCCGTGGAGACTTGATCTTCAATGGATTTGGGCCTATGCCAGGAGTTCCGAACAGTCACGATGAGCACTGCTTAGACCTGCTATTGGACAATACTCGGTATATCGCACCTGCAGGAGCTCCGGACCTAAATCCGGGGCAAATCGCGTCGTCCGAGGACGGGTGGATGGACCCCGCCCCGGAGGCCGCACACTCATCGGTGGTAGAGCCAAACACAGACTTCACCCCCAAGGAAGCCTGTGGCGCCGGACCCTCGGGCTTAAGTCCGGTTGTGGGTTCTAGTCCGCGCATCCCCGAGCCCGTCGAGTCTGGATGGGCTCCGGTAATGGAGTTCACCGCTGCGGATATTTTCCAGCACTCGCCCTTTGGCGACATGCTGAACTCGTTAAAGTCTCTCTCTCTTTGTCAGGAGACTCTTGGCCGAACTATGTCCGGCTTGAGTGGGAAGCAGGCGACGAGGGATTTCGTTGCCCACCCACCACCCACTTCATTGCCACGGTCGATGATTTGACCGACGTGCTTGATTTCGACTCTGAAGACATCGACGATGCAGACGACGATGTAGGAGAAGAACAGGAACCACCGTCCACGGGGCGGTGGACAGCCACCTCCTCGTATGATATATATATATATATATGGTGGACACCCCGAAAGAAACCAATGGCGATGAGGCAATGGAGGATAACCCCTCAAGGAAGAAAGCAAAGCATGGGTGTCGTCGGCGCCGCTCCAAGCCCCTCCACAACAATACCGGCACAGGAGACAAAAACAATCTGGATGATGCTGAAGATGAATACAACCCCGATCAGCCTACCTTCGAGCAGGCCGAACAGGAAGACGGGCAGGTCAGCCCGGACGAACAAGCGACGGATGGATACCCGGAGGAGGACAACTACATGCCCCCCTCCGAAGGCGAGATTTGCCTCGGCGACGACGAGTTTGGCGTGCCTGAGGACCCCGTAGAGCAGGAGCGCTTCAACCGCTGGCTTATGGCCACTGCGAGGAGCCTCAGAAAGAAGCAGCAGCAGCTCCAAGCTGATCAAGACCTGCTCACAGACAGATGGACTGAAGTCCTGGCAGCCGAGGAATATGGACTCGAGCGCCACACGGCTGATCGGCCACCTTGTGGCCAGGATAAAATGGCTTATCAGCCCGAATACCAGCCCGCAGCCCTACGCCAATACACTACGGCCCGGGGCGATAGGCAGGACCTGCAAGAGATATTGGAAAACAAGGCAGGACAGCCAATATCGATCTACGGATTGCGGGGGCGCGCCTCAACACGTGACGATGATTGTCACGCCGGATACACTATCGACAAGTCCGGCCGGGCCGGACACAGCCAACCAGACGCATCCGAACTGCGTAGCCACATAGCCCGGCATAGAGGCGTTGCACACCCCCTCTGCTTCACGGATGAAGTGATGGATCACGAATTCCCAGAAGGGTTTAAGCCCGTAAAAATCGAATCATACGATGGCATAACGGACCCCGCAGTATGGATCGAAGATTTCCTTCTCCATATTCACATGGCCCACGGTGACGATCTACACGCCATCAAGTATCTTCCCCTTAAACTCAAAGGACCGGCCCGACACTGGCTAAATAGCCTGCCGGCAAATTCCATTGGTAGTTGGGAAAACCTGGAGGACGCGTTCCTCAACAACTTCCAAGGCACATACGTACGGCCACCGGATGCTGATGACTTGAGTCACATTACCCAACAGCCCGGAGAGTCAGCTAGGAAATTATGGACTCGGTTCCTAACTAAAAAGAACCAAATTGTCGACTGTTCGGACGTCGAAGCCCTAGCGGCCTTTAAGCATAATATCCGTGACGAGTGGCTCGCCCGACACCTCGGCCAAGAAAAACCAAAGTCCATGGCGGCCCTCACGACACTCATGATCCGCTTTTGCGTGGGCGAAGACAGCTGGCTGGCTTGCAGCAACACAACGCCAATAAATTCCGGCACTTCAGATGTCCACGACAATAACGGCAAGCCACGGCGCAACAGACATAAGCGAGGAAACAACGGCGACAACACTGAAGACATGGCAGTCAACGCCGGATTCAGTGGCTCAAAATCCGGTCAGCGGAAAAAGCCGTTCAAAAGAAACAATCAGGGACCGTCTAGTCTGGACCGCATACTTTATCGCTCGTGCTAAATTCATGGCACCCCGGATAAGCCAGCAAACCACACTAATAGAGACTGCTGGGTGTTCAAACAGGCCGGTAAAATAAACGCCAAGAACAAGGACAAGGGGCTGTACAACGACGATGACGAGGAGCCCCGGTGTCTGAACACAGGGGGACAGAAGAAATTTCCTCCCCAGGTGAAAATGGTCAATATGATCTACGCCACCCACATTCCCAAACGGGAACGGAAACGAGCACTACGGGACGTCTATGCGATGGAGCCAGTCGCCCCAAAATTCAACCCATGGCCAGCCTGTCCGATCACCTTTGATCGTAGGGACCACCCTACCAGCATCCGTCACGGCGGTTCAGCTGCATTGGTCCTAGACCCAATCATCAACGGATTCCACCTCATGCGAGTCCTTATGGATGGCGGCAGCAGCCTGAACTTGCTTTATCAGGACACAGTGCGCAAAATGGGCATCAACCCTTCAAGGATCAAGCCCACTAAAACCACCTTCAAAGGTGTAATTCCAGGAGTAGAGGCCCGTTGCACGGGCTCCATAACACTGGAAGTGGTCTTCGGATCTCCGGATAACTTCCGAAGCGAGGAGTTAATCTTCGATATTGTCCCTTTCCGTAGTGGTTATCATCCACTGCTTGGACGAACTGCATTCGCTCGATTCAATGCGGTACCACACTATGCATACCTCAAGCTCAAGATGCCAGGACCTCGCGGGGTCATAACAGTCAATGGAAACATGGACCGCTCTCTCCGTATAGAAGAGCACACTGCAGCCCTCGCGGCAGAAGTACAAAGCAGCCTTCTCCGGCAAACCACCAATCCGGTGACAACAACCCCGAACACCGTCAAGTGAGTTCGGAGTACCCCGCAACAGGACCGTCAGGCACGCCAAGAGCGCGACTAGTAGTCCGACCTCCGCTCCAGCCCCATTAAAGGCAAAATTCGTGCAGCGCGCACAATTACGCACTCAAAATACAATGGGCATAGGCGGAGGCGCAATAGTGACGCAGTGAACAGTGCGGTTCAGCCGCAACATACTTTAATAACCCCCTCTTATCTTTCAGGACCCTACTTTCGGTCAGCCTCTTCAGAAGAGCCGGATTGTCAGACTTTTATAGGAGAGAAAACCAAGGAGGCAAAAGGCTTTGCGCACAAAGGGAACACCCAGGTGGAATCTTTTCACGATCGTTATACCTGTTTTATATACCCACATGCGGCCCGCCCTTGGATAGGACATGTCAAATAGTCCTACTTACTTCTGCTTAATGCATTCAGTGTAAACATACGCTTAGATGTATTATTCATCAATGGGAGATCATATATAGCGTCAGCCCATTATTCCTATCTGCACATTTTTCTTATAAATGTTTATGTAATATCGCATTCGTGCACATTGGTACATTCAGTTTGCCGGGGGCTTCTTATGGCGCCCCTTAATATGGCAAGATAGGTCTGAACACTTTCGACAGTGCGGCACCCCGAACTTATAGCACTATATGCATCAGCTCCGAATAATGTCTTGGGTCAATAGTTGGGTTAGCCTGGCTCCCTTGTTTTGGTACCTTACGTTCCGTTATATCGGCTAAGGTAGCGCAGGGAGAACTACTGCGATTGTGTCCCGGTTCTTCCGGACGAGCACCTTAGTAGAGAAAGCCGAAAATTGATAGTCATGATGCGTCGAGAGCTGGTCGCTGTTCGAGAGGTCTTGAAATCCTTAAAGATTTTTTCTGCTTTAGGCGAGGAGTCGGCCTCGTCCGATTTAGGCGTGTATAGCGCCCCAATTCGGCCTTCTAAATTCTAGGGGCTTCGCCACAATTTAAAATCATAGACTTCTATGGCTAAGTGAGAGTTATAAAGCCGCATAGTCCGATTGCCTTGTTCGCTGCGCCAAACACCTCCTTCACGGACCAAAAATTTGGATAAAAGAGTGTTTTGGGTTTTCCACGAATACCCCAGTACTGGTTACATGGGGGCGGAAGCCGACGACTGGCCTACTTTCAGAATTTTTTAAACAGCCGCATAGAAGGTAATATTTTAAATCAACAAAATGCTATATAGCACAAATAACTACGTTCTTATATTACGAAAACGACAGGAGTGCATTCACTCAAAGATCGTGTCCTTGGTACACTCATCGGCCACGAGGCGAGCGCCTTTCATAACGCCATCATAATATTTTTCGGGATAGCGATGGGCCTTGCCCTCCGGCGGTCCATCCTTCACCAGCTTCTCCGCAACCAGCTTGCCCCAATGCACCTTCGCATGGGCAAAGGCTCGGCAGGCACCCTCAATGCAAATGGATCGCTTGATCACTTCAAGCCGTGAACAGGCATTTACCATCCGCTTTATTAGGCCGAAGTAGCTGGCGGGCAGGGGCTCACCAGGCCTCATCCAGACTATGAAATCTTTCATAGCCACTTCGGCCGCCCTGTGGAGTTCAACCAATTGCTTCAATTGGTCACTCAGAGGCATCGGGTGTTCGACTCCAGCATACTGGGACCAGAACAGCTTCTCTGTTTAGCTCCCCTCTTCGGCACGGTAGAACTCCGCGGCATCTGATATGCTGCGTGGCAGATCTGCGAATGCCCCTGGAGAGCTCCAAATTTGGGTAAGTAAAAGAAACGTCTCCTCCACGTGCTTGCTTTGCATAAAGAATGTCTTACCCACCGCTATCTTCTTGGCCGCCTGGATTTCCTGCTGGACCTTTTCGGCTTCGGCCTTGGCATCTTTCATGCTCAAAAGGGCCTTCGCAAGTTCAGACTCCTTCTTCTTGAAGTCACGCTCCAAGGACTCGAACTTCTTGCTGAGCTCCTGGAGCTCTTGCTGTACCTCGCCCACCCTAGCATCTTGCTTTTCACGCTCAATGCGCTCCATGGCCGCCTTGTTTTCGGCCTCGGATAGCGCTTTCTTCAAGGACGCGACTTCGATCGTGGCCCCTATTACAAAATCATGATGCTTTTCGTTAGCATCACCAATTTCCCTTTTTTTCTTCTTTCCTCTCCTATATATGATATGTGAACGGGGTACCACTCACCTTTGTTCTCTTCGAGCTGCCTCTTTGTAAGGCCGAGCTCCTCTTCGGCCCGCTTAAGGTCCCGTTTGAGTCCGGCGACCTCGGCTGTTCGGGCAGTAGCGGCAAGCAGCACTGCCCACTTATTCCCACAAACACCTACTATTAGACTCCTGCGGATTATAATTGACCCTCCGTTTGGCTTTTCTTTCCGAACACCAAACAGAGTATCAGGGGCTACTACCTATCGGGTGATAATTTCACACATTTTTGATTACTTACCTCAAAGCCTGTCAGGAGGCTAGTGCAGGCTTCGGTTAATCCGCTCTTGGCGGACTGAACCTTCTGAATCACCGCACTCATAAGAGTACGGTGCTCTTCATCCATGGAAGCGCCGCGAAGTGCTTCCAGCAGACTATCCGACGCCTCTAGCATAACAGAAGTCATCGGCACGTATGGCTCGTCTTCCTTAGCGAGGGGCCGCCTGCCCGAATCCGGAACCTTTGGAGGTTCCGGTACAGTATCCGTCTAGGAGCCCAGCTTGCTGCGGCTCTCGTCGGCACGATCCGCAGGGATCTTACGCCCTGTGTGCCCGGCGTCTGGAATCTCGCCTTGGGGCGTCTCCAGAGTCGCCTCCCCCTCCTCCGGGAGCCTTTGGGACAACACCTCCATGTCATCCGCAGGCCGAGGGGAAGTGGCCGTTGGGAGCGAGTTCATCGCCGAATCGCTCAAAGACCCATCGGAAGAGGATACCTCGGGATGAACCCTGGCCGGACTGCATATGCGTGTTCGGCATTATTACAGACTATGAAGCGAAGTCGCACTAAAGTACAACATAGTGCGGATACTTACAATCTTACCAGGGGCTTCCCCCTGGGCAGCCACTCCTCCTCGCTGTAGGCGGCCGTGGTGGAGTAATCCGGAAGGGACGCTTTTCCCTTCTTGGGCATCCTAGCCTCCCCCTCCGGGGCGGCTTTGTTCTTCTTCTCCTCCCCAGTGCGGGGAGGCGGAGTTTCCTCGTGTTTCTCCCCGCCTCCGCAGGAGGAATCTGTCTCGTCGTCTTCGGACGACGAGTGTATGATGGCCTTGCACCGGGGACCCTTCCTGGTCCCCTGGGTCGCCCTCTTAGGCCCTTCGGCCTCCTCAGGTGGGGCGGTCCTTCCCTTTTCCTCCTCCCCTTCGGGGGAGGAGTGTGCCTCGTCATCTTCAGACGAGGCGTCTGGTACGACCTTACGCCGAAGACCCTTCCTGGTCCCCGGGGCCTTCTTTTCGGCCTTCTTTTCTGGCACCTTGTAAGGCGCCAGGACTAGCATCTCCGTCAGGAGAGCGGACGCTGGATCTTCTGGCAGTGGAGCCGGACAGTCGATCCGCTCCACCGTCACCACGTACTCCTGATTAAACACACACAATGACTTAAAATCTTCCCATGAGTACGCTGGGAAAACTACATTTGGTGATGGTCAGAAAACTCACCGGACTGGGGAGCCGCATGGCATGAAGTCCGCGGTCCTCGGATGTGGGAGGAGGTATTTCGGAGGCCTTGAACAGCACCTTCCATGCGTCCTTGTGTGTCGTGCCGTAGAGCTCTTGAAGTGTCTGGTGTTCGGCCGGAACGAACTCCCATAGAGTAAATGCCCGTCCTTAGCACGGAAGAATGCGGCGGACGAGCATGGCCTGGACCATGTTGACAAGCTTGATTTTCTTGTCCATCATACTCTTGATGCAGTTCTAAAGTCCTGTCAGCTCCTCAGGTTCGCCCCAGGCCAGGCCCTTCTTTTCCCAGGAGGTGAGCCGCATGGGAATTCCAGATCGGAATTCAGGGACCGCCGCCCAGTTGGCGTCGCGTGGCTCGGTGATGTAGAACCACCCCGATTGCCACCCCTTTACGGTCTCCACAAAGGAGCCGTCGAGCCAGGTAATGTTGGGCATCCTGCCCACCATGGCACCTCCGCACTCCGCTTGCTGGATGCTCACGATCTTCAGCTTCACGCAAAAGATTCATAGCCACAAGCCAAAGTGAGGCTTGATGCGGAGGAAGGCCTCGCAAACGACAATAAACACCCAGATGTTGAGGACGAAATTTGGGGCTAGATCATGGAAGTCTAGCCCGTAGTAAAACATGAGCCCGCGGACGAAGGGATGAAGTGGAAATCCCAGTCCACGGACAAAGTGGGCGAGAAACACGACCCTCTCATGGGGTTCTGGAGTTGGAATGATCTTCCCTGCATCCGGTAGCCGGTGCGTGATATCTGCGGCCAAGTATCCGCCCACCCGGAGCTTCGTAATATGCTCCTCCTTCACGGTGGAGGCCACCCACTTGCCTCCTGCTCCGGACATGTTTGGCTGTGCGGAGAAGGCGTGAACTAGGGCGCTGGAGCTCGAGGGTGTAGGAATGGATAAGCAGAGGAGGAAGAAGGCGTGGGTGAAAATGAGGATTCCTTATCCCTTTATAGAGGCGACGAAAACGGTACGTCTCCCCACTTGCCCGTTGAAAATCGCTTATTTCCCAAGCGCCACGATTGATGGCGCGGTTGGGTTACCCAAACCCGTATTGATGAGAATCCCGTGATAAGGGGACATGATCTCTGCTTCGACGGGACGTGCCAAGAAAACCGCCTCAATATATGCGGTTGCTGGCATTGGAAAGACGATTCAATAATGACTCGACCATTTTGTCATGTTGCTTCATTTAAAGTTGTCGGCAGATTATATTTGTGAAATATCATTCTCTCTACGGTGGTATGTGAAAATCGTCTCGCATATCCGGACATGATTTAAGTGTTCGGTAATTACTTTGGAGTATTCGGAGATGGAACCCGCCTTGCAATGCCGAAGAGAAAACTGCGCACTGGACTCATCGTCATTGAAGCCTGGTTCAGGGGCTACTGAGGGAGTCCTGGATTAGGGGGTATCTGGACAGCCTGACTATATACTTTGGCCAGACTGTTGGACCATGAAGATACAAGACTCAAGACTTCGTCTCGTTTCCGGATGGAACTCTCCTTTGCGTGGAAGACAAACTTGGCGATCCGGATATTATATTTCTTTCTTTGTAACCGACTCCGTGTAAACCCTAGCCCCCTCCGGTGTCTATATAAACCGGAGGGTTTAGTCCTTAGGGGGACAATCATAATCATCATAGGTTAGCTTCTAGGGTTTAGTCTCTACGATCTCGTGGTAGATCAACTCTTGTAATACTCATATCATCAAGATCACTCAAGCAGGAAGTAGGGTTTTACCTCCATCGAGAGGGACCGAACCTGGGTAAAACATCGTGTCCCTTGCCTCCTATTACCATTAGCCTTAGACGCACAGATCGGGACCCCCTACCCGAGATCCGCTGGTTTTGACACAGACAGTCATCACGGAGGCTTCAAAGTGCTCAAATATACACTAGAAATGCAATTCTGGATCCTTTCGCACGCGCCTTCATCTCCATGCTTGATCCTGCTCCAGTGTTCATCCCTCTTGTCCATGCTAGGCCCTTCATTACTAGTCAACACAAATGTATCCAATTTAGGAAGCATCATATTCTCATGAACATTAGAATTGTCACTAAGAAAGAAAAGTACCTGGTAATTCAATTGGCGTGCGCGAGCTCTAGTAATTTGTCCAGTATGTATAGCAGCAGGGGCTGTGGGTGTAACAATGGTATTGATGTCCTCATCAACAGCTTAGGTTTCTTGCCAAACCATAATTCGTACGGTGTCATCTCAACAGATTTAGATGGTGCCCTATTTAACGTGAATGCGGCTATCTCTAGTGCATAACCCCAAAATGATAAAGGCAAATCGGTAAGAGACATCATAGATCGTCCCGTATCTAATAAAGTACGGTTACGATGTTGGGACACACCATTACGCTGTGGTGTTCCAGGTGGCGTGAGTTGTGAAACAATTCCACATTGTTTTAAATTGAAGGCCAAACTCGTAACTCAAATATTCACCTCCACGATCAAATTGTAGAAATTTTATTTTCTTGTTACGATGATTCTCTACTTCACTCTTTGAACTTCTCAAATGTTTCAGATTTGTGTTTCATTAAATGGATATACCATACCTACTTAGATCATCTGTAAAGGTTAGAAAATAATGATACCCGTCGTGTGCCTCAACACTCATCGGACTTGCCTGCCCACGGCCCACGGCGTGGCCCCATCAGCGGCATGGTATGGCCCATCTTCAGCATCGACAAGACAAGACCCTCATGAGGGGCCAAGCCTTGCAAGGCAAATGACACCAAGACCTCCTGAAGGAGCGGCCTCCCCAAGCGGCCTCCTGAGGAACGGAGATTCCTATGCGAGTGCTCACCTCATGAGGCTGAGGTGACGCAAGCCATGATGACCAAGACCAGGCGCGCGCCAGCGGGTGCAGAGCGGCAGGTTTCCTTTTTGGTGCTAAGGAGGCAAGCGCAGGCACAGAGTCTCGAGGAATCAACCAAAGGTTACCGTTTATGTGCAACAAGACCAAGACCGCCGGGACGGCAGGACCACTACTAGGGAAAAGCCTAGCAGTAGCACGCGTATTAGGTGTATCAGTAGCGTGGGGTGGCGCGTTGCTGATACGACGGTACAACTAATGTCTATCAGTAGGGCATGGTGACCCACACTACTGCTATACATGGCTAGCAGCAGCAGGCTTTTGGGCAACTCACTACTACTAATATCTGCAACGCTTTAGTTCAGGACACGCTACTGGTAAGGGCGCGCTGCTGCTAACTCTACTCCCCTCACTACTGTTAGTTTTATTAGTTTTTTCTGCATATTTGTTTTGTATATGAACATGCTTTATACAATAATCTTTAGCATCATACACATACAAATGTAATCATAGCATCAAATCATGTCATCATCATAATCATCGTCCAACACAAAGTGGTCTCTCATCATCATCTCGAAAATAGCGATACAAGTTCTTGCAACTACATCGTCATCCATCTAAACAATGATATATGCGAGAAGAGCTATCACTATGAGTGAGATCGGAACTATGAAGTACATGAGTTCGTACCCCTCTCTAGCACTAGCGTGAACCTAAACTAACTACTGGCTGTCACTCGGAAACCGGAAACTGGTACACCTGGGCCTGACACTCCGACCATTCGTCGTATAGTCCTGGCGTAGCACTTCTTCGCCATCGATGATCTATGCACCTGCATCATCACATGAGTCGATGATATGCAACATATATAGTTGAGCAACAGAAAGAGACAGACTTGGCAAAAATAGAAGCAACATATCATAAGCATAAATAACAAAGTTCGTCGTATCGAAAATGCCCTAACTAGAGTGATCTTCGCTAGTCGAGGAGGACGATTTAATTACATCACAAATAAAGTTTCGTCATGCATAACTCAAAGTTTTGTCATACATAAATTATGGATTAAACAAACACATTGTCATATATCAACAATCACTCAAGCATGTCGTGCCGTCCATCCAAGTCAGGGAGATAGTCCCTGAGCTTAGTGAAAGGCTTCAGGTCGAGACGCTGAGCCGCTACGCGTGTTCGGACGTCTTGCCGCGACATTTCCCCTTCCTCGTAGAACAACCCTGTTTTTTCGAGGACCTCCTTCATGATGATTTGGGCAGGTTCATGCTGGATGCGATAGAACTTAGCTTGAAGCCTATGATCGTTGATATCTCCTACGATCCTTGCCCATTGCAGAATATTGGCATCCCCGACTGTAGGTGACATGCGAAGGTTCTGCCAATCCCGTCTGTACTCCAACATCTGGTGTATGACATAGAACCCAACATTAAGACTATCACTCGGTTGCTAGATGCAGCAGAAGTTGGTCTTATTGCCGAAGGCGGCCCTGCCGTTCCTAGTCTTCTTGATCTTGACCTCTCCACCCCGTACACTGTAGAAAAAGATAACACTGTCGAGAACAGACTTGATGTGGGTGTAATCCTTTTTGTTAATGTTCTTCAACGAGTCCAAGTAAAGAGTGTGGGAGTATCGGGGGTAAAGGATGATGAGGACGGCGCGCCTGTTGCTGCACAAAATAAGTACACCTCAAATTAATTAGCCTCCATCATGGAAATGAATGATTGAAATCAAAGGAAGGATATCCACGCGGATGACTTACAGGGGATGATAAGGCACAAGAATCGTCTCCTTGTCCTTATTGGCGAGCATGAAATTGATGAGGTAGTCCCTCGCGTATTCACGGTGCTCTGTGCAGACTGCTAAGAAGCTCTCGAGCATGAAGTACGGGTCAACGACACAGATATAAGGTATCTGCTCAATCCCGATGATGTAGTTCATGTACAAGGCATAAAGGCGGACAAACGTAAAATCCAGCTTCTTCAAGTGAAACATGTCGAAGATGTAATCGAACCGAAGGAAGAACTTCTCCGTGGGGATTATGTTGACGTACAACCTTTTCCGCGGCATGTTAACCACGTAGAGTGGGTATCTTGGATTTTCCAAGGCGATTAGGCTTTTCTCTCTCCGCAGCACATCGTCATGAAGTCTCCTTAGATCGCCGTGTATGGCCTGTACCAATGCCTTAGGTAGGATTGGTTCACCGACGATATGGTATTTCTCCGCACCGGGGACAGGTATATGGTCTTGAACCCGAGGCTGCGGAGGCGGCTGGATCATAGCAGCAGCTTTATTGCTGCCTTTCCTCGCTCTCTTCCGATGCTTCTTTGGTGGAAGGTCGTCTACAGTACGTTCAGGCTCCGGAGGCGGCAGTTCAGGCACCGACTCATGACGCTCAAACCCTGAGTACTCATACTATTGAGCCATCGATCCTCCATCATCAGTGGCGCAAGTCTTGAGATACTGTTGAGTGTCATCGCCATCCTCATCCTCATCTATGGCAATGTCATCAGCGACTAACACTACTAGGGAAAAGCCTAGTAGCAGCGCGGGTTTTGGCCCTCTCAGTAGCGCGGGTACCGGCGCTACTAATAAGGCACTACAGCTAATGTATAGCAGTAGCGCCTGTTGTCCCACGCTACTGCTATACATGAATAGCTGTAGCGCTCTTTAGAGATGGGCGCTACTGATATTATCTGCAGTGTTGTTTACAGGGAAGCGCTACTGGTAAGGCGACGCTACTGCTAAATTTCCCCCCTCGCTACTACTAGTTTTATTAGTTTTTTTCCTGCATATTTGTTTTGTATTTGTTTTGTATTTGAATAGGCTTTATACAATAATCTTTAGCATATCATCCACATACAAATGTAATCATAGCATATACATACAATTAGTCTCATCAAATCATGTCATCATCATAATCATCATCCAACACAAAGTGGTCTCTCGTCATCAATCTCGAAAATAGCGATACAAGTCTCGATTACTTGCAAATACATCGTCATCCATCTAAACAATGATATACGCGAGAATAGCTATCACTTTGAGTACATGAGTTCGTATCCCTCTCTCGCATTAGCATGAACCTAAACTAACTACTGCCTGTTGCTCGGAAACCGAAAACCGGTACACCTGGGCCTGACACTCCGGCCACTTGTCGTATATATACTCCTGGCGTAGCACTTCTTCGCCATCTATGATCTATGCACCTGCATCGTTAGATGAGTCGATGATATGCAACATATATAGTTGAGCAACAGAAAGAGACAGACTTGGCAAAAATAGAAACAACATATCATAAGCATAAATAACAAAGTTCATCGTACCCAAAATGCCCTAACTAGAGTGATTTTCGCTAGTCGAGGACGAGGACGGTTTAATTACATCACAAATAAAGTTTCGTCGTGCATAACTCAAAGTTTTGTCATAAAAGAAAGTATGGAATAAACGGACACATTGTCATATATCGACAATAACTCCATCATGTCGTGCCATCCATCCATGTCAGGGAGATAGTCCTCGAGCTTAGTGAAAGGCTTCATGTCGAGACGTTGAGAGGCTATCCATGTTTGGACGTCTTCCCGTGACATTTGTCCTTCTGCGTAGAACATCTCTATTTTTCCGACGACCTCATTCATGATGATTTGGGCAAGTTCGCGTTGGATGTTATAGAACTCAGCTCGAAGTCGATGATCCTCGATATCTCCTATGTCCTTTGCCCATTGCAGAATATGGGCATCGCCAGATCTAGGTGACATGTGAAGGTTCTAGTGATCCCGTCTGTACTCCAGCATGTGGTGTAGGACATAGAATCCATCATTAAGAGAATCTTTCGGTTGCTGGATGCAGCAGAAGTTGGTCTTATGGCTGAAGGCGGCCCTGCCGCCCCTTCTCTTCTTGTCCCTAACCTCTCCACCCCTTGCTTGGTAGTAAAACATAGCACTGTCGAGAACATCTTTGATGTGGGTGTAATCCTTTTTGTGAATGTTCTTCGACGAGTCCAAGTAAAGAGCGTGGGAGAATCGGGGGTAGAGGATGATGAGGACGGCGCGCCCGCCGCTGCGCAAAATAAGTACACCTCAAATTAATTAGCCTCCACCGTGCAAATGAATTATTGAAATCGAAGGAAGGATTGCAGCGCGGATGACTTACACGGGATGATAAGGCACGAGAATCGCCTCCTTGTCCATATTGGCGAGCATGAAACTGACGATGTAATCCCTCGCGTATTCACGCTGCTCTGCACAGACTCCCAAGAAGCCCTCGTGCATGTGGTACGGGTCAGCGACACAGATATGACGTATCTGCTCAACCCCAATGATGTAGTTCATGTGCAAGGCGTAAAGGCGGACAAACGTGGAATCAGCTTTTATCCGCATCGGGGATATCTATACGGTCCTGAAGCCGAGGCTGCTGAGGCGGCTGGATCATAGAATCAGCTTTTTTGCCTTTCCTCGCTCTCTTCCTAGACTTCTTTACTACCGGAAGGTCGTCAATAATACGTTGAGACGGTAATTCAGGCACCGACTCATGACGCTCAAACCCTGAGGAGGCGCCAGTATAGACATACTGTTCAGCGCCATCATCATCCTCATCCTCATCGATGGCGACGTCATCAGCGACTAATGGAGCCTCCTCCTTACCCCATCCGCTATCACCCAACCCGACACCCGACGCTAATTGGATAGGCGGGGTGTTGATGTTCATACCTTGCTGAGGCTGCGTGCTCGTGGGTGTGCTCCCGGCCGCCTCAAGACGAAGCAAACTCTTTGGCCACAACAGGACCCACCCATTGCAACAATCACCAAGCTGCCGCGGGGTCTCGTCGTCATCCCCCACTAGTATTAGAGGAGGCAAATTCTCGTGGCCTGGTTTGACATTGGCCACAGAAACCTTGAAGACGTTCTGGGGGATCGGCCGGCTGTGGAACAATGGTTCCTTCGGCTCCATTATCGTCGCCTTCCCCATGTCCACCTTCTGTTCGCCGATGGTGTACAATATGGTGCACGGGGTTTCGTCGGCCTGCAAAGAAAAGTCTGCGACGTGAGACATCCGAAAGGCAACGAAAACGGGAGATTATACATTTATATTGAAGGGGGCCGGTGTGACAGATACCGTGAGGGCGTCGAGCTCAGCCAAAGAGGATGCACCACCGAGCACGTCCGGTGCGGGAACCGGTGCGGGAGCAGGTACGGGAGCCGGTGAGGGAGCAGGTGCTCCCAAGAAGTCAGCAAGGGGAAAGTCCTCTGCATTTTTTTTCTGGATTTTGCCTTGTCCAAGTGAAAACGCCCGTCACCAAGGAAGTAGATATATTTGCAATCGCCTGTTTTGCGGCAGCTACCGCTGTTGCGACTGTCTGAGATGATTTCTTCTCAAACGCAATCTCAACCTTCTTGTCGATGTTTTCTTCAGTTAACCTCCGTCTTTCCTTTCTCTCCTCCGTGGTCTTATGGTAGTACTTCTTCCACGTGGCGCCGTCTCTGACACCGTGCACGCGTCCATACGACGGTCGAGTATCCACCAGTTGTTGTTCCAATATGTTCAACGCCCAGTTGAATGGAGTGTCCCACTTGGGCCTCGCCAATGCCTCCGACGGCGAGTCGCTTTCGGCCGCAATCCGGTGCTGCTCTCTCTAAAAAAGGCACAAGGATCGTTTACAAATATGACTAACGTGTGCAGTCGAATTGATCAGAAACTAAAATTACCAGCAATCTCATGAACTCCGTCATGACCGCTGTTGTCTCGTAAACCTTCTTCACTGGGTCCCAACAGTGCCAGGCCCTCAGGACGTCACGCTCCCGCGGGATGGTGAAATTCGCCAAGGGGTCTGGGATGCCTAGACTCGCGGCTTCCGCGTTCTCCTTGGCCCATTTGGACCTCTTTCCGTCATAACCACGGCTTCCGAGGTGGTGGCTCCCAATGTTCCTCTTTTGAAGCCCCTTCATGTACTTAGACTTTTTTTGGCAGCTTCGGCCTCGCAAGCCTCCTTGAATATTTGAAACTACTCTTCCATGATTGTCGGATTATCCTTTACAATCTCAGAGTAGGGTTCCCCGTCGTTGATCTTTGCTTTCACTCGATTTTTCCAGGCGGCCAACGCGTCGCTAAACTTGGTCATGGCATGTTTATTTATCTTCTTCATTGCCGGGTCCTCGTCTGGATCTTCATAATCCTTCTCATTCCGGCCCGGGAACAAGAATATCTGGTGAAACTTCTTTAGGAGGGAGCTCCTCATATTTTCTATCTTCTGTAGTTTCTCATCGTTGATGGTGGCGGTTGTCCGTACGATGCAGCCTATTTGATTGCCGTAGCACGCGCGCGCTTCCTCGTGCGCCTTTGGCTCAAAATTGCCGTTGTCCACCTCCGTGACCACCAGTCTAGTAGTCCTGAGTTTGTTAGGAACCTGTTGCCTCTTTGCTTTCGGTTCTACACCGGCTCCGCTCCCCGAGGCAGCACCGGTCTCAGCGCCGGTCTCGATGCCGGTCTGAATCTCAGCGCCGGTCTCAGTCTCAGCACCGGTCTGCGTGTCGGTCTCAGTCCCCGATGCCACCGGTGGGCCCAGCAACAACATCGGTTGATCGTCGGTAAGGCTAAAAAATTCGTCTGCCGCCCGATAGACGTCGTCGCAATCACCAGAACCCTGTCCTTCATCGTTGCTAGCTATGTTTCCTATGATTAAATCTAGTCAATTAATTCTAGACCTAATAAAATGAATAATGACATAAAAAAGAACTATTGTTTTGCAGGAATGTTGACTCCTTCCTGGTGTGGCAAATCCCGGGCACTCGATATGTCCTAGTTTGTAGCACAAGTCATGCCGAAATTCACGGAAAATTTGCCGGATTAAATTGCAAAGGAACTCCATTTCTCTAACCTTCTGACCTAATGCTCTAAAATAAAATTTTCCTCTAACCTAGCCAACCTACTTAACCTCGCTTGTTAATCCAACGAACCTAATTAACCTACCTATTTAACCTAGTTAGTTAATCTAGTTTACCTAGATAATTAACCCTAATTAAACTAGTTAACGCAACTAGTTTTCTGTCAAAGCCCAAAATAAAATTTTGCACTAATTAACCTAGATAATTAACCTAATTGAACTAGTTAACCTGACTAGTTCTCTGTCAAAGCCCTAACTAAATTTTTGCACTAACCTAGATAATTAACCTAATTAAACTAGTTAACCTAACTACTTCTCTGTCAAAGCCCTAACTAAATTTTTGGCCAAACCTAGATAATTAACCTAATTAAACTAGCTAACCTATGCATGAGAGAGAGAGGAGGGGTGGGGGCTTACAGAGGATGGCTCCGGTGGTGGCGATGGAGGCAGTGGTGGTGAGGGAGGCAGGGGCGTCTCCGATGACGGCGAGGGAGGCAGGGGCGTCTCCGATGACGGCGAGGGAGGCAGTTGTGGCGAGGAAGGATCCGGTGGCATCGACGGCAGCTCCAGTGGCGTTGACGAGGCCGCGCGGCTCCGTGGCGTTGGGGGCGGCTCCGGTGGCGTCGACGGAGCACAGCTCTGGTGGCGTCGACGTCGGCAGGAGACAGCGGCGAAGTGGGGCGACGGCGAATTGGGGAGACGGCGGCGCGCAGGGTGGGTTGAGGAATTTGGGGGAGAAGTGGTGCGCTGGGGGGAAACAGTTTTTTGGTTAAGTCAAACTTAGCGGTAGCGCGTTTGGTAAAACGTGCTATAGCTAAGATAGCTATAGCGGTTTTTACAAAACGCGCTGCTGCTATAGCTATGTAATTTTCTTCCATTTTTTAATTTCCTTTTCTGTTTCTATAGCGGGGGTCTAGGACACGCGCTGCAGCTACGTTAGCTATAGCGCCTCTTACAAACACACACTGCTGCTATGCCTTCCTCCGTTTTTTCGGTTTTTCATTTATTTTGCTTTACATTTTATTTTTTCCTTTCTCCTTTTTCTATTTCTTTCATTTTCAGTTACTTTTCTATTTGTTTTTCATCTTATTTTATTTCTGTTAGTAGTAGCGCTCTTCTTAGGAAACATGCTGCTACTTATGTCGTAGCGGTAGCGCGTTTCTTCCAGGCCCGCTACTGCTATGTGTAGCCTATCATTCTAGCAATGGGAATATTAGTAGTAGCGCTTTTGCCACTACATGCGCTACTGCTAAGGTTGTATCTGTAGCGCGGTTTTTCTCCAGTCGCTACTGCTATATAGCACTAGCGCCCTTTTTTGACCCACGCTGTTGCTAAATTTCTGTGTATAAGGTTTTCCCTAGTAGTGTAATGGAGCCTCTTCCTCACCCAGTCCGCTATCACCCAGCACGACAAGCGACTCTAATTGGGTAGGTGGGGTGCTGATGTTCATACCTTGTGGAGGCTGCGTGGTCGTGGGTGTGCTCCCGGTCGCCTCCAAACGAAGCAGACTCTTTGGCCACAACAGGACCCACGTCTTGCAATCGCCAAGCCACCATGGGGTCTCGTCGCCATCTCCCCCTAGTACCGAAGGAACCAAATTCTCGTGGCCTGGTTTGACACTGGCCACGGAAACCCTGAAGACGTCTGGGGCGATCGGCGAGCTGTAGAACAATTGTTTCTTCGGATCATTATCATCGCCTTCCCCACGTCCACTTTCTGGCCGTTGATGTCGTACAATATGGTGCATGGGGCGTCGACCTGCAAAGACATGTCTGCGACGTGAGACATCCGAAAGGCAGTGGAAACGAGAGATTATGCATTTATTGAAGAGGGCCGGTGTGACAGGTACCGTGAGGGCGTCGAGCTCAGCCACAAACGAAGCAGGTGCAGGAGCCGGTGCAGGAGCAGGTGCTGGTGCAGGTGCTGGTGCTGGTGCAGGTGCTGGTGCAACGCTAGTCGAGCTGCTCCCGAAGAAGTCAGCAAGGGGAAAGTCTGCTGCATCTTTTTCTGGATTTCGCCTGCTTCAACCGACGATAGCCGAAACCAAGACTGTCAGCTCCCGTTTTACGGCATCTACCACTGTTGTGACTGTCTTAGCTGAATTCTTCTCAACCGCAATCTCAACCTTCTCGTCGATGCTTTCTTCAGTTAACCTCTGTCTTTCCTTTCTCTCCTTCGTGGTCTCAGCATAGTATTTCTTCCACGTGGCACTGTCTCCAACACCGTGCACGCATCCATACGACTGCCGAGTGTCCACCGGGAGTTGTTTCAATATGTTCAACACCTGGTTGAATGGGTGTCCCACTTGGACCTCGCCAACGCCTCAGACGGTGAGTCGCTTTCGGCCGCAATCCTGTGCTGCTCTCTCTGCAAAAGGAACAAGGATCGTTTGCAAATATGACTAAACATGCAGTCAGATTGATCAGAAACTAAAATTACCAGCAGTCTCATGAACTCCGTCGTGACCGGGTCTGTCTCGAAAACCTTCTTGACTGGGTCCTAACGGTACCGGGCCCTGAGGACATCATACTCCTGCGGGACGGTGAACTCCGCCAAGGGGTCTGGGATGCCCAGTCTTTCGCGTTCCACGCCCTTCTTGGCCCATATGGACCTCTTCCCCCCGTAACCACGGCTTCCGAGGTGGTGGTGCCCCATGTTCCTATGTTGAAGCCCCTTCATGTACTTTGACTTTTTTTGGCATCTTTGCCAGCGCAAGCCGCCTTGAATAGTTCAAACTGCTCTAGCGTGATTGTCGGATTTTCCTTCACAATCTCGGAGTAGGGTTCCTTTTTGTCGATGGCGCATTTCACCCTTCCTTTCCAGGTAGCCAACGCGTTGCTACACTTGGTCATGGCGCGTTTGTTTATCCGCTTCATTGCTGGGTCTTTCTGTGGATCTTTATATTGGATTTCATCCCGGCCCGGGAACAAGAATATCTGGTGCAGCAGGGTTAGGATGGATTTCTTCACATTTGGCCTCTTCTTTAGTTTCTCATCATTAATGGTGGCGCACACCCGCACGATGCAGCCTATTTGATTGCCGTAGCAGGAGCACAGTTCCACATGCAGTTTTGGCTCAAAATTGCTGTCATCCACCTCCATGACCACTAGTCCAGTAGTGAGGAGCTATTTTAGGCGTTGACATCTCCTCTTCGCTTTCGGTTCTATGGCTTTGCCAGTCTTGTTGCCGGTGTTGGCGCCGGTCTTGGTGCTAGGCTCAGTGCCGATCTCGGTGCTGGTCTGGGTCTCAATGCCAGTCTCAGCGCCGGTCTCAACGTCGGTCTTGGATGAGACAGGTGGGCTCAGCAACAACAATCGTTGATCGTTCGCAAGGCTCAAATATTTGTTTGCCGCTAGGTAGACATCGTCGCAATCACCAGAACACTGTCCTTCTTGTTGCTAGCCATGTTTCCTTTGATTAAATCTAGTCAATTAATTCTAGACCTAATAAAATGAATAATGACATAAAAAGGCTTATGTTTTGCAGGAACGTTGATTCCTTTCCCGTGCGGAAAATCCCGGGTACTTGATATGTCCTAGTTTGTAGCACAAGTCATCCCGAGATTCACGGAAAATTTCGGCTTGACCTTTGCTAAAAAGTGGACAAATCGAGCACATGAAATTTTCCGGAACGGAAATGAAGCAACATTCCGCCAAAACATAGGCCACTCGGCTTCATTCCCTGGAAACAACAAAAGGCCACTTGGGCACAATCGAACCACTTCAATGAAAATATATAACATGAGCACTTCAATGAAAAGATATAATCAACAATAAAAGTCTAGGAAGGGATCATCTTTAAAATAAAACTTGCCTAAATTCTTTTCCTTGAAAAACAGTGGTCTTTTCAAAAATGAAAAACCTTTGCAAAATGACCTCACTAAACACTTCTCTGCCTAGGATAGAACCCAAATTATGTTGATCTAGCTATTCCTCTCTCTCTTTCTCACACACACACATTATTTTCTCTAACCGTTCTCTGCCTAGGACAGAACCCAATTAAATTGCAAAGGAACTCCATTTCTCTAACCCTTTTGACCTAATGCTCTAAAGTAAATTTTGCTCTAACCTAGCCAACCTATTTAACCTAGCTTGTTAACCTAACGAACCTAATTAACCTACCTATTTAACCTAGTTAGTTAACCTAGTTTACCTAGATAATAAACCTAATTAAACTAGTTAACCTAGCTAGTTCTCTGTCAAAGCCCTAAATAAATTTTTGCACTAACCTAGATAATTAACCTAATTAAACTAGTTAACCTAACTAGTTCTCTGTCAAAGCCCTTACTAAACTTTTGCACTAACCTAGATAACTAACCTAATTAAACTAGTTAACCTAACTAGTTCTCTGTCAAAGCCCTAACTAAATTTTTGCACTAACCTAGATAACTAACCTAATTAAACTAGTTAACCTAGCTAGCTAGTTCTCTGTCCAATGTTTGTGCTATGCATGAGAGAGAGAGAGAGAGAGAGAAGGGGTGGGGGATTATAGAGGATGGCTCCGGTGGTGGCGAGGGAGGCATTTGTGGCGAGGGAGGATCTGGTGGCGTCGACGGCGGCTCCAGTGGCGTTGGGGGCAGCTCCGGTGGCGTCGACGGCGCGCGGCTCTGGTGGCTCTGGGGGCGTTGACGTCGGCAGGAGACGACGGCTAAGTGGGGCGACGGCGAATTGGGGAGACGGCGGCAAAGTGGGGCGAGGGATTTGGGGGAGAAGTGGTGGCCGGGGGGAACCGTTTTTGGGTTAAGTCAAACTTAGCGGTTGAGCGTCTTGCAAAACGCGTTATAGCTAAGATAGCTATAGCAGTTTCTATGAAACACGCTACTGCTATAGCTATGTAATTTCCTTTTATTTTCTTATTTCCTTTTCTGTTTCTATAGCGGGGGTCTAGGAAACGTGCCACTGCTATATTATCTATAGCGCCTCTTATGAACAGATGCTACTGCTATGCCTTTCTCCTTTTTCCCTTTTCATTTATTTTTCTTTACATTTTATTTTTTTCTTTCTCCTTTTTCTATTTCTTTCGTTTTCATTTACTTTTCTATTTGTTTTTCATTTTATTTTATTTCCATTAGGAGTAGCGCTTTTCATAGAAAACGCGCTACTACATAGATCCTAGCGGTAGTGCGCTTTCTACAAGCCCGCTACTACTATGTGTAGTCTATCGGCTTAGTAATGGGAATATTAGTAGTAGCGCTTTTACAGGAACACGTGCTACTGCTACATTTTTATCTCTAGTGCCCTTTCCCCGCACGCGCTACTGCCGTCTAGCACTAGCGCCCTTTTTTAACCCGCGCTACTGCTAAAGTTCTGTGTATAAGGTTTTCCCTTGTATTGGACGGATGTCATCACTGAGCCCACCATGACATCACGACCAGAAGCTTTGCAGGCGACGACCACCTTTCGTCAGGATAAGATGTACTACTTGTCCCCCTTCAAAATTGGCCATTGTGGGACCCCTTCCCGCCTAAGTTTTGGGGGAAGAGGACCGATGCCTCTATAAGTATAGCCTAGCCACCACCATAGCAAAGGGTCGACAGATCGAGTCCTCGGATGGTCGAATCCCTTGAGCTCATATCCACCCCCAGAGCAGACCCCGCGAGGCTATTCTTCCTTGTACTAGTTCATCCTCAGCCCCACGCGAGGCTAATCCACCACAAAGCAGGAGTCGGGTTTTACACCGCAAGGTGGACCGAACCTGGGATAAACTGCAGTGTCCATTTTTCTTTCATGTTCATCGAGCTAGGTCGTGGGAGCAGCGAGTTGGCTGGCTGGAGAGGTTGAGTTCTTCGCACACGCCCCAGAGTTCGAACCTTTCTTGGGTCTGCGGAGCCCTGGATCCGACATTTGGCATGCCAGGTAGGGGCGTGTCAAAAGATTGCTTCCTTGCCAGCTTTGCCTCCCACCTCCCTCGCCGTCTCGCTTCCATGGAGGCCGTCGTCCCGCTCGGAGGGCAGCCGGGCGTGTTCGAGGGCGTCACGGGTCACCGGGACTTCTCCCCCACCTTGCGGCGGGTGTGATGGCCGCCGAAGTTCAGGTCAGGGTTGCCGCCGCGATATGATGTCACGGTGGACCCCGCGGAGTTCATCCAAATGTATGCGGCGGCCATCAGGGAGGCCGGCGGCAACGACAAGGTCATGGAAAATTGGCTCCCTATGGCTCTCGCAGATATGCCGCGTGCTTGGTTCCTCAATCTACCGGAGTCCTCGGTGGCTTCCTAGGAAGAGCTGTGTGGCCTATTCATCGAGCGCTTCCCAGCACCAGTGCCCCACGACGTCGCAACCATCCTTGGCGGGTCACAAGCGTTGGCCTCAGACCGCCACGTCAAGCAGTTCTTCCGCTAGATGGGGCCCTCCCAATCTCTCGAGGGGGGCCCTCCGGGCTGGGCGGTGCCCAAGTCTAATCTCACCTTCAACTCCAGGGATCACCCTAAGACCATGGTTGGCACTGATGCGCTTCCCATGCTCTGCAACCCCACCATATGCAGCGTAACGGTCACCAGGACCCTCATCGATGGCAGCGCTGGCCTCAACATCCTCTCCATGGAGGTGTTCGGCCTGCTCCACGTGCCTCATGGCCGGCCCCTCCCCACCGACCTTTTTCGGAAGTGTTCGGCGGCTCCACCCGCCCCCTGTGCAGATCTGCCTCCCCGTGACCTTTGGAACGTGCGACAACTACTGCACCAAGCTCATCGACTTCGACGTCGTGTGCATCGGGCTCCCGTACAACACCATCCTTGGGTACCCGGCCCTCGCCAAATTCATGGCGGCAACTCATCCCGACTACAACATCACGAAGATGCCGGGAAGCAACGGTGTCCTCACTATGGTAGGAGACGCTGGGGATGCGCTCACGGCGCACATGCTCACTTTCAAAGCCGCGGCGGCCGCGCAACCAAATGCGGGGAGCGCTCTGGAGGGCCCGGGGGCTGCACCGGTAAAGAAGAAGCAATTGTTCTCTCACGATCGGGCCGAGACGAAGCAAGTGCCGGTTGACAAGGACGGGGATCCGGGTGCTACCTTCACCATAGGCTCCGGCCTCCCCCAAGATCAGGAGGAGGCATTGGTCGGTTTCCTCCGCACAAACAAGGATGTATTCGCATGGGAAGCGACGGACCTGGTCAGCGTTCCACGTGGGGTGATCAAGCACCACCTCATGGTGTGCACCAACGCACGCCCCGTGAAGTAGAAGGCGCGGTGTCAAGCCCTGGAGAAGCAGTCGTTCATCATCCAAGAGACCCACAAGCTGCAGGAGGCCGGCGTTATTTGGGAGGTGCGGCACCTGTATTGGTTGGCGATCCTGGTTATCGTCCCCAAGAAGGGCGGGAAGGAGCGCATGTGCGTTGACTTCACGAGCCTGAACAAGGGATGCCCTCAGGACCTTCCTCCCTTCCACGCATCGACCAAATCATCGAGTCCACCGCCGAATGCGATCTACTGTGCTTCTTGGACGCCTTCTCAGGCTATCATCAGATCAAGATGGCGGTGGATGACATAGAGAAGACGGCTCTCTTGACCCCGTGGGGGGTGTACTGCTACACCTACATGCCGTTCGGCTTGCGCAATGCTGGAGCAACCTTCTAGCAGCTGATGCACGTCGCTTTGGGCAAGCAGCTCAGGAGGAACGCCGAGGCTTACATCGACGACATAGTTGTCAAGTCCCAGGAGGCGAGAACCCTTGTTGAGGACCTGCAGGAGACGTTTGCCAACTTGCGTGAGGTAAAGTTGCGGCTCAACCCGGAGAAGTGTGTGTTCAGCGTCCCATTCGACAAGCTGTTGGGGTGCCTGGTGTCGCACAGAGGGATTGAGGCCAACCCAGAAAAGATAAAAGCAATAGAGAGGATGAGCCTGCAGCAAACCCTTAAGTAAATGTAGAAGTTGGCAAACTGCACGACCTCGCTGGGGCGCTTCATATCCAAGATAGACAAGCGTGCCCTTCCATTCTTCAAGCTGATGAAAAAGAAGGGCCCGTTTGAATGGACTCCGGAAGTCTACGCGGCTTTCCAAGATCTCAAGAAGTACCTCACCAGCTCGCCGATGATGGTAGCATGTCGCCCCCTCGAACCCCTGGTGCTTTACCTGGACGCCACCCCTCATTCAGCCGACACGGTGCTCGTGGCGGTCCGCGAAGAGCATGCGGCCAAGGGTGTGCGGTGCAGCACCCCGCACCAGGCCAAGATGCTGCGGCCTCAGGACGGTGCTCCGGAGCCTCGGTCGCCCCACCAAGCAATGGGCCTCCTGAGGTTGGTGCTCCTGAGGGCACGGTGGCCCCACTAGAGGACAAGGCTCCTCAGGCTTCTCCGCCTCAGGAGGAGCAAGACCCGACAGATGGATAGACACTTCCTCCTTCATCGAGCATCCCATTTACTTCGTCAGCACGGTGCCGCGCGATGTGCGAGCGTGTTATCCCATGCCACAGAAGCTCCTTATCGCACTCCTCGTCGCTTCCAGGAAGCTGCGTCACTACTTCCAAGGCCACCCCATCAAGGTCACCTCTACCTAATGCCATCGGGAGGGTCGCTGAATGGAACATTGAGCTGCAGGCATTCCCGTTGGAGTTCAGCACAACAAGGGTCATCAAGGGTGCTGCCCTTGATGACTTTGTGACTGAGTGGAATGACGCACCTAGCCAAGAGTGGGTGAGGACCACTCTCGTGCACCGGGAGATGAGGCACCTAATGGCTAGGACATGTATGTTGATGGCACATTTGTGCGCCAGGGCGCGGGGGCTAGAGCCGTGCTCATCTCGCCTACCAAGACAAGCTCTACTACGTCGTGTGTCAGTGTCGAAACCGGCGGATCTTGGGTAGGGGGTCCCGAACTATGCGTCTAAGGCTAATGGTAACAAGAGGTAGGGGACACTATGTTTTACCCAGGTTCGGGCCCTCTCTATGGAGGTAATACCCTACTTCCTGCTTGATTGATCTTGATGATATGAGTATTATAAGAGTTGATCTACCATGAGATCGTAGAGGCTAAACCCTAGAAGCTAGCCTATGATTCTGATTGTTGTTGTCCTATGGACTAAACCCTCCAGTTTATATAGACATCGGTGGAGGCTAGGGTTACACAAAGTCGGTTACAAAGAAGGAGATCTAACATCCGAATCGCCAAGCTTGTCTTCCACGCAAAGGAGAGTCCCATCCGGACACGGGACGAAGTCTTGAGTCTTGTATCTTCATAGTCCAATAGTCCGGCCAAAGTATATAATCCGGCTATCCAGATACCCCCTAATCCAGGACTCCCTCAGTAGCCCCTGAACCAGGCTTCAATGACGATGAGTCCGGCGTGCAAATTGTCTTCGGCATTGCAAGGCAGATTCTTCCCCCAAATCCAAAGTACCTATTGTAGCAAACAGTGTCCGGCTTCCCATCAATGTTGTATTCCTCGGCTTCTGTGCTTCAATAATGGCCATCTCCACATGTCGAGTGAATACGAGGAGCCGGAGCATTTTTACTTTTGCCACCCCGACCCTGCAGGAAAACCGTCTATTTGAAGAGATGGGGATCCTCAGATCCAAATCTCACCTTCTTCCCTTAAGCAAGCATTCAACAGAGCGCATCCAGAAAAAACCATTCCATCATGGGTGGTCACCGCAGCTCCTCTTCTCGCTCCCTTAGCTCTAAGCCAGGTGATTGGGAAAAATGTTCTGTCCCCCACAGCCGTTTAGTAGAGTTGCAGACCCAAGGGTTTCTTCCACCGGCGTACATGGTCCCCGTCCGAGCCGGACTAGCCACCTACAATGCCGGGGTGGTAGCGGAGAGATCTCCTAACCCATCTCAGGGGGAGCGAGTATGCCTCATCCCATATCTGCTAAGAGGCGTCGGGTTTCCAATCCACCCATTCCTCTGCGGGCTCCTGTAGTTCTATGGCCTCCAATTGCATAACTTTACCCCCGCCTCCATGCTGCACATCGCAGGATACGTTGCCCTTTGTGAATTATTCTTAGGCTGCGAGGCTCACTTTGAGTTATGGAAGAAGTTATTCTACCTCGTCCCTTGTAATCATGGGGGATCTATATATTCAAGTGGGCGGAGCCGAAATATGGCGCGTCGCCCAGACCGGATACCTGTTCGGCACTCCAAAGAAGGCATCTGAAGACTGGCCCTCGGAGTGGTTTTATGTAGATGACGTTCCCCTTCCGGACCCAATCCGGATGGGCCTTCCTGAGTTTAGCAACGCTCCGCCGAAGAAACGCCAAAGTTGGCGCCCTCGGAGCCCCAAGGAGGAAGATACCAAAGAAGTCCACTTCCTGATGAGCAGGATAAAGACACTGGCCCAATCAGGACTGACAATAGCCGAGGTTATATCAATATGCATAATGCGGGGGGTGCAGCCACTTCAATATCGGGGGAAGCCCATGTGGCACTTCAACGGGGAAGATGATGCCACCCGCTGCGGTCGTAAAGGTCCGGACTCCGCCACTGCTCTGGCGAGAATACTGTCTGATTTATATAAAGGAGAAGAAGAGGAGTTCCTCTGTATCAAACCGCGGGATGGATTTTCCATGTACAACTCCCCAAGATGGGTAAGCCGTTACTCTTTACCAAACTCTATCCATTCTTGCGCCCTTCATCACAATCATTTACCTTGATATTTCTAAGTAGGAACTAAGGAAGGCCGTGAAAGAGTTCAACAGCCCCTCTCCGCAGCCAGAGGATCCTGGCCGGGCCCTTGACCTTGGACTTGAAGAAGATCCGGATATATCTGTGGAGCTTGTCGACGGGACATTTTATCAGGCAAGCTACGACGACACCTTGGTGGCTATTATCGCCGATTATCCCGGACCGCTCCCTGCTTCGTGTAAGCAAGGCTGAAGCTTTAACTTCTGAAGAAGATTCCTTCCTTATACCATGCCTTATGCACAAATATCGTATTTTTACAGAGACGACCATCAGAATGCGGCGCCGAGCCCTTGGGGGCTCATCAGCAAAGGGCATCCGGGCTAGGCAGGCTCAAGAGGAAGGCGGTTAGGGTCGAAACGCCGTCACAGAGGTATAGTTAAAATCCGCTATGTGATTATCATGTTTGAAATGTAACAGCGTCCATCGTGTCCTGGCAGAAAGAGTAGTCGCCGGACTATATCCGGAGATCCTGCTGGTCACGCCTCCACCAGCCGGATTCTAGAACCGGCTTCAAGAGAGGAGGCCAATGCGGGGCCGATGCCGAATTGTCCTCCGATAGAGGATGCGGATAGGCTCTCCACCACAAATTCCAAAGTAGAGAGCGCCATGAATCACCGGCGCCGACGGGCCGTACTTCGCAATGGTACCTTTTCCGAAGAGGCATTCCATGCCTTCAATTCAGGAGACGCATACATCCGAGCTGCCCAAGATGGACTCACTTGAGCGACGGACCAGTATGCCAAAGATATACGGGTAAGAAAATTTAATAAGCATATATATCAGTAGCCCCTGAGACTTGAAATAGTTGGAACAACTGATTTAAGGATCATTGTATGCACAGGTTCTTGTAGAGAAGAATACCCATTATCTCGTGAGCTACAGGAGTGCAAGACCCAGCTGAGGGCCACGGTTGCCAAACAAGAGGAATCCCAGAAGGCCTCATCTGGTAACACTTGTCTCAATAGAGAAATTTTAAGGACATATACCAGTTAGTATTCGGCTTGCTTTATAAGTCTAACAGAAAATTCTGCAGACAATCCCGGAGAGAATCCGGAGATCGGAAAAGATAGTGAGTCATATCTCCAAAGACAGCTAAAGGCTGGCGAGCATGTGCTTACGCAGGTTAGACAGGAGAAAAATAATCTCCAAGATGCCAACATCAGGCTGGGCGTTGAATTAGCAGATGTTCGAGCTCAGCTTGCAGACTCCGTGAAGGAGAACCGGAGGCTTCGTCACGGCATTTATGGTAGGTGCTTAAATGAACTACAGTACATTTCGGTGAGGAAGCGTATTAAAAGAATTTATGTCTGTAGGTATGTTGACGAGCCGTCCTGAAGAGGAGGTGCCGAGGTCTGTAGGCAATTTGCTGCACGATCTCTCACAACTGCACGGACGAGCTCGACAGGTGATGCAGGGTATTTGCCCAGGCCTTGTGACCATCCGCTTCCCTGCCAGGAGGCATGGGTGAGCTCGTGGATATGCTCAAAGGAGCATGGCGGCGCTTCTGGTTATGGAAGGTATCAGCCTACTGACAAGGTGCAAGGGAAGCCTGGGCCATGGTGAAGACGCGATACGCCAAGTCTGACCCGAACCATATGGCCGAAGTTGGACCGATGGGGCTAGATGGGTAAGAGATTCCCGCAAGTCTGGTGTATGACCAAGTAGCATTAGCCGCAAAGTATTCCCAACAGGATTGTAGGCTAGATAGCCTGTTGGATGGTATAGAGGAAGAATATAGCCAGTCCAAGTGACTATGTAATTCAATGGACATATGTAGTCCCTAGTCGGATTAAAAATCATTTGTCATGGCGGACCTTTTCGCTTCAGCCCCCGGATCCGACAGTCCGGGGTGTATCCGAATACCGCTCAGTTATTTAAAACCGGGGTATGCGTGGAAACCAGACGTAGGGGTCATAAGTGCTTGAACAGACAAGTACCCAACTAGTTATGTTATATTACATGGGTAGTAAGAAACATCTTCCAGGGAGAATAGTTCCGTTAGGGGTTCCTTTCCCTGGGTACGCATGCATCGATGTGCATGTTCGAACTGCGAACAGAAACGCAGGGTACAAAACATCTGGGGATTCATGTTGTAATAAACGAAAGAAACATCTTTTGTTCACCGACCGAATATTCCTTTAAGAACGCTAGCTTTCGGCTTCACATAGTCTGAGGTACACATCCGGCTGAACCGGCAGTAACAATCGCAGAGGTGCTCCCCTTATGTCCTAGCCGAATTAACGGGAATGTAGGGCATAAACACAAGAGCCAGGCAACCCAGCATGGCCAAATCTTAAGTCATATCGATGCATATAATGGTGAAGAAAAGGCACATATGGAAAAAAGACGCATATGTGGTAGGCAGGAAGCCATAAAAGTGATTATATTTAGCTTCCGTATAGGAAGCCCCCAGGTATGGTGAGCACACATAGTGCGGCCGGAGTGATCCGAGCATCCGCACTATATTTAATACTTTGTGTGAAGAAGGTAAAAAGGGCGAGAAAGGAAAAAGGGAGAACATAATTAAAAGAGCGGGGGTAAGGAGACGAACACTAAGTTCGGCACTAGGCGTAGAATCTCCGGAGTCTGGCCGCATTCCATGGGTACGGCTCGAGTCTGTTATCGGATGCATTGCGCAGGCGGTACGCTCCTCCGGTGAGAACTTTATCAATGATGAAGGGACCCTCCCACTTGGGTTTGAGCTTGTCCTTCTTCTTTTCCGGTAGGCTTAGAACGAGTTCGCCAATGTTATAAGTTTTGGCCCGCACTTCTCTGCTTTGATACCTTCGAGCCTGCTGCTGATATAATGCGGAACAGGCTTTTGCGACATCGCGCTCCTCCTCTAGGGCATCTAAGTTGTCCTGCCGATCTAGCTCGGCTTCCTTCTCTTCGTACATGCGCACGCGAGGTGAGTCATTGATTATGTCACAGGGTAGTACTGCTTCTGCGCCGTACACCATAAAAAATGGTGTATATCCGGTGGTACGATTTGGCGTGGTCCGCCACCCCCAGAGTACGGAGTCGAGCTCCTCGACCCAGCGCGTGTCCGATTCTGTCAAGGATCGCACTAGTCTGGGTTTGATGCCACTCATGATGAGATCATTTGCACGTCCGACTTGGCCGTTTGTTTGGGGGTGATAGACGGAGGCGTAATCGAGCTTAATGCCCATGTTGCCGCGCCAAGTTTTCACTTCATCGGCTATGAAGTTTGAGCCATTGTCAGTGATGATGCTGTGGGGGACACCGTAGCAGTGTATGACCCCTGATATGAAGTCTATCACTGGTCCCAATCCGGCCAGCATTTTAGAGCCATCGAAGTGCATGATCCAAATGGAGTACGCGCCGTACTCTTTTGGGAGTTCGGCTTATGTCCATTCGGTGACAAAGTCAGCCAGTACTTCCGACTTAATGGCCCGCCGTGGTTTGTATGTTATGTCGAACGGAAGGAGCTCGATAGCCCATTTAGCAATCCGTCCTGTGGCGTCGCGGTTGTTTATTATGTCGTTGAGTGGTACTTCGGAGGCCACCGTAATCGAACACTCTTGAAAGTAGTGTCGGAGCTTCCGGGATGCCATGAAGACCGTGTATGCTATCTTTTGATAGTGTGGGTATCGGGATTTGCATGGAGTGGGGACAGTGGACACATAGTATACCGGCTTTTGGAGTGGGAACTTGTATCCATCTGCTTCTCGTTCGACGACGAGCACTGCGCTTACAACCTGATGTGTTGCAGCTATGTATAATAGCTTAGGGTCACCAGTATTTGGCGCGGTCAGGACTGGGTTGCTGGCCAATAGGGTCTTTATTTCATCCAGTCCGGCCACGGCCGCATCCGTCCACTCGAAGTGTTCGGTGCATCAAAGAAGGCGGTAAAGAGGTAATGCCTTTTCTCCTAATCGGGAGATAAAGCGGCTTAAGGTAGCCACGCATCCATTTAGTTTCTGGTGCTTGAGGTCTGTTGGGATAGCCAACTGCGATAGAGCTCAATTTTTTGCCGGATTTGCTTCGATTCCTCTAGTGGAAATGATGAAGCCGAGCAACTTCCCGGCGGGTACGCCAAAAACACAATTTTCCGGGTTGAGCTTGATGTCGTATGTTCGGAGGTTGTCGAACGTGAGTCTCAAGTCATCTATCAAAGTTTCGACGTGTCTTGTTTTTATGACCACGTCGTCCACGTATGCCTCCACTGTTTTGCCGATTTGATTCTCCACGCACGTTTGAATCATACGTTGATAGGTTGCGCCGGCATTTTTGAGCCCAAAAGGCATAGTTTTGAAACAGAAGGGGCCGTATGGCGTTATGAAGGCTGTTGCGGCTTGGTCGGATTCCGCCATCTTTATTTGATGGTATCCGGAGTATGCGTTGAGGAAACATAGTGAGTCATGTTTTGCGGTGGCGTCGATGATTTGGTCAATGCGAGGGAGGGGGAAGGGACCCTTGGGGCAGGCCTTGTTGAGGTCTTTGAAATCGACACATAGGCGCCAGGATTTGTCCTTCTTTGGTACCATTACCATATTTGCCAGCTAATATGGATGTTTTATATCTCTGATGAATCCGGCCTCAACTAGCTTGGCTAGCTCTTCTCCCATGGCTTGCCGTTTAGGCTCTGAGAAGCACCTAAGAGTCTATTTGACTGGCTTGTATCCTTTCAATATATTGAGGCTATGTTCGGCCAGCCTGCGTGGGATGCCTGGCATGTCTGAAGGATGCCAGGCAAAAATGTCCCAATTCTCGCGTAGGAAGTCTCGCAGTGCGGCGTCCATTATGGGGCTCAACTGTGTCCTGATGGAAGCTATCTTTGAGGGGTCCATTGGATGGACCTGGAATTTGACTATCTCGTCCGCGGGCTTGGATGAGGTGGACTTGGGTCGTTTGTCGAGTATTACGTCGTCTGTGTCCACTGTGGCACGAAGCGTTGTTAGTTCTTCGGCCGCTAGGGCTTCGGATAATGCTTCCAGGGCTAGTGCGGCAGTTTTATTTTCGGCGCCGAGTGCGACGTCCGGATCACTGGCTAGAGTGATGATTCCATTGGGTCCGGGCATTTTGAGCTTCATGTACCCGTAATGGGGCATAGCTTGAAAGCTTGTGAATGCATGCCGCCCTAAAAGGGCGTGGTATCCGCTGCTGAACGGGGCCACTTGGAATGTGATTTTTTTGGACCAATAATTCTCCGGCGTGCCGAATACCACATCCAGTGTGTTTTTTCCCGCACACTGTGCCTCCCGACTAGGGATGATTCCCCTGAAGGTCGTGCTGCTTTGCTCAATGCGGCTTTTATCAAGTTCCATCTTGTTGAGGGTTTCTTCATAGATCAGGTTTAATCCGCTTCCGCCGTCCATGAGTACTTTAGTGAGCCGAAAGCCATCCATGATTGGGCTAAGGACCAAAGCGGCTGGTGCCCGGACTGTTTGGAATTGGCACTGAAGGTTATAGCAGTGTCGCTCCACGAATTTATTTTTGCCACGTGGCAGACTTCAGCGAAACTTCGATGAGCCCACTTGCGCCTATTATTTGAGGCGAAAGTCTCGAAGACTGTCAGTACCGCATTGTCGTCTTCGGCGGGATGTTGCTCTGCTTTATGGTATACAAGAAGATGCTCCCGCTTTTCGCTACCTGACGGAGTATCCAACATGCTCTAAGGCTATGCGTTGGCGTGGTATCCGGCGTGCTGTGAATTTTGCATGGCCCATTGATCCATTCTTCCAATGCGGTTCCACGCCCTGGAGCGGGCTTTGGTTTTTTGGGTATTGGATCAAGTAACTTACCAGAGTTTGCCCATTTAGCTCGGACGAAGGGTTTAGTGAGAGCCGGATTATCCTAGAAGTCTGTTTGGGTTTTCCAGGGGCTTTCCATCGCACAGTACTTCTGTACTATGGCTGCTAAGTCAGCAAAGTGTACTATGTCACGGCGACTTATATCATTAAGGATCCCTTTGTTCGTGCAATTTTTGCAGAAAAGTGAGATTGCGTCTTCCTCGCGACAGTCCTTGACCTTGTTTATCACAAGGAGGAATCTGGCCGAGTAGCGATGTACTGTCTCTTGGGGCTCTTGTCTGATATGGGAAAGACGGCATAAGCCTTGGTGGGTGGGCATAGTTAAGTCCGAATTCTGACCCGGTCTGATATCCAGGGGCAGAGGAGCTTCCGGGCTGGGCAGCTTGGACTCTGGGATGTTGCCCAATTTTTCTGGCCCGTTGCCCGATTCTAAGTTTGGGGTGTGGGTCACGTCCTCCTGCGAACGGGTATCCGGCTCAGAGAGCTCGGTAATCCGGACATAGTTCGTCCTCAAAGTAGAGGGATAATCCATGTGTGGCTCTTCCACTACTGCTATCTCATGGGTGACCGATGGGGATTTAATATCCCTTTGGTCGGGTTTAAATCCAATCCAATCATAGTTTGTAGCTACTCCCAGAGCGGCGATGCGATCCAAGAGCTCATTAAGGGAGGAGAGCTCCATTGGATCCATCTGTTCGGCGAGTTCCAAATTGACGTGGAGGCTATTTTTGATGACCCGAGAAGTCATCGTCGGCACGGCAGCCGATCGGGGGATCACGACGAAGCCGCCTAGTCGAAGAGTTTGGCCTACAGCCAGGGCTCCCCCAGAGGTGATGTTGTCCTTGACAACGAGACGAGCCATCAAGCCTTGTAGCGACGACACAAAGGAACTCTCAATGAAAGCACCAATGTCGGTGTCGAAACCGGCGGGTCTCGAGTAGGGGGCCCCGAACTATGCGTCCAAGGCTAATGGTAACAGGAGGCAGGGGACACGATGTTTTACCCAGGTGCGGGCCCTCTCTATGGAGGTAATACCCTACTTCCTGCTTGATTGATCCTGATGATATGAGTATTACAAGAGTTGATCTACCACGCGATCATAGAGGCTAAACCCTAGATGCTAGCCTATGATTCTGATTGTTGTTGTCCTATGGACTAAACCCTCCGGTTTATATAGACACCGGAGGGGGCTAGGGTTACACAAAGTCGGTTACAAAGAAGGAGATCTAACATCCGAATCGCCAAGCTTGTCTTCCACGCGAAGGAGAGTCCCATCCGGACACGGGACGAAGTCTTGAGTCTTGTATCTTCATAGTCCAATAGTCCGGCCAAAGTATATAGTCCGGCTGTCCGGATACCCCCTAATCTAGGACTCCCTCATCGTGCAACTCTACTTCCAGCACGACGAGAAGGTCTCCAACATCATTGCCGAACACGAGGGCCTGATCGCCGGGCTCAAGGCCGCGACCGCTCTGGGGGTCAGGTGCCTCACCATCAGGGGCGACTCCCAGCTACTCGTCAACTTCTCCAACAAGGAGTACAAGCCAAAGGACGAGCACATGGAGGCATACCTCAAGGAGATAGGCAAAATTGAGAAACAATTCTTGGGCTTGGAGTTGCAGCATGTACCATGCGGCACAAACAAGGAGGCGAATGACATCACCAGAAGGGCATCCAGGCGCCACCCCCAGGAGCCTGGTGTCTTCGAGGAGCGGCTCTTCAGGCCATCGGCAGCTCCCCCACCGTCGGGCCAACGCTGCCTCGGGAGGAGCTGCCCCCAACACCCACCTTGGGCCCAGCCTATGGCCCGGCCTCAGGAGCCCATCTTCTCCTCGCACTCGAGCCTTAGGAGGGGTGCTGGACCGAGGAATTCAAGGTGTACCTACTTCCGGGCACCCTGCCGGAGAAGGAAGAAGACGCAGAATGAGTGCCCCGCCAAGCCACCGCGTACTGCATCCAAGACGGTGAGCTCTACCGAAGGCACCCGAACGATGTTTCCCTACGGTGCATCTCCAAGGATCAGGGGTGCGAGCTGCTGGCCGACATACATGGTGGGGATTGCGGGCGTCACTCCTCATCACGCACCCTCGTGGGCAAGGCGTTCCGCAGCGGATTCTACTGGCCCACAGCGCTCAACGATGCCGCTGATTTGGTAAGATCTTGTGAAGCCTGTCAATTCCATGCTAAGTAGATCCACCGGCCCGCTCAAGGCCTCGAGACGATCCCGCTCTCGTGGCCATTTGCGGTCTAGGGGTTGGACATCCTGGGCCCGTTCCCTCGAGCGCCCAGGGGCTATCGCTACCTCTACGTCACCATCGACAAGTTCACCAAGTGGGCGGAGGTGGAAGCCATACGCACCATCCTGGTAGGCTCTGCGATCAAGTTCATCAAGGGCCTCGTGAGCCGCTTCGGAGTGCCCAACCACATCATCACCAACAATGGCTCCCAGTTCACAAGCAACCTTTTTAAAACATACTGTGCTAACCTTGGGACGCATATATGCTACGCTTCGGTGGCGCACCCACGAAGCAATGGACAGGCCGAGCGCGCCAACGCGGAGGTCCCGAGGGGCCTCAAGGCGAGGAGCTTCAAGAAAAAGCTCGAGTCCTACGGCAGGGGCTGGCTCGACGAGCTCCAGTCTGTAATGTGGTCCATCCGCACCACCGCGACCAAGCCCACGGGTGAGACCCCATTCTTCCTCGTCTATGGAGCCGAGGCAGTCCTTCCTCACGAGGTCAAGCATCACTGCCCACGGGTCCTTGCATTAGACGAAGTGCGTCAGGACGCCTCACGCAGGATGGACCTTGTGTTGGGGGAGGAACGCCACCGCCAAGCCTCGCTCCGAGCTGCGAGGTACCAGCAGGCGCTGCGGTGGTACCACTGCCGCAGCGTCCGCTCCAGGACCCTCGAGGTGGGTGACCTCGGCCTGAGGCGGGTGCTGTCTAGCGAAGGGCTTCACAAGCTCTCCCCCATGTGGGAGGGCCCGTTCAGGATCGCCCGTGTCTCCAGGCCTGGCGCCGCACGCCTAGAGACGCAGGACGGGGTCCCCATCCCGAATGCCTGGAACACCCAGCACCTCCGAAAGTTCTACCGACGACCAAGGCTCCGCACATGTGAAGATCTCCGCTCATGACACTCTCATGTAATAATGAGTTGGGGCTGTACATGCCCCAGAGTCTCCTGAGTGCCGCCCTCGGGCCTCACGGGGGCTCCCACCCATGTCCTAGTGGAGGCCCCATGCTCCGCGTTTGTGGGAAGACAAGAAGACTAGAATAGGTGCCGGAAGCAGCTGTTCTTTTGCTTGCTTTCTTCATCTGGTTTGCAACTTCTTGAATGAAATTTGGAGTTTTCAACGTCTCTTTTTGGGGGTTGGGATTTTTTCTCCTTGCGTCGTTCATTCTCTCAGGTCTTGCCTCAGGGGGAGTGGCAGCTGCCCATCGCTCCTCCTCGCGCATCCTGCACACGGGGTCTGGGCAGGTGTGTGCGCTTCGGGCTTGCCCGCGAACACACCTCGCCAAAGCCTCAATTCCCTAGCCTTGTGGCGTATTCGTCCTCACGCGACGCTCTCGAACAAGTTTGCGGGCATGACGCCTCGGGAGCTCCCTAATCCTATAGCTGCAAGGGCGCCCCCGAGGCCTGGCGACTCTGGGTCACCTGTCGGCAAGGTGCACTCCTGTGACATGGAAGTTCACGCAGGAACCCTAAGCTAAGTTATCCCAATCACAATCGACAACAACATGAATATCGGAAGGAAGCATAGAAACAATAACATAACGACGCAAGCGCCACAATTCATTACATGCTCCAGTAGGACCTTCTACTTTTTTTTTGCAGAAGGAAGAAAGGAACATAAACAAGTTGCACGACAACGGCAGCTCCTGAGGCATGGCCCTAGCAGTGCTTAGGCTCACCCGGAGTGCTCCCACTTCACCGGGATGTGGCGGCGACGCAGCTCATCTCCCCTCCCGGTCCGAGCCCGGCGATGCGGCAGCTCGCCGAGGTCGCCATTGCTAGAGCTTTCCTTGGAGGAAGAGTCGCTGCTGCTGGAGGTGTCACGACCATCGCCAAGGGCAAGTGAGGGAGTCCTGGACTAGGGGGTGTCCGGACAGTTGGACTATCATCGTCAGCCGGACTCCAAGACTATGAAGATACAAGATTGAAGACTTCGTCCCGTGTCCGGATGGGACTTTCCTTGGCGTGGAAGGCAAGCGATACGGATATGTAGATCTCCTACCATTGTAACCGACTCTGTGTAACCCTAGCCCTCTCCGGTGTCTATATAAACCGGAGGGTTTTAGTCCGTAGGACAACCATTACAACAATCATACCATAGGCTAGCTTCTAGGGTTTAGCCTCCTTGATCTCGCGGTAGATCCACTCTTGTAATACCCATATCATTAATATCAATCAAGTAGGAGTAGGGTTTTACCTCCATCGAGAGGGCCCGAACCTGGGTAAAAACATCGTGTCCCTTGTCTCTTGTTACCATCCGCCTAGACGCACAGTTCGGGACCCCCTACCCGAGATCCACTGGTTTTGACACCGACATTGGTGCTTTCATTGAGAGTTCCTCTGTGTCATCACTGATAGGCTTGATGGCTTCTTATTCGGCGGCTTTTCTCCCCGGACAGATCTTCGTATTCGGCGGCTTTGCACTGCGGGCCAATTCGCTTGGCCATCTGGAGCAGATCAAAAGGTACGCCCCTGGCCATCAGGTCAGGTTTGGAAGCCTAAACTTCACGGCCGACGTCCGCGGAGACTTGATCTTCGACGGATTCGAGCCACAGCCGAGCGTGCCGCGTTGTCACGATGGGCATGATTTAGCTCTGCTGCCGGCCAGTGCCCTGGAGGCCGCACACGAGTCCGCTCTAACCCATGGTTCGGAGCAGACCTTGTAGATCGAGGACAGGTGGCTGGACACTGCCTCGGTAGCTGCAACTTACACGGCGATGGAGCCGAATACTGATCTTGTCCCTTATAAAGCTCGTGACTCCGAGACGCCGGACTCCTTGCCGGACTCCGAACCTCCTGCGCCCCTGCCAATCGAATCCGATTGGGCGCCGATCATGGAGTTCACCGCCGCGGACATCTTTCAGCACTCACCCTTTGGCGACATACTAAATTCGCTAAAGCATCTCTCGTTATCAGGAGAGCCCTGGCCGGATTGCGGTCAGGATGGTCGGGATGCGGACGACAAAGAAATTCAAAGCCCACCCACCACCCACTTAATAGCCACTGTCGACAATCTAACCGACATACTAGACTACAGCTCCGAAGACATCGACGGTATGGACGACGATGCCGGAGACTACCAAGAATAAGTGCCCATCTAGCACTGGAAGGCCACCCCAACCCATGATGTATATATGGTGGACACGCCAAAAGGAAGCAATAACGAGGAACAACGGGACGCGGCAAAGGATAATTCCGCCGACAAACAACCAAAACGGCGACGCAGACGCCGCCCTAAGTCCCGCCTCGACAAAAACGGCACTCCTAATGACCCAGCAATAGAGCAGGGCAAACCAGTGGACGACGAACATGCAATGAAGCAAATGCCCGAACAGGACGAACTGGATAATCAATCCATGCCCGGCGAAAACAACAGTCCAGACGATCTCACGCCGGACACACCATCGGAGCATAAGAACCTTCACAAAAGACTTGTCGCCACTGCAAGAAGTCTGAAAAAAGAAAAACGGAAGCTCAGAACAGCGGAAGACATACTCAGAAAGAGGTGGAGCAAAGTACTCAAGACCGCAGACAAATACGGCAATAGCCAACAAATAAAGAGCTACCCGAAGCGCAAGCTGCTGCCAGAATTCGACGAGGAGGCCATAGAGCCCCCACAGTCAAAAACCGAAGAGGCCGCCTGGCCGGATAGATGACCAGATGACAGGCCAAAAGCGACAAGCGGCGCCGCACACAAGACGACACACGATCCTCGTAAAACAGATGGCCCAGTCAGGTCCATTTATGGGCCAAAAAAGAGGGCCCCAGGAAGCAACACAACACGCCGCATGTTTGAAGATAACGGCACGCCTAAATGCAGGGGTGCCGCACACCCACTATGTTTCACCGATGAGGTGCTGGATCATGAATTTCCAGTAGGATTCAAACCCGTAAACATAGAGGCATACGACAGAACAACAGACCCCAGAGTCTGGATTGAGGATTACATACTACACATACACATGGCTAGAGGAGATGATCTCCATGCCATAAAATATCTACCCCTCAAGCTCAAAGGGCCAGCTCGCCATTGGCTCAAAAGCCTCCCAGAAAATACTGTTGGAAGTTGGGAAGAGCTTGAGGACGCGTTTAGAGCAAATTTTTCAAGGGACTTATGTCCGCCCTATGGATGCAGATGATTTAAGTCACATAACTCAACAGCCCGGAGAGTCAGCGCGCAAATTCTGGAACAGGTTTCTTACCAAAAAGAACCAAATAGTCGACTATCCGGACACCGAAGCCTTAGCAGCTTTTAAACATAATGTCTGAGACAAATGGCTCGCCAGACACCTCGGCCAAGAGAAGCCAAGAACAATGGCTGCGCTAACAAGCCTCATGACCCGCTTTTGCGCGGGGGAAGACAGCTGGCTAGCAAGACGCAGCACCAGCGACCCGAGTACATCCGAGATCAGAGATGGAAACGGAAAATCACGGCGCAGAAAGGACCAGCGCCGAAATAAAGAAAAAAGCCCAAAGAATACGGCGGTCAACGCCGGATTCAAAAGCTCGCGGCCGAACAACAAAACACTGCCTCTTAAGGACAACAGTGAAGAGCTATCCAACTTAAACAAGATTTTGGATTGGATATGTCCAATCCACAGCACCTCCGGAAGGCCTGCAAACCACACCCACCGAGATTGTTGGGTCTTTAAACAGTCCGGCCGACTCAGCACCGAACACAAGGGGCTCGACGCGCCAAGCGAGGATGATGACGAACCCCACCAGCAGAGCACCGGAAAATAGAAGACTTTCCTGCAGGAAGTCAAAACAATAAACTCACTTCATGTGATAATACGGAACAACAATGCGGCACTCGCCAAAGTAGGTGTCGCACGGTCCTCCCCAGCGGAACCTCGAGATTGGATGTCAAAACCAATTACTTTCGACCACCTGGACTATTCCAAAGTATTCGAAACACAGGATGGGATATTGGATCCTATAATCGACGGACTACAATTTACAAAAGTCCTGATGGACGGCGGCAGTGATTTAAACCTGCTATATCCGGACACAATCCGCAAGTTGGGGATAGACCTTACTAACATCCGACATAGCCGCACTTCCTTCAAAGGAGTGACGCCAGGCCCTTACGCCAAGTGCACGGGCTCCTTACTACTAGAAGTTGTGTTCGGGTCACCCGACAACTTCCGACGCGAAAAGCTAATCTTTCATGTCGCCCCATTCAAAGGTAGCCATCAAGCACTATTGGGACGTGAAGCTTTTGTCCGCTTTAATGCAATACCACACTACGCGTCTCTTACACTTAAAATGCCCGGTCCATGCGGCACCATCTCATTAAAAGGTCCTTCAAGACCCCGGACACGGCTAGATGAGTCCGGCATAAATAAGCTAGGGGCTCCCTAGCCGCACACCCCTTTACAAGGGCCTGTACGTATGAGCTAATATAAGCTCAGCTTTATTCATTCATTCATATTTCGATTTTTAATACATCTTTTTGCATGATTTCCTTTCAAGCTAAGTTCCTCTCTTTTTACAGATGAACAACGTGTACGCCCGTCCAGGATACCGCACAATGGAGACACAGGCGCAGACGTGCAGCAGGGACCCGTCGCAAGGATTCTTTTCAGATTAAGTCCCTGCATAAACCTTTCTTACTGTCTTTTGTTGATCACATCCCACGGTTTTTTACCATAACCAACGAGGAGGCTGGCGTTTTGGCGTCGGCCGCGCCAGAAATTCCCGCCTGTACCTGGACACTAGGGGCTTAGGGCATTGTTCTACCCGTTACTATAAAGACCGAACACCTTAGGGAGTGTTCGGCGTCTCGAGTTAGGCCTTAGATGCATCAGCTCCGAGTCATGTCTTTGGTCAAATGTTGGGTTTGCCCGGCTCCTGTGTTTTGCTGCCTTACGTTCCGTATCATAGGCTAACGCGGCACCAGGAGAACTACTGCGATTGTGCCCCGGTTCGGCTGGGCGAGCACCTCAGTAGAGAAAGCCGAAAACTGACTGTCATGACATAGCGAGAGACTGGTCAACCACTCGATCGACTATCGGAATGTTTAGAATTCCTCCGGTTTGACGAAGGACCGTTTCCCGGTTAGGCACATACGTGCCCCGAACTCGGAGAGCGCGGTGCCCCTAGGGGCTATATCGTAGCCCCACCCTCGAACTCCTATGGCTAAGTGAAAGTGATAAAGCATTATAGTCCGGTTGCCTCGTTTGCTACACTACCACCTCCTTTACAAGACCAAGACGTTGGATTAAGTGTGAAAATGCGCTATTTTGCAAACACCCCCGCACTATGTGCGTGGGGGCTGAAGCCGAAGACTGCCATCTTTCAGGTTATACACAAGTATACATTAAACGACCGCACAGGAGATATTCCAATACTTGCACGCACAAGTACCAAAAGCGCTTATATGATAAACATCGTTTTACAAATCATAAAGTTCATTTGAACACGACATTTTTTGAGCACTGCGACTCTATTACACGAGCACCACGCAGAACTTCACCAAAATAGTGCTCAGCGGGTAACCTGCTCTCGTCCGAACCCTGGGTCGCAACAGCGGTGGCATCCATCTCCGTCCAGTACGTCTTCACACGGGCGAGGGCCATCCGTGCACCCTCATGCAGGCCGACCGCTTCATCGCCTTGATATGCGGCACCGCCCCAAGGAATTGCTGCAACAAGCCAAAATAACTCTTCGGCTTGGGCCTATCCGGCCAGACATGAGTCACGATATCCGTCATGGCAAGTCCGGACAATCTATTTAGCTCAGCCCACTCGGCTAACCGATCGGTCAGCGGAAGTGAACGCTCCGGACTATGGAATTGAGACCAAAACAGCTCTTCCGTCTTGTGATCCTTTTGACTTCGGAAGTGCACAATGGCATCCGCCGCACTCGCCGCTAAGTCCATATAAGGATCCTCCGGACCCCACAGCTGGCCAAGCTGAGCAGACTTTGGATCTGTAAACCTTCGGCGCAGCAGAAAGGGCTTGCCAGCCACAATGTCGCCGGCCTGGCGCAGCTCCTCCTTTATAGCCCGCATTGCAGAACGAGCATCCTTGGCTTCGGCGGTGGCCTTCCCCAGGTCTCCTCGCTCCGCTAAGCGTTCCTTTTCAAGAACCTCATTGCGGTCGGTAGCATCTTTTAACTTCACGGCCATTCCGGCCATCTCCTCCCTGCTTCGGTAGTGTGCAGCCCTTTCCGCTTCTAGCTCTTCGGCCGCCCTCGAGGCAGCCGCATCACTCCTTCTGGCTTGCTCCTTGGCTTGAGCAAGTTCTGCCCGAAGGCTCTCCACAGCAGCGGCACCATCTGCGTCAAGCACACATATTGTAAGAGGTGGGCTTTGGCTCCCTTACTAGGTGACCACGAAGAAGAAACCTACCTTGCGACTCGTCAAGTCGCTTGTTGACTAGCGCGATGTCCTCATCCGCAACATCGAGTTGCCGCTTTAGTTCGGCAACTCCATCAGTCCGGCTAGCCACCGAACTATCCGCCACCTGCTTAGGAAAGGCGAAAATCAATACCTGGGATTTTGATCCTCGGCACGCTGTCGTTCTCGACACCCTACCGACTCTCAGGGGCTACTATCTATACAGGGCGCACTTTATGTGTAAAACTGTCAAAGGGTATGTCATTTTTACGTACCTTAAATCCCGCCAGCAAACTCCTGACGGCATCATGCAATCTGCCTTCGGCGGACGAAATTCTTTCAATCACCGTACTCATCAGTGTACGGTGACCTTCTGAGATGGACGCCCTCTCAAGCTGATCCTTCAGCTCCCCCGGCCGCATACCAGTTGGTGCCGAACTATTCGGCCCTGCCGGACTCGGGGATACCCTCCGTGATGACACTTCAGGCTCGTCCGCCCTATCCGATGGTGTGGCAGATGGAGGCGTCTCTCTCTCCATCATCTCCGGACCGAGTTCCCCCGAAGATGAGCTCATCTGAGAAGGACGGAGATCCGAACTACAAGGTAAAAACTTAACTTATCCTCAGAAGCACAAATAGGGATGTCCCTTGTTACAAAACTCCCTTTTTTCTACTTACGACTCGCTGGAGGGCTGATTCTTTAAGGGAGGTTGTGCGGCCGGAGCCTCTCCGGACGCAGGACCCTCTGGTGAAGATCTCTTCCCCCGCTTCGGGGCTTTGGCCTCCAGGTTTTCAGAGGCGGTCCTCTTCTCCCCCTGGAAGGAGGGATTCTCGATCCCCCTTCCTCAAAAGCCTCCTTGGTTGCGGCGGTAGTTCCTCTGTTCTCCCCTTCGCCTTCCTCTGAAGGCGCAACCTCCAGCATCCTGACTAGCACGGGATCCGGCGCGGTCTCTGGGAGGGGGGCCGTACACCGTATCAGTTTTGCTTGCGCTATCCACTCCTATTTAGAGAGCAGTTGGTCAAAAAGCGAATCATAGAAAGGCAAACAAACGGTATGTTCGGACACGGAGCTACTTACTTGTGTATCCGGGCGATTGCAGCTTAGGCCGGCATCCTCGGTCAATTCCGGACACACCTCTTGTGATCCGAAGAACAATTTGTACATCTCCACGGGTGTCGTACCCATGAAGTGTTGGAGAATTCGTTTTCCCTCCGGATTAAACTCCCACAACCGGAGAGGGCGGCGTTTGCAGGGCAGGAGACGCCTAATCAGCATGACCTGCATCACCACGACCAAATCGATCTCCCTCGCTTGGAGGTCTCGAATCCGGCCCTGCAATAGGGGCACGTCCTTTGATAGCCCCCAGTTGAGCCCTTGGCTGACCCATGACATCAGCCACTGTGGAGGGCCTGGGCGGAAGATGGGCGGCGGCTTCTGCCTGCTGCCCCTGGGAGCGGTTATGTAGAACCACTCCTGCTGCCACAAGCTGAGCTCCTCCTGGAAAGAGCCCTCGGGCCATGGGGCGTCGGCCCTTCTGCTTACAACCGCCCCGCCGCACTCTGCTTGACGCCCCTCGATCATCTTCGGCTTCACGTCGAAGGTCTTAAGTCACAAGCCGAAGTGAGGGGTGACGCGGAGGAAGGCTTCGCAGACGACAATAAATGCAGAAATATGGAGGATGGACTCCGGAGCCAAGTCGTGGAACTCCAACCCATAGTAAAACATGAGCCCTCTCACAAAAGGATCTGTCAGGAAGCTTAAACCCCGACGGAGGTGGGATACAAAAACGACGTACTCGCCGGGCTCGGGGGTGGGGATGACTTTCCCTTCGGCGGGCAACCTATGCGAAATCTCGTAAGACAGGTACTTGGCCTCTCGCAGCTTTAGCACGTCTTCTTCCGTGACGGAGGAGGGCATCCACCGACCCTGCAGGTCAGAGCCGGACATTGTTGAAGGTCCGAAGTGCTCGAATCTGGGGCTCTGGGTGTTGGAACTCGGGGCAAGGAGAAGATTCGATGGAGGATTGAAGAAAAGAAATGAGCCTTGGTCCCATTATAAAGAAGGAGAATACCAAGAGCCGTCCCCGTGACCGTTCGGGACTCGCCTCCGATAGAGGGGGCGTGGCGACGGGCACGGTTGGGTTACCCACGTTCGTATTGATGGGAATCCCGGAATAAGGGGAACACGGTCTCTGCTTCTACAAGACGTGCCAAGGAAACCGCTTTGCTAAACGTGCTGAGGTGGTATAATAAAAAACGATTCAAGTAAAGACTTGGTGGTGGAATGACATCATGCCACAAAATACGTCAGCAGATTGAACTCGTGTACACTTTATTCTCTCTACGGTGGAATGTGGAAATTATTTTGCAGAGCCGGACACTATCCTAGTGTTCACAATCTTCTATGAATTATTCGGAGGAGGAACCCGCCTTGCAATGCCGAACAATATGCGCGCCGGACTCATCGTCATTGAAGCCTGGTTCAGGGGCTATTGAGGGAGTCCTGGACTAGGGGGTGTCCGGACAGCCGGACTATCATCGTCAGCCGGACTCCAAGACTATGAAGATACAAGATTGAAGACTTCGTCCCGTGTCCGGATGGGACTTTCCTTGGCGTGGAAGGCAAGCTTGGCGATACGGATATGTAGATCTCCTACCATTGTAACCGATTCTGTGTAACCCTAGCCCTCTCCGGTGTCTATATAAACCGGAGCGTTTTAGTCCATAGGACAACCATTACAACAATCATACCATAGGCTAGCTTCTAGGGTTTAGCCTCCTTGATCTCGTGGTAGATCCACTCTTGTACTACCCATATCATCAATATCAATCAAGTAGGAGTAGGGTTTTACCTCCATCGAGAGGGCCCGAACCTGGGTAAAAACATCGTGTCCCTTGTCTCCTGTTACCATCCGCCTAGACGCACAGTTCGGGACCCCCTACCCGAGATCCGCCGGTTTTGACACCGACAACAAGCTCATCACTGGCGATGATGCCGCCCCTCCGTCCGCCATCATCGTTACCATCATCGTCACTGTCGCTCTCCGGGCAACACCCAACACACAGGCCGTCTTCCTTGAATACCCTCACATAGAGGGTTGCAACGCCGCCGTACCTGAGGTGGAGGATGCACCTCCTGTGCAGGTGCCGCACGCAGGCAAACGACTGCCACCCGTGGTTCAGGAACATGTTTCCAGCGGCCGTGACCTCGGCTTCCACCCATGAGGCCTTGCTGCAGCAGCCGTCGGCCTGAAGCCAGAGACCGCCAGGCCCACTGGCCGGCAGCGCGCCTGCGAAGAAGGGCGGGAGTTGGAGCCAGGCGCCCGCGGGCCTCTCCACTCACACCATGAATTCCGGGGGTGCGTTGGCTGAGTGGGACCATGGGTGTGGCGGCCGAACGGCTGCTGCGCGCCTCACCTCTTCGTTGTGCCTTCCCCGATCGCGGCGACTCCCGCCGCGAGAAGCTGTACCCCCTAGGCCGCCGGAGGAAGCTCTAGCCTTTAAGGGGGACGCCCATGCCCACGGGGAGCTGCTGCCGGCGTCACAACATATTTGTGGGGACGCCTGCGGCCTCTCTTGGGCGGGGGCGAGTCCGGTCCCTCCTTGGGGGCCTTCCCTTTTTCTGCGAAGGAGAACCTCCTTGTTGGTGCCATGGATGCTCCAGCAAGACGGCGGAGCAAGAAGAAGGAGGAGCAAGGGGCGAAGACGAAGATGGGCTGGGGGCGCTGCCCCCTTTCCCCATTTATAGCCGGAGGGAGGCCAATCGTCGGCTTCACATGATCTCGAGTAATGATAGTTTTTCTGCATGCAACAGGCAGTTGTCAAGTCAGACGGTTGTCGAGGCAGCATGGGGAAGTGGAGATGCCCACGTCCCATCAAGCGCCACGCGTCTACACGGTCCGCAGGCGATTGGGGCCCGAGGGAGTCCTAGATTAGGGGGTATCCGGACAGCCGGACTGTGTACCACGTCCGGACTATTGAAGCGTGAAGATACAAGACTCAAGACTTCGGCCCGTGTCCGGATGGGACTCTCCTTGGCGTGGAAGGCAAGCTTGGCGATCCGGATATTATGTTTCCTTCCTTGTAACCGACTCCATGTAAACCCTTGCCCTCTCCGGTGTCTATATAAGCCGGAGAGGTTGGTCCTTAGAAGCCGATCACGATTACAATCACACCATCATAGGCTAGCTCTTAGGTTTAGCCTCTATGATCTCGTGGTAGATCTACTCTTGTACTACCCATATCATCAATATTAATCAAGCAGGAAGTAGGGTTTTACCTCCATCGAGAGGGCCCGAACCTGGGTAAACATCTGTGTCCCTTGCTTCCTGTTACCATCAGCCTTGACGCACAGATCGGGACCCCCTACCCAAGATCCGTCGGTTTTGACACCGACATTGGTGCTTTCATTGAGAGTTCCTCTATGTCGTCGCTGTCGGGCTCGATGGCTCCTTCAATCAGCATCAACGACGTGGTCCAGGGCGAGGCTTTCCTTCCCGGACAGATCTTCGTGTTTGGCGGCTTCGTACTGCGGGCCAAATCTTTTGGCCATCTGGAGCAGATCGACAGCTACGCCCCTGGCCATCAAATCAGGTTCGAAAACCTTACACAGCTGATATTCACGGAGACTTGACCTTCGACGGATTCGGGTTAGCGCCAGGAGCGCTGAACTGTCACGATGAGCACGGCTTAGACCTACTGTCAGACGATGCTCGGGATATCACCCCGGCAGAAGCCTCGGATCTAAATCCGAGGCAGGTTGCGTTGCCTAAGGACGGAGGGCTGGACCCCGCCCCGCAGGCCATATCCTCATCAGCGATGGAGCCGAACACAGACCTCACTTCTGAGGGAGCTTGTGACTCCGGACCCCCGGATTCATATCCGGTTGTAGGTTCTAGTCCGCGCGTCCCCGAGCCCGCCGAGTCTGGTTGGGCTTCGGTGATGGAGTTCACCGCGGCGGACGTCTTTCAGCACTCGCCCTTTGGCGACATGCTGAACTCATTGAAGTCTCTCTCTTTGTCAGGAGTCTCTAGGCCGAACTATGTCTGGCTTGAGTGGGAAGCCGGCAACGACAGAATCCGTTGCCCACCCACCACCCACTTCATTGCCATGGTCGATGATTTAACCGACGTGCTTGACTTCGACTTTGAAAATATCGACGGTATGGACGACGATGCAGGAGAACTACATGAACCACCACTCACAGGGCGGTGGGCGGCCACCTCCTCATATGATATATATATGGTGGACACTCCAAAGGAAACCAATGGCGGCGAGGCAACGGAGGATAACCCCTCAGGGAGAAAAGCAAAACATGCGCGTCATCGGCGCCACTCCAAGCCCCGCCACATCAACACCGGCCCCGAAGACGAAAGCAGTCCAGATGGTGCCGAAGAAGAATACAGCCCTGGTCAGCCTACCCTCAAGCAGGCCGGACCGGTAATGATGGGATACTTGGAGAGGGACAATTATACCCCCCCTCCGACGATGAGGTAAGCCTCAGTAATGACAAATTCGGCGTACCTGAAGACCCAGTGGAACAAGTTCGCTTCAAGCAACGGCTCATGGCCACAGCAAGGAGCCTGCAAAGGAAGCAAGAGCAGCTTAAAGCTGACCAAGACATGCTAGTGGATAGGTGGACCAAGGTACTGGCCACCAAAAAGTACGAACTCGACAGCCCCAGCAAACGGCATAGACGGCACAACTGGCTACCTCAACTCGAGCAGGAAAACCACAGGCACACACCCAGACGTCCACACATCACTACGGTCCAAAACAGTAAGAAGCATACACGAAGAGGCACCCTCAAGCCTCGGCACAAAGGTCATGAACGTCAGGACAAGGAAACTGGTGCCAAGTCCAGCAACTCTCAGTCTGGTAAACGGACAAAGAACAGCTCAAGCCTACTCGACTAAAACCACACACTGGTTCAACCGTGTGAAATTCACGGTACCCCCAGAAGGACGGCAAAGCATACCAATAGAGAATGCCGGATCCTCAGAACAAAGCGGCTGGTCATGCGCCGGAAGCAATAAGGGGAGGCGCCTCGTCAAGGAACCCCCCAGGGCATAAACGTACGGCCGATCACCCATGATCACATCAGCCATAGCAAGTAAATTGCAGTACCTCTAGACCTAGTAGTCCAGGAGCTCTATAACACACAAAGCCCACACGGGTATGAAGCCACGAATAACATCTCCTAAAGATGTAAGGCGCAAAGGCCAAGTTTTATTGGCCGACCACCCTAACGGTTGTCTTCGGATCACTCAGAATTGCTACGCCAAGGAATAAATCTTTGGCACCTTCCCACCATGCGGTAGTTTACCGCATTCCAACGGGATAAACCACGTTGACTAGATTCCACATGGTAAATCTCTCAGGCCGACTATCCGGACACCCATTGAGGAGTCCGCGCTACCTCACGGTATAACAGCTGGGTTCACCAGGGTTCGATAAGGAACCCTTAGACTAACCACAAGAGGACGCTCAGCTGCCTCATAACATTTGCCTTCACAAACTAACTTTGACGCAGAACAGTATTGGCGGCGTGGAACTAGCCCGGACACGCAATGGCAGGAACATGCAGACAGAAGGCAGTTCGGATTCAATATTGATCTACTCACAACCCCCCTCCAGTCCGGTCACCACAGGTTCTGCCAAATAAATACCTCTTTTCATACATCATACTCATATGCATAGACATATCATCCTATTACGGTGCATAGACTGAAACAACACTTACCGGCTGTCGTTTATCGCTGACGCCTCTTTGCCGAAAATGACAGCCACGCTCCGCGTTCGCCCGGTTACACCAGGGGCTTCATAGTACGGCAATAAAGTCTGACCACCTTTTCGGTCGCTTGACACCCTGAACTTATAGCACTATATGCATCAGCTCCGAATCATGTCTTGGGTCATTGGTTGGGTTTGCCCGGCTCCCATGTTTTTGTACCTTACGTTCCGTTCTATCGGCTAAGGTAGCGCTGGGAGAACTACTGCGATTGTGTCCCGGTTCATCCGGACGAGCACCTCAGTAGACAAAGCCGAAAACCGACCGTCATGATGATGTGAGAGCTGGTCAGCTGTTCAAGAGGTTCTAAAATACTTAAGATTTATTCCGCACAACGCCATTATAAATGCAGAGTGCGACAGATCGGTCTTCTGATCATGCGCCAATAGAGCCCCTAGTTCGGCCTTCCGAAGACTAGGGGCTGCACCGACCATTCTCGAATTCCTATGGCTAAGTGAGAGTAACAAAGCCTTATAGTCCGATTGCCTAGTTCGTGGAGAGAAACACCTCCTTAAAAGGACCCAACTACGGGATAAAGAGCGTTCAGATATATCCCGAACACCCCCCGCATTCTTTTTACGAGGGGGCAAAAGCCGATGACTGGCCAACTCTCAGGATTTGCTTACAATAAACAGCCGCACAGGAAGAACATATGTTCAAACAAAACATGCAATATATAATGAAAAATGCCATTACCCATATTACAAAAGCCAGCACAAATGCCCTCAGGGAAATATAATGTCTTTGGCACACTTATCCGCCGCAAGGCGGGCCCCTTTCATTACACTTTCATAGTATAGCTCGGTCTTGCGGTGCTCCTTACCCTCCGGCGGCCCCTCAGTCATCAGCTTCTCCGCGTCAAGCTTCCCCCAATGCACTTTCGCACGGGCAAACGCCATGCGCGCGCCTTCTATACAGACTGATCGCTTGATAGCATCAAGCCGAGGATAGGCACCCACAATCCGCTTGATGAGTCCGATGTAACTGCTTGGGATTGGCTCCGTAGGCCACAGCCGGACAACTAAGTCCTTCATGGCTAGTTCGGCCGCCTGGTGCAGTTCGACCAGCTATTTCAGCTGATCGATAAAAGGCACCGGATAGTTCGGCACCAAATACTGCGACCAGAAATCCCTCTCTGCAGACTTCTTCTTCGCGGTTCAGTAGAATTGGGCGACATCCAATATGCTGCGAGGAAGATCCGCAAAAGCCCCTGGAAACATAAGAATTCAGCATGCCGCTTAGGATTCTTCCCATTATCATGTACAAAGGCTAAGAATACAGAAGGCCTTACCAGCCGCGACTTTCCGGGCCTCCTGAATATCCTGCACAGCACCTCGGGCTTCTTCCCGAGCACCTTCCGCAGCCTCGGGAGCTTGAGCGAGTTCGGATTTTTTCCCTACTAGACTCTGCTCTAAGCCCTCGCTTTTCTTCACAGCTTCTTGGAGCTCCTGCTCAGCTGCGATGACCCTGGCCTCGTGTTTTTCATGAAGCGCCTATTCGACGGCAGCTTTCTTGTTGGCATCGGCCACAGCTTTCTTTAGTGCCGCGTATTCGGCACTCGCTCCTAGAGCATACAATACAAATACTTTTCACTAAGCACGACTACTCAATCGAGCAAACTACAAGATAAATGTTTTCAACATACCTTGCTTGTCCTCCAATTTCTTCTTCACATGGCCGAGTTCCTCCTCGGCCCGTGTAAGGCTCTGCTTCAGTTCGGACACTTCCGCATTGTAAGCGGCCGTCCTCTCTGCAGATGCCTGTTTTCACACAAAAGGGTATACGTCATTCACATAGGCTCCTGCGAGAGTAGGGGATTTGATCTCCTGCCTGGCTCTGTCTCCTCATCCGGGCAGTGCATCAGGGGCTACTACTCATATTATGACAATTCCTCAAAGGTTTCCTAGGAAACATACCTCAAAAGCCTTTATAAGGCCAAGGTAGGACTCGTTCAGCCCGCTCTCGGCGGACTGAATCTTCTCGACCACCGCGCCCACGAGGGCCCGATGCCCATCGACAATAGACGCGTTCTTCAATGCTGTCGATAGACCGCCAGGCAGCTTTGCTCGAACAGAGGACGCCGGCGGGGTAGGCAGGCCCCCCACCATCGGGGGTGGCTGCTCGCTCGATCCCGAAACCCTAGAGGTCCCGGGAGCCATATCCATCCCCGCGTGTCCGGCACCAGAGATATGTCCTCCCTGGTCCGGGTCTTGTCGAGATGAGACGTCAGTGTCGCGCCCGGACTTTGGGGAAGGGGCTTGCGGAGGCGTCTCGCTCGCCAAGGCGTCCGAGCCCAGTGAATCCTCTGTCGAGGACCGGCCGGCACAGGACCTTGCCGGACTGTGCAATGTGTAGGCAACAGTCAAAACTACTATACCCAAAAACAATCCCGGACGCATATGCGTGTTCGGATACTTACAACTTCTCCAGGGGCTGGGCCCTGGGATCCCACTCCGGGCTGCTATCGGCAGCCGTTGGGGATGCCCCTAGGAGGGAATCCTTCCCCCTCTTGGGCGATCCGGCATCCAGAGATGTGGAGGCCGTCCTCTTCCTCCCGCCATCAGAGTGAGGCTCATCCTCCTCCGCTTCCTCCTCTTCGTCCTCAGACGAAGGATCGTTGCTGGAGTCTTCGGATTTGGCGTCTGAAGCCTCGCGACGGCGAAGGCCACTCTGGGTCTTCTTGACCTTCTTGGAGGCCTCTTTCTTTGGCGCCTCGTAAGGCGCGGGGACCGGCATCTTCGTTAGAAGAGGTCCGGCTGGTTCCTCCGGCAGGGGGGCTGGACAATGTATCCGCTCCACCTTCTTTATCCATCCTTGACGTCACAATGAAACACAACTAAGGTGTCTCCCTCATGACATGCTGGCTGAAGCATGAATAGACAGAGCGTGGCTGTAACTTACCGAGCTTGCAGAATGAGATAATTGATACCCGCGGTCTTCGGTGGGACCCGACCATGATTTGCCAGACTTAAAGAGCACCTTCCAGATATCCTTGTGGGAGGAATCGTAAAGCTCATGAAGGGTTTGGTGCTCGGTTGGGTCGAACTCCCACAAAGTGCAAGATCGGCGCTGGCAGGGGAGAACCAGGCGAACTAGCATCACCTGGACTATGTCAACGAGTTTGACGTCCCTGTCAACCACACCCTTGACGCGCGTCTGGAGCAGTGACAGCTCATCGGATGAGGACCAGTTCGGGCCCTTCTTGGGCCAGGACGTGAGTCTTAGTGGGGCTCCGGATCTGAACTCTGGAGCTGCCACCCACTTTTTGTCGCGTGGTTCGGTGACATAGAACCACTGCTGCTGCCACTCCTTGACGGAGTCATTAAAAGCGCCTTCCGGCCAAACGGCCTTGGGCATCTTGCTTACCATGGCACCGCCGCACTCGGTGTGTTCTCCACTCACCACCTTGGGCTTCACATTGAAAATCTTCAGCCACAGGCCAAATCTTGGGGTGGGATCCAGAGAAAAGCCTCGCACACGACGATGAACGTCGAGATATTGAGGAAGGTGTTGGGGGAAAGGTCATGGAAATCGGTCCCATAGTAATACATGACTCCATGAACAAAAGGGTGAAGGGGAAACCCGAGCCCGCGGACAAAATGGGGAAGGAACACGACTCTCTCGTGAGGTTCTGGAGTGGGGACGACCTGTCCCGCCGGTGGGAGACGGTGGCCGATCTTCTGGGCCAGATACCCGGCTCTCCGGAGCTTCTTGATGTCCTTCTCCTGGACGGTCGAGGCCATCCACCTGCCTCCTGCTCCGGATCCAGACATCTTTGCAAGATCTCTCCTTGATGGAGAAAGAGGGTACTTGGGTGTTAGGGCTCGAACAAAGGGGAATGAGGTAACGGGAGGAGAAGGCGTGGGTAAAGAGAAAGGGGCCTTACCTCTTTATAGGGGCGGTAAAAGTCTTTTGCGCCTCCCCACTTGCCTGGTGAAGCCCATCCGCCTCCCACTCGCCGCGATTAGCGGTGCGGGTGAGCTGCCTATGCCCGTGTTGATGAAAATCCCACAATAAGGGGACATGATCTCTGCTTTGACGAGACGTGTCATAGAAACTGCCTCGTAATATGCGCTATAGCTGGTTGTGGGGAAACGATTTGAATAATGATCCGACCGTAATAACATGTCACGTCATCAGAAAAATTGTCAGCAGATTGCATTTGTGAAAATATTATTCTCTCTACGGCGGTGTGAAAAGATCATCTTGTAGATCCGGACACGGTCTACGTGTTCGCTAACTACTTTGGAGTATTCGGAGAAGGAACCCGCCTTGCAATGCCGGAGACAATACTGCGCGCCGGACTCATCGTCATTGAAGCCTGGTTCAGGGGCTACTAAGGGAGTCCTGGATTAGGGGGTATCCGGACTGCCGGACTGTGTACCACGTCCGGACTATTGAAGCGTGAAGATAGAAGACTCAAGACTTCGGCCCGTGTCCGGACGGGACTCTCCTTGGCATGGAAGGCAAGCTTGGCACCATCATAGGCTAGCTCTTAGGGTTTAGCCTCTACGATCTCGTGGTAGATCTACTCTTGTACTACCCATATCATCAATATTAATCAAGCAGGAAGTAGGGTTTTACCTCCATCGAGACGGACCAAACCTGGGTAAACATCTGTGTCCCTTGCTTCCTGTTACCATCAGCCTTGACGCACAGATCGGTACCCCCTACCCGAGATCCGCTAGTTTTGACACCGACAGGGCCCGTGGTGCTTCACCCTTGCCCTTTGGCTTCGCCTCGAAGCCAAGTGCGAGCGCGCCTTGGGCCCGGGGGCTACTGTTGGCATTCTGGGAACTAGGGTACCCAGACTTGCCTGCCTGCGACCCATGGCGTGGCTGCATCAGCGGCCTGGTACGACCCACCTTCAGCACCGACAAGACAAGACCCACGCGAGGGGCCAAGCCTCACGAGGCGGACCACACCAAGACCTCCTGTAGGAGCGACTTCCCCAGTCGTCCTCCCAAGGAACGGAGATTCCTATGCGAGCGCTCACCTCATGAGGCTGAGGTGACGCAAGCCATGATGACCAAGGCCAGGTGTGCGCCAGCGGGCGCAGAGCGGCATGTTTCCTCGTTGGTGCTAAGGAGGCAAGTGCAGGTGCAGAGTCCCGAGGAATCAACATAAGGTTACCGTTTACGTGCAACAACACCAAGACCGCCAGGATGGCAGGACGGATGTTATCACCGAGCCCACCACGACGTCACAACTAGAAGCTTTGCAGGCGAAGACCACCTTTCGTCAGGATAAGATGTACTACTTGTCCCCCTTCAAAATTGGCCACTGTGGGATCCCTTCCTTCCTAAGTTTCGGGGAAAGAGGACCGAGGCCTCTATAAGTATAGCCTAGCCACCACCATAGCAAAGGGTCGATAGATCGAGTACCTGGACGGTCGAATCCCTTGAGCTCATATCCGCCCCTAGAGCAGACCCCGCGAGGCTGTTCTTCCTTGTACTAGTTCATCCTCAGCCCCCGCGAGGTTAATCCACCACAAAGAAGGAGTAGAATTTTACACCGCAAGGTGGCCCGAACCTGGGTAGACTCCCGTGTCCATTTTCCTTTCATGTTCATCGAGCTAGGCCGTGAGAGCAGCGAGTTAGCTAGCTGGAGAGGTTGAGTTCTTCGCACATGCCCCAGAGTTTGAACCTTTCTTGGTTCTGCGGAGCCCTGAATCCGACAGTATTATTTCCAGTAAGTCATCAGGTCGCTCCATTGTTCTGGGGAACGAATTTTTAGTCATCTTTCCCATGAGGCATGGTTCGCAAGTATCAAATGATTCATCATCAAGTGATTCCAAAAGTCCATCCGCATGGAGTTTCTTCATGTGCTTTACACCAATATGACCTAAACGGCAGTGCCACAAGTATGTTGCACTATCATTATCAACTTTGCTTCTTTTGGCATCAATATTATGAATATGTGTATCACTATGATCGAGATTCGACAAGAATAGACCATTCATCGAAGGTGCATGGCCATAAAAGATATTACTCATTAAATAGAACAAACATTATTCTCTGACTTAAATGAATAATCATCTCACGATAAACAAGATCCAGATATAATGTTCATGCTCAACGTTGGCACCAAATAACAATTATTGAGGTCTAAAACCAATCCCGATGGTAGATGTAGAGGTAGTGTGCCGACGGCGATCACATCGGCCTTGGAATCATTCCCGACGCGCATCGTCACCTTGTCCTTAGCCAATCTTTGTTTATTCCACAGCTCCTGTTTCAAGTTACAAATATGAGCAACCGAACCACTATCAAATACCCAGGCGCTACTACGAGCATTAGTAAGGTACACATCAATAACATGTATATCAAATATACCTTTGTTCACTTTGCCATCCTTTTTATCCGCCAAGTATTTGGGGCAGTTCTGCTTCCAGTGACCATTCCCTTTGTAGTAAAAGCACTCGGTTTCAGGCTTGGGTCCAGCTTTTGGCTTCTTCACGGGAGCAGCAACTTGCTTGCCATTCTTCTTGAAGTTCCCTTTCTTCCCTTTCCCTTTTTTCTTGAAACTAGTGGTCTTGTTAACCATCAACACTTGATGCTCCTTCTTGATTTCTACCTCTGTGGACTTAACATCGCGAAGAGCTCGGGAATCGTTTTCGTCATCCCTTGCATATTATAGTTCATCACAAAGCCTTTGTAGCTTGGTGCCAGTGACTAAAGAACTCTGTCAATAACACTCTCAACTGGAAGATCAATTCCCAGCTGAGTCAAGTGGTTATGATACCCTGACATTTTGAGTATGTGTTCACTGAAAGAACTGTTCTCCCCCATCTTGCAGCTATTGAACTTGTTGGAGACTTCATATCTCTCAACCCGGGCATTAGCTTGAAATATCAACTTCATCTCTTGGAACATCACATATGCTCTGTGGTGTTCAAAACGTCTTTGAAGTCCCGGTTCAAAGCCGTAAAGCATGGCACACTGAACTATTGAGTAGTCATCAGATCGAGCCTGCCAGACGTTCATAACATCTGCAGTAGCTCTTGCAGCAGGACTATCACCTAGGAGTGCATCAAGGACATAATTCTTCTATACAACAATGAGGATAGTCCTCAAGTTACGGACCCAGTCCGTGTAGTTGCTACCATCATCTTTCAACTTAGCTTTCTCTAGGAACGCATTAAAATTCAGGGGAACGGTAGCACGGGGCATTGATCTACAACATAGATAAGCAAAAACTATTAAGACTAAGTTCATGATAAATTAAGTTCAATTAAGCAAATTACTAATGAACTCCCACTTAAAATAACATCCCTCAAGTTATCTAAGTGACACACGATCCAAATCAACTAACCCATGTCCGATCATCATGTGAGATGGGGTAGTCATCAATGGTGAACATCTCTATGTTGATCATATCTACTATATGACTCACGTTCGACCGTTCGGTCTCTAGTGTTCCAAGACCGTGTCTGTACATGCTAGGCACGTCAAGTTTAACCCAATTATTGTGCATGTGCAGAACTGTCTTACACCCGTTGTATGTGAACGTAGAGTCTATCACACCCGATCATCACGAGCTGGTTAGAAACGATGAACTTTGGCAACGGTGCATACTCAGGGAGAACACTTTTATCTTGAAATTAAGTGAAGGGATCATCTTATAATGCTACCATCGTTCTAAGCAAAATAAGACGCATAAAGGATAAACATCACATGCAATCAAAATATGTGACATGATATGGCCATCATCATCTTGTGCTTTTGTTCTCCATCTCCAAGGCATCGTCATGATCTCCATCGTCACCGGCTCGATACCTTGATCTCCATCGTTGCATCGGGGTCGTCTTGCCAACTATTGCTTCTACAACTATTGCTAACGCATAGCAATAAAGTAAAGCAATTACATGGCGCTTGCATTTCATACAATAATTAAGAGGCAACCCTAAGGCTCATGCCGGTTGTCGATATTACAAAACATGATCATCTCATACAACAATGTATATCACATCATGTCTTGACCATATCACATCACAACATACCCTACAAAAACAAGTTAGACGTCCTCTACTTTGTTGTTGCATGTTTTACGTGGCTGCTATAGGCAACTAGCAAGAACCGTTCTTACCTACGCAAAACCACAACGGTGATTGTCAAGTTTCCTGTTTTAACCTTTTTCAAGGACCGGCCGTAGTCAAATTCGATTCAACTAAAGTAGAAGAAATAGACACCCGCCAGCCACATTTATGCAAAAGAAGTTACATGTCAGTCGGTGGAACCGGTCTCACGTGCATGGAAATATAAGGTTGTTCCGGGCCGCTTCATCCCACAATACCGCCGAATCAAAATAGGACGTTAGTGGTAAGCAGTATGACCATCACCACCCACAACTTCTTTGTGTTCTACTCATGCATACCATCTATGCATAGACGTGGCTCAGATGCCACTGTTGGGTAACGTTTCATGGAAAACAAAAAAAATTCTACGCACATGCAAGATCTATCTATGGAGATGCATAGATACGAGATGGGAGAGTGTGTCTACGTACCCTCGTAGACCGTTTCGCGGAAGCGTTTATCCGCGGTTGATGTAGTCGAACACCTTCACGATCCAATCGATAAAGTACCGAACGTACGACACCTCCGCATTCAGCCCACGTTCAGCTCGATGACATCCTCGCCTTCTTGATCTAGTGGTACCTCTTGAGCACTACGTTGAGGAAAGGGTGATGCAGCAAAGTAGAATAAGTATTTCCCTCAGTCTTTGAGAACCAAGGTATCAATCCAGTAGGAGGCTCCACGCAAGTCCCTCGTACCTACACAAACAAACAAGAACCTCACAACCAACGCGATAAAGGGGTTGTCAATCCCTTCACGGCCACTTGCAAAAGTAAGATCTGATAGAGATAATACGATAAGATAAATATTTTTGGTATTTTTATGATATAGATTGTAAAGTAAAGATAGCAAAATAAAGTAGATCGGAAACTTATATGATGGAAGATAGACCCGGGGGCCATAGGTTTCACTAGTGGCTTCTCTCAAGATAGCGTAAGTATTATGGTGGGTGAACAAATTATTGTCGAGCAATTGATAGAAAAGTGCATAGTTATGAGAATATCTAGGCAAGATCATGTATATAGGCACCACGTCCGCAACAAGTAGACCGACTCCTGCCTGCGTCTACTACTATTACTCCACACATCGACCGCTATCCAGCCTGCATCTAGAGTATAAAGTCCATCAGAACAGAGTAACGCATTAGGCAAGATGACATGGTGTAGAGGGATAAACTCAAGCAATATGATATAAACCCCATCTTTTTATCCTCGATGGCAACAATACAATACGTGCCTTGCTACCCTTGCTGTCACTTGGAAAGGACACCACAAGATTGAACCCAAAGCTAAGCACTTCTCCCATTGCAAGAAAGATCAATCCAGTAGGCCAAACCAAACCGATAATTCGAAGAGACTTGCAAAGATAAAGAATCATACATAAAAGAATTCATAGGAGAATCAAATATTTCTCATGGATAAACTGGATCATAAACCCACAATTCATCGGATCTCGACAAACACACCGCAAAAAGAGTTACATCGAATAGATCTCCAAGAAGATCGAGGAGAACTTTGTATTGAGATTCATAGAGAGAGAAGAAGCCATCTAGCTAATAACTATGGACCCGAAGGTCTGTTGTAAACTACTCACAACTCATAGGAGAGGCCTTGGCGATGATGTAGAGGCCCTTCGTGATTGATTCCCCCTCCGGCCGATCGCCTAAAAAGGCTCCAAGATGGGATCTCACGGGTACAGAAGGTTGCGGCGGTGGAAATAGGGTTTCGTGGTGCTCCTGGATGTTTTCATGGTACGGGAGTATATATAGGCGAAGGAGGTCAGTCAGGGGAGCCACGAGGGGCCCACGAGGGTGGGGGGCGCGCCCGCCCCCTAGGACGCGCCCTCCTACCTCGTGGCCGCCTCAACTGCTTCTTGACATCCACTCCAAGTCTCCTGGATTGCATTTGTTCCAAAAACATCGCTCCCGAAGGTTTCATTCCGTTTGGACTCCGTTTGATATTCCTTTTCTCCGAAACACTGAAATAGGCAATAAAACAACAATTTGGGCTGGGCCTCCGGTTAGTAGGTTAGTCCCAAAAATGATATAAAAGTGTATAATAAAGCCCACAAACATCCAAAACGGGTAATATAATAGCATGGAACAATCAAAAATTATAGATATGTTGGAGACGTATCAAGCATCCCCAAGCTTAATTCCTGCTCGTCCTCGAGTAGGTAAATGATAAAAACAGGATTTTGGATGTGGAATGCTACCTAGCATATTTCTCAATGTAATTTTCTTTATTGTGGCATGAATGTTCAGATCCAAATGATTCAAGATAAAAGTTCATATTGGCATGAAAACAATAATACTTCAAGCATACTAACAAAGCAATCATGTCTTCTCAAAATAACATCGCTAAAGAAAGCTATCTCTACAAAATCATATAGTCTGGCTATGCTCTATCTTCATCACACAAAGTATTTAATCATGCGCAACCCCGATGACAAGCCAAGCAATTGTTTCATACTTTTATGTTCTCAAACCTTTTCAACTTTCACGCAATACATGAGCGTGAGCCATGGACATAGCACTATATGTGGAATAGAATGGTGGTTGTGGAGAAGACAAAAAAAGGAGAAGATAGTCTCACATCAACTAGGCGTATCAACGGGCTATGGAGATGCCCATTAATAGATATCAATGTGAGTGAGTAGGGATTGCCATGCAACAGATGCACTAGAGCTATAAGTGTATGAAAGCTCAACAAAAGAAACTAAGTGGGTGTGCATCCAACTTGCTTGCTCACGAAGACCTAGGGCATTTTGAGGAAGCCCATCATTGGAATATACAAGCCAAGTTCTATAATCTAAAATTCCCACTACTATATGAAAGTGACAACATAGGAGACTCTCTATCATGAAGATCATGGTGCTACTTTGAAGCACAAGTGTGGTAAAAGGATAGTAACATTGTCCCTTCTCTCATTTTCTCTCATTTTTTATATGGACTTTCTCTTTTTTATGGCCTTTCTCTTCTTTTTTTTCATAAAGTCCGAAGTCTCATCCCGACTTGTGGGGGAATCATAGTCTCCATCATCCTTTCCTCACTTGGGACAATGCTCTAATAATGAAGATCATCACACTTTTATTTACTTACAACTCAAGAATTACAACTCAATACTTGAACAAACTATGACTCTATGTGGATGCCTCCGGCGGTGTACCGGGATATGCAATGAATCAAGAGTGACATGTATGAAAGAATTATCAAGGTGGCTTTGCCACAAATACGATGTCAACTACATGATCATGCAAAAGCAATATGACAATGATGGAGCATGTCATAATAAATGGAATGGTGGAAAGTTGCATGGCAATATATCTTGGAATGGCTATGGAAATGCCATAATAGGTAGGTATGGTGGCTGTTTTGAGGAAGGTATATGGTGGGTGTATGGTACCGGCGAAAGTTGCGCGGCACAAGAGAGGCTAGCAATGGTGGAAGGGTGAGAGTGCGCATAATCCATGGACTCAACATTAGTCATAAAGAAATCATATACTTATTGAAAAAATCTACAAGTTATTGAAACAAAGTACTACGCGCATGCTCCTAGGGGGATAGATTGGTAGGAAAAGACCATCGCTCGTCCCCGACCGCCACTCATAAGGAAGACAATCAATAAATAAATCATGCTCCAACTTCATCACAAAACGGTTCACCATACGTGCATGCTATGGGAATCACAAACTTCAACACAAGTATTCCTCAAATTCACGACTACTCAACTAGCATGACTCTAATATCACCATCCTCATATCTCAAAACAATTATCAATCATCAAATTGATCATGTCATCCAATTCACTTTCTATGATAGTTTTTATTATACCCAACTTGGATGCCCATCATATTAGGACCAATTTTATAACCATAGCAAATACCATGATGTTCTAAAATAATCTCAAAATAATATAATTGAATCATGAGAGATCAATAATTTCTACAAAATAAAACCATCGCCGTGCTCTAAAAAGATATAAGTGAAGCACTGGAGCAAAATTGTCTAGCTCAAAAGATATAAGTGAAGCACATAGAGTATTCTAATAAATTCTGAATCATGTTGTGTCTCTCTCAAAAGGTGTGTACAACAAGGATGATTGTGGTAAACTAAAAAGCAAAGACTCATATCATACAAGACGCTCCAAGCAAAACACATATCATGTGGCGAATAAAAATATAGCTCCAAGTAAAGTTACTGATAAACGAAGACGAAAGAGGGGATGCCCTCCGGGGCATCCCCAAGCTTAGGCTTTTGGTTGTCCTTGATTATCATGGTGTGCCATGGTCATCCCCAAGCTTAGCCTCATGCCACTCCTTATTCCATAGTCCATCAAATCTTTACCCAAAACTTGAAAACTTCACAACGCAAAACTCAACAGGAAATCTCATAAGCTCCGTCAGTGCAAGAAAGAAAAACCACCACTTAAGGTACTGTAATGAGCTCATTCTTTATTTATATTGGTGTTAAACCTACTGTATTCCAACTTCTTTATGGTTCATAACCCCGATACTGGCCATAGATTCATCAAAATAAGCAAACAACACACGAAAAACAGAATCTGTCAAAAACAGAACAATCTGTAGAAATCTGTAACTTCCGAATACTTCTGGAACTCTAGAAATCCTACCAAAATAGGAAGTCCTATAAAATTTGTCTATTGATCTACTCCAAAAAGAATCAACTAAAAATCACGTTTCTGTGATTAATTAAAATTATTCTCGTGCGTGCAAAAGTTTCTGTTTTTCAGCAAGATCAAATTAACTATCACCCAAGATGATCCTATAGGTTCTACTTGGCACAAACACTAATTAAAACATAAAACCACATTTAAACAGAGGATAGATGAATTATTTATTACTAAACAGGAACAAAAAGCAAGGAACAAAAATAAAATTGGGTTGTCTCCCAACAAGCGCTATCGTTTAACGCCCCTAAGCTAGCTAGGCATAAAAGCGAGAATAGATCTAAGTATTGCCATCTTTGGTTTTCAATTATTCAATAAAGCACTTATAACCCTTAGGAGTTTCCTTCCTTTTAATGATCAAATTCCTAGGCAAGAAATCAAGAACTTCATTTGTAGCAAAATGTTCCTTAATGATAGCGAAAAAATTGGGATGAACACTTATTGATTTAAGATCCGCATTTTCCTTACTAGAAGATTCACCCTTATTTTTAGGAACATACATCAATTTGGAAATTTTGGTAGGAGGAGTTGGAGTATTTTCACGTATTAAAAGGCAGACCCGAAGTTAGTAATAATATCCTCAAGTTTACCGATACTTGTAGAATTTTGAGCTATTCTTTCGTTAACTATAGGTTCCTTCTCTTTAGAAAATTTTAGTGACTCCAACCTTAGATCCATATTGGGAAATTTGGATGTGGATCTTTTTATCCAAATTTTCAATTAACTCAACAGTGGCAACTTTATTTTCAATAATTTCAAGCCTTTGCATCACATGTTCCAAAGTTAAAACAGTTCCATTAACCAAGAGAGGTGGTGGACCAAACAAATCTAACATAGCATTATAAGCATCAAAAGTATGGCTACCCAAGAAATTCCCTCCGGTAATGGCATCGAGAATGCATCTATTCCAAGGAGTAATGCCTACATAAAAATTGCGAAGAAGAATGGAAGTAGATTGCTTCCTAGTAGATCTATTTTGAGCATTGCAAATTCTATGCCAAGCATCTTTTAGATTTTCTCCCTCCCTTTGTTTATAATTAAGAACTTCATGATCAGGAGTACTAACGATGATAGGAGGACTAGCCATAACAAAAAATAAATGATCTAACACACGTGCACACAAGAGGCAAGCGAAAGAAAGGCGAACATAAAAGAGAGGGCGAATAAAACGGCAAGGGTGAAGTCGGGGAGAGGAAAACGAGAGGCGAATGGCAAATAATGTAATGCGAGGGAGATGAGTTTGTGATGGGTAATTGGTATGTCTTGACTTGAGCGAAGACCTCCCTGGCAACGGCGCCAGAAATCCTTCTTGCTACCTCTTGAGCACTGCGTTGGTTTTCCCTTGAAGAGGAAAGGGTGATGCAGCAAAGTAGCGTAAGTATTTCCCTCAGTTTTTAAGAACCAAGGTATCAATCCAGTAGGAGGCTCCACGCAAGTCCCTCGTACCTACACAAACAAACAAGAACCTCGCAACCAACGCGATAAAGGGGTTGTCAATCCCTTCACGGCCACTTGCGAAAGTGAGATCTGATAGAGATAATAAGATAAGATAAATATTTTTGGTATTTTTATGATATAGATTGTAAAGTAAAGATAGCAAAATAAAGTAGATCGGAAACTTATATGATGGAAGATAGACCCGGGGGCCATAGGTTTCACTAGTGGCTTCTCTCAAGATAGCGTAAGTATTACGGTGGGTGAACAAATTACTGTCGAGCAATTGATAGAAAAGTGCATAGTTATGAGAATATCTAGGCATGATCGTGTATATAGGCATCACGTCCGCAACAAGTAGACCGACTCCTGCTTGCATCTACTACTATTACTCCACACATCGACCGCTATCCAGCATGCATATAGAGTATTAAGTTCATAAGAACAAACTAATGCATTAGGCAAGATGACATGATGTAGAGGGATAAACTCAAGCAATATGATATAAACCCCATCTTTTTATCCACGATGGCAACAATACAATACGTGCCTTGTTGCCCCTGCTGTCACTGGGAAAGGACACCGCAAGATTGAACCCAAAGCTAAGCACTTCTCCCATTGCAAGAAAGATCAATCTAGTAGGCCAAACCAAACTGATAATTCGAAGAGACTTGCAAATATAACCAATCATACATAAAAGAATTCAGAGGAGATTCAAATATTTCTGATAGATAAACTTGATCATAAACCCACAACTCATCGGATCTCGACAAACACACCGCAAAAAGAGTTACATCGAATAGATCTCCAAGAAGATTGAGGAGAACTTTGTATTGAGATTCAAAAAGAGAGAAGAAGCCATCTAGCTAATAACTATGGACCCGAAGGTCTGTGGTAAACTACTCACAACTCATTGGAGAGGCCTTGGCGATGATGTAGAGCCCCCCATGATCAATTCCCCATCCGGCGGAGCGCCGGAAAAGGCTCCAAGATGGGATCTCACGGGTACAGAAGGTTGCGGTGGCGGAAATAGGGTTTCATGGTGCTCCTGGATGTTTTCAGGGTACAGGAGTATATATAGGCGAAGGCGGTCGGTTAGGGGAGCCACGAGGGTGGGGGGCGCGCCCACCCCCTAGGGCGCGCCCTCTTGCCTCATGGCTTCCTCGGCTGCTTCTTGACGTCCACTCCAAGTCTCCTGGATTGCGTTTGTTCCAAAAAGATCACTCCCGAAGGTTTCATTCGTTTCGACTCTCTTTGATATTCCTTTTCTTCGAAACACTGAAATAGGCAAAAAAAACAACAATTTGGGTTGGGCCTCCGGTTAGTAGGTTAGTCCAAAAGTGATATAAAAGTGTATAGTAAAGCCCATAAACATCCAAAACGGGTAATATAATAGCATGGAACAATCAAAAAATATAGATACGTTGGAGACATATCATCTAGCTCGCCGGGCGAAGTAGTAGATGAGTTTCGGCAACATGACAGCATGGTGCAATGGTGATGCAACTATCTCCACAGCGCTTCACCGAGCACTATGAAAATATGACCGAGGATGAACTAGAGGGAGAGGGGCAACGCACACGGCTTGGGATTGTGGTATATGTTTCCCCTCTCCCTCCTCACATATATATACGTAGAGGCGGGATGGGAGGTGATGCGGAGCATCCCACTGACATCACCATGTCAAGAGTTCCATTGCTAAGAGGAACGCCCAACTCCTAGTTCAAGCATACTAAGGTGAACTCCATCCTTAATGCGTGTCTTCTTAGTTCCCTTGAGGATGGTATACTACTTGACCGTCCTACCATGTGCCATATAGGTTTGAGCCTGATGATGAACGTGCCATGGAGGAGGTCATCCACAAGCGATCACCTACACCATCCATGTGAGAAGCCTGGAAATGGAGAAGGAACCGTCAAGGAGAAGTCGAGGTTCCACCTACACCGATGGGTGTCCACGAGAAGGCGACATGTTGTGAGCCTCTGGATACCCCATGCGCACGTGCCCTTGGACCCCATGTACACGGGACCCCGTGCCCATGGTACAAACCCCATGTGCACGGGCTAAGTCGCCAGCTCTCTGGATACCCCATGCGCACGGGGCTGCTAGTGTGCAGCTGCAGGCTTTGCCAATGTAATTCCTATTACATCCCTACTTACCCCTTAATCCCCTAGGACTATATATACTCCTCCATCTCCTCCATTTAGATTTAACTAAGAATAGATCTAGACATTAGAGCTTAGCTCATGTATCTCCCCTTGTGGGATTCCTCTTGAGAGAGAAGACTCCATTGGAGTTCAAGACCTCCATTGGAGTTCAAGACCTCCATTGGAGAAGATCCTTAGGGATTCATCAAGACCTCATGTCCTTCATAGGATTTGGGATGAACTTTACCATGTATCTTGTTTCCCTTTGATTGTTCATGTACCTTGTGGATCTTGTGTTGATTTGAGTCTAGTGAATGTGTGATTGTACTTGTTCTTGAGTGTTCCACTTGTGATTTCCCCCTTGTGTTCTTCTTGTTCTTGGGGATTTCTTCTCCAATTCGTGAAAGATCTCCACTTAGGGTTCCACCCTACAACAGGAGGCACCCCTAGGGAGCCCGAAGGTGGCCAGCGGCCGCCCTCGGCACCTGCCCTAGGCGCCTTGCCCTTTCCTTATTTAGGGGTGGAGGAGATGGCAGGGGATGGGCCGGCGGCTGCCCTGCCTTGGCGCCCACTTTCCCTTGCTTCGGACGTGGCCAGGGGAGGTGGAGTGTGCCCAGCCCCTTAGTGGGCTGATGTGCGTCACTCCTTTGGCCCATGAGGCCCACCAAGCACCGGTGGCCTCCCGAAACACCTTTCGGTACCCGATAAAACTCGGTACATTCCGAAACCTTTCCGGTGACCAAATAGTATCGTCCTATATTTCAATCTTTACCTCCGGACCATTCAGGAGATCCTCGTCATGTTCGTGATCTCATCCGGGACTCTGAACACCATTCAGTCATCAACTCACATAACTCATATAATACTATATCGTCAATGAACGTTAAGCGTACGGACCCTATGGGTTTTTCGAGAATGGTGTAGACATGACCGAGACATCTCTCCGGTCAATAACCAATAACAGAAAAAGGAATTGGATGCCCATATTGGTTCCTACATATTCTACAAAGATCTTTATCGGTCAAACCTTATGACAACATACATAATTTCCTTTGTCTGTCGATATGTTACTTGCCCGAGATTCGATCTTCGGTATCTTCATACCTAGTTCAATCCCGTTACCGGCAAGTCTCTTTACTTGTTCCATAATACATCATCTCGTAACTAACTCCTTATAGTCACTTTTCTTACAAGCTTCTTATGATGTGTATTACTGAGAGAGCCCAGAGATAGCTCTCCGATACACGGAGTGACAAATTCCAATGTCGATTCACGCCAACTCAATAGACACCTTTAGAAATACCTGTAGAGTATCTTTATGGTCACCGAGTTACGTTGCGACGTTTGATAGCACACAAGGTATTCCTCCGGTATCAGAGAGTTGAGGGATCTCATGGTCAAAGGAATATGTATTTGTCACTAAGAAAGCAGTAGCAATAAACTAAACGATCATATGCTAAGCTAACGGATGGGTCTTGTCCATCACATCATTCTCCTAATGATGTGATCCCGTTATCAAATGACAACTCATGACTATGGTTAGGAAACCTTAACCATCTTTGATCAACGAGCTAGTCTAGTAGAGGCTCACCAGGGACACGGTATTTGTTTATGTATTCACACATGTATTTAAGTTTTTGGTCAATACAATTCTGGCATAAATAATAAACCTTTACCATGAATAAGGAAATATAATAATAGCAACTTAATTATTGCCTCTAGGGAATATTTCCATCAGAAAGAACAAATCTGCAACATTAGCATCATCATTGCTTTTATGACATTGTATAAAGTGTGCCATTTTGGAAACCTATCCATGAAAACAAATATGCTATCCCTCCCCTTCTTTGTTCGAGGTAAACTTAAATCAAACTCCATAGATATATCCTCCCATGGAACACTAGGTACAGGCAAAGACATATATAAACCATGTGAATTGAGTCGTGACTAGATTTTTGACTTGTAGTGTGGCAAGCAACAAAACGTTCAACATCCCATCTCATCATTGGCCAAAAGAAATATGTAGCAAGTATGTCCTCTGTCTTTTTCATGCCAAAGTGTCCCATTGATCCTCCTCCATGCGCCTCTTGCAACAACAAAAGACGAATGGACCTAGCTGGAATGCATAGCTTGTTAGCACGAAACACAAATCCATCATTAATGAGGAACTTGTTCCATGATCTCCCTTCTTTACAATTCTGCAATACATCTTTAAATTCAGCATTATGCACATATTGATATTTGATGGTCTCCAAACCAAATATCTTAAAGTCAAGTTGTGAAAGCATAGTATAACGACGAGACAGTTCAACAGCAATAACATTTTCTTACCCTTGTGTTTTATGACATAAGGGAAAGTCTCAATGAAGCGAGGCCAAGAAAACTCCTCACTTATGTGACCGTTTTGGGCTGCGGCCAACTCTCAGTAGCTTCAGTCTTGGCTTTATCAACTTCAATTCCCCGTGGAGTAATAATGTAGCCAAGAAAAGATACTCGGTCGGTGCAAAAGGTGCACTTCCCAAGGTTACCAAATAAACGTGCATCACATAGAGCAATAAAAACAACACACAAATGTTCCTCCAAAGATCTGCTACAAATCAGTATATATCATCAAAATAGACTACCACAAATCATCCAATGAAAGCATGTAAAACTTCATTCATTAATCTAATGAAAGTACTAGGTGCATTAGTTAACCCAAAAGGGATAACTAACCACTCGTATAATCCAAACTTAGTTTTAAATGTTGTTTACATTCAACTCCCAATTTCCTACAAATTTGATGGTATCCACTATTCAAATCAACTTTGGAGAATATTGTAGAGCCACCCAATTCATCAAGCATGTCATCTAGCCTAGGAATAAGATGACGAGAACGAATAGTAATATTATTATTGCCTCTACAATCAACACACATACACTACTACAGGATGCTGCTAACGTGTCACTACGATCAGAGACCCTTCGAGAAACTGTGTGCGATGCAATAATCGCAAACGGTGGTGTCAGAGACCCGTCAAAAATGTCCAAAACGTTTGCGATGACAGATGCATCAAACATGGGTCAAATTTTAGTTGCGTGTGCGATGCAGGGCATATGGTTGATTCAGCAGAACTATTTGCGATGAGGAAGAACAACAGAAACGGGCAGCCATATCAATGTGTGTGCGATATACGGCATATAGTTTGCTCCGATGAACCATTTGCGATGATTGAGGTGAACACAAACGATTCAGCGTAACAAGATGTGTGTGATACCTGGCAAACAGGTCGGTAATCAAAATTGTGTGCGATCATTATAGATCGCGCAGATGGTCTTTTTTGTGAATTATGTGTTCGTCAGGGCACACAGTTCAACAAACCAACCCGTGGGCGATAATGTAGAAGATCTCTATCGAATACATATTACTAACCACCTGCGATGAGATTGACAGGATAAACAAAGATATATACAGTCTGCTTAATTTAGTCCTTCTTCTTGTTGTTGTTGTTGGATGGCCCCGCGACATCGTCTTGGCGAGGACGCTTCTTGCCGCTTATCGTTGGCTTTTCATCGCCGCCGCTGTCGTCATCGTTGTTGCTGTCGTCGTCGTCCTCCTCCATGTTCGACCATTCCTCCTCATCATCATCGTCGTTCCGATCTTCTTAATGTAAATGTTTTCAAATAGCACATAGTTCACTCACAAAAGTCGTGTGCCTACCAAACCGTGACCGACCCCCCCCCCCTTGCTGCGCGCACAATCTGAGTCGTGCGTTCTGGTTGGCCAGAACCCAAACACCACGGATCATACGTCTGCACCATTGGATGCTCCCAGATCGAACATCAATCCTCATCCCTTTCGACAGGAAATGCAGTCCGCCTAGGAATTGATTTATATGCCAAAATGCACGGTAAATGCAAAAAAATGCCTAACATATAGCACACGTGACCTGAAATGCGCCAGCAAATGAAACCTGTGGTATAATGGTGATTGCTTAACGTGGGAATAATATAGAGGCGAAACGATGAACTCACGTCTTCATTTCAAACGAAAATTTTCTCTTTGTGCACACGAGCGCTTAGAGGCAACCGTTTGCATAGGCCTTTCCTCCATTTTCACCTAGGCCGCCAACACCCCCAAGGCCCGCCCGCGTTTCACTCAACTAGTCCACCCAATCTCCATCGCCAGCTCCCCCCAATCAACATCAGAACCCTCTCCGGCGCTGGCGTGCTCACCCCGGCCGTGTGCCCGCTCTTCAGCGTCAAGCCTACCTCCACTGCTGTTCCCAGCACGCGGCTGCCCGCGCCTCACCATCCTTGTTTTTTCGTGAGCCGCCCTTGAGCATATCGATGCTGTAATCCTCGCCTCTCCTGTGGTCTGGCTGGTTTTGCATTCAGAAGTCTGTTAGTTACTGCTCTCCATCGCGGTAGGCATATTTCCTCACAATCCCTCTTCCTATTTCGTTCCGTATGTTCCCAAATTGGCTATAAAATAACGGAGAGCGTATATATGTTAATTATCTACCTTCCTAACTAGTACATATAAGTTGTATTTGTTCCAATAAGTTACTGCCGATTTACAGATCACGGGTGCCCGAGTCACACAAACTTAACAAATTAGCCATACATTTTCTAAATTATTGCATGACATGTTTAGAAAGCTTGATACCAAGTTGTTAGTTTTATGCTTATCCTCCTTTCCTGAGTTTCGCATGTGTTCTCTATAGATGCCGAATAGCAGCGACATCACTCATGCTTCAGGCGATGTATCTTCATCTGATTCCGACAACCCTATGTCTTTAGAAGATGGTGAGGGATCAAGTAATCTTGAATGGGATAGAGCTGCAGCAATTACCCTTCCGGTCAGGACACAGAGGTATGCTCCAAGGAAGCCCACACACCAGCCTAAAGGTGTATATGAAGTAACTGAGATCGATATAAAGTCTTGAGCTCCAACTAAACCAGATAAAGCACGCACGAGGTTCATGAGTGTGTGTGGATTTGTTGGCAGGGCAAGGCTCAACATAAATCTGCTGGGGTTTCGGAAGGCTGACACAGACGGCGATTGATAGTCCGGGAGATCATGGATCACTTCAATGTTCCAGAGCAGTGGAGAATGCAGGTGGAACACGCAGCACTGAAGAAGGCTAGGGATGCTTGGAGAAACTGGAAGCACGTGCTGTACAAGAAGTACTTGAGTGAAGGCAAGGACCCAATCCCCGTATACCCCCAAATTACAAAGGCAGGCTGGGCATAATTCAAAAGGGTCAGGGCAACTAAAGAGTTTGCTGAGAAGAGTTTCAAGCAATCGGAACTTCAGAAGAAGAACACACCCCCACCGTATGTGTGTGGCAGGATATTACGGCATGAAAACGATATGGGACCAGGAGGACAAAGAAGCAGCAGCGACGGGTGGGGAACTTGCCTTTAGTGAAATCAGGGGCGAACGCGCCAGAGACTACTTGCGGGCACGTACAATGAGGCGTGATGACGGAGCTTATTACTTTAAAAATTCACATGACGAAAAACTGCATCAAGTGATGGTAGAGGCTTCTAAGATCCCTAGAAGGTTCTACAGGAACTCAGGGCCATGTGACATTCTGTCCATTGCTCTGGAAACAAAAGAGCCCCCTGGCCGTGCAAGGGGTATAGGTGTTAATGTCCTGCACAAGAGGGCTTTCACACTGAGCAAAGAAGAGAGGCTCAACATGAAAAAAGTGAAGATTGAAATGAAGAAGAATGAATTGTATGAAAGGTTGAGGAAGGAAATGTATCCGACTGTTAGAAAGGATCTTGAGCAGTCAATGATGATTGGGAAGACTGTAACACTGACAGATAGCCAGTAGATGGGAGGGGAGGCGGGCGTGTAGGATGTTGTGAATTGCGCGACAACACAACACAAGAGTAGCTGTGCATCAGCTAACCCCAGCGACACTGAAACTGCAGCTGCTCGTGATGATGCTATATCTGATCTATCTGGAATGAAAGACAGACTGAAGGGTGTGCTTACACATTATGAAGGTACATTAGGATGTGCAACAACCTGGGTTTGCCCACCCTTCTTGGAAGAGGGACTCTGGTTGGACAATGCGCCATTGAAGACGGGCTATGTGAAGTGCTACGCGACTGAAGTAAAGCCTGGATTCAATGAATTTGCCCTCAAGAATGTCCTAGGATACCTTCATGAGCAAAGGACCTTGGGAGAAACACTGTTACTTCACATCTAGTGGCCACGAAAGGAAATAGAGTTCATCGATGAGATCCCTGAAGCCTCGCCAAGAGAAACTAATGTCACCCCTCAATCGGTGAAGCTCTCCTTGCCACAACAGCTCTCGTAATTCGATGGCTGATGCATCAACCTATGATCAGCCGGCCCGACTTTGTGGCGTACATGCCATGTCATCCTCCGCCCCAAAGCAGCCAGTGGCAAGGCCTACAACTGTTGAAGACGCACCACCGGTTCAGATGCCAGCCGCTAAAGCAGCGGGGGGAGACCCAACTACAGCACATGCTCAGCAGATCAACCTAGTGGAACGGACTGCTAAGCTGTCTGATGCTTCGGAACCGCCTGCTAAGCAGTCTGTAGGTCCAGAACCGACTGCTCATCAGTCCATCGGTCCGCAGTCGCGTGATCAGCATACCAATGCGTCAGCACTTCTGTCGGTGTACAAAAGTGTGGGTACTTCTATACCCCTTACCTGTGCACGGACGGTCGTAGCCACCCTCACAGCAGGGCACATCGAGGCAGAGGAAGACAACAGAAGGCAAGATAGGCACAGGCAATATCAAGATAGGTGCCCAAAGAAGCAAACAACAAGGGACAAGCAGGACCACGCCCGGCAACAAGCCTTGCCGGCGCGCCCCCTCCCGGCAAGCCCCTTGCCGGGGCAGTTTGCGAAGATCCCCGCAAGGCCACAACCCTTGGGGCTTGAGAACTTTGACACCATGGACAATGTTCAAGATCAAGACTTAAAGAGCACATGCTTGGTTGCATGCGGCTCCTCACGAAGATCGACAATCCACGAGTTCACGTGGGGCCAAATGACGAAGACCCCCGGCAAGACCCTTGCCAGGGACGACTCCAAGGCCCCCGATAAGCCTTGTTGGGGATGATCACTAGGCCGTGGCTAGGCCCGCGCTCGGCAGGGTTCCGCCACCTCACCACCACTCCAACGCGATGATAAGCATGCCAGCGAAGCAGACGCCTGCGTGGCGGCATGCAGATGTTCATGGAAGCCTACCACTTTGCCAACATAGCAGCTGGTTGGCCAGTCTGGCGCTGCATGCCTCATCGGCCCAGACGCGTGGTGAGGCAAGGGGAAGCACCGAAGGACGGGATGGCTTCTATTGTCGTCCCCAATAAAGCAAGAGGACACGTAGGCATCACATTAAATATGCTTGTCCTATGTGATCGGGTGATAAGCTTGTATCGATGTAGCTTGCCACCTCCTGTGGGCCACTGTGGCAACCGCTTTGTGTATAAAAGAAGGCCCGAGGCACACAGAGAGGGGATTCGGACTTTTGGACAAGGCACGCATCATAGCTAGTTCAAAAGCTCAGGAACACTCAGATAACCAGATAAAGTAGGACTAGGGTATTATGCATCATCGCAGCCCGAACCTGGATAAAAATTCTCTATGTCCTAACGGCTCGACCTGCTCTTCGTTCAACTAACCCTCCTCCCCCCCCCCCGCCACCGAACAGAGAAGGGATCCTTGTGACCCCATAAGTGATAGGTTTCCCCGACATCTTTGGCGTGCTTGGTAGGGGGTGGTAGTTGTGAGAATCTGGTCCGTTGGTTAAGGCAGCGGCACCTTCATTGCCATGGCTCCGAAGAAGAAGGCGAGCGGCAGTGCCCATGGCCACGACGATGATCTGCACAACAATAAAAAGCTTAGTTGTCTCAACTTTGAGTAATTCTTCCTTTTTATGAGGTTATCCCCCTAGATGGTTTCGGTCCTTGTATGGAGAACTTGCACGCGGAAGGAACCGTGCCGCAATTGGCAACGCCCATGTTCTGTTTTGAGTCCACTCAACAGTTCAGGTGCCGCGCTATGCTAAGAACGGTGGGGTGCCTTGCCGTAATCAACAGCGCCCCTGTTCTGTCTTGAGTCTGCTCGACAGTCCAGGTGTTGCGCCAAGAGCGGCAGGGTATCCCGCAGGCGTCGACGCCCTCTGTAGGTTGCTAAGGATCTGTCCTTCTAGTGCCTACGGCAAGGGGTGCACATGCCAGCAGGCCTATCCAACTAAGCGTAGGGTGCCAAAAATACAAGGATGGACTAGAACGGGAAAATAATATGCAACTAGTTCAGATTACAGCAAAAGTTATATTACATCAAAAGTTGTCGCGATTCTAACTTAATATAATCTGTCTCGGGTATGGACTTGTAGCAACTACAAGGGACGAAGAAGTTAATCCCGGCGCTGGCCCTCCAGCCTCACAACTCCGCTGACGTAGCTGATGATGGGCTCGATGCGCTCCTCGAGCGCCTGACGATCGACGTTCTCTGGCAAGCTGTCGAACGCCCGACCAAAGTCGACGCTGGGGTTCTAGTGCGCCACCTTGGTGAGCACCTTGATCAAGGCGTCTCGGCAAAGCTGCCAGGACTCGTCGGCTAGGTAGGCCACCCTGGTGGACTGGAATAGCTTCAAGGCGGCAAGGACACGCTCGAAGAACTCATATAGCCTGGCGCTCTCGACCACTCTTGCTTCATGGGAGAACCTGAAGTTTGGCATGCTCATGGCAGCCAACTGCGTGGTCATCTGCTCCGCAACATCCACAAGGTGGCTGGTCCAAAGCTTCGTGGTCACCACAAGCTCGTTGTCGGAAGATGCGGCAGTCTTCAGCAGCAGTTGTTCGTCCGCAAGATCCTTGTCCAGGATCTGCTCGCGGGCTCTGGACTCCGAGAGCATCTTCTCCTGGTTGTCCAGTTTCACCTTCAGATCGTTGATGGACCCGTTGGCCTGGGAGAGCAGCTTGGTTTTGTCAGATATGGTGGTCTGCATCTCCGCCAGGTCATAGAGAGTCTTCTCTCTGTCATCCTTGAGCGTGGAGATCTCTTTGGTGAGCTTGGCCAGGCTTGCCTCCAGCTTCTCCACCTTGCCGGCTAGCTCAGCCCTGGTGGCCTCGGCCGCTTCAGCACGGTTGATGGCCTCTTTCAGCTTGTCGGCATGGTCGAGGGCCAAAGCATCGAGGACCTCCTGGTGCTTCTGCGATAGGTCTTGAGTCTGCTGCGCGACTAGACGCTCGATCTCCTCGTCCTTGGCGCAAAGCGTGACGACAAGCACCGCTTCGTGAGCGACCAAGTCCTCCTAGACATTGAGTGAGATGCGGCGCTGCGTTTGATCGGACTCGTCCTTGGCAGCTTTGGCCTTCGCCACCTCCTACGGCTTGTCAAAATCAGCTTGCTTGAAGAGGAGGTCCCATTGACGCTCGCTCAGCTGGACTTGGGAGGCCCACAGATCCTCCCAAGCCTCATCAAACAAGGTTTTCATCTGGGCGACACACTCCTGAAAATCTGCCTCGGCCTTGTGCACGGCCACCATTCTGGAGTCTGTCGTCTCCTTGCGAGCCCGGTGGAGAGCCGGAAGCTTGTGGAAGTTGGCATCCATGGCTTGAAGGAGTTGGTCCTCCTTGGAGATGCCGCCACTGACGCTCGGTTCGTCAACAACCTAGAGCCCAACGGCGGTGAGGATTTCCTCGTCAAAAACCTCCCCCTCGACTGGATTCCTGGTGCCCGCCTCTCCTGGAACATTGACGAAGAGGTCGTCGCCAATCCTCAAGTACCTGCTCGGGGCAGGGGCTAAGGAGTAGGAGGGTTGGTCATTGACCACCTCCTACCTGGCAGGTTTCTTGGCGACCTCGAAAGTGGCGGCCCTGCCGACCTCCTCAGCAGCAGCCTTGCCGGCCTCTCTGACAGGCTCCCCAGCCACCTTCTCCCCAGCAAGATCCTTGCCGGCCTCCCCGGCAAGCAACGTGACAGCCTCTTCAGTGGGTCCCTTGCGGCCTCCTCAGCAGAAATGGTGGTGGCCTCAGCCTCGGCGTCCCTGGCGGTCTCCATGATCACCTCATCAATGTATGCCTGATCCACCATGGGAGAATCTGAGGCCAAGGGAAGGAAAAAGGCGAAACCGAAATAAAAAAAAGTTCAAAACAGAGAGAAAAGAAGAAGCTAAAACAGCGGATAGCGAGGAGCAGAAGGCGCCTACTTACCGACAACAGGTGGGGAGGGTGCGTCCCCCTCCCCGGCGACGTCTGTTGCCAGGACAGGGTCACCGGCGCCTGTGGCTGCCTCCACCTCCTCCGAGCGCAAGGACTCGTCGGTAGGTGCCCTTGCCGGGGACGCCCCTCTGGTCGGTGTGGTTGATGGGGGCAGCATGTCGACGACGACCCTTGGGGGCTCCTCCCGCTCCCGTTCCCTTCCTGCAGTTCCGGCAAGATCACCAGTAAGAAGACATGCTCCAACACCCACCAACAAGAGATAAGTGACCAACTCACGTTGGCGGCTGCGCCGGGGGCTAGACTCCGGACTGGTGAAGATCACCCCCGGTGCATGAGGGGTGCTTGCTGGGGGCTCAGTACTCGTCGAGGCCCTGGCCCTTTTCACCCTCTAGGCCAGCGTCTCCGTGACACTACCAACGATGAAATTATGTCAAGGTCAAATAATTCAACTAAGGAATCAGGGAATAGATGGAGGGAGCAGAGTGCATACTCATCCTCCTCTTGTTCTGCCCTCCTCTTCTTCCTCGGGCTGCACGACCCAAGGTCGTATTTGGCCACTGGGACGGAGCCCCACCAGGGAAGGAGATGGGGTCCTTACATGCCCAACCGCAGGAGAAGCGGCGACATGTCTGCTCAAGGAGGAGGAGGCAACGCCATGCCTGATCGAAGAGGAGGCAGCAGCTGCCGCCTTCTTCAACGTTGCGGCCCTATTCGCCGCTGCATCCACCACCAACGCATCTACTGCTGCGTGCCTTGTCTGGCGCATGGGCCCTGCCTGAGCCCCTTGCCGCTACGTGGCCTTGCCGGGGCGAACTGGCTCGTTGGAGCTGGCCCGTCGCAAGATGTGCCTCTTCTTCGGGGCCAATGGCTCATCTGCCCCGGAGGCCTCCTCGGCCGGGTCTTCGGCCGCCTCCACAACAGGAGGAGACCTGGCACCAGCACCGCTGGTCTCTACAGCGGGCCCCACCCACTTGAGGAATCTTTGTTCCTCTTCGGCCTCCTCATCCTCGTCCTCCACGGTGCCGCAGCTGCCAGCCTCCGCGACAGGTCTGCCTCCCTCGCCCTGGCAGCAATGTACACAAGCTCTTGCTCGGTGGTGGGGTGGATGAGTTCTGGCTCGTCGTGGATGTGGCTCTCCAACAAGTTGTCGAAGAACTGCTGCACATCGTCCACCTTTGGCTTGGCCCAGGTTGGATCCAAGCCATGAGCGTTGAAGGCAGGCATCATGGCGATAATCTCGGTCTGGCAAGAGTTATTGCTCATCGGGTGCATCCCTGCCGGCAACCTGAATGGGTGGCCTTTCTTACCGACCTTTTCAGCCTTGCCAACCCACTCAGCGTTGCCGTCCTCATCCATCTTGAGCTAGAAGAGCCTCTGGCAGACGGATGCATGCTACATCACGGTTGAGTTGTGCTTTAAGCCGGGGCGGAGCCTCATGATGTCCGTTGCATTCCTGAAATCCCAGGCCAGCCTCCCTTTCTAGTGCAAGGGAACGATGCCGCGACGGATGAAATCATCCCCAACCATCTCTAGTGTGAGGCTGGCAGAGACGAGGCGGAGGATCCTGGTGGTGGTGACCGTGAGCTTCACATCGTTGGGGTCGGAGTCGCTCCAGTCGTCGCCGCAGACCGGCGGGCCCTGACGGACCTCGCAGAAGTGATGTGGCTCTTCCTCCTCGATCCAGCACCACTCCCCACCATTCATCCCACCGCTCCTTCTGGAAGCCCTCCAGATATGCACGCTTGCACAAAGGCCTCTGGATCCAAGCGACGGAACCAGAGATGGCATCCCCTTGTTGAATCTAGGGGAAGAAATAGTGGCGGAAGAGCACCATGCTGGGGTAGAATCCGGCGAAGCCCTCGTAAAGATGGGAGAAAAGGGCCATGCATGCTACCACATTCGGCGTGAAGTTCAGAAGGTGGAAGCCATAGGTGTGCATGATGTCGCTGAAGAAATCTGAGAAAGGGGGGCAGAGGCCGCAGGAAAATAGTCGACGAAGAAGGGGTAAACCTTCTGGCCGACCTTGGCAAAGGGGGTAGGAATGACCTTAGTCGCAGGATGGCCCATTGTTTCCTTCCCCCACAAGCATAGGAACTGGTCCTTGAGCATGAGCACATCAATCATCGGAGGCAAGAGGGTGTGCTCCTTCCGCATCTTCACCAGCACGCTCTTTGGCAACTCCTTTCCCGCGGCGGCCTTGGCCACTTTCTTGCCCTTGCTAGCCTTGGGCGCCATGGCGGCTATGGAGGGGAAAGGGATTGAAAGGCGATGGAGGCATGGCGGCAGCAAGGAGAGGTGCAAAGCTCTGGTTCGGATTTGCGGGAGAAGAGAGGAACGGCGGTTCTGAGATTGGGAGAAGCAGAGGAAGTAAGTGAGCAGTGCCCCTATCGTTTTTCCTTTTTCTGGGGAAGGCGCAAGCCAGCTCTTTACCATTTACTACGAGATGACGCATGTGTGCCACGCTCATCCCACGCAAGACCCCCACGTCACGCACTCGACGCGAGTGCTGGGGAAACACAACTGCCAGAAAGATCGTGGCGGTTCGCCTCTGCCAAGCCCGCCCCCGCACTGCTTTGGGCCTGTCCCAACTTCGCCCTGCGCCTACGTGTGGCCCAGGCCCGGGGGCTCTTGTCGGTGTACAAAAGTGAGGGTACTTCTGTACCCCTTACCTGTGCACGGACGGTCGCAGCCACCCCCACAGCAGGGCATGGCGAGGCAGAGGAATACAACAGAAGGCAAGACAGACATAGGGAATATCAAGACAACTGCCCAAAGAAGCAAACAGCAAGGGACAGGCAGGACCATGCCCGGCAACAAGCCTTGCCGAGGCGACCTGTGCGCCCCCTCACGGCAAGCCCCTTGCCGGGCCAGTTTGCAAAGAGGCCCGCAAGGCAACAACCCTTGGGGCTTGAGAACTCTGACACAATCGACAATGTACAAGATCAAGACTTAAAGAGCACATGCCTGGTAGCATGCGGCTCCTCACGAAGATCGACAACCCACGAGTTCACATGGGGCCAAATGATGAAGACCCCTGGCAAGACCCTTGCCGGGGACGTCTCCAAGGCCCCCGACAAGCCTTGCCGGGGACGATCGCTGGGCCATGGCCAGGCCCGCGCTCGGCAGGGTTCCGCCAGATCACCACCACTCCAATGCGACGATAAGCATGCGAGCGAAGCAGACGCCTATGTGGCAGCATGTAGATCTTCGTGGAAGCCTACCACTTTGCCAACACAGCAGTTGTTTGGCCAGCATGGCGCTGCATGCCTCTTCGTCCCAAAGGCGTGGCAAGGCGAGGGAAGCGGCGAAGAACGGGATGGCTTCTGTTGTCGTCCCCAATAAAGCGAGAGGACACGTAGTCATCACATTAAATGCGCTTGTCCTACATGATCGGGCGATAAGCTTGTATCACTGTAGCTTGCCACCTCCCGTGTGCCACTGTGGCAACCCCTTTGTGTATAAAAGGAGGCCCAAGGCACACAGAGAGGGGATTCAGACTTTTGGACAAGGCACGCATCGTAGCTAGTTCAAAAGCTCAGGAACACTCAGATAACCAGATAAAGCAGGACTAGGGCATTACGCACCATCGCAGCCCGAACCTGGATAAAAATTCTCTGTGTCCTAATGGCTCAACCTGCTCTTCGTGCAACTAACCCCCCGCCAAACGGAGAAGGGATCCTTGTGACCCCATAGGTGATTGGTTTCCCCGACAACTTCTTGCTTAGCAAACCAACGCGTTGGCACGGCCTCCTCAGCACACCGACAAGTTGGCACCACCTGCGCAGAAACCAGACTTAGCTTCAATGCATGGTCAGCAGTCCAATGCCTCTGCCCCTATAGCCCAGCAGTTCGTCACAGCAGCACCGCCAGCTCAGCGGTCCAGCAAAGATAAACCATCTACTAAGCAGTTCGTCAAAGCTTCACCGTCTGCTCGGCAGTCTACCTTGCAGGCAACCAGACTTTCTGCCAGAAATGCTTCAAGTACCAAGAAGGAAGTGGCCAAAAAGCCTACACCCGCGACGAAGCGCGGTGGGAGAGTGAAGAAGAAAGAGAACGATTGCCTCTTGGTTAAAGCACTCATTGCCCGGAACCAAATTAACAGCAGGTTGTTCGAATCGGGGAGGAAAATTATTTCCGACGAGATGGATGATGAAGAAGTAGAATTGGTGCTTCCTAAAAGTAAAGAGTCGTACTTGAAGTACGCAATTACGTCCATGGCCAGCCATTTCTTGTGGGCGAATACTTTGATGAGTGCAGCTCCAGTTGCCGTAAGTTACATGAATATTGCATGGATCAAATGTCAACAGGTCTTCATGGTTTGCTAGTCCACTTTAACAGAGATCAATTCTGACACGATGCTGGTTCATTTGATGTGAGTTTCGAGGAATTACATCTCTTCTTCAACTTCAACGAGCTTGATGCCACTCTTGTTAGATGCCTGATTTTATAAGTACTTAACAAACTCTGATCAACTTCTCCATACAAGGCTGTAAATGATAAACAACTAACTGCATTTTATTCCTCTCAGGGGATTGAACATGCAGAGAAGAAAAAGGGAGAGTGTGTATTTCATAGGTCCTGCATTACCAAATGGAAAAAGCATTACATGGTAAGGACGAACGTGAATGGGCCGTTAAGACAGTCGTCCGTACCTTTGAAAACAAGTCCCATGCAGAATCATTTCTCTGGCCATATCATGAAAGGTGAGTCAAGTAAACAACCACGTATACGCCGATTGTCTTTCAGAATTCAACATAATTTGTAAGTTCATGGCTTTCTTAATATGTAGCCGTCACTGGACATTGGTATTCATTGTTCCAAACAAGAACACGGTTTACTACATCGATTCTCTCAGAGAGTCAACAAACGCTCAAGATCGGACGCATCTTCAGCAATTCATGGATAGGTATTGAATTCTATGAAGTTGAAATTAATTTGCATTCATATCTGGTTCAATAATTGATGTTGTCAAAATTCATCTTCATTTGCAATGTGCTCGCATTGTGGAAAACTAAACCAGGGAACCTGTTCAAGAGGGAACTACCTCTGCAGCACGAGATCGTTTCTCCGGTAACACACCGAAATCCATTATTTTTGGAAAATTTATCCAATAGTCTGCAAATACATTTTCTTACGCTAGTCAAATGTTCAAGCTTCTAATTAAACCTCTTTCTATTTTGTCCACAGAAAAAACAATACATCTAACACCGGTTAGGTTGTTCCTAACAGGACAAATACATGACTAATTCTATACAAAAAATTTCAGTGTCCTCAGCAAGAAGCAGGGACCAACCTTTGTGGATACTATGCTTGCAGACACATGATCTCCATCTGCAAATCTGTTGATAGTTGTGATGACCCTTGAGAATTAGTATCAGTAAGTCTATCTTAATTAATATCTTCTACTCCACTCATATGGCACATTTTGATCTTCAAAATACGGCAGCTCATCTTTGAACCGAGGACCCCTGAACCACTACCGGCTGGTGAATAGCTGATGGTTCAAAGATTTATTAGCCACTTCTTCCTGAATCACTACATTGATCCCACTGGTGATAATGAAGATTTTAGCATGCGTTCTCCTGAAACATTGAGTAAGATTTATCGATAAACATATATGCATGGATCCATTGTTTTCCATCTGATGAGGTCTTTGTATTTCTTACACTATGATTAATTATGTAACGCATATATGTGTGGACAAATCATTGGAATTTAGCTACCATATGTTCAATTGTAATTGTTGTGAAATCTGATGAATGTTCTTCCTGTGGACACTATTTGTTCAATTAAATATTGTGGCGAATTTTTTTTTGCGTGCTGATTCAGAATGGGATATTCTTGTTTATTTGTTCAATTGAATATTGTGGCCAATTTGCTTTATGCGTGCCGATTCAAAATGGGATATTTTTGTTTATTTGTTCAATTGAATATTGTGGCGAATTTGATTTTTGCATGCCGATTCAAAATGGGATATTTTTGTTTTAACCTGGAAATTACTCCGCACACGGTTCAACTAAATGAGTGTGTGCGATCCACATTGGAAAGCAAATGTCAGTCGTAGTGGAACTGTCGGTGATACACAGCAGATCGCAAACGATTTGCAGTGCTACTACGTGTGCGTAGGCTCTCCGGAACCGTTTGGGATATCAAGTTATCGCACACGGGAACTCGGAGTAAACCGTGCCCAATGTAAAATACAATCCCAGTCGTAATTTTTTCAGGAAACGTGTAGGATCCCAAACGAAAAGCACACGTCACTCTAGCCGCAACTGTCGGTGATACACAACAAATCACAAACGGTCTGCAGCACTTGTATGTGTGCGAAGGGGCTCTTGAACCGTTTGTGATTGAACCTTATCGCAGACGGTAAATGTTGGGAGAACCTGTGCGATGGAGTCTTGCATGGCAGACGGGTTTCGCAGAAAACTCACGTGTGATAGGGCACATATCGCACACAGTTCATATGTTGGCCCGTCTGCCTTGCATACTGTTTCCCAAACGGTTCATTACGACACACCGTTTGGTTTCACTATGTCATTAATGTTTAATCACTGATCCTACATGTGCGAAAGAATTTAGTGTGTGCTGCATCGCACACGATTACGTTTTGCAAGGCCTTTGGATCATGGCTCCATATCCGAGACGGTTTCTGAGTCGTGTGGGAAGGACCCCCTATCGCCCACACTCACTTGGCGACGGTTTCAAATGACGTCACAGAAAGGGGTTTAAAACCGTTAGTATAGCACCGATACACGATGGGTCATGGAAAGGACCCCCGACACCAGTGATACATGATGTTCCATCCTGTTTAGGCACTAGTATAATAGGAACAACACAAGGACTAATAGATTCACGTATATAACCTTTGTCGAGCAGCTCCTATACTTGACGCATAATCTCCTTTGTCTCCTCCGGATTGGTACGATATGGTGCACGGTTGGGTAGCGATGCACCAGGAATTAAGTCAATTTGATGCTCAATCCCTCGAATAAGTGGAAAACCTAGTGGCACATCTTGTGGAAAGATGTCAGCGAACAACTGCAAAATGTTAGTGACAGCAGGAGGCAAAGAGGAAGGAACGTCCTCGAATGAAAATAATGCCTCTTTGCACATGAAAGCATAGCAAACAGGTTTGTTGAAATCTAGATCATCAATACTAGATTTGGTGGCAAGTAAACATCCACTTTTCAATTTAATTCCAGAAGCAACATTAGATGGTTAATTATTAGGCTTCATTTGTTGCTCAAATTCTTTTGCCACAATCTGATTTTCACTCTTATTGTGCTCCTATTTTGTTTACTAGCTCTATTAATATCATCTTTCAAAATGTGTTCAGGAGTCATAGGAAGCAATGTAATATGTTTATCCTTATCAATAAGAGTATACTGATTGTTTCTACCATGGTGTATAGAATTTTTATCAAATTTCCATGGTCTACCAAGTAATAAGGAACATGCTTGCATGGGTACCACATCACAATCAACATAATCGACATATGTAGCGATACTAAAATGCACACGAACATTACGTGTGACCTTAACCTTGCCGCTGTTCTTGAACCATTGCATGTAGTAATGATGCGTATGTGGTCTTGTGGTGAGATACAGCTTCTCCACCATCTCCATGCTAGCCAAGTTGCTGCAGCTCCCTCCATCTATGATGACGCGAACACAATGTTCCTTCACAACTCCCGTTGCATGGAACAAATTGTGCATATGATTTTGCTCAGCTTGTGTGACTTCCACACTCAAAACATGTTGAGCGACTAAACCTTCATACATGTCAGCGTCTTCAGCAGCCATGTATTGTGTCTCTTGTTCAGAAGCATCTCCACCGTGTTCTTCACTTGTAATAAGAGCCAAAATCTCTTCATCATAGTCACTAGCAAACTCATACCCACCACCCACAGTACCAAACATCATAGGCTTAGATTGTCATTCTCTCACATAATGACCTCCACCCTTGCAATGAAGACAAATAATATCATGTGTTTGCACTATTGATGACATGGATGAAGAGCTCTATGCATGACCGGAAGGTATGCTCTTGGCAGATAGTGGTGGTTGTGCCTGCTTTCTTGTATCACGGTTGGAGGTGATAGCTGACGGAGGTGCCGGTGCAGCAGAACGTGTGGAAGTAGAGGATGCACATGGTGTCCATGATGAAGTTTGGTCTGCTGAAAAGTTAGTCCGCGCCAATGTGTGTCGATCCTGCACTTCACGTTTAGCTTTGCAAGCAAGATAGAATAAATGATTGATATTGTTATACTTGTTATACTCTAAAATGGTCTGAATCTTTCTATTTATCCCACCCATAAAGCATGCAAGCATAGCTTCGTTATCCTCAACAATACCACATCTAATCATGCTAGTTTGTAATATTCCTCCACAGAATTTTTTCCCTATCTTAAACGCTGCAATTTTTGAAGTAATTCACGTTGATAATTTGGTGGAACCCAACGAGTATGCATAGCATTTTCCAAAGTAGGCCAAGTAGTTGGGATATTATCATGATATAATCTACAATGTTCAGACCACCAAACACAAGCAAAACTAGTGAATGTACAAACAGCAGCAGCAACACTTTTATCCTCAGGATGTTGTAAACATGTAAAATGTTGTTCAGTTTCTAACTCGCAAGTAAGAAATACAACAGGAATGTATCTACCATCAAAAGTCAAAATATTCAACTTTAGTTTAGGAAGATGGTCATGATCTCGTACCTGAGGTGGTGGTGCAGCCATGTCATTGCGAATATATGCATGAGGACGACCAGGTGGTGGTGCTGGTGGTTGCACGTAGTTATGGTTGTGCACCTCCTAATCCTCGTAATTGCCCTCATAATCATCGTCCTCCTCGGCAGTAGCAGCAGGAGCCGCAGAAGCAACAACAACAGTAGCAGCGGCACCAGAATTTTGGCCCTCCTCAAGAGGAACACGCTTTACCCAGTGAAGGGCTGGATCGCGACATGGAGGTGGTTGTGGTCGTTGTTGTTGCAATGGTGCAACATGATAACCCATAAGTATGGGGATGAATTGTAGCCTTTCTTGATAAGTGAGAATGTCGAACCCAACAAGGAGCTAAAGGTAGAATTTATACTCTCTCAAGTTCTATCAACCACCGATACAACTCTACGGACGCTTGACGTTCGCTTTCCCTAGAACAAGTATAAAACTAGAAGTACTTTGTAGGTGCGATAGGATAGGTTTGCAAGATAATAAAGAACACGTAAATAAAAGCTAGGGGATGTTTAGATAAATAAACAATTAAGTTAGTTTTATTAGAGAGATTTTTGTCACAAGAAAGTTATTTGTCCCTAGGCAATCGATAACTAGACCGGTAATCGTTATTGAAATTTTATATGAGGGAGAGGCATAAGCTAACATACTTTCTCTACTTGGATCATATGCACTTATAATTGAAACTCTAGCAAGCATCCGCAATTACTAAAGATCATTAAGGTAAAACCCAACCATAGCATTATAAGGTATCAAGTCCTCTTTACTCCCATATGTAACAACCCCCTTACCCGGGTTTAAGCTTTTGTCACTCTAGCAACCTGCTATAAGCGAATCATGAACATATTGCAACACCCTACAGCGGGGATCCCTCACGCTTGCACGACACGGAGAGCACCATAGGACAACACCAATAATAAAACATACAACTCAAACCAATCATGATCATCAATCAACCCATAGGACAAAACGGATCTACTCAAACATCATAGGATAGCCACATAACATTGGATAATAATATATAGCATTGAGCACCATGTTTAAGTAGAGGTTATAGCGAGGAGAGGTGTTACACTGCTGCATAGAGGAGGAGAAAGAGTTGGTGATGACAGTGGAGAAGTTGTTGGTGTAGATTGTCATCACGATGATGGCCCCGGTAGTGTTCCGGCGGCTCCGGTAGAGAGGGGGAGAGAGCCCCCTCCTCCTTCTTCTTCTTCCTTGACCTACCCCCGGATGGGAGGAGGGTTTCCCCTCTGGTCCATCGCCTCCGTGGCAGCAGAGGGGCAAGAGCCCCTCCGATATTGGATCTCTCTCTGTTTCTCTTATGTTTTGCGACCCTGTTTTCTGGCCTTTCACCGTTTTTTAAATATCCGGAGATCCGTAACTCTGATTGGGCTGAAATTTGAACACGATTTTTATCCGGATATAAGCTTCCTTGCGGCCGTAGGACACCTTCAACCAACCTTTGGGGTGGCCACAAGCCTGTCAGGTACGCCCTAGGTAGGGGGCGCGCCCCTCGGGTATCATCTCACATTGATTCCGCTTCCCAAAATCACATATGTTCCAAAAAAATCTCTGTGAATTTTTATTGCGTTTGGACTATGTTTGATATGGATATTCTGCGAAACAAAAAATATGCAACAAACAGGAACTGGCACTGGGCACTAGATCAATATGTTAGTCCCAAAAATAATATAAAATGTTGCCAAAAGTATATGAAAGTTGTAGGATATTGGCATGAAACAATCAAAAAATTATAGATACGACCGAGACATATCAACATCCCCAAGCTTCTATTTACTTACAACTCTACACTACTGCAGGATGCTGCTAACGTGACACTACAATCAGAGACCCTTCGATGAAACTGTGTGCGATGCATTAATCACAAACGGTGATGTAGAAAACCCGTCAAAAAAGATGCAAAACGTTTGCGATGGTGGATACATCAAACACGGTTTAAACTTTAGATGCATGTGCGATGCGGGACATACAGTTGATCCATATGAACTGTTTGTGATGAGATAGAACAACAGAAATGGGCAGCCAGATCAAGGTGTGTGTGATATATGGCATACAGTTCACCCTAATAAACTATTTGTGATGAGGTGGAACAAAAGAAATAGGCAGCCAGATGAAGGTGTGTGCGATATACGGCATACAGTTCACTCCGGTGAACTGTTTGTAAATAGGCAACACAAAAGAAACAGTCAACCAGATGAAGGTGTGTGCGATATATGGCATATAGTTCACTCGGATGAACTGCTTGTGTTGAGCCAAGAGAGCAGAAACAGTTCAACTTAACAAGTTGTCTGTGATACGCGACAAAGAGGTCTGTAATTTGAAATGTGTGGGAACACCGATAACAACACAGACGATTCCTGTTAACAAGCCATGTGTGTTGTGGGCAAATGATTGCTGGTATACAATTGTGAGTGATTGATGAAATCATCACCGATGGGTTCCATTGTTTAGTCCGTGTGCGATGTGATTTGCTCTATCTATAGAACATCAACATATATACTTATAAGAACGATATTGCATAACCAAATTAAGCATACAATTACATAAGTGACTACACACATAACATTTCCACACACCAAAGTAAGCAATTACATGCATACTAAACTAGGAGAAACAAGCATCTAATCATCTACATCTTGTTGCGATGATGCTTGCCATTGCTCTGCTTTCGGCTGGATCCCTGGCCGTTTTGGCCGCATACACGACGTGAAATTTGTTGAGTTTCTCCATCCAGGCCGAGTGCCAGGCATGCTTGTCCTTATTGTAGGAATCCTTCATGTCTCTGTAGTAGGGGTTGATGATGGCCTCAGCGAGGTGAACCAGTGAGTCCTTCTCATGCTCCTTGCTGGCCCAGATCTTGTATTGGCCCTGGATGTCGACAAGATTCTGGGAGGCGATGCCCAAATTCTTGAGCACCTTTACATTGTTGGTGATGTCCACCGTAGAGAACATGTAGTGGGCGCTGTCGACAAACCTAGCAAAACACTCACAAGGCCTTGTGGCCAGGCAGTAGTGGTAGACGAGGACGCGATTGCGCACGCACATCTGGGCGACGACGACCTTGGGACGAGACCCGGCACGAGCACAGGTGTACTCGAGGTCGAACCTGACCACCTTGTACTTCTCCTCAGCAAGCAACAACTCCATGATGTGGATGGAGTGCTCCACCAAGACCAGGTTATTTGTGTGCACCACCGAGAGCTCCGTGAACCATCTGTGGGTGTCCACCACAACATGCATGGTGAACTGCTACTCCTTGTCGGTAGCCGCTTGGAGCGCCATTGGAGCCGCGCAGGATACCCTCTAAGAATTTGTCGTCGTGGGTGTGCTTCTTGCAATAGTGGGGCACGGTCAAAAAGGTTGAAGAGACACAAGGGTTAAATGTCCACTGTAATAAATGGGGGCCGGCCGGCCTGTAATCGTCACGTCTTGTCACTGCATTCATACTGGAGGATTCCATTGCATGCTTGAGAACCCCGCACGTGTTTCATTTGACCAAGGTGGGCTCGAAGAGGCGCTAAATGTATCGTTGTTGAGCCTGCTCCCGAGCAACCGCGCAGTTTACCGTGCAAGATTCTTGCCCGGCTAGTTTGGCCACGCGTCGGCTAGAAGAGGGGAAAATCATGGGCGTTTATTGGCAAAAAAGCTTTGTAAAAATGAAGTGTGTGGAATGACTTTGATCATAAGTTTACCCATGGGTGATGATGTGAAAGTTACAGAGAAGGGTGATGATGCGCTCTACAGGGCACACGTTTGAAGAAACCAACTATGTGCAATAGTGGCGAAGATTGCAGTCGAGTTAGCTACAGATCATTTGCGATGAGATCGACAAGGGAAACACACTCGAGAATGGTTAATAAAATCTAAGTGCATTGCATATTAAGGTCAAAATAGTACTACCAATATATGAGTCTCATACAATGCCATTTCTACGATTGTACCACAAAAGCTCGAAATATTACAAGGTTCAAATTCCAGAGTTATATGGCTCAAATTCGAAGATTACAAGGTTCAAACTCATATTAGAAATGAAATTTAGCTCATCGGTTGCAAATGCCCGCGCTAACCTGCTGAACATGGATATAAGAGAGGTTTAAACTAATATTACCACTTGTAAGGCTGGTTTCGAAACCTCATCATTTTTGCAAAGGGACCAACCACTGAGAAGTCATGTATGGGGTTGACATGATGGCTTCTAATTACTCTGTCATCTGAAGTTCCAAAATGAAATTCAGCTTTTTAGAGCCTTTTCCATTCTGTCGTAGCCGCCGGCGCTGATCAACAAACCATTCATTTTTGCAAAGTAAATGTAGGGCAAACCTCATTACCTTCAACACCCTTGCTCTGACAACAAAGAACCTGGCGAATATAATCTTCGGTAAGGTCCCTCAGTATGAGTTCAAAGTAATTTCTAAGAGATGCAGATCTAGGGATTCGATGTGATTGTTATATTGTATCACATTTGTTGGAGATATGCCCTAGAGGCAATCATGTATGATGATATTTCCTATGTGTTTATGAATAAAGTAAGTCCTTGGATGTAATCAATGATACTTGTTGGCAAGTACGTGACTTGTCTGTGAGATCTTGTGTTGTATGATACATCCTAAATTGTCCCTAGTCGCAAGTGACGTGTGGGCATACATCGGACTAGACTAGCATATGACACGGTGGATGGCTCGGTCTCACTAGCCATGGAGCATTGGATGCTAACCGGATAGTATGGACTCGGAAGGATCTGGTCGGATTCGACGTAGTCGAATCCGAGTCGAGATAAGGTTCGAGTCAGATAGACCCAACTATGAGATGCAACGATATGTCATCTGTGAGTCTCTAGTACAACATACGTTCTATGTCCTAAGACCTGAGCTGACGCATGTACTCGAGATGCTGACAGACTTGCTTTGGGCCGACCAAACGCTACTCCATGACTGGGTAGTTACAAAGGTAGGTTTCGGGTTTGTCCAGTCCCATGCTGCGAGACATGGTCGAGCAAGATGGGATTTGCCCCTCCGATCAGGAGAGATATACTCTGGGCCCCTCCTGTGATCCGACCAGGATAAGCATGGCCATGGGACAAGGATTATGAGATAATCCGGTTTGTGGTCAGCATCACTGGAACGAGAAAGAGGTCGGGCTAGCATAAGGATGACAATCTCGCCTTAAGCCCGACAACATATATCGTGTGGAAAAGGGAACAGAAGTGTGACATGTTGTACAGGTTCGCCTAACCAGCTAGAGGCCGCTACCAACCGTGCAGTTCGGAGGTGATCCGAACTGCGACCAAGCCGACTTGAACCTAAGGGGTCGCGCGCTTAAGGGAAGGAACCTATGAAGTCGGATCCGAGGACACTGGTCGGATGTGATCCGAGCTATATTCGGATTGTGGCCGAGTAGACTTGTGGGCTTTAGGGTCCGTGCGAGGCCCAAGTGTTGAGCCCGCGACGGACAGCTATATAAAGTGGAGGTGCGACACACTTGTAACATCCCAAATTTTCAATTTGGAATGTTATACAGTAGATCATCATTGCATATCATATTTTATTGCATTTTGGTTTGATCCTAGAAATTCTATGCAACTCAAGGACCCACGGAGAGAGTTGGCAATTTCGTTATTTTCATATTTGAGTTTTCTCAAATTTTGAAAAGAGGATCGTTTGATTTTAATTATTTTCTCTTCGAATATTTCTGTTATAAAAATAAAAGAGAGGGGATAAAATGACTTTCCCAAAATAAAGAAATATTGGATATTTAATGTTAAAATCAAATAAGGATTTTATTCGGAGTTTTATCGCTATTTTTTTGAATTAGGAAAAATATGTGTTTTTCAAAATTGCATTATAGGCCCAAATAAATGTTCACTTTGTCCGCTATATTTTTAGAGGACGGGGAAAATTTATTTCAGGATTTTTGGAGTCGGTTTAGTATTTCTTTTATTTGTTTTTCTGCGTGGAATTATAAAAAAAGATACCGGCTTACCGGGCTGTGTCCGACCCGGACACCTCAGCCCGGGCGGCCTTTAAAGCCCGAAGGCCCAAGCCGCCGCCAGCCACCGCCTCGCCTCGGTTTCTGCGCCACCGCCGCCGAAATCCACCGCCGCCGCTGACGCCACCGGGGAGCGTCGCCGTCGCCGCAAGTTCCGCTGCCGCCGTTTCCCACCTCGCCGTCGGAGCCCCGCGCCGCGGATCCCCGCTGCCACCCGACCCCGTCGCCCTTCACCGCTGCCGGTCGCTGTCGCCACACCCTCCGCCGACCACCGCCGGATCCGCCGCCGCCCTCGCCGGATTCGTTGAGGTAGCCTCCGCCGCCGCGGTTTTCGTTAGAAAACCGTGGGTTTTTTTAGAAATCGCGGTTGTTTTTTAGATCGGTTTATTTTTTCCCGGTTTAGTTATTTAGCGAACGCCCGTCCGTTCGTTCGATTTAACGAACGGTTTTCACCCGTTAGCCGCAGACAGCGAACACTCGTTCGTTAGCCTGTTCGTTAGTTTTTTCTTTTTCCAGGGATTTTCCGCGATTATTTTCGATCGTGATTTCTGCCCTGATTTGCGTTTTAGTTTATCTTTTCGCTCGTTTATCGGAATTAGGCGATTCAAGCTCCTAGAGTTTAGTCTCGATGCCCTCTTTCTGTTTAAACAACTTAAAACAAGTTTTTGCTACTGTAAAATTTGACTTAAGTCCAGATTAGTAAACGAAGCTTGTTTCTTTCGCAGTTTGAGTTTCGTTGCTTCGTTTGATTTAATTCTTTTTGCAAAGCAGAGTTCTTAAGTTGAACTTTCTGGTTAGATCTCTTACTTGAGTTTTACTCGTGCTTCTAGTTGAGTGCTTATTGTATGTTTGTTTGTTTGCGGTAGAGTACCTGAAGTGCGAAGCGTGCTACTACGAGTCTCTAGGTTTTACGGATCATCAGCAAGGCAAGTAACACTTTGATCTTACCTCTTTACGACCCAGTTTTATTGCATTAGATCAATCCTCAAACAATTGCATGGTTAGGATCTGATTTTAACATGGGGGTTTTGGGGTAGTACCTATTGCCCTGTTTATTACCAAACCTTTGGGAAGTTACTACTACGTTGCTTATATTGCTATCTATGCTTGTAGACGTGGATTGGGTGAGTGTATCCATGACAGATGTGAGTATTGTTATTTAATGGTTAACTTAAGGTGGCTACTTATACACATCTGGCTGGATTGAGGCACCTGGCGACCCAGAGTTGCCTGTTTTTTTGTGAAATCCCGGGGTTACCGTGTGATTATCCTATGGACTGCCACCCAGGCTCAAAGGGATCATAAGATTATTCATGCTAGAAACTTTTGTGTGCAGCCACAAGCTATTGTGGGCTCTAGCATAGTTGAGTACGTTGCAAGACCTCTTTCAGTGGTGGGCTAGCAGATGTAGGGGAAAGTAGGTGTAACTGTCCACCCAGAGTAAATAGTTATTGTTTCAGAAAGACTGTGTCTCATTTGTCCGACCATGGATGTATTCGAGTCTTGTGGGGAATAGTGCGCAAACCTCTGCAGAGTGTAAAAACTAATCATGGTTAGCCGTGTCCCCGGTTATGGACGTTTTGAGTATCTAGTTCTTGGATTATCATGTTGATCTCATCACTATAAATATAAAATTATTGGGTTTAATGATGATGTTTAATTGGGATTGAGTTGGAGGAATCTTCTCAATGTTTAACAACCACCATGATAGTTAAATAAAGTTTATTCCTTTGTTGTATGGAAAATTTGGCTTTATGCAAAACTGTAACCATAGAGCTTTCCACCAGCCATATATGCATGTAGTGATAGCATTATTCTGTTCATTACTCTCTTGTGTTACATTGCCAGCATATTCCATGTGCTGACCCGTTTCGGGCTGCAACGTTCAAGTTGCAAACTTTTCAAACGATGAGTAAGGTGCCATACATCGTTGTCTTTCACTCAGTGATGCCGTTGGAGTTGATGGACTCACTTTATCTTCCAAGCCTCCCGTTGTTATTGTTTTAGATGGCCTTAAGCCATATTTATTGTAATAAGTTCTCTTTTGAGACATTCGATGTAATAAGTGTGTGATTGAAACTCTTATAAATCCTCAAGTACTAGTCAGCATTATCGATCCAGGGATGAAACTGATGCACAGAGATCAGACTGTTTGAGGTCTAGTCGCTACAAGATGGTATCAGAGCACACGCTGACTGTAGGACATGACCACTAAGCTAAATCCCTAGATCACTACTCTCTTCTCATTTCTGACTTCTCTCCCTTTTCTACTCTTTAGGATGGCGGATGCAAGGAACAAGTTCGCGCAACCGGATGAAGATACACCTTTTGGACGCCACTTGAAGGAAGTCACTAGGTACCTGAACATTGGAATACCAAGCTTCACCGGGACCTACAGCGCCACTTTACCAGAAGAGGAGCGTTGGATGATTCGAGTTCAAGTTCCAGGAAGGATGTTCATGCCAGTCACTGAGCCTATAGAGTTTTCCTTTGATGCACCAACCTGGAGTCTAGGAAAGAGCATGGCAGCCCACATCACCATGGGACGCATTGGAGAAGTTTACCACAAGGATCTCAAGGATACTATCTACCAGATTTGTGGGCGCCGAGATGAGCAATGGGAGATGATCAGCACTAGGAAGGATAGATCTGTTGCAGCTTTCATCCAGGAGTTAAACCAGCACATTCATCGCCATGAGAACCAGATGTGCGCAGGTATTGTAAGTGCATCTAGTGCCCCTTAGTGATTTTGGTGTATTGAAGACTTATAGGTTAAGGGACTAATGTGTTTGTGAGTGTACACAGGTCTATAAGTCTATGAGGAGTTTGATATTTACAGAGAAAGTCGACCCCTAAAAATGAAGTTCTTCGACTGAAGACTTTGATATTCTGAAGACTTTGAAAGTGAAGAAATTGGTGTGACCTTGAAGACTTGGTATTCATTTGAGGAACATGAAGCGTGAAGACTTTTGTTTTCGTAGTTTCATTTTCTCTTTCTTGAGTCATAGGAAACACCGTACTGTTAAAGGGGGTCGAGGAAATACTAAGGAAAAATTTCCATGTGATGCTCAACTCAAAATCCTACACCTACCAATCCCTTCGAGTGAAGCCTTTGGAAATCTCATACAGTTCAGTCACTTTCTTCAGTGACAGAGACGAAGTTCTTCTGGTCGCTGATGAATTTGTTCTGACTGAGTTAGGAATTCGCTAGTGCGAATTGCCTACACAGTGAGGAACATGATAGCCCTGAGGAATTTGAGAGTCAAATTTCCGACCGTTGCTGTGCTGCGCGCCAACTGTCCCAATATATCTTATCCACCTAACGGTCATATCACTGAAGGGCATTTATGTCTTATCATGTCGGGCTGCTCCCTAGGCTATAAATAGCCGCCCCCTACAACCACTAGCTGGTTGGCTGCTCCGAGAGAACTTGACACTTGTCATTTGAGAGCAACCTATCCTCCGAGGACTTTGAGCGAAAATCATCAAGTGAGGAAAACCCAAAACCAAACCCCTACAAACCCAAAGTGATTGAGCATCACTGAAGAAATTGATCCAGCGTGGATTCGATGCTTGTTACCTTTGAAGAATGTGCTTCTTCCAGACGGTTAGGCGTCATGGTCTAGAGCATCCAAGAGGAATTGTGGATCGCCGAGTGTCCAAGTCTGTGAAGGTTTGGAAGTTGCCTGAAGACTTACCACGAGTGATTGGACAAGGTCTGTGTGACCTTAGTTCAAGGAGAATACGGTGAGGACTGGGTGTCCTGAGCTGCGTGCTCAGCGACTGGGTGTCCGGGACTGTATGTCCTCGAGTTTAAATACTCAGCCGCTCCAACCAGACGTACAACTGAGACAGCAGTTGGAACTGGTCTACCAAATCATTGTCTTCACCAACCTAACTGGTTCTATTTCCTCAACCCTTTCATTTCCTCATTACTGTGTTGAGTGTTTGTTCATATCTATGCTTGAAGACTTTGACTGAAGACTTTCTCAATTTCCTCAGTTCAATTTCTTCAGTCTGTTTGTCTTCATCTTGTGTTATCCTGTGATTACGCTTTCTGTACTCTGTGCTAGTTTTCATTTCATCATGATGACCATGCTTGTATTCTGTTATGCTTACTTCTGAGTACTTATTCCGCTGCAAGTAGTTCTTTGCTAAGGAATTTCCTCACCGGCAAATTCCTTAGTGAAGAATTCATAAAAATCGCCTATTCACCCCTCCTCTAGTCGATATAACGCACTTTCATGTATGATAGATCTGAAGAAGGCAATGACCAGGATCACGGAACTGGAGGAAGAACTCAAGTCTACACGCGATGGATATGAGGAGGAAATGATGATACTCATGGAGAAGAATGACGATTTGACGAAGAAGCTAGGAGTATTCATGGGAGACCCCGCGCCAGGAGGAGAAGACGACGATTCCACTTGCCCGGCAAACTACATCAGCATCGATGACACCGACTCGAACCCCGCCGATAGCGATGATGACTTTGTTGATGAAGCTGGAGCAGATATCATGGAGTCTTCCACCGATCAATTTTTCTAGTCGACCACTATAACAGTAGTAGTATTGCCCCATGTATATAGTATAGTCCAAGAACTTTTGTAACGATAGTTAGATAGATGTATGCCCTTGTTTGAATTGATTGAAGTGTTATGTTTGTGTTTGTCTCATGTGCATATGGGTAGTGTTTTCCCTCTAGATATCATTCTATTATATTTTCTCATCTTTTCTAAACCCATCCGATGCCTCTGAGACGCGACATCGGATTTGCTTTACCACCAGAGCTCACTCAGTTGATCCAGCAGCAGAATGCATTGATGCAGATACTAGTCCAGAATCAGAATCAGGGGAACAACAACAACAATAACCCACCACCACCACCACCTGTTGATCACTTAGCCTGTTTTCTAAGGCTGGATCCGCCGGTGTTCTCTAGTAGCATTGAGCCGATTGTTGCAGATGATTGTCTCCGCAAGATTGGAAGGGATTTGGCCACTACAGGATGCACAGATGCGGAGAGAGTGCGTTTTGCCGCACATCAACTCGATGGACCCGCAGCATCATGGTGGGACAATTTCACAGCCACTTACCCCATCGACACTGTCACATGGGACCAGTTTTAGCAGGCTTTTCGTACTGCCCATGTTTCAGCAGGAGCTATGGCCATGAAGAAGCGTGAGTCTCGCAACTTACGCCGAGGAGGACGCACAGTTGGCCAGTATGTGGATGATTTTAGTAAGTTAGCATGTTATGCTCCAGATGACGTTGCTACGGATGCAGCTAAGCAGGAGAAGTTTCTGGAAGGACTGAATGATGAGTTGAGCATGCAGTTGATGCTGGCAACCTTCAACAACTACCAGGAGTTGGTAGATAGAGCTCTCATGATTGAAGGGAAGCAGCAGCAGATTGACAACCGCAAGAGGAAGTATGGACAAGGGAAGTACAATTCTGGAGCTTAGCAAAGACCCAGTTTTACCCCGAACTTGGGAGGACCCCTTCAACATAACCATGGAGGTCACAATCACAATGGAGGAAGTTCGCACAACCATAGTGGCCCCAAGAATGGGAATGCTAATGGAGGAAGCAACGGTCAGAACTGTTCGAACCCAGCAATGCCCGCCAAGAAGGATCTAAGCCACATTACTTGCTACAAGTGCCAGAAGACTGGACATTATGCCAATGAATGTCCTGAAGATAAGAATGGAAATGGCAATGGAAGCTCTGGGAAGAAGCCCAACCCTTTCAACAGGGGACTAGTGAACCACGTTAACGTGGAGGAGGTTGAAGCACAGCCAGATGCAATAATAGGTAAGTTTTTGGTTAAGTCATTTACTGCAATCGTTCTTTTTGATACTGGTGCATCGCATTCATACATATCAAGGGGATTTGTGGATAAGTATAAAGTGCCCACCAAAGTTCTTAGAACACCTATGTTAGTAAGCTCGCCAGGAGCGGAGCATATGGCGAGCCAAGGATGTTTTCAGATGCCATTGACCATAGGTAGGCATGTATTCCCCTCGGATCTGATAATTCTGGAGTCGCAAGGTTTGGATGTGATTCTGGGTATGGATTGGCTATCGATGTATGGAGGAAACATCGATTGCGTCAGCAAGTCAATTATGCTTACCACCCCAGAAGGAAGAAGGATAAGGTATGTATCCCGGCATGTGCCTAAGAGGACTTAAGTGAATTCCTTATCAGGAGTTGTACAGGAGGAAGTACCAGTGGTGAAGGATTTCCCTGATGTATTTCCAGAGGAGTTGCCAAGCATGCCACCGGATAGAGACATTGAGTTTTTTGATTGAGCTTTTGCCAGGCACAGGGCCAATATTTAAGAAACCGTACAGGATGCCCGCAAACGATTTGGAGGAAATTAAGAAGCAGATTGAGGAGTTACTGGATAAAGGCTATATTCGCCCAAGTTCGTCACCTTGGGGATCACCAATGCTTATAGTGGAGAAGAAGGATGGATCGTTGAGGATGGTTGTTGATTATCGTGGATTGAATGAAGTGACCATCAAGAACAAGTACCCACTGCCGATGATCAATGATTTGTTTGACCAATTGCAAGGAGCTAAAGTATTTTCCAAGATCAATCTACGATCAGGATACCACCAGCTGAAGATTCGAGAGCAGGATATACCTAAGATAGCTTTTACCACAAGGTACGGGCTATATGAGTATACCGTTATGTCATTTGGTCTGACTAACGCACCTGCCTATTTCATGAACATGATGAACAAGGTGTTTATGGAGTTTTTGGATAAGTCGTCGTGGTGTTCATTGATGACATATTAGTCTACTCGAAGAATGAAGAGGAGCATAAGGAGCATTTGCGTTTGGTACTTGGGAAACTCAGAGAACATCAGTTATACACCAAGTTCAGCAAATGTGAGTTTTGGTTGAGGAAGTTGGATTCCTCGGACATGTTATATCCAGAGAAGGAATAGCAGTAGACCCCACCAAGGTTGTCACTGTGACAAATTGGGAAGCACCCACGTCAGTTGGAGAGATCCGGAGTTTCCTTGGACTCGTGGGATACTACTGGAGGTTCATTGAGAATTTCTCGAAGATTGCAAAGCCCATGCCGGAGTTGTTGAAGAAGGACACCAAGTTCAAATGGACTGAGGAATGTGAGGCCAGTTTTTAGGAGTTGAAGAAACGTTTAGTTACAGCTCCAGTGTTGATTCTGCCAGATCAACGCAAGGATTATCAAGTGTATTGTGACGCTTCTCGTCGAGGACTTGGAGCAGTGCTTGTGCAGGAAGGAAGGGTTGTTTCATATGCCTCACGACAGCTTAAACCCCATGAGTTGAATTATGCTACCCATGATTTGGAGTTAGCAGCCGTTGTGCATGCGTTGAAGACATGGAGACATTTTCTCATCGGAAATCACTGTGAGGTGTACACGAACCACAAGAGTTTGAAATATATCTTCACGCAGAAGGAGTTAAATCTCAGGCAAAGGAGATGGTTGGAGCTCATTAAGGATTATGATATGAGGTTGCATTATCATCCCGGAAAGGCTAGTGTAGTAGCCGATGCGTTGAGCCGCAAGAGCCATGTCAACACACTCATGACCGGAGAGTTACCCCAAGAGTTAGCAGAGGATCTTGTCGAGCTATGTTTGGAGATAGTTCCGAGAGGCTATGTAGCAGCATTGGAGATTCAGTCTACTTTGATGGATAAGATCAGAGAAGCTCAGAAGACGGACAAGGAGATTGCTGAGATAAAGGAAAGGATGAGCAAAGGAAAAGCTAAGGGATTTTGTGAGGATGAGCACGATACTTTATGGTTTGAGGACCGCTTATATGTGCCTAATGAGCCGGAGATCAGGAAGTTGATTCTGCAAGAGGCCCATAATTTGCCGTATTCAATTCACCCAGGAAATACCAAGATGTATCTGGATTTGAAGGATAGTTTCTGGTGGACCGGAATGAAGAAGGATATTGCGGAGTATGTAGCAGTTCGTGATGTATGTCATAGAGTAAAGGCAGAGCATCAGAAGCCAGCAGGATTGCTACAGCCATTGCCGATACCTGAATGGAAGTGGGATAAGATAGGCATGGATTTTATTACCGGATGGCCCAGGACTCGTTCAGGCTGTGACTCGATATGGTTTGTAGTCGATCGTTTGACAAAGGTAGCTCATTTCATCCCAATGAAGACCACTTACACCAGTGCTAAGTTGGAAAAGATATACATGACCAGGATCATATGTCTGCATGGAGTTCCGAGGACCATTGTATCAAATAGAGGAATCCAGTTTACCTCAAAGTTCTGGAATCAGTTGCACAAAACTTTGAGTACCAGGCTAGAGTTCAGTACTACCTTTCATCCACAGACAGATGGACAGACCGAGAGAGTCAATCATATTCTGGAGGATATGTTGAGAGCTTGTGCGTTATATTATGGATCTAGTTGGGACGACAATTTGCCATATGCAGAGTTCTCTTACAACAATAGTTATCAAGACAGTTTGAAGATGGCCCCTTTCGAAGCTCTATACGGAACGACCTGGAGGACACCGTTGTTATGGGATGAAGTTGGAGACCGTCAGTTGTTTGGACCAGATTTGATTAAAGAGTCTGAACAGAAGGTTAAGCTGATTCGCGATAGACTGAAGGTAGCCCAGTCCAGGCAGAAGAGCTATGCGGATTCTAAACGCAAGGAGACAGTTTACGAAGCCGGAGACAGAGTTATCTTCGTGTGTCCCCACTTCGAGGAGTTAAGCGATTTGGAGTTAATGGAAAGTTAGCACCATGTTTTGGGGGGCCATACAAAGTTTTGGAACGTATGGGAGAGGTTGCTTACAAGTTGGAGTTGCTAGAAGGATTGTCAGGAGTTCACGATGTGTCCCACGTTTCCCAGTTGAAGAAGTGCCACGCAGAGATGGCTGATATTCCTCTATGAGACACAGTTCCACTAGAAGCAATTCAGTTGGATAGCGATATGACCTACGAGGAGAAACCAGTTAGGATTCTCGAGTTTGCCAGGCAAGTCACACGTAGCAAGGTTATCAAGTTCTGCAAAGTTCAGTGGAGCCACCATACCGAGGATGAAGCCACCTGGGAACGAGAGGAAGACCTACGGAAGGATCACCCTCACCTATTTTCTAGCCAACCCGAATCTCGAGGGCGAGATTCATCTTAAGGGGGGTAGGTTTGTAACAACCCAAATTTTCAATCTAGAATGTTATACATTAGATCATCATTGTATATCATATTTTATTGCATTTTGGTTTGATCCTAGAAATTCTACGCAACTCAAGGCCCCACGGAGAGAGTTGGGGATTTTGTTATTTTCATATTTGAGTTTCTCAAATTTTGAAAGGAGGATCGATTGATTTTCATTATTTTCTCTTTGAATATTTCTTTTGTAAAAATAAAAGAGAGGGGATAAAATGACTTTCCCAAAATAAAGAAATATTGGAGATTTAATGTTAAAATCAAATAAGAAACTTATTCGGAGTTTTATCGCTATTTTTTGAATTAGGAAAAATATGCATTTTACAAAATTGCATTAGAGGCCCAAATTTCACTTTGTCTGCTATATTTTTAGAGGATGGGGAATATTTATTTCAGGATTTTTGGAGTCCATTTAGTATTTCTTTTATTTGTTTTTCTACGTGGAATTATTTATAAAAAAAGATACCGCCTTAGTGGGCCATGTCCGACCCGGACACCTCAGCCCGGGCAGCCTTTAAAGCCCGAAGGCCTGAGCCGCCGCCAGCCCCCACCCGAAACCCTAGCCGCCGCCTTGCCTCGGTTTCTGCGCTACCGCCGCTGGAATCCGCCGCCGCCGCTGACGCCGCCGGGGAGCGCCGCCGCCGCCGCGAGTTCCGTCGCCGCCGCTTCCCGTCCCGCTGTCGGAGCCCCGCGCCGCCGATCCCCGCCGCCACCCGACCCCGCCGCCCTTCAACGTCGCCGGTCGCCGTCGCCACACCCGCCTCCGACCACTGTCGGACCAACTGCCGCCCTCGCCGGATTCGTCGAGGTAGCCGCCGCCGCGGTTTTTGTTAGAAAATCGTCGGTTTTTTAGAAACTGCGGTTGTTTTTTAGATCGGTTTATTTTTTTCCTGGTTTAGTTATTTAGCGAATGCCCATTCGTTCGTTCATTTTAACGAACGGTTTTCACCCGTTAGCCGCAGACAGCGAATGTTCGTTCGTTAGCCTGTTTATCAGTTTTTCTTTTTCAGGGATTTTCCGCGATTATTTTCGATCGCGATTTCTGCCCTGATTTTCGTTTTAGTTTATCTTCTCGCTCGTTTATCGAAATCAGGCGATTCAAGCGCCTAGAGTTTTGTCTCAAAGCCCTCTTTCTGTTTAACCAACTTAAACAAGTTTTTGCTACTGTAAAATTTGACTTAAGTCCAGATTATTAAACGGAGCTTGTTTCTTTCACAGTTTGAGTTTCGTTGCTTCGTTTGGTTTGATTCTGTTTGCAAACCAAGTTGAACTTTCTGGTTAGATCTCTTAATTGAGTTTTACCCGTGCTTCTAGTTGAGTGCTTATTGTATGCTTGTTTGTTTGCGATAGAGTACCCGGAGTGCGAAGCGTGCTACTACGAGTCTCTAGGTTTCACGAATCATCAGCAAGGCAAGTAACACTTTGATCATACCTATTTACTACCCAGTTTTATTGCACTAGATCAATCCTCAAACAATTGCATGGTTAGGATGTGATTTTAACATGGGGGTTTTGGGAAGTAGATGAGGTAGTACCTATTGTCCTATTTATTATCAAACCTTTGGGAAGTTACTTCTATGTTGCTTATAGTGCTATGCTATGCTTGTAGACGTGGATTGGGTGAGTGTATCCATGAAAGATGTGAGTATTGTTATTTAATGGTTAACTTAAGTTGGCTACTTTAATACACATCTGGGCGGATTGAGGCACCTGGGGTACCCAGAGTTGCCTGTTTTTTTAGAAATCCCGGGGTTACCGTGTGATTATCCTATGGACTTGTAACGCCCCGGATTCGATGCGCCAGGTGTCCGCCAGTTATTCGTCGTTGTTGCCATGTCATTTGCTTGTGTGTTGCACTTTTCCATGTCATCATCTGCATTTCATATCATGTCATCATGTGCATTTCATTTTGCATACGTGTTCGTCTCACGCATCCGAGTCTTTTCCCCGCTGTCCGTTTTGCGATCCGGCGCTCCCATGTCCTCCGGCGTCCCCTTCTTCTCTCCTGTTGTGAGCGGGTGTTAAACTTTCTCGAAATGGCCCAACGTTTGCCAAGCGGCCTTGGTATAGCACCGGTAGACCGCCTGTCAAGTTTCGTGTCATTTGGAGGTCGTTTGATATTCCAACGGTTAACCGGGTATCCGCAAAAGCCCTCTTTTAGTTGCAGCCCAACACCCCTTCCAAAGTGGACCAAAACCCAGCAAACTCCCCTCCATGCTCTCGGTCGTTCGATCACGATCGCGTGGCCGAAAACCGCACCTCATTTGGACTCTCCTAGCTTCCTCTAGCTATAAATTAGCCTCCCCTCTGAAATTGCGGGTCCAAACCCTAGATCAACCTCCCTCTCGCCCGTCGGACATGTCCGCCCACCGCCGCCCGCGTCCAACCGCTGCGCGACACGTGGCTCGCCCGGCCGCCCCGCGCCGCCGGCCCACCGGGCCCGTCCCCGGTGTCGGTGTCAAAACCGGCGGATCTCGGGTAGGGGGTCCCGAACTGTGCGTCTAGGCGGATGGTAACAGGAGACGAGGGACACGATGTTTTTACCCAGGTTCGGGCCCTCTTGATGGAGGTAAACCCTACATCCTGCTTGATTAATATTGATGATATGGGTAGTACAAGAGTAGATCTACCACGAGATCAAGGAGGCTAAACCCTAGAAGCTAGCCTATGGTATGATTGTTGTAATGTATGTTGTCCTACGGACTAAAGCCCTCCGGTTTATATAGACACCGGAGAGGGCTAGGGTTACACAGAGTCGGTTACAATGGTAGGAGATCTACATATCCGTATTGCCAAGCTTGCCTTCCACGCCAAGGAAAGTACCATCCGGACACGAGCTGGAGTCTTCAATCTTGTATCTTCGTAGTCTTGGAGTCCGGCGGATAATGATAGTCCGGCTGGCCGGACACCCCCTAGTCCAGGACTCCCTCAATAGCCCCTGAACCAGTCTTCAATGACGATAAGTCCGGCGTGCATAATGTTCGGCATTGCAAGGCGGGTTCCTCCCTTGAATAATCCAGAGAAGATCATGAACACCACGATAGTGTCCGGCTCTGCAAAATAAATTCCACATTCCACCGTAGAGAGAATAAAATGTACACTTAGTTCAATCTGCTGACGTATTATGCGCCATGACATCACACCGCCACCAGGCCTTTGTTTGAATTATTATACCACCTCAGCATGTTTAGCGAAGCGGTTTCCTTGGCACGTCTTGTCGAAGCAGAGATCGTGTTCCCCTTATTCCTGGATTCTCATCAATACGTGTGTGGGTAACCCAACCGCGCCATTGATGGTGGCGCTTGGGACATAAGCGAGTTTTACCAGGATGGTAGGGGACGCATAGTTTTGTCCGCCTATATATAAGGGATAAGGATTCACCTTCTCGCCTACGCCTTCTTCCTCCTTTGCTTATCCATCCCCGCGAACTCAAGCTCCAACGCCCGAGCTCGCGCATCTCACCTCGACCTTCTCCGAATATGTCCGGAGCGGGAGGCAAATGGTTAGCCTCCACCGTCAAGGAGGACATCACCAAGCTGCGCAGCACCGGATACCTTTCCGGCGATATCGCGCATCGGCTGCCCGACGAGGGGCAGCTCATCCCTACGCCCGGGCCTCATGAGAGGGTCGTCTTCCTCCCCCACTTCCTCCGCGGACTGGGCTTTCCGCTCCATCCATTTGTCCGGGGGCTCATGTTTTACTACGGCCTGGATTTCCACGATCTGGCGCCGAACTTTATCCTCAACATCTTGGCGTTTATCGTCGTGTGCGAGGCCTTCCTCTGCATCCGGCCCCACTTCGGCCTGTGGCTCAAGACCTTCAACGTCAAGCCGAAGGTTGTGAAGGGTACGCAAGCGGAATGCGGAGGCGCCATGTTGGGCAAATTGCCCAACGTCCCTTGGCTAGAAGGGACCTTCGTGGACTCCGTCAAGGGGTGGCAATCGGGGTGGTTTTACATCACCGAGCCGCGCAAATCCACATGGGCGGTGGCCCCCGAGTTTAGATCTGGCATCCCCACGCAGCTCACCTCCTGGAAAGAGAAGGGCTTGCAGTGGGGGAATCCGGTGGAGGTGACGGGACTCCGAGCATGTATCAAGAAGATGGTGAGCAATAGGCTCATGCTCGTCGACGTGGTCCAAGTCATGCTCATCCGGCGGATCCTCCCATGCCAAGAACGGGCATTTAATTTGTGGGAGTTCAATCCGGAACAGCACCAGGCGCTAAGCGGGCTCTTCGATACAACATACGAAGGCGCCTGGAGGGTGCTGTTCAAGGGCGCCGAAGCCCCCGCGTCCGCGACCGAAGACCGCGGATTCAGCTCGCAGTATCCAACTGACGAGGTAAGTGATTCAACCCATTACGGGACACTTGTGATAATTACATTGACTCTAGCGAGGTCTCATTCTGCCTCTTCCTTTGACAGGAATGGATGGAGAAGGCCAAGCTGCTCATCAGCCCGGCTCCCATGCCAGAAGACCCAGTGGACGCCCGCTTAACAGGGCTGCTGGTTCCGGCACCGCACGTGGTGCCGGAGAAGAAGGCCAAGAAGGTGGCCGCGGGGACTCGAAAGAGTTCCCGCAATCAGGCGTCTGACGACGACGAGGACTCCTCCCCCGAAGACGAGGAGGAGTACTCTCTCCCGGAGGAGGGAGAGAAGAAAAGGAAGGCTTCCCCCATCGGGGAGGCCGAAGGGTCCAAGAGGGGGAGAACTATCCACCCGGACAGTTTCGCCAACATCAGCGTTGGTGAGGATGAGTGGCCTCCAAGGGCCAGGCGTCCGGCAAGATCGTAAGTATCTGGATCCTTGATGTGTAATTTCTTTTATGTCGCGTAGTATCCTTCTAACGCCGCATTCTGCCCGTAGTCCGGCCAATGATGATCTCCCCGACTCATCGAGCGGGTCATTGGCCTCGTCGGATGTGAATTCCATCCCGACTGCCTCCACCCCACGCGCCGACGAGGACGTCGAGGTGAGATTCCAGAGAGGGACCCATCAGGAGGAGGCTCCGGAGGCGCCGTCAGGCAGCCTCCCGGACTTCGTGCCGGACTCTACATCGGAACCCGCAGTGGTTCCAGAGTCCGGCAAGCGGCCCCTTCGAAAGAAGGGCAGGACCGTGACGCCAGCGGCCTCCGTCCAACCGGAGGCGCCGGATAACCTGCTGGAGGCGCTTAAAGGCGCTTCCATCGAGGAAGAACACCGCACTATCATGAGTGCGGTGATTGAGAAGGTTCAGCTCGCTAAGAGCGGGCTGACCGAAGCCTGCAGCAGCCTTTTAACAGGCTTTGAGGTAAGAAGTTAAAATTATGTAATGTAATACCGCATAGACAGTAGCCCCTGATGCTTAGTTCGGTGTTCGGAAAGAAAAGCCGGACTAAGGATCTTTAACAAGATATACGCAAGGTTGCCTAAAATATGTCAATATGGATTTGCAGGCTGCGCTTCTGACCTCTGCCGCACTAACGGCGGAGGTTGACGTGCTGAAGAAGGATCTCGAGCGGTCCGAGCAAGAGCTCGGCCATGCAAAGAAGCAGCTCAAGGAAAAAGAAGGTGAGTAACACCTCTTTGAATAAGTACCTTACAGAAAAGGATTTTGGTTGCAAATAAAATTAACAAGGATAATATGTGTATTGCAGGGGCCACTAACGAGGTGGCAACCCTGAAGGATGTTGTGTCCGCGGCCGAACGCAGTGCGGCCGCGGAACGGTCTGAGCGAGAAAAGCAAGAGGCACGGGTGGCGGAAGTTCGGCAAGAGCTCCAGGCTCTCATGGAAAAACATGAGAGTTTGGAGCGTGACTCCAAGACTCGAGAGTCCGAGCTTGCCTCGGCTCTAGAAAGTGCCAAGTCCGCCAAGGCCGAGGCCCATAAGGCCCTTCAGGAGGTTGAGTACATAAAGAAGATAGCGGCGGGTAAGGCGTTTTTCATGCAAAGCAGGCATGTTAATGTGAACTACCTGACACTTACCCGCATTCGGAGCTTTCCAGGGGCGTTTGCAGATCTGCCGCGTAGTGCGTCTGATGCCGCCGCATTCTATCGTGGCGAGGAGGGGAGCTCAACGGAGAAGGTCTTCTGGTCTCAGTATACTGAGGCCGGCCATCCGGTGCCCCCAAGCAACCAGCTGAAGCAGCTGGTCGAACTCCACAAGGTAGCTGAGGAGGCCATGAAGGGCCTCATAGTCCAGCTGTGGCCTGGACAGGCCATGCCTGGTAGCTACTTTGGCCTCGTGCGGCGGCTGGTGGATGCATGCCCCAGGCTGGATGTAGTCAAGCGCTCCGCCTGTATCGAAGGCGCTCGTCGGGCCCTTGCCCGCATAAAGGTGCAATGGGGCAAATTGGATGTGGAGAAGCTTCTCACGGACCCACCGCCACCGGGCAAGGAGTATCGCACGCCGGAGAAGTATTATAAAATTGTCCTGAAGGGAGCCTGCAATATTGCAGATGAGTGCTCCCGAAATGTAATCTTTGAGTGAACTCGCTTTTTATTTATCCTGTGCGCTGAAAACTTCGTTCATATGCGCCATGAGCAATGCTTGTTTAATTTAAAATATTACCTTCTGTGTGGCCGTTTGTAAAATCTGAGAGATGGCAAGTCGTTGGCTTCAGCCCCCAAGCCACAAGTGCTAGGGTGTTCGGCATAAACTTGAGCACTCTTGTTCCCATTTTTGGGTCCATCTAGGGAGGCGCTCAACACGACGAACAAGGCAACCGGACTTATAGTGCTTGAACACTCTCACTTAGCCATAGAATTCTATAATTTTAAATTTCGGCGAAGCCCCTGGTATTCGGAAGACCGAATCCGGGGCGCTATCCACGCCTTCATCGGACATTATCCGGAACTTCGCTCGAAGCGGCGTGAGTCTTTAAGGACCCGAAAAAACCTCTCGAACAGCGACCAGTCTCTCGCCTTATCATGCCAGTCAGTTTTAGCTTTCTCCACTGAGGCGTTAACCCGGCTCAACCGGGGCGCAATCGCAGTGGTTCTCCCAGTGCCACCTTAGCCGACAGAACGGAACGTAAGGCACCAAAACATGGGAGCCGGGCAAACCCAACTATTGACCCAAGACATGATTCGGAGCCGATTCATATAATGCTATAAGTTCGGGGTGCCGCACTTGTGAAAGTGTTCGGACTTTATCACACCATAGAGTGGGGAACATAAGCCCCGGTGTATTATGCCGTACCAAAATATACGGGTGCCAGATGTCATATAATGAGCATATATATAAAATGTGATGCAATTGCGATCATAAAGGTGCTGCATTATTAATGAAAGAAAAGTCTGCTAGTAGAGCGGACTGATACAAATAGTGCGGTAAGCAAGGGATTTGGACTAAATAAACATGTCCCCCCTCCAGGGATGAGCTGCGGATTTGGTGTATATAATCGAATTTAATGCTCGTAATTGAGACCACCTGAGTGTTCGGCGCGGCCTTCTTTAGTCCCTGACTGTTGCATCATGAGTTCGGCAGGTTCGCCGCCGGACAGGGCTTCTGGTTAACAGAGTCCTGTGTACAAAAAAGAAGAAAAATAAAAAAGAGGGGCACATTTGCGAGCCCCCGGTGTGGTCGAACCGCACTCTGGGTCCGTTGTGATCGTGCCCCCTCCCCTGTGCCCATGGTATCTCCAAAGCGTAATGATGTACGCGGAGTGTTATTCTTGTGATCATACGCGGGCGAGGGTTGGGGCCGCATTGCTACGCGTGCTCTGATCGCGCCAGGTGGTCTTGGTTGGCATTGCTCTGGGCGCGCTTTGCTGTATCCGGCCGTTTAACAGCCGGACTCGAGAATTGCCTTAGAAGGCTGCTCTGTACTTCTGCCGCGAGAGCCGCTGTATGTTCCTCCGTTCGGAGGGAGCGTTCCGTATTCCCATTGACCGTGATGACTCCACGAGGGCCTGGCATCTGGAGCTTTAGGTATGCATAGTGCGGCACCGCGTTGAATTTGGCAAACGCGGTTCGCCCGAGCAGAGCGTGATAGCCGCTGCGAAACGGGACTATGTCGAAGATTAACTCTTCACTCCGGAAATTATCCGGGGATCCGAAGACCACTTCTAGTGTGACTGAGCCTGTGCAGTTGGCTTCCACTCCTGGTATGACACCTTTAAAGGTTGTCTTTGTAGGTTTAATCCTTGATGGGTCTATGCCCATTTTGCGCACTGTATCCTGATAAAGCAGGTTCAGGCTACTGCCGCCGTCCATCAGGACTCTCGTGAGGTGGAACCCATCGATGATTGGATCTAAGACCAATGCGGCGAATCCGCCATGGCGTATGCTGGTCGGATGGTCTCTTCGATCGAAAGTGATCGGACAATAGGACCATGGGTTGAACTTTGGGGCGACTGGCTCCATCGCATAGATGTCCCTTAGTGCGCGTTTCCTCTCCCTCTTGGGTATGTGGGTCGCGTATATCATATTCACCGTCCGTACTTGTGGGGGAAAACCCTTCTGTCCTCTGTTGTTCGGCGGCCGGGTCTCTTCCTCGTCGTCGCTATTTAGCCCCTTGTCATTGTTTTCGGCAATTAACTTGCCGGCCTGCTTGAACACCCAGCAATCTCTATTGGTGTGGTTAGCTGGCTTTTCAGAGGTGCCATGTATCTGGCATAAGCGGTCGAGTATTCGGTCCAGATTGGACGGACCCAGAGTGGTTCTTTTAAATGGCTTCTTCCGTTGACCGGGTTTAGAGCCTCGGAATCCGGCATTGACTGCCGTATCCTCCTTATCGTCGTCGTTAATTCGGCGCTTGTTTTTGTTTCGACGTGACCTGCCGTTGTTGTCCTTAGTATCCGGACTGCCAAAAATTTTACGGAGATTGTTGCTGCGGGCTAGCCAGCTGTCCTCTCCCGCACAAAAGCGGGTCATTAACGATGTGAGGGCTGCCATGGATTTCAGCTTTTCCTGCCCCAGGTGCCGGGCTAGCCATTCGTCTCGGATGTTATGTTTGAAGGCTGCAAGGGCCTCTGCGTCCGGACAATCGACGATTTGATTTTTCTTCGTCAAGAACCGTGTCCAGAATTGTCTGGCCGATTCGTTTGGCTGCTGAATGATGTGGCTTAGATCGTCGGCGTCTGGTGGTCGCACATATGTGCCTTGGAAGTTATCAAGGAATGCGGCCTCCAGGTCTTCCCAACACCCAATTGCCCCTGCGGGCAGGCTGTTAAGCCAATGCCGAGCTGGTCCTTTAAGCTTAAGTGGGAGGTACTTGATTGCGTGGAGATCGTCGCCGCGGGCCATATGGATGTGGAGAAGATAGTCTTCGATCCACACCGCGGGGTCTGTTGTGCCATCGTAAGATTCGATGTTTACGGGTTCAAACCCTTCGGGGATCTGATGATCCATTACTTCGTCAGTGAAGCATAACGGGTGTGCGGCGCCCCTGTATTGAGCGATATCGCGATGCAGCTCGAGAGAGCGCTGTTTGCTGTGTTCGGCCCGGCCGGGGTTATTGTATCCGGCACGACGGTATTCGTCGTGGGTCGTAGGGCGCCCACGTGATCCATAGATGGATCTGGATTGCCTTGCTTTGTCCTCCAAAATGTCTCGCAAGTCCGGCGCGTTCCCTCTTGGCTTCGTGCTTTTGGAGCGATGCCGGGGTATGGTCTTGGCTGGGGGCCTGGATGCCTCTCTGTCACGACCACGGGGTGGTCGGTCAGCCATATTGTGCGCTGGTGATGGAGGTACGTATGCTTCCTCCTCTAATCGGGGGAGCAGCTTGCATTTTGGGTAACTTTTGGAGGGACGTTCGAGTTTATACTCTTCGGCCGCGAGGACCTCGGTCCATCGATCGGCCAGCAGGTTCTAATCAACTTGAAGCTGCTGCTGCTTTTTCTTTAGGCTGTTTGCTGTGGCGATGAGCCTGCGCTTGAAGCGCTCTTGTTCGACGGGGTCCTCGGGTACGACGAATTCGTCATCGTTGAGGCTTGCTTCGTCTTTGGAGGGAGGCATATAATTATGATCCTCAACCTCTTCGCCTGCCGCCCCCTCATGAGGGCTTGCTTCTGCATCCTCCTGCGCTGAGTCTTGCTGGAGGGGATTGTCTTCGGCAATCTCTGGAGTATTATTATCTCCTGTGCCGGAATCTCCATTCTTGCTGTGGCGAGATTTAGAGCGGTGCCGCTGACGCCGGCGCTTGGGCTGTTTCTTTAAGGGATCTGCCTCCGCTGTTTCTTCGCCGTCCCCATCTTTTGGGGTATCCACCATGTATACGTCGTATGACGAGGTGGCCTTCCAGTGCCCTGTGGGCGCTGGTTCCTGTTCGTCTCCGGCATCGTCGTCCATAGCGTCGATGTCTTCGGAGTCGTAGTCTAGCATGTTGGTTAGATCGTCGACAGTGGCTACAAAGTGGGTGGTGGGTGGGCTCTGAATTTCTTCGTCGTCCGTATCCCAACAATCCTGGCCATAATCCGGCCAGGACTCTCCTGATAATGAGAGATGCTTTAGTGAATTCAAGATATCGCCGAAAGGCGAGCATTGGAAGACGTCCGCAGCGGTGAATTCCATAACCGGCGCCCAATCCGGATCGATTGGTAGGGGCGCGGGAGGTTCGGAGTCTGGCGAGGAGTCCGGCGCCTCGGAATCACGAGTTTCGCAGGGGACAAGATTAGTGTTCGGCTCCATCGCCGTGGATGTTGGAGCCCCCAGGGCGGCGTCTATCCACCGGCCCTCGATCTGGGCGATCGGCTCCAGGCCAATGGCCGGAGCGGACCCGTGTGCGGCCACCAAGGCACTGTTCGGTGGCAGAGCTAAATCATGCCCGTCGTCACAGTGCGGTGCGCTTGGCTGTGGCTCGAGTCCGTCGAAGATCAAGTCTCCGCAGACGTCGGCCGTGAAGTTTAAGCTTCCAAATCTGACCTGACGGCCAGGGGCGTAGCTTTCGATCTGCTCCAGATGGCCAAGTGAATTGGCCCGCAGGGCGAAGCCGCTGAATACGAAGATCTGTCAGGGGAGAAAAGTCTCACCCTGGACAGCGTTGCAGGTTGAAGATGCCATCAAGCCTATCGGTGACGACACAGAGGAACTCTCAATGAAAGCACCAATGTCAGTGTCAAAACCGGCGGATCTCGGGTAGGGGGTCCCGAACTGTGCGTCTAGGTGGATAGTAACAGGAGACGAGGGACACGATGTTTTTACCCAGGTTCGGGCCCTCTTGATGGAGGTAAAACCCTACATCCTGCTTGATTAATATTGATGATATGGGTAGTACAAGAGTAGATCTACCACGAGATCAAGGAGGCTAAACCCTAGAAGCTAGCCTATGGTATGATTGTTGTAATGTATGTTGTCCTACGGACTAAAGCCCTCCGGTTTATATAGACACCGGAGAGGGCTAGGGTTACACAGAGTCGGTTACAATGGTAGGAGATCTACATATCCGTATAGCCAAGCTTGCCTTCCACGCCAAGGAAAGTACCATCCGGACACGAGCCGGAGTCTTCAATCTTGTATCTTCGTAGTCTCAGAGTTCGGCGGATAATGATAGTCCGGCTGTCAGGACACCCCCTAGTCCAGGACTCCCTCACCCGGCCCGCGCGGCCCGCGTCCGCTCCGCCGCCCCGCGCGCTCGCGCCGCCCGCAGCGCGTCGCCACCCGCGCCTCACCGGCGACCGCCGCCGCCGGCCGCCCGGCCCCGCCGCCTGCTCGCCGCCACCGCCTTCCGCCTCCGCCGCCGACGGCCTTCGTCGCCGCGCCGCCCCCGCACGCCTCCCGAGCGCCCGCGCCTCCTCCTCGCCGTCCGCCTCCCGAGGGCCTCCGCCGCCCGCCGCCTCGGCCGGCCGGCGCCCCGCCGCGCCGCCTCCGCTGCCCGGTGGCCGCGCCGCCCCATCGCCTCCCCGTCGCCCCTCCGCCTCGACCCAGACCGGATCCGGTGAGATCCGGCCGGAGGAGCCCCGGATCCGCCTCCCCGGCCCCTTCCCCGACAGCTCCGGTGCGAGACTCCGGCGATCCTCGTAATCCGTGCAAATCTGGAGGTTACCCCGAAATCCACTAAGCCCAGTTTTCTTGCACAAACATGCCATGTTCATTGCATCACATCTCTGCATCCGTAGCTCTGTTTCATGCGTGTAATATGTCAAATTGTTCGCCTCGAGGAGTACTTAATTTCATTCCATTGCATCATTTTTATTTGAGCTCATCTTGATGCCCGACATGTTGTTGGAAGAGTGCTTGTTGATGTTAATCTGCTGAAACTGTTATAACTTGCTCATTTATCATTTTTGCCATGATTGATGTGTGCATCCTATGAGGTTGATGTCTACATGTATATTGATCTATGCCATGCCATCTTTCTACAGGTGTTAACCATGTATTTTTGTGAGTTGTGTGCTGAGTGTATCAAGCTTGCTAAGTAGGGTAGTTGCTGTTGCTGTTTTCCTGACAGATTCTGTTATATTTTGTTGCTATGTAAACATGCTTCTACTAATCACTCTATGCATAATCTGGAGATCTCCTATAAACATGTTTTGATCTACATGTCTTGCTCTATCCATTCATGCCCTTGGTTGCAATTATAGCCTGCTGGTACATGTTGTAATCTTGCTCTAAAGTTGCTTCAAAATGTAGCTGTCAGCCTGTTAACATTAAGTTCACTTGTTCCCATGTGTTCTCGTAGTGATCCATGTACCCTATGACCTTGCTCTTGCCATGATTAGCTTCACAAACATGCCTTCTTGCTGTTGGTTGCCTTGCCATGCCATGTATTGCTCTGTGGTGAGTGGTTCAAGCTCACTAACATGCCACCTTATTGTTGTTCCTGCCATGTTTGAATCTGTAATATAACTTGCCATGTTTACATGGGTGCCATCATATTTTCTGATCCTTTTTGGCTCATGGTCAGTAAGGGACTTTTGATCTATACAATTAGTAGATTCATGCCATGCCTTTGTTTGCCATGATAGCTTCCTGTAACATGTTGTTTGCTTGCTCTAAACATTGCAACCTGATGTTATTTCTGCTGAAGTCAGAAACTGTTATTATTTGCAATATCTCCATGTCATTTTGAGCATGTTCTAGTGATTTCTGGAGATAGCTCAGTGTTCATGTTTTGTTATGCTTTACCTGTACTTCATGCCCATACCTTTTGTTATTATGTTGGGGTGCTTTAGCATTTTGTTTTGATGCTTGTAAGATGCCTAGTTGCTGTTATGGACATATTGTTGTTATGCCTTGTATAGTGCGTATGTGTTGCACCGTTGCTCCGTTTTGAGTGTGCTCTATATGAAACTTGCTTGTTTTTGCATGTTGTTTCATATTATCATGTTGCATCCATGTTTTGAGGAGTTTGCTTGATGTTTGGGTGCATTTTGCATCAATGCCATGCTTAACTTGTTTTGCTCATATCTTCTAGGCTGTAGCTCCGAATCTAATGCACTTTATATGTAACTTGACTAAAATTTCATGTAGATCATCTTGGTGATCTTTAACTTGCTGTTTAACAACTTGAACATAATGTTTATTCAGATCTGGACCAATTTCGAAATTTGCATATGAGGACTTACCGGAATTGCTATATGTTGTTCCCGGCCATATTTAAACTTGCCTTGATGTGTTGTTCTTGTTTGCATCTTCTCTTGCCATGAGTAGCTTCATGTAGCTTTGTCATGCATCATGCTTGTTGTGCATCATGCCTTGTTCATGTGTGGTGTGTTCACCATGTTGTGTGCTTCTTCCTGTTAGTTCCTGTTTCGTTGCGATCGTGAGGATTCGTTCGTCTACGTGTGGTTCGTCTTCGTGGATTCATCTTCTTCATGGACTCGTTCTTCTTCCTTGCGGGATTTCAGGCAAGATGACCGCTACCCTGGATCTCACTACTATCATTGCTATGCTAGTTGCTTCGTTCTTTCGCTATGCTGCGCTACCTATTACCTGTTTATCAAGCCATCCCATATTGCCATGAACCTCTAACCTTTGACACCATTCCTAGCAAACCGTTGTTTGGCTATGTTACCGCTTTTGCTCAGCCCCTCTTATAGCGTTGCTAGTTGCAGGTGAAGTTGAAGATTTCTCCATGGTGGACAGGGTTATGTTGGGATATCACAATATCTCTTATATTATTAATGCATCTATATACTTGGTAAAGGGTGGAAGGCTCGGCCTTATGCCTGGTGTTTTGTTCCACTCTTGCCGCCCTAGTTTCCGTCATACCGGTGTTATGTTCCCGGATTTTGCGTTCCTAACGCGGTCGGGTGATTTATGGGACCCCCCTGACAGTTCGCTTTGAATAAAACTTGTCCAGCAAGGCCCAACCTTGGTTTTACCATTTGCCTCACCACCACCTATCCCTTTCCCTTGGGTCGGCCAACCTGAGGGTCATCTTTATTTTGGGCCCCCCCGGGCCAGTGCTTGTCTAAGTGCTGGTCCGAACCGAGCGATGTCCGGCGCCCCCTGGGCAACCAGGGTCTATGCCAACCCGACGTCTGGCTCATCCGGTGTGGCCTGAGAACGAGATATGTGCAGCTCCTATCGGGATTTGTCGGCACAGCGGGAGGCTTTGCTGGTCTTGTTTTACCATTGTCGAAATGTCTTGTAAACCGGGATTCCGAGACTAACCGGGTCTTCCTGGGAGAAGGTCTATTCCTTCGTTGATCGCGAGAGCTTGTCATGGGCTAAGTTAGCTTGTCATGGGCTAAGTTGGGACACCCCTGCAGGGTATAAACTTTCGAGAGCCGTGTCCGCGGTTATGTGGCAGATGGGAATTTGTTAATGTACGGTTGTAGATAACTTGACACCAGATCTGAATTAAAACGCATCAACCGTGTGTGTAGCCGTCATGGTCTCTTCTCGGCGGAGTCCGGGAAGTGAACACGGTTTCTGTGTTATGTTTGACGTAAGTAGGTGTTCAGGATCACCTCTTGATCATTACTAGTTGACGACCGTTCCGCTTGTTCTCTTCTCGCTCTTATTTGCGTATGTTAGCCACCATATCATGCTTAGTTGCTGTTGCAACCTCACCACTTTACCCCTTCCTTTCCCATTAAGCTTTGCTAGTCTTGATACCCATGGTAATGGGATTGCTGAGTCCTCGTGGCTCACAGATTACTACAACAACAGTTGCAGGTACAGGTTATGCGATGATCATGATGTGAGAGCGATGTTGCTTGTTTTGGAGTTTCTTCTTCTGCTTCTTCTTCGATCAGGGGATAGGTTCCAGGTCGGCAGCCTGGACTAGCAGGGTGGATGTCGTTTGAGTTTCTGTTTGTGTTTCATCCGTAGTCGGATGGTGCTCGTATGTAAGATGATGTTGTATTGGTGTGGCATTGTATGCCTTTTGTATGTATCCCCATCTATTATGTAATGTTGATGTAATGATATCCACCTTGCAAAAGCGTTTCAATATGCGGGTCTATCCTTGGTGGGACCTTCGAGTTCCTCTTGGATAGGGTCGCATATTGGGCATGACAAGTTGGTATCAGAGCCTCGACCGACCTTAGAAGCCCCCTTGATTGATCGTGTAGTTTGACCGTTGTTGAGTCTAGAAGAAAACTATTTTTGGAGTCTAGTTATATCAGAGAGTAGGAATTCTTTTTACTCCTCAGCCCCCTTCGTCGCTCTGGTGAGGAATCTTGACGTAGGTGTTTTGAACTACTCCTCTTCCCGTTCAAATTTTTCTTTAGGATCACGTGGTTAGTTTTCGTGAGTTGTCCATCCTCTTTTATCCGGTGCATTTCTCGTCAAGTTTATTCGAACCTCTCTCTCTTTGAGAGATCAATCCTCAGCTCTTTTCGATCGAGGTTGTTTCCCTGTCCGAAGTTGTCCTTGTTTTTCCCACCCGCCCTCCCTTCTTCTTCTCGAATCTGGAGCCCGTAATCGAGTATCCATCTTACTCGTGTGAAGTCTTTGCTTTCTTTCCTCAATGATTTCAACCGGTGTTTTCTCTTCAAGATATTCGTCGGTTCCCCTTCCAAGTTGCCTTTGTTTTTCCCGCCCTCCCACCCTCTTCTTCCCGGAGTCTGAGTCTCTTTCGACCATCAATTTTCATTCGTACGAAATCCCTTCAGTCTTCCCTCAATTATTTCAACCGGTGAATTCTCGTCTCCTTCGTCATTCTTCATCCCTTTCTTTTTTCGGTGGATTCAATTCAAGTTTTTCGGGTTGATCACATTCTTTTCCTTGGATCAAGTGTTCTCCTTGCTCGTTCGCCTCTCGCCATTTTATCCTTCCAGAGTATGATGCACCGGAACAATTCAAATATTTCAATCATCCATTGCATCATCTATCTGTTCAACATCCCTTTCTAACGGTGTTATCTTTTCAGTGGGCCCTAGCCCACAGGTCTTTTCCCAGGATCTTACCTGACTCTTCTAATTTCCCCGGAGCTATTCTCAAGTCTTTTCAAGTGTGACGTAAGAATGGATTTCAACAGTCACATGCCTCCTCCAAGATCTCATTCAAATACTTTTCATTGTTGGCTCAACCCCTTCGCTTTTCATTCTTCCGGAGTATCTCAGGAATTTTGGTAGTGTTTCTCATCATCATTTGAAGACCAAAGAAGAAGATTTCTCTTAAATCTTGTCCGTTCCCCGGAGATTCGCGGTGCTAGCTCGATGTTATCCTATCAAATTGTTTCAAGTCTTGCAAATTCTTTTCATCCATCCGGAGTATTCAGGAGTTGTTTTCCCGTTTCTTTCACCGGAGGCCATCATTCCAGTTATCGTTCTCTAATTATCCCGGTGCTTCGTTCAAGTATTCTTCAACCAGTTCGCGATCCCGCCATTATCTTGTCTTTTATTCCTCAAGTATCTTTGTGATTTACTAATTCTTCCCAGTGATTCATTCTCTTTCATCAGTCTTTTCCGAATTTTTACGGTGGTTCGTTCAGATTCTTTTTCCTTGATTGTCATTTTAATCCTTTCGTTCTTTTCAATCCTACCGGTGGTTCATGAAGACTTTTTCAAGTTTTGTGCTATTCTCTCCTTAATCCTTTTCAAGAAGAATAAGTAATATGCAAAATCCATTGCTTGCCATCAATTTAATTTGATGAAGGATAAGCATACAATAAATCTTATTCTTATTTCCTCCAAGTGATAAATCCCTTCCTTCGGAGTTTGTTCTTGATGAATAAATTCTAGTTCCAAGTCTTTTCCTCTTTTCTTTTCCGGAGTTCAAATTTCCTCGGCCATTTCGTCGGAACCTCCATCTAAATCACCGCAAGGCTTGTCTTATTCTTTCTTCCTTCATTCTATCTCATCATCCTTTTGTCACCGGAGTTCTTCATGGTGGTTCTTCATGATTTAATTCATTATTCAAGAGTTCATCAAGTATCATTCCATCCTCTCTAGTTCATGTTCTAATTCTTCCATGTTCAGCCGGAGTGATGCCTAAATCCTTTCAGTCTTATCCGTTTCTTTCTCATTCTAACCACTCCGGTTAGAACGAGTGGCTTCATAGTCTATCTGATTCTGTGAGCTTTCGATTCTTGTCATTCTCGTCGTTCCTCTCTTTTTCTCGAGTGCTCTCGATTCTTCGCTTCTTCTCTTGAGTTTCTTCTTTTACCTCATCCCTTTTTCCCTTCCGTCTCGGTCCTAAGATCTCGGGACGAGATCTCTTGTTAGTCGAGGAGTGTTGTAATGCCCCAGATTCGATGCGCCAGGTGTCCGCCAGTTATTCGTCATTGTTACCATGTCATTTGCTTGCGTGTTGCACTTTGCCATGTCATCATCTGCATTTCATATCATGTCATCATGTGCATTTCATTTTGCATACGTGTTCGTCTCACGCATCTGAGTCTTTTCCTCGTTGTCCGTTTTACGATCCGGCGCTCCCATGTCCTCCGGCGTCCCCTTCTTCTCTCCTGTTGTGAGCGGGTGTTAAACTTTCTCGGAATGGCCCGAGGTTTGCCAAGCGGCCTTGGTATAGCACCGGTAGACCACCTGTCAAGTTTCGTGTCATTTGGAGGTCGTTTGATATTCCAACGGTTAACCGGGTATCCGCAAAAGCCCTCTTTGAGTTGCAGCCCAACACCCCTTCCAAAGTGGCTCAAAACCCAGCAAACTCCCCTCCATGCTCTCGGTCGTTCGATCACGATCGCGTGGCCGAAAACCGCACCTCATTTGGACTCTCCTAGCTTCCTCTAGCTATAAATTAGCCTCCCCCTCCGAAATTGCGGGTCCAAACCCTAGATCAACCTCCCTCTCGCCCGCCGGACATGTCCGCCCGCCGCCGGACGAAACCCGCCGCCGCCCGCGTCCAACCGCTGCGCGACACGTGGCTCGCCCGGCCGCCCCGCGCCGCCGGCCCACCGGGCCCGTCCCTGGCCCGCGCGGCCCGCGTCCGCTCCGCCGCCCCGCGCGCTCGCGCCGCCCGCAGCGTGCCGCCGGCCGCCCGGCCCCGCCGCCTGCTCGCCGCCACCGCCTTCCGCCTCCGCCGGCGACGGCCTTCATCGCCGCGCCGCCCCCGGACGCCTCCCGAGCACCCGCGCCTCCTCCTCACCGCCCGCCTCCCGAGGGCCTCCGCCGCCCGCCGCCTCGGCCGGCCGGTGCCCCACCGCGCCGCCTCCGCCGCCCCTGGTCGTGCGCCGCCCGGTGGCCGCGCCGCCCCATCGCCTCCCCGTCGCCCCTCCGCCTCGACCCGGACCGGATCTGGCGAGATCCGGCCGGAGGAGCCCCGGATCCGCCTCCCCGGCCCCTTCCCCGACAGCTCCGGCACGAGACTCCGGCGATCCTCATAATCCGTGCAAATCTGGAGGTTGCCCCGAAATCCACTAAGTCCCAGTTTTCTTGCACAAACATGCCATGTTCATTGCATCACATCTCTGCATCCGTAGCTCTGTTTCATGCGTGTAATATTTCAAATTGTTCGTCTCGAGGAGTACTTCATATCATTCCATTGCATCATTTTCATTTGAGCTCATCTTGATGCCCGAAATGCTGTTGGAAGAGTGCATGTTGATGTTAATCTGTTGAAACTGTTATAACTTGCTCATTTATCATTTTTGCCATGATTGATGTGTGCATCCTATGAGGTTGATGTCTAGATGTATATTGATCTATGCCATGCCATCTTTCTAGAGGTGTTAACCATGTATTTTTGTGAGTTGTGTGCTGAGTGTATCAAGCTTGCTAAGTAGGGCAGTTGTTGTTGCTGTTTTCCCGACAGATTCTGTTATATTTTGTTGCTATGTAAACATGCTTCTACTAATCACTCTATGCATAATCTGGAGATGTCCTATAAACATGTTTTGATCTACATGTCTTGCTCTATCCATTCATGCCCTTGGTTGCAATTATAGCCTGCTGGTACATGTTGTAATCTTGCTCTAAAGTTGCTTCAAAATGTAGCTGTCAGCCTGTTAACATTAAGTTCACTTGTTCCCATGTGTTCTCCTAGTGATCTATGTACCCTATGACCTTGCTCTTGCCATGCTTAGCTTCACAAACATGCCTTCTTGCTGTTGGTTGCCTTCCCATGCCATGTATTGCTCTGTGGTGAGTGGTTCAAGCTCACTAACATGCCTACTTATTGTTGTTCCGGCCATGTTTGAATCTGTAATATAACTTGCCATGTTTACATGGGTACCATCATATTTTCTGATCCTTTTTGGCTCATGGTCAGTAAGGGACTTTTGATCTATACAATTAGTAGATTCATGCCATGCCTTTGTTTGCCATGATAGCTTCCTGTAACATGTTGTTTGCTTGCTCTAAACATTGCAACCTGATGTTATTTCTGCTAAAGTCTGAAATTGTTATTATTTGCAATATCTCCTTACCATTTTGAGCATGTTCTAGTGATTTCTGGAGATAGCTCAGTGTTCATGTTTTGTTATGCTTTACCTGTACTTCATGCCCATACCTTTTGTTATTATGTTGGGGTGCTGTAGCATTTTGTTTTGATGCTTGTAAGATGCCTAGTTGCTGTTATGGACAGATTGTTGTTATGCCTTGTATAGTGCGTATGTGTTGCACCGTTGCTCCGTTTTGAGTGTGCTCTATATGAAACTTGGTTGTTTTTGCATGTTGTTTCATATTATCATGTTGCATCCATGTTTTGAGGTGTTTGCTTGATGTTTGGGTGCATTTTGCATCAATGCCATGCTTAACTTGTTTTGCTCATATCTTCTAGGCCGTAGCTCCGAATCTAATGAACTTTATATATAACTTGACTAGAATTTCATGTAGATCATCTTGGTGATCTTTAACTTGTTGTTTAACAACTTGAACATAATGTTTATTCAGATCTGGACCAATTTCGAAATTTGCATATGAGGACTTACCGGAATTGTTATATGTTGTTCCGGCCTCATTTAAACTTACCTTGATGTGTTGTTCTTGTTTGCATCTTCTCTTGCCATGAGTAGCTTCATGTAGCTTTGTCATGCATCATGCTTGTTGTGCATCATGCCTTGTTCATGTGTGGTGTGTTCACCATGTTGTGTGCTTCTTCCTGTTAGTTCCTGTTTCGTTGCGATCGTGAGGATTCGTTCGTCTACGTGTGGTTCGTCTTCGTGGCTTCATCTTCTTCATGGACTCGTTCTTCTTCCTTGCGGGATTTCAGGCAAGATGACCGCTACCCTGGATCTCACTACTATCATTGCTATGCTAGTTGCTTCGTTCTTTCGCTATGCTGCGCTACCTATTACCTGTTTATCAAGCCATCCCATATTGCCATGAACCTCTAACCTTTGACACCATTCCTAGCAAACCGTTGTTTGGCTATGTTACCGCTTTTGCTCAGCCCCTCTTATAGCGTTGCTAGTTGCAGGTGAAGTTGAAGATTTCTCCATGGTGGACAGGGTTATGTTGGGATATCAGAATATCTCTTATATTATTAATGCATCTATATACTTGGTAAAGGGTGGAAGGCTCGGCCTTATGCCTGGTATTTTGTTCCACTCTTGTCGCCCTAGTTTCCGTCATACCGGTGTTATGTTCCCGGATTTTGCGTTCCTAACGCGGTCGGGTGATTTATGGGACCCCCCTGACAGTTCGCTTTGAATAAAACTTGTCCAGCAAGGCCCAACCTTGGTTTTACCATTTGCCTCACCACCACCTATCCCTTTCCCTTGGGTCGGCCAACCCGAGGGTCATCTTTATTTTAGCCCCCCCTGGGCCAGTGCTTGTCTAAGTGCTGGTCCGAACCGAGCGATGTCCGGCGCCCCCTGGGCAACCAGGGTCTATGCCAACCCGATGTCTGGCTCATCCGGTGTGCCCTGAGAACGAGCTATGTGCAGCTCCTATCGGGATTTGTCGGCACAGCGGGAGGCTTTGCTGGTCTTGTTTTACCATTGTCGAAATGTCTTGTAAACCGGGATTCCGAGACTGATCGGGTCTTCCTGGGAGAAGGTCTATTCCTTCATTGATTGCGAGAGCTTGTCATGGGCTAAATTGGGACACCCCTGCAGGGTATAAACTTTCGAGAGCTGTGCCCGCAGTTATGTGGCAGATGGGAATTTGTTAATGTACGGTTGTAGATAACTTGACACCAGATCCGAATTAAAACACATCAACCGTGTGTGTAGCCGTGATGGTCTCTTCTCGGCGGAGTCCAGGAAGTGAACACGGTTTCTGTGTTATGTTTGACGTAAGTAGGTGTTCAGGATCACCTCTTGATCATTACTAGTTGACGACCGTTCCGCTTGTTCTCTTCTCGCTCTTATTTGCGTATGTTAGCCACCATATCATGCTTAGTCGCTGCTGCAACCTCACCACTTTACCCCTTCCTTTCCCATTAAGCTTTGCTAGTCTTGATACCCATGGTAATGGGATTGCTGAGTCCTCGTGGCTCACAGATTACTACAACAACAGTTGCAGGTACAGGTTATGCGATGATCATGACACGAGAGCGATGTTGCTTGTTTTGGAGTTTCTTCTTCTGCTTCTTCTTCGATCAGGGGATAGGTTCCAGGTTGGCGGCCTGGGCTAGCAGGGTGGATGTCGTTTGAGTTTCTGTTTGTGTTTCATCCGTAGTCGGATGGTGCTCGTATGTAAGATGATGTTGTATTGGTGTGGCTTTGTATGCCTTTTGTATGTATCCCCATCTATTATGTAATGTTGATGTAATGATATCCACCTTGCAAAAGCGTTTCAATATGCGGGTCTATCCTTGGTGGGACCTTCGAGTTCCTCTTGGATAGGGTCGCATATTGGGCGTGACAGGACTGCCACCCAGTCTCAAAAGGATCATAAGATTATTCATGCTAGAAACTTCCGTGTGCAGCCACTAGCTATTATGGGCTCTAGCATAGTTGAGTACGTTGCAAGACCTCTTTCAGTGGTGGGCTAGCAGATGTAGGGGAAAGTAGGTGTAACTGTCCACCCAGAGTAAAGAGTTATTGTTTCAGAAAGACTGTGTCTCGTTTCTCTGACCATGGATGTATTCGAGTCTTGTGGGGAATAGTGCGCAAACCTCTGCAGAGTGTACAATCTAATCATGGTTAGCCGTGTCCCCGGTTATGGACGTTTTGAGTATCTAGTTCTTGGACTATCATGTTGATCTCATCACTCTAAATATAAATTGATTGGGTTTAATGATGATGTTTAACTGGGATTGAGTTGGAGGAACCTTCTCAATGTTTAGCAACTACCATGATAGTTAAATAAAATTTATTCCTTTGTTATAGGGAAAAATTGGCTTTATGCAAAACTGTAACCATAGAGCTTTCCACTAGCCATATATGCATGTAGTGATAGCACTATTCTGTTCATTACTCTCTTGTGTTACATTGCCAGCATATTCCATGTGCTGACCCGTTTCAGGCTGCAACGTTCATGTTGCAAACTTTTCAGACGACGAGTAAGGTGCCATAGGTCGTTGTCTTTCACTCAGTGATGCCGTTGGAGTTGATGGACTCCCTTTATCTTCCAAGCCTCCTGTTGTTATCGTTTTAGATGGCCTTAAGCCATATTTATTGTAATAAGTTCTCTTTTGAGACATTTGATATAATAAGTGTGTGATTGAAACTCTTATAAATCCTCAAGTACTGTGCGTGTCAGCATTACCGATCTAGGGATGAAACTGATGCATAGAGATCAGACTGTTTAAGGTCTGGTCGCTACAACACTCATGCGGTTGATCACTTCGGTGCTGTCACTAGGGTTTGCATGTGTTGCGAATAGCCACCTCCACTCACCGTCGACTGTGTGATCGGATCTAGCAGTCCGCCGCACGGTGTTCCTCCTGCACGCGCGGATACCGTTAGAGGCGGTGCACTTGCACCGCTCCGACGAACTTGTAACGTGGGATCGGATGACCGACTATTCAAGGGAGATCGGACAAGGAGGAGACGAACTACACGGACGCGCTGCCCCAACTCTTCTTCCGCTGCACGGCACTGCGCGTCTAGTGGTAAGGATCTATGATCCATTCCCGTAGCATGTTCCTGGTTGTTCTACGCGTAGGAAAATTTTAATTTGCAGTCAACGCACCCTACCATAGAACCCAAGAACATTATCCACCACTGGGCCTAATCTTATCTGCAAAAGAAGAAAACGTGTTAGTGCCTACATGTAGTTTTGAAAACTAGTATAAGCCTATTTGGTTTGCTGGATTTGTAAAATGCACTAACGTGCCATCTTTGATCCGACATGATTAACATGGGCATTTGATTACAATCTAAAAAATGTGGCCTTCTTCAAGAGGTTGGAGTGGATGAAAAATTCCCTAAGAAAACTAGTACAGATGAATCCAAAGGAGAAATGCTTATGGATTGTAACCATATGGATCAAGCAACAAATATGGGGGGGGCATGTATGTACTGAAATCCTCCAAAATTCCTTCAGAAATCGTAGTACATTGTCATTGTAAACTTGGGAAAAGGTGTTAAAAATTGAACTCCCTTATGGTTAACATTTAACAGGAAAGGAACATCACCTCAATATATAGATTCTCCAGACACGCAAAACATCTCATGAAACTGACAACTTGGTCCGGGTTGGGGCCGGTAGATTCTAGTGCCAATACCTTCACTGTGCATAGATTCAGGGTCAAGCTTGTCAGAATCATTTTCTGGATGACAGATGAACATACATCTTCAAAATTGGAAATAATGTTAATTTCAAGAAGGAGAGGTAGAAGGCAACTCTTGTACCTGAACGTTTGTGGATCCAATAATAAGTTCGGAGTATTTGTCAGATGAGTAGCTCACCACTGTCAATTCCGGTGCAGGAATGATCAACTACAAGTAATCTGTCAAGTGAAGGTGTGTCCTCAATGACCATACTGTGGTACACATTTTGTGATGTCTTGTTGCAACACCAGAAACACACATAAATAGTCCGGGGAGTCGTGGAGGTGATGTGGAAGCTACTCAACCCATTGATCGCCTAAAGAAGAAGGTACTCGAGTGCAGTAAAGCCATGGAGCAGGCACTCCATATCACCGTTTGGGAGGCAGACGACGACGAGCTCAATGTGCTTCAGTCGTGGTAGAATAAGAGCGGGCGCGTCATTAAGGGGGGATGACAGTTCATGAAGTTGGCGATGTGCAGCGTTGGTGCGAGGCAGAGCACGGACATTAGCAGCGAGCGCATATGCCCATCATCAAAAGTGAGCTCCCCGAGCTGATCTAGAGCAGGGGATCGGAACCACTCATCAAGCTTGGCTCGGTCCTTGCAGTTGGAACGAAACTTACCCATTCTAAGGCCTCTGGTTGGGCCATGGTGACTGCCGAGGATCTGGGAGAACACAACCAAGATTTTGCGATAGCCATCGCAGAGCTCGTGGGTGTCGATGTGGTCGAGAGGGGTGGAGTGCCATAGGGGGCGCCACCGTCGGGAAATGACGGTTGTCCGCACCCCATATTTGATTGGGAGGAGGGAGATGATGACTATCAACATATCATCGGGTAGGCTGCTAATGAAGTCTAGGCCTGCTGGAGTCGCTTGCGGTTCTTGCTCGACCCGCCTCCGCTTGTTGGCGCCCCCGTTCTCCACCTCCAGAGTCTCCTCGTCAGTGGCGCTTTCTGATAGAAGTTGGAGTACAGGGAATTTAGTTAAAACATGGCAATAGAAAAGTGTATTAGTAACTAGAAGTTAGTACGTAGGAATAGAGTAACAAAATGGAATAGCAATTGGTTGCTTAAATACTACACAATTCCTTTTATATTGCTGGGTAAGTCAATGCGGATACTTGAAAAGAACACTTACTTCGAACAAAGTATGGACGGATGATATCGTCGAGGAAGTTATCATATATCTCATGACAAGCCTCTTTTATGTGCAGTGCAACTCTAGTGCCAGCTTTGAGTACATAAAACTTAGAAATTTCTGTCCGAAGGCCCATGGCAGAATAGGAGTGACCACCTACATCAAGTCTTACAGAAGGAACGATTGTAAATGCATGGTTTGTGTTCAGTATGACATCCCTGCAGCCTTGATTTATGTAAAGGGCAAGATTGTGTACTACAGATGATATTGAATAGCAAGGGACGTGCTGCAGAAAATGGTAGGATTGTTAAAGAATATGGTAACATGCAAGTATGGGCGAAATTGAAAGAACTGTACAACAGTTGAAATCAAAGGACAAAAATCTATAAGTAAACCGAAAGGGTAACCATGATGTCATGGAAATATGAGAGTAATCAAAAGAACAAAACATCATTAATTTGCCTAATTAAGAAGAGGAAGAAATCCCCTTTGACGTATATGCTGCATGTGGCACCTTTTATCCAAATGTAGCAATATATAGTATATGTTTAGGAAAGTAGGCCATGCCAACCGATTTAGGGTGAGATTGAACATATCGCGTGCATCCTCAAGTCATCTGGTACAATGAGATGGAACTCCATGGATGTCTGGCCGAGGTCGCAAAGTCCTGATGTGTCTGCTCATTGTACACTCTATGAATGAAACAAAACCCTCAAATTAGCTCGAATAAAATGAATTCACGGTGATTTTGGCTGGGTGATTAAAGGGCGCAGATGAACTGGGATAAGAGATGAGATAATATCTCATTAAATTAGTTACCTTGTTGTCCATGAGCAAAAAACCTCAATACGGTGGATTCCCCAAACCGGCGGAGCTGGGTCGACTGCGATCAGTGTCGAGAAAGTCGATGGCGATAGGCGCCTGCAAGCGGAAGTGGCGAAATGCGGTGGGGTTTGCCGGCAGCCTGGCGGCAGTGACAGGCGTCGAGCTAAGTGGTTCCCGCGGCGATAGGCGGTGCCATGCAGAGTCGTGGAGGAGCTTGTGTAGGTGTGAATGGGGACCGAAGGGGGTGGCGGGTGAGGTGAGGGTTTTGTGACGTGGGGATAGTGAGGGTTTTCTTTTTTCTTGTTTTAGTTGCCTGGTGAGGGTTTTCTGTCCCACAAAGAGTTTCGGAGGCAACGATTTGCTAGAGCCAACCGTGTGTGATCGACGTAACTGGGGAAATGAAAGCCATTGCACACGGTTCCAATTTGGGAACCGTGTGTGATTGACGTACTACCTCCGTCCTGGTTTATTGGTCCCCTTTGTAATTTGTGGCAAATTTTGACCAAAGATTTAACTAACAAATGTTTATGCATGTCACCAAAAATTATATCATTGAACACTATGTTCAAATATGCATCCAACGATATAATTTTTGCTGACCTGCACTAACATTTTGTCAGTTAAATTCTTGGTCAAAACTTAACACAAATTACAAATGGACCAATAAACCAGGACAGCGATAGATTCCATCAACCGAACTGATTGCATCCATATCCATCATTTAGACATAATTAAACATAGATTAAACATACTCAAGCATAGATAATAAGCGTACACCAGCATAGTTCGACCGTCATTAAGCATACTCAAGCGCATTTATAATTAAGACACTACAGAGCCATACATAGTTCAATCCCACATCTCATCTCATCTGCCGGCATGATCCCAAAGCTTCTCCAGGTACTCAGCATACGTGGCGTGTGCCACCCTGTGAGAATGCTTCTGCCTAAAGGAGCCAATGGCTCGTCCTCTTGCATGTGCTAGAACACTTTGATACGCCTCATGAAGCTTTTGGTTGCAACAAGGGCATCGATAGCCCCAGTTCCAGGTCCTAATATGCCTGTTATGCATTCCTGCATAAAGCTCCCTGAGGATTTGTCACTTGTACCTCCTCTGGCCATCTTCATCCTCGGCGTCGACATCGTTAGATAGCACCTATAAATATAGTAAAAAAATGTGGCATCAAATTTGGAAGTAATCTCTAGCAAACATTTGGTAGTTGCCAAAATTTGGCATAAAATCAATGTTTACATGCCATAAAGTAGGATTAGGTATTTATGGCTGTGTTTTTAGACATATCCAGAGATTATGGTTCAATTTGTAAGCACAATCGTTTATGTACAGACCAATCTTGAAGAAAATAATGGCACAAACATATATGTTGGTCATTCAAAATCAATTGTCAAGACCTGGCTAGGAATTATTAGCACGAACACTAACCCTAGTCGGATTATTAGCAGAAATCATTTGCATAGATGAAACAACTAATCACTTATCACTTGTACCACTCAAACAATCACTAAAATACATGGATCTAATGAAACTTACTCAGATTTCATGGATTGGGAGAACATAACCATAGGATTTCTATTCCAAAAAGGGGGAGGCAGGAGTAACTAGAGAAACTGTAGGATGTATTTGACATATAAATGGGTATAGATGACTAACCATTTCTTCATTGTTGTCGGAGTCGTCGCCGGAATCGTCGCCCAAGTCTTCACTGGAGTCGGTGTGGACCTCCAGCTCCGGCTGTGGTAGCACGACATCGTCAATGACGTTAGGGTGCAGCAATACCTTGCTGGCGGTGACGACAACCTCTGTCTCCATCTTCACGCCGTGCTCTGGTGCTTCACCAGCCCGGCATCACCACTCCATTCGATGGGGCGCTTTGGCGGCATCCTCATACACTGACGGCTTTGAGGATTAAGAGCGGCATCATGATGCAGGCGGAGAGAGAGAGGATTGTGTGTGTGGCGAGGATGGGGGTACGTCCGCTTGGGTGCGCCATTAATATGGAGTAGTGGGAGGGTCCGTAGTGGGAAAGAGGCGGGAGGCGGTCAACCCGCTGGCTTGCCTCCCGGTGAGCCTGCGCACCGGACTGCTAGCATGCTTATCGTCATTTCACACAGCTACTCGCACGCCTCTCGCTGACACTACACCGCGAGCACGCCTCACGTCAATTCATACACCTGCATGTATGCCTCCCGGTCTACCTGTGCAGCGGACTGCTCGCATGCATCCCATCAACTCACGCCTGCTCACACGGCACACGGGTCGCATGGTGGCATGTATATTGTTTTTCTATTTTGATGATTAATGATGCCGCTTTATTACTTAACCGAAGCATGGCAAGTATCCATTATTGGTCTAACGCCCACAGTTTGAATAAATAGTCCATTTGCGAAATTGGTTCCCAATTATTAATAATCTCTCGTTTGTAAGAAGACAAAGATTACATCAAAACTTCTATCAAATTTGACAAAAAGTACAATGCCACTGTGTATTGGTGTCCAAATGACAACACGATAAGTTTGATGAATTTCAAATAAGTTTGGATGTATTGGATTTAAAAAATCAAGATCCTCTATGTTTGAAATTTCTTGCACGGGGAGTAAACATGCACCCAGTGAGACACATGCATTTTTCCAATCCATTTAGGTGCACTGTCATGTGTGCATGTAGCTCAAATTTGATTTTTGCGCATTATACCCCTAGAAAATCAATCAATGTACTAAAATGTCTTAATGGTCTCTGTTTTTTTTAAATTAGAACGCCCCTCCTTTGGTAACATATGTTCACCCGGGAAAAATTTAACAAGTACCGTAGTTGCGGTGGATGCGTGGTGTGTGTGTGTGTGTGCGCGCGCGCGTGCGCGTCTGGGTGGGGGGGTGGCAGTACACAACGAGTCGTGAGCCACCGTGTGGGTTGGCCGTTTTGTGAGGCAGGTGCCATATCAAAGTCATGAATTCGTTATTTAAAACATTACACAACCCTTTCATAGATACATGTTTTGGCCACATGCAGTCGGTAGTTGTCCAACACGACACTCACTTCTGTGTGATGTTTTCTATGGGCCCACGAGGTCGTTGTCCATCACTTCGACCAACAGCCGGCAGAGAGGTTAGTTTGACCAGAAAGGTAGAATCTTTTTTGTTTGTGTTATGGTGGGAGTATATAGTCCGTGAAGACACCTCACGCAGTGCCGGGACTTTTTGGTTGTTCATTGGCTTTTCAAACATCACACAACATGATATGAAGCATCCTACGATCATCCCCATGTTCACTTCGACCACTCCATGACCCGAGGATACATAAGATGGGACCTCAACTCTACGCCACTGGACACAAGGTGAACTCACTCGTCTCCGAACTACCACTCTCTACACATGGGACATGGCTACTACCTCAAGGGAAACACTATGCGTGATCAGGTATTTGGAGGAAGGCCACAGAGCAGCTACATCCAACGGACAAGATGATGAGGACACCAAGTATGAGGAACAAGAAGAAGAGCTGCCAATGAAGCTCCAGCCACCGAACGACCAGTCGGGACAGGACGACCGACACCTGAAGCCCTAGCCTACCCAAGTCCTGTCCAACGCAAGCTACAGGGAGCGGACGTCCGGCCTCCACCGGACGACCGGCCACACCTCCCAGTGAGCGGACGTCCGTCCTCCACCTTACGACCGACACCATCAGACCCGAGCTAAATTAGCAGAAGTCCAGCGACTACCAGACGTCTGGACGCCCGTGAGCCACCAGACACCGATACCCCCCGGACGTCCGACACCTATCTGCGCACAGTGTTGTGGGCCAAGTCCCATGTACCCCTTCACTTCTCCCCCAATTGCACTATGACTATAAATAGGACAACCCTTCCTCCTAGCTAGGGGCAGCATTGGTTTAGCTCATTTGTAAGATAGAGCTTTGCTCATCCATCCGTATCTACTCCGCCGAGAGAGATCGGTCCCTCTTCGGAGAAGATCCACTTTGGATTCAAGACCCCTTCATGGGAAGACCCCTCAAGACCTCCTCATGGAGATGAACTAGCTAGTTGTATCGTCCTTTATTGAATTTGAATCGTGTATCTCTTTGTGTTTCGAGGATCTAGCACATGTGTAATCGAATCTTGTTGGTTTGAGTGATTCTCTCGTGTTTCCCCTCGTGATTTCTCCTCGTGTTATTCGTAGGATTCCCTCCAATTGTGAAAGATCGGGCCGCTAGGGTTCTATCCTACATCATCTTGGTATCATGAGCAAGGTTGATCACGAATTTGGAGCCCCTACCCTTGTTTTCTAGCTTGATTTTGTTATGTTCTTCCCAATTTCAAAAATCCCCACCAAAAATAGCCCCAAATTTTTTTGTCATTTGTTGGTATGATGAAATTTTGTTGATTTTGATCCATGGATTTTCTATGTTTCGAGTGGATCTAGCATTTCCCCAAGTTTCGCCATCTTTCATCCACGAAATCTCGTCAATTTTGACCCCAAAATCCCTCCGCCCAAAATCGTGTCCCAAAGCTCAAATCCCGCGTTGACCCCGACCCACCAGACGTACGCCCTTCACCGGACAACTGGAACCCCAAACCCAAGTTGAAACAACGGATTCCCGACCCCCACCGGGCGTCCCACGACCGGATATCCGTCCATTTCCGGATGTCCGACACCTGTAGTTTCAGACTTCGGCTGATTTTTGTTTCGTTCATAACTAATTCATCCAAACTCCATTTTTTGGTTCTTTAGCTTGTTTTGAATCTATTGACATCGCCATCCCACAAAAATACCACCAACATTATTTGACCCCATCAATTGTTCCGAAATTTGGAAAGTTTGCCTAGGTTCCACCATATCATCCGCATAACCACCATAGCCTTCCGCAACCTAACCTATTTTGATCCCCATAGTATTGGTGGTTGTTTGAGTTGTGTCTTGAGGCTCCTAAGGTGTTTCAGCTACTTAGGGATGGTTACTTCTTCATCAACCACCACCACCACTTCCACATACCCATTGTCCAACAGACACTTTCGCCACCCCAACTTAACCCAATTTTTGTTTGAACTTGTTTGAGTTGTGGCTTGTGTCTCCTAAGGTGTTTCAGCTACTTAGGGATGGCAACTTCAACTCCGGCACGTGTATAGCCCATCATTCCACTTCTGCATTGCCGAGGGAAAACTACCACCGCATTCCACTACCACCATTTGACATTTGCCTTAGGAGATTTTGAGTTTGTGGTTTTTTTCCCGTTTCCTAGGGTGTTTCGGCTAACTAGGAACCGGTCGACATCGGCAACACCGCCTCTCATCATCACCACGTACGGTAACCTCGACGACATCATTGTACATTCTCCTTGACATTACATTGTTAACCACTAGCCCATTTTGCGTCACTTTCCTATCAAGACTAGCCTTTGAGTATTGTCGGCAACGTTACATGTGCACATAAGTGATCATTGATCTATACCTCCCATTGCATACATACCATCTCATATTGGTATCATTTTGGTATCATATCATCTCTTGGGCCACAAGTTTCTTCCCGTATATATACAATTGCTATCTTGGCTTGTGCATTGTGCAAAAGTGGCCATACAAAAAAGAGGAATAAAGCTTTTAAGAAAAAGAGAAAGAGCAAAGAAGCTTGTAAGCAAGAGACATAGCATCATACTACATTAAACATAACACTGTCATATGCGATCATCTTGGATCGTACCACCGGAACATCATACATATAGCATACTTGGGATAGAAGTTGTTGCATTTTATAGGTTGTGCACAAGTGTCGTATCCGCCTATTGAGCAATCATGCTAGCGTCTGTCTTGAGTTGTGCAACATGAGCGTTTTCCATGGATTCCACATTTTGAGCTCATTCATTGGTTGCACGACCCCATTTATATATCCGTGTGTGTGTTTCCATGTGCCCACATTGCTATTGGTCTACTTGTTTTACTTGTGAATTTGTGAATCTCTTTCAACATTATTAACTCTTGCTAACATTTTGCATCAAATTTTTGTGCCACTATCCTCATCGAGCTCCACCATAAGCTTTATTTGTGTATGTGTGAGAAATTGACGAGATCGGTACCAATTGCGCTATTTCCTTGTTACATCATTGAGTGCTCATTGATCCATTTTCAACATCGGTCAAGGTACATTTGGTATAGTTCTCTCCTTTCTTCCACTCATATTTGCTCGAGTCTTGTGATGGATAGGCAAGGCATTTCATCTCCGGTCTTCGACAACAAGGACGGCGTGAACAACTACATCACCAAAGCATCCATCTTCGGTCTAGAACAACAAATGCAAGGTGCACATTCTACCTTGCGAGAGCGCATCGAGAACCTCTCCATGGACATTCGTCACTTCGAAGCAAGGAAAAGGGACTACATCAACAATAAGCTTTCCACACAAAAGGAGGAGCAAGATGCAAGGATGGAGGAGATTCGGGCCTTAATCAAGTCTACTTCCCCTTTGTCATCTTCAAGGCGGCAGAGACCAAGTCGATCATCTTCGGAGCGCCCAAGCGATGCAAGCGCAATTCATCCACGTCCACATCTCCATGGCAACCACCATCATGTTCATGATCCACATCGTCATGAAGGACAAGTCACCTCCAAGCATCATGTGCATGATGACGACGAAACACCATCGAGCTCAAGCACGACAACGACAACATCATCATGAAGATGCTCGCCAAGCGCAAATGTACAAGTCCCAACAAGCCCTACTTTACGCCAAGTCCAAGCTTCATGAGCAAAAGAGAAGACCGCGAGACGAGCACCACCAAGATAGAGCTACGACTACCACCACCACTTAGGCATCTTCGCCAAGTGCTATCAAGGCATCTTCGCCTTTGGACGTACGACATGTTTGCCTACTACCCACGAGTACGCCTAAAACGACTTCATCAAGTCCAAGGCGACCACCTACAAGTGAGGGCGACACTTCCATCTTCGGAAGCCCCTCAAGGAAGATGGCTGAGCATGGGAAGTTCCCTTCGTTCATGGAGACGAGCTACAAGGTGACACATCATATGGGCCTCCAATAACAAGACGGTGACGAGAAGGTCGAGCAAGGGCCATCCCCTTCGACCACGGCGACGAGCATGAACCTCTTCAACAACATGAAGATGGCACCCATATTGGACTCATACTCCGGGTCAAGCTACGAGATCGTACATGATTCTTTATCTTTGGTCTTGGAGGAGAGTGATGTTTTGCCACATCCTACGTTATTCATCTTTGGAGGCGTTATGGGTGAGGAGGTTGAGCATGGGACTATCCCTTCAACCAAGGTGGCAATAGGAGTTGAGACTGGAGACATTTGCACCTACATCTCTCCGACACCCACATATGACGAGATGCCCCAATTCCCATGTGAGGAGAGCCACCACCAAATGAGTGACATGAGTGACTCCACCATATGTGACATTGAGAGAATTTCCTATGAGGGGATGAGTGTGACCACCACTAGCCCCACACATGAGAGCATTCCACACATCCTGTGTGAGGTTGAGAGCCATTTGAGTGACTCCACCAACCATACGGGTGAGAGCATCCAAGAGGGTGTGAGTGAGCCACAACACTTAGTAAGTGAGGTAGTTGACACGGCATGTGAGGCCACTATGTTTCTAACGACTTAACCTCTACTCCGAGTGTATTTTGTTCTTTGGTTCTAGGTCTCCTACATGACGACATGCCTATCTTCGATGAGTCCATCCCTCCAATGGAGACGATGATGGCCATGGTGGATGATGATGCACCCCCCACATGGTTCCGTCAAGATGAAGATGACAACGAGTGGATCTTCGACACCTCACCTACAACACATGAGCGATTCTCCAAAGGTAATATAGGTGATGGACCTTCACTTGTCCCACTAGTGGATTATCTCACCAAGGATTGCTTGCATGATGTTGATCCACCTATTCCCATGCTTCATGCTAGTGCGACTTCCTCATGTCATGACTTACCAAATTTATGATGAATATGATGATGAGGATGTTGAGTTGCCTAGTTGTGATGCTATGCTCCATAGGATATCATGTGAAAGTTCTTTTGGTAACATCATGATCGATAATCCTTTAAACTTGTCATATACTATGAGTGAGATTTCTCATATCGCATCATTTCAATCTCAACATAGTAACTATGCATGCCCCATTAAAATACATCCCATTTGCACTTATGTCATAGATGACGAGATGATGGTCATTGGCTTTTGTTTTTCATGTGATGATATTGCCATGCTTCCTTTACATGATTTGTGTAATTCATCTACTATGTCATGCCATGATCACATAGATCTAAATATGCATTGTTTTGGATGTTGTCAATATTCTCCATGTGATGTTTCCACTATGCTCATGAGGAGACCCCCATAGATTCCTCGTACATATTTGGAGATTTTGATGCATTCCATACTTTGCATGATTCCCATGATTGCATGCACCATATACATTCCATGAATAAAAATGCTTTACATATTTCTCGTGATGCATTACACAATTTGAGTCTCCATTATGCTATACATAATAACAAACCCATCATGATGGATGACATGTTTCTGTATCACACATCTCATTTATTTGAGCATTGGCTATTTTGTGCTGACCAACACAAGCACGTGCGCATCATGATGGATGATGTCTACATATACCACACACACACAAATTTCCCTTTGTCTTTGTTTTGTGTAGGTACTCATGTATACTCGTCAACCTCTCAATCCCAAGAGTTGAGGAAATGAGCTCTTGAGAGCAACGACGATTTGGGATCCCATGGATTGTCCTGCAGACCGTTTTCTTCGCGCAACGACTACGCGCTTCTATTCTACTTGGCTCTCACACGGCTATGGGATATTTACCACCTATCACCTTATGCCCATACTATCGTGTTCACTTTGCATGCTATGCCTCTTTACATGATTTTGCCATGCAATTGTGACCCTTACTTGCATCTACCCACCATTCACCATTATGCTACTCCTATGTGTATTTGCATGCTTGGTGGAGATACTTGTTGCTATTTTCATGATTTCTTTGTGCCCCGTGCTATTGACGCTTGTTGTGTTGGGAGAGTCATGATGTCCCATTGCTATTTACATAGGACTTCTCGCCAACACCATGAACCTACTTTGATCATATTTTGTTTTCATGCTTGTGATATGTCATGTGCATTATATATGCCCACTATTTACACACGTGACATGGTTGCCATGATTACCTATAGTACGTTGCATCTTCGCACTACTAGCTGGTTTGACTTGATCACTATGATTGCTTGCTTTGTCGCATCACCCATGTTCCATTCTTACTCGCTTTCTTGTGTTGATGACATATATTTTGATGCCTCTCGCTTGATTTGTCATGATCATTGTCTCTTGTCTCCATTAGTTGCATCTCTCATATCACCTTGTATTGAGTGCCAACTTGCTATGCTTATTGATCATGGAGACTTGGACATATTACTTGTGAAGCATGCTTGTTTACTTGAGCCTATTGTATTTGGTTGTTCTCGCATCATATGCCTCCATACTATGCAATACTCCCTTGTCCTTTCTTATGATGAGCATGATGCATACACTTGTTTGGTATCTTACCACAGGAATTATAGGTTTTGCACTTTCGCTAACCTCATTTGTTTTTCTGAGTGTTTGTCATGTTCTTTCATTTTGAAGGATTCACATGGCGGTACGATCACGAGACATATTGGTTATGTCAAGGCATACATGATGTGCAACTCCAACATCTTCGAGAACATTCATGAGGTGAACTCCTTCCCTCTGAGCCATCCTCAAATACGCATATTGGATGGGTCATTCTTTCATTGTTGTTTCCTTCTTGTTATCTACATGATACATCTCGCAAACGGAGGAGCGACATTGGGGATTGGCTCTATGGACCTTCAAGTTGAGGAGCACTCACACTTAGTGGATCCACCTGCTTTGGATGCACCTTCGAACCTCCAGTCATGCCACGACATCGAGCATTGGTACACCAACACCTCCATAGTTGTTGATTGTGCTCACACATGTCATGCTTGATGGACATATCATACTCACCACAAGTTTGCACCCTATGGATGGATTGCCTCACATTATGCTTGCCTTGTTACAACATTTCCATGTCAACCATGATATATGAGCTTGTGCATTTCCTTAGCAAATTTGGTGTGATCTTTCTTGATGGCATATTCATACATCATGATCATACTGTCCACCATCAATTGCATGATTACATACACATATTGAGCATCCATTGCCATGTTCATGCTTTTGATACACCATCTCACTATGACATCATTTGCACCGTGGTTGCATTGATCATATTCACAACACATTTGTGTGCACAATGATTGCATTTGATCCCATGAATGCTTTGCATATCATTCTAGATCATCTTGATAAGCTTCATGCGCTTTGTCATGAACAATCTTGCCGAACGGACTCATACTTACTCACACTTTGTGTGCGCTAACCATTGTATTTTTGAGTGTTGCTTGTGTTTGCTCTTTTTGCATGTCTATCACTCCAGAGACACCTTGGAGTACTTGGATTGCGTAATTCTTTCAACTTCGTCCAACTACAAGTCCGTCCATGACAACCGTTTCCATGGTGATCAGGATCACGATCCGAGGTCGGATCTTTCCCAAGGGGGGGGGGGAGATGATGCGGAGCATCCTACGATCATCCCCATGTTCACTTCGACCACTCCCCATGACCCAAGGATACATAAGATGAGACCTCGACTATATGCCATTGGACACAAGGTGAACTCACTCCTCTCCGAACGACCACTCTCTACACATGACTACATGAGACATGGATACTACCTCAAGCGGAAACACTATGCGTGATCAGGTACTTGGAGGAAGGCCACGGAGCAGCTACATCCAACGGACTAGATGGAGAGGACACCAAGTACGTGGAACAAGAAGAAGAGGTGCCAATGAAGCTCCAGCCATCGGACGACCGGTCGGGACCGGACGACCGTCACCTGAAGCCCCAGCCTACCCAAGTCCTGGCCAACGCAAGCTACAACGAGCGGACGTCCGGCCTCCACTGACGACTGGCCACACCTCCCAGCGAGCGGACGTCCGGGCTGCACCAGACTATCGGACACACCTCCTACCGAGTGGATGACCGGCCTCCACCGGACGACCGACACCATCACACCCGAGCCGAATTAGCGAAAGTCCGGTGACTACCGGATGTCCGGACGCTCGTGAGCCACCGGACGACCGATACCCCCCGGATGTCCGGTATCTGTCTGCGCATAGTGTTGCGGGCCAAGGCCCATGTACCCCTTCACTTTGTCCCCAATTTCACTATGACTATAAATAGGACACCCCCTCCTCCTAGCTAGGGGCAGCATTGGTTTAGCTCATTTGTGAGATAGAGCTTTTCTCATCCATTCGGATTTACTCCACCGAGAGAGACCGTTCCCTCTTTGGATTCAAGACCCCTTCATGGGAAGACCCCTCAAGACCTCCTCATGGAGATGAACTAGCTACTTGTATCGTCCTTTATTGGATTTGAATTGTGTATCTCTTCGTGTTTCGAGGGTCTAGCACATGTGTAATCGAATATTGTTGGTTTGAGCGATTCTCTCATGTTTCCCCTCGTGATTTCTCCTCGTGTTTTTCGTGTTCTTTGTAGGATTCCCTCCCATTGTGAAAGATCGGGCCGCTAGGGTTCTACCCAACATCAAAAGACCTCTTTGGGCCACATGCATGCAGGCGGTGGTTATCCTAGGACACTCACGTGTGACGCTTCCATCTGTGGGCCCACGAGGTCATCATCAATGCATGCATCACTTTGACCTACATTGGGAGAGGTTAATTAATTTCACCATCAAGGAGGATTTTTTTTGGTTTGTATTATGATAGGAGCGTATAGTATGCATCGAAGAGGGGGAAGGGGACCAGCATATGTAGTACGCTTTAGGAAACTCGCTCTGTGTTGGGACTTTACGGTTTTTGAGGCATGTGCCACATCAAAGTTTTGCATTTTGGGTATTCAACATATGTTTGGCCCAGTTGCAAACGATGGTGGTTGTCCTCTGGCACCCACTCATGCGGTTATCATCGATACTGATGCTTTCCATCTATGGGTCCGCTTGGTCCATCACTACTTGGTTGACAATGAGAGAGGTTAATTTGACTTAGGAGGGGATTATTTTTTGGTTTGTATTACGGTCTATAGGTCATGCTCTGGGATGACATGATATAGTTTGAGCACACATGCATGTGTATGCATGAATCCCTCCCATCGAGTCGAAGTGGCCAGTACCACGACACGTCATGAACTGATCTCGCTCTGTGTGGGGACTGTACGATTTTCGCCACATGCGCCACATCAATGTTGTGAATGGCATTCAAACATGCATGCACGCATCACCTCCATACATACATATGCATGTAGTGGTTGTCTTCGAATGGTACACTCCCTCACGTGGTTATCAACGACAAGCCTATATATTTGTGGGCCCGCGTGGACATCCATGATAATTTTGACCGACAACGAGATAGGTTATGATGGTGGATTCTTCCTTTGGTTCGTGTTATCGTAGTAGGTCATGGTGAGATTCAGACCTAAGTTTGAGTGCATACTATGCATGCCTGCATGAATCCCCATCACCAGCTCGAAGTGTAGTGTGACATACATATCCGTCGTCAACTAACCCTCGCTTCGTGTGGGGATTTCTGGTTCCAAAGCATGGTTCCACAACAAAGTTGTTCCATTGTGTATTCAAGCATACTCTGTTGCGTCATTGCAGGCAGTGGTTGTCTTTGGGGACTAGCTACTTGCGTGATTATTGGCGAGCTAGCCCATCTCTTGGGTCGCATGGACGGCCATCACTTTGACCAACAACAAAAGATAGGTTGTACGGCCAAGGTGGATTATTCTTGGTCCGTTTTACGATACATCTTGGTGAGATGCCCTCTCCCGCCGACTGAAAATGTGCGTGTGTGTGTGTGTGATGGGGGCTGCTACTTCGCACTTTGCTAGATGAACCTCCGTGGGGGCGGGCATGCCTTCATAGCTTAGGATTCCCCTCCTGCCGGCACGAGGGGGGACAAGCAATACCGTGTGCATTTGTGAGATAGGTTCCACATTGAAGTTGTGCATTTGGTATTTGAACATCAAACAACCCTTTTCATACATATATTTGGTCCGCATGCAAGTGTGTTCATGTTCTAAACCTTTCCTGCATCATTTTCGCCAAATTTATGAACATTAGACAAGTCAGATGACGCAACAAACACGATTCACTCACACTAACCATGTGCCACGCTGGTGCCCCTGTCACGCACATCAGCACAGTACATTGAGCTCCACAAGGTTTCCCCGCTCAAAAATATATGCCCGCCTGCAGGTTTTTTTTCTGTTTGATAACACACGGTTATTAAGTTTCGACCGTGTGTGAATTCCCGCTCCCGCACGCATCCCTCGAAAATATCTGCCCGGGTCGAGGGTTTTTCTGTTTTGTAACACACGATTGTTATTTTCGGACCGTGTGCTATGCACCATCATCCAAATTTTCTATAGCCCCGGCATTTTACTCCCGTGTTTGACTCCCTCGTAGTAAAATTTTCAGGTGCCGCATCATTTCCTCAAACACCCCTCTCCACACACACACACATCAGAAACTCCTCGAGCGCATGCACGTGCGCGCACACACACACACACACACACACACCCGCCCACCACAACCCCTCCCTTGCTTGAAACCCTAGCAAGGTCATCGCCGCCTCCTCAAGGCCTCCATTGTCAACATCTGCCGGTTTGCCTATCCAGCTTACCCACCGATCACCATACCCAGGCCTCCCTGAGTTTCTTAGATGACGCCTGCCAAATACCCCCTTTCCCACAGATCTCCATCCGCATCCCCATCCCCCGCTCCAGAGCATCGCAGCCTAAGCTCGGCTACGCTTCCCATGGAGCTCGAGGAGCGACTGGCCCAAAAGAGGTGTATCACGGCATCTGCGCCTGACGTCGCCAAGGTGGCCGCCAAGGAAGCTGACGACCATTACTGCCCGCGGGCACTCAATCAGTGGGCTAGAGTATGCGGGTAAGTCACGGACGCCAGCTATGACATCGAGGTCGTTGACAGCGACGGCCTGACGCGAGCTATGTCACAGGTTAAATGGCCCACCCCCAACCCCTCGGGTTCAACCATCGTTGATCTCATCCATGGCCCCGCCGCTGATATCCTCTGGCTCGTTGTCAAGAATTTGCCATCCTACATCGCCATCGAGCCCCCTTTGTAATTTCTGAAGGACACATTCTGCGACACTTGCTTGGGATGCACAGCTTCCAAGTCAGACCTCATCGATGGCAACCACAAGAAGGGCACCCTCTCTGGCTCTTCCAAGGGGAAAGAGCCCATCTGATCTTCCAAGGGAAAAGATCCCATCTACAACATCAGGGAGAGCACCCTACAGTCGTGCCCTTACAAGGGGAAGGAGCCCATGTGCGACAACATGGATCGCACCCAGTGATGAGGACATCAATACCATTATTACACCCGTAGCCCCAGCTGCTATACATACTGGAACAATTACTAGAGCACGCGCACGCCAATTGAATTACCAGGTACTTCCGTTTCTTAGTGACAATTCTAATGTTCATGAGAATATGATGCTGCCTAAATTGGATACATTTGTGTTAATTACTAATGAAGGGCCTACCATGGACAAGAGGGATGAACACTGGAGCAGGATCAAGCATGGAGATGAAGACACGCGCGAAAGGATCCAGAATGGCATTTCAAGTGCATATTTGAGCACTTTGAAGCCTCAGTGATGACCTACAAGGAAATCGAGGAAATATACAAGATGCCCCTTCATAAATTTCGTCCATAGCTTATTTTAGGTGTTGCGCCACCTTATTTTTGGGCCGGGCCCATGTAATTTAGAAATACAACTTCCTGGGCTGTTTTTAGAGTCCGTATGTGTGGGGAAACAATATTAGGGTTGGTTTCGGACCCCTCCTACAAGGGGCCACGAAATCCCCCCTACTCCTCCAAATTTACAACCCTTAGGGCGACGTTTAGACTTTGGGTTTTGTTTAGATTAAAAGTTCGCCATAGCTGCAACTTCTCGTACTTCGTTTGTGTTCAACGACAAGAACAAGAAGTCACAGAACCCCAACTTGATTAATAGAGCTTTCCTCTTATATTCACAATATCTAGATTGCAATCTTAGTTTCTTGCTTGTTCTTCGTTGGCTTGCAGGTAATAGACTGTCAGTGTCAAAACTGGCGGATCTCGGGTAGGGGGTCCCGAACTGTGCGTCTAGGCGGATGGTAACAGGAGACAAGGGACACGATGTTTTTACCCAGGTTCGGGCCCTCTCGGTGGAGGTAAAACCCTACTCCTGCTTGATTAATATTGATGATATGGGTAGTACAAGAGTAGATCTCCCACGAGATCAGAGAGGCTAAACCCTAGAAGCTAGCCTATGGTATGATTGTTGTTCGTCCTATGGACTAAAACCCTCCGGTTTATATAGACACCTGAGAGGGCTAGGGTTACACAAAGTCGGTTACAATGGTAGGAGATCTACATATCCGTATTGCCAAGCTTGCCTTCCACGCCAAGTGTCGGGGATATACCCCGCGGTATGACCCGGCTGGAGTTGTAAACCGGCTGGGACTTGGTAAACCGGCGGATGGTAAACCGGCGGAGAGTTAAGACAGTCAAGACAGATGGCCAAGACAGACGGTAAACCGGCTGGTGGTAAACCGGCAGACAAACGGTAAACCGGCTGGTGGTAAACCGGCAGACAATGTTAAACCGGTAGACAATGTTAAACCGGCAGACAATGTTAAACCGGCAGACAATGTTAAACCGGCAAACAGTGATAACTGGGTTAAGAAGCCCATGGCGATAAGTTAGAATAGTTAAGTCTTAAGTCCGAGTTGGACTCTACATGTAACCCGCCTCTTCAACATATATAAGGAGGGGTAGGGCTCCCCAAAGAGGGGAAGCTACAAGCAAGAAGAAACAATCTTAGGGCTAGACACAAAGAGGAGAGCCGGTTTACGGCGACTCCCTCGTGATGATAATGAGACCTAGCCTCAAACAGCATGTAGGGTTGTTACCGGATGATGTTTCCCGGGGCCCGAAGCTTTCTAAATCCCTGTCTTGTGTTGTGTCTCTCGATTCCGCTCAACCCCTCTCAAGCTACCACAAAGATGCGTTGGCCTCACGACTAAGTCCTCACCCTAGGACATCTGACGTGACAAATCCACGACACCAAGGGAAGTCCCATCCGTACACGGGACGGAGTCTTCAATCTTGTATCTTCATAGTCCAGGAGTCCGGCCAACGATGATAGTTCGGCCATCCGGACACCACCTAATCCAGGACTCCCTCAGTAGCCCCCAAACCAGGCTTCAATGACATGAGTCCGGCGCGTAGATTGTCTTCGGCATTGCGAGGCGGGTTCTTCTCCAAATTCCATATACTTGTCGAATAGTGTCCGGCTTCTTATAAATGTTGCGCTCCTTGGCTTCCACGCCCAATAATGGCCATCTTCCATGTGTCGAACGAATGCGAAAAGCCAGGGTATCTTTACATTTACCCCCCTAGATGCGCAAATGAGCCGCCTATAAAAAGAGACGAGGATCTAGATCCGAATCACACCATCCCCCCTCCGCAAGCTTTCATCGGAGCGCCTCTGACAAAAAATCCATTCCATCATGGACAGTCGACGCGGCTCCTCCTCTCGCGCTCCCAGCCTTCAACCTGGGGATTGGGAGAGATGCTCAGTCCCGCATAGCAAGCTAGTGACTCTCCAAACCAAGGGATTTCTTCCCCCAGCCTTCATGGTTCTGGTTCGAGACGGACTCGCCACCTATAAGGGCGGAAAGCAAGCGGAGAGCATCCCCGATCCTTCTAAAGGAGAGCGGGTATGCTTTGTCTCTTATTTGATAAGAGGACTCGGATTTCCAATACATCCGTTTCTCCGGGGGATCCTGGAGTTCTACGGCCTCCAGCTGCACCACCTTACGCCTGCCTCCATTCTGCACATCGTGGGCTTCGTGGCCCTTTGTGAACTGTTCTTGGGCGTCGAGGCTCATTTTGCGCTGTGGAAGAGATTATTCTGCCTCGTACCCCGTTTTCATGAGGGGTCGGTATATCAAGTGGGCGGGGCCGAGCTATGGCGCATCGCCGGGACCGGATATCTATCCGGAACCCCGAAGAAGGCGTCCGAAGACTGGCCTTCGGAATGGTTTTATATAGAAGACACCCCACTACCGGATCCCATTCGGACCGGCCTCCCGGAGTTCAACAATGCTCCCTTGAAGAAACGCCTAAGTTGGCGTCCGCGGAGCTCTCAAAGGGAGAATGACAGGGACATCCTTTACCTGATGGGTCGAATAAGATTATTGGCTCATTCCGGACTGACCATGATCAGGGTCATGGCCACATGCATTATGCGGGGGGTGTAGCCGCTCCAGTATAGGGGCCACCCCATGTGGGATTTCAACGGGGAGGATGATGCCACCCGCCATGGCCGTAAGGGGCCAGGATCGGTCGCCAATCTGGTGAAGATCTTGTCCAGCCTGTACAAAGGGGAAAAGGAGGATTTTCTCCGTGTTAGTCCACTGAACGGATTTTCTATGAACAATCCTCAAAGCTGGGTAAGCGGACATTTCTTTTTGCCTATCCGATCCCCATTCCCATGGTTAAGTATCCCATTTTGTGATTTCAACGCAGGAACTGTGCCGGGCTGTAGAGGATATACACAGCCCGCCTCCACAACCCGAGGATCCTAAACGGTCCCTCGATCCGGCCTCCGAAGAGGATCCGGACATAAAGGTGGAGCTGATCGATGGGGTGTTCCACCAACTTAGCATCGACAATGCTTTGGTCTCCATTACGGCCGACTACCCTGGAATATTTCCAGCTTCCCAGTAACTGTGACCGAAGTCCTGATACCATAACCCACCTGTGCTTATTTCTGATCACCGCATACCAATGGTGTTCCGCAGGAGGTGCCTTTGAGGCGGGAAGCCGAGCCCGCGGTGGCTGTCCAACAAGGGGTAGCTCAGCCCAGCAGGCAGAAAAGAAGTGCGGTGCGGATCGAGACGTTGCCGCAATGGTATGGCGCGCCACCGTGTTCCAAGGAAAGACCCCTGGAAGGCATACTAACGTTCGTGATCTTTTCAGGAAGAAGAGCGCTCGCCGGACTGTGTCGGGAGACGTTGCCAATCGAGCCTCCGCCAGCCAGGCTCCAACGCTAGGTCCGGAGGGGGAGGTGAACACAAGGCGCGCGTCGGATGCTCCTCCAACGGAGGATGCCGACAGATTGTCCGCCACCAAATCTGAGGTGGAGAGTGCCATGAATCACAGGCGCCGCCGGACAATCCTTCGTGACGCATGTTTCTCCCAAGAGGCATTGAATGCCTTTAATTCGGGAGATGCGCACCTCCGTGCCGCTCAAGATGGTCTAGCCAGAGCCACGGAGCAGTATGTGAAAGACATACGGGTGAGGAATTTTGACAGTTATATATGCCAGTAGCCCCCGAGACTTAAATAGTTAGAATAACTGATTTAAGGATCATTTGTTATGCAGGATCTTACAGAAAAGAATACCCAACTATCCCAGGAGCTTCAAGAGTGCAAGGCCCAACTTGAGGCCGCACTAGCCGCGATAGGTGAAGCCACACACACCCCCTCTGGTAATATACGCTTTAAAAGAGAAGTAGTTTGTGAAGTGCGGCGTGTGTAAAAGTCTGACGATAACTTTGCAGATGGCGCCAGGGTAGATCCAGACAAGCAACAGCTCCTGCGCCGGTTAAAAGCCGGCGATAATGTGCTTACAAGGGTACGGCAAGAGAAACATAACCTCCAAGATGCCAACACCCAGCTGGGAGAGGAACTAAAAGATGTTCGTGCCCGGCTGTCTGACTCCGTTAAGGAGAATCGGCGGCTTCGTCGCGGCATTTATAGTAAGTGCTTGAGCGAACTTATGAAAAGAAGAGTTCGGTGAGGAAGTTGATTAACAAAAATATGTCTGTAGGTATGCTCACAGGTCGTCCTGCAGAGGAAATGCCCAGTTCAACGGGTGACCTACTTCCCGAGCTGCTGCAACTGCACGAACAAGTTCGGCAGGTGATGAGAGGCGTCGCTCAGGCCTTGTGGCCATCTATCTCCCTACCCGAAGGCCTTGGAGAGCTTGCAGAGAAGCTTCAGGGAGCACGGCAGCGCTTCTGTCTATGGAAGATATCAGCCTGCCGTCAAGGCGCCAGGGAGGCCTGGGCCATGGTGAAGACGCGGTACACGAAGGCCGACCCAAACCACATGGCCGAGGTCGGACCTATGGGGCCCGATGGGAAGGAGATCCCTGTGAGCTCAGTGTACGGCCAAGTAGATTTGGCCGCAAAGTATTCCCAGCGGGACTATAAACTAGACATCCTATTAGATGGTATTGAAGAGGAATACAATCAGTCAATTTGACTATGTAATTTAAAATGACATGTAAAATGCCTTCTAGCCGGATTGTAGATCGTTTGTCGTAGCGGACCTTTTCGCTTCAACCTCAGGACCCAACAGTCCGGAGTGTGTCCGAATACCCTCGCGGTTATGTAAGAACCGGGGCATGCATGGAGACCAGGCGTAGGGGTCATGAGTGCTTTATCAGACAAGTGCCCAACTAGTTATGTTATATTACATGGTTAGTAAGAAACATCTTCCAGGGAGAATAGTTCCGTTAGGGGTTCCTTTCCTTGGGAGGCATGCCCTAAAGTGCATGTCCGGACTGCGAAAAAAGCAGAAAAACATCTGGGGGCAGATAAATGAATAAGTAAGAATTCGTCTTTTAGTTCACTGATCGAATATTCCCTTAAGAACGCTAGCTTTCGGCTTCACCCAGTCTGAGGTACACGTCCGGCTGACCCGGCGGTAACAATCGCAGAGGTGCTCCCTTTACCACCTAGATGAACAATCGGGAACGTAGGGGTAAGCAAAGGAGCCAGGCAACCCAGCTTGGCCAAAACTTAAGTCATATCGATGCATATAATGGTGAATAAAAGGTACATGCGGAAGTGTGACACATGTGTCGGGCATAAAGCCCGTATAAATAAGCTTCTGTTAAAGAAGCCCCCAGGTATACTGAGCGCGGATAACGCGTCAAGTGTGTGCGAACAATGCGCAAATGAGCCTTCAACGGCTTCAGCAAAAAGGAGGGAGAAGGAGAGAAATAAAAGACAGTTAAAGTATAAAATATAGACGGAGGAAGGAGACGAACTTAGAATCCGGCGCTAGGCGTAGAATCTTCGGAGACGGGCTGCGTTCCATGGGTTTGGCTCAGGTCGGTTATCCGATGCGTTCCGCAGATGGTATGCTCTGCCGGTCAGGACTTGGTCGATGATAAAGGGACCCTGCCATTTGGGTTTGCGTTTGTCCTTTTTCTTGTGTGGCAGGCGTAGAACTAATTCGCCAACATTGTAAGCTTTGGCCCGTACTTCTCTGCTTTGGTATCTTCGAGCCTGCTGTTGATAGAATGCGGAACGGGCTTTTGCCACGTCGCGCTCCTCCTCCAAGGCGTCCAAATTGTCCTGCCGATCAAGCTTGACTTCTCTTTCTTCGTACATGCGCACGCGAGGTGAGTCATATGTCGCAAGGCAAGACTGCCTCTGCGCCGTACACCATAAAAAATGGTGTGAATCCAGTAGTGCGATTCGGCGTGGTCCGCAGCCCCCAGAGTACGGAGTCGAGCTCCTCTACCCAGTGCGTATTAGATTCCTTGAGGGACCGCACTAGTCTAGTTTTAATGCCGCTCATGATTAGACCATTTTGTCGTTCGACTTGACCATTAGTTTGAGGGTGATAGGCTGAAGCATAGTCGAGCTTGATGCCCATGTTTTTGCACCAGAGTTTAACCTCGTCGGCCGTAAACTTCGTGCCATTATCAATGATGATGCTATGGGGGACACCATAACGGTGTACTAACCCTGATATGAAGTCTATCACGGGTCCGGATTCGGCCGTTTTAACTGGCTTGGACTCTATCCATTTGGTGAATTTATCCACCATGACCAATAGGTATTTTTGCTTGTGGGTTCCTCCTTTAAGGGGTCCAACCATGTCAAGCCCCCAAACCGCGAACGGCCAGGTGATGGGTATAGTTTTGAGGGCGGTGGGTGGCATGTGGCTTTGATTAGCAAAGAGCTGGCAACCGATGCATCGTTGGACTAAGTCCTGAGCATCTGCCCGGGCCGTCGGCCAATAAAATCCTATACGGAAGGCCTTGCCTACAAGGGGCCGGGCTGCGGCGTGGTGCCCACCGAGTCCGGCGTGAATTTCAGCCAGAATATTTCGCCCTTCCTCTTCGGAGATACACCTTTGAAGGACTCCAGTTGTGCTTTTCTTATAAAGCTCTCCCTCATGGACCTTATAGGCTTTAGATCACCGTACTATGCAGCGGGCCTCGTTTTGGTCCTCGGGAAGTTCCTGCCTAGTTAAGTAGTCTAGGAATGGTTCCGTCCACGGGGCAATTACTGTCATTATTTCATTGGCTGAATGTGTTATTTCATTGGCAGAACCACCGATTGTGTAAGAATGTTCGGTGTTGGGTGGTGCGGTTGGGTCCGGATTGTTGTTTCCGGACTCCCCTTCCCATAGTATAGATGGCTTGAACAGCCGCTCTAGGAAGATATTGGGAGGGACGGCATCGCGCTTTACACCAATGCGTGCCAATACGTCCGCCGCCTGGTTATTATCCCGGGCTATATGGTGAAATTCAAGCCCTTCAAACTGAGCTGACATTTTTAGGACGGCGTTACGGTAAGCTGCCATTTTTGGATCCTTGGCGTCAAAGTCTCCATTTATTCGGGATATCGCGAGGTTCAAATCCCCGCGCACCTCTAGGCATTTAATGCCCATGGAGACCGCCATCCGGAGGCCATGTAGAAGGGCCTCGTATTTGGCTGTGTTGTTGGAGTCCGTGTACATTATCTGGACTATGTATTGAACTGTGTCTCTGGTTGGGGATGTCAGGATGACGCCAGCTCCCAGGCCGGCCAACATTTTGGAGCCGTCGAAGTGCATGATCCAATTGGAATATGCGCCGTACTCTTTAGGGAGTTCGGCTTCAGTCCATTCGGCGACGAAGTCGGCCAAAACTTGCGACTTAATAGCTCGCCGTGGCTTGTAGGTTATGTCGAACGGGAGGAGCTCGATGGCCCATTTTGCAATCCGGCCAATTGCGTCGCGGTTGTTTATAATGTCCTTAAGAGGTACTTCGGAGGCTACTGTTATCGAACACTCTTGAAAGTAGTGTCGTAGCTTCCGGGATGCCATGAACACCGCGTACGCTATATTTTGATAATGTCCTTTGGCAAGCCTTGTTAAGGTCCTTGAAGTCGACACATAGGCAACAGGATTTATCCTTTTTTGGTACCATCACCAGGTTTGCTAGCCAGTCCGGATGTTTTATATCTCTGATGAATCCGGCTTCCAATAGTTTGGCTAGCTCCTCTCCCATTGCCTGTCTCTTGGGTTCGGAAAATCGCCGAAGAGCCTGTTTGACTGGCTTGAATCCTTTTAGGATATTTAGGCTGTGCTCGGCCAGCCGGCGTGGGATTCCTGGCATGTCTGAAGGGTGCCAGGCAAAAATTTCCCAATTTTCCCGTAGGAATTCTCGTAGTGGGGCGTCTACATCAGGTTTTAACTGTGCCCCAATGGAGGCCGTCTTTGCAGGGTCCGTTGGATGGACTTGGAATTTGACTATTTCGTCCGCTGGCTTAAAAGAGGTGGACTTGGATCTCTTATCGAGTATCACATCGTCCATGTTCACCGTGGAGCGCAGCGCAGTGAGTTCCTCGGCCGCTAGGGCTTCGGATAGTGCCTCTAGGGCTAGTGTAGCTGTCTTATTTTCGGCACGGAGCTCTGTGTATGGATCACTGGCAAGAGTGATGATTCCGTTGGGCCCGGGCATTTTGAGCTTCATGTACCCGTAATGGGTATAGCTTGAAAAATTGCGAATGCCTCTCGCCCTAATAAAGCGTGATATCCGCTGCTAAACGGGGCCACTTGGAACGTGACCTCCTCGGACCTGTAATTGTCCGGCGAGCTGAACACCACATCCAGTGTGATTTTTCCTATGCAGCATGCTTCCCGACTAGGGATTATTCCTCTAAAGGTTGTGTTGCTTCGCTCAATGCGGCTCTAGTCTATTTCCATTTTTCGAAGGGTTTCCTCGTAAATGAGGTTTAATCCGCTGCCGCCGTCCATGAGTACCTTAGTAAGGAGAAAGCCGTCCACTATTGGACTGAGGACCAATGCGGCTGGTGCTCGGGCTGTACAGAATTTAGGTTCGTCACTGGCATTAAAGGTAATAGTCGTGTTACTCCATGGGTTTATTGTTGCTACTTGGTAGACTTCGGCAAGGCTGCGGAGTGTTCGTTTCCGCGTATTATTTGATGCGAAAGTCTCAAAGGCTGTTGATACCGTACTGGTGTTGCTGGGATGGTTCTCTGGAGCTAGAAGCTCTTCGCCACTTTTGGCCACCTACCGTAGTATCCAACATGCTCGAAGGCTATGAGTTGGAGTGGCGCCCTCTGTACTATGAATTTTGCAGGGTCCATTGAGCCATCCTTCCAGTACGGTTCCGTGCCCTTTAGGGTTTTTTTTGCTTTTTGGTATTTAACCCAGGTGCCTGGCGATGATGCACCATTTTATTTCGGACTAGGGTTGTAGTCGGGGCCGGATTATCCCAAAATTTGTTTTCGGTTTTCCAGGCGCACAGTACATTCGTACTATGGACGCCAAGTCGGCAAAGCGTGTAATTTCACGACGACTTATGGCGTTTAGGATTCCTTTGTCCGTGCAATTATTGCAGAATAGTGAAATTGTGTCTTCCTCGCGGCAGTCCTTTATCATGTCCATAGCCAGGAGGAATCTGGCCCAGTAATGGTGTACTGTTTCAGAGGGCTCTTGCCGGATTCGGGAAAGATCGCTTATGTTTGGGTGGGCGGGTGGAATTTATTTCGGAACCCCGTACAATCTAAGACTCAAGGGCCGAAAACTTTCCGAACTTGGAAGCTTGGGTTTTTGGATATTGTCCAATGAATCCAGACTACTGCCTGACTTTAGGTTTAGGACTTGATCGACGTTCGTCCCTCCGGGGGAATCCGGCATGGAGGGGTCGGGAATTCGGACATAGCTAGTCCTTAATATAGAAGAAGGGTCGCCATACTGTTCCTCCACCACAACTGCATGGTGGGTAGCCTGGGGAGAGTTGATCTCTCTCAGATCAGTTTTAGGCCCGATCTGATCGTAGTCTGTAGCGACTCCCAGGGCGGCGATGCGATCCAAGAGCTCGTTTAAGGAGGAGAGCTCCATCGAATCTAGCTGCTCGGCGAGTTTCGAGTTGACGTGAATATTGCTTTGGATGACCCGAGAAGTCATCGTCGGCGCGGCCGCCGAACAGGCGGTCATAAGAAAACCGCCTAGCCGGAGAGTTTGGCCGATGGCCAAAGCTCCTTTAGCAACGGTGCCGTATTTAAAGACGGGACGAGGCATCCTTCCTGATGGCGACGGCATAGAGGAACTCTTAATGAAAGCACCAATGTCGGTGTCAAAACCGGCGGATCTCGGGTAGGGGGTCCCAAACTTTGCGTCTAGGCGGATGGTAACAGGAGACAAGTGACACGATGTTTTTACCCAGGTTTGGGCCCTCTCGGTGGAGGTAAAACCCTACTCCTGCTTGATTAATATTGATGATATGGGTAGTACAAGAGTAGATCTACCACGAGATCAGAGAGGCTAAACCCTAGAAGCTAGCCTATGATATGATTGTTGTTCGTCCTACGGACTAAAACCCTCCGGTTTATATAGACACCGGAGAGGGCTAGGGTTACACAGAGTCGGTTACAATGGTAGGAGATCTACATATCCGTATTGCCAAGCTTGCCTTCCACGCCAAGGAAAGTCCCATCCGGACACAGGACGGAGTCTTCAATCTTGTATCTTCATAGTCCAGGAGTCCGGCCAACGATGATAGTTCGGCCATCCGGACACCCCTAATCCAGGACTCCCTCATAGACCCTCGTTGTCGGTGTCAAAACCGGCGGATCTCGGGTAGGGGGTCCCGAACTGTGCGTCTAGGCGGATGGTAACAGGAGACAAGGGACACGATGTTTTTTACCCAGGTTCGGGCCCTCTCGATGGAGGTAAAACCCTACTCCTGCTTGATTGATATTGATGATATGGGTAGTACAAGAGTAGATCTACCACGAGATCAAGGAGGCTAAACCCTAGAAGCTAGCCTATGGTATGATTGTATGTTATCCTACAGACTAAAGCCCTCCGGTTTATATAGATACCGGAGAGGGCTAGGGTTACACAGAGTCGGTTACAATGGTAGGAGATCTACATATCCGTATTGCCAAGCTTGCCTTCCACGCCAAGGAAAGTCCCGTCCGGACACGGGGCAGAGTCTTCAATCTTGTATCTTCGTAGTCTTGATAGTCCGGCGGACATTGATAGTCCGGCTGTCCGGACACCCCCTAGTCCAGGACTCCCTCAGTAGCCCCCGAACCAGGCTTCAATGACGATAAGTCCAGCGAGTTTATAGTCTTCGGCGTTGCAAGGCGGGTTCTCCCTTCAAATTCTATGTACCTGCCGAACAGTGTCCGGCTTCATCTTGAATACTGTGTTCCTCGGCTTCTACGCCAAATAAAGGCCCTCTTCCACGCGTCGCACGAATGCGAAAAGCCAGGGTGTTTTTTGCATTTCACCCCCCAATTGTGCGAGTCAACCACCTATAAAAGAGGCAAGAATTCAGATCTAAACCACACCATCTTCCTCCCGTGGATACTCCATCGAAGCGCCTTTGACCTAGAAATCCATTCCACCATGGATCGTCACCACAGCTCTTCTTCGCGCACTCCCAGCCCACCGCCGGGGAGTTGGAGGAGGTGCTCTATTTCGCACAACGAGCTCAAGAAGCTCCAAACGGGGGGATTCCTCCCTCCGGCCATTATGATCCCAGTCCGGGCCGGACTGGTTACTTATCAAGGTGGGAGACAGGCGGAGGACACTCCAAGCCCCAATAAGGGGGAGCGAGTATGTTTTGTCCCTTATCTGACGAGGGGACTCGGATTTCCAATACATCCGTTCCTCCGCGGGCTCCTGAAGTTCTACGGACTCCAGCTCCACCACCTTACGCCCGCCTCTGTGCTGCATATCGCGGGCTACGTAGCTCTTTGCGAGCTATTCCTGGGCATTGAGCCCCATTTCGCATTGTGGAAGAGGCTGTTTTGCCTCGTACCCCGTTCTTACCAGGGGTCCATATATCAAGTGGGCGGCACCGAAATATGGTGCATCGCCGGGACCGGATGCCTATCCGGCACTCCCAAGAGGGCGTCCGAAGACTGGCCCTCGGAATGGTTTTATATAGAAGACGCTCCGCTGCCAGACCCAGTCCGGATCGGCCTCCCGAAGTTTAGTGCTGCTCCCTTGAGGAAACGCCTCAGCTGGCGCCCGCGGAGCCCCCGATTGGAGGAAGACAAGAGCGTCCATTACTTGATGGGCCGGATAAGATTAATGGCTCATTCCGGCTTGACCATGATCGGAGTCATGGCGACATGCATCAAGCGAGGGGTACAACCACTGCAATACAGGGGCCACCCCATGTGGGATTTTAACGGGGAAGACGATGCTACCCGGCATGGCCGCAAAGGGCTGGATTCGACCGAGGATCTGGTGAAGATCCTGTCCAGTCTGTACAAGGGGGAGAAGGAGGATTTCCTTCGAACAAACCCTTTGAATGGGTTTTCCATGATCAACCCCAGAGGATGGGTAAGTGAACACCTTGAAGGGCCCAGCCCATACTTTCGAAGTTTAAGCTTCTTACATTATGTCTTCGGCGCAGGGTCTACGCCGGATTGTGGAGGACATGGTAAGTCCTGCTCTGCAACCCGAGGATCCAGAAGGATCCTTGGGTCCGGCCTCCGAAGAGGACCCGGATATCGAGGTGGAGCTGATCGACGGGGTGTATCACCAGCTCAGCATAGACAATGCTTTGGTCGCCATTACGGCGGACTACCCCGGACTAAGTCCGGCTTCCCAGGTGACTGCGACTGAAGTTCGGACACCATTATCTCATCCCTGCCCATTTCTGACCCTTGCGAACGATGGTATTTCGCAGGAAGCGCCTTTACGGCAGGAAGCCGAGCCCGCGGCGGCCGACCAACAGAGGTCAGTCCGAACCAGCAGGCGGAAAAGGAGCGCAGTGCGGACGGAAACATCGCCGCAGAGGTATAGCTCATATTTGAGTTTTTAGAGCAACGTTCCGAGGAAACGTCTAAGTGCCCATGATTTCTGTAGGAGAAAAAGCGCTCGCCGGACTGCGAGCGCAGGAATTGCCAATCCGACCAACACCGGCCAGGCCCCAGCGCCCGGCCTGGAGGGGGAGGCAAGCGCAAGATGCGAGCCGGATCCTTCTCCAACGGAGGATACCGACAGACTGTCCGCCACCAAGTCTGAGGTGGAGAGCGCCATGAACCATAGGCGCCGCCGGACAGTGTTTCAAGAAGCGTGCTTTTCCCCTGAGGCATTGGATGCTTTTAACGCAGGGGACGCGCATCTCCGTGCTGCTCAAAATGGTTTTACCAGAGCCACAGAGCAGTATGTGAAAGACATACGGGTAAGGAAATTATAATGGTTGTATATACCAGTAGCCCCCGAGACTTAAATTAGTTATGCTAACTGATTTAAGGATCATTGTAAATTTCAGGCACTTAACGAGAAGAACGCCCAGCTGTCTCGGGAGCTGCAAGATTGCAAGGCCCAACTTGAGGCCGCACTTGCTGCCGCAGGAGGAGACGGAAAGACCCCTCCTGGTAACACATTTTTATAAATATAAGCGTTGTACGGTGTGCGTGCGAGTCTAATAATGACATTTGCAGGTACCGCCGGACAAGATCCGGACAGGCAAGCATTGCTACGCCAGCTAAAGGCCGGCGAGAGTGTGCTGAATAGAGTTCAGCAGGAAAGGAACAAGCTCCAAGATGCCAACGCCAAGCTCGGAGAAGAGCTAAAAGGCGTACAGGCCGAGCTGTCCGGCTCCGTTAAGGAGAACCAGCGGCTTCGTCGCAGCATTTATAGTAAGTGCTTGAGCGAACTCTTTTGAAAAGAAGAGTCCGGCGAGGAAGCGTTTTGACATGATATGTCTTGTAGGTATACTCACGGGTCGTCCTGCAGAGGAGATGCCCATATCAATGGGTGATCAACTTCCCGAACTGTTGCAACTACTCGAACGAGTTCGGCAGGCAATGAGCGGCGTCGTTCAGGCTTTATGGCCAGCCCTCACCCTACCCGAGAGCCTCGGGGAGCTTGCGGAGAAGCTGCAGGGAGTGCGGCAGCGCTTCCGTTTGTGGAAGATTTCGGCTTGCCGTCAAGGTGCGAGGGAGGCTTGGGCCATGGTGAAGACGCGGTACAAGAAGGCAGATCCCAACCACATGGCCGAAGTTGGACCGGTGGGGCCCGACGGGAAGGAGATCCCTGTGAGTTTAGTGTATAGCCAAGTAGAGTTGGCTTCTAAATTTTCCCAACAGGACTGTAAATTAGACAGCCTGTTAGACGGGATTGAGGAGGAATACAATCAATAAATTTGACAATGTATGTTATCCTTTGAAGTGACATGTGAAATGCCTTCTAGCCGGATTGTAGATCGTTTGTCTTTGCCGACCTTTTCGCTTTGACCTCGGGACCCTAGAGTCCGGAGTGTGTCCGAATACCTTTTTGGTTAAGAAACAACCGTGGTATGCATGGAGACCAGGCGTAGGGGTCATTAGTGCTTTATCAGACAAGTGCCCAACTAGTTATGTTATATTACATGGTTAGTAAGAAACATCTTCCAGGGAGAATAGTTCCGTTAAGGGTTCCTTTCGCTGGGAGGCATGCCCTAAAGTGCATGTCCGGACTGCAAAGAAAGCAGTAAAACATCTGGGGGCAGATAGATAAATAGGTAAAAAAGTCATCTTTTAAGTCACCGACCGAATATTCCCTTAAGAACGCTAGCTTTAGGCTTCACCCAGTCTGAGGTACACATCCGGCTGACCCGGCAGTAACAATCGCAGAGGTGCTCCCTTTACCTCCTAGCCGAACAATCGGGAACGTAGGGGTAAGCACAGGAGCCAGGCAACCCAGCTTGGCCAAAACTTAAGTCATATCGATGCATATAATGGCGAATAAAAGGTACATGTGGAAGCTTGACACATGTGATGGGTATAAAACCCGTATAATTAGGCTTCTGTAAAAGAAGCCCCCAGGAATGATGAGTGCGGATAGCACATCATGCGTATGCAAAGAATGCAAAAAATAGGCCCGGAAGGGTTTTTTTAAATAAAAAAGGATAAAAAGAGAAACAAAAGACAGCCGAAGTGTAAAAGTTTGGACGGGGGAAGGGGACGAACTCTTTGTCCGGCGCTAGGCATAGAATCGTCGGAGGCGGGCTGCGTTCCATGGGTTCGGCTCGAGTCAGTTATCCGACGCATTTTGTAGACGGTACGCTCCGCCGGTCAGTACTTGATCGATGATGAAGGGACCCTCCCATTTGGGCTTGAGCTTGTCCTTTTTCTTGTCCGGCAGGCGTAGAACTAGTTCACCAATGTTGTAAGTCTTGGCCCGTACTTCTCTGCTTTGATATCTTCGGGCTTGCTGCTGATAGAATGCGGAACGAGCCTTCGCGACGTCGCGTTCTTCCTCCAATGTGTCCAAGATGTCCTGCCGATCAAGCTCGGCTTCTCTTTCCTCATACATGCGCACTCGAGGTGAGTCATGAATAATGTCACAGGGCAAGACTGCCTCTGCGCCGTATACCATAAAAAATGGTGTGAATCCGGTAGTACGGTTGGGCGTTGTTCGCAGCCCCCAGAGTACGGAGTCGAGCTCCTCGACCCATTGTGTGTCGGATTTTGTGAGTGACCTCACTAGTCTGGGTTTAATGTCGCTCATTATTAGACCATTTGCTCTTTCCACTTGACCATTGGTTTGAGGGTGATAGACTGACGCATAGTCGAGCTTGATGCCCATATTTTTGCACCATGACTTAACCTCGTCGGCTGTGAAGTTCGTGCCGTTGTCGGTGATGATGCTGTGGGGGACTCCGTAACGGTGTACCACCCCTGATATAAAGTCTATCACTGGTCCGGACTCTGCCGTTTTGACTGGTTTGGCCTCTATCCATTTGGTGAATTTATCCACCATGACCAATAGGTACTTTTTCTTGTGGGTTCCCCCTTTAAGGGGTCCACCCATGTCAAGCCCCCAGACCGCGAACGGCCAGGTAATGGGTATAGTTTTGAGGGCGGCGGGTGGCATATGGCTCTGATTAGCAAAGAGCTGACAACCAACGCATCGCTGGACCAAGTCATGTGCATCTGCCCGAGCCGTCGGCCAATAAAATCATGTATGGAATGCCTTTCCTACAAGGGCCCGGGCTGCTGCGTGGTGTCCGCCTAGTCCGGCATGAATTTCAGCCAGGAGGTTTCGCCCTTCTTCTTCGGAGATGCACCTTTGAAGGACTCCGGTGGTACTTTTCTTATAAAGTTCTCCCTCATGCACCTTGTAGGCCTTCGATCGCCGGACTATGCAGCGGGCCTCATTTTGGTCTTCGGGAAGTTCCTGCCTAAGTAAGTAGGCTAGGAAAGGTTCTGTCCACGCGGCGATTACCGCCATTATGACGTGGGCGGAGGGTGTTATGTTGTCTGCCGAATCACCAGTTGGTGCGGTTTTCTCCGGTTTGTAGCTACCGGGCTCCTCTTCCCATAATACGGATGGCTTGAAGAGCCGTTCCAGGAAGATATTTGGAGGGACAGCATCACGTTTCGCACCGATGCGTGCCAGGACGTCGGCCGCTTGGTTATTATCTCGGGCTATGTGATGGAATTCGAGTCCTTCAAACCGGGCTGACATTTTTAGGACAGCGTTACGATATGCTGCCATTTTCAGATCCTTGGCATCGAAGTCTCCATTTATCTGGGATATTGCAAGGTTTGAGTCCCGGCGCACCTCTAGGCGTTGAATGCCCATGGAGACCGCCATCCAGAGACCATGTAACAGGGCCTCGTATTCGGCTGCATTGTTGGAGTCCGTGTACATTATTTGAAGTACGTACTGGACTGTATCTCCGGTGGGGGACGTCAGTACAACGCCAGCCCCCAGTCCGGCCAACATTTTGGAGCCGTCGAAATGCATAGTCCAATTGGAGTACGCGCCGTACTCTTTAGGGAGTTCGGCTTCAGTCCATTCGGCGATGAAGTCAGCCAAAACTTGTGACTTCATAGCTCGTCGAGGTTTATAAGTGATGTCAAATGGTAAGAGCTCAATGGCCCATTTTGCTATCCTGCCCGTTGCGTCGCGGTTATTTATAATGTCATTGAGTGGTACTTCGGAGGCCACTGTTATCAAGCACTCTTGAAAGTAGTGCCGGAGCTTTCGAGACGCCATGAATACCGCATATGCTATCTTCTGATAATGCGGGTGACGGGATTTGCAGGGGGTTAACACAGTGGATACATAATACACTGGTTTTTGAAGAGGGAATTTATGCCCTTCTGTCGCTCGTTCGACGACGAGCACTGCGCTTACAACTTGATGTGTTGCTGCGATGTATAACAACATTGGTTCGCCCAGAGTGGGCGCAGCCAGGACCGGATTTGTTGCCAGTATGGCCTTTATTTCTTCGAGTCCGGTAGTCGCAGCATCCGTCCACTCGAAGTGTTCGGTGCGCCTGAGGAGGCGATAGAGGGGCAACGCCTTTTCTCCTAAACGGGAGATAAAGCGGCTTAATACTGCCACGCATCCTGTTAATTTTTGTATTTGTTTGAGGTCTTTTGGAATATCCAACTGTGATAGAGCTCGGATTTTGGCCGGATTTGCTTCAATTCCTCTACCGGATACAATGAAGCCCAGCAGCTTTCCCGGCTGGTATGCCGAACACGCATTTTTCTGGATTCAGCTTGATGTCATATGCTTTGAGGTTGTCGAATGTGAGCCTCAAATCGTCTACTAAAGTTTCGACGTGTTTTGTTTTGACGACTACGTCGTCTACGTATGCCTCGACTGTTTTGCCGATCTGGGTGGCCAGACATGTTTGAATCATGCGCTGATATGTTACGCCGGCGTTTTTGAGTCCGAAGGGCATCGTGTTGAAGCAGAATGGTCCATATGGAGTGATAAATGCCGTTGCGGCTTGGTCTGCTTCCGCCACCTTGATTTGATGATAGCCAGAGTATGCGTCCAGGAAGCACAACGAATCGTGCCCTGCTGTGGCATCGATGATTTGATCGATGCGGGGGAGAGGGAAGGGATTCTTTGGGCAAGCTTTATTGAGGTCTTTAAAATCGACACAGAGGCGCCAGGATTTATCCTTCTTTGGTACCATCACCAAATTTGCTAGCCAGTCCGGATGTTTAATATCTCTAATGAATCCGGCTTCCAATAGTTTGGCTAGCTCTTCTCCCATTGCCTGTCTTTTGGGCTCGGAAAATCGTCGAAGAGCCTGTTTGACTGGCTTGAATCCTTTTAGGATGTTGAGGCTGTGTTCAGCCAACCTACGGGGGATTCCGGGCATGTCTGAAGGATGCCAGGCGAAGATATCCCAATTTTCCCGAAGGAATTCGCGCAGTGCGGCGTCTATTTCGGGGTTCAACTATGCCCCAATGGAGGCCGTCTTTGTTGGGTCCGTTGGATGGACCTGGAATTTTATTATCTCGTCTGCTGGTTTGAAGGAGGTGGACTTGGATCTTTTATCGAGTATCACATCGTCCCTGTTCACCGTAGAGCGCAGCGCGGTGAGTTCCTCTGCCGCTAAGGCTTCGGATAGTGCCTCGAGGGCTAGTGCGGATGTCTTGTTTTCGGCGCGGAGTGCTATGTCTGGATCACTAGCGAGAGTGATTATTCCATTGGGCCCAGGCATTTTAAGCTTCATGTACCCGTAATGAGGTATTGCTTGAAAAATTGTGAATGCCTCTCGTCCTAATATGGCGTGGTATCCACTGCTGAACGAGGCCACCTGAAACGTGACTTCTTCGGATCTGTAATTGTCCGGAGAGCCGAACACCACATCGAGTGTGATTTTTCCGGTGCAGCGCACTTCCTGGCTAGGGATTATTCCTCTAAAGGTTATGCTGCTTCGCTCAATACGGCTCCAATCGATTTCCATTTTTCGCAGAGTTTCCTCATAAATGAGGTTTAGTCCGCTGCCGCCGTCCATGAGGACTTTTGTCAGTCGAAAGCCGTCCACTATGGGACTAAGTACCAGTGCGGCTGGGGCTCTGGTTGTTCGGAATATGGGCTCGTCGCTGCCATTGAAGGTAATGGCTGTGTCGCTCCATGGATTTGCTGTTGCTACTTGGTAGACTTCGGCGAGTTCGCGGATTGATCGTTTTCGCATATTATTTGATGCGAAAGTCTGGAAGACTGTTGATACCGTGCTGGTATTGTTGGAGTGGTTTCCCGGAGCTAGAAGCTCTTCGCCACTTTTGGCCACCTGCCGTAATATCCAACATGCTTGAACGCTATGTGTTGGGACGGCTCCCTCTGTATTATGAAGCTTACAGGGTCCATTGAGCCATCCCTCCAGTACGGTTCCGTTTCCCTGACTGGGTTTTTGTTTTTTTGTTTTTGCATCTGGGGCCTGAGTGTAAGGCACCCTTTTACTGCGGACTAGGTTTGGGGCCGGATTATCCCAAAATTGATTTTCGGTTTTCCGGAAACTCTCCATCGCACAGTACTTTCATACTATGGACGCCAGATCGGTAAAGCGCGTAATTTTGCGACGATCAATGGCGTTTAGTATTCCCTTGTCCGTGCAGTTATTGCGGAAGATTGATATTGCATTTTCCTCTCGGCAGTCCTTTATCCTGTCCATAACCAGGAGGAATCTGGCCCAGTAGTGATGTACTATTTCTGTAGGCTCTTGCCGTATTAGAGATAGATCGCATATGTCTGGGCGGGTGGGTGGAATAAAATCCGGATCCCTGCCCATCTTGAGGCTCAAAGGCCAAGGGGTTTCCGAATTCGGACGTGTGTTTTGCTGGGGACAATCCAGCGAGTCCGGGGCGATGCATGATCTTAAGTTCGATGCTCGATCGAAGTCCGTCCCTCCGCGGGAATCCGGCATGGAGGGTTCGGGAATCCGGACATGAATTGTTTTCAACACCGGCGAAGAGTTTCCGTATTGCTCTTCCACCACTGCGACGTGGTGGGTGGCCTGGGGAGAGTTAATCTCTCTCAGATCGGTTTTAAGCCCAATCTGGTTGTAGTCCGTAGCGACTCCCAGGGCGGCGATGTGATCCAAGAGCTCGTTAACAGACGAGAGCTCCATTGGATCTAACTGTTCAGCAGCTTTAGGTCTGACGCGAAGATTGCTTTCGACGACTTGAGAAGTCATTGTCGAAGCGGCGGCCGGACAGGCGGTCATGAGAAAACCACCAAGCCGGATAGTTTGGCTGGCGGCCAAGGCCCCTCCGGCGAAAATATCGTCTTTGAAGACGGGGGGAGGCATCCGCTCTATCGGTGACGACACAGAGGAACTCTCAATGAAAGCACCAATGTCGGTGTCAAAACCAGCGGATCTCGGGTAGGGGGTCCCGAACTGTGCGTCTAGGCGGATGGTAACAGGAGACAAGGGACACGATGTTTTTTACCCAGGTTCGGGCCCTCTCGATGGAGGTAAAACCCTACTCCTGCTTGATTGATATTGATGATATGGGTAGTACAAGAGTAGATCTACCACGAGATCAAGGAGGCTAAACCCTAGAAGCTAGCCTATGGTATGATTGTATGTTGTCCTACGGACTAAAGCCCTCCGGTTTATATAGATACCGGAGAGGGCTAGGGTTACACAGAGTTGGTGGTTACAATGGTAGGAGATCTACATATCCGTATCACCAAGCTTGCCTTCCACGCCAAGGAAAGTCCCGTCCGGACACGGGGCAGAGTCTTCAATCATGTATCTTCGTAGTCTTGATAGTCCGGCGGACATTGATAGTCCGGCTGTCCGAACACCCCCTAGTCCAGGACTCCCTCACTCGTGGTCAGGTTGATCATGCTCCAGCGTGGTCAATAACCTCTCGGAGTTGGTTTAGCGATTGCTAAGGTGCAATGTCCTCACACGTTTGTAGTTAGATCGTCAAAGTCTACTCCTCCGAAAATGATAAGTCACCATCTCATCGAAAGACGGGACACCTTGGCCTCTATCAAGTGGTATCAGATTTCGTGGTTGCTTGGTGAGATTTTGAAGTTTTTCGTAGTTTAGGTCGAGTCTGTTCTTCATACCTGTAGTCCATGAAAAAGCCAAAAAATTAGGGTTAGTCATCATATCCAAACTAGTCTAAGCCATTGCATAATCTTTTCTGTATTTGCTTTGTTGAATCTGTGGTTGCATCGACGTGTCTAGTTGCTGGTCTTAGCGTCTAGTATTTTAGAGTTTCGAGTTCTGTTCAGGGGTATTCACGCCGCCGCCGCACCATCATCATCCGCTGCCATATACCACCACCACACCAGATTCATCATCCGCTGCCATATACCACCACCACACAAGATATATTGCAGCTGCCATATACCACCATATATCCGCCACCAATCCGAGTCCATATATACCACGCCACCAATCCGAGTCCACATATACCACCGCCTGTCCTTCACCAATCCGAGTTCTTTTCATATTAGGGTTGTTTTCGAGATTGATATACTTTAGTTTCGTGTTTCCTTGCCTGAGTAGGTAAAAAAAGTCTGGAGACCCTCGACAGTTTTTACGCCAAAATTTCGGCAGTCAAAAATAAATTTTCCCTATCCTGTTTTTAGGTCCCTGGGAGTGTTTTGAGACACAAGCCATCATAGTGACTTTTTGTCGCACTTTTTGGTTGTCGCTGCCCCTGACTTCCGAAAAAAATTCAAAAAAATTTGTGCCTATCCTGTTATCTTGACTTGGGAAGAGTTTTGAGACACTCACTATTATAGTGATTTTCGGCAAAAAAAAGAGCGCCAAAAAAAGTGCGATTTTTTTCCAGAGTGTGCTTTTCCCTTGTTTACGTGCTGTGTTGTGATTTTGTTACTGTTCTAGGCTCGCGTGTCTAGTAAGGTCTAGGCTAGGACCAGTACAGTACCATCATTGAGCGTTTATTCAACTTTGCATCTCTGAATTGATTATTGCTGACCCTTTTTGCTACCATATGATAAGCCTTCCCAGCCCCACATACATCTACGATGTGCGTTTGACTCTCCCTGGTAATCGCTCTATCCAAGCTTTGAGAGTTTTTACTACAACGGTTGCCGATCACCACCTGCTGCTTGGTAAGAACTGGTAAGAATTTGAGATTCGCTTGATGGCTTCGTGACTTTCCGCAACACCAGCACCACTTCCTAGCAGTCTATAAGATTATCTTCTTGTGTTTTTCTCTTGCTGCTAACCATGCCAAGATCACAAGAAGATGAGCTGGACTGGGAGAACGTGACAAACAAGGAGCCCCATGATAAATTCCAGGAAATGTTGGGTCAACAGGTAGAAGACATGATGGCCAGTTTTGGCAAGGCATTGGCGAGGATTGATAACATCGAGAAGACAATTGACAACAAGTTGGATTCCAAGTTTCATGAAGTGCTTGGGCGTCTACCTCCACGTCCTGCACTGCTGCACCATTGCAACAACAACAACAACAACAACAACAACAACAACAACAACAACAACAACAACAACAACAACAACAACAACAACAACAACAACAACAACCACCACCACCACCAGCACCTTCACATCGCGAAACAGCCCTCCGCCGAGCGGGTCGTGTTCCTCTTGAGCCTGGAAAAACTTCTGGTGCCGCTGCTACTGCTGTTGATGCTTCTGTGGCTCCTGCTCCTGTGGAGGAGGAGGATGATTACGCGGGCGATTACGAGGATGATGTTGATCAAAATCAGAACTATGTGCAACCACCAGCACCATCACCACTAGGTCGTCCTCATGGTTATAATCGTAGCGGTAGGGCTGCACCACCACCTCAGGTACAAGATTATGACCATATTCCCAAACTAAAATTGAATATTCCACCGTTTGAGGGTAGATACATTCCTGATGTATATCTTACTTGGGAGTTAGAAACTGAACAACGTTTTACATGTTTAAAATATCCTGAAGATAGACATGTTGCTGCTGGTGTTTGTGAATTCACTAGTTTTGCTTCTGTTTGGTGGTCCGAACATTGTAGATTATATCATGATAATATTCCTACTACTTGGGCTGCGTTGAAAACTGCAATGCGTACTCATTGGGTTCCACCATATTGTCAACATGAATAACTTCAAAAATTGCAGCGTTTGAGACTGGAAAAAAATTCTGTAGAGTATTATCAGTAATTACAAACTGGCATGATTAGATGTGGTATTGTTGAGGATAATGAGGCTATGCTTTCATGTTTTATAAGTGTATTAAATAGAGAGATTCAGGCCATTTTAGAGTATAAGGAGTATAATAATATCACTCATTTATTCCATCTTGTTTGTAAAGCTGAATGTGAAGTGCAGGATCGATAGGCACTGGCGCGAAGTAACTTTTCTATAGGTGGATCTTCATCATGGACACCGTGTGCATCCTCTACTTCCACTGCTTCCATTGGCTTCCACCTCTAGCCGTGATACAGGAAAGCAGGCACAACCACCACTATCTGCCAAGAGCACATCTGCCAGGCCTGCACAGAGCCCTTCTTCTTCCTTGACATGAACAGGGCACACAATTGATATTATTTGTCGTTGTTATAAGGGAAGAGGTCATTATGCCAGAGAACGCAAGTCTTAGTGTGTGATGATTGTCTGAGGATGGTGGGTATGAGTCCGCTAGTGAATATGATGAGGAGACTTTGGCTCTAATTACAAGTGAAGAACACGGTGGAGATGATTCTAAGCATGAGACACAATACATGGCTGCTGAAGACGCTGATAGGTATGAAAGTTTAGTTGCTCAACGTGTCTTGAGTCTGCAAGTCACACAAGCTGAGCAAAATCAGAGGCATAATTTGTTCCATACAAAGGGAGTTGTGAGGGAACGTTCTGTTCACGTCATCATAGATGGAGGGAGCTACAACAACTTGGCTAGCATGGAGATGGTGGAGAAGCTATCTCTCACCAAAAGACCACATCCACATCCTTACTACATCCAATGGTTCGACAACAGTGGCAAGGTTAAGGTAACACGTACTGTTCGTTTGCATTTTAGTATCTCTACATATGTTGATTATGTTGATTGTGATGTGGTACCCATGCAAGCATGTTCCTTATTACTTGGTAGACCATGCTAATTTGATAAAAATTCTGTACACCATGGTAGAAACAATCAGTATACTCTTGTTCATAAAGGTAAACATATTACTTTGCTTCCTATGTCTCCTGATTCCATTTTTAAAAATGATATCAATAGAGCTAATAATGCAAAACAAGAGAAAAATAAGAGTAAAAATCAGATTGCGGCAAAAGGATTCGAGCAACAAATGAAGCCTAATATAAACCATCTAGTGTTGCTTCTGAAATTAAATTGAAAAGTGCATGTTTACTTGCCACAAAATCTGACAATGATGAGCTAGATTTCAGCAAATCTGTTTGCTATGCTTTTCTGTGCAAAGAGGCATTATTTTCATTCGAGGATGTGCCTTCCTCTTTGCCTCCTGATATCACTAACATTTTGCAGGAGTTCGCTGATGTCTTTCCACAAGACATGCCACCGGGATTAGCACCTACTCAAGGGATTGAGCATCAGATTGACTTAATTCCTGGTGGATCGCTACCCAACCGTGCACCATATCATACCAATCTAGAGGAGACGAAGGAGATTATGCGTCAGGTACAGGAGCTGCTCGACAAAGGTTATATACGTGAATCCGTTAGTCCTTGTGCTGTTCCTATTATTCTAGTGCCGAAAAAGGATGGTATGTCACATATGTGTGTTGATTGTAGAGGCACTAATAATATTACTATTCGTTATCGTCATCCTATTCCTAGGCTAGATGATATGCTTGATGAATTGAGTGGCTCAACAATATTCTCCAAAGTTGATTTGTGTAGTGGATACCATCAAATTCATATGAATTTGGGAGATGAATGGAAAATGGCATTTAAAACTAAGTCTGGCTTATATGAGTGGTTAGTCATGCCTTTTGGGTTAACTAATGCACCTAGTACTTTCATGAGATTAATGAACGAAGTTTTACATGCTTTCATTGGATGATTTGTGGTAGTCTACTTTGATGATATACTGATTTATAGCAGATCTTCAGAGGAACATTTGGAACATTTACATGCTGTTTTTATTGCTCTACGTGATGCACGTTTGTTTGGTAACCTTGGGAAGTGCACCTTTTGCAGAGACCGAGTATCTTTTCTTGGCTATGCTGTTACTCCACAGGGAATTGAAGTTGATAAAGCCATGATTGAAGCTATTGAGAGTTGTTCGTAGCCCAAAACGATCACAAGTGAGGAGTTTTCTTGGCCTCGCTAGTTTCTATAGGCGTTTTGTGAGAGATTTCAGTACCATTGCCGCACCTCTCAATGAGCTTACAAAGAAGGATGTGCCTTTTGTTTGGTGCACCACACAGGAAGAAGCCTTCACGGTATTAAAGGATAAGTTGGCACATGCTCCTTTACTCAACCTTCCTAATTTTAATAAGACTTTTGAGCTTGAATGTAATGCTAGTGGAATTGGATTAGGATGTGTGTTATTACAAGATGTTAAACCTGTTGCATACTTTTCTGAAAAACTAAGTGGGCCTAGCCTGAATTATTCTACTTATGATAAGGAATTATATGCTCTGGTTCAGACTTTGGAAACATGGAAACATTATTTATGGCCCAAAGAATTTTTTATACATTCTGATCATGAATCTTTGGAACATAATAAAACTCAAGAAAAACTGAACCGTAGACATGCCAAGTGGGTTGAATTCATTGATACTTCCCCGTATGTCATTAAACACAAGAAGGGTAACGAAAATGTTATTGCTGATGCATTGTCTCGTCATTATACTATACTTTCACAACTTGAATTTAAAATATTTGGTTTGGAGACCATCAAAGATCAATATGTGCATGATGCTGAATTTAAAGATGTATTGTAGAATGGTAAAGAAGGTAGAACATGGAACAAGTTCATTGTTGATGATGGATTTGTGTTTCGTGCTAACAAGCTATGCATTCCAGCTAGCTCCGTTCATCTTTTGTTTTTGCAGGAGGTGCATGGAGGAGGATTAATGGGACACTTTGGCATCAAGAAGACGGAGGATGTAGTTGCTACACATTTCTTTTGGCCAAAGATGAGACGGGATGTTGAGCGCTTTGTTGCTCGCTGCACTACATGTCAAAAAGCTAAGTCACGACTCAATCCTCATGGTTTATATATGCCTTTACCCATACCTAGTGATCCTTGGGAGGATATATTTGTGGACTTTTTTTTAGGTTTACCTCGAACAAAGAAGAGGAGGGAAGTATATTTGTTGTCGGGGATAGATTTTCAAAAATGGCACACTTTATACCGTGAGATAAAAGCGATGATGATGCTAATGTTGCTGATTTGTTCTTTTGTGGAATTATCCTCTTGCACGGTGTGCCAAATACAATAGTTTCAGATCGTGATACTAAATTTCTTAGCCACTTTTGGAGATGTTTATGGGCTAAGTTGGGGACTAAACTGCTTTTTAGTACTACATGTCACCCCCAAACTAATGGACAAGCTGAAGTAGTCAATAGAACATTGTCTACTATGCTTAGGGCTGTCTTGAAGAATAATAAGAAAATGTGGGAAGAATTTTTAGCTCATATTGAATTTGCTTATAATCGTTCACTGCATTCTACTACTAAGATGTGCCCTTTTGAATTTGTGTATGGTTTTCTACCGCGTGCACCTATTGATTTGTTGCCTCTTCCATCTTCGGAGAAGGTTAATTTTGATGCTAAACAATGTGCTGAATTGATTTTAAAAATGCATGAGTTAACTAAGGAAAACATAGAGCGTATGAATGCTAAATATAAACTTGTTGGAGATAAGGGTAGAAAACATGTTGTATTTGCACCTGGAGATCTTGTCTGGTTACATTTGCGTAAGGATAGGTTTCCTAATTTACGCAAATCAAAGCTAATGCCACGTGCTGATGGTCCTTTTATGGTGTTAGAGAAAATAAATGATAATGCATATAAACTTGAGTTGCCTGCAGATTTTGGGGTTAGTCCCACTTTTAACATTGCAGATTTGAAGCCTTATTTGGGTGAGGAGGATGAGCTTCCATTTCAACAAGGGGAGGATGATGAGGACATCAATACCATTGTTACACCCACACCCCCTGCTGCTATACATACTGGACCAATTATTAGAGCTCGCGCACACCATTGAATTACTAGGTACTTTCGTTTTTTAGTGTCAGTTCTAATGTTCATGAGAATATGATGCTGCCTAAATTGGATACATTTGTGTTGATTACTAATGAAGGGCCTAGCATGGACAAGAGGTATGAACACTGGAGCAGGATCAAGCATGGAGATGAAGGCACGCGCAAAAGGATCCAAAATGGCGTTTCTAGTGCATATTTGAGCACTTTGAAGCCTCTGTTATGACCTACAAGGAAATGGACGAAATAGACAAGATGCCCCTTAATAAACTTGTCCATGGCTTATTTTAGGTGTTGTGACACCTTATTTTTGGGCCAGACCCATGTAATTTAGAAATACAACTTCCTAGGCTATTTTTAGAGTCCGTATGTGTGGGGAAACAAAGTTAGGGTTGGTTTCGGACTCCTCCTACAAGGGGCCACGAAATTCCCCCCCTACTCCTCCATATATACAACCCTTAGGGCGACGTTTAGACTTTGGGTTTTGTTTAGATTGAAAGTTTGCCATAGTTGCAACTTCACGTACTTCGTTTGTGTTCAACGACCAGACCAAGATGTCACAGAACCCCGCCTTTATCAATAAAGCTTTCCTCTAATATTCGTAATAGCCAGATTGCAATCTCAGTTTATTGCTTGTTCTTTGTTTCCTTGTAGGAAATAGACCCTCATGGTCAAGTTGATCATACTCCGGCGTGGTCAATAACCTCTCGGAGTTGGTTTAGCATTTGCTAAGGCACGGCGTCCTCGCACGTTCGTAGTCGGATCGTCAAAGTCTACTCCTCCAAAAACGATAAGTCACCATCTATCACCCAGGGTCCATGCTCTTCCCATGGGAACGAGCCCATCTATGACAAGTGATGAAACCCATGCTTTCTTTTGCCATACCTCTTCACAGGGGGGAACCCATGATTTGTTTTGTCGAGTCCCTTTTGTAGTGTAGTGGGAATATGTCCAGTTTTAATTGCTATATTTGGTTGTTTGCAGTATGCCTTGTTTATTTCAGTTGTTCACAATGTGATGCTCTTTGTGTGCAACTATTTACTGTGCAGTGCATTTTCATCATTACCAGTTTCAAACATATCGATAGGAATGCATATATTTTCTTGTTGTTAAGCCTGTTATAGCTAGCATATGCCTCTTTTAAAGTTTTTTGGTTGTTCAGTTGTTTGTAGTTAGCATATGTCCAATTTCAAATGCTATCTTTGGTTGTTCGTAGTATGCCTTGTTTATTCAAGTTATTCAAAACATGATGTTCTATATGTGCAAGTATGAACTGTGCAGTTCAATTTCATCAATACCAGTTTGGATGACTATGAATGACTACATTTGGTTGTTGCATGTTGTAGTTAACACACCTTTCCATTTTTATTTAACAATAACCAGTGTCCTTAGACAGGTACACTACCAGTTTGAATGACTATGTTTTCTTGTTGTTAAATGTTAGGCCTGTTGCAGTTAACACACCTTTCCACTTGTTTTGCTTTACTAACGTGCTTAAACCTGCACACCGAAGCTATCTTTTGGAGATTATTTTGTCTATCGTGGATATATTTGGTAGATGTTTAGCCTATTATGCTTAACATGCCTCTCGATGTACTTACATAGGGCAATTTTGGGAATGACTGCAGTTTTCTATCAAGGTTAGTTTCATCCCTGGCTTATATATACTCACTATTCAGGATATTGGTTGCTGGTACCATATAGGCCGGGGGCTGATAAGGGACTAATTGGTGAATCATACTGTTAACTAAATATATCTGTAACCCATTTATCATTAGGTTAACTAGGACCATATGTAATATATCTGAGGCTACATAGCAACAGGCATTGTACTGAATGTCTAAATATGCAATCCTAGGCTACAAAGGAACAAGGAAGAGTGTTACCTTAATGTTCTGATGATGTATAGATATACGTAGAAGAGCAGCATCAACAACTACAACACAACCCTATTTGGATACTCTAATTTAGCTAGAGGTTATTGTTAGTTTCTAGATCATGACTAACCCTGAATTAACTCTAGCCAAAGAGGTGTCTGGATGAAAGCGTTAGATTGACAATAAATGCACTAGGAGAACTAGCTCCAATAAGCACCTCTTGGGTGGGATAGTGTTTTTGGGTGGGTTAGATGCAACCAGCTCAAACTAGCCCTCATGTTTGGATGTACTTTAGGGCTATTTGAGCCCAAACTAGCTCAAACTAACTCTAATCCATGGATCAAAACAGGGCCATAGCAGCAGTTAATCAACCGATAATTTGTAAAAATGCAATAAACTCCCTCCGGTCCATAATATAAGATGTTAATTCATCCAATAATTGAGTATATTGGATGTTATAAGATATTATATAATGGGACGGAGGGAGTGTTGTACTGCATCATTGTGCAATTGCTGTTTAGCTTCTAATATTAACTTAGTGCTTTTAGGTACATATGTTATTGGTAAAGATCCGCGCTTCGACCCTTTTTGCGTATGTGCAATAAGATATTGAAGAACCAACATCACTTGAGGAAGCTGATAAAGATTGTTAGTAAAATGGGTCAAAAGATGGCAATTAAACTATTTGTTTACACTTTATCTAAGACAACAGCGAACTTGTAATGACCAAACACTGAAGGATTTGAGTCTCTGTGCTTACCGTGCTAGTCCCTGGATCGAACTCGCTAGAACACACAGTATAGATGAATACCAGAATAGCAACTGCATCATTTATTACAATGTATGATCCAGAGTATTTAAAATAAAACAATCTGCATAGCACATGGCTAGCTTTATTCAATCAAACAGCGGAAAAGTAGCAAAAAATAACGATGAGTCCCATCATAGCCCACTGGCGATGCTGAGTGCAGACTCGCGATCCTAACGGTACCTTACTCCTCGTCCGAATATCCTGCAACATGAGACGTTGCAACCATATAGGTTAATACTTCGAATGTATTAGCAAGTTACGCAGGAGTAATAATAAAGTAGACCTACATGTATATGCATAGTACAACAAAAGGAAGGCTTGAGGGTTTATTTTGCAGAAAGCTGATTTTGTCCTCATAACTACCTAATAGTCAAATTTGCATTTAGTTCTTTTATTACTATAATTATATACACAAGCTTGAGTTGGCAAAATCAACTCCAACCTACCCTTTATTAAGTTGCCCACAAATATTATTAAGTGTCACATCTGTCAAGATCATCCAACAACTATATTGGCATAGTTGCTCAAATTTGTCCTCAACTGGGGACACGGCTAATCATGATTAGTTTTAATACTGTGCAGAGTTTTGCACACTTTACCCACTAGACTCAACCCGAAGATAGAGACGAAGTTTTTCAAAAGTAGTCGCCTCCTCCCACCGGCAGCCGGTACACCTACTCATATCTACATTTGCTAGCATACCTGGGCGAGGATCCCACATCCTAATCAACTAAGCCAGGGCCCATTTAGCTAGTGGTTGTGCATGGAAGCTACTAGTCACTAAGTCTGTCTGATCTTTTTGAGCCTGGGCGGCCGTCCACTTACATTCAGAGGGTATAAACCATGATGTTCTTGAAACCACCCATCAATACCAGTTCCCCCCGAAGGTGAGTTAAATCCTGAGTTACTACTAAAATTGTTATATATATAATTCTCACATACGCTCAATGAATACACGAACCACCCCGTCTACAAGCATAGCAAAACTATAACTACCACGATTTGAAATGACGGGAAGATAGCTCAACAACATATAGCAAAAATAATATAGTAATCCTATACATGCATATATTCATAGTGTGATATAACTACATGCATAGAAAACAATACGTAAAGGATGATCAACATGTAACTTGCCTTGGTTATGGTTCAAAAAGTCACACTCCTGACAATAGCTCACGCCGCACTCCGGACAATCTACATGTTTCACACAATCAACAATCAATCATCAAAACTTCCAATAGAACAAAATAAAACCAACAGCAATAAAACCATTTTAAAATGCAAATAACAGTAGCAACAACATTTACAGATCACCTACATTGCACTAACATCACAACGCAAAAAGAAACACTCGATTCCGACAAACGGTTTGAGTGTTATGGCCTCCGGAAGATTTAATTCGAATTTGAACGAATTCAAATTTAAATAGTGCAAACATGTGAAAGTTTGGTTCTGTGATAAAGTGCTGATTTTTGTGAGTGCACGGGAAAAAGAATCACCTAATTTGGATATCTAAAAGTTATAGCTAGTTGAAGTTAGAGTTGAAATCTGAAAATAAAACAAAAAGAATAGCAACAGAAAACATCTGGAGTGTAGCGACACCTGTAGCAAACGCCACGTGGCAGCGTCCGATTGGTCGAGCGCGTGTGCTCACTAGAACAGGGGAAAAACGGCAGCGGTGGTCGAGCGTCGGCGGCGGCGGCTCTCCGGTGGGTCGCCGGCGAGGGCAAAGTTACAGACGGAGGCGGCGTCGAGTGGCGGAGGCGATGGTCCGGTAGGACAGCGGCGGGGTGTGCTCTGCGGGCGGCAACGGCAACAGGAACGGCGGGTGTGCCTCTGGCTGAGGGTGTGATCTGGTGGCTCGCTCCGGTGGCCCTCTGCCAACGAAAATAAGTCAGGGGGTGAAGCAACGAGCGGAGGGTCGATGGAAGCGAATAGTGTGGCCGGAAGCATCCTCGCGGTGGTGGAAACGACCGGCGAAGATGGCGGCGGGTTGAGCTCTTCGGCGAGATCCAATCGGCCCAACCAGGGCGTGCGGCAACGGCGACGATCGGGACAGGGGATGCAGGGCTTCCCTGGGGTCTTCTGCTTGCGCACGGCAGCTCGGGCGCGCTTGAGGTGGACCAGGACGTGGGGTCGATCCGGCTCGGCTTCTGGCGAGCGAGCGGTGCGGTGCGGGTTCGTCTGAGTGGGGAAAGAAGAACAGCGCGTCGTGCGCGGCCCGCTGTCAGTGGCTCAAGGCGGCGGGAACGATGGATGCGGCGTACTGCTTCGGTGAAGTGGGCCGCGGGCAAGGGGAGCTGCTGGGCTGCGGGCAACTCGGCCGTCATGTGCGGTGCTCTGCTGGGCCGCGCAGTGCGCTGCGCTGCTGGGCTTATTTTTTAAAACAAAAACCACAGAAACAAAATAACTACAATAAAACATACACCAGGATAATTCTAGGAAAAATACCTAGACACCCAGTAAAAATAATACTACTAATATAATCTACTGGAACACTAGTTCCACAACTAATGCAATTTTGGAAAATAGTTTTTATGCAATAGGCCACACAAAACAACAATAAAACAATCAAATAAAATATTTGGAGAATAAGAAAAATACCAGAACATATCAACTGAACTTACAATAATATTCTGCACATTATGAACATTTTTAAAAACAGGGGAGAAGTCATGTTATCTCCGCTCCAATAAATTTCCTTTAGTTGCATAATGATTCGAATATTGGAGAAAAACAAATAATGCATGGAAAATATGAGATGCATATGAATGATCTAATAACATCCTAATTTGGGAAAATTGGGATGTTACAAACCTACTCCCTTAAGATGAATCTCGCCCTCGAGATTCGGGCTGGCTAGCAAATAGGTGTGGGTGATCCTGCTTGAGATCTTTCTCTCGTTCCCAGGTAGCTTCTTCCTTTGCATAACTTGATTGTCTTCGTGCGAGTAACTTTCTCTGCTGTCTCCAGAATCTTAACAGGCTTCTCCTCATATGTCAAATCACTCTCCGACTGAATTGCCTCAAGTGGCACTGTGTCCCTTAATGGAACATCCATCATCTCTGCATGACACTTCTTCAACTGAGATACATGAAACACATCATGAACCCCTGACAAGGATTCTGGCAACTCCAGCTGATAAGCTACCTCGCCTCTATGCTCCAAGATCTTATAAGGCCCCACCAAACATGGTGCTAACTTGCCCTTGATTCCAAACCTCTTAATTCCGCGAAGTGGTGAAACTCTAAGATATGCACGGTCTCCTACCTCATATGTCACCTCCTGACATTTTGCATCTGCATAACTCTTCTGCCTTGACTGTGCTATCTTCAGCCTATCACGAATCAACTTGACCTTCTCCTCAGCATCTCTGATCAAGCCTGGTCCAAAGAACTAACGCTCTCCAACCTCATCCCACATCAATGGTGTCCTGCACTTTCTACCATTCAATACCTCAAATGGTGCCATCTTCAAACTTGCCTGATGACTGTTATTATAGGAGAACTCTGCATAAGGTAAATTGTCATCCCAACGGGACCCGTAGTCCAAAGCACAAGCTCTCAACATATCCTCCAAAATCTTATTTACCCTCTCTGTCTGCCCATCTGTCTGTGGATGGAAAGGTGTACTAAACTCAGCCTGGTGCCCAAGGATTCATGCAACTGGCGCCAAAACTTATATGTGAACTGAGTACCTCTATCAGACACTACCTTCCTTGGAAATCCATGTAGACAAACAAGTTTAGACATATAAATCTTTGCTAGCTGAGCACTGGTATAAGTAGTCTTTACCGGGATGAAGTGAGCAACTTTAGTCAAACGATCAACAACCACCCAAATAGAATCATAACCTGACCGAGTCCTGGGTAGACCTGTAATGAAATCCATACCAATCCCATCCCATTTCCAATCAGGTATAGGCAATGGCTGTAACAAACCTGTTGGTCTCTGATATTCTGCTTTAACTCTCTGGCACACATCACATGTTGCAATATATCCAGCAATTTCCCTCTTCAGGCTAGGCCACCAAAATATTTCCCTCAATTCCAAATACATCTTTGTATTACCTGGGTGAATAGAATAAGGTGAATCACGCGCCTCCTGAAGAATCAACTTCCTGATATCTGCATCTTGAGGTACACAAATACGCTTCTCAAACCATATGGCCCCATGTTCATCCTCATGGAAACCTTCTGCCTTACCTTCTGTCATATTCTCTCTTATCACATCAATCTCCTCATCACCCTTTTGAGGTTCTCTGATCCTGTCAAGAAAAGTAGGCTTTACCTCCAATGTGGCTAAATATCCCTTAAGAAACCATCTCCAACCTGAGATTCCTAAACTGTTCAAATAACTCAGGTGGCATATTATCAATATTAATTGCATTAGCATGGCTCCTACGACTCAATGCATCAGCAACAACATTAGCCTTACTAGGATGATACTGCACATTCAAATCATAATCCTTAATAAGCTCCAACCATCTCCTCTGCCTGAGGTTCAAATCCTTCTGAGTAAAAATATACTTCAAGCTCTTACGATTAGTAAATATATCACAATGATTACCAATAAGTTATGACCTCCAAGTTTTCAATGCATGCACAACAGAGGCTAACTCCAAATCATGTGTAGGATAATTATGCTCATGATTCTTAAGCTGACGTGAAGCATATGAAACAACTTTACCTTCCTGCATCAAAACACTCCCAAGTCCTTGACGAGAAGCATCACAATATACCTCGAAGTCCTTATGCGTATCTGGCAGAGTTAAGACTGGTGTTGTAACCAAACACTGCTTCAACTCCTGAAAACTGGCTTCACATTCATCGGTCCAAACAAATTTCTTCTCTGTCTTCAACAATTCAGTCATAGGCTTTGCAATCTTGGAAAAGTTCTCAATAAACCTCTTGTAATAACCTGCAAGGCCCAAAAAGCTGTGAATCTCTCCAACTGACGTGGGTGTCTACCACTCTGTAACTGCAACAACCTTAGATGGATCAACTGCAACTCCATTACCTGATACAACATGTCCAAGGAATGCTACCTCATCCAGCCAGAACTCACGTTTGCTGAACTTGGCATACAACTGATGTTCCCTCAATTTCTCCAATACCAAACGTAGATGCACCTCATGCTCTTGCTTATTCTTGGAGAACACCAATATATAATCAATGAAAACAACCACAAATTTATCCAAGAACTTCATAAACAGCTTGTTCATCATATTCATGAAGTATGCAGGAGCGTTAGTAAATCCAAATGACATAACAGTATATTCATACAACCCATACCTCGTAGTAAAAGCAGTCTTGGAAATATCTTGCTCACGAATCTTTAATTGATGATAACCAGAATGAAGATCAATCTTAGAAAACACAGTAGCTCCCTCTAACTGGTGAAACAGATCATTTATCATAGGCAAAGGATACTTATTCTTAATGGTTACCTCATTCAAAGAATGATGATCAACACACATCCTCAAGGTTCCATCCTTCTTCTCCACAAACAAAACTGGAGCTCCCCAAGGTGATGAACTTGGGTGAATAAATCCCCGTGCATGCAACTCTCTTATCTGCTTCTTCAATTCCTCTAACTCCTGAGGAGGCATTCTATACAGTCTCTTTGCAATAGGTCCAGTGCCTGGTATTAAATCAATAAGAAACTCAATATCTCTATCTGGTGGCATACCTGGCAACTCCTCTGGAAACACATCTGGATAATCCCTCACAACCGGCACCTCTTCCAGGCTACCCCCTTAGAGAGTTCACCTGTACTGGTTTATGCTTATACTTACATACATATTTGATCCTCTTCCCTCCTGGTGCACTGAGAGTAATAGATCGGCTGGCACAATCAATAAGACCCTCATACTTGATCATCTAGTCCATACCCAAAATAATATCCAGACCTTGTGACTTCAATATAATCAAATATGTAGGAAAAACATGCTTCCCAATAGACAAAGGCATCTGAAAACAACCCAAGCTTGCTGCCATCTCAGCCCCTAGAGAACTTACTAGAATAGGTGACTTAAGTACTACGGTAGGCAGCTTATGTTTATCCACAAATACCCGTGATATGAATGAATTGGATGCACCAGAATAAGAAAGAACAAGTGCAGGTATTGAATTGATCTAAAACTTACCAATCACTCCATCAGGTTCAACGTAGACCTCCTCCACATTAACATGGTTGACATGACCCTTTTGGAAGGGGTTTGGCTTGCTGACTCCTGAATTCCCATTACCATTCTTGCTCTCTAGACAAGAATTGGAGTAGTGGCCCATCTACCTACACTTGTAGCACTGAACTTGGCTAATGTCCCTCTACACATGCATACTCTGGTGGCTCTGATTATTATTCCCTCCATTGCCATTACCATTACCTCTACCATTACCATTGTTATTCTTGTGCCCATTGTAATGATGGTGGCCATTATGGTTGTGGCCATTCCCTCCATGATGATTATGATTACCTCCATGATGATTATGTCCATTACCTCCATTACCATGATATGTAGTGCATGGCTTCTGTTGTGGTCCTGAATTATACCTATTATTGTTGTTTTACTTCCTCTTGTGATTCTCCATGGCCTGTTGCTTTCCCTCTAGCACAATAGCCTTATCAATCAGCTCCTAGAAATTATTAAAAGTGGCCACTATCAACTAAAGGCTCAAATCATCATTTAGGCCCTCCAAGAATTTCTCCTACCTAGCTGCATCAGTGTTAACATCATTAGGAGCATAACGCGCAAGATTATTAAATTCCTCCACATATGCATTAACTGTGCGACCTCCCTGGCGCAAACTGCAAAACTCCTTTTTCAGACTCATAGCACCGGTAGACACATGTGCAGCACGAAAAGCTGTCTGAAACTGCACCCAGGTGATAGTAGCAATGGGATAAGTGACCAAGTAGTTGTCCCACCAACCTGCGGCAGGACCCTCCACCAACCTGTTGTTGTTGTTGTTGTTGTTGTTGTTGTTGTTGTTGTTGTTGTTGTTGTTGTTGTTGTTGTTGTTGTTGTTGTTGTTGTTGTTGTTGTTGTTGTTGTTGTTGTTGTTGTTGTTGTTGTTGTTGTTGTTGTTGTTGTAGTTGTAGTTGTTGTTGTTGTTGTTGTTGTTGTTGTTGTTGTTGTTGTTGTTGTTGTTGTTGCTGTTGCTGTTGCTGTTGTTGTTGTTGCTGTTGCTGTTGCTGTTGCTATTGTTGTTGTTGTTGTTGTTGTTGTTGTTGTTGTTGTTGTTGTTGTTGTTGTTGTTGTTGTTGTTGTTGTTGTTGTTGTTGTTGTTGTTGTTGTTGTTGTTGTTGTTGTTGTTGTTGTTGTTGTTGTTGTTGTTGTTGTTGTTGTTGTTGTTGTTGTTGTTGTTGTTGTTGTTGTTGTTGTTGTTGTTGTTGTTGTTGTTGTTGTTGTTGTTGTTGTTGTTGTTGTTGTTGTTGTTGTTGTTGTTGCTGCCGCTGCTGCTGTTGTTGCTGCTGTTGCTGTTGTTGTTGCTGTTTGGTGTTGTTGTTGCTGTTGTTGTTGCTGTTTCTGTTGTTGAGATATAATTTAACAAACAAACTACCAATCAAGCAAACAATCTAGTATCTTCATACCACGAAAGTGGGCATAATCAGAGACGCTAACACGATAACGTTGCAATATAAAACAAACATGAATGGTGGTCTCAGCACTAGTTCCTACTTAACTGGTCAATATACTTGAGGGGGCTAACTAATAAACAACAAGAAGTATAACTAGTTGATAAAATAATTTTCACTCCTATGGCTTTTATAATCCATTTTCTAGGGTCACGTCCTACAGTTAACACACTGCTCTGATACCATTTGTAACGACCAAACCCCGAAGGATTTGAGTCTCTGTGCTTACCATGCTAGTCCTTGAATCGAACTCGCCAGCACACGCAATATAGATGAATACCAGAATAGCAAGTGCATCATTTATTAGAACTAATGATCCAGAGTATATAAAATAAAACAATCTGCATAGCACATGGCTAGCTTTATTCAATCAAATAGCGGAAAAGTAGAACAAAATAATGATGGGTCCCATCATAGCCCACTGGCGATGCTGAGTGCAAACTCGCGACCTTAACGGTACCTTACTCTTTGTCTAAATATCCTGCAACATGAGACATTGCATCCATATAGGTCAATACTTTGAATGTATTGGCAAGTTACACAGGAGTAATAATAAAGCAGACCTACATGTATATGCATAGTACAACAAAAGGAAAGCTTGAGGGTTTATTTTGCAAAAAGCTGATTTTGTCCTCAAACTACCTAATAGTCAAATTTTTATTTAGTTCTTTTATTACTACAATTATATACACAAGGTTGAGTTGGTGAAATCAACTCCAATCTACCCTTTATTAAGTTGCCCACAAATATTATTAAGTGTCGCATCTGTCAAGATCATCCAACAACTGTAATGGCATAGTCGCTCAAATTTGTCCTTAACCGGGGACACGCCTAATGATGATTAGTTTTAATCTATGCAGAGTTTTGCACACTTTACCCACTAGACTCAACCCGAAGATTGAGACGATGTCTTTCAGAAGTAGTCACCTCCACCCACCGGAAGCCGGTACACCTACTCATATCTACATCTGCTAGCATACCTGGGCGAGGATCCCACAACCTACTCAACTAAGCCAGAGCCCATTTAGCTAGTGGTTGCGCATGGAATCTACTAGTTAGTAAGTCTATCTGATCTTTTTGAGCCTGGGCGGCTGGCCACTTACATTCAGAGGGTATAAACCATGATGTTCTTGAACCACCCATCAATACCAGTTCCGCCCAGAGGTGAGTTAAATCCTAAGTTACTACTCAAATTGTTATATATATAATCCTCACATAAGCTCAATGAATACATGAACTACCCCATCTACAAGCATAGCAAAATATAACTACCACGATTTGAAATGACGAGAAGATGGCTAAACAACATGTAGAAAAAAATAATATAGTAATCCTATACATGCATATATTCATAGTGTGATATAACTACATGCATAGAAAACAATAGGTAAAGGATGATCAACATGTAACTTTCCTTGGTTCTGGTTCAAAAAGTCACCCTCCTGACAATAGCTCGCGTCGCACTCCGGACAATCTACATGTTTCACGCAATCAACAATCAATCATCGAAACTTCCAATAGAACCAAATAAAACCAACAGCAAGAAAACCATTTAAAAATGCAAATAACAGCAGCAGCAGCATGTACAGGTCACCTAAAATGCACTAAGATCACAACACAAAAAGAAACAGTCGATTTCGACAAACGGTTTGAGAGTTATGGCCTCTAGAAGATTTAATTCAAATTTGAATGAATTCAAATTTAAACAGTGCAAACAATGCAAACATATGGCCTCCAGAGTGTAGCGACGCCTGTAGCAAACACCACGTGGTGGCTTCCGATTGGCCGGGCGCGTGTGCTCACCAGAACAGGGAAAAATGGCGTCGGTGGTCGGACATCGGCGGCGGAGGCTCTCCGGTGGGTCTCCGGCGTGGGTTCAGCTACGGACGGAGGCGATGTCGAGTGGCGGAGGCGGTGGTTCGGTAGGACGGCGACGGGGTGTGCTTTGCGGGCGGCAATGGCGACGGGAACGACGGGTGTGCTCCCGGTGGCTCGCTCCGGTGGCCCTTTGCCAACGAAAACAAGTCAGGGGGGTGAATGTAACGCCCCGAGACCGACGATCCAGAAGACTTCCATATATTCCGGGTTTCGCCGTGTGTTTCATTTGTGCCTGCCCTTTTTATTTTTGCATTGCATCATGTCATCATCCCATCATGTCATTTAATTTTTAAAACCTCAACTAAATAAATTGCATAGATCTTTTGATCTATTTAAATCGAGGGAATTCACTTGTGATTTATCTTTATAACATATTAAAGCCTCTCAATATTATTAGGGAGCTATATTAAATATTCCACTAATTCGGAATCACCCATAAACACACTTGCAAAATAATTTCGTTCCTTTTCTGCTTCAAGTTTGGTCTCCAAACCTTGCCCTAAATTATTTCGTCATTTTCCGAAGCTCCACCAAAAATCCGAACATTTTTGGACCTTTCTTTTATCAAGTCCTAGTTCAAACCCATTTGAATTAAATTCAAATGAGTTTGAATTTAAATCTTTCAATCGTGGCCTTTCTATTTTTCTTGGAACGAGCATATTTTTGCGAGTCCGGGAAAATTATCCACATGTGCAAATCTTTCCCCTAACCTCTCTTTCTTTTCTTTCTTTTCTCTGTTCTGTTTTATTTTTCATTAGCGAGAGAAGAGAGCCCAGCAGCCTAATTTTGGCCCAATGACCAGGCCAGCCTTCCTAACCTCCGCAGCCCAGCCGCGCCCCAGCTCTAACCCTAGCCCGATCCCTTTGATCCATCTCTCTCCCTCTCGTTCCCTGCCCGCCGCCACACACGCACATCGCCAGGGAGAGCCCAGCGCTCGATCCCCTCCTCCCTCGTTGCGCCGTCGCAGAGAGAGAGAGGAGCGCCGCGTGCCCACGTCTCCCTCCTCGTTGTCGTCCATGGCCACGCCGCCTCCGCACCTCCGCCGGCCTCGGCCTCCCGCGGTTGCCCTGCTGCTGGCCCCGCTGCCGAGCGTCGCCCTCCACGCGAGCCTCCTCCGGCGGCCCTGTCGCCCATGCGCTGCTCCGACGACCCCATGCCTCGGCCCGTCCCCAGCAACCTTCCTCCCGCGCCGTCTCTCCTGCTGCTCCGTCCCCGCGCCACCTGGTGGCCCCGCCGTCGCTTCGACCAGCAAGCCCAGGCCGCCGAGCTCGCCTGGGCCGCACGACCATGGCACCGCCGCCCTCCATGGTTTGCCGTGCCCTGCTTCTCCTCTCGCGCTACGCCTCCTTCCTCTCCGCCCCCCCCAAGCAGCGCCCTCGCCGGCCAGAGTTCCTGTTGCCGCCTTCGTCGTTCGAGGCTAGCGTGTTGCTTCTGTTTTGAACCAGGGGCCGACGCCTCCATCGCTCGGCGTCTTCGGTTGCTGCCCCTTCACGGCAAACTTCCACGAGATCTCCACCCCCTTATTGCCCGATTGGGTTTGTTTCCCCTCTCGTCGCTGCCAAGACCCGGTATCCAGGAAGACCCGATGCCTTTTGTGTTCCTTCGTTTGGATGCGTCAAGTTGTGTAGGACCACGCGGATTCGCCAAGTACCACGACGACCACCAACAAGTACCTCTACCCATGACCCGGGAACATCTACGACCCGTGAACGACTACTATCGCAAGAACGACTACTTCAACTACCGTCACCAAGATCACGAGTACCTCTACCGTCGCCGCGAACGACTACTTCCACGACGTCCGTGAACCACTACTTCCACTACGACCGCTACGAGAACGTCTACTTCCTCTACATCGTATCGAACTCGACCCGCTCCGAAAATGCACGCTTCAAAGGTATAATCCCGAGATGATCACCCGTGGACCGAATGCATGTTCTGAGATGCACCCTATGTTTGGACCGTGTCCGAATTGTTCCTTGCACGTTCGCCGTAAGCCATTCCACCATTATGTGGGACACCCGGAATCCGGGATCACCCCACCATCCGTGCACGCATCCGCACGCCTCCTTTTGCACCGGTATCTCCGTGAGCTACCGGAACCGATATGTTGCCATGGCATCATTTTTGGATATGTTGCCGTGGCATCATTTTCGGATATGTTGCCGTGGCACCATTTTTTGTTTCGCCGCCGTGGCACCCTTTTCGTTCTGCCATGGTGACCAAATGCTCCTTATCATGCTCATGTCAACATTTTCATAAAAATTGCATAAAACTTGCATATGTCATCCGCATCATGATAATAACAATTAAAATGTTTAAAATTGTTGTTTGCTTTAATTGCTAAATGACATATGGGGATTTTCCGGAATTGTCGTTTGTTTTTCCGGCCTCATTTAAACTTGCCTAAATAGTTAGTTTATTTATGCTTCACCTCTTGCCATGTTTAACAACACTTAATATTGTTTGGTAGCATAATCGAGAGAAAACTAAATAATTGATGTGGTGTTCCGTCAATATGCAACTCGTTGCATATTGAGCTCCACTTAATTTGTAGTATTGTTTGTGCACTTTGCCATTCCATGCCTCATTAAACCGGACATGCATCATACTTGATTGTGCTTCATGCCATGTTTATGCTTGTGTGTTTACCATGTTGTTTGCTTCTTTCCGGTTTGCTTCTCTCGTTAGCTTCGGTTTCGTTCCAGAGTTGTGAGGATTCGTTCGACTTTGTCCGTTTGTCTTCTTCATGGACTCGTTCTTCTTCCTTGCGGGATTTCAGGCAAGATGACCATACCCTCGAAATCACTTCTATCTTTGCTTGCTAGATGCTCGCTCTTTTGCTATGCCTATGCTACAATGCCTACCACTTGCTATATCATGCCTCCCATGTTGCCATGTCAAGCCTCTAACCATCCTTTCCTAGCAAACCGTTGTTTGGCTATGTTACCGCTTTGCTCAGCCCCTCTTATAGCGTTGTTAGTTGCAGGTGAAGATGAAGTTTGTTCCTTGTTGGAACATGGAGATGTTGTTCCTTGTTGGAACATGTTTACTTGTTGGGATATCACAATATCTCTTATTTAATTAATGCACCTATATACTTGGTAAAGGGTGGAAGGCTCGGCCTTATGCCTGGTGTTTTGTTCCACTCTTGCCGCCCTAGTTTCCGTCATACCGGTGTTATGTTCCCGGATTTTGCGTTCCTTACACGGTCGGGTGATTTATGGGACCCCCTTGACAGTTCGCTTTGAATAAAACTCCTCCAGCAAGGCCCAACCTGGGTTTTACCATTTGCCTACCTAAGCCTTTTTCCCTTGGGTTCTGCAGACTCAAGGGTCATCTTTATTTTACCCCCCTGGCCAGTGCTCCTCCGAGTGCTGGTCCAAACCGAGCGATGTCTGGCACCCCCTAGGCAACCAGGGTCTATGCCAACCCGTCGTCTTGCTCATCCGGTGTGCCCTGAGAACGAGATATGTGCAGCTCCTATCGGGATTTGTCGGTACATCGGGCGGCTTTGCTGGTCTTGTTTTACCATTGTCGAAATGTCTTGTAAACCGGGATTCCGAGACTGATCGGGTCTTCCTGGGAGAAGGTCTATTCCTTCGTTGATCGCGAGAGCTTGTCATGGGCTAAGTTGGGACACCCCTGCAGGGTATAAACTTTCGAGAGCCGTGCCCGCGGTTATGTGGCAGATGGGAATTTGTTAATGTCCGATTGTAGATAACTTGACACCAGATCCGAATTAAAACGCATCAACCGCGTGTGTAACCGTGATGGTCTCTTCTCGGCGGAGTCCGGGAAGTGAACACGGTGTTGGAGTTATGTTTGACGTAAGTAGTTTTAGGATCACTTCTTGATCGCTACTAGCTTCACGACTGTGCCTTGCTTCTCTTCTCGCTCTCTTTTGCGATTGTAGCCACCATATATGCTAGTCGCATGCTGCAGCCCCACCTCATTACTCCATCCTTCCTATAAGCTTAAATAGTCTTGATCTCGCGGGTGTGAGATTGCTGAGTCCTCGTGACTCACAGATACTTCCAAAACCAGTTTGCAGGTGCCTATGTTACCGAGCAGGTGACGCAACCAAGCTCAAGGAGGAGCTCGATGAAGATCTTGCCCTTTGTGTTGTTTCGTTCTAGTTGATCAGTAGTGGAGCCCAGTTGGGGTCGATCGGGGACCTTTGTCGCATTTGGGGTTCTTCTTTTATTTTGGTTCCGTAGTCGGACCTTGATTGTATCTAGATGATGTAATGCTTTATTCATGTAATGGTGTGAAGTGGCGATTGTAAGCCAACTATGTATCTCTTCCCTTATGTATTACATGGGTTGTGTGAAGATTACCTCACTTGCGACATTGCTTTCAATGCGGTTATGCCTCTAAGTCGTGCTTCGACATGTGGGAGATATAGCCGCATCGAGGGCGTTACAAGTTGTTAATCAGAGCCTTCCCCGACCTTAGGAGCCCCACTGCTTGATCGTTTTTAGCGGCCGAGTTGTGTCTAGAAAAATGTTTTGAGTCATTTAGGATTATATATATCGGAGAGTTAGGAATTCTTTTTACTCCCCAGTCTCTTCATCGCTCTGGTAAGGCATCCTGACGTAGAGTTTTGACTCTTCTCTTCTCAAATTTCACTAAATTTTTTTTAGGATCACGCGGGTATCTTGGAATCGTTCCGATGGTTTTATGATGAGAACATTGTCTTGGTGCCTCCTGTCAGGGGTTTAGTGGAAGTGTCCCGGGGAGTTGAGCTCTGAGGTGTTGTCGCCATAATTTTATTGTTGCAGTTCTGGAATACCTGAGTTTAGTACGCCGACATCGAAAATCTCTTTTATGCAGTTCGTTGGTGAGATAACCTCGACGCCACCCAGTACTGGGGCGGGAGTTCGGGAGTATCGCCATAACTTGTATAACGGATGCTTTTCGAAGGTTGAGGTAGACAATTTCTGAAGGTTTCTTGGTTATGTGTTGAAGGATGGATATAGCTGGATGTAGGATTTGCTAGTTTTGGGTGAGATATTATGCTTCCCCTGTATCCCCAACACCTGATTGCATAACCGGAAAATTTTGGGAGTTTCATAGGTGGGAATTCAAGTAGCTCTTAGGATATCTTTCCGACGGATGTATGATATGAAATTGGGGTTCGACGTCTAGTGGTCCGCCTATTCACGGTTGGTTTTACAGTGGTCTCGTTGTGTCTTAAAGAGTCCTTGGCTATGCCGACTCGGGGACGCTTCATATGTCATGTGCACTGCCTTGTACATGATGGTGCTGTACGATCGAGCCCGTGTAGGTCCCACCACGAAAACTTCAGACGAAATCTCTATCATATGTTCATTCCGGCTTATTCTGCAAGCCAGTCCTTTGTTTTTGTTTTGAGTTGTGGTATTCGAGTTGCTTCAATGTCAAGTGTTGATTCCATACCTTTCCGAAATGGTGTTCTCATACTCCGATGTAAATACCAATCCTTCTCGACAATCGAGATTGTCATGTCAACCCTTTTCAACCGGCGTGTTTCTCTTCAAGTGGATCCGATCACTTAAACATCAGCAAGACCAATTATCATTTCTTCTCAACGGTGTTTGTTTCATCCGTCTCCAAGTTGCCTTTGTTTTTTCCCGCCCACCCACCCTTTTTCCTCAAGGACTAAGATTTCTTTACCAAGTATCCTTTTATTTTTGTGAAGTTTCTCCATTCTTTTCCGTCAATGTTCTTACCCGGTGGTTCTCAAGAAGATGTTCTACTAGTTCGTCATTCCTCATTCCTTTCTCTTCTCCGGTGGATTCAAGTCAAGTTTTGGTGATCATACCTTTTTCCTCATTTCAATGTCTTCTCATACGGTGCACCTCATTATCATTCTACTTCTCGCTATTTGTTATTCCGGAGTGCTCAAGATATCTCGAAGATTTGTGTTTCCACTCTGCATTCGTTCAAGCTCTTTCGAGATTGGTATCTCATTCAAGTCATTTAATTCAACCGGTGCAACATTTCTTTTAAATCTTTTCAACGGTGTTCTTTTGAGTGGGCCCTAACCCACAGGTCTTTTCCCAGGATCTTACCTGACTCTTCTATTTTCCCAGAGCTATCCTAAATTCTTCTCCAAGTTTGACATAAGAATGAGTTATCATCGGTCAAATGCTTTTCTCCAAGATCTTTCAAATTCTTTTCATAGTTGGCTCAACCTCTTCGCTTTTGATTCTTTCGGTGTGCCTCAATAATTCTTGGTGGTGTTTCTCGTTGTCATTCTCATCATTTGAAGACCGAAGAAGAGTTTCTCTTTAATCTTGCTCTATTCTCTTCAAGATTCATGGTGCTAGCTTGCTGCCATCCTCTCATAATTGTTTTCGATTGTGAGAATCTTTTTCACCCATCCAGAGCATTTTAGGAGTCTTTTCAGTTTCATTCTCCAGAGCCAATCATCTCAGAATTATTCATTCTCAGCTTTCAGCTCTCGTTCTCAAATTCTTCCGGTGCATCGTTCAAATACCCTCTAATCAGTTCATGATCTCTTCGTTCTCATGTATCTAAATCCCCTCAAGTATCTTCATTCATTTTTCAATTCTTCCTGGTGAATTGTGCCTTTGCTACTTTCATTTTCAATTCTTACGGTGGTTCTTTCAATATTCTTTTTCTTTGATTATCATATTAATTCATTCGTTCTTTTCAATCCTACCGGTGGTTCATGAAGACCTTCTCAAGTTTACGCTATATCTCTCTTAATCCTTTTTCAATGGGAATAAGTAGTATGCCAAATCCATTGCTTGTCATCAATTTAAATTGGTGAAGGATATGCATAACATAATTCTTATTCTTGTTTCATCCAAGTGATTAATTTCTTCTTTCCGGAGTTGTTCATCATATCACATTCTTGGTTCGAGATGCTTCATCTTTTATTTTCCGGAGTTCCAAGTTTTCCGCTTTATCTCGTCGTGAAGCTCTATCTAAATCATCGCAAGGCTTCACCTTGTGTTCTCAACTTCCCTTTCTTTTTATCATCCTTTTATTACCGGAGTTCTTCATGGAGGCTCTACATGGTGGTTCGTCAAGGATTCTTTTCATTCTTCAATTGTTCTTCAAGATTTCTCTTGAAGTTAAGATCAACCAAGCTTTACTCAAAAATTAAACATGGTATTCAACACATGTCTTGTTTTGAGGAGTTCAAGCATTCTTCATCTTGCATTCCAAAGTGCAATTCTTTCTACTTTATCTTCTGAGGTGTTGTTAGGTCATTCTTGATAATTTCCCTTCGCGTTTCATGATTCACAAGTTTTCAAGAGTGACATATTTAAATCCATCATTTTCTCTTTGTTCAAGAGATCTTTTCAACCGTCAATCTCGTCATTGGAGTTATCTTGTGTTATATTTCACCTAAAGCCATCCCTAAGGACTGTTGCTATCTATGGTGCTCATAAATGATCCAAGCTCTTCTTTATCCTCTCGGTAAAATAGTTTCTTGTCTCCTTGTTCTTACCAGTCCAATTCTTTTCCTGTGAGTGGCAGTTTGTCACCTCATAATTTGACATGTATTCCACAAGACCGTATCAAGCTTATTCCTTCGTTGTTGGTTTTCCAACAATTCCGCTCAACCCGTCTCCTAAGGATGCCTCCTCAAGCTCTGTTGTGGCATAAGAGGGCATTTTCTTCTCCATTCTTCTATTTCAATTATCTATCTTCTATTCTTTTGTTTCGGAGGTATTGTAATGTTGCTCTTCTCAGCCCATCATCTCGTTTGTCTAAGATCATGTTCTTTTCATGATTGTCCATTTAACCGGAGTGTCCTGTCCTCTGCTCAAGCTCTTTTCTTACTATCAAGTCTTGTATCTGTTTTCAACCGGAGTGCTATAAGAAATTGTTGTTCCTTGTTCCTCTTTTCTAACGGATTGTTTGCAATCTCGTTCATCTCTGTTGTACTCTTTCTTTTAAATTGCTCAACCTCCCAAGGTTCGTGGTTTCACTCATTGGTCGAAGAAGCAACTTAGTTTACCCTCTTCTCTTCCTCTTCCGTTTCTCTCCGGTGCCATCCTAGATCTCGGGACGAGATCCTCTTGTAGCGGTGGAGTGTTGTAACGCCCCGAGACCGACGATCCAGAAGACTTCCATATATTCCGGGTTTCGCCGTGTGTTTCATTTGTGCCTGCCCTTTTTATTTTTGCATTGCATCATGTCATCATCCCATCATGTCATTTTATTTTTAAAACCTCAACTAAATAAATTGCATAGATCTTTTGATCTATTTAAATCGAGGGAATTCACTTGTGATTTCTCTTTATAACATATTAAAGCCTCTCAATATTATTAGGGAGCTATATTAAATATTCCACTAGTTCGGAATCACCCATAAACACACTTGCAAAATAATTTCATTCCTTTTCTTCTTCAAGTTTGGTCTCCAAACCTTGCCCTAAATTATTTCGTCATTTTCCGGAGCTCCATCAAAAATCCGAACATTTTTGGTCCTTTCTTTTATCAAGTCCTAGTTCAAACCCATTTGAATTAAATTCAAATGAGTTTGAATTTAAATCTTTCAATCGTGGCCTTTCTATTTTTCTTGGAACGAGCATATTTTTGCGAGTCCGGGAAAATTATCCCCATGCGCAAATCTTTCCCCTAACCTCTCTTTCTTTTCTTTCTTTTCTCTGTTCTGTTTTATTTTTCATTAGCGAGAGAAGAGAGCCCAGCAGCCTAATTTTTGCCCAATGACCAGGCCAGCCTTCCTAACCTCCGCAGCCCAACCGCGCCCCAGCTCTAACCCTAGCCCGATCCCCTCGATCCATCTCTCTCCCTCTTGTTCCCTGCCCGCCGCCACACACGCACATCGCCAGGGAGAGCCCAGCGCTCGATCCCCTCCTCCCTCGTTGCGCCGTCGCAGAGAGAGAGAGAGAGGAGCGCCGCGTGCCCACATCTCCCTCCTCGCCATCGTCCATGGCCACGCCGCCTCCGCACCTCCGCCGGCCTCGGCCTCCCGCGGTTGCCCTGCTGCTGGCCCCGCTGCCGAGCGTCGCCCTCCACGCGAGCCTCCTCCGGCGGCCCTGTCGCCCATGCGCTGCTCCGACGACCCCATGCCTCGGCCCGTCCCCTGCAACCTTCCTCCCGCGCCGTCTCTCCTGCTGCTCCGTCCCCGCGCCACCTGGTGGCCCCACCGTCGCTTCGACCAGAGAGCCCAGGCTGCCGAGCTCGCCTGGGCCGCACGACCATGGCACCGCCGCCCTCCATGGTTTGCCGTGCCCTGCTTCTCCTCCCGCGCTGCGCCTCCTTCCTCTCCGCCTCCCCAAGCAGCGCCCTCGCCGGCCAGAGTTCCTGTTGCCGCCTTCGTCGTTCGAGGCCAGCGCGTTGCTTCTGTTTTGAACCAGGGGCCGACGCCTCCATCGCTTGGCGTCTTCGGTTGCTGCCCCTTCACGGCAAACTTCCACGAGATCTCCACCCCCTTATTGCCCGATTGGGTTTGTTTCCCCACTCGTCGCTGCCAAGACCCGGTATCCAGGAAGACCCGAGGCCTTTTGTGTTGCTTCGTTTGGATGCGTCAAGTTGTGTACGACCACGCGGATTCGCCAAGTACCACGACGACCATCAACAAGTACCTCTACCCATGACCCGGGAACGTCTACGACCCGTGAACGACTACTATCGCGAGAACGACTACTTCAACTACCATCACCAAGATCACGAGTACCTCTACCGTCGCCGCGAACGACTACTTCCACGACGTCCGTGAACCACTACTTCCACTACGACCGCTACGAGAACGTCTACTTCCTCTACATCGTATCGAACTCGACCCGCTCCAAAAATGCACGCTTCAAAGGTATAATCCCGAGATGATCACCCGTGGACCGAATGCATGTTGTCTGAGATGCACCCTATGTTTGGACCGTGTCCGAATTGTTCCTTGCACGTTCGCCGTAAGCCATTCCACCATTATGTGGGACACCCGGAATCCGGGATCACCCCACCATCCGTGCACGCATCCGCACGCCTCCTTTTGCACCGGTATCTCCGTGAGCTACCGGAACCGATATGTTGCCATGGCATCATTTTCGGATATGTTGCCGTGGCATCATTTTTGGATATGTTGCCGTGGCACCATTTTTTGTTTCACCGCCGTGGCACCCTTTTCGTTCCGCCATGGTGACCAAATGCTCCTTATCATGCTCATGTCAACATTTTCATAAAAATTGCATAAAACTTGCATATGTCATCCGCATCATGATAATAACAATTAAAATGTTTAAAATTGTTGTTTGCTTTAATTGCTAAATGACATATGGGGATTTTCCGGAATTGTTGTTTGTTGTTCCGGCCTCATTTAAACTTGCCTAAATAGTTAGTTTATTTATGCTTCACCTCTTGCCATGTTTAACAACACTTAATATTGTTTGGTAGCATAACCGAGAGAAAACTAAATAATTGATGTGGTGTTCCGTCAATATGCAACTCGTTGCATATTGAGCTCCACTTAATTTGTAGTATTGTTTGTGCACTTTGCCATGCCATGCCTCATTAAACCGGACATGCATCATACTTGATTGTGCTTCATGCCATGTTTATGCTTGTGTGTTTACCATGTTGTTTGCTTCTTTCCGGTTTGCTTCTCTCGTTAGCTTCGGTTTCGTTCCGGAGTTGTGAGGATTCGTTCGACTTCGTCCGTTTGTCTTCTTCATGGACTCGTTCTTCTTCCTTGCGGGATTTCAGGCAAGATGACCATACCCTCGAAATCACTTCTATCTTTGCTTGCTAGATGCTCGCTCTTTTGCTATGCCTATGCTACGATGCCTACCACTTGCTATATCATGCCTCCCATGTTGCCATGTCAAGCCTCTAACCATCCTTTCCTAGCAAACCATTGTTTGGCTATGTTACCGCTTTGCTCAGCCCCTCTTATAGCGTTGTTAGTTGCAGGTGAAGATGAAGTTTGTTCCTTGTTGGAACATGGAGATGTTGTTCCTTGTTGGAACATGTTTACTTGTTGGGATATCACAATATCTCTTATTTAATTAATGCACCTATATACTTTGTAAAGGGTGGAAGGCTCGGCCTTATGCCTGGTGTTTTGTTCCACTCTTGCCGCCCTAGTTTCCGTCATACCGGTGTTATGTTCCCGGATTTTGCGTTCCTTACGCAGTCGGGTGATTTATGGGACCCCCTTGACAGTTCGCTTTGAATAAAACTCCTCCAGCAAGGCCCAACCTGGGTTTTACCATTTGCTTATCTAAGCCTTTTTCCCTTGGGTTCTGCAGACTCAAGGGTCATCTTTATTTTACCCCCCGGGCCAGTGCTCCTCCGGGTGCTGGTCCAAACCGAGCGATGTCCGGCGCCCCCTGGGCAACCAGGGTCTATGCCAACCCGTCGTCTTGCTCATCCGGTGTGCCCTGAGAACGAGATATGTGCAGCTCCTATCGGGATTTGTCGGCACATCGGGCGGCTTTGCTGGTCTTGTTTTACCATTGTCGAAATGTCTTGTAAACCGGGATTCCGAGACTGATCGGGTCTTCCTGGGAGAAGGTCTATTCCTTCGTTGATCGCGAGAGCTTGTCATGGGCTAAGTTGGGACACCCCTGCAGGGTATAAACTTTCGAGAGCCGTGTCCGCGGTTATGTGGCAGATGGGAATTTGTTAATGTCCGGTTGTAGATAACTTGACACCAGATCCGAATTAAAACGCATCAACCGCGTGTGTAACCGTGATGGTCTCTTCTCGGCGGAGTCCGGGAAGTGAACACGGTGTTGGAGTTATGTTTGACGTAAGTAGTTTCAGGATCACTTCTTGATCGCTACTAGCTTCACGACCGTGCCTTGCTTCTCTTCTCGCTCTCTTTTGCGATTGTAGCCACCATATATACTAGTCGCTTGCTGCAGCTCCACCTCATTACTCCATCCTTCCTATAAGCTTAAATAGTCTTGATCTCGCGGGTGTGAGATTGCTGAGTCCTCGTGACTAACAGATACTTCCAAAACCAGTTTGCAGGTGCCTATGTTACCGAGCAGGTGACGCAACGAAGCTCAAGGAGGAGCTCGATGAAGATCTTGCCCTTTGTGTTGTTTCGTTCTAGTTGATCAGTAGTGGAGCCCAGTTGGGGTCGATCGGGGACCTTTGTCGCATTTGGGGTTCTTCTTTTATTTTGGTTTCGTAGTCGAACCTTGATTGTATCTGGATGATGTAATGCTTTATTCATGTAATGGTGTGAAGTGGCGATTGTAAGCCAACTATGTATCTCTTCCCTTATGTATTACATGGGTTGTGTGAAGATTACCTCACTTGCAACATTGCTTTCAATGCGGTTATGCCTCTAAGTCGTGCTTTGACATGTGGGAGATATAGCCGCATCGAGGGCGTTACAGTGAAGCGACGAGCGGAGGGTTGAGGGAAGTGAACAGTGTAGCCGGAAGCATTCTTACAGCGGCGGAAATGACCGGCGAAGATGGCGGCGGGTTGAGCTCTTCGGCGAGATACAGTCACCCCAACCAGGGCGTGCTACAACGGGGACGATCGGGACAGGGGATGCAGGGCTTCCCTGGGGTCTTCTGCTTGCGCACGGCAGCTCGGGCGCGCTCGAGGTGGACCAGGACGTGCGGTCGATCCGGCTCGGCTTCGGGCGAGCGAGCGGTGCGGCGCGGGTTTGTCCGAGTGGGGAAAGAAGAACAGGGCATGGTGCGGGTCCCGCTGTCAGCGGCTCAAGGCGGCGGGAGCAATGGACGTGGCGTACCGCTTCGGTGAAGTGGGCCGCGGGCAAGGGGAGCTGCTGGGCTGCGGGCAACTGGGCCGCGGTGTGCGGTGCTCTGCTAGGCCGCATAGTGCGCTGCGCTGCTGGGCTTCTTTTTAAAAAAACAAAAAACAACAGAAACAAAATAACTACTATAAAACGTACACCAGGATAATTCTAGGAAAAATATGTAGACACACAGTAAAAGTAATACTACTAATATAATCTACTGGAACACTAGTTCCACAACTAATGCAATTTTGGAAAAAATAGTTTTTATGCAATAGGCCACACAAAACAACAATAATACAGTCAAATAAAATATTTGGAGAATAAGAAAAATACCAGAACATATCAACTGAACTGAAAATAATATTCTGCACATTATGAACATTTCTAAAAACAGGAGAGAAGACATGTTATCTCCGCTTGAATAAATTGCCTTTAGTTGCATAATGATTCGAATATTGCAGAAAAACAAATAATGCATGGAAAATATGAGATGCATATGAATGATCTAATAACATCCTAATTTGGGAAAATTGGGATGTTACAGAACTGCATAATGGTATGTAAGAACTCTGCAGCCTTCTTTTTACTGCCCATAATGAGTTGTGTTAGATGACAACATGTGAATCTTTTTTCCTTTGCAGTAGTCCCCAAAGCAGTTTACTCAAGGTTACCTCTCAAACTACATGACTGGTGGGCAAGCAAAGCTTAAAGTATTTCTACTAGAACACGATGATTCTCTAGATGTGTTCATGAAGACATTGAAGGATGGGCGGTCGGCCATCACAAGGGGTTGGACTAGAGTCATGCGTGCCTTCTGCATGGAGGAGGGAACAATATGGGCATTCCGCTTCACCTTGTTCAACAACCAGAGTGTATTTCGCCTCTTTCTTTACTGTCTTTAATAGTACAAGTATATACCTGCGGTTCATCATTCTTTATCTGGTGCTTATGTAATTCTTGAACATATGTACCTGTGAACCAAATAATGCATTGGTTATTTGAACCCGATGGATATTGAATAAAGCTATAGAATACTTTCAAATTCAAATCCGGTACAATTTGAAATAGCGGTAATTAAATTATGGTGAAATTACGCCATGCAAGTCGTTACGGTGCACGTGGTCAGTAAAACACAAACGTTCGTGATATACACCATAATTCGACATGGTTCACAGAGAGGAAACGTGTGCGAGCAAGCACACAGTTTCCGTTTGCAAAGCGTGTGTGATGTTAGACAATATCACAAATGGTGCGGGCAAACTAAATGTTTGTGATAATTGCCTTATCATACAGATTTGCAACCATGAGCTTTTTCTGATGTGGTATGCATCGTAATTGTTGCACCACAGAATAGCGTGTGCGATAGTTATCATGTACGACGATGTTACGACGGTCCGATGTTTCGTAATCCTATCTGACACTCGTACTATGATTAGTTAATCTTTTTAATTAGTTATCGCATACATTCAGGAAAAGTGAATGTGTGTGATTGTCTGCTTATCATACATGTTCTATAATCGTGAATCGTTTGTGATGGGCCGCGCATCGTAAACGTAGCACCATAGAATACCGACCGCGATGGCAATGCGAGAACAAACGAGTTGCAAGGATGGAGCATTTGGGATATTTGAGATATCAGAAACAGTTTTATAGGGACAAGTGTATGCATCAAGGCTCCCTATCCTCGATGGTTTCTGGGTCGAGTGGGAAGGACCCCCCCTATCGCACACACTCACTTGGTGATGGTTCAAAACACCATCGTGGAAAGGGGTTAAAAACCGTTTGTATAGCACCTCGCTGTACCAGTGCTATATGAATGACTCTGACAGTGTACTAGGATGTGCAATGATCTAGCATAGCAAAGAAATCAAAAATCAGACAAGCCATGAAAATATCATGCTAGCTATCTTATGATCATGCAAAGCAATGTAAGAGTGAATGCTCAAGTCATGTATATGTTGATGGTGGAAGTGCATGGCAATATATCTCGGAATGGCCATGGAAATGCCTAATAGGCAGGCATGGTGGCTGTTTTGAGGAAGATATAATGAGGCTTATGTGTGATAGAGCGTATCATATCACAGGGTTTGGATGCACCGACGAAGTTTGCACCAACTCACGAGATGAGAAAGGGCAATGCGCGGTACCGAAGAGGCTAGCAAATTGCGGAAAGGTGAGAGTGCATATAATCCATGGACTCACATTAGTCATAAAGAACTCACATACTTATTGTGAAAGTTTATTAGTCCTCAAAGCATAGTACTACTATGCATGTCCCTAGGGGGATAGATTGGTAGGAAAGACCATCGCTCGTCCCCGACCACCACTCATAAGGAAGACAATCATTAATAAATCATGCTCCAATTTAATAGCATAACAAGAGACCATACGTGCATGCTTCAGGAATCACAAACCTTAAAACCAATATTCTTACTAAACCATAATCATTCACTAGTACCTCCCACATATTACCATGTCTATATCGCCGAACTATTGCAAGTAATCAAACATATCATATTCAATGATCTACAAGTTTTATGTAGGATTTTATAACTAACCCATGTGAGTGACCAATTCCTATTAACTCTCTAAATAGATATAATTGAAGCATGAGACTTTAATTCTTTCTACAAAAGATTTGCCCAAGCTCTAACAAATATAAAGGAAGCAAAAAAGCATTCTACAGATGATAGTTTTCCTCTGTAGAGAAACAGGCAATCCAAAGTTCAAAAGATATAAGTGAAGCACATGAAGAATTCTATAAAGCCATACTCAAAAGATATAAGTGAAGTGCATAAAGCACTCTATAAATCAACCAAGGACTATCTCATACCAACATGGTGTATAAAAGAAAAAGGAAAAAACAAAAGACGCTCCAAGAATTTGCACATATCATGTGACGAATAAAAATATAGCTCCATGTCAAATTACTAATGGACGTTAGAAGAAAGAGGGGATGCCTTCCTGGGCATCCCCAGTCCTAGTTGCTTGGGAGTCCTTGAATATTACCTTGGGGTGTCTCAGGAATCCCCAAGCTTAGGCTTGCCACTCCTTATTCCTTCATCCGTCATGATCTCACCCAAAACTTGAAAACTTCAATCACACAAAACTTAACAAAACCCTCATGAGATCCGTTAGTATAATAAAGCAAATCACTACTTTAAGTACTGTTGCAAAACCATTCATATTCTATTTTTGCATTACAAATACTATACTGTGACTTCACCATGGCTTATATCACCGATACAATCCATAGATTCATCAAAACACGCAAACGAATGCATCAAAAACAGAATCTGTCAAAAACATAATAGTCTGTAGCAATCTGAACATTGACCATGCTTCTTTAACTCCAAAAATTCTGAAAAACTAGGAAATAATAAAAAAAAATCATAGAAGTACTTTGTAAAAATTTCAAAAACTTTTAATGCTCCAGTAAAAAATGTAAATTCACGCATTATGGCTAAAGTTTATGTTTTCGCACTGCACAAACCAAACAAGCAATCTAATCATCCTAAAGGCAAATCTTGGCACATTATTTTTGTAATACAATGGATTTGTATAAGGGGATACTTATTTTTGTGAGAAACTTCCATGAAAAATTCTACATTGTTTCCACGAGCATAGTCCCCTCACGATCTCGAGGGGATCTCTCTATCACAAACACACCCTCTCTCCCTCCCCAAGCGTCCATGTTCTCCATGTGTCCCTCTCGGCCTTTGTTCCTTATTGGCCAGACCTCTATTGGACATGTGCTATAGGGGTGTCTCTCTCCGTTGCAAACAATCTAGCTATCTTCGTGTATCTCCTCGCCTCGCTTTTCTATCTCAGAGATGCATGCGTGATATGTTTGCATAAGAAACGAAAAAATACACACTCTCTCTAATTTATCATTTGTTGTCACTTTCTCTTTCACACACATACTCTTTTTGCACACTCACTCATTCTCCTACACACGCACTTGATCCCTCTCGACTTAGGCACTCTCTTCGGTCCATATCATATAGATTTATTGAAAAGTTAAACATCACAAAGTTTGACCATGTACATGGAGAAAAACAATTACATCTAGAACGACAAACATATACCATTAGATTCACCATGAGATGTAGTTTCGTATGATGTATCTTTGGTATTGTAGATACAAATAACATTTTCATAAACCAGATCAAAGTTTCCAAAGTTTGACTTCTAAAAAATTTACATGCACTGCATTATCAAGCAGATGGAATATCTCTTTCCCCCTCTCATCTATCAGATGCACCAGTCAGCCTTATCGGGGCTCCTCTATCTCTCTCGAACTTTATATCTCCCTGGTTCACACATACACATGTCTCGCTCGCTCTATACATATAGACCCATCCAACACTCTCCGCCATTGTTCTCTCTCTATGTCACACGCACCCCCTAAGTACCATAATCCCTCACTCCATCATAGGCGCAAGCACTCCCCCCACCTAAGTATGATTATCTCTCACTAGCCATCAGGAACACACGTATTGTCTCCTTCCATCCACATGTCTATCTCGATATCTCTCGTGGTATCTTCTATCGCGCACATGCCTTGTCACTCGACCTCCCACCCATGTAGTCCCATCACGATCTCTAGGGGATCTCTCTATGACAAACATACACTCTCTCCTCCCCATGTCTGCATTTTCTCCGTACGTCTCTCTCGACCTCTCTCCCTTGTTTGCAGACCCCTCTTGGCCACTTGCTAGGGGTCTTTCTCTCTCGGTTGAAAACAACCACACACTATCTCCTCACCTTGCTTCCGTTGTCGAAGATGCATTTGTGATATGTTTGCATAAGACACACATGCTTTTTCTCTACTTTTATCGTGTGTTGTCCATGTCTCTTTCACACACGCACACACACTTCTTTCACTCACTCTTTCTATTTCACTCTCTCTCTCTCTCTCTAGTTAGGGACTCTCTTACGTCCATAAGCATATGGATGTGTTGAAAAGTCAAACCTCAGAAAAGTTTGGCCAGGTATATGTGGAGAAAAAAAATTACATCTAGGACAATCATTATATTCATCACAACATGTACTTACTTCATACTATCATTTATCTTTGGTATTGTAGATATAAGTAATTTCTTTATAAACTTGGTCAAAGTTTCAAAAGTTTGACTTTAAAAAAAATGTTGGAACTACATTATCGAACGGAGGGAGTAGCTCTCTCTCTCTCTCTCTCTCTCTCTCTCTCTCTCTCTCTCTCTCTCTCTTCTATCTCTCACGGGCCTCCCCTCTCACTCGAACTCTCTATACCGATGGATTATACGCTCACTGTGTCAGTGTATAGCTCCATATATTGTTTAGTTGACCGGTTAACTGATACGTCCATTTTGCATCATGCTTTTATATCGATATTTATTGCATTATGGGCTGTTATTACACGTTATGTCACAATACTTATGGCTATTCTCTCTTATTTTATAAGGTTTAACATGAAGAGGGAGAATGCCGGCAGCTGGGATTCTGGGCTGGAAAAGGAGCAAATATTGCAGACCTATTCTGCATAGCTCCAAAAGTCCTGAAACTCCACGAAAGTCATTTTTGGAATTAATAAGAATTATCCAGCGGAAGAAATACATGAGGGGGCCCACCCACCGTCCACGAGGGTGGGGGCGTGCCCACCCTTACAGGGCGCGCCCCTACCTCGTGGGCCCCCTGGCAGCTCTCTGGTGCCCATCTTCTACTATATGAAGTCTTTTACCCTGGAAAAAATCATACGCAAGCTTACGGGACGAAACTCCACCGCCACGAGGCGGAACCTTGGCGGAACCAATCTAGGGCTCCGGCGGAGCTGTTCTGCCGGGGAAACTTGCCTCCGGGAGGGGGAAATCATCACCATCGTCATCACCAACGATCCTCTCATCGGGAGGGGGTGAATCTCCATCAACATCTTCACCAGCACCATCTCCTCTCAAACCCTAGTTCATCTCTTGTATCCAATCTTTGTACCAAAACCTCAGATTGGTACCTGTGGGTTGCTAGTAGTGTTGATTACTCCTAGTAGTTGATGCTAGTTGGTTTATTTGGTAGAAGATCATTTGTTCAAATCCTTAATGCATATTAATACTTCTCTGATCATGAACATGAATATGCTTTGTGAGTAGTTATGTTTGTTCCCGAGAACATGGGTGAAGTCTTGCTATTAGTAGTCATGTGAATTTGGTATTCGTTCGATATTCTGATGAGATGTATGTTGTCTCTCCCCTAGTGGTGTTATGTGAACATCGACTACATGATACTTCACCATTATTTGGTCCTAGAGGAAGGCATTGGGAAGTAATAAGTAGATGATGGGTTGCTAGAGTGACAGACGCTTAAACCCTAGTTTATAAGTTGGTTCGTAAGGGGCTGATTTGGATCCATATGTTTCATGCTATGGTTAGGTTTACCTTAATACTTCTTTTGTGGTTGCGGATGCTTGCAATAGGGGTTAATCATAACTGGGATGCTTGTCCAAGAAAGGGCAGCACCCAAGCACCGGTCCACCCACATATCAAATTATCAAAGTAACGAACGTGAATCATATGAGCATGCTGAAAACTAGCTTGATGATAATTCCCATGTGTCCTCGGGAGCGTTTTTCTCCTTATATAAGAACTTGTCCATGCTTGTCCTTTGCTACAAAAAGGATTGGGCCACCTTGCTACACCTTATTTACTTTCATAGCTTGTTACCCGTATACAAATTATCTTATCACAAAACTATCTGTTACCTACAATTTCAGTGCTTGCAGAGAATACCTTACTGAAAACCGCTTGTAATTTCCTTCTGCTCCTCATTGGGTTCGACACTCTTACTTATCGAAAGGACTACGATAGATCCCCTATACTTGTGGGTCATCATCAACCAGTCCACATGCTGCCTTGTCAGCTCGTGTTCTCTATCTTCGTGTGCTGGCCCATGTGGCAGTGGGTGAAAATAAGTAAACTAGAGGCCCATCTGACACACGGTGAAGTAAACAAAGTTGAAACCACTCGGGGTAGCACCCCGCACGCTAGTAAATTGAGGGCGCATTGAGGACACACTTCTTCCGCGTGAAGGACACACTCGCGCACAATTCACCACTGCGTGGCGGCATGCACAGAAGGAGGCACTCGCGCATGCCCAGCACACAACACACACCAGCACACGTGTACACTGGCGTCGCCGCCGGTTGAGATGGACGGCGAGGAGCCAACAAGCGGAGGCGGCTCAAGCGAAAACCACATCCGACGAGCCTAGACTTCATTAGCAGCCTCCTCGACGACATGTTGCTTGTCATAATCGGCCTCCTCCCCACCAAATCTGCCGCACGGACCGCCCCGCTCTCCCGGCGGTGGCGCCCCTGTCGGTGTCAAAACTGGCGGATCTCTGGTAGGGGGTCCCAACTATGCGTCTAAGGCTGATGGTAACAGGAGGCGGGGGACACAATGTTTACCCAGGTTCGGGCCCTCTCTATGGAGGTAATACCCTACTTCCTGCTTGATTGATCTAGATGAATATGAATATTACAAGAGTTGATATACCACGAGATCATAATGGCTAAACCCTAGAAGTCTAGCCTATGAGATTATGATGGTTGTGGCTTAAACCCTAGAAGTCTAAACCCTCCGGTTTATATAGACACCGGGAGGGGCTAGGGTTGTACAAAGTCGGTTATAGAGAAAGGAATCTACATATCCGAATCACCAAGCTTGCCTTCAACGCAAAGGAGAGTCCCATCCGGACACGGGACGGAGTCTTCTATCTTATGTCTTCATAGTCCAACAGTCCGGACCCAGTACATAGTCTGGCTGTCCGAGGACCCCCTAATCCAGGACTCCCTTAGTAGCCCCTGAACCAGTTTTTTAATGATGATGAGTCTGGCGCGCAGATTGTCTTCAGCATTGCAAGGCGGGTTCCTTCTCCGAATACTCCAGCATAGTCTTCCGAACATAGAAAACATGTCCGGCTCTGCAAAACAAGCACCACACACAACCGTAGAGAGTATAATATTTCACGAGTCCAATCCGCTGACAACTTTTTGTAGCGTGACATCACGCCACTGCCCAGCCATTATTCGAACCGTTTTTAGCCTGCCGCTCCATATTTCGAGGTGCGGTTCCACTGGCATGTCTTCTCGAAGTAGAGATCGTGTCCCCTTATCACGGGATTCTCATCAATATGGGTATGGGTAACCCAACTATGTCATCTGCACGATGCTTGGGGAATAGGAGGACTTTAAGGCTAGCAGGGAGGCACACAACTTTTACTGCCTTTATAAGGGGATAAGGGTTCGTCCTTGTTTACCCACGCCTTCTCCTTCCTCTGCCCATCCATTCTCGAGCTCTAGCGCCCAAGCTCTCGCCTTCTCCGCCCAAAAAGCACTCCAATCATGTCTAGATCCGGAGCTGGAGGCAAGTGGATGGCCTCCTCCGTCAAGAAGAAGGACATCAAGGAGCTCCAGGTGGCTGGCTACCTGGCCAAGGAGATCTTTCACCGACTTCCGGCCAAGGGACAAATCGTCCCTACCCAAAGCCCCATGAGAGGGTTGTGTTCCTCACACACTTTGTCCGTGGGCTGGGATTCCCTCTCCACCCATTTGTCCGTGGACTGATGTTTTACAACGGGCTGGACTTCCATGATTTGGCCCCTAACTCTATCCTCAACATCTCGGCATTTATTATCGTGTGCGAGGCCTTCCTCTACATCCCACCTCACTTCAGCCTATGGCTAAAGACTTTGAATGTGAAGCCTAAGGTGGTGAGCGGCCAACAGGCAGATGCCCAACGCCACCTGACCCGAAGGCTCCTTTGTGGAGACTATCAAAGGGTGGGAGTCGGGGTGGTTCTACATCACCGAGCTGCGCGACACCAACTGGGCGGCGGCCCCCGCGTTCCGATCCAGAGTCCTAATGCGGATCACCTCCTGGCAAGAGAAGGGCCCATCCTGGGGCTCTCCGGACGAGCTGACAACGCTCCAGAGGCATGTCCAGAGCATGATTACTAAGCAAGTCAAGCTTGTCAACGTGATCCAGGTCATGCTCGTCCGCCGGATTCTTCCGTGCCAACGGCAAACTTGCTATCTGTGGGAGTTTGATCCGGCCAAGCACCAGACCCTACTAGAGCTCTTCGGCATCACACATGAAGAAATCTGGAAAGTGCTCTTCAAGGCCAACGAGGTGCCGCTGGCTACAGACGAGGACCTTGGGCACGACCTAACTCATCCAGCTAATCCGGTAAGTTCTCTGATGTTTTCAAGGTGTACTGTTTACTTGCATATTAGAGGAAGGCATCTAAGTCTCGCTGTTGATTATTTCAGGACTGGACAGAGATAGCGGAGCAGATTAACTGTTCGGCTTCACTGCCCGAAGGCCCAGAGACTCCGCTCCTAATGAAGATGCTGTTTCCGGCACCTTACGAGGTGCCGGAGAAGAAGGCCAAGAAGAAAGCCAAGGGGACCAGAAGTGGTCTCCGCCATAAGGGCACTTCGGATGTGACGTCCGAAGACGCCGAGGCGCGCTCCTCTGACAAAGACGACGAGGAAGAGGAGGAAGGGGAAGAAATCCACTCCCCTCTTGCAGGAAAAAAAGAAAAGGACGGCCCCCACGCATCCGGAGGTCGAGGCGTCCAAGAAAGGGAAAGCTTCCTTTCCGGACAGCTCCACAGCAGCCACCAACAGTAGCTGGGAGTGGAAGCCCGGGGAGAAGCCCTTGGCCGAATCGTAAGTGTCCGGACACGTATGTGTATCTGGATTCTTTACTCTATTATTTGAATGTGCTTACATTATGCACTTGCAGTCCGGCTCAGTCCCACCTCGAGCGGTCCTCATCAGAGGATTCATTGGACCCAGCGGCGATGAACAGCGAGACCCTTCCGTCGGCCACCTCTCCCCGGGACCTGGATGGCGCCGAAGCGTCGTCCCGAAGGATCCCCGTCCTGGGAGAGAACCCGGCGGTCGTCCGGGAGGCGCCAGATGGTGAAGCCTCGGCCGCCGGACACACGGGGGAGCAAATCCCCATGGATACTGAAGATGGGGGCCGTGCTCAATTCGTCCCTCATCCGAATATAATTCCAGACACCCCTACGGTTCCGGAATCAGGCGAGTAGCCCCCTTCGAGGGGAAGGGGCACGCCTATTCCGCCGGTGACCTCTGTCCAACCAGGGGCACCAGACAGGTTGCTGGAAGCGGTGAGAGGCGCTTCCATTGCTGACGAAAAGCGGATTAACCGATGCCTGCACTAGCCTTCTAACAGGCTTTGTGGTAAGTAATGTAATTGTAAAAAGAATATCATAGTATAGACAGTAGCCCCTGATACTCTGTCCGGTGTTTGGAAAGAAAAGCCGAACAAAGGATCAACCAATTTTCGTAGGATTCTAACATAATATGTCTATGTGAATAAGCAGGCGTCGCTACTGGCTGCTGCCGCTCATACCGCGGAAGTCTCCAGACTGAAGCAGAATCTGGAGCGGGCCGAGCAAGAGCTCGGCCTCGTGAAGAAGCAGCTGGAGGAAAGCAAAGGTATGCATTTAACCTGCGTGTATATTTAGGAAGGATGAATGGTTCGTGCCGACTAATAGTGTCATGAACTTTATTAGGGGCCACGACCGAGGTGGCGGCCCTCAAGAAGGCGTTAGCCGAGGCCGAGGACAAAGCGGCCAAGGAACTCGCCGTGCGCGAAAAGCAGGAGGCCCAGGTCAGCGAGGTCCGGCAAGAGCTCCAGGACGCCGTCAAGAAGTACGAGTCCTTAGAGCATGATTTTAAGACTCAAGAGTCCGAACTTGCCAAGGCCCTCCAGAGCGCACAAGATGCCTGAGCCGAAGCCCAGGGCGCCCTCCAGGAGATCCATGCGGCCAAGAAGATTACGGCGAGTAAGGCTTTCATTATGCAAAGCAGATATGTGAAGTAAACATTCCTTTTACTTACCCGGATTTGGAGCTCTCTAGGGGCATTTGCGGATCTGCCACACAGCATATCAGATGCTGTAGAATTTTATCGAGCCGAAGAAGGGAGCTCTATCGAGAAGCTGTTCTGGTCTCAATGCCCTGGACCAGAACTTCCAGTGCCCTTTTGCGACCAGCTGAAATAGCTGGTCGAGCTGCATAAGGTGGCTGAACTAGCCATGAAGGACTTAATAGTCCGGCTATGACCTGCCGAGCCCATGCCCAGGAGCTACTTCGGACTCGTGAAGCGGCTTGTTAGTGCCTGCCCTCGGCTTGAAGCCATAAGGCGGTCGGTCTGCATTGAACGTGCACGAATGGCCTTTGCCCGCGCCAAGGTGCACTGGGGGAAGATGGATGCCAAGAAGCTGATGACCGAGGGGCCGCCCGAGGGCAAGGAGCACCGCCGACCCGAGCTGTATTTTGACAGTGTCCTGGAGGGATCCTGCCTTGTGGTGGAGCAATGTGCCATGGATATCATATTCCTATGAAAACATTCATGTTATCCTGTCCTGTAATATTAAACAAATCCGTTATGTAATATAATGTCTGTTAGTTTATAGTTTTACCTCCTGTGCGGCCGTTTATGAAAATCTGAGAGTTGGCCAGTCGTCGGCTTCTGCCCCCACATAGATAGTATGGGGGTGTTCGGGATAAATTTAAATACTCTTTACTCCACCTTTTGGTCCTTGAAGGAGGTGTTTAGCGCAACGAACAAGGTGCTCAGACTATACAGCTTTATCACCCTCACTTAGCCATAGGAGTTTGACAATGAAAGTTTTGGCGCAACCCCTGGTGTTCGGAAGGCCAAACTTGGGGCGCTATACACGCCTAATCGGACAAAAACCGATTCCTCACATAAAGCGGAAAAAATCTCAAAGGATTTGAAAACCTCTGAAACAACTGACTAGCTCTCGCCGCATCATGACAGTCAGTTTTCGGCTTTCTCTACTGAGGTGCTCGTCCGGAAGAACCGAGACACAATCGCAGTAGTTCTCCCTTTACTACGCTAGCCGATATAGCGGAACGTAAGGTAGTAAGCACAGGAGCCGGGCAACCCAACTATTTACATACGACATGATTCGGAGCCGATGCATATAATGCTATAAGTTCGGGGTGCCGAACTGTACTGTAAAAGTGTTCGGACTTGATTGTTGTATTGCAGGGCATGATGGAGCCCCTGGCGAAGAAATTCTTACCAGAGTGTACGGGTGCAATTGATAAAAAACACAAAGAAAAGGAAAAAGTCAAGTAATAAGCTGACATCTCAAATATTGAGCCGCAAATTATTTTCCATTATAATTTGATTAATTCATTAAGGCGTATGTGTACAAGTAGTGTGATAAGCAAATAAGGCTATTTAACATGCCACGACCAAGAGTGAGCTGCGTGCAGGTATTTAAAACAGGTATAACGATCATTAGCAGAGACCACCTGGGGATTCCCTTGTACGTCAAAGCCCCTTGCCTTCTTGGTGTATCCTTCCCGTGATAGGTCCGATGATTAGGTTATCAGAAAAGCCTCGAGAAGAGAAAAACCTGAAATGAGGAAGAAAGAATGAAGGTATGCGAATCCAGGAGCGGTTGAGCCACATTATGGACCATGGTCTAGCTGTGCCTCCGTCCATGCCCATGGTATTTTGAGTGCGTAGTTTTGTACGCGCGGCACAAATGTCAACGCTTGATTGGGACTGGGATGGAGGCCGAATTGCTAGTCAAGCTCTGGACGAACTGGACCATCCTGCTGCAGAGTAGTCCAGACTCTCTTGATAGTGTCCAGGGGCTTTACTGCCGAATTGAGGTTCTGCCTAAAAATACTACTCTGTACTTCTGCTGCAAGGGCCGCGGTGTGTTCCTCAGTACGGAGGGAGCGCTCCGTGTTTTCATTGACTGTGATAACACCGCGTGGTCCGGGCATCTTGAGCTTGAGGTAGGCATAGTGCGGCATCGTATCGAATCGAGCGAATGCGGTTCGTCCGAGCTGTGCATGATAGCCACTACGGAAGGGGACGATATCGAAGATTAACTCTTTGCTTTTGAAATTATCCGGGGATCCGAAGACCACTTCCAGTGTGATTGAGCCCATACAACAGGCCTCTACACCTGGTATGACACCCTTAAAGGTGGGTTTTGTGGGCTTGATCCTTGAGGATCGATACCCATTTTGTGCACTGTATCCTAATAGAGCAGGTTCAGGCTGCTGCCACCATCCATGAGGACTCGAGAAGGTGGAATCCATCAATAATTTGGTCAAGGACAAGTGCGGCTGAACTGCCATGACGGATACTGGTCGGATGGTCCCTGCGATCAAAAGTGATCGGACAGGAGGAGCATGGGTTGAACTTTGGGGCAACTGGCTCCAACGCATAGATGTCCGTGAGTGCACGCTTGCGCTCTCTCTTGGGGATATGGGTGGCATAATATCATGTTCACCGTTTTGACTTGGGGGGGATTTCTTATGTCCCCCTCTGTTCAGTGGTCGGGGTTCCTCATCCTCGTCATCGCTTTGCGACACTTTCTCCTTATTCTCAGCATTTAACTTGCTGGCCTATTTGAAAACCCAACATTCCCTATTGGTATGATTGGCTGGTTTATCAGGAGTGCCATGGATTTTCATGGTCGATCGAGTATGCGGTCTAGACTGGACGTGCCCGGATTGTTTCTTTTAAATGGCTTCTTTCGCTGACCGGACTTAGAGCCACTAAATCCGATGTTGACCGCTGTGTCTTCGGTGCTATCACCATTGTTTCGACGCTTATGTCTATTGCGTCGGGGCTTGTCGTTGTTATTTCTGGCTTTAGAAGTGCCAGGTTCGCTTGTATTGTTGTTGCTACGGGCTAGCCAGCTGTCTTCGCCCGCACAGAAGTGGGTCATGAGTGCCGTAAGGGCTGACATGGACTTTGATTTTCCTGGCTGAGGTGTCTGGCCAACCATTCGTCGCGGATGCTGTGCTTAAAGTCTGCTAGGGCTTCGGTGTCCGGGCAGTCGACGATCTGGTTCTTTTTAGTAAGGAAATGAGTCCAGAATTTTCTGGCTGACTCTCTGGCTATTGGATTATATGACTTAGGTCATCGGCATCCGGAGGTTGGGCATATGTGCCTTGGAAGTTGTTGAGGAAGGCGCCCTCCAATTCCTCCCAGCTGCCAATGGAGTTTTTGGGCAGACTGTTTAACCAGTATCTAGTTGGTCCCTTGAGTTTAAGTGGGAGGTACTTGATGGCGTGAAGATCATCGCCGCGGGCCATATGAATGTGGAGAAGAAAATCCTCAATCCACACCGCGGGGTCTGTTGCGCCATCATGTGATTCGATGTTTATGGGTTTAAACCCCTCTGGGAAATCATGTCCCATTACTTCGTCAGTGAAGCAAAGGGGGTGTGCGGCGCCTCAGTATCGGGCCAAGTCGTGACGTAGCTCGGATGGAGCTCGTCTGCAATTTTTGGTCCGGACATGGTTATGTTTGTCATGTTCAGCCAGATGGCCATCGTCGCACGTCGAGGCACGCCTCCGTGATCCATAGATTGATCTTGTCTGACCTGCTCTCTTTTCCAAATCGCGTCGCAGGTCATGTGTATATCCCCGAGTTGTTGTATTTCTGTTTGTTCAGCGAGGTAGCGCGGGCTGGTGTTCGGCCTGAAGTGCCGCTTTGTCCCGGCCACGTGGTGGTCGGTAGCCGCATTGTACCTTGGTAGGACGGGCTCCAGTGAGTTGTCATCAAACTGTGGTAGCAGTTTGCACTTCGGGTAACTTTTGGTTGGGCGCTCGAGGCCATATTCCTTGGCTACCAGGACATCAGTCCATCTTTCATTAAGCAGATCTTGATCAGCTTGAAGCTGCTGTTGCTTATTTTTCAGGCTTCTTGAAGTGGCAATTAGTTGATGCTTAAAGCGTTCCTATTCGGCGGGTGATGAAGCCATGTACCTAGGGTAGGGTCATGGACGTGTCCAAGGTACCCTCCCCAAGGACATCTTTAGAAGAAACTACCTTTCAGTCGACCTGGAAGGATTCCACTTGACGGACTCGAAGACACTCGACCATGAAGCCGTTCACTCGACCACCAGGAGATTTAGAGTCACTCTGCACCCAAACGGTCTGTTATTAAGTAGTCTTTATGGTCATGATAGCACTTTATGTAGGGCGTTACCAGTAACGCCCGACCTTAATGTACTTTAAACCCTGCATAACTGAGGGCCAGAGGGGTCTAGCAGACTCTATATAAGCCACCCCCCTACTCAGTGTGAAGGGTTCGCACCCCTGTAACTCATATGCATATAATCCAGTCGACCGCCTCCGGGCACCGAGACGTAGGGCTGTTACTTCCTCCGAGAAGGGCCTGAACTCGTAAATCCCTTGCGTATACAACTACTCCGTAGCTAGGATCTTGCCTCTCCATACCTACCCCCTATTCTACTGTCAGGCTTAGAACCACGATAGTTGGCGCCCACCGTGGGGCAGGTGTCTTAGCGACTTATTGGAGAAGTTGCAATCGTTCCGACTACCTTCATCATGGTTTTTGGCGGAGTTTTGGTTGAGGGCCACGAGATCCGTTTCGGTGCGCTCACATTCATCATCGACGACTCTGCTTGGCTTCAGGAGGCTCCACTCGACACGGACGCGCTCCCAGTCCGTGGGGCAACGCACTTTTGCTCATGTGTCCGCGGCGTCCTCCTGCGGCAACCGTCGGCCCCGTATCGGTCGACTCCTGCGTCGTCCTCCCTCCCTGTATCCCGCCAGCGCAAGCGCTCTAGTCGGTCGAGACTTCAGCGGTGGGTGAGGGACGCAGTGGCCCGCCAGTTGGCCACCCCCCAAGTCATGGCGATCGAGCCCGACGAATCTCTCTACGGCCTGTTCGACCTATCGGCTGGCTCCGTAGAGACTGCATCCGAGTGCGACAGTAGTGATCCAGCGGCGGAAGTCCTGATGGTCAATGGACCAGGAAGCCCTCCTGGCTTCCCTTGTGCTGACGGGGGAGACGGCGGAGGCGACCCATCACAGGTCCACGAGGAGTATCAACCCGAGCCACTCACTTCCTTGCAAAGAGAAGATCTTCGCCGCCGGAACATGGATGCGCTACATACTCCAATCGTTGGTGAAACCCCCGAGGCTCGTGCCTTGGAGGACGCGCGTTTGGCCAACTTGGCTGAGCGCACTCGACTGGAGGACCTCCAGTGAGCACTCGATGAGCGCACGCGGCATCGAGTTCCAGACTCCAGTCGACGTCAACTCTTTCCACCATCGACTCAGGTATATCAAACTCTAATTCAGAATCTAGCGGCTGCAGCCCGTATAGAAGAGTCGATTCAGCCCTCCCAGTCAGAGGCTGGCAGAGGCTTGATGCAGATCAGAGATTTGCTTCGGGCAGCAGGAGATCAGAATTCAGCTGTATCGCAGTCGTGAAACCGGATTCACAGCAGATCTGTCGCTGCGAATACAGTCCAGTCAGCCCATAGCCCGAGATCGCCCCCGAGACGTGAGGGACGTGGAGGTCGGCGTGATTAGTATGATGACAGATTCGATCGTGATGATCGGCGTCAAGTTCCCACTCCCCCCAAGGGGTGGGTCGTACGCTCCTCAACAGCAAGATGACAGACGTCAGCATAGTATTGGGCGAATGGTTCCAGTCAACCCCAAAGAACCAGGCTTTGACGCGAGATCCATTATCGTGCAAGGTCTGGTCGACCGGAACAGAGCCCACCGAGAAGGCCATGACAGAGATGTGCCGACCAGCAGTAGAGTTCATGTCTCGGGACCAGAGTGGTTTAGCAGAGCCATCAGGGCCGCGGTGATTCCTCCCAACTTCAGGCTGGCGACTGGAGTTAGTAAGTTCACTGGTGAGTCCAAGACCGATACTTGGCTTGAGGACTACCGAATAGCTGTTCAGATTGGCGGCAGCAACGATGAGGTGGCCATGAAACACTTACCTCTCATGTTGGAGGGCTCGGCCAGGGCATGGCTGAATCAGTTGGCACCTAGCAGCATTTACAGTTGGGAAGATCTTGCCCGAGAGTTTGTCAGAACATTTGAAGGGACTTGCAAGCGACCAGCAGGGTTGATAGAGCTGCAGCTTTGCGTGCAAAAGTCGAATGAGACCCTGAGGGATTACATCCAGAGGTGGATCACATTGCATCACACGGTGGAGAATGTATCCGATCACCAAGCAGTCTGTGCCTTCAAGGAAGGCGCTAAGAACAGGGAGTTAAGTTTGAAGTTCAGTCGGACCGGAGACATGACTCTGAGTCGAATGATGGAGATTACCACCAAGTATGCCAATGGTGAAGAAGAGGATCGGCACTGGAGTGGCAAGTACAAGCCGACTGCTCATGAAACCGGAGGAGGGAACTCCAGTCGGAAGCAGAAGCGGAAAGTCAAGCCAGCTGCTCCTGGAGAAGCCTTGGCCGTGACTCAGGGCAAGTTTAAAGGGAAGCCCAAAGGATCTTGGAACCCCAAGAAGGTGAAGGACAAGAAAGGAAACGACGTGATGGATTTTCCATGCCACATCCACACGAAGAAAGACGAGGAGGGTAACTTCATTTACCCGAAACATACCACTCGCCAGTGCCGACTCTTAATCCAGCAGTTTCAGGGGAAACAGCCCAAGGATAAGGAAAAGGAGTCGGACAAGGTTGAGGACAAAGAGGACAGTGATGGAGGATACCCCCATGTCAATTCCACCCTGATGATTTTTGCTGATGTTGAGAGCAAAAGTCGATTGAAAGTTATCAACCGTGAGGTGAATATGGTTGCTCCGGCGACACCCAATTATCTGAAATGGTCTCAGACCGCCATCACATTCGACCAGTCTGATCATCCGACACACATAGCCACCCCTGGGAGGCAAGCTTTGGTGGTCGACCCAGTCATCGAAGGCACTCGACTGACTAAGGTTCTGATGGATGGTGGCAGCGGCCTGAATATATTGTATGCGGAGACGCTGAAGGGAATGGGCATTCCGATGTCCAGACTCAGTACCAGCAACATGAGTTTCCATGGAGTCATTCCTGGGAAGAAGGCTGAGTCACTCGGCCAAATTGCTCTTGATGTGGTTTTCGGTGATTCAAAGCATTTTCGCAAAGAAAAGTTAACATTTGAAGTTGTGGATTTCCAGAGTGCTTATCACGCTATTTTAGGCAGGCCAGCTTATGCACAATTCATGGCTCGACCATGTTTCGTGTACCTCAAATTGAAGATGCCTGGTCCCAAGGGTGTGATCAGCATCACTGGCAATCGGAAAAAGGCAGAAGAGTGCTTTCAGAAGGGCTCAAAGATCACCGATGCTCAGATAACAGTGGTGGAGCTGCAGGAATACCAGAAAAATGTAGATCCGAGTGATTTATTGCGGGCCAAGAAGCCCGCCATAGAGTCAGCGTTCCAGTCATCTGGTGAGACGAAGCCCGTTCACATTCACCCGACCGACCCCAGTGCAGCTCCGACTCATATCTCCGTAACACTCGACTCTAAATAGGAAGAAGCGCTCATCCAGTTCCTCCGTGAGAACTGGGACATCTTTGCATGGAAGCCTGCTGACATGCCGGGTGTTCCCAGGGGGCTGGCTGAGCATCGTCTACGAGTCGACTCAAAAATGAAACCTGTCAAAGAACATCTTCGACGGTCCACCGTCCAGAAGAGAAAGGCCATTGGCGAGGAGGTGACTCGGCTCTTGGTAGCAGAGTTTATCCGAGGAATTTACCACTCCAAGTGGCTCGCCAATGTTGTCATGGTTCCCAAGAAGGACAAGTCACTTCGCATGTGCATTGATTTCAAACATATCAATCGGGCCTGCCCGAAAGATCATTTTCCTCTCCCCCGCATCGACCAAATAGTCGACTCGACTCCGGGATGTGAGTGCCTGTCTTTTTTAGACGCTTATTCCGGTTACCATCAGATCCGTCTGTATGGACCCGATGAGATCAAAACAGCTTTCATCACTCCATTCGGATGCTTCTGCTATGTCACCATGCCATTCGGCCTCAAGAATGCCGGAGCCATGTTCATGAGGATGATTCAGAAGTGTTTACTCACTCAAATCAGTCGGAACGTGGAAGCATACATGGATGATATTGTGGTCAAATCACGGAAGGGTTCCGACCTGTTGACTGGCCTCGCTGAAACATTTGCCAATCTCAGGAGGTATGATATCAAGCTTAATCCATCAAAGTGCACATTCGGAGTTCCTGGCGGAAAGTTACTCGGTTTTCTCGTGTCCGAACGAGGAATCGACGCCAACCCAAAAAAAGTTGGCACTATACTCCGAATGAAACGCCCCGTGCGTGTACATGATGTCCAGAAGCTTACTGGATGCTTGGCCGCGTTAAGTCGATTCATCTCTCGCCTCGGTGAAAAGGCATTGCCTCTTTACCGACTGATGAAGAAGTCAGACAAGTTCGAGTGGACTCCAGAAGCTGATGCAACGTTTGTAGAGCTAAAAGCCCTGCTCTCCACCCAGCCGGTGCTTGCTGCTCCAATCAGCAAAGAGCCTTTGTTATTGTACATAGCAGCCACAGGACAAGTCGTCAGTATAGTACTTACAGTCGAGTGGGAAGAAGAAGGGAAAGCCTTCAAAGTTCAGCGCCCAGTATATTATCTTTCCGAAGTGTTGACCCCATCGAAGCAAAGATACCCTCATTATCAGAAGCTTGTATGTGGGATTTACATGACCATGAAGAAGGTTGCTCATTATTTCGCTGATCATTCCATTACAGTCATCAGCGACGCCCCATTATCAGAGATTCTGCATAACAGAGATGCAACTGGTCGAGTGGCAAAATGGGCGATTGAACTCCTTCCCCTTGATATCAAGTTTGAGGCAAAGAAAGCCATCAAGTCCCAAGCTGTAGCAGATTTCATCGCCGAGTGGATTGAACAGCAGTTACCGACTCAAGTTCACTCGGAGCACTGGACCATGTTCTTTGACGGTTCTAGGATGTTGAATGGTTCCGGTGCTGGGGTGGTATTGGTTTCCCTCCGAGGAGATAAGCTCAGATATGTGCTCCAGATCCACTTTGATTCCTCCAACAATGAAGCAGAATACGAAGCACTTCTATATGGGTTGCGTATGGCCATTTCACTCGGCGTCCGTCGCCTTATGGTTTATGGCGACTCAGATTTGGTGGTCAATCAGGTGATGAAGGAGTGGGACGTCAGAAGCCCAGCTATGACTGGTTACTGCAATGCAGTGAGAAAGCTTGAGAAGAAATTTGAGGGGTTAGAGCTCCATCATATACCCCGATTGAAAAATCAAGTGGCTGATGATTTGGCGAAGATAGGTTCCAAGAGAGAAGCCATTCCCAGTAACGTGTTTTTGGAACATATCCATACTCCATCAGTTCAGGAAGATCCTTTTACCGAAGAAGCTCCGTAGCCAAAAAGTGTCACAGATCCGACTGAAGTTGAAGTTCCAGCGGTGGTCGACCTGATCATGGAAGCGTTGGTCATCACTCCCGACTGGACAGAGCCGTACATCGCGTATATCTTAAGGAAAGAGCTCCCAGAGAATGAAGAAGAGGCTCGATAGATCATCTGCCGATCCAAGGCCTTTACCGTGATAAAGGGACAGTTGTACAGAGAAAGCGCAACTGGAGTCGATCAGAAATGTATAACGCCAGAAGAAGGTCGGATAATCCTTGATGATATCCACTCGGGGACCTGTGGCCATCATGCATCCTCTCGGACCATTGTGGCTAAAGCATACTGAGCGGGATTTTACTGGCCGAGAGCAAATGAAATGGCAAAGGAGATAGTCGACAAGTGTGAAGGATGTCAGTTTTACTCCAATCTATCGCACAAACCCGCCTCAGCCTTGAAAACCATTCCACTCGTCTGGCCCTTCGCTGTTTGGGGGTTAGACATGGTTGGACCACTGAGAACTGGCAGGAGCGGCTTCACTCACTTGCTAGTAGCATTCGACAAGTTTACCAAATGGATTGAAGCTAAGCCTATAAAGAATCTGGATGCTGGCATTGCTATCAGCTTCATCAGAGAGTTGGTATTCAGGTATGGAGTTCCGCATAGCATCATCACTGACAATGGGTCAAACTTCGATTCTGAAGAATTCAGAGCCTTTTGCACATCTCAAGGCACACGAGTCGACTATGCTTCAGTCGCTCACCCCCAGTCAAATGGACAAGCCGAACAAGCAAATGGTCTAATTCTCAAAGGGCTGAAACCCCAACTGATGCACGATCTCAAGCATGCGGCAGGTGCATGGGTCGACGAACTCCCGTCAGTACTTTGGGTATTAAGGACCACACCTAATCGGTCAACTGGGAGAACTCCGTTCTTCTTGGTCTACGGGGCTGAAGCAGTCTTGCCGAGTGACCTGCTTCACAACGCACCCCGAGTCGAACTCTACACTGAAGATGAAGCAGAGCAAGCCCGACAGGACGCAGTCGACCTTCTAGAAGAAGAAAGAAAGATGGCCATGATCCGATCGACCATTTATCAACAGGACTTACATTGCTTCCATGCCAGAAACGTGAAGAGTCGAGCCTTCCAAGAAGGAGATTTGGTTCTCCGAGTGGATCAGCAGAAGCCACACAAGCTTGCTCCTACTTGGGAAGGTCCCTTCATCGTCACCAAAGTTCTCCACAACGGGGCGTACCGCCTTTACAATGCCGGTCACCAGATTAACGAGCCCTGAGCTTGGAACGCGGAGCTGCTCCGCCCCTTTTATACTTAAGTATTCACTCGGATGAGATGTAATAAAAGTACTTCTGTAGTTTATTTATCAAAGACAAGAGTGTTATAATTTTCCCAGTGATTGTTGTTACTTTTGTTTACATGAGAAGTCCCCCAGTGGGTCGCTTAGCTGCGAATCTGTTTCGCCTAAGTTTGTAAAAAAATCCTTGCCGAGTGGTGAGCCAGTCTCCCACTCGGGGGATTAGCTGTGAATCTGTTTTGCCTAAGTACTTTCAAATCCTACCGAGTGGTGAGCCAGCCTCCCACTCAGGGGCTTAGCTGCAGTCCAAGTACTCACCTAAGTTCAAAAAAATCCTACCGAGTGGTGAGCTAGCCTCCCACTCGGAGGCTTAGCTGCAGTCCAAGTACTCGCCTAAGTTAAACAAAATCCTGCCGAGTGGTGAGCCAGCCTCCCACTCGGGGGCTTAGCTACAGCCCAGTGCTCGCCTAAGTACTTAATACAATGTGCATTTTGCAAGGAGGACAAGGGGTAGGTCGACTGCTACCTTCTCCTTCCGAGCTACGCCACAAATACAATGTGCGCCCCGCAACGAGGATGAGGTGCAGGTCGACTGCTACCTTCTCCTTCCGAGCTACGCCACAAATACAATGTGCGCTCCGCAAGGAGGACGAGGTGCAGGTCGACTGCTACCTTCTCCTTCCGAGCTACGCCACAAATACAGTATGCGCCCCGCAAGGAGGACGAGGTGCAGGTTGACTGTTACCTTCTCCTTCGGAGGTACGCCACAAAAAATCCTACCAAGTGGAGAGCAAACCTCCCACTCGGGGGATTAGCTGCAGCCCAGTGCTCGCCTAAGTTTTTGAAAATCCTAACGAGTGGAGAGCAAACCTCCCACTCGGGGGCTTAGCTGCAGCCGAGTGCTCGCCTAAGTTTTTGAAAATCCTACCGAGTGGAGAGCAAACCTCCCACTCGGGGGCTTAGCTGCAGCCCAGTGCTCGCCTAAGTTTTTAAAAATCCTACCGAGTGGAGAGCAAACCTCCCACTCGGGGGCTTAGCTGCAGCCCAGTGCTCGCCTAAGTTTTTGAAAATCCTACCGAGTGGAGAGCAAACCTCCCACTCGGGGGCTTAGTTGCAGCCCAGTGCTAGCCTAAGTATGAGATTCATTCCACTCTGCAAGGATGACGAGGTGCAAGTCGATTGCTAGCTTCCCCTTCAGAGCTCCGCCACAAATACAATGTGCACTCCATCCCAATCCGCAAGGACGCAAGTCGACTGCAATCTGTGCTTCATTCCTACCTGCAAGAGTGCATCACAAGCACTAGCATATATTCCGAGTGAAGAACAATGTTCGTTCGAAGACAAATGCAAACATATTCAACGGCAAACCCATGTTCAGATAGCATCCTACGGATCTAGAAGTGCTCAGGCACCAAGCCTGTTCAAGTTTACCGGTTACAAAAACCACTCGGCATTCCGAGGCAAATTTAAGGCATCAAGCATAGAAGTTTTTTACTCCTTCGGTGGAGGACTGGAAGGCGCGACAAACTCGTCCAGGTCGATTCCATCTGCAATCCGAGTGGCAGCAGCAATGAAGGTCTCCATGAAAGATCGGTAGTCATGCTTCTTGGTATTGGCCACCGTGAGAGATGCCAGCTTGTCCTCTCGCGCGTCCTTGCAGTGAACATGGACCAGAGACAGAGCAACATCAGCACCACACCTGGCAGAAGACTTCTTCCATTCTTGCACTCGACTTGGAACTTCGTTCAGTCGAGTCATCAGAGACTCGAGGTAATTCTGAAGTGTTTCCCCCGGCCAGAGTGTTGTGTCGACGCGCAACGTTGCAACCTTCAGTCTAGCAAGATAGTCGACCACAGCAGCAACACGAGACTCCAGTCGGAGCACGTTCATGGCGGCTTCATCCATCACAGGACAGTTGATGGGATCCAGGCTTGTCTCCACTCGACCAGTCTCTTCCTCAAAGTTTTGGTAGAATTCTGTAAACACAACCCAAAGATAAGCCAACATTTTGTGGTAAGTCCATAATTACAAGCCAGTCGGATACAAGGGATTACCTTCAAGCATGAGGAATAACTTCTTGGCGAGCCCTCCCAGATAAACCTCTAGATCATTCTTCTTTCCTGCCAGTTCACTAGCCTTGTCGCTCAGGGCTATCTTGTCATTCTTTAGTCGACTGACCTCCTTGTTGGCCGCGTCGAGAGCAGCTTTCAAATTGGTATTCTCCTCTTCAACTTTGCTGATTGAAGCCATCTTTTCATCTGCGAGTTTCGTCTTGTCCGAAGCCGCTTTCTGCGCCTCAGCGAGGTCAAGGTCCTTCTTCTTCAGAGCATCCTTCAGTTTATCTGCAAAATGACAGTGAGATCAGACTCAGGAATGGACAAGAAATAAGGGCAGTCGTCAAGGTTCTCACCAAACATACCTTTTGCCTCCTCCTTCGCCTTCGTGAAGTTCTCCTGGACAAGCTTTAGATCTAGTTCGAGCTGGATATGCTTGTTCTCCAACTCAGTATAACGAGCCACAAGCTCGCAAGATTTCTGCGAAAGATCAATCGACAGACATCAAAGATAGGTCACTTCCGAGTAACTAAGAGAAAAATCGTAGCATTTCTAAGACTACAGACGAATCAAAATATTCAACTGTAGTCTCGGGGACTACACCCAATGGGTGCACTCAGTGTGCCCCCACTGGTTCTATCGGCTCGGGTCGATCAGTCGACCAAAAGAGACAAAAAGGCTAACTGCCAGCAGTTAGCCACAGTTTCAAAAAAAAATGTTCTTCAGACCATAGTCGATTGCCAGCAGTCGACCACGGTCTCGGGGACTACACCCAGAGGGTGCACTCAGCGTGCCCCCACTGGTTCCATGATTCCATTCGACCAGATCGAGTGGAGAAAGTAAAGAGAAAAAGTTCAAGGTATAAAGACTATAGTCGACTGCCAGCAGTCCACCATAGTCTCGGGGACTACACCCAGTGGCTGCACTCAGCGTGCCCCCACCAATCCAGATATTCAATCGACACACCCAGTGGGTGTATAGATACTAAGATCTTCAGAAAGAAAAGTTTTTAGGTACCATATCCTAACAGAACAAGCGGTGATCAACTAACCTGGACATTGCTCTGAAGGGCTGAACTCACATCATACGACGCTTGGCTGGCGTCTCGGATCGCCTTCACCTGCTCCATCATGACCCCCGCCTGGCGTATAGCTTCTTTAGCAGCACCTGCTTGGTCCTCTGGGACGTGGTGGGTTGAGAAAAGGGAAGGCGGATCAGCACTCGACGACGAAGGGCGAGCACTCGTCAGCGGCACAGCAAAGGACACGGTAGTCCGAGTGATGTTGCCCCCCTCCGGAACCAGCATCTCAGGTGCTGATACAACCTGAGCAGTCTTGCCAGCACATGTCTTCTTGTTCCTCCTCTGCCTCAGTGGCTCCTCATCGTCATCATCAGGGAGATCAATGATGATATTAGGTGGAGCTACAAAAAAGATTCAAAGTTAAAAATGAAGATCCTATCGACCGAAAGCGAAACTACAGAGATCATACCAGGGTTGGAAGTGAAAGCATCCTCCATTTCTTGATCTTCATGTCTGGTTGAGGTCTCAGAAGTAGCAGCACTGCGATTTCAGAAATCAGTCGGTCCGCGAATGAGTCGACCAAGAGTGTATCCATGTTAAACAAGAAGACACAAGTTATGCCATTACCCGGAAATAGTGGGAATCACCATCCTCATCTTCGGCAGGGCCTTCGTCGGTTTTGATGACGCCGCTCGAGGTTGCTTCGACACTTTCTCAGTCGGCGCCGGAGAGGTCGTCCGAGGACGTTCGGTCGACTGCCCAACAGGCACGGCCGCCTTGCCGCGCTCGACTGTAGGGTCATGGACGAGCTTGGATCGTCTTTCAGTACGGGGAGGCTCGACTTCCTCCTCCTCTTCCTCCTCCTCTTCCTCATCAGAGCCGGCATCTTCTTCACCCTCCTCGCCATCGGATTCCCACTCCTCCTGACTTTCACCCCCGCTCCCTTCCTCCTCTTCAGTCTGTTCTTGCGCCCCATTGGGCATCGAATACATCTCGGTAGTGACCTGGAAGACAACAAACAAGACAAAAGTCAGTCGACCGAATTGTAGCAAAACGGAATGAAAGAAACAGGATTATGGTCGGAGGTAAGTGATTAGAACTTGTCCGATTCGTATGACTGGTCGAGTGGCGGGATCCTCCTGGCTCCACGGGGGTTATCTTTGTTCCCTGTGATGGCAGCCATCCACCTTTCCAGTGTGGCATCGTCGACCTCCTCCAGATGGACCCGAGTGGTGTCTTCGGTACAAGAGTACATCCACATCGGGTGGCCTCGATATTGAAGTGGCTGAATGCGCCGTCGAAGGAAAACCTCCAGAAGATCCATGCTAGTCACCCCGTCACAGATGAGCTGGACTACACGCTCTACCAACACCTTAACCTGAGCCTTCTCCTCCGGGAGCACCTTCGGAGAGGACACCTTGTTCACTCGGTCCATGGAGAAAGGAGGGAGTCTAGTCGACTGCCCTGGTGTCGGCTGGTCTTGGCAATAGAACCAGGTCAACTGCCACCCTCGGACTGACTCGGGAAGGATCATGGCTGGAAAAGCACTTTTACTCCTCATTTGAACATCAAGACCCCCACACATCTGGATTACTTGGGTTTTCTCATCACTCGGACTAGCCTTTTTCACCGTCTGAGAGCGACAAGTGAAAATGTGTTTGAAAAGGCCCCAATGCGGCCGACAACCCAAGAAGTTCTCACACAAGGACACGAAAGCAGCGAGATAGACGATAGAGTTGGGTGTGAAGTGGTGGAGTTGTGCCCCAAAGAAGTTCAGAAATCCCCGAAAGAAAGGGTTCGATGGTAGAGGAAACCCGCGGTCGACTTGGGTAGCTAAGAGGACGCACTCACCCTCCTGAGGCTGCGGCTGCCACTCCTTCCCCGGAAGCCTCGCTGATCCATGAGGGATCAGTCCTTCGTTCGCTAGGTCCTCGAGGTCCTTCTGGCGGATGGTCGAGCGGATCCAGTCTCCTTGGATCCAGCCTTGCAGCAGACCGGCCCGCGACGAGGATCCACCCCGACTGGTCGCCCTCCCCCTCGCTTTCGCCGTCGCCTTCTTCGCCCGCTCCAAAGCCGCCGTCTTCTCCTTCACAATCGTCGCCGGCGAAGCAGACACTGAGCAACAGCAATGGGACGGTGGCGAACGCAACAGGTGAATCTGAGGAAGAGGGAGGGGAAAATGAGGGCGCACTGTTCAAAAAACCCTCGTCCGGCGCCTTATATGAAGTTTCTTCCGAGTGGCTGACTGGTAGGCCCGGACGATCCTGTCAAATCCTGCAACAGTCGCGCGCACGATACGTGGCGAAAAAGGCGGCATGAAGATCGAGGCGTCCCAGCCTTATCCCATCCCATCCGAGTACCACGGCCTCCTCCGCTTCGCGCGATTCCCGACATTCAGATCCCGCTAAATCCGCGAACAGCAAAGCAACTTGTCCGACCGCAGATTTCCTCCGACCCGTCACTCGGAAATCTCCAAGCTCATAAAGGTCACTCGACAGATACAAAGAATGGATCAAGGTGACTGAAAAAGAAGTTGATACCATCACTAAAAGTCATTGATCCAGAACAAGACACACTCATAGCACGAAAAACAGGTCGGAAGAATTCTCAACTCCTTCCTTACTCAAACCTCGATCCATTCGGGGGCTAATGATGAAGCCATGTACCTAGGGTAGGGTCATGGACCTATCCAAGGTACCCTCCCCAAGGACATCTTTAGAAGTAACTGCCTTTCAGTCGACCTGGAAGGATTCCACTCGACGGACTCGAAGACACTCGACCATGAAGCCGTTCACTCGACCACCAGGAGATCTAGAGTCACTCTGCACCCAAACGGTCTGTTATTAAGTAGTATTTATGGTCATGATAGCACTTTATGTAGGGCGTGACCAGTAACGCCCGACCTTATTGTACTTAAACCCTGCATAACTAAGGGCCGGAGGGGTCTAGCAGACTCTATATAAGCCACCCCCCTCCTCAGTGTGAAGGGTTCGCACCCCTGTAACTCATACGCATATAATCCAGTCGACCGCCTCTGGGCACCGAGACGTAGGGCTGTTACTTCCTCCGAGAAGGGCCTGAACTCGTAAATCCCTTGCGTATACAACTACTCCATAGCTAGGATCTTTCCTCTCAATACCTACCCCCCTATTCTACTGTCAGGCTTAGAACCATGACAGCGGGCTCTTCATGCACGATGAAGTCTTCATCACTGAGGCTCACCTCGTCCTCGGAGAGCGGAAGGTAGTTGCTATCCTCCGAGTCTTCGTTCATGGCCTATTCGCCAGGACTGACTCGCCCATCCTCCCGTTACTCCTGTTCGGAGGTCGGCTCGAGTCTTCATTGTTTTCGGCACCGTCCGGAGTGTTGTCCTCTTCTGTGATGGTATTGCTATTTTTACTACAGCGTGGCTTAGAGCGGTGCTGCTGAGGTTGGCGCTTCGGCTGTATCTCAGGAGGTTTATTCTCGACTAGATTTTCATCGTTGCCATTGTTTTCTTTGGGTGTATCCACCATGTATATGTCGTACGAGGAGGTGGCTGTCCAATGCGCTGTAGGCAGTGGTTCCTGATCTCTCCGGCATCGTCGTCCATACCATCGATGTCTTCATAGTCGTAGTCAAGCATGTCGGTTAAGTCGTCGACAGTGGCTATAAAGTGGGTGGTGGGTGGGTAACAAATTTCTTCATCATCCACTTCCCATTTGAGCCAGACATAGTTCGGCCGAGAGTCCCCCGACAAGGAGAGGGATCTTAATGAGCTTAACACGTCGCGAAAAGGTGAGTGCTGGAAAATGTCCGCGGAGCTGAACTCCAAGGCAGACACCCAATCAGGTTCGATGGACACGGATGCGCACGGTCCGGAGGCCGTGGCCGGAGATGATGCCCTAGGTTCCGGTGATACAAGCCCAACCTGATGTTGGGTCTATTTGCGGCTCGACCACCATTGAGTCTGCGGCCTCCGCGGCGGGGTTGAGCTTCCTATTTTTGGACGACGCAGTCTGCTCCGGCTCCGAGGCCAGGGTGGTCATAGGCGCTATCTCCTGTGCGTGGCCAGATGACAGATCTAGGTCACGTTCATCATGGTGGCCGAGGACAGCCGTCATGAGCTCGAATCCATCGAAGATCACGTCTTTGCAGATATCGGCCACAAAACTCAGGCTTCCAAATCTAACCTGAGGGCCAGGGGTGTAGCTATCGATCTGCTCTAGATGGCCAAGCGAATTGGCCTGCAGTGCGAAGCCGCCGAATACGAAGATCTGTCTGGGGAGGAAGATCTCCCCCTGGTCTGCATTGTTGTAGATGATTTATGGAGCCATCAAGCCTATCTCCGACATCACGGTGGAACTCTCAGTGAAAGCACCAATGTCGGTGTCAAAACCGGCGGATCTCGGGTACGGGGTCCCGAACTATGCGTCTAAGGCTGATGGTAACAAGAGGAGGGGGACACAATGTTTACCCAGGTTCGGGCCCTCTCTATGGAGGTAATACCCTACTTCCTACTTGATTGATCTTGATGAATATGAATATTACAAGAGTTGATCTACCATGAGATCGTAATGGCTAAACCCTAGAAGTCTAGCCTATGAGATTATGATGGTTGTGGCTTAAACCCTAGAAGTCTAAACCCTCCGGTTTATATAGACACCGGGAGGGGCTAGGGTTGTAAAAAGTCGGTTACAGAGAAAGGAATCTACATATCCGAATCGCCAAGCTTGCCTTCCACGCAAAGGAGAGTCCCATCCGGACACGGGACGAAGTCTTCTATCTTGTGTCTTCATAGTCCAACAATCCGGCCACAGTACATAGTCCGGCTGTCTGAGGACCCCCTAATCCAGCACTCCCTCAGCCGCCTCTGGCGCCGTGTCCCCCTAAACCACACCGTCGGCAGCTGCCTCTATGACGGGGATTGCAAACACATGGCCGCAGTCTCCAAGATCCTTTCATCGCACCCTGGGCCAGCCAGACGCCTTGACATCCGCATGTTCAGTACCAACTGCAAGGTCCAAGCAAGTTCGATGAGTGGTTCTTATCCCCCGCCCTAGATCAGCTCGAGGAGCTCAACTTTGAAGCTGGACGATTTCGCTCTCTGCCGCCATCCGTGCTCCGCCTCACGCCAACGCTACGCCGCACCAGCTTCAGCTCCTGCTATCTTCCCCAGATTAATGCCGCTCCCACCCTTCTTCTCCCTCAACTCAAGCAGCTCGACCACTTCGACGTTGTCATCTCGAAGAAGTCTATGGAGCACCTGCTCCGTAGCTGTACTGCTCTCGAGTACCTTCGTCTTGAGCAGATCCACGGGTTCATTAGCCTCCACATGGCATACGAATCTCCGATGGATTTATGTGTCTTGCTGGCCCCGCAACAAGACATCAATCGGGAAGAGATCACTGCAACTATTCCATGTTATGGTCATTGAGAATGCGCCTTTCCTTGAGAGATTGCTTGTATCGGATCTAGAAGGTCCAATAAAAATCAGGGTCATTGACGCACCGAAATTGACAGCGTTGGTGTACTCGTCTGCCAAATTCTCCGAACTCTTTATTGGATCCGTAATCGTTCAGTACAACACTCATCTTATTCTCCGTCTTCCTGAAATTCACATTTTTAAATTTCTTCTTGATGTATTTACGACCGTCTTCCAGAAAATGATTCCCACAAGCTTGACCTAGTCTATGCGCACAGTAAAGATCTTGGCAATAAAATCTATCGGCCCCAATCTAGATCAAGTAGTTGGATTCCTTACATGCTTTCTGTGCACGGAGAAGCTACTCATCAAGGTGAAACTTCTTTCCTATTAATAAACGGTAATCACGGCGTAGCTCAATTTTTTCGTAATTTTCCCAAATTACTATGACAAGTGTAGTGTTCAAAACTGCATCTACGCACTGCACCAAAAGAAATGTTTTTAGTATTTTTTCTCACGTGATCACCTGCATTGTTTTGTTGTTGTACTACTATAGTAGCCTAGGCTAGTCATAGTGGAAAGTAACTTAGACTAGTAACTCTATGGTTACCCTAAGAGCAAGTACTACCTCCGTCCTGGTTTACTCTTCCTATTTTGTAGTATCAAAATGTGACCATTGATTTAACAGACAAAATGTTAATGCATGTCACTAAGAACTATATCGTTGGATTCGTATTTGAACATAATTTCAAATGGTATAATTTTTAGTGACACGCATTGGCATTTTCTTAGGTAAATCTATGGTCAAAATTTTATACTAAATACGAGGTAGTACAAAAGTGGGCTATAACGGCCCTCCACTATCTAGGCCAAAACACGTGCCAAATTCACTTGTGATGCATTTGGCATCGATGCCCTTCCATTGCTCACCGGTGCCCCAATCTGGATCACCTACTTTGCTCCAGTGCCAAATTAACTCACGCAATGCAAAAACACTTGCGTGGGAGAGAGTGAGGACTGAGGCAATAAAAAAACACTTGTTTGGGAGAGTGAGAGGCTGGTGTTGTTGGTTTGATTGATTTGTTTATACATGTGGGTCTGTGTGCACAGCGGTGCCAACTCTCCCACATCGCGAGAGCGGTGCCAAAATCTTTTGATTTGACATTGATGCGTATTATATGGCATACTTTTGAGAAATATGGCATCAGCCACATAGTGGAAGGCAACAAATGCCCAAGCTCTTCACGTGCTCCTAGGTCAATGAGAGGAAAGAGAAAGAGAGAGTGAGAGAGAGTGAAAAAATATCACTAGCCTGCCAACCCTATCGTATGAGCGAATGATATTGGTACCTCTTGATGACATGACAATCTTATACAGCCAACTGCTCTAATATGTTCTCTTCTTTTGCAGATAAAAAAAGACCCGAAAGTGAAAAATGTGCTGCACTATAACAATCTCATCGAATGCCTTGATCTCCATCTTACAAAAATTGATTTGATCGACTACTGAGGTAGCACATCTGAGATTAAATTGGCCAGGTTCTTTGATCAGGAGGCAAGTGTGCTAAGGGTAATGAGGTTTGGCCTTCTCTGGCGTAACAATGAATGGCGTGCTGATCACCGCAAGCATCTAAGCCTAAATGACAAAGTCTCCGCAGAAGCTGAATTTGTTTTTGAAACATCAAGTGGCCAGAGACTCGAAAACTTATTTGCCCATTAGTGACTTATCAGGGTGGTGGATTTTAGTTTGTATGATAATGCTGCATCCACCTAAAGTAACAAAAGTTCTTACATAAACTTCCTAGGAATTCCCTCTTCATAGGAGCAACATTACTCCTAACATTTGTAATATTAGTTTGAAACTTGTAATATTGTCGTGTCCTATTCCTATGGTTTTTTTTTAAAATCATGCGAATCAAACAGGTCCTGAGTTGGTGATGATGCTGTGCCTTCCATCTTTCACCAATAGCCATCGGATCTAGATCTAACGCATACAAACCAAACTTCTCCAGTTTTGCAAAAAGATGCCCGCACTTGTTCCCTATTTACAAACAACTCCTTGTCTCTCACAATCAGCCTTATCTCCTCCCCACCACATCTAGAAGGCCATGGAAAAATCTGGCGCGATGGCCGCTGTGGGTGCTGTCCACCCCCAATCTTGGTGTTCCGTGCAATGCACGTGCATCTACACACGGGAAATTATGTCAAACATGGTTAGTTGTAAGCAGGCTAGCTCTACAACCATGATGATAGTGACTGCAGACGGTGAGGCTAACTATGGTATGCCGAACAAGACGCTTATACTGAGGTGTCATCTCTGGCGCAGGGTCTTGTCACTTCACTGTGAGGAGCAGCACGTAATAATTTGACCAATGGGTAGTACAGTGCTACTATATTGGTAGTACTACTACTAGTACTAGCACCACCGTCTGGATTTAGTAGTACTACCACGTCCATCTGGATTTTAGTATTTGACTAGCAATATCTAGTAATGCATGTCTCAAAAATGTACTACTCCCTCTATAAATAAATACATGGTGTATTGTTTTATTCCTATCGATGAGAGAACTTAATGTCTTTTTGCTAATTAATAGGATTACATGCAATGAACTGACCACTCCATGTCATGTTTGGTAGTCTCATGTCATTGAAAGCATGCACGGCCCACATCTCTCATTGGTTGATATGTCACGAAATAAGAAACGAGGAGGGAGTTAATGTACCGTGCCTAAGTGTTTTGGGATTATTTGGTTTTCGTAAGGTGACTTACACAACATTTTTGGTTACATGCATTAACATTTTATTAGTTAAATCAAAGGCCAAAACTTGGCGCAAAATGCAAAGGGGACCAATAAACCAGTAAACATCAAAGTTCTCTTGTTTGGCCCTAACTAGAGGTCTGGTGAGATGACTATACTGCACCGGCATGGAGGGGGACGCAGCTTCACTAACTTACTGCACCTGCCTTTGGGTGCATGACATGTTGGCCCAACGGGTGGCTAGCCCGCCTGTCATACAGCCAAAGGCAGGTGCAGTAGAGGGCCAAGGAGTAGATGGCCAACACGCACGTGAATTCAACGCAGTCTGCACTTCTCATATAAAGGCTCCCCGCCAGTCCAATCTAGTACGAAATCCTACGAACCTACGCACGCTAACCAAGGGCAAGAGTGATCACTCTAATCGCAAGATCAGTTGACTAGAAGCTAGACCAGAAGTACTTCACAGATGATACATCGCTGAACGACACTGAGATGATGGCTAATCCAGCCGTTAGCTGTTGTTTCACACTTGCCCATGGATGGCCTGATATGCATGTCGTGCATGTATTGTCTGATAAATGTCGTCCATGTAGCAGTACTCAAGCATCAGCCGCCTGTGCCAGATGTTCCACGACGCCGGCCTACGGCCCGACACCGAGGAACGTCTCTAGGTAGTGCTTGAGGCCGCCAGGGCGAGGGGCCGCTTGGACGACAGCTTTGTCTCCTTGTTCGACGAGGTCATCGTCGGCTTCCTCGACAAGTTCACCATCATCAAGAAGCTCGCGGACGACCTTCACGTACACCTCCAGCCCACGCGCCTAGGCTCTGTGATGCCCGCCACCCTCAACGGCCATAATGGTGACAACCTCTTCGATGCACCGGTGGCCCTGCGACTGCCCGCCGTCATGTCGGAGAATGTCCACCTTGAGGTAGCGCTCGCTGCGCAGCGCCTGGCGCAGCAAGACGCCATCGACATAATCACCCGCGTCTATGTGCAAATGGTCCACAAGGACTACTACATTTAAGAGGAGGACGATAGGACGCTGGCCTTCTTGGACCGCAGGTCAACCTTGGACGACATTGTTTAGAAGCACGTTGAGCCCGCCGCCAACTCCGCTGCTCCTCACACGTCGGTTGGTGACACGGCGCACTAGGGCGTGAGGATGTCCTTGATGGATCCGTATGTATTTTTATCTTTCCGTCAAATCCATGTGGTACTACTAGTAATTATCTGACCTTTCGCATCAACTTCATAATTTTCATACGTACTCCATGCATGAACCGCACCAGAACCAAACTTCTCGTTACTCTAGGGAAAATCATTATTTCTATCTATCGGTCGCACCATGGAGCAGAACCAAATTTTAAAGTTACAAGTTCAAAAGGAAAAGCCTGCCGTGTTCGTGTCGCACCCCCACACGGTTGGTCCGGCACGCTGCTCAAGGGTGAATGCGTGTTGTGTTGCATTTTCACTTACAAGTGGGATCGCAGTTGAGCAAACCGACTATTGGCAAACCCCCACCCCGCCCACCGCATGATGGCTGAGAAAACAGGAGGGAGAAGAGATGGCTGTAGCATGGACTTCAAGAAAATTGGTGTCGAATGGGACTCATGTGAGTGGCGTGTGCCATACTGCTAGACGTGAATGCTAGTTATGGCCCATGCCACCCCACTATATCGAGCCTATATCAAGGTGTTGGTTACGTAGAACAAATTTCCTAGAGTCCGTGCTCAGCCCTCCGCTATATCTCTTCTCAGCCAGCCAGCAGACGCGTGGAGCCCATCGTCTGTTTGCTCATATGCGGTCCCACATGTCAGTGAAAACGCAAGAGGACCCACTCAACATGCACATCTTTCACCTCGACATGCTGGTGATGAAAAACAAATCCAACAAAGATATTCGGTGGCCGCTTTTGGAGTTACTGAAGAGTAGTAAGATTCTATTTACAGTTTAACCCAAGATGCACATCACATTGCTTCAACTACCACTCCATTTTTTTGCATGACACGACCTGGATGCTGGATGTCCCACGTGTCGGCAAACGGAGGAAGAAATCGACCAGATCTTCGGTTGTGCTCTCGGATTAGACTAGTTGTGCTAACTTAAAATTTTATTGCATGGATGCAAGTTTTGGTATGGGGAAGAAGAGTACATCGATATATTGATAGAGCGCAATTTAGTAGATGTTTTAGCACTTTTAGCTAGCATAGAGGCTAGAGATGAGACTAGTGCACTTGTTGATAGAATAGAGGATAGACATGAGACTAGATGTGAGGAAGCAACGTCTACTTCTTTACACTCGAAGAAGAAAGAAGCACGCAAGATCGAGCCTCGGCATATCAACAATGAATGCATCGAGAAGGCACTAATCCAACTTAAGGAGCAGTTATGGAAGTTGGATATCTTCTAAAATGTATTCTTGTGGTTCTTGTTTTCTTTGGTATTGCTTTTCTAGTCAAATTTTGGTGATGTATTTCCATGTACCAAAAATCAATGATGAAAAAAAAGATGTGTTTGCAAAGAAAAATGTATGCGGCCGGGATGCGTCCGTGCGTTGGGCGCACAACCACCGCATCCGAGAAATGGCCCGGGCACGACCCCATTGCCCTACCCAAACAGGCAGAATCTGGGCAAAACGGAGGTCCGTTTGGGGTTGTGCGTTGGAGTTGGCCTTACAAGTGGGACGCAGTTGAGGAAACCGACTATCAGCAAACCCCCACCTCGCCCACCGTGCGATGGCTGAGTTAGAGAAACGATGAGGTTGAAGAGATAGCTGTAGCACGGACTCCAAGAAATATGGTGTCAGATGGAAGTCGTGCTGGTGGTGTGTGTCGTACTCCTAGACGTGAATGCTTGTTCTGGCCCATGCCACCCTACTATATAGTAGTAGTATCGAGGATTCGAGGTGCTGGTTACATACAACGAACACATTAACATATGGCCCACCTCACACTGTGGCCAAATTTCCTGGAGTCTGTGCTAGGTTAAAAAGTGTTCTTTGTGAGGGTGGGTGGGTGGTCTCAAGTTTAAACTTGTTGTATTACATATATGTAGACGTAGAGATAGTGCAACAGTTCTGAAAGTTTGAACCCAAACATCAGAATGCAATTTCTACTGGACTCATCCGAGGACCTAGGATGATGGGATTCACAGCTACAGTAAGAACACCCGCCCGACGCGCGACGCATGTGAAGCTAGTACAAATAGTGTACTATTGTTGATTGGCCTCATCCGATAACCTGTTGCAATGCACGTACAATTATGTATTCGGAAAATATTTTTTGCCTCGGCGCAACACCCACTCAGAGAAGCGAGTCGAAAGCCATTCATAAATTTAGTAAGTTTATCATAGGCATATCATTTTATTACATGCAACAGGTCGTCAACTCACAACGACGACGAGGATACATTATAAATACTAAAGTTTACATCACACGACAAATAACAAGCAATTAAATGAACTTCAACTCAACCACTCATCGGCATTGGAAACACTTGCTTTGAACCAGAAGTGATTCTTTGGGAAGGGCCAGCTACTGTCAATCTTGAGAATAACGCAAGATTGATCATCCAGGCTGAAGCGGCCTACTATATCACGACCAGGGTAGGGAACCACTTAAATGTCCGAGGTATAGGTACAATTGCTTCTCATAAATGGTAGTAACGTTGTGTCAACAGCAGCTGGATCGCCTTTCACCATAATTGGATATTTTGTCCAAGGAAGAGCGAGTTTTCTCCAAGACTATCAATACTGTACCAAGGAGAAGGTGTTGGCGCTAGCACACTAGTATCCATCCCGAATACCCTGAACGGGTGTTGGAATAGGTCCGGAGAGTGCGGCCATGGGAGACAACACCTGCTTCCTTAGTAACATCAGTAGTGCCCTATATACACACAAGAAGAGGTGATCCTTCGGAATAAGTTGTCAGGTGCCACTGAGTATATGGGTCTTGCTCGTCCTCATGCTCGTGATCATCAGCATCGTCATCTCCCCCTTGGTTATAAAATTTTTCAAGTATAGGTGGTAGAATGTTCACAGGACCTTGGAAACACAAGAAGAAGGTTAATTAGTAAAGGGAAACTTGCTAACCCGCATGCATGTGGTTGAAACAATTGTAATTACGGTGGAAGACAAACATACCGAAACTACGAGGATCCCATGCAAAAAACAGTGCCACGAGTGGTGGCAGCAAACACAAGACCCTCGTATTGAATTGCATCACAGTACACATCCGTGTATAGAAACTGATTTTTGAGCAATATCCATCCAGTCGAACCACGAAGGATGGCAACAAGCTTGTCGAAGATAGCAACAACTCCATAGTTCATGTAATGCCAAGAGCAGTTGGGTACTCGACAAATTGCTATTTTCCGTAGACGACAGTCACCATGATCGTACTTGAACGTGCGTAGAATGCCGGTGTGCTCAACCTCCGGGCAGTCTGAGTTTTTGGAAGTGGAACCCGGCGACGATTGTACACATTCACAAGTTCCCGGACCCAATATAAACAACTCAATCTCCCTTTGCGCCTGCCCAAGCCTTACCCTCAAGCGATGGCATCTTAATATCACACGTATCATTATGAAGCGACATCAACTTGCACAAGGCGAGGCCTCCGTCGTCCGCGCGCCGGTCATTAGGGTCACGGCGAAGAAGATAGGGGAGATCAAACCGCTCCTGGACCCTTGGGTTCCTTGTAATGATGTTATTAGTTGAGTTGAGAATGGTCTTGAACGAATTGCCATGCTAGCCGAGGTGATGATGTCGCACCGATCAATGAGTTCCTCCACTACATCATCTTTCAGATCGGGGCAAGAATAACGGGGTCCTTTCTGGCCTATTCCCTCCATGGAGAAGACGATCGAACAATGGCAGAAGGAAGCGTGAAGGCAAATGGAGGATGGAGGAAAAGCGTGCGATGGCAGTTCCAAATCAAGAGGGAAAGGCGAAGAGTCGATGGACGGTTGCCAGTTTGCCACGGTACACGAAGAGGCGCCCCGACCTACACGTCCATTCAAAAATTGTACAAAAGGACTCGCTGTCATCTCACTAACATGTTGGAACGGTACCACATGTCAACGAAACATGGTGTGTAATTTCTCGTGCAAAATGCGATCTGGCCGCGTTGGCCCGAGGTGCCGCATTAGTTATTGACCTTTATTTTTTTAACATACAATCTGAGTGGATAGCTCCTGTGGTCATCACATGTGAGCGGATATATAGGTGGGCTAGGTGGGCAGGCGGCAACAATTTGAGTGCTAAAAGAGTTGATGCAATGTTTGGTTTTGTTTGGATTTTCCAACTATGACCATTTAATAGAGTGAATCAATGGCTTACATTCAAAGTTATTCTCATACTAGAGAATGGCATAGGAACGTGGAGAGATTGGTTGATTTTATATCGCTGAACAATATAAAATATTATGAGTGCAGACGCTCCACCGCGAGGTTTGTTGCTCCTTCTTGGTGGTCGGGAATCTATGTTCTTCCACTCTTTCGTTTAAGACATGAGCTTTGTTCATCCTTTTGCTGACACGCGAGGCATCTATATGCCTCCATTTTAAAAATCATACTATATGCCTCCATGACACGCGGGACATCTAACATCAAGGTGGCGTGTCATGCAAGAAAATAGGGATATGCAGTGCATAAGTGAGTCGTGCACTTCTATGGCACCTAGTACTACGCAATATTTTTTCTCCTCGATGGCACGTGAATAGTGCACGTACTCAATGACAGAGCACGGGATGGAAGTCACGGACATGGTCGGCCCTTTTTGAAGAGAGTACTAAATAACTTTGATGTGTCCCGTCAACTTGACGAGAAGTTTGCTTACTACGCCTTCTCCCTTGCAAACGCGTGTGCGGTGGCTCGCAACACGCGGAGATAGTTTTGGTTACAAGCGGTGGACGTGCAACAGTTCATTTGGTGTTATATTGCTAAAAGTACTACTATAGTACCATCATTATTGTTCGACTTCCGGAAGAGGAGAAGTATCGATGTCAAAACCGGTGGATCTCGGGTAGGGGGTCCCGATCTGTGCGTCAAGGCTGATGGTAACAGGAAGCAAGGGACACAGATGTTTACCCAAGTTCGGGCCCTCTTGATGGAGGTAAAACCCAACTTCCTGCTTGATTAATATTGATGATATGGGTAGTACAATAGTAGATCTACCACGAGATCATGGAGGCTAAACCCTAAGAGCTAGCCTATGATGGTATGATTGTAATTGTGATCGGCCTTCTAAGGACCAACCTCTCTGGTTTATATAGACACCGGAGAGGGCGGGTTTACATGGAGTAGGTTACAAGGAAGGAAATATAATATCCGGATCGCCAAGCTTGCCTTCCACGCAAAGGAGAGTCCCATCTGGACATGGGTCGAAGTCTTGAGTCTTGTATCTTCACGCTTCAATAGTCCGGACGTTGTACATAGTCCGGCTGTCCGGATACCCCCTAATCCAGGACTCCCTCAGTAGCCCCTGAACCAGGCTTCAATGACGATGAGTCCAGCACGCAGTATTGTCTTCGGCATTGCAAGGCGGGTTCCTCCTCCGAATACTCCAAAGTGGTCATCGAACACGTAGACCGTGTCCGGATCTGCAAGATGATCTTCATATGGTATAGATCTAATTTGCTGGCAATCTTCGTGCGTCGTGCCCTTGCATCATGGCTCGGTCCAACGCGAACCGACGTTTCCTACCCTGCAATGACTCGTGTTACGAGGCGGTTTTATTGGCATGTCCCGTCGAGGCAGAGATCGTGTCCCTTTTATTACGGGATTTTCCATCAATATGAGCGTGTGTGACCCCACGATGGCTGTTGGTATTACCCCGTGTGTTTTTAGATAAGCCTCAAACGGTCACACCGGGGACTCTTGATATTCACCTTCTTTATAAAGGGGTCGAGACCTACGCCTCTTTTTTCACCTTCATCGCGCCTTCTCGCACCTTGAGTTCTAACACCCAAAACCTAAGCTCCACCCCTCCGGAATCCTCCAATATGTCCGGATCTGACCATCAAGGCCGGTGGGTGGCCTCCTTGATTGAAGAGAAGGACATTGCAAAGCTTAGGGAGGTCGGATACTTGACCGCAGATATCCAGCACAAGCTTCCTGCTCCAGGGCAGGTCATCCCTACGCCGGAGCCCAATGAGTGTGTCATTTTCGTCCCACACTTCCTCCGCGGTTTGGGTTTTACCCTCGACCCCTTCGTGAGGGGGCTCATGTTCTATTATGGGTTGGATTTTCATGATCTGGCTCCAGACACTATCCTCCATATCTCGTCGTTCATTATCGTGTGCGAGGCTTTTCTCCACGTCACCCCGCACTTCGGCTTATGGCTCAAGACCTTCAATGTGACGCCGAAGATGATCGAGGGGTGACATGTGGAGTGCGGAGGCGCCATAATAAGCAGAAACGCCGATGCCCCGTGGCCAGAGGGTTCTTTCCCAGAAGTATCCGATGCATGGCAACGGAGGTGGTTTTATGTCACGGCTCCCAGAGGCACAAAGTGGGTGGCTGCCCCCGAGTTTCGCTCGGGCCCTCCGTCACAGTTGGCGTCTTGGACAGACGTGGGGCAGAATTGGGGACCGGCTAGTGATATACCAGTACTGCAGAATCGCATCCGGGAGCTTCTTGGAATGGACATTAATCTTGTCAGCATAATGCAAGTGTTGTTGATCCGGCGGATGTTGCCGTGCCAACGCCAGCCTCTCCGAATGTGGGAGTTCAATCTGGAAGGTCCGCGGACTGTCAAGCACTTCTTTGGCTTGAAGCTCGAAGAGATGTGCAAATTATTCTTCAGACAGAAAGTAACGTGTCCGGACACCACCGAGGATGCGGGCCTAAGCTGCGATCGCCTAGACACTCGAGTAATTAGCCTTGATACCGGACACTCCATTTAGTATTTGTCATGATTGTTTTTATTCTGAAAGTCATCCGCGTCCAGGAGTGGCTCAACAAGGCGGAGAGAATCAGGTGTCCGGCGCCACTTCCTGAAGGCTCACCCGTCCCCACTATGGCCAAGATGCTTGACCGGGTACTCGGCAGAATGCCCTCGGGGAAAGACAAGGGGAAGGGTGAGGAATCCGAACCCCACACGCTACGCATCCGAACTGGGGGAATTGTTGCCTCCCCCAGGGAGGATAATCAGGGAGGAGAGACTAAGGTCTCATCCCCGCGCGGGAAGAAGAGGGCCGCCTCCAAAGATTTGGAGGCGGAGATGCCCAAATTGGGGAAAAATACATCCCCAGGGGGCCTTGCCCCGACGGGCACCCTCACCGCACCATGCCCTCCAACGGGCCAGCCCTCTACCGAGCCGTAAGTCGATCTACGATCCGAAGGTACTGCGTTCTCCTCGGTCAGTAACCAAGATTCAAATTTTTGCAGTCCAGCCAGCAGCTCCTCCCAACAGGGTTCATCTTCGGGGGACCTTCTTCCGGAGATGACGGAGAGCGAGACTCCACCCCCTTCTCCGACTCATGAAGCGGGCGACACCGAGGTGTCGTCACGAAGGAGTCCGGATCTGCCGAAGCCAACAGTCAATTCGTCAGCCGCCCTGCACCTGGAGCACTTGGCTACAACGGGGGGCGATGGGAAGAGTCCGGCGCAGTTTGATGTCCGGCCGGACGTGCTGACGGGCTTGCTGGAGCGAGCTGCTCTCTCGGAGGAGCACCGCTCATTAATGAATGCGATGCTTAAGAAGATTTCATCCGCTACAAGCGGTTTGAATGAAGCATTCACAAGCCTGCTCAGAGGCTTTGAGGTATGTAATGGAGAATCCACTATTTCTTTGGTTGCGAGGCACGCGGTAGGTGTGCTCCATATAGATAGTAGCCCCTGAGACTCTGGTTGTCTGCCCTAGGCAGCGAACGGAGGATCATAAACCAATGATTTATGTTGTAAATATGTGCAGTTACCTGTGAGTCTGGCCGCCGGCCCGTCCGTTGAAGTTGCCAAACTGACAAGGCAAATTGGGTCGATTGATGCCGATATCACTCTGATAAATGAGCGGCTGGATAAATCAGAAGGTACGTGTCCTGTCCTTCCATTGCATAGGAAAATATTTAAGGTGGCACATAGTAACGTAATATGTTCGGACTGCAGATGGTGCTGCTGCCGTGGAGGCCTTGAGGTCGGAACTTGCTCTAGCCAAGGAACAGGCTCGAGTGAGCAATGCGGCTGCCCTAAAGGCAGCCGAGGAATTGAGAGCCGAACAGGCTGCTCATCGCCGAAGCAAGGAAAAGATAGCCGAAATGGCTATCGAGTTAAAAAATGGCGCTGACCGGTATGAGCTCCTTAAAAAGGAGCATGAGGATAAATCGGCTGACCTGAGCAAGGCACTTAATGCCACCAAGGAAATACGGACCGAGCTCAGAGGTGCGCGGGAGGAGCTTCAACAGGCCGGTAAAATCGCGGCTGGAGGCTCCTATTTGCTGCGGACGAAGTTCTTTGATCCGAAGTACGCTCCCCTGGATGGACGCTGGAGTTCGGCAGACGCCTACGCGGACCTGGCGAAGAGTATGGCTGATGCTGTGGAGTTCTTCAAAGATCAGAGTGAGAAGGAGGTGGAGAAGCTTTTCTGGTCGCAGTTCAATGCTCCCACTCGCCCGCTGCCATTAAGTGATAAGATGGCTGCTGTGGCGGAGCTTCAGAGGCTGTCCGGGCTTGCGATGCGGTCTGTAATAGACCATCTTTGCCGAAGGGGCCTAAGCCGGACAGCTACTTTGGTTTGGCACGTCGAATTAGGCAACCGAACTATATAGCTATAACACCTTCGCTTAGCCGTGGGATTCTAGCGTTGGGGCTACTATGCAGCCCCTGGTACCTTCGCATGCATCCGAATACGGGCGCATATGTACCTGGCCGGGAAATGGCCCTTCGTTAATGCGGAGGAATCCTATAGATTCCGGTGAGTTGTCGAGTGGTTGACCAATCTCTCGCTGTATCATGACAGTTAGTATTCGGCTTTCTCTACTGAGGTGCTCATCCGAAATAACCAGGGCACAATCGCAGTAGTTCTCCTTTGGCCACCTTAGCCGATTATAACGGAACGTAAGGCGGCAAACCCAGGAGCCGGGCAAACCCAACATTTGACCAAAGACATGATTCGGAGCTAATGCATATAAGGCCAAACTTGTGACGCCGAACACTCCCGAAGGTATTCGGACTTTATAACAGATGATGGGCTCAAGAATGCCCATTCATTATAAACCCTGTATTTCCAGGTACGTGCGTTAATCTGTCGTGGCGAAATGCCAAAAACGGCAGTATCCTCTGTGGGTATGGAACCCATGGGATGGTTAAACAACAAGAGGCAATAGAAAGGTTTGCACAGGGTCTTAATCTAAAAAGAAACCTGTTGAACGGGGCCCCGCTGCACGTCTGCGCCTTTGTCTCCGTTGTGCCGCATCCTGGAAGGGTATCGCGTGAACGTTGTCTGCGAAAAAGGGAAACACATAGGAGAGTGCAACGTAAGTATGCGATGGATAGTAAAAAATCTAAGATGCTGGCCTGCCAATAAGGTTGAGCCAAGTGTGGGGATTTATTATTAGCCCCTGGTGTCCACTATAGGCATATACAGTGCCCTGGTTTAATATGGGCTGCCGGACTCGTCTAACCGTGTCTGTGGTCTTAACGACCGGGCATATTTTTGTTAGAGGCCGCTTATAGTCTGGCCGCTAGGGCCGTCGCGTATTCCTCTGCGCGCGAAGAGCACTCTGTTATTCCACTAATGGTGATGACGCCGCGTGGACCGGGCACTTAAGTGTAAGGTAGCCATAGTGCGGCAATGCGTTGAAGCGGGCGAAGGCCCTTCTTCCAAGCAATGCTTGATAGCTTCTTTGGAAGGGTGCAATGATGAAGACTAGTTCTTCGCTTCTGGAGTTGCCTGGAGAGCCGAATGTTACCTCCAGTATGACGGAGCCCCTGCTGTAGGCTTTAACGCCAGGTATCACCCCTTCAAAGGTGGTGTTGATATTGCTGATTTTGGATGAGTCTATCCCCATCCTGCGGACAGTGTCCTCATATATTAAATTGAGACTGCCTCCGCCGTCCATGAGGATATGAGTGAGATGGTATCCGTCGATTATTGGGTCAAGCACCAAGGCGTTTGATCCTTCGCGCCGAATAATAGTTCGGCCGTCCAGGCGATCAAAAGTGATCGAACAAGACATCCAGTAGTTAGGTGTGGGTACGATGTGATCTATATCACGCGCGTCTTTATGGGCGCGTTCGTGCCTTCCCAAGGATGTGCGAGTCGTGTGGATCATGTTCACTGTTTTAACCTCTGGCGGGAATTTTTTCTGTCCCCCAGTGTTCGGCTGGCGAGGTTCATCCTCGTCTTCACTTGGTGTTTCCCTTTCCTTGTGTTCGGCGTTTAGTTTGCCGGCCTGCTTGAAGACCCAGCACTCTCTGTGCCTGTGGTTCGCAGGTTTGTCGGGGGTGCCATGAATTTGGCATAGTCTGTCCAGAACTCTGTTAAGACCGGACGGTCCTTCTTTACTGCCCTTAGATTGCTTATTTTGCTGGTTAGGTCGAGAGCCCCTGAATCCGGCATTAACCATTGTGTTGTCCGGGCTCTCTTCCTTGTATTGGCGTTTGTTCTTATTACGCCATGGCTTCCCGTTGCCATCCCTTATTTCGGATGTGCTGGGGCCGCTGGTGCCTTTATGGGCTAGCCAGCTATCTTCACCCGCGCAAAAGCGGGTCATAAGGCTTGTTAGGGCTGCCATTGTCCTAGGCTTTTCTTGGCCGAGGTGTCTGGCGAGCCATTCGTCACGGATGCTATGTTTGAATGCCACTAGGGCTTCGGCATCCGGACAATCAACAATTTGATTCTTCTTAGTGAGGAATCTGTTCCAAAGCTTGTGGGCGGACTCTCCAGGTTGTTGGATTATGTGACTTAAATCATCAGCATCCGGAGGCCGGACATAAGTCCCTTGGAAATTGGCCCTGAAAGCGTCCTCTAGTTCCTCCCAGCTCCCAATTGAATTTTTGGGGAGGCTTTTCAGCCAGTGCCGAGCTGGTCCCTTCAGTTTGAGGGGAAGGTATTTGATGGCGTGGAGGTCATCCCCACGAGCCATGTGTATGTGTAGGATAAAGTCCTCGATCCAGACCCCTGGGTTTGTAGTTCCGTCGTATGCCTCTATGTTCACAGGTTTAAAGCCCTGCGGGAATTCGTGGTCCAGTACTTCATCAGTGAAGCACCGGGAGTGAGCATCCCCTCTGTATCTGGACGCGCTGTGGCATGCCGTCGGCTATTGTTGTGTGCGGTGTTTATTCCGAACTGGTGTCTGGTTGTCATAATTGTTTTGACGACCATAGTCCCCCGCCGGGGTGTGTCCTTTAGATCCGTAGATGGACCTAGCTGCACCAGCTTTCTTATCCAGGTGTTCACGTAGATCGTGGGCGTCTTCAGTAGTTGATTTATTGCGGTTATGAAGTGGTACTTTTGGTCTCCTGGTTGTGTTACTTTTTGGTGGGACGGCCTCGTCGTCGAATTCTGGCAGTAGCTTACATTTTGGGTAGCTCTTTGTGTGGCGATCGTCGCCATATCTTTCTTCAGTGTCTAGCACTTTATTCCATTTGCGGTTGAGCATTTCCTGTGCGGCTTTAAGCCATTGCTTCTGCCTCTTCAGACTTCTCGCTGTGGCCATAAGCTTCCTGTGGAGGTTCTCTCGTTCCACACGCTCTTCCGGAATGATGAATGCGTCATCATCCGGACTGTCTTCTTGTCCTTGGCCGGTTTGATGAACTCGTCCCTCTGGATCGTTGTCTTTGGGCGTCTGCTCCAAACTATGCTCGGCGTGACCTGGTTCGTCCTGCTCCATCGCTGGTTCCGTTTGGTCGTTATTGCCTTCAGGGTTGACCAGAGTATCCATTCTTCTGGCGCTCTTGCTGATATTGTTACTGTTGCCGGATTTGGAACAGCGTCTGTGCCGTCGCTTTGGTTTTTGCCCAGGGGTGTTATCTTCCGGATTGTCACCGTCGCCTTCCTTGGGCGTATCCACCATGTATATGTCATGTGACGAGGCGGGAATCCGGTACCCCATAGATTCTGAGTCTTCTCCTGCATCGTCATCTATACCATCGATGCCTTTGGAGTCGAAGTTCAGCATGTCGGTTAAATCATCAACCGTGGCTATCAAGTGGGTGGTGGGTGGGTAACGAATTTCTTCGTCGCCTGCTTCCCACCCGAGCCGGACATAGTTCGGCCCGAAATTCTCTATCAAAGAGATAGTTTTAAATGAGTTTAGTATGTCGCCAAAGGGCGAATGCTGAAAGATGTCCGCCGCGGTGAACTCCATCACCAGAGCCAAACCAGGATCGGCGGGCTCGGGGACGCGCGGATCGGAACCTACATCCGGATATGAATCCAGGGGTCCGGAGTCATAGGTTCCCTCAGAGGTGAGACATGTGTTCGACTCCATCGCTAACGAGGGTATGGCCTGCGGGACAGGGTCCAGCCCTCCGTCCTTAGGCAACGCAACCTGCCCCGGATTTAGATCCGAGGCTTCTGCCGGGGTAATATCCCGAGTATCGTCTGACGGAAGTTCCAAGCCATGCTCATCATAACTATCCGGCGATCCTGACACGATCTGCTCCAGATGACCAAGCAGACCGGTCCGTAGTGTGAAGCCGCCGAACACGAAGATCTGTCTGGGGAGGAAAGCCTCACCCTGAACAGCGTTGTTGATGATGATTGAAGGAGCCATCAAGCCTTGTGGCGACGTCACAGAGGAACTCTCAATGAAAGCACCAATGTCGGTGCCAAAACTGGCGGATCTCGGGTAGGGGGTCCCGATCTGTGCATCAAGGCTGATGGTAACAGGAAGCAAGGGACATAGATGTTTAGCCAGGTTCAGGCCCTCTCGATGGAGGTAAAACCCTACTTCCTGCTTGATTAATATTGATGATATGGGTAGTACAAGAGTAGATCTAGCACGAGATCGTGTAGGCTAAACCCTAAGAGCTAGCCTATGATGGTATGATTGTAATTGTGATCGGCCTTCTAAGGACCAACCTCTCCGGTTTATATAGACACCGGAGAGGGCTTGGGTTTACATGGAGTCGGTTACAAGGAAGGAAATATAATATCCGGATCGCCAAGCTTGCCTTGCACGTAAAGGAGAGTCCCATCCGGACACGGGCCGAAGTCTTGAGTCTTGTATCTTCACGCTTCAATAGTCCGGACGTTGTACATAGTCTGGCTGTCCGGATACCCCCTAATCCAGGACCCCCTCAAGAAGAGCCAAGCGCAAGGTCACCTACTAACCTAGTACAGTACTACTATAGCCAAATCTGGTCCACCTTTTTAGAGCATGGTTAATTGATATAGGCAGTCTTGTAGCGGCACATCATTTAGAGCAAGTACTCTCTTCGTAGGAATAAAGGAAGTGAAACAAAAATTGGAGAGGATGCTAGATTGCCAACTAAAACATGATTACATAGGAAAAAAAAATGCTATAGCATTATATCCTATGAATCAAACGACCAATGTAGGAAAATTATGAAGGGGGTCTCTCCAACAGTGTTCCTCGGCTCGCACCTAGCATCAGGGTGGTCAAACTTGGAGTCAATCATCTGGTACACGTGGCATCTTAGATCTAGACACAAGGTGACGCGACCTCTCACTTTGTCCGCCATTTGAAGCAGCGCGCCGGTGGAGGGCTAACATACTCCAATATTAGGTTGGCTCTATGTGATGTGGCAACTTCATATACTAACCGAATGCTGTCTATACTACCACGGTACTCACACTCCAAGAAGTGACTCGAAAACCATTCATAAATTAAGTCTATGACATGCATTTGCAAATGTACCATTCATTACATACAACAAGTCATCAACACACAACGACAACGAGGATACATGTTGGATTATAGATTATTTCCAACAAAACATTCTAGTAAATACTGAAGTTTTCATCACACAACAAATAACAAGCAATGAAATGAACTTCAACTCAACCAATCCTCCGCTTTGGAAACGCTTGCTTTGAACTGTAGGTGCTCTGGGAAGGGCCAGCTATTGTCAATATCGAGAGCAACCAGGACTAATCATCCAGGCTGAAGTGGCATATATCAGGACGAGGGTAGGGAAACATCGCAATGTCCGAGGTATAGATACAATTGCTTCTCATAAGTGGTAGTAATGTTGTGTCAACAGCAGCTGGATCACCTTTCACCATCATTGGATAGTTTGGTCCAAGGAAGAGCGAGTTTTCTCCAAGACTATCAATACTGAACCAGGGAGAAGGTGTTGGTGCTAGCACACTAGTATCCATCCCGAATACCCTGCAATGGGTGTTGGAATAGGTCCGGAGAGGGCAACCATGGGAGACAAAATGTGCTCTAGTGACACACAAGTGTAGGGGATCTATCGTAGTCCTTTTGATAAGTAAGAGTGTCGAACCCAATGAGGAGCAGAAGGAAATGACAAGCTGTTTTGAGTAAGGTATTCTCTGCAAGCACTGAAATTATCGATAACAGATAGATTTGTGATAAAGTAATTCGCAACGGGTGACAAATAACAAGTGTGGATAAAGTGCAGCAAGGTGGCCCAATCCTTTTTAGCAAAGGACAAGCCTGGACAAGTTCTTATATGGAGAAAAGTGCTCCTGAGGACACATGGGAATTATCGTCAAGCTAGTTTTCATCATGCTCATATGATTTGCATTCGGTACTTTGATAATTTGATATGTGGGTGGAACAGTGCTTGGGTACTGCCCTTTCTTGGACAAGCATCCCACTTATGATTAACCCCTATTGCAAGCATCCACAACTACAAAAGAAGTATTAAGGTAAACCTAACCATAGCATGAAACTAGTGGATGCAAATCAGCCCCTTACGAAGCAACACATAAACTAGGGTTTAAGCTTCTATCAATCTAGCAACCCATCATCTACTTATTACTTCCTAATGTCTTCCTCTAGGCCCAAATAATGGTGAAGTGTCATGTAGTCGACGTTCACATAACACCACTAGAGGAGAGACAACATACATCTCATCAAAATATCGAACGAATACCAAATTCACATGACTACTTATAGCAAGACTTCACCCATGTCCTCAGGAACAAATGTAATTACTCACAAAGAATATTCATGTTCATAATCAGAGGGGTATAAATATGCATTAAGGATCTGAACATATGATCTTCCACTGAATAAACCAACTAGCATCAACTACAAGGAGTAATCAACACTACAAGCAACCCACAGGTACCAATCTGAGGTTTTGGGACAAAGATTGGATACAGGAGATGAACTAGGGTTTGAGAGGAGATGGTGCTGGTGAAGATGTTGATGGAGATTGACCCCCTCCCGATGAGAGGATCGATGGTGATGATGATGGTGATGATTTCCCCCTCCCGGAGGGAAGTTTCCCTGGCAGAACAGCTCTGCCGGAGCCCTAGGTTGGTTCCGCCAAGGTTCCGCCTCATGGCGGCGGAGTTTTGTCCCGAAAGCTTGCTTATGATTTTTTCCAGGGTAAAAGACTTCATATAGCAGAAGATGGTCACCAGAAGGCTGCCAGGGGGCCTATGAGGCAGGCGGCGCGCCCGGGGGGTAGGGCGCGCCCCCACCCTCGTTGCCAGGGTTTGGGAACCCTTTGGTACTTTCTTCGCCCAATATTTTTTAATTCCAAAATCAACTTTCGTGGAGTTTCAGGACTTTTGGAGTTGTGCAGAATAGGTCTCTAATATTTGCTCCTTTTCCAGCCCAGAATCCCAGCTGCCGACATTCTCCCTCTTCATGTAAACCTTGTAAAATAAGAGAGAATAGGCAGAAGTATTGTGACATAATGTGAAATAACAACACATAATACAATAAATATCGATATAAAAGCATGATGCAAAATGGACGTATCAACTCCCCCAAGCTTAGACCTCGCTTGTCCTCAAGCGGAAGCCGAAATCGAAAACTATGTCCACATGTTTAGAGATAGAGGTGTCGATAAAATAAAATACGGACATGAGGGCATCATGATCATTCTTATAACAGCAACATACATATATTTTGTCATATGATTTCTTATGCTAAAGTAAAAATCTATTAACAATGTCAAGTATGTATCAGAAACTTCATTGAGAACCAACAAACTATGATCTCGGTCATTGAAGCAATTGCAATTTATCATAACATCGGAAAGAGTCAATAGAAGAGCTTTTCAGCAAGTCCACATACTCAACTATCAATTAGTCTTTCATAATTGCCAACACTCATGCAATACTTATGGTTATGGAGTTTTAATCGGACACAGAGAAAGATAGGGCTTATAGTGTTGCCTCCCAACCTTTTACCTCAAGGGTAATGTCAACAATAATAGTTCATGCTAACTTGAAGGATCTTACTCAATCCATAGGTAGATATAGTGGACTCTGATGGCAAAACTGGGTTTAAGGATATTTGAAAGCACAAGTAGTATCTCTACTTGGTGCAAGGAATTTGTCTAGCATGAGGGGGAAAGTCAAGCTCAACATGTTGGATGATCCATGAAAATATACTTTATTTCGAATATAAGAAAACATAGCCCATTACGTTATCTTCCTTGTCCGAAGTCAACTCTTTAGCATGTCATATTTTAATGAGTGCTCACAATCATAAAAGATGTCCAGGATAGTATATTTATATGTGAGAACTTCTCTTTCTTTATTACTTCCTATTAATTGCAACGATGACCAAAACTATGTTTGCCAACTCTCAACAACTTTTATTCAACATACTCTTTATTGTGAAGTCATTACTTTCCATAAGATCAATATGATCTCTTTTATTTCTTTTTATTCTTTTATTCCCTCAAGATCATAGCAAGAAAGGAAAGCCCTTGACTCAACACTAATATTTATTATATATAGCTCACGAACTCGATTACATAGAGGGATCATAAAGCAAAACTCAAAACTAAATCATACCAAAACTTTATTCTACTAGATCAAGATATTACTAAAAGGATCGAACTAAGAAAAATGGTAAAGATAGGAGTGTGATGGTGATACCGGGGCACCTCCCCCAAGCTTGGCAGTTGCCAAGGGGAGTGCCCATACTCATGTGTTTATGTCTCCTTCTTCAGAGGTGGTGATGATGGAGTTGTTGATGATGTAGGCTTCTTCCTCATTTGCGCTTGAGGATGGAATTTTGCTCCCTTAGATCATTGATCTCCTGCTCAAGGCTTAATATTGTTTTGCATAGTTCCTGTTTGTTCTCCTGCAAGAGACGAAAAGGGATAAACTTGATCTTTGGTTTCTTTGCTCTATCAGGGAGACTCGACTTTTTAAACTCAACATGGGTGTCCCCAGGTTGAGGTAATGGGACTTCATCTTCATCTGAGCTCGTCTCCTCCTTTCCCTTAGGCTCGTAGTCTTCTTCTTCCTCAGTGGTCCAACCGTAATGCTCCAAGTCCCCGTAGACCCTTTCTCCCTCCGAATCCTGGGATGACATATTGCTCTAATCTGCGGCAGAAACAACTCAAAACAAAAACAGAGGATTTTTGCATGATATGAGGGTTAAAACCTTCGGGAGATTATATAATGAATTTTTACCGACCAAAAGAAGTATCGGGCAAGAAAACACAGTCCGGAGAGCACACGAGGTGCCCACGAGGCAGGGGGCGTGCCCAGGGGGGTAGGGCACGCCCTCCACCCTCGTGGACGCCTCGTGTCCTTCCCGGACTACTTCTTATTTTCCTATTTTCTTAAATATTCCAAAACAAAGAAAAATTGCTATTAGAACTGTTTTGGAGTCGGTTTACTTACCGTACCACATACCTATTCCTTGTTGGAGTCTGAAACGTTCTGGAAAGTGTCCCTTATGTATTCCTCCGGGGTTACAGTTTTAGTAACATTAGTTTCAACATTTCTAGGGTTACCTGAGATATAATGTTTGATTCTTTGACCATTAACCACCTTTGGATTCGTGCCTTCGAAGTTGTTGATTTTTATGGCACCGGAATGATAGACCTCCTTGATGACGTAAGGGCCTTCCCATTTAGAGAGAAGTTTTCCTGCAAAAAATCTTAAGCGAGAGTTGAATAGCAACACATAATCACCTATGTTAAACTCACGCTTTTGTATCCTTTTGTCATGCCATCTTTTAACTTTTTCTTTAAACAGTTTGGCATTCTCATAGGCTTGGGTTCTCCATTCATCAAGTGAGCTAATGTCAAATAACCTCTTCTCACCGGCAAGTTTGAAATCATAATTGAGCTCTTTAATGGCCCAATATACCTTATGTTCAAGTTCGAGAGGTAAGTGACATGCTTTTCCATAAACCATTTTATATGGAGACATACCCATAGGATTTTTATATGCAGTTCTATAAGCCCACAATGCATCATCAAGTTTCTTGGACCAATTCTCTCTAGATCTATTAACAGTCTTTTGCAAAATTAACTTGAGCTCTCTATTACTCAGTTCACCTTGGCCACTAGACTGTGGGTGATATGGAGATGCAATTCTACGATTAATATCATACTTAGCAAGCATCTTACAAAAAGCACCATGAATAAAATGTGAACCACCATTAGTCATTAAGTATCTAGGGACACCAAACCTCAATTTTTTTTCTTTAAGCATCTTAATAGAGGTGTTATGATCAGCACTACTAGTTGGAATAGCTTCTACCCACTTAGTAACGTAATCAACAGCAACTAAAATATGTGTATACCCATTATAGGAAGGAAACGGTCCCATATAATCAAAGCCCCAAACATCAAATGGTTCAATAACAAGATAATAATTCATAGGCATTTCTTGACGTCTACTAATATTACCAATTCTTTGACATTCATCACAAGACAAGACAAACTTAAGGGCATCTTTGAAGAGAGTAGGCCAATAAAAACCGGATTGCAATACCTTATGTGCAGTTCTATCTCCAGCGTGGTGTCCTCCATATGCCTCGGAGTGACACTTGCGTAGGATCTGTTCCTGTTCATGCTCAGGTACACAATATCTAATAACACCATCTACTCCTTATAAAGGTGTGGGTCATCCCAGAAGTAATGTTTTAAATCATAGAAGAACTTTTTCTTTTGCTGGCATGTGAAACTAGGTGGTATAAATTTAGCAACAATGTAATTAGCATAATCAACATACCATGGAGCAGTACAAGAAGCATTTATGACAGCTAATTGTTCATCAGGAAAGCTATCATCAATAGGTAGTGGGTCATCAAGAACATTTTCTAACCTAGACAAGTTGTCTGCTACGGGGTTCTCAGCTCCCTTTCTATCAATAATGTGCAAATCAAATTCTTGTAGTAGGAGAACCCATCTAATAAGTCTAGGTTTAGCATCTTTCTTTTCCATAAGATATTTAATAGCAGCATGATCAGTGTGAACAGTTACTTTAGAATCAACAATATAAGGTCTGAACTTATCACAAGCAAATACAACTGCTAAAAATTCTTTTTCAGTAGTAGCATAATTTCTCTGGGCACTATCTAGAGTTTTACTAGCATATCGAATAACATTTAGTTTCTTATCAACTCTTTGTCCTAGAATAGCTCCTACAGCATAATCACAAGCATCACACATAATTTCAAATGGTAAATTCCAATCAGGTGGCTGAACGATAGGTGCAGAAATCAAAGCTTTCTTAAGTATTTCAAATGCTTCTACACAATCATCATCGAAGACAAAAGGAATGTCTTTTTGTAAGAGATTAGTCAGAGGCCTAGAAATTTTAGAGAAGTCCTTAATGAACCTCCTATAAAAACCGGCATGACCAAGGAAACTTCTTATACCTTTGATGTCCTTAGGACACGGCATCTTTTCAATAGCATCAACCTTAGCTTTATCAACTTCAAAACCTCTTTCAGAAATTTTATGCGCCAAGACAATGCCTTCATTAACCATAAAGTGGCACTTCTCCTAATTCAAGACAAGACTAGTATCTTCGCATCTCTGCAAAACTCGTTCAAGATTGCTCAAGCAATCATCAAAAGAATATCCATAAACAGAGAAATCATCCATGAAAACCTCAACAATCTTTTCACAAAAGTCAGAGAATATAGCCATCATGCATCTTTGAAAGGTAGTAGGTGCATTACATAAACCAAAAGGCATACGTCTATAAGCAAAAGTACCGAAAGGGCAAGTAAAAGTGGTCTTTTCCTGATCCTCTGCTGACACATGTATTAGAGAGAAACTAGAGCAACCATCTAGAAAGCAAAAATGCCCATGTTTATATAATCTTTCTAGTATTTGATCGATAAAAGGTAGAGGGTAACGATCCTTTTTAGTAGCTTTATTTAATTTGCGGAAATCATTTACCATTCTATAACCTATAACAGTTCTTTGTGGGATCAATTCATCTTCATCATTAGGAACAACAGTAATACCTCCCTTCTTAGGGACACAATGGACAGGACTTACCCACTGACTATCAGCAATGGGATAAATTATACCTGCCTCGAGGAGCTTTAGTATTTCCTTTCTTACCACTTCTTTCATCTTAGGATTTAACCATCATTGGTGATCAATAACTGGTTTAGCGTCTTTCTCCAATTTTATTTTGTGTTGGCATAGAGTGGGACTAATGCCCTTAAGATCATCCAGAGTATATCCAATAGCAGCGCGGTGCTTCTTTGGAGTTTTCAATAATCTTTCCTCTTCCTGCTCTGAAAGGTTAGCACTAATAATAACAGGATATATCTTCTTTTCATCAAGATAAGCATATTGAAGAGTACAGGTAATGGTTTAAGCTCAAACATGGGATCACCCTTGGGTGGTGGAGGATCCCCTAGAATTTCAACAGGCAAGTTGTGTTTCAAAATAGGTCCCTGTTTAAAGAATACTTCATCTATCTCCCTTCTTTCATTCATAAACATATCATTTTCTTGGTCTAGCAAATATTGTTCTAAAGGATCATTAGGAGGCACGACAATAGAAGCAAGACCAATAATTTCATCCTTACTAGGCAATTCTTTATCATGAGGTTGTCTACGAAATTTAGCAAAATTAAACTCATGAGACATATCCCCCAAACCAATAGTAACAATATCCTTTTCGCAATCTATCTTAGCATTAACAGTGTTCAAGAAGGCTCTACCAAATATGATGGGACAAAAGTCATCTTGTGGGGAACCAAGAACAAGAATATCAGCAGGATATTTAACTTTCCCACACAAGACTTCAACATCTCTAACAATCCCAATTGGTGAAATAGTATCTCTATTGGCAAGCTTAATTGTAACATCAATTTCTTCTATCTCAGCAGGTGCAATATCAGGCATAATTTCTTTGTATAAGGAATGAGGTATTGCACTGGCACTAGCAACCATGTCACATAAGCCATGATAACAATGATCTCTTGTTTTAACAGAAATAACAGGCATGGCTACAACAGGTCTATGTTTCTTAGTATCTGGTCTAGCAATTCTAGCAGCTTCATCACAGAAGTAAATAATGCCCATCAATATTATCAACCAAGAGATCTTTAACCATAGCAATACTAGGTTCAACTTTAATTTGCTCAGGTGGTGTAGGTGTTTTAGTATTACTCTTACGAACCACCGTTGAAGCTTTAGCATGATCCTTTATCCTAACAGGGAAAGGTGGTTTCTCAATATAAGTAGTAGGAACTATAGGATCATCATAAGTGATAGTCTTTTCTTCAACTATAATAGGTGCAGCTACTTTTACTTCAGTGGGAGGATTATGTTTAAACAACTTCTCCTTAGGGAGGTCAACATGAGTAGCAAATGATTCCCAGAAATAAGCTACTATCTCAGAGTCAAGTCCGTATTTAGTGCTAAATTCACGGAAAACATCGGTATCCATAAAAGATTTAACACAATCAAACTTAGGTGTCATACCTGACTCCTTACCTTCGTCGAGATCCCAATCTTTAGAGTTGCATTTAATTCTTTCCAATAAATCCCATTTGAATTCAATAGTCTTCATCATAAAAGAACCAGTACAATAAGTATCGAGCATGGAGCGATTGTTGAGAGAAAGCCGCGCATAAATTTTTTGAATAATCATTTCTCTTGAGAGCTCATGATTGGGGCATGAATATAACATTGACTTAAGCCTCCCCAAAGCTTGGGCGATGCTTTCTCATTCGCTAGGCCAAAAATTATATATATAATTACGATCACGATGAACAAGATGCATAGGATAAAACTTCTGATGAAATTCCAATTTCAGTCGTTTGTAGTTCCATGATCCCATATCATCACATAGCCTATACCATGTCAATGCCTCTCCCTTGATAACATCATCGGGCATACCTGCAAGCTTAAATAATCCACAAACTTCATCCACATAGATTAGGTGTAAATTGGGATGCAATGTTCCATCTGCTGTAAAGGGATTAGCTAGCAGTTTCTCTATCATACCCGAAGGAATTTCAAAGTAAACATTTTCAGTTGGTTCAGTAGGTTGAGGAGAAACCCCTTGCTCTACTGGTCGGGGCGAAGATACCCCGAACAAGCCCCTCAAAGGATTATGTTCCATAGTAACAAATGAAAGTAAATTTCAGCACACTATATAAATTACCAAGTTCCACTCACCAAAGGCACTTCACTCCCCGGCAACGGCACCAGAAAAGAGTCTTGCTGACCCACAAGTGTAGGGGATCTATCGTAGTCCTTTCAATAAGTAAGAGTGTCAAACCCAATGAGGAGCAGAAGGAAATGACAAGCGGTTTTCAGTAACGTATTCTCTGCAAGCACTGAAATTATCGGTAATAGATAGTTTTGTGATAAAGTAATTTGGTGACAAGTAACAAGTGTAAATAAAATGCAGCAAGGTAGCCCAATCCTTTTTGTAGCAAAGGACAAGCCTGGACAAGTTCTTATATGGAGAAAACCGCTCCCGAGGACACATGGGAATTATCGTCAAGCTAGTTTTCATCATGCTCATATGATTCGCGTTCGTTACTTTGATAATTCGATATGTGGGTGGACCGGTGCTTGGGTACTGCCCTTTCTTGGACAAGAATCCCACTTATGATTAACCCCTATTGCAAGCATCCACAACTACAAAAGAAGTATTAATGTAAACCTAACCATAGCATGAAACATGTGGATCCAAATCAGCCCCTTACGCAGCAACGCATAAACTAGGGTTTAATCTTCTGTCACTCTAGCAACCCATCATCTACTTATTACTCCCCAATGCCTTCCTCTATGCCCAAACAATGGTGAAGTGTCATGTAGTCGACGTTCACATGACACCACTAGAGGAGAGACAACATACATCTCATCAAAATATCGAACGAATACCAAATTCACATGACTACTTATAGCAAGAGTTCACCCATGTCCTCAGGAACAAACGTAACTACTCACAAAGCATATTCATGTTCATAATCAGAGGGGTATAAATATGCATTAAGGATCTGAACATATGATCTCCACCGAATAAACCAACTAGCATCAACTACAGGGAGTAATCAACACTACTAGCAACCCACAGGTACCAATCTGAGGTTTTGGGACAAAGATTGGATACAAGAGATGAACTAGGGTTTGAGAGGAGATGGTGCTGGTGAAGATGCTGATGGAGATTGACCCCTTCCCGATGAGAGGATCGATGGTGATGACGATGGTGATGATTTCGCCCTCCCGGAGGGAAGTTTCCCTCGCCGAACAGCTCTGTCGGAGCCCTAGATTGGTTCCGCCAGGTTCCGCCTCGTGGCGGCGGAGTTTCGTCCCGAAAGCTTGCTTATGATTTTTTCCAAGGTAAAATACTTCATATAGCAGAAGATGGTCACCGGAAGGCTGCCAGGGGGCCCACGAGGCAGGGGGCGCGCCTAGGGGGATAGGACACGCCCCCACCCTCGTGGCTAGGGTGTGGGCCCCCTCTGGTACTTTCTTTGCCCAAAAAAAAATTTCGTGGAGTTTCAGGACTTTTGGAGTTGTGCAGAATAGGTCTCTAATATTTGCTCCTTTTCCAGCCCAGAATCCCAGCTGCCGGCATTCTCCCTCTTCATGTAAACCTTGTAAAATAAGAGAGAATAGGCTTAAGTATTGTGACATAACGTGAAATAACAGCCCATAATGCAATAAATATCGATATAAAAGCATGACGCAAAATGGATGTATCATGCTCCCTCAGTAGTAACAATCTCAGTGCACTCTATACAGACAAGAAGAGGTGATCCATCCGAATTAGTTGCCAAGTGCCACTGATTATATAAGTTCTGCTCGTCCTCATGCTCGTGATCATCACCATCGTCATCTCCCCCTTGGTTTTAAATTTTTTCAAGTATAGGTGGTGGAATGTTCACAGGACCTTGGAAACACAAGAAGGTGAATTAGTAAAGGGAAACTTGCTAACCTGCATGCATGTTGATGAAACAATTATAATTATGGTGGAAGACAAACGTACCGAAACTACGAGGATCCCATGCAAAAACACTGCCACGAGTGGTGGCAGCAAACACAAGACCCTCGTATTCAATTGCATCATAGTACTCATCCGTGTACAGAAGCTGATTTTTGAGCAGTATCCGTGGACGAGGCGTGGAATCAGTGACGACGACAACAAGCTTGTTGAGGATAGCAACAACTTCATAGTTCTCATAATTCCAAGAGCGGTTGGGAACTCGACAAATTGCTATCTACTGTAGACGACAACCACCATGATCGTATTTGAACGTACGTAGATCATCTGTGTGCTCAACCTCAAGGCACTCTGAGATTTTTGGAAGTGGAATCCGCTGACGTGTGTACACATTCACAAGTTCTCACTCGCAATTGTACCGAATATAGACAACCCAATCTCCATTTGTTGCTCTGGGCAACAATACCTCCCTCACCACTCTATGCGTCCGTGGAGGTACATCGTACTGGTGCACCCACTGTCCGAATGGGCCTTCCATGCTCTTATTGCCACTTTTTTGCTGTTAGTATAATGCCAGCGGTCAAGTCAAGCAATGCTACTGCTAAAGTGATGCCACATTTAACTAATGCCGCACTCAGTCTAATGCCACCGATAAATTTAAGCAATGCTATTTAATGTCACTAGATTATTTCAGGGTTAGCTATTGATTGTGGATGTATTAAAGATTTTTAAGCTAAGGCAATTTATTGCTGTTACACAGCCAGTATACCAACGATGAATCTTGTTACTACCTTCAGATTTTTGCACTGTTAATGCTTATAGATTACATACCTCAGTTTCATGAGATAAGTCAATTTTTTGGTACAGTGTCAAGAGGAAAGGTCAAGAGTGGGCACCTCTTCCTCCGGCTATTCTCTTGATTCATTCGATCAAGTTTTTATGTTTGACCGATTATCAAGATTAGGATAGCAATTGCTAGGTCCCCTCGAGTTTGAAATGATATTTACCTTGAAGGTACATGGTTTGCAATTTTTTTATACCGTCATTAGTTAATAATTCTAGTTACCTTCAGACTTTTGTATTTGGTTTAATGCTCACGCACAACAAGTATACCAATGCTAAAACTTGTTACCTTTACGTTTTTTATTGTTAATTCTTATAGAAATCTTCCAGTGCTAGAGTTTATTAAAATCTATTCAGTGACCATTGTACTGTACCCTATAATAAAATAACTACTCTACTGTTGCACTAGCCACTGGATTAGTGTATATTTGTACTATTCGAATGGTGTTGCATTAGCGTATGGACATAAATAAAGTGTGGAAAGCTTTCCCAGATATGTGCTCAAGAAAACTACTACCTGTTTTTCTAAATAGGAGACGTTTGGGTACTTTAAATTGAACTGCGATAACATCTTATATTAAGAAGCAGAGGGTGTAGAGTTTACTCAAATTATCCCGGTAAAGCTAATCACACTTTTGTTAAAATTAATGTTCATTATGTTATCGGAGTAGGTCTGTATGTTTGTCTCTAATGCCTGTCGACTACATACCTGACATCATGATGTAATGTTAAGTAATTTCCTTTTGTACAATGTCGCTGAATTGTCAAGGCGGTGATGGCATTTTATTTTAGTTGAACTGCACAAAATATGCTTAAAAGAAGAGGAAAGGTCAGGAATCGATCATTTTTTCAGAAAGAACTATATATGCCTTCCTGACATCAGCCGTTGTTGCCTTATTTACTCCTTTAAATAGGTGGTTAGAAATAGTCTTGCTACGTTTTCCCATTAAGAAATTGGAATGCTTGTAATTGTGAGTCTATGCTTCTACTAGGGCCACTTTTATAGTAATCACACTTTCAATATCTATGGAAACAGGGATGCTCGATTTTAGTGGAGCTGCACAAAAAGTCCAAATGGTTCAACATTAGGAGCATGTTTTCTTCCAAACCTTTATATCCAATTGGTGGCACTATGAGCTGTTCATTACCAAGGTACATGGTTTGCTACCTTGCTACTCTTTTTGTACTGTCATTAGATAGTAATACTAGTGGTTTGCATGTGAATTTATTGGCATGGTGGATCTACATTGGACGTGCAGGACATGATTCAATGATTGGATGCTCAATTTCGGTTGTATCAATTTTGCCTCTTCCATCACTGCAAACATGGATATCCTTGGTATGATGAAGAATAGGCGCTATATTTCTGCTCTGAACTAGCAAATCAATTTAGTATGAAATTGTCTAGGGCAAAATATGACTGTATCAAATTGTCCAGTGCAAAACATGACAGATGCTAAGCGAAAGAGACGTGTTTAAACAGAATATACAAGGTGGGGTATATGTTTACTAGCTGCTTGATATTTGTGCGGACAGAGATGTCTGCCCGTTGCTATTTGGCAAACAAACAAAGTGACCGCAATTTTGGTTGAACTGCACAAGAGAATAGTATAGTCACTGCATGCAGTGCCATTTGAAAATAGACACAAAAAGATTGGATAGTCACTTCATGGACTGCAGAAAAATAGTACTGTACTATTTATTGGCCAACACTAGGTGCTTCATTACTTTGGTCTGATTATACAATGGGCATCGTTTTGCCTAAGTTAAAGTTTGTATTCCGAAAATAGTCTCGTCATGTGATCGAGAGAAGACCAAATCATATTGCAGTGGATGTTCCTCCATCATGTGTGGTTCATTCTCATGGTTCCAGCTGTTGGTGAAACCACTTACGTTTGCAAGAGGAATTGTAGACTTTACAAACAAATTTGTCTTTCAGTCTATACTGAATGTTGGCCAAGAGAAGCATCCATGTTAGTAGGAAGAATAGATAATTTTTCTAGATCTTTGCTTTTGGAGCTACATATTTGTATGGGAATCGTACTAGTTGGTTTTGAATTTGGGCTACTAATGTGAACATATTACAATGCCAGGCCTGTGAGTCTCGTGTGAACATTTTGAACGGATCGGCTCTTACTGCTGTGCACAACATGATCCTTATTTCTGTGTTCTCAGTGTTTACAAGTTACTAACAGTTCCTTATTTCTGTTCGCTCAGTGTTTACATGTTACTGATCGATCACTAGCTAGCCTACTAATGCGCTCCTGGCAATTTTAGTTGCGATGCAAGATCCGAAGTGGTAGTTTTTTGAATAAAGATGCCTACCTCTGAAGAAACTGACAAGCTGCTCTGAAGAAAATGCCATGCGAATCTAAAGAAACTGCCAGAAAAAACGTTCGCAAATGCCTTATCTCCCAGCTAACGTTCATCAGCTATGCGATCGTACATGTACACCATCCGACCTACTCGATCCTACACGTACACTGTCCAACCTACTCGATCCTACACGAATAAATAGCAGATCACGCATGTACTACCTCTTTTCCTGTTTGCATGGCTCAATTCAAGAAACGACCTACTCGATCCTACACGAGTAAATAGCAGATCACACACGTACTAGTACCTCCTTTCTGGTTTCAGGGCTTAATTCAAAAATCTCACCAACTAAGGTACTCCCTCCGTCCGGGTTTATTAGTCCCATGAGCCAATGCATCAAGACCAAGGCATGGTAATAATTAACTACATGCAGAAGTTTAAGCCTAATTAATTCCAGCGATTTAAGTGGCTGCATGCGTGCTATCGGCTGCGATTCGTTGCATGTTGCTCCGCGTACTGGCTGCGAGCGATTCTGAGTGGCTACATGCAGCCAGCCGTAATTGAGGCAGCTAACTGATGTGAAAAAAGATGTGCTTTAATTGTTGCGGGCCTTTTAAATCTGTGGAATCATTATTGACAAGGAGGAAGTACCTGATCTGGATGATTCGAGTGCACTCATTTGATCGTCATGCTGGCGCGTGACCCAGCACGGACGGGACGGGATAGCACAGTTATAATTTCAGTTATTCTAGTTTTCCACGGCAAGCTGGCACGCTAATCCATGCCTGCTTATGCATTGAATTCCAATGACCGTCGCGCTACCTTCCGCCTATAAGTACTGTTTCCCGGCCTTCTCCCGTGGCACCATGACCCAACTCGCCCTATCCTCATAAGCCCCCACTGGCCCGATGTCGCTCGCCACTTATCCTCACTCTCGCCACGTCCGCCATGCCCATGCTCGTCTGTGATAGGCGACACCAGAGGTGGTCACCGCCAGAACTAGTGTTCGGTTTTTCACGGGAAGGCAGGCGGAGGGAGGAGGCATTCTATCGGTCTTTAGATGGCAATGCGGAGTATGAGGATTTGTTGGAGCTCAACCGCCTGGCGGAGGAGAAGGAGTTGTTGGAGTGTGACCGTCTGGCGGAGGAGCAGGAGTTGTTGGAGCGCGACCGCCTGGCGAAGGAGCAGCATATCACCGATTTGCGCTGCCAGCGGGACATGGAGCAACAGCGCACCGACGCTCTGAGTCACGAGCAGAGCGCCCGCAAATGGGCTGACTACATAGAGGTTGGCGCCCGATAAATAGCCCTGGAGGCTATCGGGCACGCACGCGTTCGCGATGCCGACTTTTACTACCAGCTCGTCAAGTGGGTTTCCTGCATAGAAGCCGAAGCTTCGGTGGACCACACCGGCATGTAAAGGGCCAACGCGCGCAAGCAACGCGCCCTATCGCACCTCTGGCAAGTCCGAGGCGAGGCGGAGGACACCGGTGACAGCGTTTAGCATGTACCGCAGATGGCGGCCGGCATCGTCTAGTTAGCTAAGAGTTAGTACTTGTATGCTACTAGATTATTAGTGGGAGTAGATAGTTAACTTGGCTATGATGGTTGTCAACATGGAAGTTCAGTACTCTATATCTGGATCAGACATGTTACTTTGCTCTGAATGTTGAACTTTCCATTTGAACGTATGGAATGGGCTGTTATTTTTTTAAATGGGTTGTATTTGTCCGCCATGGGTTTAGAGGCTGACTTGTGGGCCTACCAGGTTGACGCATACACAATCAGGATATGATTGTACGTGGAGAGGATGACAGCAGGGACCCGCCAAGGTTATGGCAGTACGCAAGCAAGTGCCTCCTTATTTCAAGCCAATAAAAAAATTGCTCCTCCTAATGGATTTCTGACATCTGGGTCCCATGCCATTGTCAAAGTAGTCAATAAACGAGAGAATTGCACAATGTGCAGCTGACACCATGGACCCAGTAGCTCACCCAGTTATTTTTTGTTTTGGGTTAATTTGATAAATGCCACTCCAAATCTGGTGATTCCGAGAAATGCCACTGCAATTTCCAAACTTTGAAAAATGCCATTTCATGCAATTTCCAGTGGCATTTTTCGAAGTGTGGAGTGGCGTTTTTCAAAGTTTGCAAATTGCAGTGGCATTTTTCAAGGTTTGCAAAAATTGCAATGGCATTTTTCAAAGTTTGGAAATTGCAGTGGCATTTTTATGAATCGCCATAATTGGAGTGGCATTTATCTAATTTGTTTTTGAGACGGAAGCAGGGTGTCAACTAGGCTGTGCTGGGCACTCTGGCCTGTCTAGACAGCCTTTTCTTTTATGTTACCACAGACCAGCCCAGTAGTTTTTTTATTTCTGAAAATGGCTAGCCCAGGTTTTTTGTGATTTGTCAAGTAAGTCACTTTGTCAGGCCTGTTGGGCTGCAAATCTTTCAAGACAAGGAGATCTTCCTTCGGCTGGCCGAGAAAATGGCCTATTAGTAATGAGAAATGGGTTGTACATTTTTAAAACACATCAACCCAGCAATTAGTTTCAAATTTCGTTTTTTCATTTTGAGATTTTAAATTGCATTGATTTTTATTCGTGGACAATTTGTTGGATTATATATTGATGTACATTTATTTTTAAAATCAGTTTGAATGTGACTCTAAATTTCGGGATTAAAAACAGTTCGGACAGCACCGAAATATGCAAAATTTCGTATAATTTTTTAACCGTGGCCACAATATGGGCTGTAATGCTAACAAAAAGATATGGGCTCCAAAAAAACCTTAAGAATTAGCAAATGGGTTGTAAATTATTAGAAATAATGGTAGATGGGTTGTATGCTGTTTTCCACAGATTTGAGGCTTTCATAAAAAAAGGTTGATGCACAAGCGGTGACTATTGGATGTCCATCCAATGGCTGTCGTGCTTCTTCAATCTCTGCTCTTCCTTCTCGAGCCGCTCAAACAAGCGCCGGCGGGACTGCCTGCTCCCTCCTCCCGCGGCCCGCTGTGCTGCCGCGCAGGCCTCACCACCCCACCGTACTCCCATCACTGGCCTAGCCATCCCTCTACTCACCCACACCTGCTGTTATTCTCCGGCGAGGGTAGACGAACCAGTAAAACCTTGTACAGTCGTACTCCCCTCTGCGTGGGAAACAACTGCTGAGTCTTCCCTTGCTCCGTGTTGTTCCCTTCCTAGGCCTCGCCGTTGTCCACCGCCCTGGTGCTCTCGACGCGGCATGGTCAACATGGTCAATGACCGACATGCATCTGAAGTGGACTGTACGTGGAGAGGCTGACAGCTGGGTCCATGGCCGCACGCAAGGAAATTCCTCCTTATTACGCGCAAAGTAATGATTCCTCCACCTGACATCTGGGACTCACTGAAAGGGCCTCTGTATTTCACAAAAAAAACATTACCGCCGCTGACAGCTCAGACCCACCAGCTATATCTTCGCACGCGAGGAAGTGCCTCCTTATTACGCACAAAAAGATGAATACTCCCCCTGCTAGCTGGGACCCAGTATAGTGGGAGACTGACTTGTGGGCCTACTAAGTTGACGGGGGCGGAGGGCTTTGTCAACTTAGTCAATATGAACGATTCTAGCTCCAGTGACCATACGATGTCCATCCAATGGCCATAGTGCTTCTTCAACCTCTGGTCTTCTTGCTCCAGCCGCCCAAAGCAGCGCCAGTTGTGCCGCCTGCTCCTGCCTCCCATGGCCGGCTGTGTTGCCGTGGAGGCCTCACCGCCCCGTACTGCTCCCACCACTGGCCAGGCCATCCCTCCACTCACCCACACCCCCTGTTATTCTGCGGCGACGGCTGCCTCACACCGCAGGAGAACCAGTGAACCCTCATACTCCTCTCCACATGGGCATCCACTGCCGCATCTTCCCCAGCTCCGTGTCGTCCCCTACCTAGGCCTCACCGTCGTCCACCGCCGTGGTGCTCTCAGCGCGGCATGGTCAACATGGTCAACTACCGACTTCCATCGGAAGAGTACTGTACGTGGAGAGGCTGATAGCTGCGTCCACGGCAGCCGCAAGGAAGTGCCTCCTTATTACGCGCAAAATAATTATTCCTCCACCTAACAGCAGGCACCCACCAGACGGGCCACCGTATTTTGTGAAAAAAAATGTTTCCCCCTGACTGTTGGGACCCGCCGGCTACATCTTCGCATGCAAGGAAGTGCGTCCGGGCAAAAAAACAAATTGCTCCCCTGACTGCTGGGACCCACCAGCTACATCTTCGCACGCAAGGAAGTGCCTGACAGTCGGGATCCACCTGGTCAAAACGTACATAGCATTGTCATTCTGGTCGCAAACGTGTACGTAGTCAATGTAGAGGCGCGCACGTGTCGTAGTAGAGGCGTGCACGTGTCGTAGTAGAGGTGCGCATGTAGCATGTACACGTACGTACAGTGGCCAGGGTGCAAGAAAGTAAATACGGCCACATACGTACATATGGGCGGGGTCTCGAACACCTACTCGCGCATACGTATGGCCAGGGCTCGTGTACATGGCTGGGTTTTAACGGAGAAACTACGTCGTCGTCGTGTTCATGGGGAGGCAACGAAATGCCTCGTGTTCATCGGGAGGCAACGGAACGCATGGGAGCCAACCGGCTTGGACGGAACAACCGATGGAAACGAGCCCGGCGTACCGCAGAACAGAGTAAACGGCCTTGTGTTTGACGGGCCACACTTGAAACGGGATCCTGTTCATTGGAGGGATCTGGCATACCACAAAACGAGGAAACGGACTTCTGTTGGACCTCCTACGGTCGAAACAGGGTCCTGTTGATCGGGAGGGCTGTGTGTACTGCAAAACGAAGGAAACGGACTTGTGTTGGAGCGCTATGGTCGAAACGGGGGTCCTGTTCATCGGGAGGGGTGTGGCGTACCACAAAATGGGACTCCACGGGATACTGTTCATCTCCACCATTGACCTCCTCCAGCCTCCACGGGCTACTGTTCATCCACCGTCGACCTCCTCCAGCCTCCACCTGTGACTTTTCATCCACGGGCTCCTGTTCATCCAGCCTCCACCGCGTGCTACTCCACCGGCTATTGTTCAACCAGCCCTCTCCACGGGCTACTGTTCAACCACCCCTCTTTGGGCTACTGTTCATCCAAGCCTCCACCGGCTACTGTTCAACCAGCCCTCCATGGGGTCGTCCTATTCATCCAGTCCTCCACGGGGTCCTGTTCATCCAGCCCCAACCAGTTGGATCGGGGTCCGGTTCATCCAGAGGCAACACCACGGGGTCCTGTTCATCCACCCCCACCGGGAACTGTTCATCCAAACCCCCCCAACAGCGCTCACTGTTCATCAAGGGAAGGAGGCAGCAGGGTTCGATCGACTTTAGTTAGCAACAGTAGCGAAGGAATCACTCAGGTTCGGTAACATAGCTAGTCTAATCGCTCGGGTTTAGTTAGAGCCCAACGCCTCGCTCGGGTTCAGTTAGATCCCAACGCCTTGCACACACGCGCGTACATGTATGAGAGAAACGCGCATCGCTCGGCCCCCGACCAGCCACCGTAACCGGGAACTCCCCAAAATTTTCCTCGCCCTCGCTTCTACCACAGTTTTTTCCATCATGGACGGCCCAAAGAATGTCATGCAGTTGCATCTCCGGTCCGCCCAGGATGAAAAGCCCATTTTCTGTCATGGTTTTTTTGTCATAGAAGTAGGAGCCCACCACATCTATGATGATATCGGGTTTGGTCACAATTATCGTCATAGAAGTGTCATAAGTATGACAGAAAAATTTTCGTTGGGCCCAAAATGTCACGGATGTGTCTTTTTTTTTGTAGTGATAACACGCCAAATCACATGTAAGCACTTATCGTGTAGACCATAACACACCAAAATCTGTTAACGAGTGCTCGCGAGCGCTCACGAGCTTAACAAGCTTTAAACAAACTGAACTGAGCAGGGTTTTCTGCTCGTTAGTCTTAACGAGCTGAGCCTTAATGAGCACGAGCTTAACGAGCAGGACCTTAACGAGCCGAGCAGCTCGTTAATCCAACCCTACATTGTTGCATCATATTATTGATGCACTTGTGCTACTAATGTTTATGTGCAAGAGAAGAGAACCGTCATGATGGATGATGTGTTTATCTACCATGCGCATACGTTCTTTGTTTTGTTGTGTGCATGTCAGCATGTGTAGGATACTTGGACTTCGTGTCGACTTCCACTTCACCTGAGTTGAGCATTCGAGCTCTCGAGAGCGAGCCTCAAATATTCAACCATGACTCGCTTCTACACCACATTTCCTACTATTTCAGCATTGTGAAGGATGCACAAGGGCATGCTTTCGAGGTGATATCATTCTCTTTCGAGAAACTAACCATGAGCAAGGATATTGTGGATCATACTACTTGTGCTGCTTCCACCATGAGACTTATTGATCATCTTGTACCACTTGATTGCACACATGTTAGAGATAGTGCTTTCATTCATGATTTCCATATTGCCATGCCTCATGACATATATGCCTGGTGTGTTGCATCCAACTTGTTCATTATTTGCTCCTATCATATGTGTGGTTGCAACAATGTAATTTCTTCATGTATGCCATGCACCTTTGTTTGTCACATGATTGACTTGATTGCCTCACACATGTTGAACAATTGCTCTTTCCATTGTGTTCAGTACCACGATATCTTCACTACACCCTATGCACATTATGCTTGGATTGTCTTGCACTTGCCCCTTGTGTCTAGACATATCATTATATTTGGTGTTGTAAATGATTCCTATAAATACCATCGACCATTTATTGAGCGCTTTATGCATGCTTGCTATGGCCTTGAGTTAGATGCTTATTCACTTATCACACATATTTTCATCTCGACCTCCCATTTGCATGCTTGTTTCCATGATGTACTTGATTGTGCTCATCTTATATGCTCACTTACCATGCCACACTTCTTTGTCACACCTTATGCCATGCATGATGACGACACTTGTTGGGTGAATCACCTATTGAATGCTTGGTTTTGCTCTAATGTTAACCACATTTATTTTTCCAAGTGTTTGTTATCTTTGCTTCTTTTGAAGGAATTACAAGACGGTGCGACATTGGAGAGTTCTCATTTGGAACTACAAGATGATGAATGCTTAGTGATCATCCACTTCCACACGGCGATGCTATCTCTTTCCCATGGTGATTTGGTTTTCTATCCGAGGTCGGATCTTTCCCAAGGGGGAGGGGATGATGCGGAGCATCCCACATACATCACCATGACAAGAGTCCCATTGCTAAGAGGCACGCCCAACTCCTACTTCAAGCATACTAAGGTGAACGCCATCCTTAATGCATGTCTTGCTAGTTCCCTCGAGGATGGTATACTACTTGACCATCCTACCATGTGCCCATATGGGTTTGAGCCTGATGATGAACGTGCCATGGTGGAGGTCATCCACAAGCGAGCGCCTACACCATCCATAAGAGATGCCTGGGAACGGAGAAGGAACCGTCAAGGAGAAGGCAAGATTCCACCTGCACCGACGGGTGTCCACAAGAAGGCAATATGCTGCGAGCCTCTGGATTCCCCGTGCGCACGGGCCCTTGGACCACATGCACATGGGACCCCGTGCGCACGGGCTAAGTCGCCAGCTCTCTGGATACCCCATGCGCACGGGCTCCACTTACCCCGTGCTCATCGGGCTACCTATGTGCAGCTGTGGGCTTTTCCCATGTGATTCCTATTACGCCCCTGCTTACCCCTTCATCCCCTAGGACTATATATACTCCTCCATCTCCTCCATTTATACTTAGCTAACAATATATCTAGACATTAGAACTTATCTCATGTATCTCCCCTTGTGGGATTCCTCTTGAGAGAGAAGACTCCATTGGAGTTCAAGACCTCCATTGGAGAAGATCCTTAGGGATTCATCAAGACCTCAACTCCTTCATAGGATTTGGGATGAACTTTCCCATGTATCTTGTTTCCCTTTGATTGTTCATGTACCTTGTGGATCTTGTGTGGATTTGAGTCTAGTGGATGTGTGGTTGGACTTGTTCTTGAGTGTTCCTCTTGTGATTTCCCCCTTGTGTTCTTCTTGTTCTTGGGGATTTCCCCTACAATTCGTGAAAGATCTCCACTTAGGGTTCCACCCTACAATAGGGGTCTTCCCGTGAGGGGTCTTGAATCCACTTGGGGAATCTTCTCCGTAGAGGTCATGGTCTCTCCTAGGAGTAGAACCAATTGGATGAGCAAAGCTCTATCTCTATAGTGAGATAAACCAGTGCTAACCCTACAAAAGTGGATGAGGAGGAGTATATATAGTCCAGGGGGTCGAAGTGGTACATGGGCCTCGGCCCTAGTCCTTGCACGCAGACAGGCGTCGGTCATCCGACAGGTACCGGACGTCCGATGGCTCGCGAGGGTCCGGTACTTGTCGGACGTCTGGCTTTTTTTTCTCTGGTCAGCCATGATCGGTCGTTCGGAGGAATCGGACTATGGTAGATTCCGCTCCCTATAGACTTGTTAGATTTCTGGTGTGGGGCGGTCGGCCGGTCGCTGGAGGGTGTCGGTCATTCGGTCGCTGTAGCTTTCGCTAGCTGGGCCTTCTTGCTGGTGAGGCCTCCAGGGGTCGGACGTCCGATGGGGGATGGTCGTCCGGTGGCTGTAAACTTCAGGCAACTTCTTCTCTTGGTCCGTGCTATAGGTGTCCTCGCCATCTTGGTTGCTGGGTGTAGTTGCTCCATGGCTTCCCTCTAAGTACCTGATCACACATAGGGTTTCCGCTTGAGGTTGTAGCCATGTATCACATGTAGAAAGTGGTATTTCGGAGAGGAGCAAGTTCACCTTAGTTTCAATAGCCTTTGCTCGAGCTCTAGTCATTGGTCCATGTGATGTCGTGGAATACGATGGTAGATCCATGGGGATGACCATAGGATGCTCCGCACGATGCTCCTTTGCTTGCTTTGCCAAATTTCGATAAAACTTTTGAAGTTCATTGTGATGCTAGTGGCAATGGTATAGGAGGTGTGATAATGCAAGAGAAGCGCCCCATATCTTACTTTAGTGAGAAACTTTCCGGAGTGCAACTAAATTATCCCATCTATGACAAAGAGCTATATGACTTAGTGCGAGTCTTGCGTGAGTGGGAACATTATCTTCGCCCTCATGAATTTGTCATCCATACGGGTCATGAAACGCTTAAATATCTTAAGGGTCAAACTAAATTGAATAAGCGACATGCCAAGTGCAGTGAATTCATTGAGTCATTTCCTTATGTCATCAAGTACATCAAAGGTAAGGAAAATGTTGTGGCGGACGATTTACCCCGCAAATGCATGCTTGTTACTAAACCTGAATTGAATGTCATTGGCTTTGAGCACATAAAAGACTTGTTTGCGCATGATCTTACTTTTTCGATTCCATATGACAAATGTTTGATGCATACATCTTCGAGAAATATCATGTCATGGGGGACCCACGACCACCTATGGGGCTATGAGCCCCTTTTGGTTCGGCGGGGGGATGGACATGTTGCACAAAGAGCAGAGAAGCGTAGCGCGGTGCAACAGAGATCACACAGGCGGTTTTTACCCAGGTCCAGGCTGCCGCGAGGCGTAAAACCCTACTCCTGCTGTGGTGGATTGATGGTGGAAAAGGTGGTGGTGGGCACAGAACACTAGCCCGGTAGGGTTGCCTCGAGGCGAAGTGGCTACGTGCGTATGGATATGTGAGGTGCCGTGCTTGCCAACCTCGTGAACTCTTTCTATGGTTGCCATGGGCCTCCTTTTATAGGCTAAGGGGTCACGAAAGTGGCAAATCAGTCTTTACATGCTGATTAGATAGCAAACAGTACTATCAAACCTAACTCTGCAGGCTGATAGGGGCGCATTAAATGCGTCGCTTAGTGTCACATCACAGCGTGCCTAGCAGCCCTTAATGGGCTATTTTGCCAGTTTCGCGCCTGCTTGCTTGACATGTCTCAGGATGGGTGTCATATTGAGCTGTTTGCTGTAGGAAGTGACTGCCATGTGGCAAAAAGCAGCCACTTCATCATCTTGGGGCTTGACACTGCACTGAGGTGGAGCGGTGGAGTGGTTGGACTCCGCAAGCCCCGGCAGGGCCTGCCAGGATGATCTGGAAGTATGCTTTCGGGGCAAACCCAACCTCACCGGGCTCGCCTGCCCGACAAGGGAGGTTCTTCCCTTTGCGGTATCTCACTTCTTTGCCACTCTAGATTTTGCCTATTTTCCTTATGCCACTCTAGGTTTTGACATTTCACTTTTGCCACTCTTAGTTTTTGACAATTATCACAATTGACATTCCCGTGGCAAAAGCAAAATTTTCAGAGTGGCAATTGCAATAATTCTCAAAAGCTAAGAGTGGCAAAAATGAAATAAAATTATTTTGCTTTTGCCAAAAGATGGCAATTGTGATAATTGTCAAAAACTGGGAGTGGCAAAAGTGAAATGTCAAAATCTAGAGTGGCAGAAGGAAAATTAGAGTGGCAAAAACAAAATTTTCCCTATCTTGATCTTCCTTATCTGCACTTGGACCCTTTGATGAACTGCTCCTCCTTGCTTAGTTTGGTCTTGGTGTTGTAATCTTTGCCTTTGCGCCTGTGCACAGTCTCGGCAACGGACCCAGGGTTTGTTGCGCTAATAGGAGCCCCCGGGCCTGTCACGAACGCGTCGCTGGGCATCATCGAGGCATGCCCTAACCAGTGCACAGGCAGGAGCGTAAGAGAGGCTCCGCCCTTTGAGACCTTCCTTGTTTCTTCCTTATCTTGAATTCGTGCCAGTTTCTAGTTTTTACACACGTCGTGTGAGACGTTAAGGGAGAAACCAAAACATAGCCCATGGCTCGCCTACGTCCCACGATCACGGGGCAGAAACTGCCACCCCACTTACCTCTCGTTGCTGGCGCATTCGCCACGTCTCCCGCATGCATTGCACAGGGTTGGTGGTGGATGCGGAGGGCATGGAGATGGACGCCACGGCAGAAAGCCAGACGTCATTGATTGGTGCAAAGTGGCGGCCTTGATTTCTTGAGCCGTCGAAGGCGCAGGGAAGTCGTATTGGAGGAGGAGGGCGGTGGTCTTCTGAGTGAAAGGCCAGCACCCTGCCTCGTCCTGTTATAAAAAGGGAGGTACGAGCAATGTGTTTTGCTCACACACCTTCGTTCCTCCTTTTCTACAACTTCCTCTGCTCGTCATGACGAGAGGGCGAGGATGTAGTGGTGCTTCACTGGTGGCGACGAGGGCTTCTACTCGACAGTGTCTCCCTCTCCCTCTCGAGAGTGCGAAAACGGAACCCGCTGCAAGAGGGGGAGGGAGAGGATGAGGTTGTGGTCGTCGTGGCAGCCGAGGAGGAGGAGGATGGTGCGGTATTCCAACCGCGCCCCCACCGGAGACTCCTCCTCCGATGGAAGGCCACGTCGGAGACCAGCCCCTGGAGTTTGTCATTAGGTTGTACAAACCCCCACACAATCGCCCCCCTGTTACTACTCCATTCACAAGGGCAATGAAGCTTGAGCAGCCGCGGGCATTGAGGTTGCATATGAGGGGTGCGGGAATGGCAGCATTCGCGTGGATGTAGACTTGCTCGCTTCTCACGTCATGTACTTCCGCCGGGGCTGGAAGACTTCTGCTCGCTCCCATAGCTTGTCGGAGGGGCACATCCTCCATTTTAAGTTAATGGAGGATGGTTTCCTTTCCGTCAAGGTTTTTGGGAGCTCAGGTGCTCGCTTAGGGTGTTGTGTGGAGAGCTCGACCAACGACAAAAGCTCCTCCTCGAGCGATAGCGTCAAGGAGGATAATGACAGCGATGACGGCGGCGCCGATCGAGAGGGCAACAACTCCGACTCCGGCTGTCAATAGCCACACCATCACCGTTAGGCGGTAGCACCATCATCTGCATCTGCACCTCCTCTCCGGCAAGGTGATTTGTCGGGGAGTGGGGAGCAGAGGTGGAGGTTGTGCCTTCGTCCCCTCCGGCAGCCTTCCAGCTGGACCCCGGCAGGCTTTGATGCGGAGCATCCTACGGACATCACCATGTCAAGAGTTCGTTTGGCAAGTGACACGTGCGACCTCTACTTCTCATACATAAAGGTGAATCTCCTCCTTTACACGTGTTCACTTGACCCCTTCAAGGACGGTATACTACTTGACACTCCTCTCGTGTGCATACATAGCTATTGTCGGAACATCATGGACGAGGAGGAGTGCGAGCACAAGTGTACAACTAATCCATCCGCGAGTGAGACATGGAAGAGAAGGAAGAAGAAGACCCGCCCGGTCGGGAACGAGCGGTACTACCGCCAACACCAGGCGGTACTACCGCTGAAGTCACACCGGCGGTACAACCGCTCGACTACCTCCCAACTACCGGCCCATCTTCTGTATTCGAGCGGTGCAAGACCGGTACAACCCCAGTTCTTCCCCCCAGCTGCGACTAGACCGGTACAACCGGCCCTACCACCGGTACAACCGCTCCCTACCTTCGCGAGCACCCCCAGAAACCGGTACCTGAGCTCCTAGCGGTTCAACCGCTCACATAACCGGTACAACCGCCCTGCCTGTGCACAGTGAGAGGGGTTTCACCCCGTGTATCCCCCAACTTACCCCTTGGACTATATATACTTGTCCCTTAGCTCCGTACTAGGGTTAGCAAAGTGATAGCTCATTTGTATGTGAGCTTTGCTCCTACCTATCTCTACTCTTGAGAGAGAGAGACCACTACTCCATTGGAGGCCAAGACCTCCATCTAGGAGAAGATCCTACGGGATATCATCAAGACCCCCTCATGGGAAGATCCATCTAGGATATCATCAAGACCTCCTCTTGGAGATGAACCTTACCTTGTATCTTTCCCTTTGTTGTTCATGTACCTTGTGGATCTTGTGTGTTTGATTGTCTAGTGGATGTGTGATCGGACTTGTTCTTGAGTGTTTCCCCTTGTGATTTCTCTCCGTTCTTCCCCGTGTTTATCATGTTCTTCGAGGGATCCCACTCCAAACGTGAAAGATCGGCCTACACCGGGTTTGCCCCGTATCATATGGTATCATGAGCCAGGTTTATCACGTATTTGGAGTCCCTCCCATCGTTTTCTAGCCTTCTTTTGCTTGATTTCGTCCTAAATCCAAAAATCCCCATCAAAAATAGCCCCAATTTTTTTTGTGATTTGTTGGTTTGATGATGTTTTGTTGATTTTGATCCGTGGATTTGCTTGGTTTCAAGTGGATCTAGCATTTCCCCAAGTTTCCCCATCTTCCATCCACGAAATCCATCCAATTTTGCCCCCGAAATCATCCTTTTCCGCCCCAAAATCGCGCCCCGATTCGACCTGCGAAGAATCCCTGCACGAGCGGTACTACCGCCTATCCCAAGCGGTACTACCGCTGATAAGCGGTACTACCGCCCATCCTATGAGCGGTACTTCCGCCCAGCGCAGTTTCAGCCTGAAACAGTCGAAAAAACCCTTCACGAGCGGTACTACCGCCCATCCCAAGCAGTACTACCGCTGATAAGCGGTACTGCCGCCCTCCCGAGCAGTACTTCCGCCCCTCCCAGTTTCAGCATTCCGAGTTTCACCGTTTCGGTCATAACTAATTCATCCGAACTCCGATTTTGACGTTCTTTAGCTCGTTTTGAAGCTATTGACATCCCCCATCCCACAAAAATATCATCAACATCATTTGACTCCATCAACTTTTGTGAATTTTGGCATCTTTGCCTAGGCTATCCACCACATCATCCGCATAGCCACCACCGACTTCCGCAACCTAACCCATTTTGTTCACATAGCATTAGTGGTTGCTTGAGTAGTGATTCGAGTCTCCTAAGGTGTTACAGCTACTTAGGGATGGTTGCTTCTTCATCAACCACCACCACCACTTCCGCATAGGCTTACCCATCATACACTTCCACCCCAACTTAACCCAATTTTGTTTGAGCTTGTTTGAGTTGTGTCTTGTGTCTCCTAAGGTGTTTCGGCTACTTAGGGACGAGAACTTCAACATTGACTCGCATAACCCATCATCCCACTTCCGCATTGCCATGTGCAAGTTGCCACCGCATTCCGCTACCACCATTTGACATTTGTCATTTGAGATTTTGAGTTCGCGGTTTTTCCGTTTCCTAAGGTGTTTCGGCTACTTAGGGACGAGTCTCCATCATCTTGGTATCTACATCAAGAACACCACCACTCATCATCCCAAAGGACGGTAACCTCAACGACACCATTGTATATTCTCCTTGCAATTGCATTGTTAACCCCTAGCCCATTTTGCGTCACTTGCCTATCGAGACTAGCTATTTGAGTATTGCCGGACCACGTTACTTGTGCACATTAGTGATCTACACCATCCATTGCATACATACCATATCATCTTGGTATCATATCATCCATTGTGTCTCAAGTTTGTTCGCGCATATACACAATTGCTATCTTGGTTTGTGCATTTCGCATTGTGGCCATATCAAAAAAAAGAGAGAATAAAGCTTTTAAGCAAAGAAAGAGAGTAAAGAGATTGTAAGCAATAGCCATAGCATCAAAATATATCATATGGTATCATACTTGATTATTTGGATCATTGTGTGAGAAACACCGGGAACCATACATAGATAGCGTACTTGGGATAGAAAGTTTATCCATTTTGCATCTTATAGGTTGTGCACAAGTGTCGTATCCGCCTATTGAGCAATCGTGCTAGCGTCTCTCTTGAGTTGTGCAACACGAGTGTTTTCCGTGGATTCCACATTTTGTGCTCATTCCTTGGTTGCACGACCCCATTTATCTATCCGTGTGTATGTTTCCGTGTGCCACATATTGCTATTGGTCTACTTGTTTCACTTGCAAATTTGTGAATCTCTTTCAACATTATTGACTCTTGCTAACATTTTGCATCAAATTTTTGTGCCACTATCCTCACCGAGCTACACCATAAGCTTTACTTGATAGGTGTGAGTGAACAAGTCTGGTACCAATTCCACTATTCTTTCATCTCACATTGAGTGAAACGGGATACATCCTCAACTTTGGGAAAAGGTAACTTGGTATTGTTTATCTCATTTCCTACTCACCTCTACTCGAGTCTTGTGATGGATAGGCAAGGCATTTCACCTTCGGTCTACAACAACGACGAGTTCGATGCCACGAAAAACAACTCCGACGCCAAGATGCAAGCTCAAATGGAGGAGATCAAAGCCCTCATCAAGTCCTACAAGCGATCTTCCTCATCTTCAAGAAGACGCTCAAGAGCGCATGCTTCCGAGCTACCATCTTCGGCAAGATCACACCGGCATCGACACCATCACCAACAAGAACGTGAAGGTCAAGAGCTCAACACCAACAACCGCTCAACAACTTCACCATCTCCCTTGGCATCTTTGCCAAGCGACTTGAAGGCATCTTCGCCTACGGACATACGGCATCTTCGCCAACAAGAACCTCAAGGCTATGCTCAAGAGAAGCTCCCCAAGCTCAAGTCCACGACATCCACGAGCTACTACGACCTCGACATCGACCACGCGATTCCTTTCTATGGGACTCAAGAACCCGAGGAGTACCTCGAGTGGGAGCGTTTGATGGACGACTACCTCAAGCTACATCAAGTTTGTCCCGAAGATCAAGTGATGTGCGCCATAAGAAACTTCCACGACTACGCCTCGTCTTGGTTGCTTCACACACCTTCGGAGAGCTACGAGATGAGTTGGCCCAAGACGAAGAGAGCTTTGCGGCGAGAGTTTGTGCCTCCAACGTACATGGAACAACTTCGACGCCAATTGGAGAACACCACCCAAGGATCCAAGTCCATGGACAAGTACTTCAAGGAGATGACGATTGCCTTGCGACGAGCCGGCGTGGACGACCCCATTTCGATGAAGTTCCACTTCATGATGGGATTGCACAACGACATCTCCAAGACCATCTTCCTCAAGAACTACAAGTTCGTTGACGACTACTACATTGGTGCTCTCAAGGCGGAACAAGAACTCATGAAGGCCAAGGCTTCTCCACCCCAAGCACACTTCGCGGCGACCAAGCTCTACGACAAGCATGAGGCTAGTACCACCACGATGTCCAAGCCCGGTGAGCTCCAAGATGATGCTCCCAAGTTTGACTTCACCGCCATCCCTCTTTGTGGCATTGATGGTGCCGAGTCTACTTTGACTCTTTTTCAAGACGGTGCAGCGACGAGTACAACTACGGAGACCTTCAAGGACCAAGCTTTGGAGGCGAGCGACAAGGTGGCGAGCAAGGATGATGCTTCCATCTTAGGAGGCGAGAGTGATGATGTGCCATCTTCGGCCTTCACCCACGGCGACGGTGATGAGATGATCGAGCATGGGATTTTCCCTTCGGTCATGGAGGAGAGTGATGATGCGCCATCTTCGGCCTTCATCCACGGCGACCACGACGAGATGGTTGAGCATGGGATTTTCCCTTCGACCACGGTGACGTATGATGACTTGAGTGACTTGTGCCACCATATTGAGAGTGAGAGTGACTTCACCACTAGCCCCATATATGATGTGTTGCCACAAATCCCATGTGAGGAGATCCACAACCCCCACCACTTAAGTGAGATGAGTGACTCCACCATATGTGACTTTGAGTGCACGTACTTTGAGGGAGTGAGTGAACCATCACATAGAGAGAGTGAGCTAGTTGATAGGTCTCGTGAGGCCATTTGCATTTCTAACAACTTGAACTCTACCTCTATTGTGTCTTCTCATTTGGTGCTAGGTCCCATTTATGATGACATGCCGATCCTCGATGACTTCGTCCTCCCTTTGGACAAGACGATGGCCATGGTGGAATATGATGCACCCCCCACATGGTTCCATCAAGATGAAGATGACCACCATTTGGTCTTTCCCACCTCACCTACATCACTTGACTGGAATGACAAAGGTAACAAAGGTGACGGTGATGCTCTAGTCCCACTAGTGAACATTCTTGAGATTGATTGCTTGCATGATGTTGATCCACCTAGTACCATGCTTCATGCTAGTATGATTTCCCCATGTGATGATTTGACCATTTATGATGAATATGATGATTCTCATGTGGAGTCTATTAGTTGTGATGCCATGTTACATAGGATTTCTTGTGACAATTCTTTAGGTCACATCATGTTTGATAATCCGCTTGACTTGTCATATGCTATGCATGAGATATACCATATTTCTTATTTGCAATCTCTTCATAGTGACTATGCATATGCCATTAAAATAAACCCAATTTGCACATATGGCATAGATGACAAGCCCATGGTTATTGGCATTTGTTTTTCTTGTGATGATATTGATATGCTCCCTTTCCATCATTTATCTAATATGCCATGCCATGGCCTCCTAGCTTCGGATATGCATTGTTTTGGATGTTGTCCATTTTCTCCATATGATATTTCCGCTATTGCTCATGGAGGCCCCCATAGTTTCCTCATACATGTTAGGAGATTTTGATCCATCCCATCAATTGCATGATCCCAATAATTATGTGCACCATATGTTTCCCATGAATAAACATGCTATTGTTGTGCCATATAATTGCATTCTCAATTTGTGTCCCCATCGTGTCAAACACAATAACTATTCTTTCATGATGGATGACATGTTCTTATACCATGCATCAAATTTCTTTGAGCGATGCTTATCTTGTGCTAACTCACACACGCACATACACATCATGATGGATGATGTGTGAAAGTGCGTTATATCGATTAGAGGGGGGTGAATAGGCGATTTTTACGAATTCTTCACTGAGGAATTTGCTGGTGAGGAAATTCCTTAGCGAAGAACTACTTGCAGCGGAATAAGTACTCAGAAGTAAGCATAACAGAATACAAGCATGGTCATCATGATGAAATGAAGACAAGCACAGAGTACAGAAAGCGTAATCACAGGATAACACAAGATGAAGACAAACAGACTGAAGAAATTGAACTGAGGAAATTGAGAAAGTCTTCAGTCAAAGCCTTCAAGCACAGATATGAACAAACATTCAACACAGTAATGAGGAAATGAAAGGGTTGAGGAGATAGAACCAGTTAGTTGGTGAAGACAATGATTTGGTAAACCAGTTCCAACTGCTGTCTTAGTTGTACGTCTGGTTGGAGCGGCTGAGTATTTAAACTCGAGGACACGCAGTCCCGGACACCCAGTCTTTGAGCCGCAACTCAGGACACCCAGTCCTCACCGTATTCTCCTTGAACTAAGACCACGCAGGCCTCGTCCAATCACTCGTGGTAATTCTTCAGGTGACTTCCAAACCTTCACAGACTTGGTCACTCGGCGATCCACAATTCCTCTTGGATGCTCTAGACCTTGACGCCTAACCGTCTGGAAGAAGCACAGTCTTCAAAGGTAACAAGCGTCGGATCGACGCAGGATCAATTTCTTCAGTGATGCTCAATCACTTTGGGTTTGTGGGGGTTTGGTTTTGGGATTTTCCTCACTCGATGATTTTCGCTCAAAGTCCTCGGAGGATGGGTTGCTCTCAAATGACAAGTGTCAAGTTCTCTCGGAGCAGCCAACCAACTAGTGGTTGTAGGGGGCGGCTATTTATAGCCTAGGGAGCAGCCCGACATGATAAGACATAAATGCCCTTCAATGATATGACCGTTAGGTGGATAAGATATTTTGGGACAGCCGGCGCGCAGCACATCAACGGTCGGAAATTTGACTCTCAAATTCCTCAGGGCTATCATGTTCCTCACTGTGTAGGCAATTCGCACTGGCGAATTCCTACTCCTCAATTAGAGCAAAGTCCTCAGTGACCAGATCTGTCACTGAAGAAAATGACTGAACTGTATGAGATTTCCAATGGCTTCACTCGAAGGGATTGGTAGGTGTAGGATTTTGAGTTGAGCATCACATGGAAATTTTTCCTTAGTATTTCCTCGACCCCCTTTAACAGTACGGTGTTTCCTATGACTCAAGAAAGAGAAAATGAAACTACGAAAGCAAAAGTCTTCACGCTTCATGTTCCTCAAGTGAATATCAAGTCTTCAAGGTCACACCATTTTCTTCACTTTCAAAGTCTTCAGAAAGTCTTCAGAATATCAAAGTCTTCAGTCGAAGGACTTCTTTTCAGGGGTCGACTTTCTCTGTAAATATCAAACTCCTCATAGACTTATAGACCTGTGTACACTCACAAACGCATCAGTCCCTTAACCTATAAGTCTTAAATACACCAAAATCACTAAGGGGCACTAGATGCACTTACAATCTCCCCCTTTTTGGTGATTGATGACAACATAGGTTAAGTTTTCAACGGGGATAAACATATGAAGTGTAAATACTGATATTGAGGAATTTGATTGCAAGATATAGAAGAACTCCCCCTGAAGTTGTGCATAGTGAGGAATTTGCTTTTGAAGTAATGCACACTTGAAGAGATGAATCATGGAGATCTCCCCCTATATCTTGTAATTCATACACGCATCTGATATATAATATGAAGAATTTGAAATGCATGACAAAATATGGTGCCTGATGAAATTCAGCATGCGTGCAATAATATTAACGAGGAATAAGCATGCCGAAAGTATCAAAAGTATCGGAGCACCATCCAAAAGTATCAGAACACCATCGGTTTTAAGATTACAACTCGATCCAATAAAAAAGTTTCGGAAGAACGAGAGTTGTAACTTAACAAAAACACCCATAATATAAACCCGCTTGAAGACTAACTCAGATTTCTCGCCCTTTGTCATCAAATGACCAAAAGGATTGAAACTGAGGACTAACGCCCCTGAAGAATTTCAAGTTGATGGAGGAGCGCCAGCGTTGTCGGGGTTGTTTGTTGTAGCAGGCCTGCTGCAGTGTCGTCCAAATCTTCATATTCATTAGTGTCACGCGATGAAGAATAAGAGCTGGCCACCAGATCAGGAACTTTGACCCTCTTGAATTTCTTCGGAGGAGGTGCAGACCAGTCAAATACTTCCTGGAGACCCATAGTCTTCAGTTCTTCCGCGCTATAGACATGTGTGGGGGCAGCCCAGGTGCGGTTGAGGGTTTCATGAAGGTGATAATGATTTTTCTTCATTGCATTATGGGTTGAGGTCATGTTGTGAAGAATTGCAGCAAACTGACGCTTCACCCATTTGTGATTGCGATCAACCTTCTGATGAAGACTGAGGAGTAACTCATGGTCAGTCTTCACCCTGGGTGCTGTGGCTTGAGGATTTTGCTTCGCTGAGGTATTTGTGGCAGTGTCATGTGTGGCAGAATCGTCATCGGTAGAGTAAGAGGTAGCCAGGCGAAATTGACCATCCAATGGACGAATGCCTTCATTGATCACAGCAGCTGCCTTGCCTTTATCATCATATGATGAAACTGGTCGCTTGAGGACTTCAATGGGAGGCAAGTAGCTACCATGGTTCAAAGTGTCAGCTTTGTAATTCAGTGAAGATCTTGCCCTTATGAATCTCATAATCCAAGGCGCATAGGGCTTCAGCTCAAAAGGTGACATAGCAACATTATCCAAAGTCCTCATGAAGAAATCATGGAAGTTGACGGGAACGCCATGAATGATGTTGAAAAGCATATTCTTCATGATGCCAACGACATCTTCATCATTTGAGTCGTTGCCTTTGATAGGACTCATTGTCTTCCTCAGGATGCGATAGACAGTTCGAGGCACATAGAGCAATTCCTTGACGAGAAATTTGGTTCGTGGGGCCTGCCCAGGCTTCAAAGGCTTCATGAGCACTTGCATATAACGATTTGTCAGTTCAGGGTCATTGTAGATGCAGCGTGCACTGTCATGGGGAGGATCAAGAGGAAGGACACGAAGCAATTCAGTTGTCGGTGCCTTGTAGTGAGTGTTTTCGGTCATCCAATCCAACACCCATGAATTAACATCTTCAGCGTCTCCAGTGATATGCAGTGTGGCGTGGAACTGAAGAATGAGTTCTTCATTCCAATCACAGATGTCATTGCAGAAATTGAGCAATCCTGCATCGTGAAGAACACTGAGGACTGGCTCGAAGCATGGCAGAGATTCCATATCCACATGAGGAATATGTTCATGATCGAAGATTTTGTCCTTGTCAAATAGCACTGAGGAATAGAAGTTGGCTTGACTAGCAGTCCAGAAACGCCTCTTCCTTATGCGAGCAGAGTCATATGGGTTATAGTCAGTGAAGAACACATGCTCGGAAAAGAAGTCTTCAGCCTTGAACTTCTGTTTGCTTGAGAACGGATTCTTTGGCTTCGGCAGAGGAATGTCAGTGATTTGCAGTACCACCTCAGGAATCGCGAGCTCAGGTGCTTCAGGCTGAGGAATTTCTGGTTCCTCTTCTTGTGCAATCACTGGATGAGTAGCAGCAGGTTCTTCAGCACTAGTGGCTGGAATTTCTTCATGAACAGAGGGAGTGGGATGAGTTTCTTCAGAGTCCAGTTGAACTATTGTTGCCGGGGATTGAGGAATCTGTTGAATAGGAGTGAAGAGAGGAGTATTGGGATGCTGACTTTCCCAAAAGTCATCATTCATCACTGGTGTAGTGCATCCAATATCCACATCTTCATCTTCAATTTCTTCAACGCAGCCTCTTCAGCTGTGAACTGAGGCATAGGTGAGGAAGTGACTGTCGCTGAAGGGATTGTATCCACTTCAATTTCTTCATCAATCTGCTCTGACGAAGCAGCAGAATGATTTTCTTCATCAGATCCGCTTGGGATCTTGTAGTCTTCTCCAAAAGGAACAATTTCCTTTGATGACATGGAGGAAATCGGAACGGCATCAATTGGATGTTCAAGAGAGCTGGTCATTGGCTTCATTTTCTTTGCAGCCGAAGAATTTGAAGCAGCTGATGCCTTTCTTTTCTTTACTGCAGCTCGCTCTGCAGCCTTGGTCTTCTTCACTTCATAGGCAGAAGGAAGAATTGGAGTTGGTGTAGGCGCGGGAGGAGCTGAGGACTTTGGTTGATTTTCTTCATGTGCAACTGATGCAGTTGCCCTGATCTCTTCAGTTTCTTCAGGCGCACCACTAGTGGATGCCCTGGCAATTTCTTCAGCAGCTGGAATGGAGTCATCAGCCCTGGAACTTACATTTTCTTCAGCAGGCTAAAAGTCATCAGCGGTGCTGGCATGTTCTTCAGCAGGCTGAGCAGAGTCTGCAGCCTGAGGATTTTCTTGTTGCGATGGGGCTGCAACAGTTGACATTTTCTTTGTCAGGTTGACGAATCTCACTTTGGCTCCTTGCCAATCAGCATAGTATGCATCGAAGTCTTTGCTGAGGGCTTGGATTTCAGATTGAGCCTGGAGAAGTTCCTCAGGTGTCATTCTGACAACGTTTTTCTTCAGGAGCTTCTCCTTCCTGTATTGAGCTTTCTTGATCTCACGTTCCTTTTCAAACTTCCATTTCTCTTGAGTGATGAAATGGGTCAGCATGTGACTTTGACCAGGAGTCAGTTGAAAGTCAGGCACGGGGGTGTTTGGATCCTTGTGCCAGAGGTCAATGTAGTCGAGGATTTTCCTCGGATCCAAAAGCAGTGGCACCGATGTGCCTTTGGCTCTAGTGGCCTTGACTTGTCTGCCTCTGATGATTTCTGCAAGTTCTTCATCAGAAGCTTCATCATCAGAGGGCACTTGAAATGCAACTTGTTTCTTCCTTGGACTTGGCCGAGGACCGCGTCCAGCTGTTGCTTTAGTTTTCAACAGTGTGGGGCCTGATGAGGTCATTGGTGCAGCTAAGGAACTCGCTGAGACACCAGAAGCAATAGAAAAACCCGTAGTCCTTTGACATGTAGCCAGATGCACAGGAGTTGGGGACTTTGGTGGAGCAGTAGCGGTTTGAGGAATTTGCCGTGAGGGCATAGCTGAGGAACTTGGCCGTGAGGGCGCTGTTGGTGAAGCACTTGGCTTACGAGCAGGCTTCTTTGGCATTGATTTCCTTGGCTTGACCAAGGTCTCAGCAGCAGCAGCAGCAGCAGAATCCTCATTGAATTTCCTCACTGCCTCCTTGGCTTGTCTTGCCAATTTTGCTTGGCGCCTAGCCCATTCTTCAGGAAAGTCCTCACCACGCTTGATGCTGGTGGGATCAGCTACTTGGCCAGGTGCCAATGGAGCTCTTGGGCATGGAGGATTTAAAGCGAATTTCTTCATGTACTTCGGAGTTACATATCTGTACTCCCTCCATTCTCTTGCCTATCTTCGTTCAATCCTCTGAATGCGCACCATGCGCTGATTTTTGTTCTCTTTGCCAAATTTGGCTTCATCAGGTGTGCAATAATCCTTGTATATGTCATCAGGGATTTCGAAAGCAGTCACGACCTCAGGTTTCTTTCCTCCTTTCTGCAGTCTCTTTCCTTCAGCCATATTCTTCAGATGAGGAATTTGAACAATTGAACACTCTAAAGAAGTATGCAGTTTTTCTTCGAGGAACGCTGCAAATGAGTTAAGTTGATGAGAACCTAGTGATTCAGCAGCGGACATGAGTACCTGTGAACAGAGTGTAGGTGCGAGGAATTTGGAGAGGTCATATGCGTTCTCAGAAGGTTTTTCGAAAAGACAAGTTTTGAGGAATTTGACCAGTTGAGCCTTGAGGAATTTCACTAAGCGTTCTTGTCTTAGGTTCCAGAGTTGTACAGATCGAAGATCCACACAATTGAGGAATCTTGAAGAAAATGAGTGCTTAGAGAAATGGATCAAGAGCATACAGTGTGTGTGAGGTGTTCATATGTGTGAAGATTTGAAGAATAAAAACACCTTTGAAGATTTTCAGGAAAGCTTGAGAATCAAAGTGAGTAATAAAAGTAACTTTTAATTACCCGAACTGAAGAACACGATGAACTGTGATGAACAGAGGTGAAGTTCGTCAAGTTAGATCTCCCACGCCCTAACTTGGCAGAGGGAGACAGCTACGGCGGCGGCGGAGTGAAGATTTCTGCAACCGGCGCGAGTACGACGGCGACGAGGTCGAGGCAGCGAAGCTCTTCCTCACCAGTGACGATGGAGTAGCGGCGGCGCTAGGGTTTGAGGAGCTCGAGCGAGAGACAGCGACCAAGCGGAGTAAATGAAGTGAGGAAGGGGAGAGGGGTATTTGTAGCCACGGTGAAAACTGTTCGCCCGAAGATTTTGGGACGAACATGCCCCTGCCCTTTCTCCTTCACGAGACATGTGTCACCCACGTACTGTGCAGATGAGATCGTGTAAGATAGTGGGTGATTATAATAATGCATCGTGGGATGCGGAACGGTTTGAGCGGTAAAACCGAAAATCTGGATAAGATTTGTTTTAAAGTTTCGTTCGCAATTTCTTCAGTTGACAAGGACACAGTGAAGACTTTGAACGAGTTTCAAATGGAACGCACATGAAGAATTTGTGAGTAGATTGGGTTGAGTATAGCATAGAGGGGGAAGGGTCCGATCACATTCACTTAGCAGAAAGTGCAACTTGAAGAAATAGCCATAAATGAATGTTGTAGAGGACATAAACTCATATATATATATATATATATATATATATATATATATATATATATATATATATATATATATATATAGCCAATGAAGAAAAACGACGGAAACAGTGAAGATTTTGCAAAGTTGAAGAATTTGAAAAACTGAAGAATTTCAAAAAATGAGGAAAAACTCAAATTGAAGATTTTCAACTTTTTGTGGTGGCGTAACCCACCGTATAAGAATGATGATTTCAGACACCGCGTACAATTGTCGTAGGGTTCTGAGAATCAAATTCTTCATTAATTTCATCACACTTAGAGTGTTATTCTTCATTGATTGAAGAAAAATGTTTCTTCATGTGTTGCACATCTAAGTCATCAATTTTGCATAAGTGTTAGGATGTGTGTCCTTTTCAAAGAACATTCGAAGACTCTAAGATATTTAGCTCACACCGCAACTTGCTAAATCTCTTCTTATCCAAGGGCTTATTGAAGATATCAGCTAGCTGTTCTTCAGTCTTCACATGCTCGATGGAGATGTCGCCCTTCAACACATGATCACGAAGAAAATGATGACGAATCTAAATGTGCTTTGTCTTCGAGTGCTGAACTGGGTTGTGAGCAATCTTGATGGCACTCTCATTGTCGCAGAGGAGAGGCACATTCTTCACGTTGACGCCATAGTCCTTGAGGGTTTGCTTCATCCAAAGCAGTTGAGCACAGCAAGAGCCAGCAGCAATGTATTCAGCTTCAGCAGTAGACAGTGATACACAGTTCTGTTTCTTCGAGGACCAACGGACCAAAGATCGTCCGAGGAAATGAAAAGTACCAGATGTTGACTTGCGGTCCACACGATCACCAGCATAGTCAGAGTCAGAGTATCCAATGAGATCAAAAGCAGAGCCCTTGGGGTACCATAATCCTAGTGTTGGTGTGTGAGGTAGATATCGAAGAATATGCTTCACAACCTTATGGTGTGATTCCTTCGGTGCAGCTTGAAATCGGGCACACATGCAAACACTAAGCATTATATCTGGCCTAGATGCACATAAGTACAGTAAAGAACCAACCATGGAGCGGTATACCTTGTGATCGAAGTCAATACCATTTTCATCAGCGCATAGATGGCCATTTGTGGGCATAGGAATTTTGACGCCTTTGCAATCTTGCATGCCGGATTTCCTCAGTACATCTTTGAGGTATTTCTCCTGAGATATGAATATGCCATTGCGCTGCTGACGAATTTGAAGACCTAAGAAGAATTTCAACTCTCCCATCATAGACATTTGATATTCTTCACTCATCATATAGGCAAATTCATCACTATAACGTTGGTCAGTACAGCCAAAGATAATATCATCAACATATATTTGGCACACAAACAGTTCACCATCATAAGATTTAGTAAAGAGAGTAGGGTCGAGTGAACCGGGTGTGAAGCCATTCTTCACGAATAATTCCTTCAATGTATCATACCATGCCCAAGGGGCTTGCTTGAGGCCATAGAGAGCCTTATTGAGTCTGAAGACTTTGTCAGGATTCTTTGGATCTTCAAAACCTGGGGGTTGAGCAACATATACTTCTTCCTCAAGCTTACCATTGAGGAATGCACTTTTCACATCCATTTGATATAAGATGATATCATGATGATTAGCATAAGCAAGTAATATGCGAATATCCTCAAGTCTAGCAATAGGTGCAAAAGTTTCATCGAAATCAATTCCATCAACCTGTGTGTAGCCTTGAGCTACTAGTCGTGCCTTATTCCTCACCACAAGGCCATTTTCATCTTGCTTGTTGCAGTAGATCCACTTTGTGCCAATGATATTATGCTTGCGAGGATCTGGGCGATTGACCAATTCCCAGACATTGTTAAGCTCGAACTGATGTAATTCTTCTTGCATAGCCTGAATCCACTCTGGCTCCAGAAATGCTTCATCTACCTTAGTGGGCTCTGTGATAGAGACAAAAGCATAGTGCCCACAAAAGTTAGATAAATGTGAAGCTTTTGAGCGTGTGAGAGGACCTGGTGCGCTAATGTCATCGATGATCTTCTCCACTTGTACTTCTTTTGCAACGCGAGGATGAGCTGGTTGTCGCTGAGGAATTTGATCAGCATTTTCTTCAGCACCATTTTCCTCATCATGTTCTTTAGGTGCATACGCTTGACGTTCTTCATGAACTGGAATGAATTCTTCAGCAGATTCTTCAGTAGGAATGACATCCTCAGTTGCCTTGAACTTGATAGAATCCTCAGGTGCTGGTTCATCTAACACAGAAGGTAGGTGCTCTCTTTGCGAGCCATTAGTTTCATCGAACCGCACATCTACAGTGTCAACAATCTTGTGAAGAACAATGTTGAAGACTTTGTAGGTGTGCGAGTCCTTTCCGTAACCAAGCATAAAACCTTCATGTGCTTTCGGTGCAAATTTAGAGTTGTGGTGAGGATCTCTAATCCAACATTTAGCACCAAAGACTTTGAAATAACTCACATTGTGTTTCTTGTCAGTGAGGAGTTCATAGGCCGTCTTTTTGAAGAATTTGTGAAGATATACTCTGTTGATGATGTGGCACGCAGTATCAATTGCATCAATCCAAAAACGCTGAGGCGTTTTGTATTCATCAAGCATAGTGCGAGCCATCTCAACAAGAGTTCTGTTCTTGCGCTCCACGACACCATTTTGCTGAGGAGTATAAGGAGCAGATAACTCATGAGTAATACCAAGTTCATCAAGATAGGCATGAATACCGGAATTCTTGAACTCAGTTCCATTGTCACTTCTGATATGCTTGATCTTCACACCAAAGTTGGTTGAAGCCCTAGAGGAAAATCGTTTGAAGACTTCCTGCACTTCATGTTTGTAAGTAACAATGTGTACCCATGTATATCGAGAATAATCATCAACAATGACAAAACCATATAGAGATGCATCATTAGTGACTGCTGAGTAATGATTAGGTCTGAAGAGGTCCATGTGAAGCAATTCGAATGGACGTGTAGTGGTCATGATAGTCTTCGCTGGATGCTTGGCCTTGGTCATTTTTCCAGCTTCACAGGCTCCGCATAAGTGATCCTTGAGGAATTTGACATTCTCAATGCCAATGACATGCTTCTTCTTTGCAAGCGTGTGCAAATTCCTCATGCCTGCATGACCAAGTCGTCGATGCCATAGCCAGCCTTCTGAAGCTTTTGCAAGTAGACATACGGCTGGTTGTGGTCCTGTAGAGAAATCAACAATATGCAAATCTCCTCTCCTAAAGCCTTCGAAGACTTTGGAATTGTCAGCTTCCATAATCACAACACAGCGATACTTGCCGAAGACTACAACCATATCAAGATCACAAAGCATTGAGACTGACATGAGATTGTATCCTAAGGACTCAACAAGCATGACTTTGTCCATGTGTTTATCCTTAGAGATAGCAACCTTACCAGGACCCAATACCTGACTTTTGCCTTTGTCAGCAAAGATGATATGCTTCAGAGGTGACGGTGATAAGGGAGCATCCATCAATAGATTCTTGTCACCAGTCATGTGATTCGTACATCCACTATCGAGGACCCATTCAGTAGTTTTGGGTTGATCATCCTGCAGATGAATTAGTGTAGCTTACAATCTCATATGCTTCATCAGTGAAGAATATGATATCAAGTTCATCAGATGAATTTCATCAAGCAGTAAACAGATATAGCAGTATGAGGACGTGTGAAATGAAAGTTCATTTCATCATGATTCGCCTGCGTCCATTCAGGCATTTTCGTCAGGTCCCCAGCAAATTCTTCAGATGTTAGAGCACGTCTGGCGACCTGACCCTGCAGAAGGGATTAGTTCTTTTTCTTCACCACCCACATCTGAAGGGGTGGCAAAGAGTTCATCACTCTGCGAGCACCATATGAGAATGGTGGCAAAGATGCCAAACCATTTCATTTCACATAAGAGGGGTTAGGGTAAGCATATGAATAAGCAGAGAAATTCTTCGAGGACTTATGAACATAATGGTTTGAAGAATAATGCACATATTCATAGCCCTTAGCTCTACCCTGCGAGACAGAGTTGTTAGCACGATGATAATCATATGAGGACTTTGATCCTTTTGAGGAATTAGATCCATATGAAGAATTTGGTCCATATGAAAAATTCGATCTGGGGTTCCTGTTCTTCACAGGTGGTGTCATGAGGACATTCACCTGAAGACTTTCAACATAACTTTTGGGAACCCAGATTTTCTTCATAGGGGAACCGTTCCTGTAGTTAGTGCCAACATATCTAGCAAATACTTCACCATTCTGATTTTTGAACAGTTTATAGTTGGAGTCAAATGACTCATCAGAAGAATGAGGAGATTCACATGTAAAGCCACATAAGTTAGATGGATCAACTGGAGGTCCCTTTGCAGCAACCCATGAGGTTTTGGGGTACTGCTCAGGCTTCCAATATGTTCCATCAGCATTGAGTTTCCTCTCAAAGGCAATACCCTCTTTCCTAGGGTTTCTGTTGAGGATCTGCTTTTTAAGCACATCACAAAGAGTCTGATGCCCTTTGAGGCTTTTGTACATGCCTGTCATGTACAATTCCTTTAGCCCTGCATTGTTAGTGATACTAGCAATGTCCTCAGATGAGGAATTAGTGATAGCAGAGGCAGATGAAGAATTTGTAACAGTTGAAGCATTTGAACATTCAGGTGAAGAATTAGCAGATTCACGTTCAGTGCACTTTAAGCATGGAGGAACAAATCCTTCCTGAGAAGCGCTGATTTGTTGAGCTAGTAATGAATCGCGCTCCTTCTGAAGATCTTCATAACACATTCTTAGCTTTTCAAGATCTTCCTTTCTTTGAAGAGATTCAGAGGAAAGCTTTTCATGGTCTTGCTTTTCTTGAAGAAATTCATAAGAAAGTTTCTCATGATCAGATAAGAGAGTGTTATGATGACTTTGAAGGTTGTCAAACCTAGACTGAAGTCTCTTAAGATTTCCAGTCAGGGCTTTAGTGCGATCTATTTCTTCACCCAACATATCATCACTTTTGTCTAGCATGTTTTGAACCTTTTCAAAAGCCCGTAGTTGTTTCACAGCAATCTTAGCAAGTTTAGAGTAGCTGGGCTTGAGATCCTCATCAGATTCATTTTCACTAGATTCAGAGGAGTTGTATTTGAGTACCTTTGCACCTTTTGCCATGAAGCAATAGGTGGGAGCGTAGTCATCATTATCTTCATCAGGCTTGTCGGTTGAGTCAGTTTCTTCAGTGTTGAAGATGGACTTGCTAACGAAAGCAGTAGCGAAGGCCAGACTCGCCACACCAGATTCGGATTCTTCAGATGCCTCCTCTTCATCATTTTCCTCAGATTCAGCTTCAGAGTCCATTTCCTTGCCAATGAATGCCCGAGCCTTCTTGGAGCTGCTCTTCTTGTGAGATGAAGACTTCGAGGATTTTGATGACGAAGATTTTGACGATTTCTTCTTCTTCTTTGCATCATCAGAACTGTAATCCTTGTATTTCTTCTTCTTCATTTCCTTTTCCCACTGAGGCAATCTTGGATATAGTGGCCAGGTTTCTTGCATTTGTGGCACGACCTTCTCTTATAGTCACTGGATGAGGAATCACTGCTTCTTGAGGATTTTCCAAAGCGACCACATCTTGAGAACTTCTGGAATTTCTTCACGAGCAGTGCTAGCTCCTGGCTCAATTCTTCAGGATCACCAAGGCTACTACCAGAATCCTCATATTGAGAGTCAGACACAGCCTTGGCCTTCAGGGCACGTGGTTTGCCATAGTTTGAACCATAGAGATCTCTCTTTTCACCAAGCTGGAACTCGTGAGTATTTAGCCTTTCGAGGATATCGGCAGGATCAAGAGACTTGTAGTCAGCACGTTCTTGTATCATCAGTCCCAGAGTATCAAATGAGGAATCAAGCGATCTCAACAGTTTCTTCACCACTTCATGATCAGTGATGTCAGTGGCACCGAGGGCTTGAAGCTCATTTGAGATGTCAGTGAGGCGATCAAAGGTTTGTTGGACATTTTCATTGTCGAGTCTTTTGAAGTGGTTGAAGAGATTCCAAAGAACATCAACTCGAGAGTCACGCTGAGTTGAAACTCCTTCATTTACTTTGGACAGCCTATCCCAGATAAGCTTAGCAGTTTCCAAAGCACTCACTCTTCCATACTGTCCTTTGCTCAGATGGCCACATATGATATTCTTCGCTTGAGAATCGAGTTGCTTGAATCTCTTCACATCGGTAGCGTTCAGTGAGGGTGAGACAGAGGGAACACCATTTTCCACAACATACCAGAGATCGTTATCAATTGCCTCAAGATACATTCGCATCTTGTTCTTCTAGTAGGGGTAGTCCATCCCATCAAAGGTAGGACACCCAGCCGAGACCTTGATCATACCTGCGGTCGACATAACTAAAACTCCAGGCGGTTAGACCAAAATCACACAGAACAAGGGAGTACCTTGCTCTGATACCAATTGAAAGTGCGTTATATCGACTAGAGGGGGGGTGAATAGCGATTTTTACAAATTCTTCACTGAGGAATTTGCTGGTGAGGAAATTCCTTAGCGAAGAACTACTTGCAGCGGAATAAGTACTCAGAAGTAAGCATAACAGAATACAAGCATGGTCATCATGATGAAATGAAGACAAGCACAGAGTACAGAAAGCGTAATCACAGGATAACACAAGATGAAGACAAACAGACTGAAGAAATTGAACTGAGGAAATTGAGAAAGTCTTCAGTCAAAGTCTTCAAGCATAGATATGAATAAACATTCAACACAGTAATGAGGAAATGAAAGGGTTGAGGAGATAGAACCAGTTAGTTGGTGAAGACAATGATTTGGTAAACCAGTTCCAACTGCTGTCTCAGTTGTACGTCTGGTTGGAGCGGCTGAGTATTTAAACTCGAGGACACGCAGTCCCGGACACCCAATCTCTGAGCCGCAACTCAGGACACCCAGTCCTCACCATATTCTCCTTGAACTAAGACCACACAGACCTCGTCCAATCACTCGTGGTAAGTCTTCAGGTGACTTCCAAACCTTCACAGACTTGGTCACTCGGCGATCCACAATTCCTCTTGGATGCTCTAGACCTTGACGCCTAACCATCTGGAAGAAGCACAGTCTTCAAAGGTAACAAGCGTCGGATCGACGCAGGATCAATTTCTTCAGTGATGCTCAATCACTTTGGGTTTGTGGGGGTTTGGTTTTGGGATTTTCCCCACTCGATGATTTTCGCTCAAAGTCCTCGGAGGATGGTTTGCTCTCAAATGACAAGTGTCAAGTTCTCTCGGAGCAGCCAACCAACTAGTGGTTGTAGGGGGCGGCTATTTATAGCCTAGGGAGCAGCCCGACATGATAAGACATAAATGCCCTGCAATGATATGACCGTTAGGTGGATAAGATATTTTGGGACAGCCGGCGCGCAGCACAACAACAGTCGGAAATTTGACTCTCAAATTCCTCAGGGCTATCATGTTCCTCACTGTGTAGGCAATTCGCACTGGCGAATTCCTAACTCCTCAGTTAGAGCAAAGTCCTCAGTGACCAGAAGAACTGAGTCTCTGTCACTGAAGAAAATGACTGAACTGTATGAGATTTCCAATGGCTTCACTCGAAGGGATTGGTAGGTGTAGGATTTTGAGTTGAGCATCACATGGAATTTTTTCCTTAGTATTTCCTCGACCCCCTTTAACAGTACGGTGTTTCCTATGACTCAAGAAAGAGAAAATGAAACTACGAAAGCAAAAGTCTTCGCGCTTCATGTTCCTCAAGTGAATATCAAGTCTTCAAGGTCACACCATTTTCTTCACTTTCAAAGTCTTCAGAAAGTGTTCAGAATACCAAAGTCTTCAGTCGAAGAACTTCTTTTTAGGGGTCGACTTTCTCTGTAAATATCAAACTCCTCATAGACTTATAGACCTGTGTACACTCACAAACGCATCAGTCCGTTAACCTATAAGTCTTCAATACACCAAAATCATTAAGGGGCACTAGATGGACTTACAATGTGTACATTTACCACGCGCACAATTTCTTTGGTTTGTGTCTCTTTTGTGTAGGTACCCATGAATACTTGTCAACCTCGCAATCCCACGAGTTGACAAAACAAGCTCTAGAGAACAACGATGATTTGGGATCTCATGGATCATTTTTCCCACCGCTCTCTTCACGCAAAGACTTCGCGCATTTCTTCTACATGGCCCTCACTTGGATTTGGGTTATTGTTCATTACATATCATATGCCCATCTTGCCATGTTCACTTTGCATGATATGCTCATTCCTATGCCTTTGCCATGCATTTGTGACCCATGCTTTGCATTATACATGTTGATTGACTATAGCATTTGTATGTGTATTTGCAAGCTTGGTGGAGACTTGCTTGTTATTGCCATGTTCCATTTATGACCCATTCCTATGATGATACTATGATCTTGCTTTGTTCTCGTGCTTGCGATATGTCATGTGCATTACCTATGCCTATTTGCTCACATGACATGATTGCCATGATTTACTCTAGTGTGTTGCATCTTCACTCCACTAGTTTGCACGATTTGATTACTATGCTTGCTTATGTTGCATCACCAATGACTCATACTTTCTCATTTCATGCGGTTGATGACAATCATCTATATGCTTTGCACATGATTCATATTGCTTCTTGTCATATATCTCCATGTGCTGCCTCTCTCATGCTAGATGATTTGCCATGTATTGAGTGCAACAATGATTCTCTTCTTGTTCATGATATTGCCCCCATAGCATTCTCTCATATGTTTGGAGATTTTGACATACTCCTTGTGAAGCATGCTTGTCTTCCCTCTTTGCACCATATACCTAGTGCCATGAATATAGCCATTGTTGCCTCATATTATTCATGCACTTGTGCTTCTAATGGTTATGTGCAAGAGTAGAGAACCATCATGATGGATGATGTGTTTGTCTACCATGCGCATACTTTCTTTGTTTTGTTTTGTGCATGTGTAGGATACTTGGACTTTGTGTCGACTTCCACTTCACGTGAGTTGACCATTCGAGCTCTTAAGAGCGAACCTCATACATTCTACCACGACTCGCTTCTACACCACATTTCCTACCACTTCGCCATTGTGAAGAATGCACAAGGACATGCTTTCAAGGTGACATCCTTCTTGAGCTTGGATATTGTGGATCATACTTCATGTGTTGCTTGCACCATTTGCACGCATGTTCGAGATATTGCTTGCACCCATGATAACCACATTTCCATGCTTCATGATATATATACCTTGTGTGTTGCATCCAATTCTTGGACTACTCGGTAATATCATATGGTTGGTGGCACCAAGATAATTTCTTCACATATGCCATGTTCCTTTGCTTGCCACATGATTCACTTGATTTCCTCACACATGATGAACAATTGCTCTTTCTATTGTGTTGAGTGCCACACTATATTCACTACACCCTATACACGTTATGTTTGTATTGTCTTGCACTTGACCCATGTGTTTAGACACTTCATTTTATTTGGTGTTGTGAATCCTTCTTATGCCTACCATAGACCTTTCATTGAGCAATTTGTGAATGCTTGCTATGACCTCGAGGTAGATGCTTATGCTCTTGTCACACATATTTGCATCTCTACCTCACATTTACATGCTTGTTCCCATGATATTTTTGCTTGTTCTCGATTGATATGCTTACATGCCATGTCACAATCCTTTGTCACACCCTATGCTATGCTTGATGACAACACTTGTTTGGTGAATCACCTCTTGAATGCTTGGTTTTACACTAACGCTAACCACATTTGTTTTTCCAAGTGTTTGTTCTATTTTCTCCTTTTGAAGGAATCACAAGATGGTGCGACATGGGAGAGTGCCCATTTCGAGCTTCAAGATGACGAGAACTTGGTGATTGACCAATCCTACACAGCGACGCCATCTCTTTCCCATGGTGATTTGGTTTTCGATCCGAGGTCGGATCTTTCCCAAGGGGGAGGGGATGATGCGGAGCATCCTACGGACATCACCATGTCAAGAGTTCGTTTGGCAAGTGACACGTGCGACCTCTACTTCTCATACATAAAGGTGAATCTCCTCCTTTACATGTGTTCACTTGACCCCTTCAATGATGGTATACTACTTGACACTCCTCTCGTGTGCATACATAGGTATTGTCGGAACATCATGGACGAGGAGGAGTGCGAGCACAAGTGTACAACTACACCATCCGCGAGTGAGGCATGGAAGAGAAGGAAGAAGAGGACCCGCCCGGTCGGGAACGAGCGGTACTACCGCCAACACTAGGCGGTACTACCGCTGAAGGCACACCGGCGGTACAACCGGTCGACTACCGCCCAACTACCGGCCCATCTTCTGTATTCGAGCGGTGCAAGATCGGTACAGCCCCGGTTCTTCCCCCCAGCTGCGACTAGACCGGTACAACCGGCCCTACCACCGGTACAACCACTCCCTACCTTCGCGAGCACCCCCAGAAACTGGTACCTGAGCTCCTAGCGGTACAACCGCCACATAACCAGTACAACCGCCCTGCCTGTTATATATACTTGCCCCTTAGCTCCCTACTAGGGTTAGCAAAGTGATAGCTCATTTGTATGTGAGCTTTGCTCCTACCTATCTCTACTCTTGAGAGAGAGAGACCACTACTCCATTGGAGGCCAAGAAATCCATCTAGGAGAAGATCCTACGGGATATCATCAAGACCCCCTCGTGGGAAGATCCATCTAGGATATCATCAAGACCTCCTCTTGGAGATGAACCTTACCTTGTATCTTTCCCTTTGTTGTTCATGTACCTTGTGGATCTTGTGTGTTTGATTGTCTAGTGGATGTGTGATCTGACTTGTTCTTGAGTGTTTCCCTTGTGATTTCTCTCCGTTCTTCCCCGCATTCATCGTGTTCTTCGAGGGATCCCACTCCAAACGTGAAAGATCGGCCTACACCGGGTTTGCCTCGTATCGGGCTTCCTCTCGTGCTGCAGCTTCGTTCGCTCTGCTGCATCCTGCTGGCCTTGGTGGTGGCGGTTGGCGGGCCGCCTCCGCCAATTTCTTCACCATCGCCTTCGTCTGCACCCACCTGCCCCCGTTAGGCTACCTCTCCTGGAGCCCAACGGAGTGAGGCTGGGTTCTGCCCAGGCGCTCCTTTTGCCCTCTGCACTTCCTACCGCAATACCTAGGAGGGGGGCAAGAAATGGCATCATGGGGCACTTATCTTTTTTCATTCTTAAATCTGTTAGCATTTGCCAAATTTTAGTTCAAATAATGTAACCTCTTGAATCCATGTTTGTGTCCTGTAAGGTATGTACTTGTTTGATCTGCATGTTTAATGAAAAAGATGAACCTTGCCGAGGAATCATGCATGTGTATGTCCATGTAGAGGTGGGATGCCTCTATATTTTTAAATAAACAAGTTGACGCCTACCGGGCACAAACTGTAAAGAGGGACCAACCCCCTGTCGGCCCTTATCCATTAGAGGCTACTGCGACCACCCTGACCGAAGCAGCGTTCGAGTCAAAGGGTGGGAGCACCTAAGATTCAAAGGAGTAGGAGGGTTTTCTTCGCACAACTTCTCACTTATAGAACATGTATGGATAAGAGGAAGAACTTATCTCTTTAGCTTGTCGGAGACCGCAGTGCTTCTTGTCTTGTTATCTCCTTCTCGAGGACTTAGTCCATGGCAGGAGCCTGCAATTTATGCATATGAAGATGATGCCAGATGCAATCTGATCTACATGAACATGCGATGCTCATGATATGCTTATGCATGCATGCAACTTGTCAGGGGGCCCCTAGCGCTTCATTTATTTCTTTGTTGCTTAGGGTCTGCGCCCGGCTTTGTACAAGGGGTTACATGCAATTGAGGCAAGGCATGTACAAAAGAGTGGTTGCCGAGAAGGGATCGACAGCCGCACCTTACGGGTAGAACTTGTGGAGATGCTCAATATTCCATGAGTTTTGCAATTGAATGCCAACTCTGGTCTCCAGATGGACTGTGCCAGGTTTGGTGACTCGTACAACCCGGTAAGGGCCTTCCCACTTTGGTGACAACTTGTTTGCACCTTTGGCGGACTGAACGCGCCTAAGGACAAGGTCACCTTCCTCAAAACACCGGGCATGAACCCTACGGCTGTGATAGCGACGCAGGACTTGCTGGTAGCATGCAGCATGCGTTGTAGCTCGGAGACGGTTCTCCTCGAGAAGCACAGCGTCGTCACACTGGTGTTGTTCCTGCGCTACTTCATTGTAGGCAAGTACTCAAGGTGACCCATAAATGAGTTCAGTGGGGATAACTGCTTCTGCCCCATGGACTAGGGAGTAGGGAGTCTGCACGCACCTCGATTTGGTGTCATTCTGAGGGACCAAAGAACCACTGGCAACTCACCGATCCACTGCCTTCCGCACTTCAGTAGCTAAACATTCTTGTTTTGAGGCCCCAAAACACTTCAACATTCGCCCTCTCAGCTTGTCCATTGCTTCTGGGATGTGCAATAGAGGAAAATGAGATCTTGCTTCTGAGGGCATGAACATATTGCGTGAAGGCGTGGCTCGTGAATTGGGTGCTGTTGTCAGTGATGATCCGGGCAGGAACCCCGAAGCGGCACACCAAATCTTTCAAGAACTTGATAGCTGACTAAGAAGTCACCTTTCTCACGGCAGCTACTTCCGGCCACTTTGTAAACTTGTCGACTGAAACGAACAAGAATTCAAAGACCACGTGATATGTCTCCAACGTATCTATAATTTTTTATTGTTCCATGCTATTATATTATCCATTTAGGATGTTTTATATGCATTTATATGCTGTTTTATATGATTTTGGGGACTAACTTATTAACATAGAGCCCAGTGCCAGTTTCTGTTTTTTCCTTATTTTTGAGTTTTACAGAAAAGGAATACCAAACGGAGTCCAATTAATGTGCCAATTTTTGATGATTTTTATGGACCAAAAGAAGCCCCCGGAGTAAAAGAGTTGGGCTAGAAGAGTCCCGAGCCGTCCACAAGGGTGGAGGGCGAGCCCTACCCCCCTGGGCGCGCCCCCTGCCTCGTGGACGACTCGGAGACCCCCTTGTCATGAGACCGACGCCAAAAATTCCTATAAATACCCAAACCTCTAGAAAATAACCTAGATCGGGAGTACCACCGCCGCAAGCCTCTGTAGCATCCAAAAACCAATCGGGACCCTGTTCCGGCACCCTGCCGGAGGGGGGAACCATCACCGGTGGCCATCTTCGTCATCCCAGCGCTCTTCATGACGAGGAGGGAGTAGTTCACCCTCGGGGCTGAGGGTATGTACCAGTAGCTATGTGTTTGATTTCTCTCTCTATCCCTCGTGTTCTTGATTTGGCACGATCTTGATGTATCGCAAGCTTTGCTATTATAGTTGGATCTTATGATGTTTCTCCCCCTCTACTCTCTTGTAATGGATTGAGTTTTCCCTTTGAAGTTATCTTATCGGATTGAGTCTTTAAGGATTTGAGAACACTTGATGTATGTCTTGCCGTGCTTATCTGTGGTGATAATGGGATATTCACGTGATCTACTTGATGTATGTTTTGGTGATCAACTTGCGGGTTCAATGAACTTATGCATAGGGGTTGGCACACGTTTTCGTCTTGACTCTCCGGTAGAAACTTTGGGGCACTCTTGAAGTACTTTGTGTTGGTTGAATAGATGAATCTGAGATTGTGTGATGCATATCGTATAATCATGCCCACGGATACTTGAGGTGACACTGGAATATCTAGGTAACATTAGGGATTTGGTTGATTTGTGTCTTAAGGTGTTATTCTAGTACGAACTCTAGGATACATCGATAGGAAAGAATAGCTTCGTGTTATTTTACTACGGACTCTTGAATAGATCGATCAGAAAGAATAACTTTGAGGTGGTTTCGTACCCTACAATAATCTCTTCGTTTGTTCTCCACTATTAATGACTTTGGAGTGACTCTTTGTTGCATGTTGAGGGATAGTTATATGATCCAATTATGTTATTATTGTTGAGAGAACTTGCACTAGTGAAAGTATGAATCTTAGGCCTTGTTTCCTACCATTGCCGTTTACGCTCACTTTTATCACTTGCTACCTTGCTGGTTTTATATTTTCAGATTACAAAAACCTATATCTACCATCCATATTGCACTTGTATCACCATCTCTTTGCCGAACTAGTGCACCTATACAATTTACCATTGTATTGGGTGTGTTGGGGACACAAGAGACTCTTTGTTATTTGGTTGCAGGGTTGTTTGAGAGAAACCATCTTCATCCTACGCCTCCCACAGATTGATAAACCTTAGGTCATCCACTTGAGGGAAATTTTCTACTGTCCAACAAACCTCTGCACTTGGAGGCCCAACAACGTCTACAAGAAGGAGGTTGTGTAGTAGACATCAAGCTCTTTATAGCGCCGTTGCAGGGGAGGTGAGTGCTTGAAGGTATATCTTTAGATCAAGCAATCGAATCTTTTAGTTTCTTGTTTTATCACCAGTTTAGTTTATAAAATAAAACTACGAAAAATGGAATTGAGTTTGCCTCATACGCTTCATCTTTTTAATATCTTTTGTGAGAATGATGGAAAGGAAAATTGTGCTCAATTGCTAGAAGAAGAATGCATTGAAATGTTTGGTACTAGATCTTTGTATGATGCGCATGATTGCAATGTTGTTAGTATGAATTCCTTGAATATCCATGATGCTAATGATATGCAAATCCACAAGCTTGGGGATGTTATGTTTGATGAATATGATATTTTTTGTCCCCCAAGTTTTGATGAGAAAATTTCTTATGATGAAAGCATGCCTCCTATTTATGATGATCATTGTGATGATACATATGCCATAAAGAATAAAATATAACCATGAAACTTGTCATCATGATTTTAATTTTTAATTGTATTATGCTTCACATGATAGTTATTTTGTTGAGTTTGCTCCCACTACTATTCATGAGAAGAAATTTGCTTATGTGGAGAGCAATAAAAATTCTATGCTTGTAGATCATAAAAAAATGCTTTATGTGATGGTTATATTGTTGAATTCATTCATGATGCTACTGAAAATTATTATGAGGGAGGAATATATGCTTGTAGGAATTGCAATAATATCAAGTTTCCTCTCTATGTGCTTAAAGTTTTAAAGTTATGCTTGTTTTGCCTTCCTATGCTAGTTGATTATTGATCCCATAAATTGTTTGCTCGCAAAATCCCTATGCATAGGAAGTGGGTTAGACTTAAATGTACTTGCCATATGTTTCATGATGCTCTCTTTATGTTTCAATACTTATCTTTTATGTGAGCATCATTGTCATCATCATGCCTAGCTAGAAAGGCATTAAAGAAAAGCGCTTGTTGGGAGACAACCCAATATATACCCTTACTGTTTTTGTGTGTACACATAATTATGCTACTGTACCAATCATGTTTTATAGCTTTTTTCATTAAAGTGCCAAGTAAGACCTTTAGGATAGCTTACGGTGATAGTTGTGTTGATCCTGCTGAAAATCAGAAATTTTTGCGCTCAGTAAATTAGTTTTATAATTCACAGGAACGTGATTTTGATCTGATTCTTTTAGCTCTGGATTGGCACACAAATTGTTGAGGTTTTCCTAATTTGGTAGGATTTTTGGAGTTACAGAAGTATTCGAGAGTTATATATTTGATGCGGAGCATCCTTCGATCATCCCCATGGACACTACTTTGACTACAAAAGCTCCAAGTGGACCCATGACAAGACCTCCAACACGTGCTATTCAATCCGAGGTTAACTCTCTCCTTGTTGAACTTTCCTTTGACCCACTTGAGACATGGCTACTACCTCAAACGGAGATGCTTTGTGTGCTTAGGTACCAAAGAACCAACCTAGAAGAAGCTACGGTACAAGATGGACGTCGAGAGCAAGAGGAGAAGCTACCCAGCCTGGAATGGGCGGTACTACCGCCCACGCCAAGCGGTACTGCCGCTGAACCCAGCCAAGCGGCACTACCACCCTACATCCGCCCTTCTTCCGCTGAACCCGACAAACTCCTGTGATCGAACGGCTCTAGAGCGGCACTACCTCCCCTCCAAGCGGTACTACCGCTGAAGCTCTACAAGCGGTACTACTGCCCGAGGGTCCGGTACTACCGCCCTGCCTGGATGCAGCGTATCCGGGCCGAGGCCCATGTACTCGTTTCGCCCCTTTCTTACCCCTTCAAAGGCTTGGACTATAAATAGACCTTCCCCTCGTCCTTTCTAGGGTTAGCATTGGTTTAGCTCATTTGAGATAGAGCATTGCTCATCTGTACTGGATCTACTCCTCGTGAGGGACCGCACCTCTTCGGAGAAGATCCATCCGGATTCAAGGCCTCCATCCGAAGAAGACAATCAAGACCTCCTCACGGATAATAACAGTTACTCTTGTATCATCCTTTGTTGACTTTGGATCTCGTGTTACTTTGTGCCTCGATGATCTAGCACTTGTGTGATCAATTTCGTGTCGATTGAGTGTTTCTCTTGTTTTCCCCTCGTGATTTCCCTCGTGTTCTTCCGCGCGTTCTTCGTGTTCCCCTTAGGATCCTCTCCAAACATGAAAGATCGGACCCATAGGGTTCTGCCCTACATCATCTTGGTATCATGAGCCACGTTGATCACGTTTTTGGAGCCTCTACCTCGTGTTTTCTAGCTTGATTTTGTTGTTTTCGTCCTAAATCCGAAAATCCCCACCAAAATAGCCCCAATTTTTTTTTGTGATTTGTTGGTTTGATGATGTTTTGTTGATTTTGATTAGTGGATTTGCTTGGTTTCCAGTGGATCCAGCACCCCCCCAATTTTCTCCTCTTTCCATCCATGAAATCCATCCAATTTCCCCCCCGAAATCATCCTTTTCCGCCCCAAAATCGCCCTGATTTTCGATTTTGCGAATTTTTCCTGACACGAGCGGTACTACCGCCCCCCAAGCGGTACTACCACTGAGCGCCACAAGCGGTACTACCGCCCTCCCAAGCGGCACAACAGCTCCACTACGGGCAGCAACAACTCCTTCCGCGCGACCCTTTTGCTGCCTAGTTTCGCCCAATTTTTACCCCGGCGCCCATGCATATTTCCGCATACCACCACCACTTTCAGCAAACACAACCACCGCTCACCGCTACCTCCTATGACGACGTTGACACGTTTTGGTCTCTGAGATTTTGGGTCGTGGTTCACGTGTCCTATTGTGTTTCGGCTATATAGGTACGGTTTGACGTCAACAACAACACCGCTCATCTCCATCGACTACTCATCATTGCCAAGGACGGTAACCTCGACGACATCTTTGTCATACCTTGCCATTGCATTGATAACCATCATGGCCCATCTTTTGCGTTGCTTACCCATCGAGACTAGCCATTGAGTTTTGCCGGCAACGTGCATACATACCATAACATCGTGGTGCATATCTTGGCATCAGCTTTTGTGTCACAAAGTTGTGATCGCATACACAATTGCTATCTTGGTTCGTGAAGTTTTGCATGAGAAAAGAGCTCAAAAGAGAAAGAGCCAAACAAGCTTTTAAGCAAAACAGAAAGATAAGCAAAGAGCTTATAAGCAAGAACCATAGCATCATACTACATTAAGATTGTCATATTCGATCATCTTGGATCATGTCACCAAAATACCATACATATAGCATACTTGGGATAGATATCATTGCATTTTTGCCTAGTAGGTTGTGCACAAGCTCCATATCCGCCTATTGTGCAATCGTGATATCGTCTCTCTAGTATTGTGCAACAAGAGCATTTTCGTGGACTCCACATTTTGGCTCAATTTTGGTTTGTACAATCCCACTTATCTATTTGTGTGTGTGTTTTTGTGTACCACTACTTGCTTGGTATACTTGTTGCATTTGCGAATTTGCGAATCTTTTTCAACACCTTTGAGTCAAACTAACAATTGCATCAAATTTTATGCTACCATCCTAACCAAGCTCTACCATAAGCTTTTACTTGTGTAGGTGTGAGAACCGACAAGAATTGGTCCCAGGAGTGCTATTTCATTGTCCGCATTTGAGTGAACTTGATTCATTGTCAACATCGGTCAAGGTACATTTGGTATAAGTTCTTCTCCTTCTCACACTCACATTTTTCTTGGAATGATGGATAGGCCAAGTACTTGTACCAACCCACTCTTCATCGAGCAAGACGACGACATGTCATCATTTGTCACCAAGAGCCACCTCTTTGGTGCACAACGAGCGTTGCATCAAGAGCAATAAGCTATGACCGACCGCATCGACAACCTCGCCACCGACTTGCGACTCTCCGAGCAATGTACCAAGGACTACTTCGACAACAAGCTCGACGCTCAAAGCAAGATAATGATGCAAGAATGGACGAGATCCGCGCCTTGTTGGTGAACCGTCCTCCTTCAAATTCTTCATACTCAAGACGGAGCCGCTCAAGTCGACACTCCGACGACTCCTTCTCCGGCTCAAGTACACCGTCATCAAACACTCTTCGACGAGCCACACGTCAAGACCGTCATGCATCTCGCAATCCGCTACACGACAAGCATTCACAAGAGCAAGTCGATGAGCAAGTACTTCGTCCTCCACCACATCAAGTTGCGTTTGCTTAAGCTCAAGAACGACAACAACAACGGCACCAAGAGGAAGAACGAGCGCGTCTACACCAAGAGGAAGAAGATGCCGAGGCTCAACGTCTTCAACAACAACAACGTGAAGCGAAAGCTCTTGAGGCGCAACGTGCCCTTCAAGAATCAAGACGAGCCATCGCCAACCGCAATCGTGAACGGCGCAATCAAGAGGAAGCCCTTCGAGAAGAAATCCAAGAGAGGAACTACCAACCGCGAGTGCAACGTCAAGTTCCTCAAGCTCCTCCACAAGCTCATCAAGCTACACCTCAACCTCAAGTTCAACAAGAGCAACTTGATCATGGACTTCCTCCATGCCAAGAGCATCATGAGGATGATTACCCTCCATGTCAAGGGCTTCATCATCACCATCGCCAACAACACAATGAAGAGCAACGCTACGGCAAGCTAAAATTCACCATGCCCAAGTTCAATGGAAGCAATGACCCTGAAGCGTTGGGGAACGTAGCAGAAATTCAACATTTTCTATGCATCACCAAGATCAATCTATGGAGTAACTAGCAACGAGAGAGAGGCGAGTGCATCTTCATACCCTTGAAGATCGCGATGCGGAAGCGTTGCAAGAACGCGGTTGGTGGAGTCGTTCACTAAGCGATTCAGATCGCAGCCGAATCCGATCTAAGCACCGAACAATGGTGCCTCCGCGTTCAACACACGTACAGCCTGGGGACGTCTCCTCCTTCTTGATCCAGCAAGGGGAGAGGAGAAGTTGAGGGAAAGCTTCGACAGCACGACGGCGTGGTGGTGGAGCTTGCAGTTCTCCGGCAGAGCTTCGCCAAGCACTACTACGGAGGAGGAGGTGTTGGGGAGGGAGAGGGCTGCGCCAGGGGAAAGGGTGAAGCTCCCATGCGCCTCCCCACTATATATAGGGGTGGAGGGTGCTGGTTTCTTGCCCTCCAAGTCCATTGGGGCATTGGCAAAGGTGGGAGGAAAGAAATCCCATCATTTCCTTCCCCACCGATTGTTATCCCCCTTTTTTAGGGATCTTGATCTTATCCCTTCGGGATATGATCTTATTCCTTCTAAGGGGGGATCTTGGTGCGCCTTGACCAGGGGTGTGGGGCCTTGCCCCCACTACCCACGTTCATGTGGGTCCCCCTAGGCAGGTGGGCCCACTCCGGAACCTTCTAGAACCTTCTCGATACAATACCGAAAAATCCCGAATGTTTTCCGGTGGCCAAAATAGGACTTCCCATATATAAATCTTTACCTCCGGACCATTCCGGAACTCCTCGTGACGTTCGGGATCTCATCCGGGACTCCGAACAACATTCGTTAACTACACACTAATTCCCATAACAACTCTACCATCACCGAACCTTAAGTGTGTAGACCCTACGGGTTCGGGAATCATGCAGACATGACCGAGACAGCTCTCTGGCCAATAACCAACAACGGGATCTGGATACCCATGTTGGCTCCCACATGTTCCACGATGATCTCATCGGATGAACCACGATGTCAAGGATTCAAGCAATCCCATATACAATTCCCTTTGTCAATCGGTACGTTACTTGCCCGAGATTCGATCGTCGGTATCCCAATACCTCATTCAATCTCGTTACCGGCAAGTCACTTTACTCATTCCGTAATGCATGATCCCATGGCTAACTACTTAGTCACATTGAGCTCATTATGATGATGCATTACCGAGTGGGCCCAGAGATACCTCTCCGTCACACGGAGTGACAAATCCCATTCCCAACTTGTGCCAACCCAACAGACACTTTCCGAGATACCCGTAGTGCACCTTTATAGACACCCAGTTATGTTGTGACGTTTGGCACACCCAAAGCATTCCTACGGTATCCGGGAGTTGCACAATCTCATGGTCTAAGGAAATGATACTTGACATTACAAAAGCTTTTAGCAAACGAACTACACGATCTTGTGCTATGCTTAGGATTGGGTCTTGTCCATCACATCATTCTCCTAATGATGTGATCCCGTTATCAGTGACATCCAATGTCCATGGTCAGGAAACCATAACCATCTATTGATCAACGAGCTAGTCAACTAGAGGCTCACTAGGGACATGTTGTGGTCTATGTATTCACACATGTATTACGGTTTCCAGTTAATACAATTATAGCATGAACAATAGACAATTATCATGAACAAGGAAATATAATAATAACCATTTTATTATTTCCTCTAGGGCATATTTCCAATAGTCTCCCACTTGCACTAGAGTCAATAATCTAGTTCACATCACTATGTGATCGTAATGAATCCAACACCCATGGGGTTTGATCATATCTCGCTTGTGAGAGAGGTTATTAGTCAATGGGTCTGAACCTTTTAGATCCATGTGTGCTTTACAAATCTCTATGTCATCTTGTAGATGCAGCTACCACGCACTATTTGGAACTATTCCAAATAACTGTTCTACTATATGAATCCGGTTTACTATTCAGAGTCATCCAGATTAGTGTCAAAGTTTGCATCGACGTAACCCTTTACGACGAACTATTTTACCACCTCCATAATCGAGAAAAATTCCTTAGTCCACTAGTCACTAAGGATAACTTTGACCGCTGTCCTGTGATCCATTTCTGGATCACTCTTGTACCCCTTGACTGACTCATGGCAAGGCACACTTCAGGTGCAGTACACAACATAGCATACTGTAGAGCCTACGTCTAAAGAATAGGGGACGACCTTCGTCCTTTCTCTCTCTTTAGCCGTGGTCAGGTCTTGAGTCTTACTCAATACTCACACCTTATAACACAGCCAAGAACTCCTTCTTTGCCGATCTATTTTGAACTCCTTTAAAATCTTGTCATGGTGCGTATTCATTTGAAAGTACTATCAAGCGATTTTTGATCTATCCTTATAGATCTTGATGCTCAATGTTCAAGTATCTTAATCCAGGTTTTCCATTGAAAAACACTTTTCAAATAACCCTATATGCTTTCCAGAAATTCTACATCATTTCCGATCAACAATATGTCAACAACATATACTCATCAGAAATGCTATAGTGCTCCCACTCACTTCTTTGGAAATACAAGTTTCCAATACACTTCATATAAACCCAAAATCTTTGATCATCTCATCAAAGCATATATTCCAACTCCGAGATGCTTACTCCAGTCCTTAGAAGTATTGCTGGAGCTTTGCATACTTGTTAGCATCTTTTAGGATTGACAAAACCTTCTAGTTGTACCACATACAATCTTTCCTCAAGAAAATCGTTGAGGAAACAATGTTTTGACATCCTATCTGCAAGATTTCATAAATAATGTAGGAACTTCTAATATAATTTCAACAGACTCTTAGCATCGCTACGAGTGAGAAAGTCTCATCATAGTCAACTCCTTGAAATTGTCGGAAAACATCTTAATGACAAGTCGAGCTTTCTTAATGGTGATACTTACCATCATTGTCCGTCTTCCTTTTAAAATCCATCTGTGCCCAACAGCCTTACGACCATCAAGTAGTTCTTCCAAAGTCTATACTTTGGTTTCATACATGGATCCTCTCTCGGATTTTATGGCCTCGAGCCATTCATCGGAATCCGGGCCCACCATCGCTTCTCCATAGCTCGTAGGTTCATTGTTGTCTAGCAACATGACCTTCAAGACAGGATTACCGCACCACTCTGAAGCAGTACGCGTCCTTGTCGACCTACGAGGTTTGGTAGTGACTTGATCCGATGTTTCATGATCACTATCATCAGCTTCCACTTCAACTGGTGTAGGCACCACAAGAACAACTTCCTGTGCCCTCCTACACACTAGTTGAAGTGACGTTTCAATAACCTCATCAAGTCTCCACTATCCTCCCACTCAATTCTTTCGAGAGAAACTTTTCCTCAAGAAAGGACCCGATTCTAGAAACAATCCCTTTTGCTTCCGGATCTGAGACATGAGGTATACCCAACTATTTTTGGGTGTCCTATGAAGATGCGTTTATCCGCTTTGGGTTGAGCTTATCAGCCTGAAACTTTTTCACATAAGCGTCGCAGCCCGAAACTTTATAAGAAATGACAGCTTAGGTTTCTCTAAACCATAGTTCATACGGTGTCATCTTAATGGAATTGTGTGGTGCCCTATTAAAGTGAATGCGGTTGTGTCTAATGCTTAACCCATAAACGATAGTGTTAATTCGATAAGAGACATCATGGTATGCACCATATCCAATAGGGTGCAGTTATGATGTTCGGACACACCATCACACTACGGTGTTCCAGGCGGTATTAGTTGTGAAACAATTTCCACAATGTCTTAGTTGTGTACCAAAGTCGTAACTTAGATATTTATCTCTATGATCATATCATAGACATTTTATCCTCTTGTCACGATGATCTTCAACTTCACTCTGAAATTACTTGAACCTTTCAATAATTCAGATTTGTGTTTCATCAAGTAAATATACTAAGAATCTACTCAAATCATCTGTGAAGTAAGAGCATAACGATATTCACTGCGTGCCTCAGCACTCATTGGATTGCACACATCAAATGTATTACTTCCAACAAGTTGCTCTCTTGTTCCATCTCACTGAAAACGAGGCCTTTCAGTCATCTTGCCCATGTGGTATGATTTGCATGTCTCAAGTGATTCAAAAACAAGTGAGTCCAAACGATCCATCTGCATGGAGTTTCTTCATGCGTATATACCAATAGACGTGGTTCGCATGTCTCAATCTTTTCAAAAATGAGTGAGTCCAAAGATCCATCAATATGGAGCTTCTTCATGCGTTTTATACCAATATGACTTAAGTGGCAGTGCCACAAGTATGTGGTACTATCATTACTATCTTATATCTTTTGGCACGAACATGTGTATCACTACGATCGAGATTCAATAAACCATTCATTTTAGGTGCAAGACCGTTGAAGGTATTATTCAAATAAACAGAGTAACCATTATTCTCCTTAAATGAATAACCATATTGCGATAAACATAATCCAATCATGTTTATGCTCAACGCAAACACCAATCTCGATGGTAGAGGGAGCAGGCGATGCTTGATCACATCAACCTTGGAAACACTTCCAACACACATCGTCATCTCACCTTTAGCTAGTCTCCGTTTATTCCGTAGCTCTTTTATTTCGAGTTACTAACACTTAACAACCGAACCGGTATCTTAATACCCTGGTGCTACTAGGAGTACTAGTAAAGTACACATTTAATACAATGTATATCCAATATACTTCTGTCAACCTTGCGAGCCTTCTCATCTACAAAGTATCTAGGGTAGTTCTGCTTCAGTGACCATTCCCTCATTACAGAAGCACTTAGTCTCGGGTTTGGGTTCAACCCTGGGTTTCTTCACCAGAGCAACAACTGATTTGTCGTCTCATGAAGTATTCCTTCTTGCCCCTGCCCTTCTTGAAACTAGTGGTTTGACTAACCATCAACAATTGATGCTCCTACTCGATTTCTACTTTCATGGTGTCAAACATCGCGAATTGCTCAAGGATCATCATGTCTATCCCTGATATGTTATAGTTCATCACGAAGCTCTAATAGCTTGGTGGCAGTGACTATGGAGAACCATCACTATCTCATCTGGAAGATTAACTCCCGCTCGATTCAAGTGATTGTAGTACTCAGACAATCTGAGCACATGCTCAACGATTGAGCTTTTCTGCCTTAGTTTGCAGGTTAAGAAACTTGTCGGAGGTCTCATACCTCGTGACATGGGCACGAGCCTGAAATCCTAATTTCAGCTCTTGGAACATCTCATATGTTCTACGACGTTTCAAAAAATGTCTTCGCTGCCTCAATTCTAAACCGTTTAACATTACGCACTGAACTATCATGTAGTCATCAAAACGTGTATGTCAGATGTTCGCAACATCCACAAATGACGCTTGAGGTTCAGCACACTGAGCGGTGCATTAAGGACATAAGCCTTCTGTGCAGCAATGAGGACAATCCTCAGTATACGGACCCAGTCCGCATAATTGCTACTATTAACTTTCAACTAAAATTTTCTCTAGGAACATATCTTAAACAGTAGAACTAAAGTGCAAGCTACGACATAATTTGCAAAGTCCTTTTGACTATGTTCATGATAATTAAGTTCATCTAATGAACTCCCACTCAGATAGACATCCCTCTAGTCATCTAAGTGATACATGATCCGAGTCAACTAGGCCGTGTTCAATCATCACGTGAGACGGACTAGTCATCATCGGTGAACATCTCCATGTTCATCGTATCTACTATACGACTCATGTTCGACCTTTCGGTCTATTGTGTTCCGAGGCCATGTCTGTACATGCTAGGCTCGTCAAGTCAAGCTAAGTGTTTTGCATGTGTAAATCTTGCTTACACCCGTTGTATGTGAACGTTAGAATCTATCACACTCGATCATCACGTGGTGCTTCGAAACAACGAACTTTCGCAATGGTGCACAGTTAGGGGGAACACTTTCTTGAAATTTTAATGAGGGATCATCTCAATTATGCTACCGTCGTTCTAAGCAAATAAGATGTAAACATGACAAACATCACATGCAAATCATAAAGTGACATGATATGGCCAATATCATCTTGCGCCTTTGATCTCCATCTTGAGGCACGACATGATCACCTTCGTCACTGGCATGACACCATGATCTCCATCATCGTGTCTTCATGAAGTTGTCTCACCAACTATTACTTCTACTACTATGGCTAATGGTTTAGCAATAAAGTAAAGTAATTACATGGCGTTTTCAATGACACGCAGGTCATACAATAGATTAAGACAACTCCTATGGCTCCTGCCGGTCGTCATACTCATCGACATGCAAGTCATGATTCCTATTACAAGAACATGATCAATCTCATACATCACATATATCATTCATCACATTCTTTTGGCCATATCACATCACATAGCATACCCTACAAAAACAAGTTAGACGTCCTCTAATTGTTGTTGCATGTTTTACGTGGCTGCTATGGGTTTCTAGCAAGAACATTTCTTACCTACGCAAAAGCCACAACGGTGATATGCCAATTGATATTTACCCTTCATAAGGACCCTTTTCATCGAATCCGACCCGACTAAAGTGGGAGAGACTGGCACCCGCTAGCCACCTTTATGCAACAAGTGCATGTCAGTCGGTGAAACCTGTCTCACGTAAGCGTACTTGTAAGGTCGGTCCGGGCCGCTTCATCCCACGATGCCGCCGAATCAAGATAGGACTAGTAACGGTAAGCAAATTGAACAAACCAATGCCCACAACTACTTGTGTTCTACTCGTGCATAGAATCTACGCAATAGACCTAGCTCATGATGCCACTGTTGGGGAACGTAGCAGAAATTTAAAATTGTCTACGCATCACCAAGATCAATCTATGGAGTAACTAGCAATGAGAGAGAGGGGAGTGCATCTTCATACCCTTGAATATCGCGATACAGAAGCGTTCCAAGAACGCGGTTGGTGGAGTCATTCACTAAGCGATTCAGATCGTGGCCGAATCCGATCTAAGCACCGAATAACGGTGCCTCCGCGTTCAACACACGTACATCCTGGGGAAGTCTCCTCTTTCTTGATCCACCAATGGGAGAGGAGAAGTTGAGGGAAAGCTATGGCAGCACGACGGCGTGGTGGTGGAGCTTGCAGTTCTCCGGCAGAGCTTCGCCAAGCACTACTACGGAGGAGGAGGTGTTGGGGAGGGAGAGGGCTGCGCCAGGGGAAAGGGTGAAGCTCCCATGCGCCTCCCCACTATATATAGGGGTGGAGGGGGCTGGTTTCTTACCCTCCAAGTCCATTGGGGCGTTGGCAAAGGTGGGAGGAAAGAAATCCCATCATTTCCTTCCCCACCGATTGTTATCCACCTTTTTTAGGGATCTTGATCTTATCCCTTCGGGATATGATCTTATTCCTTCTAAGGGGGGATCTTGGTGCGCCTTGACCAGGGGTGTGGGGCCTTGCCCCCACTACCCACGTTCATGTGGGTCCCCCCATGCAGGTGGGCCCCACTGCGGAACCTTCTAGAACCTTCCCGGTACAATACCGAAAAATCCCGAACATTATCCGGTGGCCAAAATAGGACTTCCCATATATAAATCTTTACCTCCGGACCATTCCGGAACTCCTCATGACGTTCGGGATCTCATCCGGGACACCGAACAACATTCGGTAACTGCACACTAATTCCCATGACAGCTCTAGCGTCACCGAACCTTAAGTGTGTAAACCCTACGGGTTCAGGAATCATGCAGACATGACCGAGACAGCTCTCTGGCCAATAACCAACAGCAGGATCTGGATACCCATGTGGGCTCCCACATGTTCCACGATGATCTCATCGGATGAACCACGATGTCAAGGATTCAAGTAATCCCGTATACAATTCCCTTTGTCAATCGGTACGTTACTTTCCCGAGATTCGATCGTCGATATCCCAATACCTAGTTCCATCTCGTTATCGGTAAGTCACTTTACACATTCCGTAATGCATGATCCCATGACTAAGTACTTAGTCACATTGAGCTCATTATGATGATGCATTACCGAGTGGGCCCAGAGATACCTCTCCGTCACACGGAGTGACGAATCCCAGTCTCGATTCGTGCCAACCCAACAGACACTTTTGGAGATACCCGTAGTGCACCTTTATAGCCACCCAGTTACGTTGTGACGTTTGGCACACCCAAAGAATTCCTACGGTATCCGGGAGTTACACAATCTCATGGTCTAAGGAAATGATACTTGACATTAGAAAAGCTTTTAGCAAAGGAACTACACGATCTTGTGTTATGCTTAGGATTGGGTCTTGTCCATCACATCATTCTCCTAATGATGTGATCCCGTTATCAATGACATCCAATGTCCATGGTCAGGAAACCATAACTATCTATTGATCAACGAGCTAGTCAACTAGAGGCTCACTAGGGACATGTTGTGGTCTATGTATTCACACATGTATTACGATTTCTAGTTAATACAATTATAGCATGAACAATAGACAATTATCATGAACAAGGAAATATAATAATAACCATTTTATTATTTCCTCTAGGGCATATTTCCAACACGAAGAGTAACTTTCATGGGCATTGAAGGTCGACAAAATCTTTCGTTTGCACAACTATGAGGAAGAGAAGAAGATCGCTATGGCATCACTTGAGTTCCAAGACTATGTGCTCATATGGTGGGAACAAATCCTTGAGCGCCGACAAGCAAGAGGTGAACCTCCAATCACCACTTGGGCTCAAATGAAGGATGTCATGCGAGCACGTTTTGTGCCCACCTACTACAATCGAGAATTCTTCAAGAAACTCCAACTCCTCAAGCAAGGAACAAAGAGTGTTGAAGAATACTACAAGGAAATGGAGATAGCCATGATTCGAGCCAATGTCAAGGAAGATGATGAGCAAAATATGGCACGCTTCTTGAATGGCCTCAACCTCCCCTTCAAGAAGATTGCCGACTTCCAACCCTACTCCAACCTCATCGAGATCGTCCATCAAGCTACCAAGGCAGAACGCCAAGTGCAAGATGACTTCAAGTACACCAAGTACTCATCCAAAACCTACGGCTCCTCCAACAACCAAGCTTCAACAACTCCTCCAACCTCTACATCAACCAAGCCTTCTCCAAGCAACGACGACAAGTCAAGTTACAAGAAAACTTCGACAAGTTCAAGTCGTCCTCCTCCTACTACAAGCAACTTCAAGCCGCGTGCTTCATCATCTACTCTAACCGATGAGACCGTCAAGACAAGCTCCTTCAAGTGTTTCACTTGTGTCGGCCGAGGCCACAAGTCTTATGAATGCACAAACAAGTGCACCATGATCCTCAATGACGATGGCACCTATGACTCCATGAGTTACGAGGAGATGGAAGCCCTTGAGCAAGTGGCCATGCACCGGCGAGTGAATGAGGATGAAGATGATCAAGTCTTTTGTGATGAGGATTCGAACCCTGCTCCAATTGTCTGCAAGGTCTTGACTCTTCAACATCAACAAGAAGAAGACCAAAGATTCCACATCTTCCACACAAAGGCCGGCATCAATGGAAGGTCCATCAAGGTCATCATCGATGGAGGTAGTTGTCACAATTTGGCTAGTGAAGAACTATGCTCCAAGCTTCAATTGGTCAAGATGAAGCACCCGCATCCATACAAAGTCCAACGGCTAAGTGACTCCGGTACTATCCGAGTTGAGCATACGGTCGAAGTCTCCTTCAAAATTGGTACATATGAGGACACTTTGGAGTGTGATGTCGTCCCAATGTCCGTTTGCCACCTCCTTCTTGGTCGACCATGGAAATTCGACCGTGGTGTCATCCACAACGGGCGTACCAATCACTATAGCTTCAAGATGAAAAGGAAGGAGTATGTGCTACGACCTATGTCTCCTAGTCAAGTGATAGCCGACAAGCAATCCACCCATTGTGGAGAGAAGAGTGAAAAGGTGATCCACCAAAAAGTGAGTGAGAGCCACAAGACAAACTTGAGCGCCTCTTCACCTACAGAGAAAAACCTAGTCCTATTTGCCACAAAAAGTGAGATGAGAGAAGTGTGTGAGAACCCATCGAGTGTTATGCAGTTTGTCCTTGTGTACAAGGATGGGGAACCAAAAACTAACACCTCTAACGAGCTACCTTTAGTGTTTCAATCTCTTTTGCAGGAATTCCAAGATGTTTTACCCGATGAGCTACCTCCAGGTCTCCCTCCTCTACGAGGCATTGAGCATCGTATCGACCTCATCCCCGGAGTGTCCCAACCAAACAAATCTCCATACCGCGTCAACCCCGAAGAAACTAAGGAGATCCAACGGCAAGTACAACAACTAATCGGCAACGGTCATGTACGTGAAAGCCTAAGCCCTTGTGCTGTTCCGGTTATACTTGTCCCTAAGCAAGATGGAAGTTATCGCATGTGTTCTGATTGTACACCCATTAATTCCATCACCGTTCACTATAGGCATCCCATTCCTTGCCTAGATGATATGCTTGATGAACTTAGCGGTGCCGCCTTTTTCTCAAAAATTGACCTTAGAAGTGGCTATTATCAAATCCGCATACAAGAAGGTGATGAGGAAAACCGCTTTCAAAACCAAATTTGGCTTGTACGAGTGGTTGGTTATGCCTATGGGTTTATCGTAAGCTCCCGGTACTTTCATGCGTCTTATGCATTTTGTGCTTCGACCTTATATTGGAGTCTTTGTTGTGGTTTACTTTGATGACATTCTTGTTTTTAGCAAATCCATGAAAGAGCATCTAAAGCATGTTAGGGCTGTTTTGCAAACGCTTCGCAAGGAATGTCTATATGCCAACATGAAAAAGTGCACGTTTGGTGTTGAAAAACTTGTTTTCTTGAGTTTTGTTGCCTCTTCCAAGGGTGTCCATGTTGACGAATCTAAAATTGAAGCAATTAAAACTTGGCCCCAACCCACCAATTTGCAACAAGTGCGTAGCTTTCTTGGCCTTTACTACTGGAATCAGCTACTTTGCCATCTGCCAGCTCTTTGCCGTCAGCTAGCGGACGGCAAAGAAGCTCTTTGCCATCAGCTACCTGAAAGCGGACGGCAAAGAACAGGCTGATGGCAAAGAAAGCCTTTGCCATCAGCCTGTTCTTTGCCGTCCGCTAGCAGACGGCAAAGAATCTTTGCCGTCCGCTAGCAGACGGCAAAGAGGGAGGAGGGGGGCCCACTGAGGAGCTGGTTAAAAAATACTTAACGGCCCCCCTCTTTGCCGTCCGCTAGCGGACGGCAAAGAGCACATTAGCGGACGGCAAAGGTGGTGGACGGCAAAGATTAAACATATCTAACGGCCGGCGCGCCCCACCCCGCCCCTCTCTCTCTGTTTCCCTCCCCTGCAGACACACGCGCACCGCCGCCCCCACCACTCGCCGCCGCCCGGTCGCACCACCGCCCCGCCGCCCCACCGGCCCCCGCCCCCGCGCCCCACCGCCCCGGGCCCGGCGCCGATGCCCCGCCCCCCCTCCTCCACCGGCCCCCCGCCTCGTCGCCACTGCCGCTAGGAGCCGTCGCTCCACCGCCCCCCCGCCCCGTCGCCCCTGCCGCCCTGCCGTGTTGGCGCCGCCGCGCCCCGGCCCCCCGGCGCCCCGGCCCCCCCGCGCCCCACCGCCCTGGGCCCGGCGGCGTCGTCCCAGGCCGCCCCGCCCCCCTCCTCCACCGGCCACCTCCTCCACCGGCCCAGGTGAGCTCTACCTCTCCTCTATTTTTCCTTTTTTTTCTGTTTTTTTAGTTTTAGGTTTATGTTTAGTTTTAGTTTTAGTTTTAGGTTTAGTTTTAGGTTTAGGTTTAGGTTTAGTTTTAGTTTTAGGTTTAGATTTAGTTTTTTCCTTTATTTCTGTTTTTTTAGTTTTAGGTTTATGTTTAGATTAGATTTAGGTTTAGTTTTAGGTTTAGTTCAGTTTTAGGAAAGAAAAAAACAGGAGAGCAGGAGAAGAAGAAGAGGAAAAAGGAAAGGAAGAAGAAGAAGAGGAGGTGGAGAAGAAAAAAGAAGAAGAGGAAGAAGAAGAAGAAAAAAACAGGAGAGGAGGAGAAGAAGAAGAGGAAAAAGGAAAGGAGGAGGAAGAAGAAGAATAAGAAGAAAAAGGAAAAAAGGAAGAAAAGGAAAAAAAAAGGAAGAAGAGGAAGAAGAAGAAAAGGAAAAAAGAGGAAAAAACCCCGACCCGACACGGCACCCCGACCCCGACCCGGCACCCCGAACGACACCCCGACCGCGAGACCCCGACCCTGACACCGACACCCCGACCCCGAGCCTGACCCGACACCCCGACCCGACACGGCACCCCGACCCCGACCCGGCACCCCGAACGACACCCCGACCGCGAGACCCCGACCCCGACACCGACATCCCGACCCCGAGCCTGACCCGACACCCCGACCCCGACACCGACACGGCACCCCGACCCCGACCCGGCACCCTGACCCGACACCCCGACCCCGAGACCCCGACCCCGACCCCAACACCCCGACCCCGACCCCGACACCGACACCCCGACCCCAAGCCTGACCCGACACCCCGACCTCGACACCGACATGGCACCCCGACCCCGACCCGGCACCCCGACCCCGAGCTTGACCCGACACCCCGACCCCGACACCGACACGGCACCCCGACCCCGACACCGACACCCCGACCCCGACACCGACACGACACCCCGACCCCGACCCGGCACCCCGACCCGGCACCCCGACCCCGAGACCCCGACCCCGACCCCTTGATGATGATACACTTAAGTGATATACATATTATTATTCATGTCGGTACTTTTTTTCATGTTGTACTAATTTCGTTTATTCTTTGTCATGGAAGGTGTTGAAAGATGGTGGGCGCTGGTCGGGAGCGCGCCGAGGCCCCTTCTTCATCGGCGCGTAGTGTGAGGTCTTCCATTCCACACGCACCTCCCCGCCGAGCGTTGCTGGACAGTATGGCGACACCGCCGGGCCCTTCTTCGTCGACTGCGGTGCCCAGCAGGGGACGAGGTAAGAAGAAGGGCCGAGGTGGAGCACGTGGTCGCGGGAGAGGTAGGGTGACTCTTACAGTGCCTTCCTCGCCGCCGCCCCCAGCTGTTTCACCCGAGCACGTGACTGCTAGGGTGGACTCGTCTGAGGAGGAGGCTACACGGACTCCGGTCCACGAGCCTCCGGTCCACGGGTCTTCGGCCCACAAGCCTCGGTGTAACGCCTCGGATTCGATGCGTCAGGTGTCCGCCAGTTATTCGCCGTCGTTGCCATGTCATTTGCGTGCGTGTTGTAGTTTGCCATGTCATTATATGCATTTCATATCATGTCATCATGTGCATTGCATTCGCATACGTGTTCGTCTCATGCACCTGAGCCTTTTCCCCGTTGTCCGTTTTGCAATCCGGCGCTCCTATGTCATCCGGCGTCCGCTTTTTGCCTCTTCTCTTGTGCGGGTGTTAACCTTTCTCGGAATGGCCCGAGGTTTGCCAAGCGGCCTTGGTATAGCACCGGTAGACCGCCTGTCAAGTTTCGTGCCATTTGGACGTCGTTTGATACTCCGACGGTTAACCGGGTAACCACAAAAGCCTCTTTCTCTTTGCAGCCCACACCCCTTCCAAAGTGGCCCAAAACCCATCCAAACCCCCTCCATGCTCTCGGTCGTTCGATCACGATCGCGTGGCCGAAAACCGCTCCTCATTTGGACTCTCCTAGCTCCCTTACCTATAAATATGTGGCCTCCCCCGAAATTCCCGCAGTCCAAACCCTAGCCTCCTCTTCCCCGCGCCGCCGGACGCGTCCGCCCACGCCGGACATGTCTGCCGGTCACCTCACCCCGACCAATCGCGATGCAACACGTCACCCCGGCCGCCTCCAGGCCCAATCCCGCGTCGCCACGCGTCTCGCCCGCGCCTCCCACCGCGCCGCGGCCCGCGGAGCCCATTCGGGGCCCGCGCGGGCCCTCGCGCCGCCGCCGCCCGGCCCGGCCGCCGCCGCCGTCGCCCGCCGCTTCCCCGTCACCGGCGCGCTGCGCCACCGCCGCCACGGCATGCCGCCCGCCTCCCGGCGCGCTCCGCCTTCGCCTCCGGCCGCGCCCTCCACCGCCGACACCTCTGCCCCGCCGCGCCGCTGCCCCGCGGTCCTCGGCTCACCCCCGCGACGCCGCGCCCGCCGGCCGCCGCCCTTCGCCGCCCACTCCGGCCGCCGGTGGCCTCCGCCGCCCCCGTGTCCGGCCTCCTCCGCTGCCTTCCCTTGCCGGATCCGGCCAGATCCGGTGGGGGCCCGTCCTCCCCGACCTCTCCCGCGCTTCTTCGGCGAGCCCACGAGCTCCGGCCGCCGTCTGCTTCTTCTCAGGCGAACCACTCCGGCGATCCTCGTAATCCGTGCAAATCCAGAGGTTGACCCCGAATCCACTAAGTCCCAGATTTCTGTCATAATCATGCCATGTTCATGCCATCACATCTCTGCATCCGTAGCTCCGTTTTGTGCGTGTAATATGTCAAATTGTTCGTCTCGACGAGTACTTCATTTCATTCTATTGCATCATTTTCATTTAAGCTCATCATGTTACCCGAAATGCTGTTGGAAGAGTGCATGTTGATGTTAAACTGCTGAAACTGTTATAACTTGCTCGTTTATCATTTTTGCCATGATTGATGTGTGCATCCTATGAGGTTGATGTCTTCATGTGTGTTGATCTATGCTATGCCATCTTTCCAGAGGTGCAAACCATGTATGTTTTTTATGCTTGTAGTGAGTGCATCGAGCTTGTTAAGTAGTGTACTTGCTGTTGCTGTTTCCCTGGCAGATTCTATTATATTTTGTTGCTATGTTAACATGTTGCTACTAATCATTATATGCATAATCTGGAGATGTTCTCTAACCATGTTTTGATATACATATCATGCTCTATCCATTCATGCCCATGGTTGCAATTATAGCCTGCTGGAACATGTTGTTATCTTGCTCCAAAGTTGCTTGATATTGTTGCTGTCAGCCTGTTAACATTAAGTTCACTAGTTCCCATGTGTTTTGCTAGTGATCCATGCACCCTATGAACTTGTTCTTGCCATGCTTAGCTTCATAAACATGCCTTCTTACTGTTGGTTGCCTTGCCATGCCATGTATTGCTCTGTAGTGAGTGGTTCAAGCTCACCAACATGCCTACTTATTGTTGTTCCTGCCATGTTTGAATCTGTAATATAACTTGCCATGTTTACATGGGTGCCATCTTATCTTCTGATCCTTCTTGGCTCATGGTCAGTAAGGGTTTTTTTATCTATGCTATTATTAGATTCATGCCATGCCTTTGTTTGCGATGATAAGTTCCTGTAACATGTTGTTTGCTTGCTCTAAACATTGCAACCTGATGTTATTTCCTGATAAGTCTGAAACTGTTATTATTTGCAATCTTACCATGTCCTTTTGAGCATGCTCTAGTTGGTTCTGGAGATAGCTCAGTGTTCATGTCTTGTTATGCTTTACCAGTACTTCATGCTCATGCCTTTTGTTATTATGTTGGGATGCTGTAGCTTGTTGTTTTGATGCTTGCAATATGCCTAGTTGTTGTTATGGACAGATTGTTGCTATGACTTGTATAGAGTGTGTGTGTTGAACCGTTGCTCCATTTTGAGTGTGCTATATATGAAACTTGCGCGATTTTGCATGTAGTTTCATATTATCGTGTTGCATCCTTGTTTTGGTGTGTTTTCTTGATGTTTGTATGCATTTTGCATCAATGCCATGTTTAACTTGTTTTGCTCATATCTTCTAGCCCGTAGCTCCGAATCTAATGAACTTTATATGTAACTTGACTAGAATTTCGTGTAGATCATCTTGGTGATCTTTAACTTGCTGTTTAACAACTTGAACATAATGTTTATTCAGTTCTGGACCAATTTAGTAATATGCATATGAGGACTTACCGGGGTTGTTATATGTTGTTTCCGGCCTCATTTAAACTTGCCTTGATGTGTTGGTCTTGTATGCATCATCTCTTGCCATGAGTAGCTTCATGTAGCCTTGTCATGCATCATGCTTGTTGTGCATCATGCCTTGTTCATGTGTGGTGTGTTTACCATGTTGTGTGCTTCTTCTCGATAGTTCCCGTTTCGTTGCGATCGTGAGATTCGTTCGTCTACGTGTGGTTCGTCTTCATGGCTTCGTCTTCTTCATGAACTCGTTCTTCTTCCTTGCGGGATTTCAGGCAAGATGACCGCTACCCTGGATCTTACTACTATCATTGCTATGCTAGTTGTTTCGTTCTATCGCTATGCTGCGCTACCTATCACCTGTTTATCAAGCCATCCCATATTGCCATGAACCTCTAACCTTTGACACCTTTCCTATGCAAACCGTTGCTTGGCTATGTTACCGCTTTGCTCAGCCCCTCTTATAGCGTTGCTAGCTGCAGGTGAAGTTGAAGATTTCTCCATGGTGGACAGGGTTATGTTGGGATATCACAATATCTCTTATATTATTGCATCTATATATTTGGTAAAGGGTGGAAGGCTCGGCCTTATGCCTGGTGTTTTGTTCCACTCTTGCCGCCCTAGTTTCCGTCATACCGGTGTTATGTTCCCGGATTTTGCGTTCCTAACGCGGTCGGGTGATTTATGGGACCCCCCTGACTGTTCGCTTTGAATAAAACTCCTCCAGCAAGGCCCAACCTTGGTTTTACCATTTGCCTCACCACCACCTACCTTTCCCTTGGGAGTAATTAACCCAAGGGTCATCTTTATTTTAGCCCCCCCCCCCCGGGCCAGTGCTTGTCTAAGTGCTGGCCTGAACCGGGCAGACTGCGGGGCCCCCTCGGGGCAACTCGAGGTCTGGTTTTACTCGTAGGCTGACCTATCCGGCGTTGCCCTGAGAACGAGATATGTGCAGCTCCTATCGGGATTGTCGGCGCATCGGGCGGCTTTGCTGGTCTTGTTTTACCATTGTCGAAATGTCTTGTAAACCGGGATTCCGAGACGGATCGGGTCTTCCTGGGACAAGGTCTATTCCTTTGTTGATCGCGAGAGCTTGTCATGGGCTAAGTTGGGACACCCCTGCAGGGTATAAACTTTCGAGAGCCGTGCCCGCGGTTATGTGGCAGATGGGAATTTGTTAATGTCCGGTTGTAGATAACTTGACACCAGATCCGAATTAAAACACATCAACCGCGTGTGTAGCCATGATGGTCTCTTCTCGGCGGAGTCCGGGAAGTGAACATGGTTTCTGTGTTTTGTTTGACGTAAGTAGGTGTTCAGGATCACCCCTTGATCATTGCTAGCTTCAGACCGTTCCTTTGCTTCTCTTCTCGCTCTTATTTGCGTTGGTTAGCCACCGTACTTGGTTAGCCGCTGCTGCAACCTCACCACTTTACCCCTTCCTTTCCCATTAAGCTTTGCTAGTCTTGATACCCATGGTAATGGGATTGCTGAGTCCTCGTGGCTCACAGATTACTACAACAACAGTTGCAGGTACAGGTTTTGCGATGATCATGACGCGAGAGCGATGTTTGCTTGTTTGGATTTCTTCTTCTGCTTCTTCTTTGATCAGGGGATAGGTTCCAGGTCGGCAGCCTGGGCTAGCAGGGTGGATATTGTTTGAGTTTCTGTTTATGTTCCGTCCGTAGTCGGATGTTGATCCCTTGTATGATGATGTTGTATTCTTGTGGCATTGTATGCCTTATGTATGTATCCGCACTATTATGTAATGTTGATGTAATGATATCCACCTTGCAAAAGCGTCTTCAAGATGCGCTTCTATCCTTGGTGGGACCTTCGAGTTCCTTTAGGATAGGGTCGCATCTTGGGCGTGACAAGTTGGTATCAGAGCCTCGACCGACCTTAGGAGCCCCCCTTGATTGATCGTGTAGTTTGGTTGCTGTTGAGTCTAGAAGAAAACTATTTTCGGAGTCTAGTTATATCGGAGAGTGGGAATTCTTTTTACTCCTCAGCCCCCTTCGTCGCTCTGGTGAAGAATCTTGACGTAGGTGTTTTGAACTATTCCTCTTCCCCTTCAAATTTTTCTTTAGGATCACGCAGTTGGTTTTTCGATCATTGTCCATCCTCTTGTATCCGGTGCATTTCTCGTCAAGTTGACTCGAGCCTCTTCATCTTTGCCAAGTTCAATCCTCAGTTCTTCCTCCGACGTTGTTGTTTTTCCTTGTCTGAAGTTTTCCTTTGTTTTTTTCCCACCTGCCCACCCTTCTTATTCTCGAATCCGGAGTCCGTAATCGAGTATCCTTCCTACTCGTGCGAAGTCTTTGCTTTATTTCCTCAATTATTTCAACCAGTGTTTTTCTCTTCAAGATATTCGTCGGTTTCCCCTTCCAAGTTACCCTTGTTTTCCCGCCCTCCCACCCTTTTTCTTCCCGGAGCTTGAGTCTCTTTCGAGCATCAATTTTCATTCGTGCGGAGCCTCTTCAATCTTCCCTCAATTATTTCAACCGGTTATTTCTCGTCTCGTTTGTCATTCTTCACCCCTTTCTTTTCCGGTGGATTCGATTCAAGTTTTCTGGGTTGATCACATTCTTTTCCTTTCGTAAAGTGTTCGCCTTGCTCGTTCGCCTCTCGCCAGTTTATCCTTGCGGAGTGTTCAAGACATCTCAGGAGATTCGTCTGTGTTCGAATTAATTCGAGGTTGTCACCTCATTCAAATATTTCATTGTTCCGGTGCATCATCTATCTGTTCAACAATCTTTTCCAATGGTGTTTTTTCTTTTAGTGGGTCCTAACCCACAGGTCTTTTCCAAGGATCTTACCTGACTCTTCTAATTCCCCCGGAGTTATTCTCAATTCTTTACAAGTGTGACGTAAGTATGAATTCCATCAGTCACATGGCTTCTCGAAGATCTCATTCAACTCATTTCATTGCTGGCTCAACCTCTTTGCTTTTCATTCTCCCGGAGTATTTCAACAATTTTGGTGGTGTTTCTCGTCGTCATTTGAGGACCGGAGAAGAGTTTTTCCTCTAAATCTTGCCCGTTCTCCCGGAGATTTGCGGTGCTAGCTCGATGTTATCCTATCAAATTGTTTCAAGTCATGCGAATTCTTTTCATCCATCCGGAGCATTTCAGGAGTTGCTTTCTCTCTCGATTATCCGGAGGCCATCTTTTGGGAAGATTTCTTCGTTCTAAGTTTTCAGATTCGTTCTCCAATTATTCTATATCCATGCCCTTTCGTTCGTCTCAATATTCTTCCGGTGCTTCATTAAGTGCTCTTTAGTCAGTTCGAGTTCTTCCGTTCTTTTGCATCTAAATCCCCTCAAGCATAGTTGTTCTTCTAATTCTTCTCGGTGATTCATTCTCTTTCATCAGTCATTTCCGAATTCTTACGGTGGTTCGTTCTAGATCCTCTTTCCTTGATTATCTTTTTAATTCATTCTCTCTTTCAATCCTACTGGTGGTTCATGAAGACCTTCTCAAGTTTGCGACATGTCACTTCTCAATCCTTTTTCAAGAAGAATAAGTAGTATGCGAAATCCATTGCTTGTCATCAATTTAATTCGATGAAGGATAAGCATACAATAAATCTTATTCTTATTTCATCCAAGTGATTAATTCCTTCATTCGGAGTTTGTTCTTGATGAATAAATTCTAGTTCCAAGTGTTTTCATCTTTTCTTTTCCGGAGTACAAATTTTTCCTCGGTCATTTCGTCGGAACCTCCATCTAAATCACCGCAAGGCCCATCTTATTCTTTCATCCTTCATTTTATCTCACCATCCTTTTGTCACCGGAGTTCTTCATGGCGATTCTTCATGATTTAATTCATTCTTCAAGAGTTCATCAAGTACCATTCCATCCTCTCAAGTTCGTTCTAATCCTGCCATTTTCTGCTGGAGTCCTGCCTAAATCCTTTCAGTCTTATTCGCTTCTTTTCTCATTCTAACCACTCCGGTTAGAACGAGTGGTTTCATAGTCTATCTGATTTCCGTGAGCTTTCGATTCTCGTCATTCCTCTCTTCTTCTTGAGTGCTCTCGATTCTTTGCTTCTTCTCTTGAGTTCTTGTTTCGCCTCATCCTTTTTCCCTTCCATCTCGGTCCTAAGATCTCGGGACGAGATCTCTTGTTAGTGGAGGAGTGTTGTAACGCCCCGGATTCGATGCGCCAGGTGTCCGCCAGTTATTCGCCGTCGTTGCCATGTCATTTGCGTGCGTGTTGCAGTTTGCCATGTCATCATATACATTTCATATCATGTCATCATGTGCATTGCATTCGCATACGTGTTCGTCTCATGCATCCGAGCCTTTTCCCCGTTGTCCGTTTTGCAATCCGGCGCTCCTATGTCATCCGGCGTCCCCTTTTTGCCTCTTCTCTTGTGCGGGTGTTAAACTTTCTCGGAATGGCCCGAGGTTTGCCAAGCAGCCTTGGCATAGCACCGGTAGACCGTCTATCAAGTTTCGTGCCATTTGGAGGTCGTTTGATACTCCAACGGTTAACCGGGTAACCGCAAAAGCCTCTTTCTCTTTGCAGCCCACACCCCTTCCAAAGTGGCCCAAAACCCATCCAAACCCCCTCCATGCTCTCGGTCGTTCGACCACGATCGCGTGGCCGAAAACCGCTCCTCATTTGGACTCTCCTAGCTCCCTCTACCTATAAATATGTGGCCTCCCCCGAAATTCCCGCAGTCCAAACCCTAGCCTCCTCTTCCCCGCGCCGCCGGACGCGTCCACCCGCGCCGGACATGTCCGCCGGACACCTCACCCCGACCAATCGCGATGCGACACGTCACCCCGGCCGCCTCCAGGCCCAATCCCGCGCCGCCACGCGTCTCGCCGCGCCTCCCACCGCGCCGCGGCCCGCGGAGCCCATCCGGGGCCCGCGCGGGCCCTCGCGCCGCCGCCGCCCGGCCCGGCCGCCGCCGCCGTCGCCCACCGCTTCCCCGTCGCCGGCGCACTGCGCCACCGCCGCCGCGGCACGCCGCCCGCCTCCCGGCGCGCTCCGCCTTTGCCTCCGGCCGCGCCCTCCACCGCTGGCACCTCTGCCCCGCCGCGCCGCCGCCCCGTGACGCCGCGCCCCGCCGGCCGCCGCCCTTCGCCGCCCGCTCCGGCCGCCGGTGGCCGCCGCCGCCCCCGCGTCTGGCCTCCTCCGCTGCCTTCCCTTGCCGGATCCGGCCAGATCCGGTGGGGGACCGTCCTCCCCGACCTCTCCCGCGCTTCTCCGGCGAGCCCACGAGCTCCGGCCGCCGTCTGCTTCATCTCAGGCGAACCACTCCGGCGATCCTCGTAATCCATGCAAATCCAGAGGTTGACCCCGAATCCACTAAGTCCCAGATTTCTGTCATAATCATGCCATGTTCATGCCATCACATCTCTGCATCCGTAGCTCCGTTTTGTGCGTGTAATATGTCAAATTGTTCGTCTCGACGAGTACTTCATTTCATTCCATTGCATCATTTTCATTTAAGCTCATCTTGTTTCCCAAAATGCTATTGGAAGAGTGCATGTTGATGTCAACCTGCTGAAACTGTTATAACTTGCTCGTTTATCATTTTTGCCATGATTGATGTGTGCATCCTATGAGGTTGATGTCTTCATGTGTGTTGATCTATGCTATGCCAGCTTTCCAGAGGTGCAAACCATATATTTTTGTGATGCTTGTAGTGAGTGCATCGAGCTTGTTAAGTAGTGTACTTGCTGTTGCTGTTTTCATGGCAGATTCTGTTATATTTTGTTGCTATGTTAACATGTTGCTACTAATCATTCTATGCATAATCTGGATATGTTCTATAAACATGTTTTGATATACATGTCATGCTCTATCCATTCATGCCCATGGTTGCAATTATAGCCTACTGGAACATGTTGTTATCTTGCTCCAAAGTTGCTTGATATTGTTGCTGTCAGCCTGTTAACATTAAGTTCACTAGTTCCCATGTGTTTTGCTAGTGATCCATGCACCCTATGAACTTGTTCTTGCCATGCTTAGCTTCATAAACATGTCTTCTTACTGTTGGTTGCCTTGACATGCCATGTATTGCTCTGTAGTGAGTGGTTCAAGCTCACCAACATGCCTACTTATTGTTGTTCCTGCCATGTTTGAATCTGTAATATAACTTGCCATGTTTACATGGGTGCCATCTTATCTTCTGATCCTTTTTGGCTCATGGTCAGTAAGGGTTTTTTGATCTATGCTATTTGTTGATTCATGCCATGCCTTTTTTTGCCATGATAAGTTCCTGTAACATGTTGTTTGCTTGCTCTAAACATTGCAACCTGATGTTATTTCCTGATAAGTCTGAAACTGTTATTATTTGCAATCTTATCATGTCCTTTTGAGCATGCTCTAGTTGGTTCTAGAGATAGCTCAGTGTTCATGTCTTGTTATGATTTACCAGTACTTCATGCTCATGCCTTTTGTTATTATGTTGGGATGCTGTAGCTTGTTGTTTTGATGCTTGCAATATGCCTAGTTGTTGTTATGGACAGATTGTTGCTATGACTTGTATAGAGTGTGTGTGTTGAACCGTTGCTCCGTTTTGAGTGTGCTATATATGAAACTTGCGTGATTTTGCATGTAGTTTCATATTATCATGTTGCATCCTTGTTTTGGTGTGTTTGCTTGATGTTTGTATGCATTTTGCATCAATGCCATGTTTAACTTGTTTTGCTCATATCTTCTAGCCCGTAGCTCCGAATCTAATGAACTTTATATGTAACTTGACTAGAATTTCGTGTAGATCATCTTGGTGATCTTTAACTTGCTATTTAACAACTTGAACATAATGTTTATTCAGTTCTGGACCAATTTCGAAATATGCATATGAGGACTTACCAGAGTTGTTATATGTTGTTTCCGGCCTCATTTAAACTTGCCTTGATGTGTTGGTCTTGTATGCATCATCTCTTGCCATGAGTAGCTTCATGTAGCCTTGTCATGCATCATGCTTGTTGTGCATCATGCCTTGTTCATGTGCGGTGTGTTTACCATGTTATGTGCTTCTTCTCGATAGTTCCCGTTTCGTTGCGATCGTGAGGATTCGTTCATCTACGTGTGGTTCGTCTTCGTGGCTTCATCTTCTTCATAGACTCGTTCTTCTTCCTTGCAGGATTTCAGGCAAGATGACCGCTACCCTGCATCTCACTACTATCATTGTTATGCTAGTTGTTTCGTTCTATCGCTATGCTGCGCTACCTATCACCTGTTTATCAAGCCATCCCATATTGCCATGAACCTCTAACCTTTGACACCTTTCCTATGCAAACCGTTGCTTGGCTATGTTACCGCTTTGCTCAGCCCCTCTTATAGCGTTGCTAGCTGCAGGTGAAGTTGAAGATTTCTCCATGGTGGACAGGGTTATGTTGGGATATCACAATATCTCTTATATTATTAATGCATCTATATATTTGGTAAAGGGTGGAAGGCTCGGCCTTATGCCTGGTGTTTTGTTCCACTCTTGCCGCCCTAGTTTCCATCATACCGGTGTTATGTTCCCGGATTTTGCGTTCCTAACGCGGTCGGGTGATTTATGGGACCCCCCTGACAGTTTGCTTTGAATAAAACTCCTCCAGCAAGGCCCAACCTTGGTTTTACCATTTGCCTCACCACCACCTACCTTTCCCTTGGGAGTAATTAACCCAAGGGTCATCTTTATTTTAGCCCCCCCGGGCCAGTGCTTGTCTAAGTGCTGGCCTGAACCGGGCAGACTGCGGGGCCCCCTCGGGGCAACTCGAGGTCTGGTTTTACTCGTAGGCTGACCTATCCGGTGTTGCCCTGAGAACGAGATATGTGTAGCTCCTATCGGGATTGTCGGCGCATCGGGCGGCTTTGCTGGTCTTGTTTTACCATTGTCGAAATGTCTTGTAAACCGGGATTCCGAGACTGATCGGGTCTTCCTGGGAGAAGGTCTATTCCTTCATTGATCGCGAGAGCTTGTCATGGGCTAAGTTGGGACACCCCTGCAGGGTATAAACTTTCAAGAGCCGTGCCCGTGGTTATGGGGCAGATGGGAATTTGTTAATGTCCGGTTGTAGATAACTTGACACCAGATCCGAATTAAAACGCATCAACCGCGTGTGTAGCCGTGATGGTCTCTTCTCGGCGGAGTCCGGGAAGTGAACACGGTTTCTATGTTATGTTTGACGTAAGTAGGTGTTCAGGATCACCCCTTGATCATTGCTAGCTTCACGACCGTTCCTTTGCTTCTCTTCTCGCTCTTATTTGCGTTGGTTAGCCACCGTACTGGCTTAGCCGCTGCTGCAACCTCGCCACTTTACCCCTTCCTTTCCCATTAAGCTTTGCTAGTCTTGATACCCATGGTAATGGGATTGCTGAGTCCTCGTGGCTCACAGATTAGTACAACAACAGTTGCAGGTACAGGTTTTGCGATGATCATGACGCGAGAGCGATGTTTGCTTGTTTGGAGTTCTTCTTCTACTTCTTCTTTGATCAAGGGATAGGTTCTAGGTCGGTAGCCTGGGCTAGCAGGGTGGATATTGTTTGAGTTTCTGTTTATGTTCCGTCCGTAGTCGGATGTTGATCTCTTGTATGATGATGTTGTATTCTTGTGGCATTGTATGCCTTATGTATGTATCCCCACTATTATGTAATGTTGATGTAATGATATCCACCTTGCAAAAGCGTCTTCAAGATGCGCTTCTATCCTTGGTGGGACCTTCGAATTCCTTTAGGATAGGGTCGCATCTTGGGCGTGACACTCGGGTCGACGGGCCTTCGGCCCATGAGAGTTGGGCCCACGAGACCCCGGAGGAGCACACGTCTGGATGGGGTACTTGGTCGGGTCAGCCTGAGGAGCCGAGTGGCCACGCTGATGATAGCGGGGAGCCGAGTGGCCATGCTGATGATGGCGGGGAGCCGACTGGCCATGCTGATGATGGCGGGGAGCCGACTAGTTTTGAGGAGGAGGGGGAGGAGGGGGGCAACGTCTACCAGCGTGGTGCTACACGGCTCCCGTCCGTGCCGGCGACCCGCGAGAAGAGGTGGTTGATTTTCCCTGATGGGGAGAGGTAAGTGCATTTAATCTTTTTATACCTTCTGCATTTACGTTTCTTCAAATAACTAATGCGTTGGCCTTGTCATGCTGCAGGGGTTGGGACCACCATGAAAGTGTCCGTCGGCCCAACTCCGTCCTTGGAGTTCTGATTCGGCAAAACTTTCCGGGGTTTGTCACGTTGCCTGGTGAGGGTCGGCTTCCAGAGGTTGGATTGAGTTGGGAGCACTACTTGGCTGCCCTGGCCCCGCCGGGTGAGATTATCGACGGTGTCTTGTGCAAGACGAGGGCAGACATGGTGATCAGAAAGTTCTCGGTAATTTCTCCTTTACACAATTAAAAATCTTCAACTAGCTAGTTATTAATTGTACTAATCATTTGATTGCAGACATTCTACAGGTGTGAGGAGGGATACGAGGAGGAGGCGGCAGATGTTATCCACAACGAGTGCAAGCGCCTACTTCAGAACTTACGGCATGAGGCTCGGGTGCAGTCTGTTCGAGACTACTACGCCGACCGTGGTATCAAGAAGTCCAAGCAGGAGTGCCGTGATAAGTTCTTGAGTAAGGAGCAGTACATGAAGGTAATTCTTAAGGCCTTGTACTTAATTCCTTTATTTAGTAAATCATAGCTGTAGCGCTGAAGTTTCTATTTGCTAACTTAGGCCCCTCGGAGATGGTGTGCGGATCGGATGGATTGTTGGGAGGTGTTGGTCGATGGGTGGTGCTCAAAAGAATGGCGGGCCACCCACAACGAGGCCAAGGATAAACGTGCCCAAATGGAAGGTGTGCCACCCCACCAAGGCAGCTCCAACTTATTTCAGTACGGGCGGAACTGGGTATGTGGTTTGCTTCATGATTCATGCAATTGATTCGTCATGCTAGCTTTAGCCCTTTAATTATTAATTTACTTTGTTTCTCTCTTTCAGGCGCGCTACAATAAGGCGGATAAGGTGCCAGAGGTGTACGACCTGTATGCCATGGCCCACACTGGCTCTTACAAGAAAGTCAAGGCATTCTCTGCGTCTGACCTTGATGATCCAAAGAACTTCACCAACATCTCCGCCCACGACAAGCTCGTGCAATATAGAGATCAGGGGAAGGCGAGGAAAGGGGAGGACTTTAACCCGAGCCAGGGTCCCATTGATACAGAGTTGCTGATGATATCTGGTGGCGGGAGGTCCCATGGCTCCATAGCCATGGGAGATGGACTTATCCGTTGTCCTAGCACTCTCCCGGAGATGAAGGCGCGCCAGTCGAGCTCCGCTCCTGAGATAAGGCCTCGTGAACGTCCAGTCCAACTCGCCATCAAGGTTAGTTATACGTACTCAGCTATCTTTCTCCATTACATTGTGTGCGCTTCCATCAATGATTAAAAATGGTCATGTGAGTGGTGTTGCAGGCTGCTATACAGAGTGAGAGAGATAGAACGGAGAAACTTCTGGCGGAGGCGGCGGAGAGGCAGCGGGAGTTGGAGGAGAGGACGACAAAGATGTTGGAGGAGGAGAGGGCACGGAATGACATGCAGGCAAGGGCCATGTATGAGCTCCTTGTGGTAAGTTTCTTCTGCAGATTACTTGCTAGTCTTAACATTTGAGTCTCATTACTAACTAGTATGACTCTGTTGTGAAAACCAAATGTGCAGTCTGTGTGCGAGAAGTCCGGTCAGACCGCTCCGCCGATGCCAGTGATTGCTCCTGGGAGCACGGTGAGTTTAATTTGAATGGACATTACTTGCTAGTCTTAACATTTGAGTGTCATAATGCTAACGAGACATTGGAAATGATCTTTGGTGCAGCTTAACTCCAGAAACGCATCGCACGATCCTTCTCCAGCTTCTGGCACGAGCCAGCCCGCTCCTACACCTCCCTGATCACGGTAAGTTTCTCTAGACTTAGACTTAGCTTTATTTCCTCCAATATGCTTACCATAATGACCTAGAGTTAGCTTCTTTTCCTTCAAAATGACTTAATAAGCTTACTTATGTCAAAAATTGCATAATTAACTTAGTTAGCTCATAAACGATCCATTTTACCTAAGTTAGCTCTAATATGACTCATTTTACCTTAGTTAGCTTACAAGTGATCCAATTTATCCAAGTTAGCTCTAAAATGACCCATTTTAGTAGATTAGCTCATAAATGATCCATTTTACCTACGTTAGCTTTAAAATGACCCATTTCACCTAGGTTAGCTCCAAAATGACCCATTTCACCTAGGTTAGCTCCAAAATGACCCATTTCACGTAGGTTAGCTCCTAAATGACCCATTTCACCTAGATTTAATCCTAAACGATCAATTTCACCTAAGTTGGCTTAAAACGATCCATTTCACCTAAATTAGCTCTTAAATGATCCATTTCACCTAAGTTAGGTCATTAACGACCCATTTCAACTAAGTTAGCTCATAAAAGCTCATAAATGATCCATTTCGCCTAAGTTAGCTCATAAAAGCTCATAAATGATCCATTTCACCTAAGTTAGCTCAAAAACAATCCATTTCACCTTACTTAGCTCAAAAACGATGCCCTTCACCTTAGTTAGCTCATAAGTGACCCATTTCAACTAAGTTAGCTCATAAATGATCCATTTCAACTAAGTTAGCTCATAAACAACCCATTTCAACATTGTTAGCTCATATATGATCCATTTCACCTAAGTTAGCTCATAAATGACATAGACTTCTTGTTCTAGTCTTCTTCTTGTTCTAGTCACCTATTTCTAACTTTCTTATTTACCATTTTGCAGATTTCATTCACTTCATGGAAGCTAGCTTGCTATGATGGAGTGCTTGCTTTTCCTTTGATGAAACTTGCTTATGTATGAAACTTGCATTGTATGAAACTTCTTGTTCTAGCTTTGCTTATGTATGAAACTTCTTATTCTAGATGTGATATGTGAAACTGATGTGTATGGATGAAACTAATGTGATATGTGATATGAAACTTATGTGCTGGATATGTGATATGAAACTTATGTGCTGGATATGTGATATATATTTGCTGTCATATATATTTGCTGTGAAAATTGTTGGAGTAAAAAAAATAGAAAAAAAGAGACAATATGCAGGATCTTTGCCGTCTGCCACTGACGGCAAAGAGATCTTTGCCATCAGCAGCGGACGGCAAAGAGGCCACGTGGCAGGCAACTGTGCTTCCTGGGAGGCTGACCAATTTGGTCAGTTTGCCAACAGTGGCTGACGGCAAAGGCTTTGTCGTCCGCAACGGACGGCAAAGGCCTGCCGTTAACCACCTAACGGAATAACAGTGCATTTATTGCCGTCCGTCTTCTTTGCCGTCCGCTGCTGATGGCAAAGGCCCCTTTGCCGTCAGCTGCCCGAGGCAGACGGCAACGCAGCTCTTAGCCGTCCCCTACTTTGCCGTCACCTTTTGCCGTCCGCGGCTGACGGCAAAGACCTTTGCCGTTTGCCATCCATGCCTTTGCCGTCCGCCGTGGCAGATGGCAAAGTAGCAGATTCCTGTAGTGCTTGTGGTTTTTATCGTCGCATCGTGAAAGACTTTAGCACTATTGCCGCTCCTTTGCATGCCTTGAGTAAGAAGAATGCTCCTTTCGTTTGGGGATCTTTGCAATCCACCGCTTTTGATGAGCTCAAGTCTTTGCTTACTCATGCTCCGATTTTTGCTTTGCCCAACTTTGAAAAAACTTTTGAGGTTCATTGTGATGCAAGTGGTACCAGAATTGGCGGAGTTTTAATGCAAGAAAAACAAGCCATTGCATATTTTAGTGAAAAACTCTCCGGTGCTCAACTGAACTATCCCATCTATGACAAAGAATTGTGTGCTTTAGTGCGTGTGCTACATGTTTGGGAACATTATCTTAGACCTCATGAGTTTGTCATCCATACCAATCATGAAATTCTAAAGTACTTAAAAGGTCAAACTAATTTAAACAAGCGTCATGCCAAATGGAGTGAATTTATTGAATCTTTCCCCTATGTGATCAAGTACATTAAGGGTAAAGAAAATGTAGTTGCGGGTGCACTTTCACGCATATGCACGCTTGTCACAAAACTTGAGTTGCATGTTATTGGCTTTGAGCACATAAAAGACTTGTATGCTAATGATCCATCTTTTGCTACTCCTTATGCTAAATGTTTGATGCATACATCTTGGGAACGATATTACATGAAGGATGGTTATCTTATGAGATCTAGCAAACTATGCATTTCGAGTCTTCTCTTCGTTTGCTACTTTTGCAAGAGGCTCATGGAGGCGGACTCATGGGACATTTTGGACGCGATAAGACATTCGCCACGCTCTCCAAGAACTACTTTTGGCCCAAGATGTTCCGCGACGTCTCACGCTTCACCAACCGATGCTCTACATGTCGCAAAGCTAAGTCTAAAGCTCAATCCCATGGTCTTTACATGCCTCTCCCTATTCCTTATCAACCTTGGGAAGATGTTAGCATGGATTTTGTACTTGGTTTGCCTAGAACTCAAAATGGAAAGGATTCTGTGTTTATTGTTGTGGACCAATTTTCTAAGATGGCACATTTCATCCCTTGCAACAAGATAGACGATGCTTCACACGTTGCGAATCTCTTTTGTAGGGAAATCTTGCGCCTCCATGGAGTACCAAAGACAACTGTCTCCGACCGCGACGTCAAGTTCTTGAGTTACTTTTGGAAGACGCTATGCGCCAAGCTTGGAATCAAGCTCTTGTTCTCACCCGCATACCATCCTCAAACCGACGGCCAAACGGAGGTGAAGAACCGTACGCTCTCCACTCTACTTCGCGTGTTGATCAATAAGAACATCAAGGAGTGGGAGGCATGTCTACCCAATGCCGAGTACGCCTACAACCGTGCAAGACATTCGACTACCGGCAAGTCCCCCTTCAAGGTCGTCTACGGCTTCAACCCGTTGTCCCCATTGGACATTCTACCTCTTCCTCTACAAGAGCGCACCAACATGGATGCGAGTGCACGGGCAAGCTAAATCAAGAAGATGCACGATGACACAAGGCACACCATCGAGCGCCAAGTACAACGACTAGTGAACAAGCTCAACGTCAACAAGCAACCCATGATCTTCAACATTGGCGATCTCGTGTGGCTACACCTTCTCAAGGACCGCTTCCCCAACGAACGCAAGTCCAAACTTCTACCTCGCGCCGATGGACCATTCAAGGTACTAGCACGCTACAACAACAACGCTTCCAAGATCAATCTCCCACGCGACAAATACTCCGTGAGCGACATCTACAACATCCAAGATCTCTCCCGTACCATGGTGATGAGGATTTCGATCCAAGGTCGGATCTTTCCCAAGGAAGGGGATATGATGCAGAGCATCCTTCGATCATCCCCATGGACACTACTTCAACTACACAAGCTCCAAGTGGACCCATGACAAGAGCTCGAGCACGTGCTATTCAATCCGAGGTTAACTCTCTCCTTGTTGAACCTTCCTTTGACCCACTTGAGACATGGCTACTACCTCAAATGGAGATGCTTTGTGTGCTTAGGTACCAAGGAACCAACCTAGAAGAGCTACGGTACAAGATGGACGTCGAGAGCAAGATGAGAAGCTACCCATCCTGGAACGGGCGGTACTACCGCCCACGCCAAGCGGTACTACCGCTGAACCCAGCCAAGCAGCACTACCATCCTACATCCGCCCTTCTTCCGCCGAACCCGACAAACTCTTGTGATCGAATGGCTCCAGAGCGGCACTACCGCCCCTCCAAGCGGTACTACCGCTGAAGCTCTACAAGCGGTACTACTGCCCGAGGGTCCAGTACTACCGCCCTGCCTGCGTGCAGCGTATCCGGGCCGAGGCCCATGTACTCGTTTCGCCCCTTTCTTACCCCTTCGAAGGCTTAGACTATAAATAGACCTTCCCCTTGTCCTTTCTACGGTTAGCATTGGTTTAGCTCATTTGAGATAGAGCATTGCTCATACGTACCAGATCTACTTCGCGTGAGGGACCACACCTCTTCGGAGAAGATCCATCCGAAGTCAAGGCCTCCATCCAGAGAAGACAATCAAGACCTCCTCACAGAGAAGAACGGTTACTCTTGTATCGTCCCTTGTTGAGTTTGGATCTCTTGTTACTTTGTGCCTCGATGATCTAGCACTTGTGTGATCAATTTCGTGTCGGTTGAGTGTTTCTCTTGTTTTCCCCTCGTGATTTCCCTCGCGTTCTTCTGCGCATTCTTCTTGTTCCCCGTAGGATCCTCTCCAAATGTGAAAGATCGGCCCCATAGGGTTCCGCCCAACATCAAGATTACTACAGACTGTTCTGTTTCTGACAGATTTGGTTTTCTATGTGTTGTTTGCTTATTTTGATGAATCTATGAGTTATCGGAGGGTATGAACCATAGAGAACTTGGACTAGAGTAGATATTACACCAATATGAATTTAGGATGAGTTCATAACAGTACCTAAGTGGTGATTTATTTTCTTATACTAACGGAGCTTACGAGTTTTCTGTTAAGTTTTGTGTTGTGAAGTTTTCAAGTTTTGAGTAACTATTCGATGGACTATGGAATAAGGAGTGGCAAGAGCCTAAGCTTGGGGATGCCCAAGGCACCCCAAGGTAATATTCAAGGACAACCAAGAGCCTAAGCTTGGGGATGCCCCGGATGGCATCCCCTCTTTCGTCTTCGTTTATTGGTAACTTTACTTGGAGCTATATTTTTATTCACCACATGATATGTGTTTGGCTTGGAGCGTCATTTTCTTTTGTTATTATTGGCTTTATGTTATTTAGAATAATGTTTTGCATCTATATTTCCAATAAAAATGTCAAGGATAGCCTTTATCGTGCTTATTTTGCATGTATACATGTTGATGTTTCAAAACAGAAAGTTTATCAATGTTGCAAATATTCCCTAGAAAAGTCAGAATATGATAAATTGTTGAAACTATTTGCAAAATAAGATATGATAAATTTTTTACAGTGTATTATTTTTCTCATAATTGTTCGAGTTAGGGAAGTACGGTGAATCTTGCATTCTTTACAGACTTACTGTTTTGGCAGATTGCTGTTATGTTTGCATTGTTTGCATATGTTTGCTTGTTTAATGACTCTATTTGAGGATAGGAGTATTAAATATGCAGAGGCATTTAGTATGCAATGTTGAATAATAATTTTTGTGATTTGCTACAGTAGAGAATGATAAGGTTTTTGCATTGGTTTATACTAACTTATCTCACGAGTTCTTGTTGAATTTTGTGTGGATGAAGTTTTTAAGATGTAGGGAAGCCGTGATATAAAAGGAATTAAGGAGACACAAATCTCAAGCTTGGGGATGCCCAAGGCACCCCAAGATAATATTTCAAGAAGTCTCAAGCATCCCAGCTTGGGGATGCCCCGGTAGGCATCCCACCTTTCTTCTTCATCAATTATCGGTTAGTATCGGTTGAACCTAAGTTTTTACTTCTTCACATGATGTGTGCTATCCTTGAAATGTCATTTTCTTTTGTTTTGCTTGATGTTTGAATAATATACCAAGATCTGAAATTCTTAAATGTTAGAGAGTCTTCACATAGTTGCACGATTATTTGACTACTCATTGATCTTCACTTATATCTTTTGGAGTAGTTTGTCATTTGCTCTAGTGCTTCACTTATATCTCTTTAGAGCACGGTGGTGGTTATATTTTATAGAAATTGTTGATCTCTCATGGTTCACTTATATTATTTTGAGAGTCTTAAACAGCATGGTAATTTGCTTTGGTAATAAAAACTATCATATAGAGTGCATTGAATACTATGATCAATTTGATAATTGATAATTGTTTTGAGATATAAAGGTGGTAATGTTAGAGTCATGCTAGTGGAGTAATTGTGAATTTGAGAAATACATGTGTTAAAGTTGGCAAGTCCCGTAGCATGCACGTATGGTAAAAGTTGTGTAACAAATTTGTAGCATGGGATGCTCTTTTTATTGCCTTCCTTATGAGTGGAGGTCGGGATCGCGCGATGGTTAACTCCTACCAACCCTTTCCCTTGGAGGATGTGTAGTAGTACTTTGCTTCGAGGGCTAATAAACTTTTGCAATAAGTATATGAGTTCTTTATGACTAATGTGAGTCCCTGTATTATACACACTCTTACCCTTCCATCGTTGCTAGCCTCTACGGTACCGTGCATTGCCCTTTCTCACCTTGAGAGTTGGTGCAAACTTCGCCGGTGCATCCAAACCCCGTGATACGATACGCTCTATCACACATAAACCTCCTTATATCCTCCTCAAAACAGCCACCATACCTACCTATTATGGCATTTCCATAGCCATTCCGAGATATATTGCCATGCAACTTTCCACCGTTCCGTTTATTATGACACGTTCCATCATTGTCATATTGCTTTTGCATGAGCATGTAGTTGACATCGTATTTGTGGCAAAGCCACCTTCATAACTCTTTCATCAATGTCGCTCTTGATTCATTGCATATCCCGGTGCATCAGTTGCATGGCAATCCCTACTCCTCATATTGAAATCAATTGATGGGCATCTCCATAGGCCGTTGATTAGCCTCGTCAACGTGAGACTTTCTCCTTTTTTATCTTCTCCACACAACCTCCATCATCATATTCTATTCCACCCATAGTGCTATATCCATGGCTTACGCTCATGTATTGCGTGAGAGTGAAAAAAGCTGAAGTGCGTTAAAAAGTATGAACCAATTGCTTGGCTTAAACCAGGGTCGTGCATGAAGGGAGTATTTTGTGTGACAAAAATGGAACATAGCCTAACTATATGATTTTGTAGGGATAAACTTTCTTTAGACTTGTTACTTTGAGAAGACATGATTGGTTTGTTAGTATGCTTGAAGTATTATTACTTTTATGTCAATATGAACTTTTTTTTAAATCATTTGGATCTGAACATTCATGCCACAATAAAGAAAATTACATTGAGAAATATGCTAGGTAGCATTCCACATCAAAAATTCTGTTTTTATCATTTACCTACTCGAGGACGAGCATGGATTAAGCTCGGGGATGCTTGATACGTCTCCAACATATCTATAATTTTTGATTGTTCCATGCTATTATATTATCCATCTATGATGTTTTATATGCATTTATATGATATTTTATATGGGACTAATCTATTAACCTAGAGTCCAGTGCTAGTTTCTGTTTTTTCCTTGTTTTTGAGTTTTACATAAAAGGAATACCAAATGGAGTCCAATTGACGTGCCAATTTTTGACGATTTTCTATGGACCAAAAGAAGCCCCCAGAGTAAAAGAGTTGGGCCAGAAGAGTCCCGAGCCGTCCACAAGAGTGGAGGGCGAGCCCTACCCCCCTGGGCGCGCCCCCTGCCTTGTGGATGACTCGGAGACCCCCTCGATGTGAGACCGCCGCCAAAAATTCCTATAAATACCCAAACCTCCAGAAAATAACCTAGGTCGGGAATTCTGCCGCCGCAAGCCTCTGTACCCACCAAAAACCAATCAGGACCCTGTTCCGGCACCCTTCCGGAGCGGGGAACCATCACCGGTGGCCATCTTCATCATTCCGGCGCTCTCCATGATGAGGAAGGAGTAGTTCACCCTCGGGGCTGAGGGTATGTACCAGTAGCTATGTGTTTGATCTCTCTCTCTCTCTCGCTCGTGTTCTTGATTTGGCACGATCTTGATGTATCGCGAGCTTTGCTATTATAGTTGGATCTTATGATGTTGCTCCCCCTCTACTCTCTTGTAATGGATTGAGTTTTCCCTTTGAAGTTATCATATCGGATTGAGTCTTTAAGGATTTGAGAACACTTGATGATGTCTTGCCGTGCTTATCTATGGTGACAATTGGATATTCATGTGATCTACTTGATGTATGTTTTGGTGACAACTTGCGGGTTCAATGAACTTATGCATAGGGGTCGGCACACGTTTTCGTCTTGACTCTCCGGTAGAAACTTTGGGGCACTCTTTGAAGTACTTTGTGTTGGTTGAATAGATGAATCTGAGATTGTGTGATGCATATCTTATAATCATGCCCACGGATACTTGAGGTGACATTGGAGTATCTAGGTGACATTAGGGTTTTGGTTGAGTTGTGTCTTAATGTGTTATTCTAGTATGAACTCTAGGATATATCGAACGGAAAGAATAGGTTCGTGTTATTTTTACTACGGACTCTTGAATAGATCGATCAGAAAGAATAACTTTGAGGTGGTTTCGTACCCTACAATAGTCTCTTCGTTTGTTCTCCGCTATTAGTGACTTTGGAGTGACTCTTTGTTGCATGTTGAGGGATAGTTATATAATCCAATTATGTTATTATTGTTTTGAGAACTTGCACTAGTGAAAGTATGAACCTTAGGCCTTGTTTCCTACCATTGCAATACCGTTTTACGCTCACTTTTATCACTTGCTACCTTGCTGTGTTTATATTTTCAGATTACAAAAACCTATATCTACCATCCATATTGCACTTGTATCACCATCTCTTCGCCGAACTAGTGCACCTATACAATTTACCATTGTATTGGGTCTGTTGGGGACACAAGAGACTCTTTGTTATTTGGTTGTAGGGTTGTTTGAGAGAGACCATCTTCATCCTATGCCTCCCACTGATTGATAAACCTTAGGTCATCCACTTGAGGGAAATTTGCTACTGTCCTACAAACCTCTGCACTTGGAGGCCCAACAACGTCTACAAGAAGAAGGTTGTGTAGTAGACATCAAGCTCTTTTCTAGCGCTGTTGCCGGGGAGGTGAGTGCTTGAAGGTATATCTTTAGATCTTGCAGTCGAATCTTTTAGTTTCTTGTTTTATCACTGATGTCTACTACACAACCTTCTTCTTGTAGACGTTGTTGGGCCTGCAAGTGCACAGGTTTGTAGGACAGTAGCAAATTTCCCTCAAGTGGATGACCTAAGGTTTATCAATCCATAGGAGGCGTAAGATGAAGATGGTCTCTCTCAAACAACCCTGCAACCAAATAACAAAAAGTCTCTTGTGTCCCCAACACACCCAATACAATGGTAAATTGTATAGGTGCACTAGTTCGGTGAAGATATGGTGATACAAGTGCAAAATAGATAGTACATATAGGTTTTTGTAATCTGAAAATATAAAAACAGCAAGGTAACAAGGTGTAAAAGTGAGCGTAAACGGTATTGCAATGATAGGAAACAAGGCCTAGGGTTCATACTTTCACTAGTGTAAGTTCTCTCAACAATAATAACATAGATAGAACATATGACAAGCCCTCAACATGCAACAAAGAGTCACTCCAAAGCCACTAATAGCGGAGAACAAACGTAGAGATTATGGTTAGGTACGAAACCATCACAAAGCTATTCTTTCGGATCGATCTATAAAAGAGTTCGTACTAGAATAACACCTTAAGATACAAATCAACCAAAACCCTAATGTCACCTAGATACTCCATTGTCACCTCAAGTATCCGTGGGCATGATTATACGATATGCATCACACAATCTCAGATTCATCCAACCAACATAAAAGTACTTCAAAGAGTGCCCCAAAGTTTCTACTGGAGAGTCAAGAATGTGTGCCAACCCCTATTCATAGGTTCCCAAGTGTCACGAAACCCGCAAGTTGATCACCAAAACATACATCAAGTGGATCAATAGAATAACCCATTGTCACCACGGTTATCCCACGCAAGACATACATCAAGTGTTCATAAAAGACTCAATCCGATAAGATAACTTCAAAGGGGAAACTCAATTCATCACAAGAGAGTAGAGGGGGAGAAACATCATAAGATCCAACTACAATAGCAAAGCTCGGGATACATCAAGATCGTGCCATAGAGGAACACGAGAGAGAACACGAGAGAGAGAGATCAAACACATAGCTACTGGTACATACCCTCAGCCCCGAGGGTGAACTACTCCCTCCTCGTCATGGATAGCGCCGGGATGATGAAGATGGCCTCCGATGATGGGATCCCCCTCCGGCAGGGTGCTAGAACAGGGTCCCGATTGGTTTTTGGTGGCTACAGAGGCTTGCGGCGGCGGAACTCCCGATCTATCTTCTGTTCTAGAAGTTTTAGGGTATATTGGTATATATAGGAGGGAGAAACACGTCAGGGGAGCCACGAGGGCCCCACGAGGGTGGAGGGCGCGCCCAGGGGGGAGGGCGAGCCCCCCTACCTCGTGCCTTCCTCGTTTCTTTCTTGACGTGGACTCCAAGTCTCCCGGGTTGCTTTCCTTCCAAAAGTAACTTCTCCAGTTGATTTCGTTCCGTTTTGACTCCGTCTGATATTCCTTTTCCTCGAAACACTGAAATAGGCATAAAACAGATAATCTGGGTTGGGCCTCTGGTTAATAGGTTAGTCCCAAAAATAATATAAAAGTGGATAATAAAGCCCAATATTGCCTAAAATAGTAGATAAAGTAGCATGGAGCAATCAAATATTATAGATACGTTGGAGACGTATCAATCACTAGCTTAGTTTATAAAATAAAACTACAAAAAATGGAATTGAGTTTGCCTCATACGCTTCATCTTTTTAATATCTTTCGTGAGAATGATGGAAAGGAAAATTGTGCTCAATTGCTAGAAGAAGAATGCATTAAAATGTTTGGTACTAGATCTTTGTATGATGAGCATGATTGCATTGTTGTTAGTATGAATTCTTTGAATATCCATGATGCTAATGATATGCAAAGCCACAATCTTGGGGATGCTATGTTTGATGAATATGATATTTTTTGTCCCCCAATTTTTTATGAGCAAATTTATTATGACGAAAGCATGCCTCCTATTTATGGTGATTATTGTGATGATACGTATGCCATAAAGAATAAACATAACCATGAAACTTGTCATCATGATTTTAATTTTCAATTGGATTATGCTTCACATGATAGTTATTTTGTTGAGTTTGCTCCCACTACTATTCATGAGAAGAAATTTGCTATGTGGAGAGTAATAAAAATTTTATGCTTGTAGATCATGAAAATAATGCTTTATGTGATGGTTATATTGTTGAATTCATTCATGATGCTACTGAAAATTATGATGAGGGAGGAATATATGCTTGTAGGAATTGCAATAATATCAAGTTTCCTCTCTGTGTGCTTAAAGTTTTAAAGTTATGCTTGTTTTGCCTTCCTATGCTAGTTGATTATTGTTCCCATAAGTTGTTTCCTCACAAAATCCCTATGCATAGGAAGTGGGTTAGACTTAAATGTGCTTGCCATGTGTTTCATGATGCTCTCTTTATGTTTCAATTCTTATCTTTTATGTGAGCATCATTGTCATCATCATGCCTAGCTACAAAGGCATTAAAGAAAGGCGCTTGTTGGGAGACAACCCATATTTACCCTTACTGTTTTTGTGTGTACACATGATTATGCTACTGTATTAATCATGTTTTATAGCTTTTGTTTCAATAAAGTGCCAAGTAAGACCTTTAGGATAGCTTACGGTGATAGTTGTGTTGATCCCGCTGAAAATCAGAAACTTTTGTGCTCAGTAAATTAGTTTTGATAATTCACAGAAACGTGTTTTTGATCTTATTGTTTTCGCTCTGGATTGGCACACAAATTGCTCAGGCTTTCCTAATTTGGTTGGATTTTTGGAGTTACATAAGTATTCGAGAGTTATAGATTACTACAGACTGCTCTGTTTCTGATAGATTCTGTTTTCTATGTGTTGTTTGCTTATTTTGATGAATCTATGAGTAATATCGGAGGGTATGAACCATAGAGAAGTTGGAATACAGTAGATATTACACCAATATGAATTTAGGATGAGTTCATAACAGTACCTAAGTGGTGATTTATTTTCTTATACTAACGGAGCTTACGAGTTTTCTGTTAAGTTTTGTGTTGTGAAGTTTTCAAGTTTTGGGTAAAGATTCAATGGACTATGGAATAAGGAGTGGCAAGAGCCTAAGCTTGGGGATTCCCAAGGAACCCCAAGGTAATATTCAAGGACAACCAAGAGCCTAAGCTTGGGGATGCCCCGGATGGCATCCCTCTTTCGTCTTCGTTTATCGGTAACTTTACTTGGAGCTATATTTTTATTCACCACATGATATGTGTTTTGCGTGGATTGTCATTTTCTTTTGTTATTATTTGCTTTATGTTATTTAGAATAATGTTTTGCATCTATATTTCCAATAAAAATGTCAAGGATAGCCTTTACCGTGCTTATTTTGCAAGTATACATGTTGCCGTTTCAAAACAGAAAGTTTATCGATGTTGCAAACATTCCCTAGAAAAGTGAGAATATGATAAATTGTTGAAACTTTTTGCAAAATAAGATATGATAAATTTTTTACAGTGTATTATTTTTCTCATAATTTTTGGAGTTAGGGAAGTATGGTGAATCTTGCATTCTATACAGACTGTACTGTTATGGCAAATTGCTGTTATGTTTGCATTGTTTCCATATGTTTGCTTGTTTAATTATTCTATTTGAGGATAGGAGTATTAAATATGCAGATGCATTTTGTATGCAATGTTGAATAATAGTTTTTGTGATTTGCTACAGTAGAGAATGATAAGGTTTTTTCAATTGGTTTATACTAACTTATCTCACGAGTTCTTGTTGAGTTTTGTGTGGATGAAGTTTTTAAGATGTATGGAAGCCGTGATATAAAAGGAATTAAGTAGACACAAAAGCTCAATCTTGGGGATGCCCAAGGCACCCCAAGATAATATTTCAAGAAGTCTCAAGCATCCAAGCTTGGGGATGCCCCGGTAGGCATCCCACCTTTCTTCTTCATCAATTATCGGTTAGTATCGGTTGAACCTAAGTTTTTACTTCTTCACATGATGTGTGCTATCCTTGAAATGTCATTTTGTTTTGTTTTGCTTGCTGTTTGAATAATATACCAGGATCTGAAATTCATAAATGTTAGAGAGTCTTCACATAGTAGCACGATTATTTGACTACTCATTGATCTTCACTTATATCTTTTGGAGTAGTTTGTCATTTGCTCTTGTGCTTCACCTATATCTCTTTAGAGCATGGTGGTGGTTATATTTTATAGAAATTGTTGATATCTCATGCTTCACTTATATTATTTTGAGTGTCTTAAACAGCATGGTAATTTGCTTTGGTAATAAGAACTATCATATAGAGTTCATTGAATACTATGATCAATTTGATATTTGATAATTGTTTTGAGATATAAATGTGGTAATGTTAGAGTCATGCTAGTGGAGTAGTTGTGAATTTGAGAAATACATGTGTTAAAGTTGGCAAGTCCCGTAGCATGCACGTATGGTAAAAGTTGTGTAACAAATTTGTAGAATGGGATGCTCTTTTGATTGCCTTCCTTATGAGTGGAGGTCGGGATCGCACGATGGTTAACTCCTACCAACCCTTTCCCTAGGAGGATGCGTAGTAGTACTCTGCTTAGAGGGCTAATAAACTTTTGCAATAAGTATATGAGTTCTTTATGACTAATGTGAGTCCCTGGATTATACGCACTCTTACCCTTCCATCATTGCTAGCCTCTATGGTACCGTGCATTGCCCTTTCTCACCTTGAGAGTTGGTGCAAACTTTGCCGGTGCATCCAAACCCCATGATACGATACGCTCTATCACACATAAACCTCCTTATATCCTCCTCAAAACAGCCACCATACCTACCTATTATGGCATTTCCATAGCCATTCCGAGATATGTTGCCATGCAACTTTCCACCGTTCCATTTATTATGACACGTTCCATCATTGTCATATTGCTTTGGCATGATCATGTAGTTGACATCGTATTTGTGGCAAAGCCACCTTCATAATTCTTTCATACATGTTGCTCTTGATTCATTGCATATCCCGGTACATCGCCGGAGGCATTCATATAGAGTCATATTTTTTTTCTAGTATCGAGTTGTAATCCATGAGTTGTAAGTAAATAGAAGTGTGATGATCATCATTATTAGACCATTGTCCCTTGAAAATAAAGGCCAAAAAAAGAAAAGAAAAAAGGAAGGCCAAAAAAAGAGAAAGGCCAAATAAAAAAATAAGGCCCGAAAAAAGGGGTCACAATGTTACTATCCTTTGCCACACTTGTGCTTCAAAGTAGCACCATGATCTTCATGATAGAGAGTCTCCTATGCTGTCACTTTCATATACTAGGGGGGATTATTCATTAGAGATTATGGCTTGTGTATTCCAACGATGGTCTTCCTCAAAGTGCCCTAGGTCTTCGTGAGCAAGCAAGTTGGATGCACACCCACTTAGTTTCTTTGTTGAGCTTTCATACATTTATACCTCTAGTTTATCCGTTGCATGGCAATCCCTACTCCTCGTGTTGACATCCATGATGGGCATCTCCATAGCCCATTGATTAGCCTCATCAACGTGAGACTTTCTCCTTTTTTGTCTCCTCCACACAACCTCCATCATCATATTCTATTCCACCCATAGTGCTATATCCATGGCTTACGCTCATGTATTGCGTGAGGGTGAAAAAAGCCGAAGTGCATTAAAAAGTATGAACCAATTGCTTGGCTTAAACCAGGTTTGTGCATGAAGGGAGTATTTGTGTGACAAAAATGAAACATAGCCTAACTATGATTTTGTAGGGATAAACTTTCTTTAGCCTTGTTATTTTGAGAAGACATGATTGCTTTGTTAGTATGCTTGAAGTATTATTACTTTTATGTCAATATGAAATTTTATTTTAAATCATTTGGATCTGAACATTCATGCCACAATAAAGAAAATTACATCGAGAAATATGCTAGGTAGAATTCCACATCAAAAATTCAGTTTTTATCATTTACCTACTCGAGGACGAGCAGCAATTAAGCTTGGGGATGCTTGATACGTCTCCAATGTATCTATAATTTTTTATTGTTCCATGCTATTATATTATCCATCTAGGATGTATTATATGCATTTATATGATATTTTATATGATTTTTGGGACTAACCTATTAACTTAGAGTCCAGTGCCAGTTTCTATTTTTTCCGTGTTTTTGACTTTTACATAAAAGGAATACCAAAGGGAGTCCAATTGACGTGCCAATTTTTGACGATTTTTAATGGACCAAAAGAAGCCCCCGGAGTAAAAGAGTTGGGCTAGAAGAGTCCCGAGCCATCCACGAGGGTGGAGCTCGAGCCCTACCCCCTGGGCGCGCCCCCTGCCTCGTGGACTTCTCGGAGACCCCCTTGACGCGAGACCGACGCCAAAAATTCCTATTAATACCCAAACCTCTAGAAAATAACCTAGATTAGGTGTTCCGCCGCCGCAAGCCTCTGTAGCCACCAAAAACCAATCGGGACCCTGTTCCGGCACCCTTCCGGAGGGGGGAACCATCACCGGTGGCCATCTTCATCATCCCGGCACTCTCCATGATGAGGAGGGAGTAGTTCACCCTTGGGGCTGAGGGTATGTACCAGTAACTATGTGTTTGATCTCTCTCTCTCTCTCTCTCTCGTGTTCTTGATCTGGCACGATCTTGATGTATCGCAAGCTTTGCTATTATAGTTGGATCTTATGATGTTTCTCCCCCTCTACTCTCTTGTAATGGATTGAGTTTTCCCTTTGAAGTTATCTTATCAGATTGAGTCATTAAGGACTTGAGAACACTTGCTGTATGTCTTGCCGTGCTTATCTGTGGTGACAATGGGATATTTACGTGATCTACTTGATGTATGTTTGGTGATCAACTTGCGTGTTCAATGAACTTATGCATAGGGGTTGACACACGTTTTCGTCTTGACTCTCCGGTAGAAACTTTGGGGCAATCTTTGAAGTACTTTGTGTTGGTTGAATAAATGAATCTGAGATTGTGTGATGCATATCGTATAATCATGCCAACGGATACTTGAGGTGACATTGGAGTATCTAGGTAACATTAGGGTTTTGGTTGATTTGTGTCTTAAGGTGTTATTCTAGTACGAACTCTAGGATAGATCGAACGGAAAGAATAGCTTCATGTTATTTTACTATGGACTCTTGAATAGATCAATCAGAAAGAATAAGGTTGAGGTGATTTCGTACCCTACAATAATCTCTTCGTTTGTTCTCCGCTATTAGTGACTTTGGAGTGACTCTTTGTTGCATGTTGTGGGATAGTTATATGATCCAATTATGTTATTATTGTTGAGAGAACTTGCACTAGTGAAAGTATGAACCTTAGGCCTTGTTTCCTACCATTGCAATACCGTTTACGCTCACTTATATTTTTCAGATTACAAAAACCTATATCTACCATCCATATTGCACTTGTATCACCATCTCTTCACCGAACTAGTGCACCTATACAATTTACCATTGTATTGGGTATGTTGGGGACACAAGAGACTCTTTGTTATTTGGTTGCAGGGTTGTTTGAGAGAAACCATCTTCATCCTATGCCTCCCACGGATTAATAAACCTTAGGTCATCCACTTGAGGGAAATTTGCTACTGTTCTACAAACCTCTGCACTTGGAGGCCCAACAACATCTACAAGAAGAAGGTTGTGTAGTAGACATCACCCCGGTAGCTTGGGGGAAAGGGCCGAGGATATCGAGCCCCCAGACCGAAAACGTCCATGACAAAGGGATTGTCTGAAGTTCTTGGGCACGTAGATGGATATTCTTGGAATAGAACTAGCAGGCCTCACACTTGGTGACTAGATCAACCGCATCTTGGAGGGCAGTGGGCCAATAGAATCCTTGCCGGAATGCTTTCCCAACTAAAACCCTTGATCCAATGTGGGATCCGCACATTACTTTTTGTATTTCTGCCAGCAGTTCCTTTCCTTCTTCCCGACAAATGCACTTCAATTTCACACCGTTGGGACTTCTTCTGTATAGAGTGTCATCAACAAACTGATACCTACTAGCCCTCCGGGCTACTCTTTCTGCTTCTTCTTGCTCTTAAAGTTCCCACTTTGGAGGAAATGGACTATGTGCCTTGCCCAAGTTTGAGCCAGAGGCTCGGCAACAAGGACTAGAGGAATCTCCTCATTCGTGGGGCGCATCCCTCGACCGCGGGGTCCAGTGACCCGGCAGGAAGGTGCAGCCCGTCAATCGAAGGAGAGTTGTTTCTGAAAGGGTCCCTGGGAGAGGCTTACCGGAGTCTAATTTCGTCTTCTTTCTGGCCATTGTTGTTGGGGATACGGAGGGATGAGTAAGATGGAGAACGAATGTCCCTGGTTCCACAGGTAGCTTCTGCGCAGCACACTTTGACAGATGATCAGCAATGCTGTTTTCCACACAGAGCACGTGCTCTGTTTGCAATCCGTCAAAGTGCTCCTCCAATCTTCTGACTTCCTCGCATATGTCTCCATCAATGGACTTTAGTAATCCTTGTTGACTTGTCTGACCACAAGCTGTGAATCTCCTCGAATGATCAACTTCTTAATTCCCAATTCTGTAGCAATCCTGAGCCCGGCAAGGAGCCCTCCATACTCTATTTTATTGTTGGTCACCTATTCCCGAGGAAAATTCATTTGGACGACGTACTTTAGGTGCTCCCCAGTGGGAGCGACGAGAAGCATGCCAGCCCCTGCACCTTGGAGGGAGAAGGCGACATCGAAATACATGACCCATTCTCGGGGTGATTTCTTCCCGGGAATAGCTATTTCCAGCACTTCCTCATTAGGGGTTGGCATCCATTCTGCAATAAACTCTGCCAATATCCTGCTCTGAATGGTTGACGTGCTTTCAAACTTTGGGCCAAAGCTGGATAACTCTAGAGCCCATTCCACTATCCTGCCGGTAGCCTCTGGGTTCCAGAGTATCCTTTGCAACGAAAATCGTGTGACAACCGTGATCTCATGGGCTTGGAAGTAGTGGCGCAGTTTCCTTGACGCCACAACAAGGCCAAAATTAAATTTTGCACACCAGAATACCTGGATGTAGCCCCCTGCAATAGGGAACTGACGAAGTATACTGGCGTTGCACGACTTTCTTCCTTGCCGCGTCCTTGGGGTTGCCTTCGCTGTTGTGCTTCTCTTTGTCCTGATCCATATTTGATGATGAGGACATCAATACCATTGTTACACCCACAGCCCCTGCTGCTATACATACTGGACCAATTACTAGAGCTCGCGCACGCCAACTAAATTAGCAGGTACTTTTGTTTCTTGGTAATGATTCTAATGTTCATGAGAATATGATGCTGCCTAAATTGGATACATTTGTTTTGCTTACAAATGAAGGGCCTAGCTTGGAGAAGGATGAACATTGGAGCAAGAACAAGCATGGAGATGATGGCATGCGCAAGGGGAACAAGAATGGAGTTACAAGTGATGATTTCAGGACCTTGAAGCCACCATAATGGGTGCATGAAGCCTTGGACGAAATATACAAGATGCTACTTCATAACTTTCGTCCAGAGGCTATTCTAGGTGCTGCATCACCTTATTATTGGGCCAGGCCCGTGTATTTTCGGAATACTTGAGTATAGGCTGTTTTTAGAGTGTGTATGTGTGGGGAAACAAGAGATAGGGTTGGTTTCGGACCCCTTCCCCAAGGGACACGAAATTCCCCCTCTTCCTCCATATATACAGCCCTTAGGGCGCCATTTAGACTTTGGGTTTTGTTTAGATTAAAGTTCGCCATAGCTGCAACTTCGCGTACTTCGTTTGTGTTCAACGACCAGACAAAGGCGTCACAGAACCCCACCTTGATCAATAAAGTTTTCATCTTATATTCGCAATATCCAGATTGCAATCTCAGTTTCTTGCTTGTTCTTTGTTTGCTCGCAGGAAACAGACCCTCGTGGTCAGGTTGATCGTGCTCCGGCGTGGTCAATAACCTCTCGGAGTTGGTTTAGCGATTGGTAAGGCACGACGTCCTCGCACGTTCGTAGTCGGATCGTCAAAGTCGATTTCCACCAAAGCGATATCCATCATCTCATCGAAAGATGGGACACCTTTGCCTCTATCATTTGACCTTGACGGGCTTCTCTCTCTTTCTCCTCTTGGCGGGATGTCTCCTGAGGTTGTTGTTTCCTCCACTTCCCTCTATGCCACCAATGCTGCACTGACCACCTGATTAGTCATTGCCATATACAGCAGCAGTGGCTCCTGCGGCTTGGGAGAAACAAAGTGTAAGACAAGTAGGTCTTTAGGTCTTGCAATGCTGCATCTGCTTCCGGGGTCCACTTCATACGTCCTGCCTTTTTCAAAATTTTGAAGAACGACAAGCGCGCTCAGCAGACTTGGAGATGAATCTGCTAAGTGCGGCAACGCATCCTGTCAGACGTCTCACATTTTTGACTATCTTGGGTGCCTGGATCTGCTCGATGGCCTTGATCTTATCTGGGTTGGCTTCAATCCCGCGGTGGGACACAGAGGGGCAGTTTAGCTTACCGGAGGGAATGCCAAACACACACTTCTACAGGTTTAACTTCAAGTTGATCTTGCGCAGATTGGCAAATGTCCCTTCCAAATCCTAGATGAGGGCCGATTTGTCCTTGGTCTTGACCATGATGTCATCCATATAAGCTTCAATATTCCTCTACAACTATGGATCAAAACCAATTTAGACTACTCTTGCAAAAGTGGATCCGACACTCTTCAACCCGAAAGGCATACGCACAAAGCAGTACGTGCCACATGGGGTGATGAAGGAGGTCTTCTCTTCGTCTTCCTTAGATACGAATATCTGATGGTACCCAGAGTATGCATCCAGAAATGAGAGAAAATCACACCCGGAAGTGGAATCCACAATCTGGTCAATGCACGGCAAGGGGAATGGGTCCTTCGGTGATGCCTTGTTCAAATCCGTGAAATCTATGCACAGCCTCCATTCCCATTAGCCTCGCGCACAACCATTGGGTTTGCTAACCATGTTGGATGTAGTACTCCTCTGACCAAACCAGCTTCCTCAAGTTTCTTGATCTCTTCGGTAATGAACTGGTGCTGCTCCAAGGCCTGCTTCCACACCTTCTACTTGACTAGTCGGGCATGTGGGCAGACAGCGAGGTGGTGCTCGATTACCTCCCCGGGAACACCGTGGATATCAGATGGTTGCCAAGCAAACACATCGATATTCGCTCACAAGAAGGCAACATGCACGCTTTCCTATTTGTCATTGAGGGTGGCACTGATGGTAAAAGTACCAACCAGCCCTGTCGAGACCTTTCTCACATGGGGTGCAGCAGCCTTGGTCCTCTTGCTATTGGAACTCTCCGGCACGTCATCAATAGGTGCCATGCACTCTGTAGGGGCACACTTACTAGATTCCTTGCCAGCGTCCTTACTATCCTTCTTCTTTCCTTTGCTTTCCTTGGTGGGCACTGTGGCTTCGGCAGCCTCTGCCACGACAGCGTCCCTGTACATCTTATCCACATATATCATCGCGTCTTTCTTATCTGATGGAATGGAAATGACGTCCATCGGGTCTGGCATCTTCAAGGTGTTTTAGGCATAGTGGGATGCCGCCATGAACTTGGCCAAGGCCGGGCGCCCAAGGATTCCATTGTATAGCAGGGGGAGGTCGATCACATCAAACAGAATCTTCTCAGTCCGGTAGTTCAACTCTCCCCCAAATGTCATGGGCAAGTTTATCTTTCCCTTAGGATGACTCCTGCCGGGATTGATTCCTTGAAACGTGCCCGTGGCCTTAAGCTCTTCCTCTGCTATCTGGAGCTTGTTGAGAACTTGAGGGGAAATTAGATTCAACCCAGCCCCGCCATCAACCAACAACTTTGTGACCTTGAGGTTGCGGATTGTTCATGAAACCAACAACGGTAAGCACACTACCGCAGTAGTGCGGTCACGATGATCCTCCTCATCAAAGATGATGGGCATGCATGATCATTTGAGCGGATTCCGTGAACCTACCACTGGCTCCATGGCATTAACTTCATGCACCCACTGTTTAAGTTGGAGGTGAGACGAGTGCAAAGATGCACCCCCGTCAATGCACATGGCGTAAGTGGCCTTATGGAATTCCTGCTCACTGGTTTCCTCTTCATCCCCTCCATCACTTTCATCATTGCAATCTCATTTCTCTTAGCTCCTGGCGGGTTTCCCTTGGTTCCAAGGAGCCTAGCCAGGGCGATTTGCTTCACCGCCCCGACCCTTTCCGCCAGCGCCATCCGACCTTTTTCCTTATCATGCTTCTCGTACTCAGCCCTTTGCTTCTTGACGAGCTGCTCAACATGATGACACTCTTGGAGATCGTGGCCCTTGGTCCGATGAATCTTGAAGTACGGTCCATCACCTTTCCCAGCCTATTTGGCAGCTGCAGCCTCTCAGCAGTCAGCGCACACGGCAGCTTCCTTACCGGGGGCTTTGGCTTTAGCCTTCTTGCCGGTACTAGGTGTGCCAGATCTCTCAACTGTCAATACTGCCTTATCCTTGCGCTTCTTGTTGTGCTTCTTGTTCTTCTTCCTCTGACTGGTGGACAGGTCATCATCCTCTGAGTCGATGTCGACGCAATATTCTTCTCCAGGGAGCTTCCTCCCCTCTTCCACCCAAGCACACTTGTCCACCGAGGTATACAACTCCTTCACAGTCTTGGGCAACTTAACGTTCATCTTGGAACGTATCCTGCGGCTGTGCACATTCGATTGGAAGGCAGCTATCACAGCTGCTGGGTGGATATGTGGAATACTTCTGTGGACTCTGCTGAATCTTTGAAAGTATTTCCACAGAGTCTCTCCTTTCTGCTGGAGAAGCTGCAAGTCACTGGGCCGTCCTGGTTCTTGATGGCTGCCCGTGAAGGCGCCAATGAACTCATGGCACAGGTCAGCCCAAGTTGAGATAGAGTTCTTCGGCAGGTGCATCAACCAAGACCTCACATTTGACTTGAGTGCCAAAGGGAAATAGTTGGTGAATACATTCTCATCTCTTCCCCTGGCAGCCTGAACAATGGTAGTGTAGATGCTCAAGAACTCTGTCGGGTTCAGTCTCCCATCATAATTCTTTGGTATCTCTGGCTTGAACGTGCAAGCGGACGACCAACGGACTTGCCGCAGCTCACGGGTGAATGCAAGGCACCCGACCTCGAAAGGTAGGCACCCGCCACCTCCGAGCGCGGGCTCGTCGACTGAGGGAGTCCTGGATTAGGGGGTATCCGGACAGCCGGACTATGTACAACGTCCGGACTATTGAAGCGTGAAGATACAAGACTCAAGACTTCGGCCCGTGTCCGGATGTGACTCTCCTTTGCGTGGAAGGCAAGCTTGGCGATCCGGATATTATATTTCCTTCCTTGTAACCGACTCCATGTAAACCCTAGCCCTCTCCGGTGTCTATATAAACCGGAGAGGTTGGTCCTTAGAAGGCCGATCACAATTACAATCATACCATCGTGGGCTAGCTCTTAGGGTTTAGCCTCCATGATCTCGTGGTAGATCTACTCTTGTACTACCCATATCATCAATATTAGTCAAGCAGGAAGTAGGGTTTTACCTCCATCGAGAGGGCCCGAACCTGGGTAAACATCTTTGTCCCTTGCTTCCTGTTACCATCAGCCTTGACGCACAGATCGGGAACCCCTACCCGAGATCCGCCGGTTTTGACACCGACATTGGTGCTTTCATTGAGAGTTCCTCTGTGACGTCGCCACAAGGCTTGATGGTCCTTCAATAATCATCAACAACGCTCTCCAGGGTGAGGCTTTCCTCCCCGGACAGATCTTCGTGTTCGGCGACTTCACACTATGGACCGATCCGCTTGGTCATCTGGAGCAGATCGTGTCAGGATCGCCGGATAGTTATGATGAGCATTGCTTGGACCTGCCGTCAGACGATGCTCGGGATATTACCACGGCAGAAGCCTCAGATCTAAATCTGGGGCAGGTTGTGTTGCCTAAGGACGGAGGGCTGGACCCTGTCCCGCAGGCCATACCCTCGTTGGCGATGGAGCCGAACACAGGTCTCACCTCTGAGGGAACCTGTGACTCCGGACCCCCGGATTCATATCCGGATGTAGGTTCCGGTCCGCGCATCCCCGAGCCCGCCGATCCTGGTTGGGCTCCGGTGATGGAGTTCACCGCGGCGGACATCTTTCAGCATTCGCCCTTTGGCGACATATAATTTAAAACTCTCTCTTTGACAAAGAATTCTACGCCAAACTATGTCCGGCTCAAGTGGGAAGCAGGCGACGAAGAAATTCGTTACCCACCCACCACCCACTTGATAGCCACGGTTGACGATTTAACCGACGTGCTGGACTTCGACTCCGAAGGCATCGATGGTACGGACGATGATGCAGGAGAAGACTCAGAATCTATGGGGTACCAGATTCCCGCCTTGTCACACGACATAAACATGGTGGATACGCCTAAGGAAGGCGACGGTGACAATCCGGAAGATAACACCCCTGGGCAAAAACCAAAGCGACGGTGCAGACACCGTTCCAAATCCGGCAACAGTAACAATATCAGCAAGAGCGCCAGAAGAATGGATACTCCGGTCAACCCTGAAGGCAATAACGATAAAACGGAACCAGCGATGGAGCAGGACGAACCAGGTCATGCCAAGCATAGTTCGGAGCCGACGCCCAAAGGCAACGATCCAGAGGGACGAGTTCATCAAACCGGCCAAGGAGAAGAAGACAGTCCGGACGATGACGCATTCATCATTCCGGAAGAACGCGTGGAAAGAGAGAACCTCCACAGGAAGCTTATGGCCACAGCGAGAAGTCTGAAGAGGTAGAAGCAATGGCTTAAAGCCGCACAGGAAACGCTCAACCGCAGATGGAATAAAGTGCTAGACACTGAAGAAAGATATGACGACGATCGCCACACAAAGAGCTACCCAAAACGTAAGCTACTGCCAGAATTCGATGACGAGGCCGTCCCACCAAAAAGTAACACGACCAGGAGACCAGAAGTACCACTTCATAACCGCAATAAATCAACTACTGAAGACGCCCACGATCTACGTGAACACCTGGATAAGAAAGCTGGCGCAGCTAGGTCCATCTACAGATCTAAAGGACACACCCCAGCGGGGGACTCTGGTCGTCAAAACAATTATGACAACAAGATACCAGTTCAGAATAAACACCGAACACAACAATAGCCGACGGCATGCTACAGTGCATCCAGATACAGAGGGGCTGCTCACCCCCTGTGCTTCACTGATGAAGACTGGACCACGAATTCCTGCAGGGTTAAACCTGTGAACATAGAGGCATACAACGGAACTACAGACCCAGGGTCTGGATCGAGGACTTTATCCTGCACATACACATGGCTCATGGGGATGACCTCCACGCCATCAAATACCTTCCCCTCAAACTGAAGGGACCAGCTCGGCACTGGCTGAAAAGCCTCCCCGAAAATTCAATTGGGAGCTGGGAGGAACTAGAGGACGCTTTCAGGGCCAATTTCCAAGGGACTTATGTCCGGCCTCCGGATGCTGACAACTTAAGTCACATAATCCAACAACCAGGAGAGTCCGCCCGCAAGCTTTGGAATAGATTCCTCACTAAGAAGAATCAAATTGTTGATTGTATGGATGCCGAAGCCCTAGAGGCATTCAAACATAGCATCCGTGACGAGTGGCTCCCCAGACACCTCAGCCAAGAAAAGCCTAGGACAATGGCAGCCCTAACAAGCCTTATGACCCGCTTTTGCGCGGATGAAGATAGCTGGCTAGTCCATAAAGGCACCAGCGACCCCAGCACATCCGAAATAAGGGATGGCAACGGGAAGCCACTGCATAATAAAAACAAACACCAAAACAAGGAAGAGAGCCCGGACAACACAACGGTTAATGCCAGATTCAGGGGCTCTCGACCTAACCAGCAAAATAAGCAATCAAATGGCATTAAAGAAGGACCGTCTGGTTTGAACAGAGTTCTGGACAGACTATGCCAAATTCATGGCACCCCCGACAAACCTGCGAACCACACGCACAGAGAGTGCTGGGTCTTCAAGCAGGCCGCCAAACTAAATGCCGAACACAAGGAAAGGGAAACACCAAGTGAAGACGAGGATGAACCTCGCCAGCCGAACACTGGGGGATAGAAAAAATTCCCGCCAGAGATTAAAACAGTGAACATGATCCACACGACTCGCACATCCTTGGGAAGGCACGAACGTCCCCATAAAGACGCGCGCGATATAGATCACATTGTACTCACACCTAATTACTGGATGTCTTGTTCGATCACTTTCGATCGCCTGGACGGCCGAACTAGTATTCAGCGTGAAGGATCAAACGCCTTGGTGCTTGACCCAATAATTGACGGATACCATCTCACTCATGTCCTCATGGACGGCGGCAGCAGTCTCAATTTAATATATGAGGACACTGTCCGCAGGATGGGGATAGACTCATCCAGAATCAGCAGGATCAACACCACCTTTGAAGGGGTGATACCAGGCGTTGAAGCCTATAGCAGGGGCTCCGTCATACTGGAGGTAACATTCGGCTCTCCAGGCAACTCCAGAAGCGAAGAACTAGTCTTCATCATCGCTCCCTTCCAAAGCAGCTATCAAGCATTGCTTGGAAGAATGGCCTTCGCCCGCTTCAACGCATTGCCGCACTATGGCTACCTTACACTTAAGATGCCCGGTCCATGCGGCGTCATCACCGTTAGCGGAATAACAGAGCGCTCTTCGCGCGTAGAGGAATACGCGACGGCCCTAGCGGCCGGACTATAAGCGGCCTCTAACAAAAATATGTCAGGTCGTTAAGACCACGGACACGGTTAGACGAGTCCGGCAGCCCATATTAAACCAGGGCACTGTATATGTAATCCTATAGTGGACACCAAGGGCTAATAATAAAGCCCCACACTTGGCTCAACCTTATTGGCAGGCCAACATCTTACATTTTTTACTATCCATCACATACTTACGTTGCACTCTCCTATGAGTTTCCCTTTTCCGCAGACAACGTTTGCGTGATACCCTTCCAGGATGCGGCACAATAGAGACAAAGGCGCAGACGTGCAGCAGGGCCCCGTTCAACATGTTTCTTTTTAGATTAAGCCCCTGTGTAAACCTTTTCTATTGCCTCTTGTTGTTTAACCATCCCATGGGTTCCATACCCACAGAGGATACTGCCGTTTTTGGCATTTCGCAACGACAGATTAACGCACGTACCTGGAAATACAGGGTTTATAATGAATGGGCATTCTTGAGCCCATCATCTGTTATAAAGTCCGAATACCTTCGGGAGTCTTCGGCGTCACGAGTTTGGCCTTATATGCATCAGCTCCGAATCATGTCTTTGGTCAAATGTTGGGTTTGCCCGGCTCCTGGGTTTGCCGCCTTACGTTCCATTATAATCGGCTAAGGTGGCCAAAGGAGAACTACTGCGATTGTGCCCTAGTTATTCCGGATGAGCACCTCAGTAGAGAAAGCCGAAAACTGACTGTCATGATACAGTGAGAGACTGGTTAACCACTCGACGACTCACCGGAATCTCTAGGATTCCTCTACATTAACGAAGGGCCATTTCCCGGCCAGGTACATACGCGCCCGTATTCGGATGCACGTGAAGGTACCAGGGGCTGCATAGTAGCCCCAACGTTAGAATCCCGCGTCTAAGCGAAAGTGTTACAGCTATATAGTCCAGTTGCCTAGTTCGACGTGCGATCACCTCCTTGCCGGACCAAGACGTTGGATAAAGAGTGATTAAGCACATTTTTTCGCGAACACCCCCGCATTGTATGCATGGGGGCTGAAGCCAACGACTGCTATCTTTTGGATTACACACACACACACACACACACACACACACACACACACACACACACACACACACACACACACACACATATATATATATATATACATACGGCCCGCACAGGGGACATAATCATATTTTCAGGCAAACATTATAAATATAGCCTTATAATCAAAATAAACATTGTTTTTACAATGATTTGAATCATCACTCGAATAGGAGATTCTTCGGGCACTGCGCCTCTATCAGGCGGGCGCCCTCTGTGACCTGCGCCAAGTAGTGCCTGGCCGGATATTGGCCCCCACCGGATCCTGAGACGCTATCATAGTGGCATCCATATCCATCCAATACGCCTTAACGCGGCAAGGGCCATCCGCGCACCCTCCATGCATGCCGACCGCCTCATGGCATCGATCCGAGGCACGACCCCAAGGAACTATTGCACCAAACCAAAGTAGCTGTCCGGCTTAGGCCCCCTCGGCCAAAGATGGTCTATTACAGACCGCATCGCAAGCCGGACAGCCTGTGAAGCTCCGCCACAGCAGCCATCTTATCACTTAACGGCAGTGGGCGAGTGGGAGCATTGCACTGCGACCAGAAAAGCTTCTCCACCTCCTTCTCACCCTGATCTTTGAAGAACTCCACAGCATCAGCCGTACTCTTCGCCAGGTCCGTGTAGGCGTCCGCCGAACTCCAGCGTCCATCCAGGGGAACGTACTTCAGATCGAAGAACTTCGTCCGCAGCAAATAGGAGCCTCCAGCCACGATTTTACCGGCCTGTTGAAGCTCCTCCCGCGCACCTTTGAGCTCGGTCCGTATTTCCTTGGTGGCATTAAGTGCCTTGCTCAGGTCAGTCGATTTATCCTCATGCTCCTTTTTTAGGAGCTCATACTGGTCAGCGGCATTTTTTAACTCGATAGCCATTTCGGTTATCTTTTCCTAGATTCGGTGATGAGCAGCCTGTTCGGCTCTCAATTCCTCGGCTGCCTTTAGGGCAGCCGCATTGCTCACTCGAGCTTGTTCCTTGGCTAGAGCAAGTTCTGCCCTCAGGGCCTCCACGGCAGCAGCACCATCTGCAGTCCGAACATATTACATTACTATGTGCCACCTTAAATAATTTCCTATGCAATGGAAGGACATGACACATACCTTGTGATTTATCCAGCCGCTCATTCATCAGAGTGATGTCGGCATCAATCGACCCAATTTGCCTCGTCAGTTCGGCAACTTCAACGGACGGGCCGGCGGTCGGACTCACAGGTAACTGCACATATTTACAACATAAATCATTGGTTTATGATCCTCCGTTCGCTGCCTAGGGCAAAGAACCAGAGTCTCACGGGCTACTATCTATATGGAGCACACCTACCGCGTGCCTCGCAACCAAAGAAATAGTGGATTCTCCATTACATACCTCAAAGCCTCTGAGCAGGCTCGTGAATGCTTCATTCAAACCGCTTGTAGCGGATGAAATCTTCTTAAGCATCGCGCTCATTAATGAGCGGTGCTCCTCCGAGAGCGCAACTCGCTCCAGCAAGCCCGTCAGCACGTCCGGCTGGACATCAAACTACGCCGGACTCTTCCCATCGCCCCCCCCCCGTTGTAGCCAAGTGCTCTGGGTGCAGGGCGTCTGACGAATTGACTGCTGGCTTTGGCAGATCCGGACTCCTTCGTGACGACACCTCGGTGTCGCCCGCTTCATGAGTCGGAGAAGGGGGTGGAGTCTCGCTCTCCATCATCTCCGGAGGAAGGTCCCCCGGAGACGAACCCTGTTGGGAGGAGCTGTTGGCCGGACTACAAATATTTGAATCTTGGTTACTGACCGAGGAGAAACGCAGTACCTTCGAATCGTAGATCGACTTACGGCTCAGTAGAGGGCTGGCCCATTGGAGGGCATGGTGCGGTGAGGGTGCCCGTTGGGGCAAGGCCCCCTGGGGATGTCTTTTCCCCAATTTGGGCATCGCCGCCTCCAAATCTTCGGAGGCGGCCCTCTTCTTCCCGCGCAGGGAGGAGACCTTAGTCTCTCCTCCCTGATTATCCTCCCTGGGGGAGGCAACAATTCCCCTGGTTCGGATGCGTAGCGTGTGGGGTTCGGATTCCTCACCCTTCCCCTTGTCTTTCCCCGAGGGCATTCTGCTGAGTACCCGGTCAAGCATCTTGGCCATAGAGGGGACGGGCAAGCCTTCAGGAAGTGGCGCCGGACACCTAATTCTCTCCGCCTTGCTGAGCCACTCCTGGACGCGGATGACTTTCAGAATAAAAACAATCATGACAAATACTAAATGGAGTGTCCGGTATCAAGGCTATTGCAGCTTAGGCCCGCATCCTCGGTGGTGTCCGCACACGTTACTTTCCGTCCGAAGAATAATTTGCACATCTCTTCGAGCTTCAAGCCGAAGAAGTGCTTGACAGTCCGCGGACCTTCCGGATTGAACTCCCACACCCGGAGAGGCCGGCGTTGGCATGGAAACATCCGCCGGATCAACATCACTTGCATTATGCTAACAAGATTAATGCCCCTTGCAAGAAGGTCTCGGATGCGATTTTGCAGTACTGGTATATCACCAGTGGGTCCCCAATTCCACCCCATGTCTGTACAAGACGCCAACTGTGATGGAGGGCCCGAGCGAAACTCGGGGGCAGCCACCCACTTTGTGCCTCTGGGATCCGTGACATAAAACCACCTCCGTTGCCATACATCGGATACTTCTGGGAAAGAACCCTCTGGCCACGGGGCATCGGTGTTTCTGCTTATTACGGTGCCTCCGCACTCCACATGTCGCCCCTCGATAATCTTCGGCGTCACATTGAAGGTCTTGAGCCATAAGCCGAAGTGTGGGGTGACGTGGAGAAAAGCCTCGCACACGATAATGAACGATGAGATATGGAGGATAGCGTCTGGAGCCAGATCATGAAAATCCAACCCATAATAGAACATGAGCCCCCTCACGAAGGGATCGAGGGTGAAACCCAAAACGCGGAGGAAGTGTGGGACGAAAACGACACACTCATTGGGCTCCGGCGTAGGGATGACCTGCCCTGGAGCAGGAAGCATGTGCTGGATATCTGCGGTCAAGTATCCGACCTCCCTAAGCTTTGCAATGTCCTTCTCTTCAATCGAGGAGGCCACCCACCGGCCTTGAGGGTCAGATCCGGACATATTGGAGGATTCCGGAGGGGTGGAGCTTAGGTTTTGGGTGTTAGAACTCGAGGTGCGAGAAGGCGCGACGAAGGTGAAAAAAGAGGCGTAGGTCTCGACCCCTTTATAAAGAAGGTGAATATCAAGAGTCCCCGGTGTGATCGTCTAAGGCTTATCTAAAAACACACGAGGTAATACCAACAGCCGTCGTGGGGTCATGCACGCTCATATTGATGGAAAATCCCATAATAAAAGGGACATGATCTCTGCCTCGACGGGACGTGCCAATAAAACCGCCTTGTAACACGAGTCGTTGTGGGGTAGGAAACGTCGGTTCGCGTTGGACTGAGCCACGATGCAAGGGCACGATGCACGAACATTGCCAGCAAATTAGATCTATACCATACGAAGATCATCTTGCAGATCCGGACACGGTCTACGTGTTCGATGACCACTTTGGAATATTCGGAGGAGGAACCCGCCTTGCAATGCCGAAGACAATACTGCGCGCCGGACTCATCGTCATTGAAGCATGGTTCAGGGGCTACTGAGGGAGTCCTGAATTAGGGGGTATCCGGACAGCCGGACTTTGTACAACGCCCGGACTATTGAAGCGTGAAGATACAAGACTCAAGACTTCGGCCCGTGTGCGTATGGGACTCTCCTTTGCGTGGAAGGAAAGCTTGGTGATCCGGATATTATATTTCCTTCCTTGTAACCGACTCCATGTAAACCCTAGCCCTCTCCGGTGTCTATATAAACCGAAAAGGTTGGTCCTTAGAAGGCCGATCACAATTACAATCATACCATCATAGGCTAGCTCTTAGGGTTTCGCCTCCACGATCTCGTGGTAGATCTACTCTTGTACTACCCATATCATCAATATTAATCAAGCAAGAAGTAGGGTTTTACCTCCATCGAGGGGGCCCGAACCTGGGTAAACATCTGTGTCCCTTGCTTCTTGTTACCATCAGCCTTGACGCACAGATCGGGACCCCCTGCCTGAGATCCGCCGGTTTTGACACCGACATCGACGTCGGGGCGATCGCACCTCTTGGGCTAGAAATTGTTGTCGCGGTGCCGCTCGATGACGGCGCGCGTGCCTTCCCTCACCCTGTCCTCGGGGCTCGCCGTGGTTCTTGATGTGCTCGAGGGTCAGAGGAGGCCATCGAGACGTCGTCAGGCTCTTGGTTACATGGCTCCAGTACTGCTTACTGAGGTGGGGACTGCATCATAGGGGCGGCCCCTTCCGTGCGGCCAGCCGCACGAGCCATTGCCATTGCCTGGGGAGGCCGTGGTGGGCCAGCTCGTTGTGGTCCTCCCGCCTTGGCAAAACAAATAAGACTTTGGATGGTGGCACGCACTCATCCATCTGATCAGCTACCGACGGAAATCTGAATAGCATCTGGGCCCGCGCAACAGCCTCTCAGGCAGTGCTTGGCAAAGGTGATGGTGATATAGACTGCAATGTCGCTCGGCTCCTGATGGTGCCGGTGGCGACCGCGCCGTGCACTCGCTGTTGCGAACCAGCCGCTGCGATGGCATGGTGACGCGGTGGAGGGGCTTGAGGGCCAGTGGCTCCGTTGGGCACAGTGGCTGGGACTGCCCGTTTCGGGGGTGGCATGTGTCCTGTGGCCGCGCCCGCGGCGGGAGTGGCTGGACGGTTGTGATTCGCCCCAGAACGTGCATCGCCACTATGGTTGTGTCCTTTAGCGAGGAGAGAGGGTGCAGGAAAAATAATCCCTCACCCCTACCTCAAGGAGCATGTCCGCTGGGGTGTTGCTGATGTTGTCCTTCCCCGATGCGTCCCGCTTCTGCTTCAGCCACGGGAGCGGTGGTGCCAACGCCGCCTGCGCCGACCACATCACCCGCAGCATCCACTTCCTCGCGCGTCCCCGTATTTCCCGCGACATTAGCGGTCGCGGGCGGCGGAGCCCTTGAGGTAGACGGGTGGTTTGCAGATCCGGGCTTCTTCTTAGGCGCCATTGTTGATGACGTCGTCAACGATGAAAGTGGCGATGAAGATGACATGCTACCAACGCTCTCGCGTTCACGCAAGTGTTCCCCTACCTAGCGCGCCAAAGATGTCTTGGGGAATCCATGGCCACCTATGGGGCTACGAGCCCCTTTTGGTTCGGCGGGGGATGGACGCATTGCACAAATAGCAGAGAAGCGCAGCGCAGTGCGGCAGAGATGACACGGGCGGGTTTTACCCAGGTTCGGGCCGCCGCGAGGCGTAAAACCCTAGTCCTGCTTTGGTGGATTTATGGTGGAAAAGGTGGTGGTGGGCACAGTACACTTGCCCGACAGGGTTGCCTCGAGGCGAAGTGGCTACGTGCGTATGGATATGTGAGGGGCCGTGCTTGCCAACCTAGCGAACCCTTTCTACGGTTGCCTTGGGCCTCCTCTTATAGGCTAAGGGGTCACCATAGTGGCAAATCAGTCTTTACATATTGATTAGATAGCAAACAGTACTATCAAAGCTAACTCTGCAGGCTGACAGGGGTGCATTAAATGCGCCGCCTAGTGTCACATCACAGCGTACCCAGCATCCCTTGCCGGGCTATTTTGCCAGCTTCGCGCCTGCTTGCTTGACGCGGCTTAGGACGGGTGTCATATGGAGGTGTTTTTTGTAGGAAGAGACTGCCATGTGGCGAAAAGTAGCCACTTAGTCATCTTGGGGCTTGACACTACACTGATCCATGACTTGTGTTCCTCGTGATGTGGAGCGGTGGAGTGGTTGGACTCCGCAAGCCCCGGTAGGGCTTGCTGGGACAATTTGGAAGTATGCTTCAGGGGCAAACCCAACATCACCGGGCTCGCCTTCCTGGCAAGGGAGGTTCTTCCCTTTGCGATATCGTGCTTCGTTGGCTTATCTTGATCTTTTTTATCTACACTTGGACCCTTTGATGAACTGGTCCTCCTTGCTTGGTTTGGTCTTGGTGTTGTAATCTTTGCCTTTGCGCCTGTGCACAGTCTGGGCAACGGACCCAGGGTTTGTTGCACTGACATATCACATCAAGGATGATTATCTAATGAGAGCTAACAAACTTTGTATACCCGAGTCTTCTCTTCGTTTGCTACTTCTGCAAGAAGCACATAGTGGAGGACTTATGGGACACTTTGGATGCGACAAGACCTTCGCTATGCTCTCCAAGAACTACTTTTGGCCTAGGATGTTTCATGACGTCTGACGCTTCACCAACCGATGCTTTACATGTCGCAAAGCTTAGTCTAAAGCTCAATCCCATGGTCTCTATATGCGACTTCCTATTCCATATCACCCATGGGTAGATATTAGTATGGACTTTGTGCCTGGTTTTCCTAGAACTAGAAATGGCAAAGATTCTGTATTTGTTATTGTGGATCGATTCTCTAAGATGGCACATTTTATTTCATGCAAAAAGATAGACGAAGCTTCACATGTTGCCAATCTCTTTTGTAGGGAAATATTGCATCTACATGGAGAGCCAAGGATGATTGTCTCCAACCGCGATGTCAAGTTCCTAATCTACTTTTGTAAGACGCTATGCGCTAATCTCAGAATCAAGCTCTTGTTCTCTTTGGCATACCATCCACAAACCTACGGCCAAACGGAGGTCATGAACCGGATGCTATTGACTCTCCTACGTGTGTTGATCAAGAAGAACATCAAGGAGTGGGAGGAGTGCTTACCCATCGCCGAGTACGCCTACAACCGTGCAAGACATTTGACTACCGGTAAATCCCCCTTCGAGGTCGTCTACGGCTTCAATCCGCTGTCCCCGTTGGGCATCCTCCCTCTACCACTACAAGAGCGCATCAACATGGACGTGAGCGCTAGAGCGACCTATCTCAAGAAGGTGCATGAAGATACAAGGCACACCATCGAGCTATCTCAAGAAGGTGCATGAAGATACAAGGCACACCATCGAGCTACACCTTCGCAAGGACCGCTTCCCCAATGAACACAAGTCCAAGCTTCTACCTCGAGCCGATGGACCTTTGGAGGTGCTCGCACGCTACAACAACAACGCCTACAAGATCGACATCCCACGCGACAAGTACAACATGAGCAATATCTTCAATGTCAAAGATCTCTCTACCTACCATGGTGATGCGGAGCATCGTACGATCATCCCCATGGACCTACCTTTGTCTTCCACGACACCACATGGACCAATGAGTAGAGCTCGAGCAAGGGCTATTGAAACTAAGGTGAACTGATGCGGAGCATCCTATAGCCATCCCCATGGACCTACCTTCATCTTCCATGACACCACATCGACCAATGACTAGAGCTCGAGCAAAGGCTATTTAAACTAAGGTGAACTTGCTCCTCTCAGAACTACCACTTTGCACATGTGAGACATGGCTACTACCTCAACCGGAAACCCTATATGTGATCAGGTACTTAGAGGGAAGCCATGGAGCAACTACACCAAACAACCAAGATGGCAAGGACACCGAGCACAAGGACCAAGAGAAGAAGCTGCCTGAAGTTGATAGCCACCGGAGGACCGGCCCCCGTCTGATGTCCGACCCCTGGAGGCCTCACCAGCTAGAAGGCCCAACTAGCGAGCGCTACAGCAACCGGATGTCCGACAAGGACCGGACGTCCGACACCCTCCAGCGATTGAATGACCATCCCCCACCGGAAATCCGACAAGTCTGCACAGAGCGGAATCTTTGGAAGTCCGAGCCCCCCGGATGACCAACCCTGGCTGAACAAAGTCAAAACGCTGGATGTCCAACAAGTACGGGACGTCCGGACCCTCGCGAGCCACTGGACGTCCGGTACCTGTCCGACGACCGACGACTGTCTGTGCACAAAGAATAGGGCCGAGGCCCATGTACCCCTTCAACCCCCTAGACTATATATGCTCCTCCTCCTCCACTTTTCTTGGGTTAGCACTGGTTTAGTTCATTATAGAGATAGAGTTTTGCTCATCCATTTGGTTCTACTCCTAGGAGAGACCGCAACTTCTACGGAGAAGATCCCCCAAGTGGATTCAAGACCCCTCACGGGAAGACCCCTCAAGACCTCCTCATGGAGAAGAACTACCGCCTCTTGTATCATCCTTTGTTGCATTTGAATCTTGTATCACTCTTTATGTTCATGGAACTAGCACAGGTGTGATTGTTCTCGTTGATTTGAGCATTTCCCCTCATGTTCCTCCTCGTGTGTTTATCGTGTTCTCTGTAGGATTCCCTCCAAATCGTGAAAGATCGGCCCTAGGTTTTCCACCCTACATCATCTTGGTATCATGAGCCAAGGTTGATCACGAATTTGGAGCCCCTACCCTTTGTTTTCTAGCCTAATTTTGTTTGTTTTCTCCCAATTTTGAAAATTTCCCACAAAAATAGCCCCAATTTTTTCTTGTGATTTTTGGTTTGATGAAGTTTTGTTGGATATGATCCATGGATTTCATGTGTTGCAGGTAGATCTAGCTTTCCGCCATCACTTTCCCTTCTCCATCCGTAAATTCTTCCAATTTTGACCAATTTTTTCTTTCCTTCCATGAACCCTGGAGTTCACCCCATGCCCAAATTCCCCAGGCATCGGACGTCCGACAGTTACCGGACGTTCGACGATCACTGGTCGTCCGACTGCCTGCGGACGTCCGACCGAACTTGATGAAACTGAGACTTTTCAGCCACCCACTACACCTTCTGCACCACCTCTGCAAACCACCACCGCTTTTTACGCAAGCACCATCGCTTACACGTTCCTAACTCCAACAAATTTGACACGTTTTGTTTTGAGAATTTGAGTTGTGGTTCCCATTTCCTATCATGTTTCGGCTACATAGGTATCATGTTTCACCACCAGACTCGTCATCGACAATGACCACTACTTCCATATTTTGACACCTTCAACCATACGGAAGGGCAGTAACCTCGACGACACTCTTGTTCACTCTCCCTTGCCATTGCATTGATAACCCCCATAGCCCATTTTTTGCGCACCTTGCCTATCAAGACTAGCCATTGAGTATTGCCGGCAATGTTACTTGTGCACATTAGTGATCATAGTTCCCTTTGCATACATACAATATGATCTTGGTACAAGCATCTTGATATCATCTCTTGTGTCACAAGGTTGTCATCGCATATACGCAATTTCTATCTTAGTTCGTGAAGTTTTGTGTAAGTGGCCTAGCAAAAGAGCTCAAAGAGAAAGAGCCAAAGAAGCTTTTAAGCAAAAGAGAAAGATAAGCAAAGAAATTTTAAGAAAGAACCATAGCAACATAGTACATTAAGATTGTCATACTCGATCATCTTGGATCATATCATAGAAACATCACACATATAGATACTTGGGATAGAAGTCGTTGCATTTTTGCTTTATAGGTTGTGCACAAGTCTCGTATCCGCCTATTGTGCGATCGTGCTAGCGTCTCTCTTGTTTTGTGCAACACGAGCATTTTCTGTGGATTCCACATTTTTCAATCATTCTTTGGTTTGCACAACCCCATTTATCTATTTGCAGTGTTTCCGTGTGCCCCTTATAGCTATTGGTCTTCTTGTTGCATGTGCAAATTTGCGAATCTTTTTCAACATTTTGAGTCTTACTAACAATTGCATACATTTTGTCCACCATCCTCACCAAGCTCCACCAAAGGCTTTATTTGTGTAGGTGTGAGAGATTGACGAGATACGGTACCAATTGTGCTATTTCCTTGTTACATCATTGGGTGATCACTAGCAAAACATGCCCATTCGTTGCAACGGAAGAAAAAAATGTCCATGCCCTTTAACACGACGTCCAACCTCTATTGCCGCGCATCCTCCTTCCCGTCGCTGCCTCGACATGCTCCTGATGACAATCCAAAGGGATGATCTCAGCCACCGCACGATACACATGTCATTAACTCTGATGGGACTGAACATTTTGAAACCCGATGCTTTTTTTGCATCGATTTTAAAACCCAGTGCCGCCCATGAATACTTATATTGCATAGAAGTTAGCATAATTCAGAAGGATACTAACAAAACTAATATTTGCTTAGACGCCTTGCAATTTTAACAGGGTGCAAGTTTGAATTTAGATGCTATCAACTTAGCAACAATTGAAATGACCAAACCAGTGTGCATTTATCCATTAAAGAAAATAAATAAGAACAATCATGCATGTTTATAGTTTCATCTCAAACCAGTGTCAAGATATGTAGTGTATTCTAAAAGGTCGTTCTTTTTTATTTTCTCTTTCCTTTGTGGAGCTAGTTCGTTGAGCTTCGGTAAACTATTTTCACAAAAGCATAAACTAGAGGCGTATCTGGTCTCTCCCCTCCCCCCCCCCCAGCGGCAAATTAGGAATATTATGTAATAATTGTAGTTAAATCTATTTTTTTACAATTAATCCTACAATCTTATAAATCTTTGCTTTGAATTTTTATAGATAATACGTCATTATCTATATGGGAAAAAATGCATAGTACAACAATTTTTTTTTGAAAAAATGCATAGTACAACAAATAGCACAACTTCCATAAAAAAGAATGAAAAAGGAGATCATGTGTACATCAGACAAACCGAGCAGGTGCTTCAGCTCAACGAAGGCCATGTACAGGTCTAAGGGCCCAATATCATACCTCAACGCCGTTTCCGGCCTTGGCGACGAACCGCCGCCAATGCTCACTATTGAACAGGTTCTCGTTCACACAACCCAGTGGCATGAACGCCTGCTCGTCGTATAGCTGACAACTCCAGCCGCATTATCGTCAGTGAGCTCCATGCGCTCCACCGCACTGCAGACCTGAGGCAAACAGCGCCGGCGTGGCCCAACTGCTGCATGTCCTTCATCAGCTTGCACGTGAGATTGAGCACAGCGTGGTGCCTTGCCAGCATCCAGGCGATGTGCTCATACCTGTCGATTTTCGTGATACTGCGTATTGTAGTGCCCTCCGTAAGCGCAGCAGCTTGGGAGCGGGTCCTGCCTCTCTTTGAAAGGGACTGTCGGTGTCAAAACCGGCGGATCTCGGGTAGGGGGTCCCAAACTGTGCGTCTAAGGCTAATGGTAACAGGAGGCAGGGGACACGATGTTTTACCCAGGTTCAGACCCTCTCGATGGAGGTAATACCCTACTTCCTGCCTGATTGATCTTGATGATATGAGTATTACAAAAGTTGATCTACCACGAGATCGTAGAGGATAAACCCTAGAAGCTAGCCTATGATTATGATTGTTGTTGTCCTACGGACCAAACCCTCCGATTTATATAGACACTGGAGGGGGCTAGGGTTACATAGAGTCGGTTACAGAGAAGGAAATCTACATATCCGAATATCCAAGCTTGCCTTCCACGCAAAGGAGAGTCCCATCCAGACACGGGACGAAGTCTTCAATCTTGTATCTTCATAGTCCAACAGTCCGGCCAAAGTATATAGTCCGGCTGTCGGAGGACCCCTTAGTCCAGGACTCCCTCAGTAGCCTTTGAACCAGGCTTCAATGACGGTGAGTCCGGCGCGCAGATTGTCTTCGACATTGCAAGGCGGGTTCCTTCTCCGAATACTTCGTAAAAGATTTAGAACACAAGGATCGTGTCCGGCTCTGCAAAACAAATTCAACATTTCACCGTAGAGAGTATAATATTCCACAAATCTAATCTGCTGACAGGTTTTTATAGCATGACATCACGCCATGGTTCGGTCATTATTCGAACCGTTTTTGACAACCAGCTACCGCACGTAATGCGAGGTGGTTTCCTTGACACGTCTTGTCGAAGTCGAGAACGTGTCCCCTTATCACGGGATTCTCATCAATACGAGTATGGGTAACCCAACCACGCCATCAATCGTGGCGCTTGGGAGATAAAGTGATTTTAACGGGCAAGTGGGGAGGCGTACAGTTTCTTCCGCCTTTATAAAGAGATAAGGATTCTCCTCTTTCAACCACGCCTACTTCCTTCTTCGCTCATCCATTCTCGCACGCTCGAGCTCCAGCGCCCCAGTTCTCACCTTCTCCACACAGCCAAACATGTCCGGAGCGGGAGGCAAGTGGGTGGCCTCCTCCGTCAACGAGGAGGACATTACGAATCTCCGGGCGGCTGGATACTTGGCCGCAGATATTGCGCACCGGCTCCCGGATGCAGGGCAGATCATTCCGACTCCGGGACCCCATGAGAGGGTTGTGTTCCTCGCCCACTTCATCCGCGGACTGGGATTCCCCCTCCACCCATTTGTCCGCGGGCTCTTGTTCTATTACGGGCTGGATTTTCATGATCTGGCCCCTAACTTCATCCTCAACATCTTGATGTTTATCGTCGTGTGCGAGGCTTTTCTCCGCATCAGGCCCCACTTCGGCCTGTGGCTAAAGATCTTCAACGTGAAGCTGAATATAGTGGTCAGCCAGCAGGCGGAGTGTGGTGGCGCCATGTTGGGCAAGATGCCCAACGTCACCTGGCTCGAAGGCTCCTTTGTGGAGACCGTGAAGGGGTGGCAATCGGGGTGGTTCTACATCACCGAGCCACGCGACACCAACTTGGTGGCGGCCCCCGAATTCCAATCTGGCATCTCTGTGCGGCTCACTACCTGGAAGAAGAAGGACCTAGCTTGGGGCACATCCGCGGAGCTGACCGGACTCCAAAACTGCGTCAAGAACATGATAACCAAGAATATCAAGCTTGTCAACATGGTCCAGGTCATGCTATTTCGCCGGATTCTCCTGTGTCAAAGAAGGGCATTCAACCTGTGGGAGTTCGACGTGGCGCAACACCAGACACTGCAAGAGCTCTTTGACATGATGCATAAAGACGTCTGGAAGGTGTTGTCCAAGTCCAGCGAAGTCCCTCCTCCCACTTCCGAGGACCGCGGACTCAGCGCCAAGCGCCATGCCAATGCGGTAAGCATTCTACATTTTGCAAGATGTGCCTTTCCTTAGTATATTCGTGGGAGGAACTTAAGCCACTGTACTGATCTAACAGGAATACGTGGCGACAGTGGAGCGGATCGACTGTCCGGCTCCATTGCCTGAAGATCCAGCAACCGCTCTCCTGATGGAGATGCTGGTTCCGGCGCCTTATGAGGTGCCGGAGAAGAAGGCCAAGAAGAAGGCCGTGGGGACCAGGAAAAGTCTCCAGCGTAACATGGTGCCGGACTCATCGTCCGAAGACACCGAGGCGCACTCCTCCAACGACAACGACGAGGAGGAGGAGGAGGAAAACCCTCTCCCCCAAAACGAGGGGGAGAAGAAAAGGAAGGTCGCTCTTCTGGGGAGGCCGAAGGGTCCAAGAAGGGACGAACTCTCCCTCTCGACCACTCCACAACCGCCGCCTATAGCGAGGAGGAGTGGCTACCTAGGGCCAAGCCCCTGGCAAAGTCGTAAGTATTCGTATGCCAGGATACTTCTTGCATATTTTAGCTTTATGGCTTCTTATTATGTCAAGCTTTGTTTGTGCGGTCCGCCCAAAGATCACATCGACTTGCCCTCCTCGTATGGGCCCTTGAGCTCGTCGGATATGAATAGCTATTCGCTCCCGACGGCTTCCACTCCCCGGCCCACGGATGACACCGAGGTGTTATCTCAGAGGATGTCGGGCCAGAAGGAGGTAGTCCTGGAGACGCCTCAAGGTGAGACTTCTGATGCCAGGCTCATGGGAGGAAAGATCCCCATGGATTTGGATGAGGGGGGGCACAGCAGGCTTAGCCCCCAGACGGATACTGCACCAGAACCTCCGTTGGTTCCGGATTAAGGCAGGCAGCCACCCGCCAAGGGGGGCGAGCCGTCTACGCCGATGACGTCCGTCCATCCAGAGGCAGTGGATAACCTGGTGGAAGCGCTTCAGAGAGCTTCCCTTGATGAAGGACACCGTACTCTTATGAGTACGGTGATTGCAAAGGTTCAGTCGGCCAAAAGTGGATTAACCGAAGCCTGCGGCAGCCTCCTGACAGGCTTTGAGGTAAGTAATTGAAATTATGAGAAAGTATCACAGTGTAGACAGTAGCCCCTGTCGGATTTCGGGTTCCGGCAGACCCTTGAGGTTCAAACTCTGGGGTGCGCACGGAGATCTTTCCCCTACCTACTCACGTCTCAAAACCTTGCAAGGAATCTAAGCTAGAAGGAAGAACACACAAGGGACACGAGGTTTATACTGGTTCAGGCCACAATTGTGGTGTAATACCCTACTCCAGTGTGCGGTGTGGTGGATTGCCTCAGGGGCTGATGATGAACAATACAAGGGAAGAACAGCCTCGCGAGGGGCTATTCTTGAGCTGGTGCGATGAACTGCTTGGGCGAGTTCAGTTGCCTCTCTCTCCAGTCTATCCGAAGATCTCTCTCTCATTGACCCCCCCGTTGCCCTGTGGTGGCTAGCTCTATTTATAGCAGGAGGCCCTGGGCCTCTTCCCAAATAATGAATGGGAAGGGCACCAACAATTGGCCATTTTGAAGGGGAACATCTAGTACACTTATCCTGACTAAAGTTGGTCTTCGACTGCCAAAGACTCTGGTGGTGACGCCGTCCTAGGCTCCATGGTGACCTCCACCCTGCCGCTCTGCTGGTCTTGCTCTTGTTGCACCGAAACGGTAACCTTTGCCTGATGGCTTGGCCTGTGCTTGCCCCCTTTGCACCGAAGGGGAAACAAGGACACTGCGCGGGCCGGCGCCCGCCTGGCGCCCGCTTGGTCTCGATCGTCATGGCTTGCGTCACAGGCACCTCACAAGGTACCCTGCCTTGATCTCTCCGCCTCCTCGCGAGCCTGCCTGGCGAGGCCACTCCTGAGGAGGCTTCCTGTCGTCCGCCCCACGAGGCTTGGCCCCTCGCGAGGGTCTTGAGCTTGAGATGATGAAGCTGGGCTGCACTGGGCCCCCACTTGAGCCACGCCGCAGGCCGCAGGCACGCAAGTCCGGGGACCCCCGTTCCCAGAACGCCGACAGTAGCCCCCGGGCCCAAGGCGCGCCCGGACTTGGCTTAGCGGAGAAGCGAAGGGGCAAGTGCAAAGCACCGCGGGGCCCAATAGCCTGCGGCCTTGGGTGCCGCGTAGCGATTGATTGGACGTGGGCGTCTCCGCTTCCCATGATGCCTCGGCAACCGCACGACTTGACAAGTCCCTGCATGCAAGAATGCATCATGATTACCTGCGATCGTGGAGGCCGATGGTTGGCCTCCTCCGGCTATAAGTACGGAACCGCGTGAGCCCTTCCAGTCCATTCCTCCCTACTACTCCCTTTCTTATTCTTCCTCGCCCTTGCTCCACATCACGCTAATGGCGCCAACCCGCCGTCTTTCTGCCGAAGAGAAGGGAAAGGCCCCTCGAGAGGGTCCCGACCCGCTTCCGCTGAAGAAGCGGCCAGTCCCCTGCCGCTGAGACGAGGGCACTCGGCAGGAGACGTCGAGGCCCTGGTACGAGCGGCTGCCGCCTGGGTTCTTGCTGCCCTTGTACGCCCGCATTGAGGGCCCTGGAGGAGAAGACGCCGAGTGACACCGACGGTGCCACCATCGACGCTGGAAGGTTACGGCGGTGCACGTCGTTCCCCCTGGAGTCCATGTCGAAGGCTCTTCTCGCGAGCTTGTGCTTCACACCGCCATGCCTCCTCGATCTTGGATTCGCCTTCCTCCCTCCTTCGCCTTCGAGATTCCACCGAGGGGGCCTCGGGAGCTCTGGCTGCAGCACGCCGACTGCAGCAATCCCGCGACCAAGGCGAAGGTCGAGGTTGTCGCCCCGGGCAAGGTCTTCCTGACCCGCGGCTGGGGCGAGATCGCCCGGGTCTGTCGGACAGGGGGCGCCCTCGTAATCCATCTCGAATACGATGGCGCCTCCTTGATGTTCTTCAAGGTCTTCGACGCGGAAGGACGCCGGCTGGAATGCTGCCCCAAGGGAGGCGCCCGAGGCATCGGAGCGGCGAGGACCAAGCCCATCAACCACTTCCCCAGCAGCTCCTCGAGCAGTAGCGGTGGAGCCGGAGGATCCAGCGGTTCCACAGAGCTTCAAGTGACTCCGAAGACAAGCGACGACAGCTACGAGCCCCCGAGCTCGCATCACGCCCGGAGCAGGGCGTGCGCATCAGGTCGTCCACGCTGCTGATCTGGATGGGGCTGGCGCCGGCGCCCGATGACCCACTGTTGATGATGGCGTCTCCTGCGGAGGCGCACGTAGTTATCGCTCCTTAGCACTTTTTGTTCCCTGCGAGGAATCAAAATGACACCCCATGGGGGTATGTAAGGTGGCTGCCATGTCTTTTGTGAATAGTACATCCTTGTCATGAAATGATGCGGGAAGAGCGTTCTGACCCGGCTCAGCTCCCCCTTTCTTTCCTCGCAAGGGCTTGGCGCTCTACGCTGATAGGTCCCGGTCCCCAGGCAGGCTTCAGCCGTCGCTAGTATGCCAGGTCGCGATGCCGTGGTCAAGGCCAGGAGGTGAGCGGCCCGTGGTCCAGTAAGAGCCCCTGAGTCGCGAACCTCAGGAGGTCCCCTTTAGAGCTCAAGCAGCCCCCGCTGGGCAAGAAAGGTAAGCAACGTTGCCGTGACAGAGCTGTAGTAGGCGAGGGTTTAGCGCTGAGTCGAATCAGTTTTCGCGTGACTTATCTCGTAGGCTTGGCGTAGTTTTCGACGAGGTGTCAGGCCTGCGTGGCGGCAGCCGGGGTGTTGCTGGGTTAGGCCTTCATGAGCTTCTTCCCTCTTCCTCGCACTTTCCTTCATGCTCTATGTCCTCAAGTCCCGGCCCTCGAGCGAGCTCAGCCGCCGCTGGTATGACAGGTCGTGATGCAGTGGGTCAAGGCCAGGGGGTGAGGGCTGGAGAGCCAGTAAGAGCCCATGAGTCGCGATGCCCAGGCACCCCCTTTTAACGCACGAGCGGATCATGCCGGAAAGAGGGACAGAAGGCCCGCGACGCCACCAGCGTCACTCCTGGAGCGGGTCCTGCATACCAATCACGAGGGAAACAAGGTTTGCCATTACGGTTGCCAGCCAGCCATTGGTTGCTCCGAAGGAGTGATGGAGGCACTGAGGGCCTGGTGAGGTGGCGCCTTGCGGGGCTGCAGCGGCCAGAGCTTGACCACTCAGATTTGTCGGGGTTGCAGGGACGGACCCATGCGCAAGTGCCGTGCCAGAGTGAGCTGCTCCAAAGGTAGGTGTCAATCCAGCAGGCGATTAAGTCAGGCAACTTAAGCATGAAGGAGCAAATCCATTTAGATAGATGCGGAAAAAGCAAACGCCACTGGGTCAGGCCCCAGCAGCTTGGGGATAATGTAGCCCGAGGGGCGCCCCCAACAAGGTAGGTAAAGAACATGAGCAAAACGGATACACGCCGCAGGGACGGACCCACGCGACCTGGGAATGATGCAGCCCTGTGGGCGCTCCCAGCTGAAAATGGAACTTTGAAAGATGTCACCTGATACCGTTGGAGATGAAAGGATGCTGAACTGTAGTGGACGACGCGTGGTGAGGAGGCCGACCCTCACGAGCTCTCGGGACCTGGAGCCTCGGGAGGCTCCGGGGGCACAGGTGGATCTTTGAGGACCATCTCCATCTCCTCCAGGACCGCACAATGCCTGACCTCCTGAGCCTCCAGAATGCTCCTCATCAGGTGCTGATGAGCAGCGGCCGCGTTCGGCAGGCCGAAAGGCATGCGAACGTAGTTGTGAGGTGGCCCCTCGCAGCGCCCCACACGCCAAGGCCAGAGGTGCTCCTGAGACGCGGCTCGGTTGAGCCCTGGTACGTCGATGCAGATGCACAGCCCACCATCCTCGCCTGGATGTGGGACTACGGCGGGCAAGCGGCGGCTGCCGCGCATGACTCTTGACTCCTGAGGGTTTGGCCCTCCTTGCCTCATACCTTCCTGAGGGAAACGTGCTTTGAAGAACGCCTCCAGGTGATGCCCGAGCGCCTCCCTCGTGACCTTCGCAAAGTCGGTGGCCCTCTAGGGGAGAGCCCCCGAGCCTTGCCCGAGGAGGGCGCCGGGCGCGCCTTCCTATGCGATAGAGGGTGGCGCCCCTTAAACGGGCGCGGGTCCTGACGCAACGCCTCTGGAGGTGCCTGCCTCCTGAGGGTTTTGGCCAGGTGAAGTCTTCTTCTTCTTAGGGACTGCCTCGGGGAGGCTCCCGCTCCTGTGATCCGGGTCTTCGATCGCCGCGGCCTGGAAGGCACGCTCAAGAGAACACACTGCATCCTTTTCCTCGCAGGGGACTGCGATGACTCCACCGCTTCCTGGCATCTTGAGGACATTGTAGCCATGGTGAGTCACTGCCATGAACTTGGCCAGGGCTGGGTACCCGAGGATGGCATTGTCTGGCAGGCGAATGTGGGCGACGTCGAAGTCGATGAGGTCGGTGCGGTAGTTATTGCGCTGCCCAAAGGTGACAGGAAGGCGAACTTGCCCTATCGAAATAGTGGAACCGTCAGTGACTCCTGAGAAAGGCTTGGTCGACTGAAGCTGATCGTATGGCACTTGGAGATTGTTGAACGTCTCGACGGACAAGACGTTTAGTCTTGCTCCACCATCAATGAGGGTCCTGGTGACTTGCACATTGCTGATGACTGGGGAACAAAGCATTGGGAGGACACCGGCCGTTGCCGCGCACTTGAGCTGATCCGCTGAGCTGAACGTGATAGCGCACGCAGACCACCTGAGAGGGCAAGTGGCCTCAAGCTTGGGGAGGATTGCATTCACCTCGCGGGCAAACTGCTTGAAGATGCGCTGCGAGGCTGGGGCCTAGGCGCCGCCCAGGATACAAGCGATTGCACGAGGCTCCTGAAAGCCCCCAGCCCCCTCGTCCTAATGATGGTCTTCATTCCTCCTCGGCGGTGGTGGCAGAGGAGGGAGGCCTGCGTTGCCTTGAGGGAGGTCCTCACGAGGCTGATCCCTCCAACCTCCCTCGCGAGGCTGGTCCTGCCAGCGGTCCTCGAGAGGTCGGTCACGCCACCCTTGGCGAGAGCCACGGTCTTCCCATCGTCCTCCACCTCTTCCTCCTCCTCGGCTGTAGCCCCGATCGTTGCGGTCGGGGCGTCGGCCGGTACGCCCATCTCGCACAGCTCCGAGCTCTTGGCATTCGTTGGTGTTGTGGGTGTGGAGGTCATGGTACACGCAGTACCGGCTAACCTTGGATGACTCCGGCTGATCCTTGCCTCACTTGGTGTCTGGCTCCGCTGCGAGCACGGCAGCTCCTTTACGCTTCACGTCCTTGACCTTGGGCTTCTTCTCCTCCAGATCAGCAGCTGGAACCTCGAGGATGGAGAGGCTCTCTTCCTCAGCCCTGGCACACTTGGTTGCTAAGTTGTACAGCTCCAGAGAGGTGCATAGGTCTTCGTGGGTTGGTAGCTCCTCTTTCATCTTGATGTCACGCACGCCATCGGAGAAGGCTGAGATGATGGCCTCCTCAGTCACCCTGGGGATCTTGAGGCGGGCGTTGTTGAAGCGCTGGATGTACTTCTGCAGGGTCTCTCCTGGCTGCTGCTTGATGTGACGCAGATCACTCATGGCCGGGGGCCGGGCTCGAGTGCCTTGGAAGTTGGTGATGAAGCGAGTGCGCATCTCGTCCCAAGAGGAGATCATGCCAGGAGGCAGGTTTAGGAGCTAGGTGCGGGCGCCATCCTTGAGCGCCATGGGAAACTAGTTCACCATGACCTTCTCGTCCCCGTTGGCCTCCTCGATGCCTAACTAGTAGAGCTATAGGAACTCCGCGGGGTCGGCAGTGCCGTCGTAGCGAGGAGGCAGGTCTGGCTTGAACTTGCCGAGCCATGCGATGCCACGCAGCTCGGCGGTGAAGGCGCGACAGCCTGCGGTGGCCACCGGACCTCTCTTCTGATGCGGGGCTTGCTCCTAGGGATTCCCGCGCACCGCTGCCTAGAGCAGCACAGGGTCTTGACGTGGTGGCGCAGGGATGCGATCATGGCGCATCGGTGCCGGGAGCACGCGAGCACCTCCTTGGGGACGAGGGATTTCTTGGCAGCTCCTTTCTTGTCGCGCGGGCGCCGGACGCGGAGGGTCTCATCCTGGGGCCGCGCGCCTTGGGGCCAGGGCACCTTCTTGGGGAGGAGGTGGCGGAGGCACCTCCTGTTCTGCGCCTCCTGCACAGGACGGAGGGCGATGCAGCAAGAGGGACGGCGCAGGGGAGCCCCCTGCGGTGCTGACGATCTCGGTGATGCGAGCGGGCCACTCGTTGTAGAGGTCGTCGATGGGACAGTAGTGGAGGAGCTCGCGTGCCAGGAGCAATGCGGCATGCGCGTCCGTGGGGCGCACGACGGGCGTGGGACGAGGAACCGACTGGGGTCAGCGACGGGGTGGCGGTGCGGCCTTCCCACCACACCGAGGGATGCAGCAATGACGCCTGCTGCTTGTTCCCCACTGGGCCGGTGGCGGCGTTGGCGGCAGGCGACTGGGGTGTCCGCTGACGGGAGCCCTCTGGGCGACTCGGGCGGCGAGAGCAGCCCTACGCTTGGCGCGGGCTCGGCGAGTGTCAGACATGGGCGTGACGGACGACGAACGCGAGGCGGTGGAAGAAGGATTCCGGCGCACCCCTACCTGGCGCGCCAAATGTCGGATTTCGGGTTCCGGTAGACCCTTGAGGTTCGAACTCTGGGGTGCGCACAGAGATCTTTCCCCTACCTACTCACGTCTCGAAGCCTCACAAGGAATCTAAGCTAGAAGGAAGAACACACAAGGGACACGAGGTTTATACTTGTTGAGGCCACCTTTGTGGTGTAATACCCTACTCCAGTGTGCGGTGTGGTGGATTGCCTTAGGGGCTGATGATGAACAATACAAGGGAAGAACAGCCTCGTGAGGGCCTTGGAGCGTGACTACAAGACGCAAGAGTCGGAGCTTGCGAAGGCCCGTCAGAGCGCACAAGACACCAAGGCCGAAGCCCAGCAGGCCCTCTAGGAAATTGAGGCGGCCAAGAAGATAGCTATGGGTAAGGCTTTCATTATCCAAAGCAAGCATGTGAAGGAGACTTTCCTTTTACTTACCCGGATTCGGAGTTCTCCAGGAGCATTCGCAGATCTGCCGCGCAGCATCTCTGATGCCGCCGAGTTCTACCGGGCTGAGGAGGGGAGCTCGACGGAGAAGCTGTTTTGGTCCTAGTATAATGGGGCTGAACATCCGGTGCCCTTGAGCGACCAGCTAAAGCAATTGGTCAAACTTCACAAGGCGGCCGAACTGGCCATGAAGGACTTCATAGTCTGGCCGTGGCCTGGCGAGCCCCTGCCCAGCAGCTACTTCGGCTTTGTCAAACGGATGGTGAATGCCCGTCCGCGGCTTGAAGCCGTTAAGTGGTCCGTTTGTACTCAGGATGCACGCAGGGCCTTGGCCCGTGCGAAGGTGCACTAGGGGAAGATGGACGCCGAGAAGCTGGTGACGGAGGGGCCGCCGAAGGGCAAGGAGCATCGCCACCCCGAACAGTACTATGACAATGTCATTAAGGGTGCCCGCCTTGTGGCGGATGAATGTACGAAGGATGTGATATTTGAATGAATGTAATCATGTCATCCTGTATTATGAAAACCAGTTCATGTGCACCATGTAGCGCTTGTGAATTTGAAATATTACCTTCTGTGCGGCCGTTTAAAAAAATTCTTGAGAGTTGGCCAGTCGTCGGCTTCCGCCCCCATGTAACTAGTACTGGGGTGTTCGGGATAAGTATAAACACTCTTTATCCAAGTTTTTGGTCCTTTTAAGGAGGTGTTTAGCGCCACGAACGAGGCAATCAGACTATACGGCTTTATCGCCCTCACTTAGCCATAGAAGTCTACAATTTCAAATTTTGGCGAAGCCCCTAGTATCCAGAAGGCCGGACTCGGGGCACTATACAAGCCTAAATCGGACGAGGCCGATTCCTCGCGTGAAGCGGAAAAAATCTTTAGGGATTTGAACCTCTCGAACAGCGACCAGCTCTTGCCTTATCATGACAATCAGTTTTCGGCTTTCTCTACTGAGGTGCTCGTCCAGAAGAACTGGGACAAAATCGCGGTAGTTCTCCCTGAGCTACCTTTGCCGATATAGTGGAACGTAAGGTACCAAAACATAGGAGCCAGGCAAACCCAACTATTGACCCAAGACATGATTCGGAGCTGATGCATATAGTGCTATAAGTTTGGGGTGCCACACTGTCAAAAGTGTTCGGACTTGTATTGCCAGGATATGGGGTACTGAAGCCCCTGGCAAACTGGTCGTGCCAAAATGCACGGGTATAATAAATAAGCAGTAAAGAAAAAGGGGCAAATAAACTTAATAGCGAGCTGACGCTGTATACTATTTTCCCTTGTTATTCAAATGATACGTCAAAGCGTACATATACAAGTAGTGCGATAAGCAGAATAGGACTGTTTGACACATCCTGACCAGGAGCGGGCGGTATGCGGGTATGTAAACAGGTATAACGATCGTTATCAGAGACCACCTGAGGATTCCCTCGTTCGCCGAAGCTTCTTGTCCTCCTGGTGTGTTCGTCTCGCTATGTGTCCAATAGCCTGTCTTTCGGAAGAGCCTCCTGAAGATAGGGACCTGAAAGAAAAAGGGGTGCAAAAATGCGTGTGTCCTGGGGCGGTCGAACCACATTGTGGATCGTGTTATGGCCGTGCCTCCGCCTATGCCCAGGGTATTTTAAGTGCGTAGTTGTGTACGCGTGGTACAAATTTCGCCATTTGACTGGGATTAGGGCAGAAGCCAGATTTCCAGTCGAGCTCTGGACGTGCTGGGTGATCCTGTTGCGGAGGACTCTGGACTCGCTTGACGGTATCCGGGTTATTGATCACCGAGTTGGCTGTTTGCCTAAAAAGGCTATTTTGTACTTCCGCCGTGAGGGCCGCAGTGTGCTCCTCCGTGCGGAGCGAGCGCTCTATGTTTCCATTAACTGTAATAACCCCGCGAGGTCCCGGCATTTTGAGCTTGAGATATGCATAATGCAGTACCGCATTGAATTTGGTAAATGCAGTTCGTCCGAGCAGTGCATGATAGCAACTGCGGAAGGGGACGATGTGATTGAGCCTGTACAACAGGCCTCCACACCGGGTATGACTGAAGGAAATATGCCCTAGAGGCAATAATGAAGTTATTATTTATTTCCTTATATCATGATAAATGTTTATTATTCATGCTAGAATTGTATTAACCGGAAACATAATACATGTGTGAATACATAGACAAACATAGTGTCACTAGTATGCCTCTACTTGACTAGCTCGTTAATCAAAGATGGTTAAGTTTCCTAACCATAGACATAAGTTGTTATTTGATTAAACGGGATCACATCATTAGGAGAATGATGTGATTGACTTGACCCATTCCGTTAGATTAGCACTTGATCGTTTAGTATGTTGCTATTGCTTTCTTCATGACTTATACATGTTCCTATGACTATGAGATTATGCAATTCCCGTTTACCGGAGGAACACTTTGTGTTCTACCAAACATCACAACGTAACTGGGTGATTATAAAGGAGCTCTACAGGTGTCTCCGAAGGTACATGTTGAGTTGGCGTATTTCGAGATTAGGATTTGTCACTCCGATTGTCGGAGAGGTATCTCTGGGCCCACTCGGTAATGCACATCACTATAAGCCTTGCAAGCAATGTGACTAATGAGTTAGTTGCGGGATGATGCATTATGGAAAAAGTAAAGAGACTTGCCGGTAACGTGATTGAACTAGGTATTGAGATACCGACGATCGAATCTCGGGCAAGTAACATGCCGATGACAAAGGGAACAATGTATGTTGTTATGCGGTTTGACTGATAAAGATCTTCGTAGAATATGTGGGAGCCAATATGAGCATCCAGGTTCTGCTATTGGTTATTGACTGGAGACGTGTCTCGGTCATGTCTACATAGTTCTCAAACCCGTAGGGTCCGCATGCTTAAGGTTTCGATGACAGTTTTATTATGAGTTTATGAGTTTTGATGCACCGAAGAAGTTCGGAGTCCCGGATGATATTGGGAACATGACGAGCAGTCTCGAAATGGTCGAGACGTAAAGATCGATATATTGGACGACTATATTCGGACTTCGGAAAGGTTCCGAGTGATTCGGGTATTTTTCGGAGTACCGGAGAGTTACAGGAATTCGCCGGGAGAAGTATTGGGCCTTATTGGGCCATACGGGAAAGAGAGAGGGGCTGCCTAGGGCAGGCCGCGCGCCCCCCAAGGCCTAGTCTGAATTGGACTAGGGGGGAGGGGCTGCGCCCTCTCCTTCCTTCCCTTCTCTCTTCCCTTTCCTTCTCTCCTACTCCTACTACATGGAAGGGCTCCTAGTTCTACTAGGAAAGGGGGAATCCTACTCCCGGTGGGAGTAGGACTCCCCTAGGGCGCGCCATAGAGAGGGCCGACCCTCCCCCTCCTCCACTCCTTTATATACAGGGGCAGGGGGCACCCCATAGACACACAAGTTGATCTTTGTGATCGTTCCTTAGCCGTGTGCGGTGCCCCCCTCCACCATATTCCACCTCGGTCATATCTTTGCGGTGCTTAGGCGAAGCTCTGCGTCGGTAGAACATCATCATCGTCACCACGCCGTCGTGCTGACGGAACTCATCCCCGACACCCTGCTGGATCGGAGTCCGGGGATCGTCATCGAGCTGAACGTGTGCTGAACTCGGAGGTGCCGTACGTTCGGTACTCGGATCGGTCGGATCGTGAAGACGTACGACTACATCAACCGCGTTGTCATAACGCTTCCGCTTACGGTCTACGAGGGTACGTGGACAATACTCTCCCCTCTTGTTGCTATGCATGACCATGATTTTGCATGTGCGTACGAATTTTTTTGAAATTACTACGTTCCCCAACAATGACACCCTTGAAGGTGGTTTTTGTGGGCTTGATCCTTGAGGGGTCGATGCCCATTTTGCGCACTCTATCCTGATAGATCAGGTCAAGGCTGCTGCCATCATCCATGAGGACTCGTGTGAGGTGGAATCCGTCGATGAGTGGGTCAAAGACCAATGCGGCCGAACCGCCATGGCGGATACTGGTTGGATGGTCCCTGCGATCAAAAGTGATCGGACAAGAGGACCATGGGTTGAATTTTGGGGCGACTGGCTCCATCGCGTAGACATCCCTTAGTGCACGCTTCCATTCTCGCTTGGGGATATGGGTTGCATATATCATGTTCACTGTTTTCACCTGGGAGGGAATTTCTTCTGTCCTCCCGTGTTCGGCGGTTGGGGCTCCTCGTCGTCGTCGCTATGCAGCCCCTTTTCCTTGTTCTCGGCATTCTACTTGCCGGCCTATTTAAGCACCCAACATTCCCTATTTGTGTGGTTGGCTGGTTTGTCGGGGGTGCCGTGAATTTGACACGAGCGATTGAGAATGCGGTCCAAGCTGGACGAGCCCGGACTATTTCTTTTGAATGGCTTTTTCCGCTGTCCGAATTTAAAGCCTCTGAATCCGGCAGTGACTGTCGTGTCTTCGGCGTTATCGCCATTATTGAGACTCTTGTGTCTATTCCGTCGCGGCTTGCCGTTGCTATCCCTGGCGTCTGAATCGCCTGGGTTTTTGGGTGTGATGTTGCTGCGAGCCAACCAGCTGGCCTCGCCCGCACAGAAGCGGGTCATGAGTGCCGTGAGGGCTGTCATGGACTTTGGCTTCTCTTGGCCGAGGTGTCGGGCGAGCCATTCGTCGCGGATGTTGTGCTTGAAGGCCGCTAAGGCTTCGGCATCCGGACAGTCAACAATTTGGTTCTTTTTAGTTAGGAACCGAGTCCAGAATTTCCTGGCTGACTCTCCGGGCTGCTGGGTTATGTGACTTGAGTCATCAGCATCCGATGGTCGCACGTAAGTGCCCTGGAAGTTGTCAAGGAGCACGTCTTCCAGATCCTCCCAACTGCCAATGGAGCTTGCTGGCAGGCTATTAAGCCAATGCCTAGCTGGTCCTTTGAGCTTAAGTGGTAGGTACTTTATGGCATGTAAGTCATCACCGCGGGCCATGTGGATGTGGAGAAGAAAATCTTCGATCCATACCGCGGGGTCTATTGTGCCATCGTATGATTCAATATTTACATGTTTAAACCCTTCTGGGAATTCGTGATCCATAACTTCATCAGTGAAGCATAGGGGGTGTGCGGCGCCTCTATGCCGGGCTACATCCCGACATAGTTCAAATGAGTCCGGTCTATTGTATTCGGCCCGGCCGGACTTTGGTTTATTGTATCCGGCGTGATGGTCATCATCACTTCTTGTGGCGCGCCCCCGTGATCCGTAGATCGATCTTGACTGTCCTGCTTTGTTTTCCAATACTTCTCGCAGGTCCTTCATGTAGCCCCGGGCCTTGGTATTATCATTCGATTGGCGACGGGGTGCGGTCTGGACTTCGGGCTGGTACACCGCTTTGTCGTGGCCACGGGGTGGCCGGTCAGCCGCATCATGCGCTGGTAGCGTGGGCTTTAAAGCCTCCTCCTCGAGTTGAGGTAGCAGCCTGCGCCTTGGGTAGCTTTTGCTAGGGCGCTCGAGTCTGTATTCCTCAGTAGCTAGGACTTCGGTCCATCTGTCGGTTAGCAGATCTTGATCAGCTTGAAGCTGTTGCTACTTTTTCTTCAGGCTTTTTGCAGTGGCTATAAGCCGGCGTTTGTAGCGCTCCTGCTCGACGGGATCCTCCGGCACGACGAATTCTTCATCGCCAAGGCTCACTTCGTCTTCGGAGAGAGGCATATAATTATCGTCCTCTGATTCTCCATCAGTTGCCTATTCTTTAGGGCTAGCTTTCCCATCCTCTTGCTCGGCCTGCTTGAAGCCTGGCTGGGCAGGATTGTCTTCATCTCCGGCACCATCCGGATTGTTATCTCTTGTGCCAGTATCACTATTTTTGCAATGGCGGGGCTTGGAGCGGCGCCGATGACGCCGGTGTCTAGATTGCTTCCCCAAGGGGTTATCTTCTGTTGCCTCATCGCCATTGTTTTCTTTAGGGGTGTCCACAATATAAATATCATATGATGAGGTGGCTGTCCAGCGCCCTATAGGCGGTGGTTCCTATTCTTCTCCCGCATCATCGTCCATACCGTCGATGTCTTCGAGTCGAAGTCAAGCACGTCGGTTAAGTCATCGATAGTTGCTATAAAGTGGGTGGTGGGTGGGGGACGAATTTCTTCGTCGTCCGCTTACCACTCGAGCCAGACATAGCTCGGCCAAGAGTCTCCTAACAAGCACAGAGACCTTAATGAGTTCAGCACATCACCCAAGGGTGAGTGGTGAAAAACATCCGCAGCGGTGAACTCCATGACGGGTGCCCAATCTGATTCGATAGGCACGGACGCATGCGGTTCGGATCCTGCAGCCGGGGACGAGTGCGGGGGTCCGATGACGCCACTCTCACAAGAGGTGGGATCAGTGTTCGGCTCCGACGCCGATGAGTGTGCGGCCTCCATGGCGGGGTCCATCGACCCGTCCTCAGAAGGCAAGATCTGCTCCGGATTGATTCCAGCGCCAACGTGGGTGCGATCTCCCGAATACTGTCCGACGGAAGATCAAAGTCATGTCCGTCGTGAATGTTCGGCGCACCTGACATGGGCTCAAATCCGTCGAAGATCAAGTCTCTGCGGATGTCGGTAGTATAGTTTAAGCTTCCAAACCTGACCTGATGGCCAGGGGCGTAGCTATCGATCTGCTCTAGATGGCCAAGCGAGTTGGCCCGCAGTACGAAGTCGCCGAATACGAAGATCTATCCGGGAAGGAAAACCTCCCCCTGGACCGCATTGTTGAAGATGATCGAAGGGGCCATCAAGCCTTACAGTGACGGCATAGTGGAACTCTCAATGAAAGCACCAATGTCGGTGTCAAAACCGACGGATCTCGGGTAGGGGGTCCCGAACTGTGCGTCTAAGGCTAATGGTAACAGGAGGCAGGGGACATGATGTTTTACCCAGGTTCGGGCCCTCTCGATGGAGGTAATTCCCTACTTCCTGCCTGATTGATCTTGATGATATGAGTATTACAAAAGTTGATCTACCACGAGATCGTAGAGGCTAAACCCTAGAAGCTAGCCTATGATTATGATTCTTGTTGTCCTACGGACCAAACCCTCCGGTTTATATAGACACCGGAGGGGGCTAAGGTTACATAGAGTCGGTTACAGAGAAGGAAATCTACATATCCGAATATCCAAGCTTGCCTTCCACGCAAAGGAGAGTCCCATTCGGACACGGGACGAAGTCTTCAATCTTGTATCTTCATAGTCCAACAGTCCGGCCAAAGTATATAGTCCGGCTGTCCGAGGACCCCTTAATCCAGGACTCCCTCAGGGGCCATCCGCCATTTGGGCTTGACCGTTTTAACTTCGCCAACTGCTCTTGGATGGCATCGATTATAGGCGCCGCCTCCATCATCATCTTCACATGTCTCCATAAGCTGGTTGTTTATTTGATTCTATGCCCTAGGAAACCATCTCCTCATAAAGCTCCTTAGTCCTTGATCTGCTTCTTGGAGATTAATCTCTATTCTCTATTGGCCTCCGTCGTCTATCTTGTCCTCCCCCTGTTCGTCAAAAATCTCATCGTCCGTTCACCAAAAATCTCATCTCCTCCTACAAAGTTGTCCTGTTGACGATCTGCTGCTTGCCTCCTTGAAGACCATGGAGTTTGGTTTGGCGTCATCCATCTCATCCTTCTCTTGAGTCATGTTTTCCCTCTTCCTCCTCGGAGTAACCTAGCCATCAATTAGGTTTATGAGACATTAATACGAAGGAATCATGTACCCAGGGCCGCTATCGGCGAGCAGCACCAACCGGCAATAATGGGAATAGAGCCGCAATGGGCCGTCGGGTGCCGAAGCTGAGAGGACGCGTCCATCCAAGAATCGCACCCACATGACACATAGCTTGTTTCCCCTCGCTGGCTCGCGTTCACTGGCAAGAGACGGCTAGGCGGACGATCCCTTAAAAAGCTAGCGATTAGTTTTTTTAGATGGTTAGAGAGCAAAACAGGTCACAGGCTACAGGCGATGTTCATCAAGAAGAAAAGATGATTCGTTATATTCACTTGTAGGTGGCATCAGGAGTAAATTTTATCAACTTATTGTTATGCAGATCAATTTAATCTAAGCCATTAATTTTTATAATTAACACAATATCAACGAATATGAAAGGATGACTTATGGAGAACTATGTAATCTTCCTCCCTTTAATATTATGTATAGATTGATCCAATCTCAACATCGGTTAAGGTACATTTGTTATAGTTCTTCCTTTCTCCCACTCACATATTTGCTTGCGATGATGGATAGGCCAAGTACATCTTTGAACCCTCTATTCGACGACCTTCAAGAACTGAACAACTTCGTCAGCAAGGTTCACCTATTTGGTGTTCAACGAGCTCTAAATCAAGAGAATGAAGCTATGAACGAGCGCATTGAGCTACTCACCACCAACATGAGTCATTCCAAAGTGCGCACAAGAGAGTACTTTGACACTACTCTTGCACATCACATGGAAGATCCCAATGCTAACATGACTACTCAAATAAGCGTACTACAAACTTTGATGGTGAATCGATCTTCCTCTTCGTCATCCCAAATATGGTGCAACTCGAGTCGACACTCCTATGATTCCATCACCGACTCAAGTACACCATCATCATACACTCTTGATAAGGACATCCCATGTTCACCTCGTCTATCATCCCGACTCAAGTACACCGTCATAAAACTCAGCTCTCAAATGAAGCTTCTACAAAGAATACATATTCAGGTCGCATGACAAGGAGCCGTGCCAAACAAATAGAACAAGAGATGAACTCAGCACATGAAGAAACATGTTCAACTCATGAAGAAACAAGTTCTGAAGCCCATACATCAAGTTTGAAGATTACATGTTTCAACTCTGATGTAAACCATGTTTTGGGGACAAGAGCAACTCATTACACCTCAAGGAAGAATAGTAAGCCATCTCAACACTCTATTGTTGCTTGCGTAGTTCCAAAATTCGTTCCAGAACTTGCTGCATCATGCAACACAAATATATGAGTGTCCAACACGTGTGGGAGTACAAAATGGACAACATATGAAGTCTACTTTTAGGAAAATCAAATGGTGCATCATTTGGAGTCCTGGGTCAAAGGATATGAGAGTTCCAATGCAAGCTGTCCAGAGCATTAATTGTTGCGCGAGGCTCCATGTGTTTGCTCCCTTGACCAGCTGGTTAGCACGAATGTTAGCCCCTCTTTTGGGCTGGTTTCACACCTAAACTAGGAGGGTTGTTCCTAGTATAAATACCCATTTCCCCGCTTCAGCCACAAGTCTTTGGCAATGTGATTTCAGCAAAGGTTAGCTAAGTGCAACCAGAATCTTGTTTGAGAGTTCACTTCCTCATTAGCTCTTGTAATCTTGCCTTGTGAGAGGGTAAAATCACTTTGTGATTTTACAATAGTAGCCGTTGAGGCAGCGACCAGTTCATGCTTCCAATTTCATGCGTGGTTGCGTGGATTGGAAACTAAGAGTGTGGTTGGGCGAAAACTTGTCACTGGTTGTTGCATTTGCAGTAGATTGCTTCGGTCTCGTTAGGTTGCACTAGTTATCCTTTACCCGACAGCATTGGTGGTTGGGATTGACGGTTTCCTTCGTACCCTTCAGGTGGCGTTGATTCACACTGTAGGAATGAAGTATGTCTACTAGAGGGGGGTGAATGGGAGTTTTAAATTTTCTTCGGAAAACTTAAATCTCTCAGAACCCAACAGTGGAATAAATGAAAAACAAACTAAAGTGAACTAAAACAGGGCACCCGAAGTGAAACTAGAACACGCATCGAAATAAATCCAACGAATGAAAATGCATCGAAGGTAAACATGAATGACAGAGATAACCGATGATGCTTGATGGCGACAAGGTATTTGTTTGACTAGTTTGTCCTTCTACACAAGGACTACGTCTGGTTGGAGGGGCTGTGAGTTAACACGGAAGATAAACTCTCTTCACCCTATTCTCCTCGACCATCCATTCGTCAACCGATGCCGATCACTCATGGTAGATACTTGAAGATGATCTCCAAACATTTACAGACTTCTTCTTCGAGAACCACAATTACGCTTGGTCTCTGAAGAACTTGACACCCAACCATCTAGAGAGTTTGCAGCTCTGAAGAGTAATAGGCGGAGCATACTAAACTTAGATTCCAGTGATGCTGAAGCATTATCTAATTCTTTGGCTCTAGGGTTTTTCTCTTGCTGGATTCCAGAGAGTGGGTTGCTCAACAAGCTTCTCAGAATCAAATGGAGCAGCCACCGCACAAAGCCGGCGTGGGGTGGCTATTTATAGCTGTCGCCTTCCCAGATGGGAAATGACCATTTTGGACACGAGGTCCAACCAATGGCCAACCGACATGTTCACAACGGCCAGATTTTGGAGCAACGGTAACATTACATGAGGAAAAAGTAATGCTAACTCCTCGGTCCAAGGCAAATCTCTCGCAGGGAAGAAAATCACAATCTCTTGCTGGCAAGTATTTACTCGGAGCAGATAGAGATTTCTCTCATAATTTTTCATAGGATTTGGGTTTAGCATTAGAGAACCAAAGCTTTGAACGCTACACCCCTCTTAATAGTACGGTGGTCCTATGAGTCAATGAAAGAAGAAGAACAACAAGATAAATGCTATGTCTTCACTTCGTCTTCATTCTTCCTCGAACGCAGTCATTTGCTTCGTGCATGCACTGAACCAGTTGCTTAAACTTCAGCAATTTTTAAGGGTCACTCTTGTTAGCTTTATCTTCAGTGATAACCTTCGCTGCCGCACCGGGAGATTATCATCGTCGATTTCATCAAATCCTTGATACTTGAGGGACCTGTTACTCTATGTGCAATAGCAAACACATAAGTCCCAAACTATTTATGTCAACAAACTCCAAAACGTAAGGGGCCTATCGTTGCACCAACAAACTCCCGGGTTTTGGATGGTTGTTGACAAACCATATAATCATGAAAGTGAAGATATATAAGTGAAATGTAAATCGAACAAGAGTGAACTTGCGTTACTTGACGATGATGGAACATACTCCCCCTAGATGTTTGTAGGCTCAATTTATGTACAATGAGGTTCCTTGCAATTCATTTGATTGTGTGGAGAATTTTCAATCATACGAGGAAATGATTCACACTGGTGATAGGTAATCCAGGAGAATATGGCGCAATCATTCATGACTTTAAATAAGGATTCCAACTTCAAAGCAAATACTTTGAGAGAGCATAGTGCAGTAGGTGGGGTTATCAATATTACAACTCATATCGAGAGTTTTACATCAGAGCACAAAACAGACTTAAATTCTCCCAAGATATAGACCAAGAAAGCACAGAGAAAAACCAACAGAGCAAATATATTGAAACTCTTGATGTTATTCTCCCCCTTTTGTCAACTAGTGTCAAAAAGGTGCCGAAAAACATGAGTGCTAAAATGTGAATATGATTCACTCTGAGGCATCGCCTAAGGAATTGCCCGAAGAAGTTTCTTATTCAATGGTGTCTGGAACATATTCGTCCTCTGCAGCAGCAGCAGATCCTTCAAGACTGGTTTGGCACTGAGAAGAGGAAGGCACATTGGGATTAGCCTTGTGAGTCTTGTGAGACAGAGGATTTTCTTCTGCAGGTTTTTTAGTTAGCGATGTGGCTTCTGATTCGTCGAGTAAGTTGCGCAGCTGAATTCAAAGTAAATTCATTGTTGGTTCACGAGCTGGCAAGGGAGGAGTGATGCGATCTTGAAAATCTTAAGCAGTGAATCCTTGATCAATGTACTTGTAGAGTTCTTGAAGATGAGAGTGACTCAGTTGCTTCTTTGAGAAAAATTTCCGAAGCAATTGCCATAAACGCTTCTTGTTTTTTGCTGTGGTCATGTGCACAACTTTTGTTCGGGTGTGAATAACATTTAATTCAGGAGCTAGGTGCTCTTTCTCTTGATGATCCTCTACCATATGCATCAATAGCAGCTGCTGAGTGCGCATACTCACTTCAAGATGTGAAGGAGGCTGAGTGTTCGGCAAACGATCATGCTGAGGTAGCTTGGGTCCATTGAAAGGGGTATGATAATCAGGACGCGACACTAGAGGTTTTCCCGAAGAGAAATCTTCTGTTTCTTTCAGTGTATCACATGCAGGAGGAATGATGCTTTTGTGACTGACTTTGGCAAGATATTAGGTCTGCATTGCATGGTCAATCACTTTCTGAATCCAGGGCGCATACAACTTGATGGTTTTGGGACACTGAGCTGAATCCATTAGTATGCGTAGAAACATGTCTTCAACATCGAATATGAACCCTTGAGAGATGGCATGGATGGTGTTTCAAAGAACATCAGTGATAGCATTGTTAGTATTCATCCCAGCCAGCGGACAAAGGATATTCAGTATTGTCGTGGGAAACCACGACCACCTATGGGGCCATGAGCCCCTTTTGGTTTGGTGGAGGGATGGGCACGTTGCATAAGGGCGCAGAAGCGTAGCACAGCGCAGCAGAGATCACTTTCGGCGTTCTGGCTACGGGTGTACCGTTGCCTGCCTGCTGCCCACTGCGCGGCTCCATCGGCGGCTTGGTACAGCACAGCTACAACATGGACAACTCAAGACCCTCGCGAGGCGGATCGGTCTCCTCAGGCTGGCTCCCGAGGGGCGGAGAGTTCTACGCAAGGTGCACCTCACGAGGCTCAGCAGACATGAGCCATTACAACCAAGGCCAAGCAGGTGCCAGGAGGCAAGCGGCAGGTACTGAGTCCCGAGGAATCAGCCAAAGATTTCCATTCTGGTGCAACAAGACCAAGACCGCCAGGACGGCAGGACGGAGGTCATCACCGAGCCCACAGCAGCGTCACGACCATAGGCTTTTTGCAGGTGAAGACCACTTTATTCAGGATAGGATAAACTACTTGTCCCCCTTCAAATCTGGCCGTTGTGGGATCCCTTCCTGCCAACATTTGAGAGGAGGACCAAGGCCACTATAAATAGGACTTAGCCACCACCATAGGGGGGAACGAACAGATCGGATCCCTTCTCATCCAACCACCTCACCAGCTCTCTTGAGCTCAAGAACACCTCACCTCTTGTGGCCAGCTCATCCACTGTACTAGTTCATCCTCAGCCCTTCGACGCAATCCACCAAAATGCTGGAGTAGGGTATTACACCGCAAGGTGGCCCGAACTAGGATAAATTCTTGTATCGCTCTGTCCCTTTAAGCTCGACGCGCTAGGCTTAGGAATATCGCGAGTAGGCAGGCTGGGTAGGTTGGGATCTCCGCACGCACCCCAGAGTTCAAACCTATCAAGGGTTTGCGGAACCCGAAATCCGACATTTGGCGCGCCAGGTAGGGCAACGGCTCCGGCTGGCAACGGCTCAGACAGCTCCGGCGGGCAACGGCTGTCCTCGCCGTCCCCCGTCACTAGCAGCCAATGCTGCCACGGGTTGTGGTGGCCACAAGCAGCAAGCTTCATTGTTACACCCCTTGGTGTGCCATGACGGGCGCACCGCCACTCCGTCGCTGACCCGGGCTACTTTGTCCTCCCACGCGCGTCGTGGCCGGCGAACGCGCAAGCTGCTCTACTGATGGCGCGAGAGCTCCTCCGCTACCGCCCATTCGGCGACCTCTACGAAGAGTGGCTCGAGTGCATCGTCGAGCTCATCAGTGCCCCAGAGACTCCACTACACCGGCTCGCTCGCTGCCTTAGCAACCGTCTGCCGTGGGCGACGTGGCTCACGAGGAAGCTCCACCACCTCCAGCCCAGGGCACCATTGTCGAACCAAGGCGGGTGGCACCGCGGCGAGACCCGCCGTGCCAGGCACCTGCGCGCGAAGAGGTGAGCTGCCAAGTGGTGCAGCAGCCCCAAGAAGATGCACCTGTGCTTCCAGCAACCCCATGCCAAGACCGTGTGCCGCCTGTGATGATGGTGGCGCGCGGGCACCAAGATCAGGCTCCACCTCCTCGACGGGCTCCCGTGACCACAACAGGGTGCCGCGCGTTCACCCTGGAGCTTCACAATGTCGTTTGGCCGGGAAAGTTCAAGCCTAACCCGCCCCCACACTACGACGGCACCGCTGAACGCGCCGAGTTCCTGCAGCTCTACGAGATGAGCATCGAGGCTGCCAGCGGGGTCGAGAAGATCATGGCGAACTGGTCTCCCATGGCCCTCAAGGATGGCGCGCGCTCCTTGCTCCTGAATCTCCCCGTGGGATCTGTCTCCTCCTGGGACGATATGCGTGACCGCTTCACCAGCAACTTCGAGGGCACTCGCGACCGCGCGCCGGCCACAGGTGACCTACGACGCATCAAGCAGCAGCCAGGGGAGACCCTGGAGAAGTACATCCAGCGCTTATACAACGTTCGCCTCAAGATCCGTAAGGTTTCGGACGAGGCCATCATATCGGCGTTCACTGATGGCGTCCGTGACATCAAGATGAAGGAGGAGCTCGCCATTCACGAGGACGTCTGCACAGCCTTGGAGATGTTCAACATGGTGAAAAAGTGCGTGAGGGCTGAGGAGGGATGCTTCTCCATCCTCAAGCTCCTCGATGCTGACCGAGAAGACAAGAAAGCCAAGGCCATGGACGTAAAGCGCAAGAGACCATCTGTGCTTGCAGCCGAGCCGGAGATGAAGCACGGCTGCGACCACCCTGAATCATCCAAGAGCAACCAACCGTTCTCTGTCTTCCACAACGTCCATAGCCACAACACCAAGTGCAATGATCGAGGCTACGGTCGCGGAGGTGTCCAAGGTAGAGGACGCTTGGACGGCCGCGACCATCGCTAGGAGTGGCACGACTAGCCTCGGCAAGACCGCTGGTAGGGCCAGCCTCGCGATGGTGCCTGGAGGGACCAGCCTCGCGAGGACCGGCCTTAGGGCAATGCTGCTCTACCTCCACTGCCTCCACCACCGAGAAGAAACGAAGATCATCACCAGGACGAGGGGGCTGGGGGCTTCCAGGACCCTCGAGCCATCGCCTACATCCTGGGCGGCTCACAGGCCCCGGCCTCTCACCGCATCTTTAAGCAGTTCACGCGCGAGGTGAACGCAGTGCTCCCCAAGCCCGAGGCAACTCGCCCACTCAGGTGGTCCAAATATGCCATCACCTTCAGCTCCTCCGATCAGCTCAAGTGTGCGGCCACTGCAGGCGTGCTCCCAATGCTTTGCTCGCCTGTCATCAGCAACACGGTCGTCACCAAGACCCTCATCGATGGTGGAGCAGGGCTCAATCTTCTCTCTGTCCAGACGTTCAGTAGACTCCAAGTGCCATATCACCAGCTTCAGCCTACCAAACCGTTCTCAGGAGTGACCGACGATTCCAAGCATCCGATAGGGCAGATCCGCCTCCCTGTCAGCTTCGGTGAGCGTGACAACTATCACACCGAGCTCATCGACTTCAACGTCGACAACTTTCGTCTGCCATACAATGCGATCCTTGGGTACCCAGCATTGGCCAAGTTCATGGCAGCAACGCACCACAGCTACAACGTCCTCAAGATGCCAGGGAGCGGCGGCATCATCACAGTCGCCTGCAAGAAAAAGGACGCGGTGTGCTCCCTCGAGCGCGCCTACCAGGCTGCAGCAGTTGAGAACCCTGAAGACGAGGGAGGTGTCCTCCCTCCTGAGGTCGCCCCAAGACGAAAAAGCTGTAGCTGGGTCAGGGATCTCACGATAAGGCATCACCCGACAACACTGTTCTCAGGCTGGGCTCGGGGGCTCTCCTCTAGAGGGCCTCAGACCTAGCCAATGTCGTGAGGGAGGCGCTCGGGCATCACGTGGAGGCATGCTTCAGTGCATGCTTCCTAGGAGAAGGCGCAGGGCGTAAGGCGTCAGGCGCTCAGGAGTTCATGAGCAAGGCAGTCGAGGAGATTTAAGAGGCAAGGGTTCTGCAGGGCGATTGCCGCCCACCGTGGGGCGCGGCTCATTGTCCTGGAGAGGGTAAGGAGTTCCGCATCTGCATCGACATCCTAGGGCTCAACAGGGCCGCATCTTGGCAGCTCTTTTGGGTGTCCCGTGTTGGTCGATGCGAGGGTCCACCTCACAACTATGTTTGCATGCCCTTCGGCCTGCCGAGCACGGCTGTGGTGTTCCAGCACTGCATGCGGGACGTCTTGGCGGCTTGGGAGGCTAGGCATCAGGCGATCCTGACAGATATGGAGATGCACCTTCAGGAGCCCCCAGGCCCGCGGAGCCTCCCGAGGCTCAGGGCCAAGGCGGTTCGTGAGGGACGACCTTAGCGGTGCGCGTCTTCTGCTACCCCGACATCTCTTCAACAATGGTGCCAGGTGACATCTTTTTGGTTCGTTCAGTTTGGGGGCGCCCCTCGGGCTGCATTATCCCCAAGTCGCGTGGGTCCGTCCCTGCGATATGTATCTCTTTTGCGTCTGCCAGAACTAGTTTAGCTTCCCTTATGAGCTGCCTTGAGATTATCAACTACCTGACCGGCACTTCATCGCCAAGAACGTCTCGAGCCCTTACGAGCCCACCCACAACCGCCTCATGTTTAAGGACTGGCACGACGTCTGTGCTCGGGTCCGTCCGTGCAGCGTCGCTAAACCCAAGAAGCTGAGCTCTGGCTCATGGGCCAGCCCCCATGTACGTCACCTCCCATGGCCCTTGGTGACTTGTTCTCGCATGAGCTAATCGCGGGAGGATGAGTAAGGGCGCGCGACCTGGTGCCTTGTCACCACGGGAGCCGTGCGCCGGTTGTTTTTATTCAGGATCTTTGCATGAGAAGACTGGGCACGGCGTCTGTGCTCGGGTCCATCCCTGCCGGGTCGATAAACCCAACGACTGAGCTCTATCTGGTGGGCCGGCCTGTTCACATCACCTCCTGGGGGCGTTGGTGTCTGGCCTTCTCATGCAATAACCTCAGGGAACTCATTCGGTGCAGGTCACCTAACTGTCTTGCAGGACTGACACAAGAGTTCTCGATCAAATTCAGGCGCAACCCGCCTTGAGGTAGGGCCTCGTGAGTCCCACGATGGCTCACGAGTGCCCATACACACGTCCTCCGGCCCTGCCGTGCAAGCCACGTGCCAGGGCCGGGCTGTACACGCCCCGGGGGAGCCCCCTCCCATGCACTAGGCAAGCACCATGCTCCGTGCTAGCCGCCAACACTGCTGAGGAGCGGCTATTCCCGTGCAAGAGCGAAAGCACCATGCTACACGCTGGTGATAAACAACTGAGGGTAGCCTCGCGGCTGCAGTAACCTCAGGGAGCATCCGGGCTCAGTGCTTAGCCTCACTGCGCTACTCTCCCTCGAGACGGTAGTGTGAGGGGGCTGGGCACGGGGGCTACGCTCAGGTCATGCCCAGCGTACGCTACCTTGCCAGGTCCGACGGACCTGGTCTTCGTGCGCCCCTCCTGAGCGAGAGTGTGACTCCCCCGATTCAATCGTACACTAATCATGCATGCAAATGTTTACGATCAAGATCAGGGACTCATGGGAAGATATCACAACACAACTCTAAAACATAAATAAGTCAAACAAGCATCATAATACAAGCCAGGGGCCTCGAGGGCTCGAATACAAGTGCACGATCATAGATGAGTCAGCGGAAGCAACAATATCTGAGTACAGACATAAGTTAAACAAGTTTTCCTTAAGAAGGCTAGCACAAACTGGGATACAGATCGAAAGAGGCGCAGGCCTCCTGCCTGGGATCCTCCTAAACTACTCCATGGTCGTTGTCAGCGGCCTGCACGTAGTAGTAGGCACCTCCAGTGTAGCAGGAGTCGTCGTCGACGGTGACGTCTGGCTCCTGGGCTCCAGCAACTGGTTGCGACAACCAGGTAGAATGGAAAGGGGAAAGGAGGGAGAGAAGCAACCATGAGTACTCATCTAAAGTACTCGCAAGCAAGGATCTACACTACATATGCATGGGTATATGTGTAAAGAGGCAATATCGGTGGACTGAACTACAGAATGCCAGAATAAGAGGAGGATAGCTAGTCCTATCGAAGACTATGCTTCTGGCAGCCTCCGTCTTGCAGCATGTAGAAGAGAGTAGACTGAAGTCCTCCAAGTAGCATCGCATAGGATAATCCTACCCAGCGATCCTCTCCTCGTCGCCCTGTTAGAGAGCGATCACCGGGTTGTATCTGGCACTTGGAAGGGTGTGTTTTATTAAGTATCCGGTTCTAGTTGTCATAAGGTCAAGGTACAACTTCAAGTCGTCCTCTTACCGAAGATCACGGCTATTCGAATCGATTAACTTCCCTGCAGGGGTGCACCACATTTCCCAACACGCTCGATCCCATTTGGCCGGACACACTTTCCTGGGTCATGCCCGGCCTTGGAAGATCAACACGTCGCAGCCCCACCTAGGCACAACAGAGAGGTCAGAATGCCAGTCTAAATCCTATGCGCGCAGGGGTCTGGGCCCATCGCCCATTGCACACCTGCACGTTGCGTACGTGGTCGAAAGCAGAACTAGCCCCCTTAATACAAGAGATGGCTTACATTCCAATCCGGCGCGCGCCGCTCAGTTGCTGACGTCACGAAGGCTTCGGCTGATACCACGACGCCGAGTGCCCATAACTATTCCCGCGTAGTTGGTTGGTGCGTATAGGCTAGTAGCCAGACTCAGATCAAATACCAAGATCTCATTAAGCGTGTTAAGTATCCGTGAACGCCGAACAGGGCCAGGCCCACCTGTCTCCTAGGTGGTCTCAACCTGCCCTGTCGCTCCGCCACAAAGTAACAGTCGGGGGCCGTCGGGAACCCAGGCCCACCTCTACCGGGATGGAGCCACCTGTCCTTCCAGCCCCCACATCGGAATCACTTGCGGGTACTCAACGAGCTGACCCGACTTTAGTCACCATCTGTATAGTATGTATGTATGTATGTATAGTATATACCCGTGATCACCTCCCGACTGATCACGGCCCGATAGTATAGCATGGCAGACTAACAAAAATGTAGGGCCACTAATGGTAAACTAGCATCCTATACTAAGCATTTAGGATTGCAGGTAAGGTATCAGCAGATGTAGCAACAATGACAGGCTATGCAATAGAATAGGATTAATCAAAACATTAACATGCTACACTACTCTAATGCAAGCAATAGAGGGTAGAATAGGCGATATCTGGTGATCAAAGGGGGGGCTTGCCTGGTTGCTCTGGCAAGGAGGGGTCGTCAACTCCGTAGTCGAACTGGGGGGTCGTCGGCAGTCTCAGGGTTTACCGGAAAGAAGTAACGGAGGGGGAACACAATAAATAACTGAGAAATCAAAGTATCACAAAGCGTAGCATGGTAATACGCGGTGCTAGAGGTGACCTAACGCAGTAGGAGGTGATACCGGTGAAGGGGGGAACATCCGGGGAAGTATCCCCGGTGTTTCACGTTTTCAGACAGATGAATCGGAGGGGGAAAGTTGCATGTTCTCTATTCTAGGGATGTGGGGTGGACAAACGGGTTGCGTATCCGGATTCGTCTCGTCATTTTGAGCAACTTTCCTGTACAAAGTATTTTCATCCGGGTTACGGATTATTTTATATTAATTTTTAAAGATTTAATTCATTTTTAGAATTTATTTAATTATTTAATTCTAACACTATCCAGAATAGTGCATGCTGACGTCAGCATGACGTCAGCAGTCAACAGAGGCGTTGACTGGTCAACTGACGTGTGGGTCCGAGCTGTCATTGACTAACTAAACAAAATTAATTAGTTTTAACTAGTGATTAGGTTAATCTAAACAGTATTAATTAACTTAATTAATTAATTAATTAACATTTATATTTCTTCTTATTATTAATTAATTTTGTTTTACTCTTTAAAAAAACGTTCTAAGGGGCGTGGGCCCCATTCGTCATAGACACAGAGGGCCCTAGCGGGTTAGCGGGCAGGGGCGTGCGGGTGGCTGACGTCGCCCGTGCTGAGGCCGAGCCCAACCGGGGGGCAAGGCAAGGCCGCGGCCGGAGTGGGACTGAGCAGGCGTGGCCGGCGTGGGCGACGACCGGCGACTGCGTATGGCAGCAGCGAAGGGAGGGAGTGGAGCGGGGGCCAGCGCCTCGGAGGCGGGTGCAGATGGTCGCGGTGGCCGACGGGGTGGCCGCGGGCGGTCCTGAGCAGAGGGGGCGAGTGAATGGAGCCCCAGGGGCGCCGGGGCCGGGCGGCGCCACGGGGCAGCAGCAGGTCGGCGGGGAGCGGTTGGGGTGAGCAGGCTCGTGGCCGACGAGGGCTCGCGAGGCCCGCGCGGGGTGCATGCACAGCTTTGGCGCGACGGGACTGCAACGCAACCCGTGTGGGCACGAGCGGCCGCAGCAGCAAAGGGGAGGGGCGGCGGCTAGAGCCAGCAGGCGAGGGAAGGCCCCCGGGATGCGGGGCTGCACGTCTCAGTGCGGCCAAGGGCGGGAGCATGACGACGAGCGTCGGTGACAATGGCGAACGAGCTAGGGGAGGGGAGGCCGGAGCACGGGGCGAGGGAGAGAGAGGAGGGGCGCAGAGGCCGTGGCCTCACCGGAGTCGTAGGGTCTGGGCAGCGGTGGTCGAGGGGGGTGACGGGGACAGCGTCGGCGGAGCGGGTGCAGGCCGGTGGGGAAGGGCGCCGGCGATGTAGAGGAGGCAGGCCGGCAAGATGGCTCGGGCTCCGGGCGGCAGCGTCCTGGCGCGGGGCGGCGAGGTCGTCGCGGCGATGGGCGATGGGATCGGGGGTTTGCCCCGATCCAGATCCAATCGAGGGAGTGGGGGCGAAGAGTGGGTGAGTGGGGCGACTAGGTAGACGGCTAGGGTTTCGGGGGGGGGGGGGGTTAAGGACAGGAAGTGGGCCGGCTGGGCCTTTGCCCAGTTGGGCCGGTGCCCCGGGGGGGCCTTTCTCTCATCATCTTTTCTGTATGTTTTCTGTTTTGTAGCTTCTTTTCCTTTTATTTGTCTTCTTTTCTGTTTTAAATTATCTAGGCATTTTATAAAAATGTGTTTGCTTTATTATAATTACCCAGGCATTTAACTGCACACCCCGAACATTTTAGTTTAATATTTTGAAAACTTTGTTGTTTGACATTAATTTGAATTTGAATTTGAAACGGTTTCGAACCAACCCGAGATTAACTACAGTGACCGAGGTGACATGGCACCATTAACGTGAGACTATTGTAGCATGATTATCCGGGCGTCACAGAGAGCCCAGCGAGGAGAGGTGTGATGGTCTGTTCATACGTCAAGGGGGACCCCTGAGCATCGCGTCTCAGGAGCCTAACTTGCCACGTAGCCCTCACCCCTGGGTCTCGTCCTGGCGATCCAGATGACCCAAGGGCGGCTGAGGTATGCGTGGGGCCGGGCCCTGCCGACGCAGAACACCAAGGCCTAACTCTCGTCCTTCCCTTCCCAAGCCGTTTGTACATCAAGGGGGATTCCTCAGCATCACATCTCAGCAGCCTAACTGACCACGTAGCCCCTCACCCATTGGGCTCGTGTTGGTGATCCGAACAACCCAGCAGCGGCTGAGGTACGCACGGGATCGGGCCCTGCCGATGCAGAACAACAAAGCAAATGGATAAGGTCAGGGAACCATAAGCTAGTTATTACAAAACATATTGTTCCAAGCATCAGTTTTAATGCCTCCACGAGGCATGCTACATGCTACAGGATAAAAACAGGAAGGAGCAGCACCACCAAGCCACCTCTTCAGCCCTGGCTGCCGCCGTCGCCCGCCTGCGGAGCCTTGTCGACAGCAACATCGCTCTTCCCCTCGGCTCCAGCCACAGGGACGATGACGAGGAACTTGTGTAGCAGGGTGTTCACCGAACTCTTCACGGCGTCGGCAATAGCGTTGTAGGAGTCGGGGTCCACAGGTTCGAGGAAGGTGGCAAAGTTGAAGCTGACGTCTCGAAGATAGAGATGGCTGAAGGCGCGCATCAGGGCCGAGGAAGAAAGCAAGCGAGCCTCACCTTCCACCATGGAGCCAAACCCATCGACGACGTACTCGAGCCCATCGACGACCTCAGGAAGCAGGGTTGCAGGGCTCTCCTTTGGGGTCAGCACCGTTCCTAGGGGATCGCTCCCAAAGAGTGCATGCGGGCCTTATGAAACCTTGCCTCGAGGGAGCCGAGGGTGTTGTGCTCCATGGTGGCCACCTCCTTGGCCTTAGCAAGGGACACCAGGGCCGCTTCCACTTCCTCCTTCAACCTCTTTCAAGCGGTCGTGCTCCATGGCCTTCTCTTGGGCTGCCTGCTTCAGCTCGGTGTCACGGTTTACGATGGCAGCCTCCTGGGCCTTCAGCTTCTCCTCTCGCTCCTGGAGCTGGCTGGCCTGGGCGGCCTACTGATCCTGGAGAGCCTCAGCTTGACTTCTACTGCGCGGGACCACTCCTGGGCGTCCTTGACTTCCTTCTGCGCCAAGTCACGCTCGACAGTAGCTACCCCGAACACCTTCTAGGCCTCCTCCGCCGAACTCCAGGCTGCCCGGACAGATGCGTCGGCTTGGAGCCACCCTGAGATCAGCCCCAGGCGCCCCAATGCTGCGTGCCGGTCCGGAGCTTGAAGATCACCCTGGAGATGGTCCAGCATGGCTCGGGCCTCCTCCAGGGCTCCGGAGGTGGCTGGAGCGCCATGGCCCAGCAGCACGGTGGGCGCAGGAGGAGATGTTCTCGGCGCCAAGACAGGTGAAGCTGCAGCGGCAGGAAGGACTGGGGGCTCCGGAGGCCTTGCGACCTCAGTAGTCGCGACGGAGGCATGCGCCGCCAGACTCAGCTCTGCCACTGACGCTGGCTCCTCCCAAGGTTGGGCCTCCGACCCCTGAGAAGATGACGCCGCTACTGGAGCTGCAGGAGCCGCAGCGCCCCTCTTCGCCAAAGCTGCGGCAGCCACCTCGACACGCTCGACCACGACGACCTCAACGTTCTCCTTCTAATTCTTCAATGATGATTGCTGCCTAACGTCGAACGAAGACGCTAAGCATCTCATCAAGATTGAAGAGCAAAGCCAAGAAAGAACACTTACTGGTCCGAAGCGACATAGCTCCTCTTAAGGCTCATCAGTGGGGGCTTCGCCGAGGCAGCTGGAGTTACGCTCTTGGGAGCAGGAGAGCACGCGGTCGGCACCGCTCGGGATGTTGCCGGCGAAGGTGGAGTACTGCCTGGAGGGATCAGCTCAGTCCTGCCCCTCCTCACTGTCGTCCGCTTCGGCTGCTTCGAGGAGGCCACCCCGGATCTCGTGGTGACCCCTGTAGGATGAGCCAGCTCCACCACCAGATGCGCGTCCTCGTCGTTGTCCTCAGAGAAGTTGCAGAGCAGCTCTCCCTGCTTCGGGCGGAGGATTCCGCCTTCCCCTCCTCCTCCTCGGTGGCCTCGTAGGAGCGTTAGCTGAAGGAGGCGGTCGGCAGGGGAGGCCCCATTGGCACGGGCCCAAACCGTCGAAGACAGGCATGGCGATGGTGATCTTCTCTCCGTCATCTCGGCGGTACAGCGGGAGGCAATCATTTGGAGGGCCGCTTGGGTCCTTCCTAGTCAAGGAAAGGAGCACCTTGCTCAGCTCCTCCTCAGGAAGGCCATCCTGGCGCAGGCGAATCTTGTTGTCGGCGCCCCCGAGCTTCCACAAGGGGTGGGAGCGATCCTGGAGTGGCGCCAGGCGCTACGTCAGGAACTCCTTGATGATCATGGCCCCAATCTGCTTCTCGGCCTTCAGGTCGGCCTCAATCTTCCTCATCAACGGCCTTAGATGGGGGTCGATGATCTTCTCGGAAAACCACCCCTTCTCGGAGGTCGGGAGCCCGGTAGGCAGCTCCAGCTGGTCATGGGAGCACCTGGCGTCCATTAGGACCCACTTGTTCCGGGCGTCCTCTCCCTTCTTCCCAGTGCGGGAGATCGCGTTGCCGCCCCGGGCCGCGACGAAGCAGACACACCCTACAGACGGGTCGCTAGTCAGGCGGAGGTAGAAGAAGTGATGGAGCATGGCGACGGAGGGCATCACCCCCACGAAATACTCATAATACAAGGAGAAGATGGACAAGAGGAGGACAGAGTTGAGATGGATGTGGAGCGTGTGGAGGCTGTAATGGTGGAGAACGACATAGAAGAAGCGGGAGAAGGGAGGAATCAGCCCCGAGCAGACGTTGTGCGGTAAGAAGGGATAGAAGGTACTGTTCGCGGGCTCTGGCACGGCGGAGGCGACCCAGAGCGCAGTCTTCCCCCACTCCTATCACCGCTCGCTATTAGGAGAAGCGCAGTCTGGAGCTTCTCCTTGGTGATGGAGGGCGTGATTAGTGCCGGCTCGAACCAGGCAGGGTCGATAGCCGGGGCTGGAGCTTTGGCTTTCTCAACGGCTATCAGGCGGAAGATTGGAGGGAAGGATTGGCAGATCTGGAGAATTTCTTCGGCATTGGGAGAAGGGGATCTGGAGCAAGACAAAGGGAAGGCAATGAAGGCACGGCGGCAGGTGGCAGCCCTTTTGTCAGAAAGAAACAGTTGCCGAGGCGGCATGGGGAAGTGGAGACACCCACGTCCCATCAATCGCCATGCGTCGTTCAAGGCCGCAGGCGGTTAGAGCTCGCGATTCTCCGCACTTGCCCTTTGGCTTCGCCTAGAAGCCAAGTCTGAGCGCGCCTTAGGCCGGGGGCTACTATCGGTGTTCTGGATACAAGGGTACATAGACTTGCCTACCTGGGGCCCACTGCGCGGCTCCATCGGCGGCTTGGTATGTCCCAGGTTCAGCATCGACAACTCAAGACCCTCGCGAGGGGCCAAGCCTCGCGAGGCGGACAACGCCAAGACCTCCAAGGGATCAGCCTCCTCAGGTAGGCTCCTGAGGGGCCGAGAGTTCTATGGAAGGTGCACCTCGCGAGGCTCAGCTGACGTGAACCATGACGACCAAGGCCAGGCATGTGCCAGGCGGGCGCCATCGGGCACAGAGCGCTAGTTTCCCCTTTGGTGCAAAGGAGGCAAGCGGCAGGTGCGCAGTCCCAAGGAGTCAGCCAATGATTTTCATTCTGGTGCAACAAGACCAAGACTGCCAGGACGGCAGGACGGAGTTCATCACCGAGTCCACCGCAGCGTCACGACTAGAGGCTTTTCGTAGGCGAACACCACTTTAGTCAGGATATGATGTACTACTTGTCCCCCTTCAAATTTGGCCATTGTGGGATCCCTTCCCGCCAACATTTGGGAGGAGGACCAAGGCCACTATAAATAGGACTTAGCCACCACCATAGGGGGGAACGAACAAATCGGATCCCTTCTCATCCAACCACCTCACCAGCTCTCTTGATCTCAAGAACACCTCACCTCCTGAGGCCAGCTTATCCACTATACTAGTTCATCCTCTGCCCTTCGAGGCAATCCACCAAAATGCTGGAGTAGGGTATTACACCGCAAGGTGGCCCGAACCAGGATAAATTCCTATGTCTTTCTGTCCCTTTGAGCTCGACGCACTAGGCTTAGGAATATCACGAGTAGGCAGGCTGGGTAGGTTGAGATCTCCCCATGCACCCTAGAGTTCGAACCTATCAAGGGTTTGCAGAACCCGATATCCGACAATCACACGGCTGTTTTACCCAGGTTCGGGCCGTCATGAGGTGTAAAACCCTACTCCTAATTTGGTGGATTAATGGTGGATAATGGTGGCGAATGCAGCACACTTTCCCTGCAGGGTTGCCTCGGGGCAAGAGTGGCTACGCGCGCATGAATGTCTGAGGGTCCGAATCCTTTCCGCAGTTGCCTTAGGCCTCCTCTTATAGATCGAGGGGTCACCATAGTGGCAAATCAGTCTTTATGTACTGATTAGATAGCAAATAGTGCTATCATACCTAACCCTGCAGGCTGACAGAGCGCATTAAATGCACCATCAACTGTCACATCACAGTGTGCCCGGCAAGGGTAGCTTGTTGCCTGCTTGCTTCACACGTCTCAGGACGGGTGTCATATGGAGGCGTTTGTTGTAGGAAGTGGCTGCCATGTGGCAAGAAGTAGCCACTTAGTCGCCTTGGGGCTTGACACCGCACTGATTTATGACTTGCGTCGCCCGTGGTATGGAGCGGTGGAGTGGCTTGCCTCCGCAAGCCCCGGCGGTCCTGCCGGGACAATATGGAAGCTTGGTTCTGGGGCAAACCCAACCTTACCCGGCTCGCCTGCCCGGAAAGGGCGGTTCTTTCCTTAGCGATATCTTGCTTCTCTGGATCATCTTGGTCATCTTGAACTGCACTTTGACCCTGTCAAAGAATTGATCCCTCTTGCTTGGTCTGAACTTGGTGCTGTAATCGTCCTCCTCTTCCTCCATCCTCTCCTTTCTCCTGGGTATGTTGAAAGGGAGAGCCCGGGGCCAGGCCCTAGCTTAGTGCTGATGGTGACAAACGCTCGTGCTGATATTTAGGGAGTGAGTCTGGTCCATGTCCAGAGGCGGCATGGTGGGCGAGCCATTCGCGGTGCAGGAGATATCAAGCTTTCCCACTGTGGTGAAATGCTTGCCTCCTCTGCTTTGGCCGACCGTCTGGCGCGGAGCATGGTGCCCTACCATGATCCATTGTGACTCCTCGGCCTGGCGACCAGGTTCTTGGAGCATTCGACGCTCGTCTGAGATGCAGGGCTCGGGTCGTTGGTAATCGCAGCACTGCCCCTTCCCTCGGAACCGGGGCTGATCTTGAAGAGGAGCGCGCCTTCCTGCCCGCCAAGGTGGGGAGCGGCGCACCATGAGCACCTTGGCCGTCTTGGCTGCTCGCCGCTTTTTTGGGGGAGGTGACGGCATGGGGATCCGGCATCTCCCTGGAGTGGTGTTGATGAAGATGGAGCCAGGGAAGACGGAGGAGGCGGGAGGCAGGCCGTCTTGTCGGAGTATGATTGCACCGACACGTTTGTCTCGTACGGGCGACTTGCTGCCTCGTCTTTTTGTCCTTCCCCTCCCTCCCCGGCACCATCACCACCGGCCTCCCGGTTCCAGGAGAGGGGGGCGCTCTCTTGGTGCCTTTGCCTCCTCCAGCAATCTTCCAGCTGAGCTTCGGTGGCCTCCTTGCCGGTGCTCACGCTGGGGCTTCTGACTGGTCCTGGAGGTAGTGACCAGGGCACTGCCGAGATGCTCTCCATGCCCCTCCTTCGCAGCCTCGCCACTCCCGATCTTGCGAGGTTGCGCCCTGCAGGCCATGACGGGACCGGGGCAAGCTCCTGCTTAGGCGCTCCTCCTATCCCCTTCTCTTCCCACAGCAATACCTGGGATAAGAGGGACAAGGAGAGGAGTTTACAGGGCACTTATCTTTTTTCAATCTTAAATCTGCAGGCACTTGCCAAATTTTAGTTCAAATAATGTAATCTCTTGAATCCATGTTTGTGTCCTGTAAGGTCTGTACTTGTATATGTCCATGCAGAGGTGGGATACCTCTATATTTTTAAGTAAACGAGTTTCCCCCAGCAGGCTATCCTGCCGGTACCTTTGTTTTGTTGCCGGGGAGTAGGCCTACCGGGCATAAACCGTAAAGAGGGACCAGCCCCCTGTCAGTCTGTCGCGGCGGGGAGCACGGTCTACTTCCGTGGCCGCCGGGCACCTATGGGGCACGGAGGGCCCCTTTTCTGATTCGGAGAGGGGGTGCGGAGGCCGCGCGCAGAGCGGATCGAGGTCCCGGGCGCGCGGTGGATCTTGCAATACCGCTTGCCGGAGCAATCCTGCTTGTCGGCGGCTGCCACAGCCTCGCCAGAGTCATCGGCCTTGGCCTTGTCAGAGCCGCCTCCGTTGCCGGAATGCTCAACAGCTAGCACATCCTTACTCTTTCTCTTCCTGTTGTTCCGTCTCCGGTTCTTCCTTGCCGGGGCGGTATCCTCACTGTCAGATCCTTCTGCTCCCGCAACCTCTCCGGGGATTTTCCTTCCCTCCCCAGCTTGTGCACACCTGTCGGCCAAAGCATAGAGCTCGCTGACGTTTCTGATCTTGCACATCGCCATCTCCTCCCTCATCCTGCGGTTACGCACGTTCTGATGAAAGGCGCTGATAACCGCGGCAGGGTGGACGTCTGGGATGTTGCATTGCACCTGGCTGAATCTCTGTATGTACTTGCGCAGGGGCTCCCCTTCCTTCTGAACAAGCAAGTGGAGGTCACTTTCCTGGCCATGAGGCTTGTGGCCGCCCGTGAAGGCGCCGACAAACTGATGGCACAGGTCAGACCACGAAGAGATGGAACCGTCCGGCAAGTGCATGAGCTTGGGCTTGAGTACCAGCGGGAAGTAGTTGGCGAGGATCTTCTCATCGCGCCCTCCGGCAGCCTGCACCGGGATGGTGTAGATGCTGAGGAACTCTGATGGATGTATCCTGCCATCGTACTTCTCAGGCACGTCTGGCTTGAAGTTCTTGGTTTTGGGCCACTTGACTTGCCGCAGCTCGCGGGTGAACGCAGGGCAACCTGCCGCGTACGGCAAGTCGCCTGGCTCCCCTAGTGCATGCATGTCGATAGTGGGCCCAGCACGCTGGTCAGATTGACGTCGCGTCTCCCTTCTGCGCTCGATGCGAGTGCGAGCGTCTTCGAGCCGCCGTTCTTGGAGAACGTGGCGCTGGTCGCGTCTAGTTCGCGGGTCCGACAACGCGGTGGAGTCGCCATCGGGGTTGGTCCGGCGAGTCGGCGATCTTGGCCTTCGGGGCTGGGAGTGCACGGAGGTGGCTCCCCCAGCGGTCTTGTCGGCGTCGGCTTGCGCTTGGACGCCTTGCCGGGGCCTCGATGCGCTCGGTTGCCGGGGCTTGTCGCCGTTGGCGAAGGCGATGAGGCTGTATATGGTCATCCTCCAGTCGTCGATCTTGTGCGGCGCCGGAGGGTAGTCTAGGAGCAGCTGGGCTCGGGCCAGCGCTTCCTCTGCTGTCTTGGGTGGTGGCGGCGACGAGCGGCGCGAGGAGCGGGATGTGCTGGGGCTCCCAACTGGGTTGGGAGGTGCATCACCTCACCCTGGCGACCGTACCTCGCTCGCGCCAGCATGCGGGCGTGCATGCTGACCTCGAGCGTCTCGCGACCCACCAGCTTGGCCTTGCTCCAACGCGAGCACGGTGCTAGGAGCACCGGGGCGTTGTCGGCCTTGCACCTCCTGGGAAGGGTGCGGTGTATGCATGGTCACCGACGCTTGCGGGGCCTTGTTTTTGGATCTGGTGACGACGTGAGTCCCACCGTCGGCGCCCGCTCCTCCGTCGGCGACCACTCCACCGCCCGTTTGCTCCGGCGGTGGTGGCGGAATCGATGCAGACGGAGCGGCAACCTCTGAAGGCTTCTTCTTCGGTGGCATGTTGATGAAGGCGTTGATGCAGCGCGCACGGAGACCGGATCGGATGCTCACGACCTCGACGCGCCCCCTACCTGGCGCGCCAAAGATGTCGCGGGGGGAGCACGGTCTACTTCCGTGGCCGCCGGGCACCTATGGGGCACGGAGGGCCCCTTTTCTGATTCGGAGAGGGGGTGCGGAGGCCGCGCGCAGAGCGGATCGAGGTCCCGGGCGCGCGGTGGAGTGAGAGAGACGGGCGATTTTTACCTAGCTTCGGAGCTCTCCGGAGAGATAAAACTCCTACTGCTGCCTTGTGTTCTTATTTGATCTTGCTCGAACACGAGCGCACGGTGGTGTGGTGTCTCGAACCCTAATCTTGTGTTCCTCAGATGAACCGAACCCTAGAAACCCACCGTGGCCGAACCCTTTCTACGTGCACATGGGCCTCCCTTTTATAGTCTAAAGGGGGCACCAACAGGTGGCAACGTAAGAAGAGGGGGTAGAGAGGTAAAAACGCAGGTTGGTGTAACAGTGACCAATAGTGCCCCTACCTAACTGACGGCAGGGGATAAGGGCATTTAATGCCCGTCCGGTCGCCCCAACAGTGCGAGGAGGCGATCGTCAAGTGAGCCACCGGTTGCCACGATGGCGTCTCTATCAGCTCCGCTTGCCACCTTGCTCCGCATGTCTGTGTAGTGCCTCGCCACGTGCCTTTGGGACGGTCTTGTGATGACACGTCGCTGGATGTGCTGGAGTTTGGTTGGCAATCTTGCTGCGGCAAGTGCCTTGCTGCGGCCCTCCTCTTGTCGTGCCGGCAAGCTTGCTGGCCCTCGGGCCTTGCCGGGGTGCGCGGGGCGTCGCGGCAAGTCTCCTGGAGGTGCCTCGGTCGGTCTTCCCGGCAAGCTCCTCTTGCCGGGGCCTTCGTTTCCTTCCCGGCAAGCTCCTCTTGCCGGGGCCTTGGTTGGCCTTCCCGGCAAGCTTCTCTTGCCGGGGGCTTTAGCTTGAGTACTCCGTCCCTGAATGGCATCAACGTAGCTGCGGAGGACCTTGGCGGACGCCCGGCAAGCCCTGCCGCGGGTTGCCGCGACTGCCCGTGCACAAGTTCGGGGTACTAAGGTACCCCCCTACTTTAGTACACCGACACAGTCCCTTTTCAACAAAGGCCAATGCGACCACCCTGACCAATGAAGCGTTCTAGTCGAAGGGTAGGAGCACCTAATTTTCAATGGATAGCAGGGTTTTCTCATGCACAACTCCTTACTTATAGAACACATCTGGATAAGAGAAAGAACTTATCTATTTTGCTTGCTGGAGACCGCAGTGCAGGCTCGTCTTCTCATCTTCTCTTGGGGATTGAGTCCACGATAGGAGCCTGCAGTTTATGCAGATGAAAATGATGCCAGACGGGATCTTATCTACAGGCACATGTGATGCTCATGATATGCTTATGCATGCATGCAACTTGTAGGGGGGGCCCCAGCGCTCCATTTATTTCACTGTCGCTCATGGTCTGCGCCTCGCTTTGTACAAGGGGTTACATGCAACTAAGGCAAGGCCTATACAAAAGGGTGGCTGATGGGCAGGGCCCGACAACCGCGCCTTACATGTAGAACTTGCGGAGCTGCTCAATATTCCATGAGTTTTGCAATTGAATCCCATCTCTGGTCTCTAGACGGACTGTGCCAGGTCTGGTGACTCGTACTAGCCGATAAGGGCCTTCCCACTTCGGTGTTAACTTGTTTGTACCCTTGGTAGACTGGACACGCCTAAGGACAAGGTTGCCTTCCTCAAGCATAGGGCATGAACCTGCGGCTGTGATAGCGACACAGGGCATGCTGGTAGCATGCAGCACACGTAGCAACTCGGAGACGGTTCTCCTTGAGAAGAACCACTTTGTCACGCTGGTGATGTTCCTATGCTACTTCATCGTAGACAAGTACTCCAGGTGATCCACAGATGAGTTCCGTGGGGATAACTTCTTCTGCCCCATAGATTAGGGAGAAGGAAGTCTGCCTAGTAGCTCGATTTGGTGTCGTTCTCAGGGACCAAAGAACCACCGCCAGCTCATCGATCCATCGCCTGCCGCACTTCTTGTCGTGGGGAAACGAACACCTATGGGGCAGGGCCCCTTTCGGTCCGGCAAGGGAGCGGAGGGCGCACGAAGAGCGGATCGAGGCGGAGCACGCGAGCGATTTTTACCCAGCTTCGGAGCTCTCCAGAGAGATAATACTCCTACTGCTGCTTTGTGATTGTATTCTGTTCTTGCTTGAGAGCGTGAGAGTGGTATAGTTTCGAATGAGTCGAACCCTTTCTACGTTGCGCATGGGCCTCCTTTTATAGGCTAAAGGGGTCACCGACAGGTGGCAACGCGGGCAAGGGTACAAATGTAAAAAGGATGGTTGGTACAACTGCCATCTACAGTGCACCCTACCTAACTCTGACGGCAGGGGACAAGAGCATTTAATGCCCATCCGTGTCGCCTAAACAGTGCAGAAAAGTGACCGTTAGAGGCGCCACTGCTTGCCACGATGGCCTTCTAGTCATCTCCACTTGCCACCTCGCACCGCTTGGCTGCACAGCTTCCCGCCACGTGTGCTTGGAATGGTCCTGCGACGACACGTCGACGGATGCGCTGGAGCATGGGCGCAGAGTGGTGGCTTCGCCGCGGTAAGCGCCTTGCCGCGGTCGTTGTCTTGTCGCACCCGAAAGCTGGTGGCTCGCCGGGTCTTGCCGGGACGCGTGACGCGTCGCGGCAAGTTCTTTGGAGTGCCTGGGTCAGCCTTCCCGGCAAGCTCCTCTTGCCGGGGCCTTGTCCTTCCCGGCAAGCTTCTCTTGCCGGGGTCTTGTCTTCTCAGTTAAAACACTTTGTTCTTGAATGGCATCAGTAGGAACAACAGAGGATCTTGGCGGACACCCGACAAGCCTTGCCGCGGGATGCTGCGACTGCCCGTGCACAAGTTCGGGATACTAAGGTACCCCTACTTTAGTACACCAACAGGAGCCCCCGGGCCTGGGCCACACACGGTGCCGAGCGCTGTTGGGCCAGGCCCAAAACAGGACACGGGCACACGCGGCCTGGGTCCACACCAAATCTAACTAAGTATCCACCGCGCCCTCCCGTAATGGCACGTGTCAAACGCGGCATCGTGGGAGAGATCGTGGGTGATTGTTTAATCGAAAAAGGCGTAACGTTCGCCTCCTCCTCTTTATAAGCAGGGGAAACAGGGGCCGTTCCCCCACCTTCGCCACTTGCAGTTGCTTCCTCAGAAATCTCCGCATCTCCCCTCCGCTTCTCAGAGCCGAAAGAGAGCAGTGCTCCGCCGCCCGTCGCCGCCGTCGCCGCTAACGCCCTCGCCCTCCCCCATCGCTTCCGCCATGGCTCCAAAGACAGGGAAGGGTGCGAAGTCAGCCGAGGCGCTGCGGCTTGAGGCGCTGCGCAAGGAGCGAGCACTTTCCCCCCCGAGCTCACCGCTAAGGAGCTGCGGGAGTGGTTCTATCTCTTCTGGTCGACGGAGACGCGGGCGCATCCGCGCATGCAGGTACTCTCCGCCAAAGCTTCTACTTCGAAGCGGTGTCCAAAAGGATACTACTTCTTTCCCTTGTTCTTCTACTGCGGGCTCTGCCCGCCCTTTTCCGATTTCTTCTGTGATATCATGAATACCTACGGGTTTCACCTCCTTGACTTCACCCCCAACGCCGTTCTGACCATGGTGGTTTTCGCACATCTCTGTGAGAACTTCATCGGAATCCACCCAAATGTTGCCCTTTTTCGCCACTACTTCATGCCCCGGGCCGAGAAGGGAGAGCCCTTAGCCGGCGGGATCGCCTGGATCTCGAGGGTCGGCATGAAGGAGGTCTATCTGGAGGGGGAGCTCCGCAGCAAATGGGAGGAGTGGAGAGCAGAGTGGTGTTGGATTGTTGATGAGAACCCGCATCCATTCACCAATTTGCGTCAAGTCCGAGTAGTGCGCGGCGGCGATTGGAGCGCCCTGGCGGCGGACGATGCTAGATTGAAGATCGCCACCACCCGGATCTTGCGGCTCAGGCTTGCCGGGCTTACTGTAGGGGCTGTTGGCGCGGATTTTCTTCGCCACCGCATTGCCCCTCTGCAGGAGAGGGGGAGACCCGCCTAGTTGTTTGGGGGTCCGGAGGATATCATGAGGCTGCGCCCAGGCCTCAATTTTAACTTTATTGTCATGGAGTTGGATGGGACGCTGAAGGAGCTGTTCAAGCACGACCCCAACCATCCTGAGTGGTTCAGGCTGCCGCGGGGCGTCGTCCCGTTGTGCAATAACTCCCAGCTCGACCGCATCCGTGCAATGATGCCGGAGTGCGACTCGCACGGGATTATCCCAACTTGGCAGGAGCCCGCCGACGACGTCGTGCAACAATTCTTCGACGACTTGGTGGAGGTGGCGGTCCGCGCCGATGAGCAGAGGCTTCTCACCCGCGACACCACTGATGATGAGATGCGGCGCATCGCCACCAGGGCGGAGGAGGCGGCGGCAGCCGCCGCCGCGGGCAAGTTCGGGTTTACTTTGGAAGAGGCAGAGGCAGCCGAGGCGGCAAGCCTTGCCGACCGGGAGGATCTTGGCGGGGAGGTCGTTGGCGAGGGAGAGCCCGAAGCCGAAGCGAGCGAGCCTGCCGGGGGCGCAAGTGGCCAGCCGTCTTCAAGCAACTTGCCGCAGACGGGGCCCTCAGTGCAGCCCCCAGCTCAACCAAGAAGGCGCCTCCGCAGGACCGGAGACACAGCAGGGCAGCAGACGGGCCAACAGCCGCCGCGCTGCGGGACATGCTCCACCGGGCCAAGCACCGTTGCCACGGGAGCATCTCACGCCGCACCGGCAACTGGGGCGGGGTCTTCTCGGGCCGCCACTTCCGATCCTGCCGCAGCTCCCGCCAAGCGTCCAAGGGAGCCTACTCCTCCGCCTCGTCGCGCTGAAAGGGTGCCAGATTTTGATCTCTCCGCGCTCAGTTCCGACGAGGAGGAAGAAGAGGAGGATGAGTAAGTCTTTTCTTTTTGCTGTACTTATGGTTCTTCAATTCTTGCTGTTTCTTGTCTTGTCTTTGATCTGCTTTCTTCTGAACCTTGTTCCTCTCCAGGACTCTGGCCCAGAGAGCGGCGAAGAGGGCCAAGGTCCCCGTGGTTGTCATCGAGGATGATCCTGCTGTGGCAACAGAGGACGCATCCGAGACCACCCTGTCGGACCCGGCAATCTCTCCCCGAAGCAGCCCCCAGCGCAGCCCCCAGCGTAAGTACTTGTTCACTTCCTGTTATGGGGCGCGCATGGGTGCTCTTTCCTTGTTGATATCTTGATTATTGGTTTGCTTGTGTAGGAGAAGAACAGGTTCACCAGGGACAACCAGAAGCTGCCCCTGAGGTGCTATCTGCTTCAACTACGCCGCCAAGGGGTGATTCTCTGGCAAGGGAGCGCTCCCCGGCAAGGGAGAGGTCCCCGGCAAGGGAGGAGCCTCCGGCAAGAGGCAGCACCAGCGACCCTCCGGTGGTGGAGCCCATGACCGTGGATCCCAGCAGTGGTAATTTCCCTTGCTTGAAACTTCCCTTGGATTCTTCTTCTTCTGATCTTCTTTTTTGGATATTTGCTTGACTTCTTCTCCCTCTTCCTGTCTTCAGATCCCCCCTCCACTGAACCGATGGAGACCGAGGCCACCGGCAAGGAGAATGTGCGCAGCAATACTGACGAAGCCGCTGCCACCGAAGAAAAGGCCGGCGCTGATGATCCTGCCGACGAAGAGGCCGCCAAGGCTGCTGGCGCTAGAGCTGACGAGGGATCCGGCGATCATACTGACGACCCTGGGGCCGCAGGAGCGCAGGGCGCTACGCCGACCGCCGATCCCTCCGCCGCTGACACAGTGCCAAGCTCCGAAGAGCCCCAGCCCGGCGCCTACTTGAAGGCCGGCGACGGTGTGTTCATTAAGCTCCCCTGGGCGTCAAGCTCCAGGGCGCCGGTCGATGGAGAGGCTTTTGACGGAGAAGTTCTCGCCTCCGTTGGGCTTATGGTGGTTGACGCGCCAAGCAGCAGCAGCGGCGAGTCTGAGGAGGAGCAACTGCTCCGGAAGTTGGTGTCGCTCTACCGCGCCCGACAAGCGAAATTGGAGTCTCGGGAAGCGCTTGTCGCACAGGCGGGAGTGGACATAGAGAAGCACGCGGAGGAGCTCCAGAGCCGCAACCAAGAGGCCCTCCGGTCCATTGCAGAGGAGAGGGCGCAACTCGTCGAGGCGCGGAAGGTTTTTCTCCTCGAGAAGGCCGAAGCCGAAGAGCAGCAACGGATTGCCGCCGAGGAGATGTCCGTGTGAGAAGGCGAGCTGACGCAGAAGAAGGTTAACTTGGACAGCCATGAGGAGGAGCTTGCCGCGCGCGAGGAGGCACTTGGCGGAGCCCTGAAGGAAGCGAAGGATGCTGCTGCAGCTGCGGAGGCCACCAAGAAGGAGCTGGAGGTGAGGGTGACGGAGCTAGAAGCCACCCTCAAGACAAAGAATGAAGAGCTTGCCGCGCTCCAGCGCGAGCGTGGGAAGGACGCCCTTGCCCATGGTGAGCTGCAGGGTCGTCTCTCTGAGAGGGGCAGGGAGCTGAACGCCGCCAAGGACGCCAATGCCGATCTCGAGCTGAAGCTGGCCACGCTGACGGAGACGCTGGACGACGCCAAAAAGCGGGAGGAGGACTTGAAGCAGGAGATCAAAGCCAATGAGGCGCTGCTGACGAGGGCCGTCGAAACCCAGAACACCTTCAGGACTACTATGGAGCTCTGGACGGAGGGCCTCGTCAACATTGCCGCAGTCATCGACGAGGAGCTGGCGCAGCTGGAACTGGAGGGCTTCGGGTACTCCTCCGACGAAAACCTCCAGCCCAGCGCCAAGCTCACTCTGTTCTTCAAGGACGTGGCGACGGCTCTCCAGCAACTCCGGGAAAGGATCCCAAGGCAGCTGGCTGACGAGTCGCGCGCAATCTGTGCCAGAGTCTTGGAGAAGGTGCTGGTGAAGGTGCTCTTCCGCAATCTGGGCCTCAACCTCACCAACGTCCTTAAGAAGCTGCCGGCGGGTGCTGATCTCGAAGAGCTCAAGGCCCTTGTTGCGCCCATTGTGGACAAGGTGAATGAAGTCAGGAGGATCGACGGCGAACGCGTGGATTAGGCCGCTCGTTTTCTCCTTTCCTTGCCGCTGCCATTTATGTTATGAGAACAATTTAGTCAGTGCTACGATAAGTTACCTTTGTAATATAACTTTATCTTGTGCAGTATTTGCTATGCTATCTCCTTTACTTGACTCCTTTCTTTGTATGTTTTTACCCTACGCTTTTAGGGAACTTGCCGGCGCAGGCACCCTTTCCGCGAGCGCTGAGTGCGGAACATCAGCAGCTTGCCAGCAGTGCTGCTTCCGGCAAGAAACCTTGTCGCAACTAGTCGCAGCACACTTAAGTTGTTGAGCGGACTCAAAACAAAGTAAGGGCGCAACTAGATGTCGTGGGGAAACGAACACCTATGGGGCAGGGCCCCTTTCGGTCCGGCAAGGGAGCAGAGGGCACACGAAGAGCGGATCGAGGCGGAGCACGCGAGCGATTTTTAGCCAGCTTCGGAGCTCTCCGGAGAGATAATACTCCTACTGCTGCTTTGTGATTGTATTCTGTTCTTGCTTGAGAGCGTGAGAGTGGTGTAGTTTCGAATGAGTCGAACCCTTTCTACGTTGCGCATGGGCCTCCTTTTATAGGCTAAAGGGGTCACCGACAGGTGGCAACGCGGGCAAGGGTACAAATTTAAAAAGGGTGGTTGGTACAACTGCCATCTACAGTGCACCCTACCTAACTCTGACGGCAGGGGACAAGAGCATTTAATGCCCATCGGCGTCGCCTAAACAGTGCAGAAAAGTGACCGTTAGAGGCGCCACCGCTTGCCACGATGGCCTTCTAGTCATCTCCACTTGCCACCTCGCACCGCTTGGCTGCACAGCTTCCCGCCATGTCTGCCTGGAATGGTCCTGCGGCGACACGTCGACGGATGCGCTGGAGCATGGGCGCAGAGTGGTGGCTTCGCCGTGGCAAGCGCCTTGCCGCGGTCGTTGTCTTGTCGCACCCGAAAGCTGGTCGCTCGTTGGGTCTTGCCGGGACGTTCGGCGCGTCGCGGCAAGTTCTTTGGAGTGCCTGGGTCGGCCTTCCGGCAAGCTCCTCTTGCCGGGGCCTTGTCCTTCCCGGCAAGCTTCTCTTGCCGGGGTCTTGTCTTCTCAGTTAAAACACTTTGTTCTTGAATGGCATCAATAGGAACTACGGAGGATCTTGGCGGACACCCGGCAAGCCTTGCCGCGGGACGCTGCGACTGCCCGTGCACAAGTTCGGGATACTAAGGTACCCCTACTTTAGTACACCGACACTTCTGCAACTTATCAAATGTTCTTGTCTTGAGTCCTCACAGCACTTTAGCGTTCGCCCTCTCAGCTTGTCCATTGCTTCTGGTATGTGCAACAGAAGCAAATGAGATCTTGCTTCTGAGGGCATGAACATATTGCATGAAGGTGCGATTCGCGAACTGGGTGCTATTGTCGCTGATGATCCGGGCAGTGACCCGAAGCGGCACACCAATCCTTGCAAGAACTTGATAGCTGACAGAGGAGTCACCTTCCTCGCGGCTTCTACTTCCGGCCACTTTGTAAACTTGTCGATTGCAACAAACAAGAATTCAAAGCCCACGATAGCTTAGGGGAAAGGACCGAGGAAATCGAGCCCCCGGACTGAAAACGGCCATGACAAAGGGATTGTCTGAAGAGCTTGGGCAGGCAGATGGATATTTTTGGAATGGAACTGGTAGGCTTCACATTTGGTGTCTAGCTCGACCGCATTTTGGAGGGCTATGGGCCAATAGAATCCTTGCCGGAATGCTTTCCCAACTAAAGCCCTTGATCCAATGTGGGAGCTGCACATGCCTTTGTGTATTTCCGCCAGCAGTTCCTTTCCTTCTTCCCGGCAAATGCACTTCAATTTCACACCATTGGGCCTTCTTCTGTATAGTGTGTCATTGACAAACTGATACATACTGGCCCTCCGGGCTACTCTTTCTACTTCTTCTTGCTCTTTAGGAAGTTCTCCAGTTTGGAGGAAATGGACTATGTGCCTTGCCCAAGTTAGTGCCTGGGCCTTGGCAACGAGGACTAGCGGCACCTCCTCATTCGTGTGAGCACATCCCTCGACCACGGGGACCAGTGGCCTAGTAGGAGGGTGCAGCCCGGCAATCAAAGGGGGGTTGTTTCTGGCAGGGTCCCTGCCAGGAACCCCGAGAGACTCTACCTGGAGAGGCTTACCGGAGTCCAATTTTCTCCTCTTTCGGGCCATTGTTGTCGGGGATACGAATGGCTGAGTATGATGGAGAACAAAATTTCCTAGTTCCACAGGAAGCTTCTGCAACGCACTTTGACAGATGATCAACAATGTTGTTTTCCGCACGAGGTACGTGCTCTGTTTGCAATCCGTCAAAGCGCTCTCCAATCTTCTCACTTCCTTGACGTATGCCTCCATCAATGGACTTTGGTAATCCTTGTTGGCTTGTCTCACCACAAGTTTTCAATCTCCTCGAATGAGCTGCTTCTTGATTCCCAATTCTGTGGCAATCCTGAGACCGGCAAGGAACCCTTCATACTCTGCTATATTGTTGGTCGCCTCCGCCCAAGGAAATGCATCTAGATGACGTACTTCAGGTGTTCTCTAGTGGGAGAAACGAGAAGCACACCAGCTACTGCACCTTGTAGGGAGAAGGCACATTGAAATACATGATCCATTCTTGGGGCGCTTCCCTGTCAGGGATAACTGTTTCTAGTACATCTTCATCAGGGGTTGGCGTCCATTCAACAATAACTCTGCCAACGCCATGTTGTGAATCGTTGATGTGCTCTCAAACTTCAAGCGAAAGCTACATAACTCCAATGCCCATTCCACTATTCTGCCGGGAGCCTCTGGGTTTTGGAGTATCCTTTATAACGGGAAGCGGGTGACAGTCGTGATCTCATAGGCTTGGAAGTAGTGGTGAAGTTTCCTTGAGGCCATGACAAGGCCAAAAATCAATGTTTGCATGCCAGAATACATGGATCTAGCCCCTGCAACAGGGAGCTGACGAAGTATACTAGGCGCTGCACCACCTTCTTCCTTGGACATAAAGATCTGATGGTATCCAGAGTATGCATCCAGAAAGGAGAGCAAATCATACCCGGAAGTGGAATCCATAATTTGGTCAATGCGCAGCAAGGGGAATGGTTCCTTCGGGCATGCCTTCTTCAAATCCACAAAATCTATGCAACGCCTCCATTTCCCATTAGCCTTGCGCACAACCACTGGGTTTGCTAACCATGTTGGATGTAGTCTCCTCTGACCAAACCAGCTGCCTCAAGTTTCTTGATTTCCTTGGCAATGAACTACTGCCGCTCCAAGGTTTGCTTCCAAACCTTCTGCTTGACGGGTCGGGCATGTAGGCAGACAGCAAGGTGGTGCTCGATTACCTGACTGGGAACACCGGGGATATCAAATGGTTGCCAGGCAAACACATCAACATTGGCCCGCAAGAAGGCAACGAGCACGCTTTCCTATTTGTCATCAAGGGTGGCACTGATAGTGAAAGTACCATCAGCGCCAGCCAGCCCTGCCGGGACCTTTTTCACATGGCATGCAGTAGCCTTGGACCTCTTGATATTGTAACTCTCCGGCATGTCATCAATAGGTGTGGCACACTCCGTAGAGGTACACTTCCCGGATGTCTTGTCGGCATCCCTACTAGCCTTGTTCTTTCCCTTGCTTTCCTTAGCGGGAACTGTGGCCTCAGCAGCCTCTGCCATGACTGCGTCCCGGTATATCTTATCCATGCAAATGATTGTGTCTTTCTTGTCTAACGATATGGAAATGACGCCCATCGGCCTTGGCATCTTCAAGATGTTGTAGGCATATTGTGATGGTACCATGAATCTGGCTAGGGTCGGGTGCCCAAGGATTCCGTTGTACGGCAGGGGGAGGTCGACCACATCAAACACAACCTTCTCAATCCGGTAGTCCAACTCTCCCCCAAATGTCACTGGCAATGTGATTTTCCCTTAGGATGACTCCTGCTGGGATTGACTCCTTGAAACGTGCCCGTGACCTTATGCTCTTCCTCTTCTATCAAATTCAACCCGGCCCCACCGTCAACCAACATCTTTGTGACTTTGAGGTTGCGGATTGTTGGTGAGACCAACAATGTCAAGCACCCTACCACAGTGATGCGGTCGGGGTGGTGCTCTTCATCAAAGATGATGGGTTTGCATGACCACTTGAGCGGCTTCCGAGAATCTGCCGCTGGCTCCATGGCATTGACCTGACGTGCCCACATTTAAGTTGGTGATGAGAGGAGTGCAAAGATGCACCCCCGTCAATAAATAGGGCGTCAGTGGCCTTCTGGAATTCTTGCTCGTTGGTTTCTTCTTCATCCCCTCCATCACTGTCATTGTTGCAATCCTCCTTCTCTCGGCCCCTGGCGGGTTTTCCTTCATTCCGAGGAGCCTTGCCGGGGCGATTTACTTCAGTGCCCCGGCCCTTCCCACCACTACCATTCTGACATCTTTCCTTATCACGCTTCTCATACTCAGCCCTCTGCCTCTTGACAAGCTGCTCAACCTGATGACACTCCTGGAGATCATGGCCCTTGGTCCGATGAATCTTGTAGTATAGTCCATCACTTTTCCTAGCTTTCTCGACAGCCGCAGCCTCTCGGCAGTCGGTGCACGCGGCAACTTCCTCTCCAGGGAGTTTCCTCCCCTCCTCCACCCGAGCACATTTATCCACCAAGGTGTAAAGCTCCTTCACAGTCTTTGGCAACCGAACGTTCATCTTGGAACGCATCCTGCGGTTGTGCACGTTGGATTAGAAGGCAACTATCACAGTCATCAGGTGGATGTCTGAGATATTTTTGTGGACTCAGCTGAATCTATGCAAGTACTTTCGTAGAGTCTCTCTATCTTTAAACTAAAGAACCTGCAAGTCGCTGGGCTGCCCTAGATCTTGATGGCCGCCCATGAAGGCGCCAATGAACTCATGGCACAGGTCAGCCCAGGTCAAAATGGAGTTCTCCGGCAGGTGCATCAGCCAAGACGTCAAATTTGACTTGAGTGCCAAAGGGAAGTAGTTGGCAAACACCTTCTCATCTCTTCCGCCGGCAGCTTGAACCACAATGGTGTAGATGCTCAGGAACTCTACAAAGTTCAGTCTCCCATCATACTTCTTGGGTATCTCTGGCTTGAACGTGCGAGCAGACGGCCAACGAACTGGCCGCAGTTCACGGGTGAAGGCAAGGCACCCAACCTTGAAAGGCAGGCACCCGCCATCTCCGAGCGCGGGCTCATCGACGTCGGGTCCATCGCACACATTGGACCGACGGTGGTTGCCGCGGCACTGCTCGATGACAACGCGCACGCCTTCCCTCCGCCTGTCCTTCGGGGCACGCCGTTGGCCTTGACGCGCTCGAGGGTCACTATCAGGACCCTGATCCTAGGTCACACCGATCTCGAATGTAACACATTATATCACTTTGTGGCCTCACGCACGGTATTCTAATGGGTGCCACCTTACCTAGCCGGGGACAGTTTGCGCCTTTGGCTCACGTATATGATAGTGTCGCTAGCATCCATATGATAAAGAACCCGGGCCCACATGACTAGTCGTAAACCCAAGGTGGCACTACCTTACAGGGATAGGCATACATGACCTAGCAATGACGTGTCGATCATCAACGTATGAACCCAAGCCATAGTAAGCTACAAGGACTTAAAGGAGCAACGCATGACATTTCCCCAAAGGGAGAGACACATGAGCAAAGAAGGACACATGCCGGCCAGCCTAAGTGTTCCGGAGCAGTAGCAAGCTACCATGGCCTAGTGGAATCACTAGGAGACATTTCCCCATAAGAGAGGCTATGAAGAATAAACAACTAGATTGTCGGATCCCACACATACCATGCATTTCAATAACATACACACAATATGCTCGATATGTGCAAATACAACATGGCATCACAACAGAACTCTATGACTCATAGTATTTATTCAATAGGCTCCGATGAGCCAGATAGTACAAACATGGGTCACATGACCCAACGTACAGAGCATACATGCAACGGAAGCATAATACGTCTGAGTACAGACCATTACAAGTGAAAAAGGCTATGAAGCCTGGCTATCAAGAAGACCCTCCCAAGGGTACAAGATTGTAGCTGAGGTTACAGGCTAAACGTCGAAGTCCACGCGGAACTACTAGTGAGACTGAAGTCTCTTTGCAAAAACATAAATTAAGCAAACGTGAGTAAAAATGTACCCAGCAAGACTTACATCAGAACTAGCTACGTATGCATCAGTATCAACAAAGGGATGGTGGAGTTTAACTGTAGCAAGCAAGCTTAACTCAGTGGCTATCCTATACTACGACTACTGGTAACTTTTTGAGGTGGCGCACACGAGTCCACATATTCACCATATCAATACACCACTATGGATCCGCTGTCGTCTCCCTACGAGAACACCATCCATAGCACTCATGCTTATCTTGCGCATTTTAGAGTATCCACTTTTACTTGTTTATGAACTATATAGGCAACCCAGAAGTCCTTTACCGCGGACGCGGCTATTTGAATAGATCATTTATAACCCTGTAGGGTTGTACTTCTTCACACATGTTTCCACCACTTAGTGTCTGCACACGACATGTGCTCGACAGAGTTCAAGCAAAAGCTGACGTGGGTGTAGACCACGACCTAACTAACCGCACAAGTCCCTAGTCCCGATTTATCACCTGTTCAGGTTCCATCCGCATGGAGTCCGGCTGAGGTTTCCACTACGGCCCCGAACGATGTGTGCAGGGTTCCCGAGACACCAGACGGGCGACTCGGTACACCATGCCACTTGCCTACCGCATCATAGCCCACCCCTCAGGTCAACGCTAAGCACAGTCTCCAGCATGCTACAAACACAAAATAACTACTTGCAACTCCTGGACAGAGGACATGGCGGGTTAATAAGTTGAGCGGGGTCATATTTCAGGGCACAACATGTGGTAGTAGCTGTTCTTGGATCACAAACACAGAACTCAGTTCCTGAGGACGGTTTCAATGAGACAACCCACCATGTACTCCTACATGGCCTCTCACCGCTACCTTTACCAAATCATGTTCACACACTTAGCTCTCAGCAGTAGGACATGTTCATAACTTTCCAATTCATCCCTGATGAATCACACAACATGTAACAAATGAATTGTTGTTGTCCTAATGCAGTAAAAGAGAGAAGGAGCGAGAGAGTGGGATTGTATCAGAATGAAAAACGGGGGTTTGCTTGCCTGGCACTTCTAAAGATAGTAACAGCTCTTCATCGGTGTCATCGAATTCATCGTTGGAACAACATCTACTGAGGGGGAACAACACCAGCAAATAGAGAAGGAACACAATCAACGCAATGCAACAATATGATGCATGATCATGACATGGCAATATGCTATGATTTGGGCTAATGCAGCTAGCAACAAAATTAAATGGAGTTGGTTTGAATACAAGATTCAAATTCAACCGCCATATGTGATTATTCAAATTCCATTTATTTGATTTGTCCTAAACAGTAGCCAAAAGTTGTTCTAACATGCATGAAAATTGTACAGATGGAAAGAATGGATTTTTTTGATCATTTTTCATTTATAAATTATTTCATTTGGAGTTATAGATTATTTTCTATGAATTTTTGAAGTTTAAGTTGTTTTCTAGAATTTCCTGAATTAGTTTTAATCCAGAAATTCCTTTACAGCGTCAGCATGATGTCGGTGTGACATCAGCAAGTCAACAGGGTGGGTCCAGGTCAAACCTGACCTGAAGGGCCCACTGGTCAGAGATAGAGAGGCTAATCATGCTTTGACTCGCTGCGGGGCCCGCTATTATCTTATGTGGGTGGTCTAGCTGGCGGCGATTAGCACTAATTACATCGACAGTCACCGGAGTTTCGCCGACGGCAACCATTCCGCACGATTGAGGCATAGCTAGGCGGCGCTATGGGCTGTGGCTAGACGCGATGAGACCAACAGGAGGTAGCTCAAGCTCGTCCGCATCCAACGGGATAGTCAGCAGTAGTTGGGGTGCGTTGTACTCGCCGAAGACGAGCTTACGGTGGCGGCCGGAGTTTGGGTATCAGCGGTTTAGGCGCTACGGCGTGTCTCAGGGAGAGCTGGTGTGGTCTGCGGCTTCCTGGGGAGGCGCTGAGCGCGTTGCTATGCTCGGCTGTGAGCGGAAGAGCTGAGGAGTACGGGCCTGCCGGCCATGGTGGACGCCGGTGTGGGAGCTCGCGGCGTACCGCACTACAACACGCAGACGACGAGGGAAGAAGGGGGAAAGGGACCAGGGCTTGCCGTGAACGCGCAGAGATGCTCAATGGTCTCATGGAGGAGTCGGAGATGACGAATGGGCACCGATGATCTCGGGCATCCAAGGTTGAAGACGACGACACCGACGACAAGGCAGGGTGCTTGGCGACATGTAGCTCAATGGAGACTAAGAAGAGATTGTAGCGGAGCTCTGGAGCACGTCGAGGGAATGAGGAGGAGGCGGTGGCTACGGTTGCAGCGGCACTGCGATCTCCGGTGCGCTCGGGAAGAGAGCAGAGGAGGGAAAGGGGCAACCAGAGGGAGAGGGGAGTGGATGAGGGGGTCAGGGGGTGTGCGTGGCGTCGTCTAGAGGATCATGGAGGGAGGGAGGCAGGCAGGAGGTGGCCGTGGTCGTGCGCTACTGCTGGCATGCAGCTGCTTCAGGGCGAGGGAAGGAAGACGACGGGCGAGGCATTAGTGGGCTCTGCCGAAACCTTTGCCAGCTAAGGACCAGGTGAAGTTTCTGTCCATTTTTAAATTATGTTTTGTTTTTCTGTTTTATTTCTTTTTTTGCCACTGTTTGAATTCAAACAAAAATCAAAGAGTGCCAAATCTTCTCTGAATATTTGTATGCTACTCAAAGGACTTTTCCTCGAGCACAAAAAAATATCAGAGACATTTGAAGATATATTCCATATATTAAGGATATAATTCCAAATTTAAATATAATATTGATTTAAATTCAGAGCCCAAATAATTCCTTAAAAATGTTCCAAAATTTTGATTTGATATATAACTCTTGCCAAAATTCACAAAACTATTTTTAGGGCATTTTGGATTCATTGAATGCAATTTAACGGGTTCTTGCCCTTTTTTTAATGATTTCTGAGGCTTTTAATATTCCTCAATTCAATTTCTTGAATTTAACATGATGCATGCTCACTGATGCAACTATTACACTCATGTATTCTAGGGCTGTATCAGTCAGAAGAGACCATCGAGACGTCATCGTGTTCTTGGTTCCGCGGCTCCTGTGCTGCTTGCCGTGGTGGGGATTGCACCATGGCGGTGGCCCCTTCCGTATGGCCAGCTGCACGAGCCGTTGTTGTTCCCTGGGGAGCTCGTGGCGGGCCAGCTCGTTGTGATTCTCCCGCTTCAGCGAAACCAATTAGGCTTTGGATGGTGGCTCGCCACTCATCCATCTGATCGGCTGCCGGCGGAAATCTGAACAGCAGCTGAGCCCGCGCCACGGGCTCTGAGGCAGTGCTTGGCATTGGTGATGATGATGCAGATTGTAGTGTTGCTCGGCTCCTGATGCTACCAGTGGTGACCGTGCCATGCCCTTGTTGTTGTTGTGAACCAGCCGCTTGGATGGCGTGGCGGCGCGGTGGAGGCGCTTGAGGGCCAGCGGTTCTGTTGTGCAAAGTAGCTGGGTTGGCCCATTCCAGGGTGGCGTGTGCCCTGCGATCGCGCTCGCAGCAGGGGCAGTCGGAGGGTTACGTTCACCCCAGAACAAGCACCACCACTGTGGCTTTGTCCTTCAGCGAGGAGAAGGGGTGCAGAAGGAATAATCCCTCCATTCGTACCTCGTGGAGCATGGCCGCTGGGAAGTTACTAATGCTGTCCTTCCCCGGTGCCTCTCGCTTCTGCTTCAGCCATGGGGGAGGTGGTGACAACACCGCCTGCGCCGACCACGTCCCCCGCAGCGTCCACATCCTCACGTGTCCCCGCATTCCCCGCGACGTCGGTGGTCACGAGCGGCGGAGCCTTCGAGGTGGACGGGTGATTTGCAGCTTCGAGCTTCTTCTTCGGCGCCATAGTCGATGATGCCGTTGACAACGAAATTTGCATTGAAGATGATGTGATACAGACACTCTCGAGTTCGCACAAGTGATCCCCTACCTAGCATGGCAAAGATGTCGTGGTAAACCACGACCACCTATGAGGCCATGAGCACCTTTTTGGTTCGGCGGGGGGATGGGCATGTTGCACAAAGGGCGGAGAAGCGTAGCACAGCGCGGCAGAGATCACACGGGCAGTTTTACCAAGGTTCGAGCCGCCATGAGGCGTAAAACCCTACTCTTGATTTGGTGGATTGATGGTGGATAATGGTGGCGAACGCAGCACACTTTCCCAGCAGGGTTGCGTCGAGGCGAGAGTGGCTACGCGCGTATGAATTTGAGGGTCAAAATCCTTTCTACGGTTACCATGGGCCTCCTTTTATAGATCAAGGGGTCACCACAGTGGAAAATCAGTCTTTACATCTGATTAGATAGCAAACAGTGCTATCATACCTAACTCTGCAGGCTGATAGAGCGCATTAAATGCGCCATCGAGTGTCACATCATAGCTTGCCCGACAACCCTTGCCGAGTTGTTTTTCCAGATTTGTGCCTACTTGCTTGACATGTCTCAGGATGGGTGTCATATGGAGGTGTTTGTTGTAGGAAGTGGTTGCCATGTGGCAAGAAGCAATCACTTAGTCACCTTGGGGCTTGACACCACACTGATCTATGACTTGCGTCGCTTGTGAGGTGGAGTGATGGAGTGGCTTGCCTCCGCAAGCCCCGGCAGGCCTGCTGGGACGATCTGGAAGCTTGCTTCCGGGGCAAACCCAACCTTGCCAGGCTTGCCTGCCTGGTAAGGGAGGTTCTTTCCTTAGCGACATCTTGCTTCCCTGGCTCCTCTTGGTCTTCTTGATCTGCACTTTGACCCTATCAAATAATTGATCCCTCTTGCTTGGTCTGATCTTGGTGTTGTATTCTTGTCCTTGGGCCTGTGCACAGTCCAGGCAACGGACCTAGGGTTTGTTGCACCGATAAGTATGTTGTACGGAGTCTGATTACCGAATGTCAAATGTTCAGGCAGAGGAGGACCATGGTAGTAACGAATCTTGGCTTCATCCATTGTGCATTAGAAATCCTAATCAGAGATTGCATCAATGTTATGAACTTGAATTTTTGTCGTGCCATGTTCAAATCGAGGGAAATGAAAAAGAGAAACAAAGTCCATGGCAGAGCATTTGATCCTTTTTCCTTTGGTCATCCATTCGATGATCTATTTATTGCTATCAGATTTATCACCAGAGATATACATAGTAGCATAAAATTGAAGGATAACTTCCCTATTCCAAGGATGCTGATATGGAAAGACATGCGTGAGACCATAGTCTTTGATGTCTTGTAGGACTTGAGTAAAGCAGCCAATGTTCTTCATCGCAACAAAATCTGGAAACTCATGAAGAAAAATCTTCAGGCTGTCATAAAGGATCCGCGAATAATATACTGCATGTTTGGGAGTCCAGAGCTGAGGAGATTCAGAAGTACGAGGCTTGCTGTATGGACTTTCTGGAAAGAATTTCGGATGAGTGTTCCTATTGAAGAGAGGCCCTTTGACACCAACACCGATGGAAAACAACGGCATTTGCTCGCGAGAATAAGGATATTTGAGCTCATCTCCAACAAAGATAACTTCATCGCCATAGATAACAGAGTCGGAATGATTAGCCGACGCTGATTTAGCTGCAGAAGGATCAAAAGATCTTCGTGCCATGTTGAGTGAGACTCTTAATGGAGAGGGATTTCTCACTTGTTCAGTAGCTGAAGGTGGGGACCCCAACTCATAAGTCGTGATCTCCGAATGCACGTGTACAGTGATCAAGAGATCAATGCTCACTAAACACACAAAAGCTGAATAACAAGAGTCTTACATCCGTACATATCGTCTTACACAAATTATGACCATTATGGTCAAGTCTTACATAGATAAAGCCTCAAGGGCTAAAAATCAGATAAAACACAAGCAGCGGAAATCTTCGACGATAAGTAGAACCCATGCCATCTGCCTTAACCCTACAGGCATTGTGACTGGGAGGGCGTCCTAGCTCACATGTTCGTCGCCAAAGAACTCTTCATGAACTAACTGTTCTTCCAAGACTGGCAAAGTAAATAGCCAGGGACAAGCTAGTGAGTACGTTTTAATGTACTCATAACTCATAAGCAACCCAAGAGTGATGACAGAATAATTATGCAAGGCTCTACTACTAAATTGGCATTTTTGTGTAAGGCTAGTTTTTCTCATGCAAGTATGATCAACACTTGTTAGAAACATGAGCAAAGGCCACTCCCGTCACTAGTAAGGCTCCAAGCACGATCCCATCCCGGGAGTGACTACGCCACTACCGTCACTAGTAATGCAGGCATCCATACCAACATGAACTAGGTAATCAATAATGCCCTTTCCCATATAAGGGTAGAGTGGTTGCGCATTGGTTGGGACGATCGACAAATCTTAAATCTAATCCGTCTTTGTAAACAACACTTTCATGAAGCCTCGGTACACTACTTCTCCACCAAGTAGTGACTTAGTTCATCATCATTTCCCACGGGCATTAGTGGCACCCACTGGGGCTATTTGCAAGTATGTGAAACCACACTTGTTTCCTTCAATGCAGAACCCTGCCCCGTTTTGCTTAGCCAATATTATAACACCTACCTACTTCCCACGAACACGACTCTAAGCAAGGGTAGAGTCATGAACAATGCAAGTATCAACGGAGTATGCAACGGAGGCAAGCCTACAAGGGTTGCCATTCAAGATATTATGCATTCGATGAAACAACGAAAAATGCTATTGTGATGTAAAATGGTTCATCTTGCTCAAAGGGCTGCTTGCCTGGCTCCGCAAGGTCTTCAATCCTTCTGGTCCATCTCCGAGTATTCCGTCTACTTTGTCAACTAACGTCGAAAACAATCACAATAAGAAACACAACAAGGAAAAAAATAAAAGTGCTCTCAAAGTGTGAATTGGACTTTTCTAGGATACCTTTGGTCATATGAAAAATGACCAAAGTTTATTCATTAGAAGTGGATCAATGGATACCTTTGTACATTTCAATAAGTTGGAATCAAAGGATTAATGGATTTGCAAGGAGTCTATAGAAACATTATTTTGAAAAATGGAGCAAAGGCACCAGTTTAATAAAGCTTTATTTTAGAAGCATCTAGGAGTTGGTTTTACTGGATTTGGAGTTGTAATGATTTTCCTAGGGATTTGCAAAGTTGACCCTATATGATAAAATGGTTCAATAATTTATGTTATAGGGAAAGCATTGAGAGAAATGTTCGTAAACTAGTTATGAACTTAGAAGTATCTAGGAATTCGAATCAATGCATTTGGATCAAATATGAGCCCTTTGTGATTTTCCAAAGTCCATCATAGAAATAGAAAAATGGGGTTTAATGGAATATTGTGAATGAAAGTGTTCTGGAAAAATGTGAATCCACCATGAGGTAGATAGAGAATTTATGAACCTAGAGGAATTTGAATCAATGGTTAGGAGCTCATATGAATTATTTGTGGATTTTAGAAGCTTACTGGAAAAGAAAAAGGAAAGAATTTAGGTTATACCTAATGCGTGCACTGAGCGCAACATAGTGCCTCTATGCACTGGGCCGGCCCAGCGGCTCGGCCGCGCATTGGCTGCCTAGCTGATGGTGTAGTTTGCCTAGAGCGTTTTCCTCATGGGGAGGCGGGTGACGGTGGGTGTGTCTCCACTTGAACTGGTGGGTGGGCCCAGTGTCAGTGGCACGGCTGCCTCGCGGGTCGCTTACAGCTGGGACCCACGGGCAGGTCCTTCCCCCACCTCGCACTCGCACCGCAGAAGAACAGGGGCCGGCGCCCGCGAGCGATGGTTGGCGCTAACGGACACCATTGGAGGTGCCAAGGGTACGGGGGGTGCTCGGGGGACTGCGCCGCACCCGGTTCCCCGATAAGCAAGTCCAGCGGAGGATGAAGGCAAGCGGGGCCACTGCCCCGGCGGATGGCCGCATCAGGGGAGATGGCCATGGCACAATGTCCATGGGGAAAGGGATTAGGAGTGCTGGAAAGCTTCATGGGGGTCTCGGGGTGGCTCTCTGGAACGTTTGGTTGGAGCGGAGGAGCAGTGGAGACTAGTGCACGTTCGAGGGCACGGCGGCGGCACTCTGGCCATGGAGGGGGCAGGAGGGCACGAGAGGAGGAACGGGTTGGTCCGCGAGGTAGCTGGGAGGGACATGAAGGGAATAGAGTGCGAGGGCGAGCTTGGGGAGGCATTATATGGCGAGGCCATGGTGCACCGTGGGCAGAGCTCACGGGTGCCCACGAGAGTGGCTAAGGCGGAGGAGGGGCCCGACCGCTTTCCCTGTAGAGGATGTTGAGGTGGCCTCGGGGGACACAATCCTGGCACCCAAGGTCGACGGGAGGCCTCGGAATGGGCATGCTACAGTGCGCGAGAGCACCGTAGCATGCTTCAGAGCGCGAGCTCTACACGCCATGGCATAAACTATGTGCCATGGGTGTGTCCACTTGTGTCTAGAGGTGCTAGGGAGGAGTAAACAAGGTGGGTGTGGCATTGGATGCCCTGGAGACCCTCTGGATGAGAGTGGAGGTGGAGAGAGAGAAGAAAGTGAGCTTCCCAGAGAATAAGAGAGGGGTTTTTTCAACCACCAATAATTGAGATATGGGAAAGAAAAACTTACAGGAGATAGAAGGTGATCAAGGTTAGCTGTGTTAAAATCTGATGGAGAATAGTGAAGGGGTCAAAACAGTTGTTTTGGTAAAATGGAAGAAGGTGTTTGATGCAACTTTGGGCAAGTAATAGGATTCTCCTTTCCATGATATTTAACAGGATCAAAAAGTATATGGAAGCGAGGTTGTTCACCAAGTTTGAGCTCATTTCAAGAAAGTTCACAGTGCAACTTTGGCAAACCCTACAAATCAACAGAAATCGGTTTCCCAAGATTTAGTCATGCAAATATATTCTCCTAGATGCACCACTTGGTGTAGTGTCATAATTTAGGGATTATAGAATGTCCACAAAAATTGAGATCAAAAGGAGACAATTGGCAATGTAAAGTTGTTCAAACTTGGAACTGGACAAAGAGGGTTTGGGGGCACTTTGATCAAGTTATTTTGTTCTCCACCTTGTGCCATTTGGTCTAGGTGAATAACAAGACCACTTTCGCATGTGTACCAAGTTTGTGAGCATTTGGACATGTTTTGAAATGCAAAGTTGCTCAAACTTCAAAATGGACATAAATGGTTTTGAGGGGATTTGATGGGGTTCCCTTGATCTCCAAGACATGAGGCTCGCAAGATGATAACATATGTAATTTGTGACATGCTACAATTTTCTTGGAAGTTTTAGAGAATATTTCCTTTGTAAATATTTCAAAACCTTGAAATATCCAGAAAGGGTTTTTGAGGGATTCGACCAATACTTTGAACATGACCATGTGTTGAAACTCTTATATATGCACAACATATGTACAATGAGCTTCCCTAAATTTTCTCAAATATTTTTGGAAGTTTTAAATAATTTTAACCTATTAAAGACCATTTCTGGCCTTAAGAAAAAGTCTTTCAGTAAAATAGTAAAGAACTTTTAAAATGATATTTTTGTGTTTTCTGGTAGTCCAGTAGCTAATTAGTTTTAAAAGTATTTTCTAAATTAGGTTTTCAAAAACCCCCTGAATTGAGACTTGAACTACAAGTACTTAATTTAGGGTATGAAAAATTATACCCTAAATTAAGTACTTGTAGTTCAAGTCTCAATTCAGGGGGGTTTCAAAAACCTAATTTAGAAAATACTTTTTGGCCAAATTATTTTTGCAAGAAAATGTTTTCATGTCCTGTACAGATGGCGTGATCATTGGGCAGAGGTTTGGATCAAGGAGAAGGAGTATAAGAGTTGGAGGATTTATTTGATTTTCATAGCACTTGCAAACAGCAGACAAAAATCCAATCAAGCAAAGTCCAAAACACTCAAAAGTTTTTGTGAAACCACATTTTATCATGATTTATTAGCTTAAGTGTTGTGGCATGAAAATCAGCGTGTGACACTGAATCAGGCGCTGAATCTTTATCAGCCATTGGGGTTTTTGTGGAATTGCTTCAGATGTAGTTGGAGGAGCATAGGGTGGAACCGAATCAGTTAGTTGAAAACGGACAGGCGAAACTAGTCACTCAAACCGAGAAATTTCACCTTCTTCGGACAATTGGTGTTGAGAAAGATCTGCTTCATGAGCTGGGGAGGCCACGGGCACCGTTCAGTTGGACTTGGCGAAGTGTTGTGGCATGAAAATCAGGGTGTGACAAACCTACCCCCCTTACAAGCATCTCATCCACGATATTCCCAAACTACGCGCGGAAATGAGTACGGAAACTTGGATTTCGGGTATTCTTTCCTCATACTGCTTCTGCTTCCGTGTGGTGCTCCATTGAACCTTCAAGTACTTGGTGGTGCGGCTTTATGTATAACGTTCCACTTGATCCGGGTTGCAAATGGGTCTCTTGTGTAGGTCAGGTCGGGCTGGAGGTCGATGGCTTGGTGATCGATGTCCTTGTAGAGATCGGGCTAGTTAGGAAGTGGAAACACTTCTGGAGTTGTGACGCGTGGAAAACTTTGTGCACATTGGGTAACTCAGGTGGCAACTCCAGTTGGTAACTGTCTTCTCTTCGTCTCGTAGAGATCTCGGAGGGGGCCGATAAGTCTTGGTGTGAGCTTTCCTTTGACATGGAAATGCTTGGTTTCTTTGAGAGGAGTGGCTCGCAGATACACATGGTCTTTGACACGGAAGTTTACTTCTTGACGACGGTGGTTGGTATAGTTCTTCCTCCTTAACATGGCGGTCTTCAATTTTTCTCTAACTAGTTGAATGGCTCTTCTTCCGTATTTGGGTAGACAACTAGGTCACCAAATAAAGATGACAACCAACTTGTCCAAATACTCCATGAAGACTTGGTTCACCACGTACATAATGTAGGCCGGGGTATTGGTGGTGGTCACGGTTGAGTATGGGCAAAGGTTTTCTCGACCTAGAGCCAAAGCACATGGTCATGATCAGACCATGATGTGGCTTGGTAGCGATTAAGGGTTTCAAGGAGTCTAGGGTGCGACTGTACTTTTATCATCTTATCCTTCAGCACAGTTTCTGAGATGCCAATTATTCTATCTTGTCCTCTAAACAAATCAGCTTATACCACCGAAAGCATCATCTTGTATAGGTCAACTCCAATATCACTCATGATATTCATATCCTCATGACCCCAAGTGGAGGTTTAACAAAACTCATACACGTCAACTATCCCCGGACTCATATGTATGGTTATCCTTTATGTAAAAATCCATGGGTAGAACATACAAGCTACCAAGCTTGAATTAAGCATTGTAATCCAAGTACTCAGCTTATTCTTCCAAGGTCCATGATAGTGCATATCTATCCTAAGGAAACACGTCGTATACCAATCCAAGGCCTTGTTTCCTTCCTATGAATCAACTCCAACGGCCCATAGACCAATCACTATATGATCCATTAAATCTACAAATCCGGTATCTATGGTGTTCCACATGATCTTCTAAAGTCCCTATAACTCCCAAATCCTTGAAAAGGCTAACCTTACTACAATCAGTCCACCAATTCCCATTATTGTGATCTGATAAACTCCAATGTCAAGCTTATATAGATCCCTAAATCAACTCTGACAATTAATCCAATCTCCTAGTTTATTGTCCATCGAGAAACATGGTATCATGATTGAGATCATCAGTCTAAATCCAATTTACTCCGAACCGTGTAGACTTACTTAGCATCTATACTCCATTAGGAACACCTATTTAACCCAAATCTCATGTCCAACAAGAATTCCTACATGTTCCCCCAAGTCATCATTGTAATGTCAACTATCTCCTATCAATATCCCCTGGCTAATTCAAATCCTTAAACTTCCCAGAATTTCAGCGATTATAATTGTTCTACTAAATCCAATTTAATCCAGGGTGATGAAAACTACTCTACTCCATTACCATGATCCCTCCAAGTTCATTTACCAACATGAAAGCCTCATATTCCACAAAAGAGCCTCAGATATCTCCTCAAGGTTACTGGTATAGCCTCATCAAGTCACTTGTCCTTGAATTGGTCTTCCCTATGGCATCATCAGTTCTGGTGCTATATTAGGATGATAATGTGCTTGTTCACTATGCTCACTAGTCCCACAATAAGCCCAGTGATGAGAAAAGGTTACTGAAGCTTAACTGGTTCTCTTGCAATCCCGTAGTTAAGCACTTGGTTAAGGATTCGAGCTGGGGTATCTCGTGAAGTCTCAAAGGGTCAAGGGATGGGTTCCTAATCTTGAGGGGTAAACATAAATCTATTGGGATGCACTTGGTAAAGGAGGCTGTAGCAAAAGTCTTCAGTGCTCGTTGGTCGCCGAGGTGGAATCCTTGGTGCATCTTCTCTGGCTGGTCTTTAGTTGATGGGAAGATGAGAGGGGAAAGTAGCATAGAGGGGGTGCCTAAAGGGGGTCTTGTAGTGCAAGTGCAAACAAACAAGTGTCGTAAAGGCCACACACATTCATTAAGATAAGATAGGTGATATAGTCACGTACATATTGCCTAGGGCAAAAGTGAGACTTCAAAACACAAACAGATAAGAACAAGTAACACACAACATGGTTTCATTTGAAACAACATATGGACTCGACTTCGCATAGGGGGTACACGACTCATCCTACCCTAGGGGTTCTCTGACTTAGTAGTCGTGCTTGCTTCACCACTCGGAGAGAAGGACGTGCAGTCTTCGGGGTCTTTCTCGGGTGTCATTGTGTGTCTTGTAGTTGTCTGACGAAACGATCCGGGTTAGGGCCAGGAGAATCTTCGACATCTCCCCATCTGTTAAGCTGACAGGGGGAAGGAGGTCCTTCGTGGTTGCCATTGTCCGAGTCTTCTATTTTCTCTATAATCATGACAATGCCTTCTTGTCTTCTAAGGCATCGAGGCTCCCAGGTAGGCAATCCTTTACGCAATAACATTAAAAAGGCATGGTATAGGTCCAACTCGTCGGTCACGTTGAGGACAACATCGTCACCAAGAGCGAGGGATGAATAGAACCATTTTCCTGGTCACTATAGTGAGGCAGACCAAATGGCGAGGTTCTCATCCATCGGTGGTTGCTAATACAACAACAGTAAGGATAGGGTTGCTCTATTAGCGATGTATATTGTGATCTTGCATATCTTACACCCTGATCATCGTAGGACAAGGTTGCATCATCCTGGGGCAGTGTCAAGGGTGTTACCATCTTCTGAGTCTTGGTTTCCTCATTCCTCAAGAAGGTATCTTCTGTCTTATCGTGGTGTCGCCAGACTTGTGTTCGGAAGATGTGGGCAAAGGTCTTGCAAAGCGTCGGTTATCCACGAGGATTACAAGGAATCCAATGGTAAGGGGCATAAGGGTACTAGCGGCCATTTACAAAAAGTTTTGAAGGGGAAGTGGTCAATAAGGAAAATATATCTTAGTTTTCAAAAAAAAACTCAGAAGGGAAGAGAAGTATAGATAGTTTTTGAAAATTAGGGATATTTTTCAAAATAGTTTTACACTAACTAACGACCATGCTAACTAAGGCTTCCTACAGTCAGGATGGCTCTGATACCAGCTTTGTGGGGACCCCGGCTCATAAGTCATGATCACCGAATGCACGTGTACAGTGATCCCAGAGATCAATGCTCACTGAAGACACAGAAGCTGAATAACAAGAGTCTTACGTCCATACATACCATCTTACACAAATTATGACCATTATGGTCAAGTCTTACATAGATATAGCCTCAAGGGCTGAACATGGGATAAAACACAAGCAGCAGAAATCTTCGTAGATAAGTAGAACCCATGCCATCTGCCTTAACCCGATAGGCATTCTGACTGGGGAAGCATCCTACTCGCATGTTTGTCACCAAAGAACTCTTCATCAACTACCTATTATTCCAAGCCTGACCAAGTAAATAGCAAGGGAAAAGCCAGTGAGTACATTTGAATGTACTTGCAAGCAACCCAAGAGTCATAACATAATAATTATGCAAGGCTCTACTACTAAATTGGCATTTTTGCATAAGGATAGTTTTTCTCATTCAAGTATGATCAAAACTTATTAGAAACATGAAGGCGTCTGCAACAAGTATCAGGAGGCCACAGACATCAATATCAATAAAGAATTATAAACAACTCATGCTCAAGCTCATCATGACTTCCTCAAGAATCACATCAACAATATACTCAACTTGTGTTTTTTCAGAGACATATGGATATAGTCTAAACAGCACCACCCAACTGTCCTTCACCATGGACACGGCTATTCGAATAGTTTGACACTCTACAGAGGTTGTACACTTTACCCACAGATCCGGGGAACTTTCATGTCATCCACGACCCGCGGTACCTCAAGTACCTAGGGTAAGCACCCGATCACTACCTTTCCCTAGTCGTGACTAACATAGAGTCCACTCGATTGGTAGCAGCCCCTGTGCCAAACATTGTCACATAATAAATTTCATGGAGCCACGCTCCCATATTCTTCACATAACACAAGCATGGGGGACCAACAGTGTGTCCGGTGCCTTGTGAAAACAGTCATGCATGGCCACCTATCCAATCACGACCCCGTCCCGAGAGTGACCACGCCACTCCCATCACTAGTAATGCGAGCATCCATGCTAGTACGAACTAGGTAATCAATAATGCCCTTTCACTACAGGAATCAGACACTTTGCCATCTGCCATGGTGGACGGCAAAGTCCTTTGCCATCAGCCAGTAGACGAGCCCATGTCCGGCTGAATGAACTATGCCAGAGGTCTGCTTTGTCGTCTGCTTTAATAAAGTGGATGACAAAGAATTTTGCTGTCAGCCATCCAGAGCAAGCAGAGGGCAAAGGACGTGGATGGCAGAGGGATGGGGTTAGGTACATTAGGTGGCTAACGCTGTGCTGTGCCGTCTGGTGGCAGACGGCAAAGAAGCAAATGTCTTTGTTGTCTGCCAGCAGACGGCAAAGTGTCCAAATAGGCCAGGCCAGGTAGCTGCCACATGGCAGTTGTGCCGTCTGCTAGCAAACGAGAAATAAGCAAAGGTCTTTGTCATCTGCCAGCAGACAACAAAGTGTCCAAATAGGCCAGCCAAGGAGCCCCCGAGTTGCACAGGTAGCTGCCACGTGGCAGCTTTGCTGTTTGCTGGCAGACGGCAAGTGCCTGTATTGCCCCTGTTAATTCTATTTTTTCTTAAATTCAATCAATTTATATATATATATATATATATATATATATATATATATATATATATATATATATTCATTTCAAAATACTTTCAACAAGCATACACATCCCTGCCATATGGATATGATCATCCAACACATATATATACCAAATCAAAAGTCCATATCCAACATACATATAGCCAACATATCCAACAGTTAAGCAAAAAGTCCATATACAACGGTTTCATCCATACATACATATATAGGTAGCAAGTTTTACATTGTTCATCCTACAAAATCAAAACAAAAAGGAAGGACAATGTGACGCCCCGAGACCGACGCTCCAGAAGACTTCTAGCTATTCCGAGTTTCGCTGTGTGTTTTATTTTTGTTGGTTGCATTTCATCATCGCATCATTCACATTGCATCGGCACTGTGTTGCCGTCATTTTTCAAAAGCTTGCATCTATTCGTAGTTGCTGCCTCTCCCTGTTGCCTTCGTTGTCCCTTTCGAGACCGACCGTTCTTTTGTTGTCCGACCGTTTGAGCCTCTCTGCACTGTGCACAAAACCCCCTCGCGTGCGCGTCCGAAACTTCTTCCGGACCCGACCCACTCAATCGTGACCGATGGGTCTGGATCATCCCCAAACACCCCTAAAGTATCTTCAGTTCTTTGTGGGACTCCCCTAAGCTATTTATTCCCATCTGCCTGATTATGATCGGAGGGACCGAGTAGCCCCTAAGCTAACCCTTCCTATAAATAGAGCCTAACCCTAATCCGAGGAGCCGTCACATCCAGCCCATTCCTTCCGCCGCCACCCGACCTACTCCCTTCTCTCTCGGGATCCTCCCAGATCCGATCCAGCCAACCAGCAGCCTCCAACCATCTCCTTGATTTCCGTAGCCACCCAACCAGTGCATCCCTTCGGGGTCCATCCTTCCCGCACCTCCCCTCTCGATCCAGGAGCCCGAGCTCACCTACCTGAGATCGCCGTCTTTGACCGGCCTCGCTAGAGACCAGTGCCCCGCTCCCTTCTCCTTCATGTTCGACCCGGAGGAGAGGAGCTCCTTCATGCCCCACCTCACGCCGATGGCCGCCGGCCACCCAAGCAGCAGCTGCAGTCCCGAACGCCGCCCTTCATCGCCCGGGCCCCTGCCTCTCCCTTTCTTCTTCCTTCCGTCCTCCCTCTCTCACCTGTTGTCTCTGTTCGTGCAACAGGGAGCCCCGAGGAGCTTGAGCCGGCCATCCTCGCCTCCTACGCCCGAGCGTCGTCGTCCTCGACCTGTTCTGACTTCCTCGCCGAATTTGTTCAACCCCGCCGCCCTGCGTCGTCCTCCCGCCAGTGAGCCATGATAGCAGCACCTCCTCCATCTTCCTCCTCTCGCGGTTGCTCTCTTCTCACGTCTCTCTCCCTTTTGATGTTTAGGACTTCGGCGACATCCGCCTCGAACCCACCATCTCCGACCGGATCCGCTGTGGATCAACCCCTCCCGCCAGTTGCCTCACCCCCCTCCCGTTCGTGTGCTCTTCCCCGGCTCTCTGCATCGTGCCAAGTCCCCTGCTTCCTCTGCTTTGAGGATGAGGCTAGCGCCAAGTCCTGCCCGATCCCCTGCCTGCGTTGACCACAACCCTCGAGCCACGTGCCTGGGCCGCATCCTGTGCCAAGGCCTAGCGCGCCAGCCTCCGCTGCCTTGGCCTCTCCACCGACCTGGCCTTGGCCCACTAGGTGAGGCCATCCCAGCCCCTCCAGATTTGGCCCGACTCATGTTTTTTCCCGCAGAGAGATTTACTAATTATCCAGGATTTTACAGAATTGCAGAAAACCCCTTGCTCTTCATGCATATAAAAACTCAACAACCATGCATCATATTAAAATGCGTCATATGTGTAAAATGCTTAGAATTGTGTGTACTTTCATAATACCCAACTTTCATCCATGTTTAAAACGGTTAAACTTGCTGTTTGATTTAATTTGCTAAATGGCATGTTAAAATGACTTATTTCATAACTAATTAACCGTAGCTCTGTTTTAAATAAATCTTATATGTAAATGGGGTAGAAAAATGCATAGAATAACATTGTACACTTACTTTTGCTGTATAAAAACTCTAAAATATGGCTTAGGGCAGAACAGTAGCAAATCCAAAATATGCACATGGGGATTTTCCGGAATTGTTGTTTGTTGTTTCCGGCCTCATTTAAACTTGCGTAGATAGGTAGTTTTATTATGCTTCACCTCTTGCCATGTTTAACAACATTTAATACTGGTGAGTAGCATAAATGAGAGTTAACTAAATATTTGGATGTGGTGTTTCGTCAATATGCATCTCGTTGCATTTTGAGCTCCACTTAATTTGTAGTATTGTTTGTTGCACTTTGCCATGCCATGCATATTTAAACTGGACATGCATCATACTTGATTGTGCATCATGCCATATGTATGCTTGTGTGTTTACCATGTCATTTGCTTCTTTACAGTGTTGCTTCTTAGTTCCGGTTACCGTTGCGATTGTAAGGATTCGTTTGACTATGCCCGTTCATCTTCTTCATGGACTCGGTCTTCTTCCTAGCGGGATTTCAGGCAAGATGACCGTTACCCTGCATCTCACTACAATCATTGCTATGCTAGTTGTATCGATGCTATCGCTATGTCGCGCTTCCTACCACTTGTTTATCGAGCCTCCCAAATTTCCATGAAAAACCTCTAACCTTTTTCCACCATTCTAGCAGCCGTTGTTTGGCTATGTTACCACTTTTCTCAGCTCCTCTTATATCGTTGCTAGTTGCAGGTGCATTTGCAGGTTGTTCCATGTTGGGACATGGATATCATGGGATATCACAATATCTCTTATTTAATTAATGCATCTATATACTTGGTAAAGGGTGGAAGGCTCGGCCTTTTGCCTGGTGTTTTGTTCCACTCTTGCCGCCCTAGTTTTCGTCATATCGGTATTATGTTCCTTGATTTTGCGTCCCTAACACGGCGAGGGTTTATGGGCCCCTCTTGACAGTTCGCTTTGAATAAAACTCTTCCAGCAAGGCCCAACATTGGTTTTACCATTTGCCTAATAATAAGTAAAACTTGCATAGGGGATTCTCGCCGGCCCCTGAGTTCTTAATCAACCCCTCTGATGACCCACAAGTATAGGGGATCTATCGTAGTCCTTTCAATAAGTAAGAGTATCGAACCCAACAAGGAGTAGAAGGAAATGGCAAGCGGTTTTCGGTCAGGTATTCTCTGCAAGCACAAAAATTGTAGGTAACAGATAGTTTTGTGAAAAGATAACTTGTAACGGGTAACAAGCAATGAAACTAAATAAGGTGCAGCACGGTGGCCCAATCCTTTTTGTAGCAAAGGATGATACGTCTCCAATGTATCTAGAATTTTTTATTGTTCCATGCTATTATATTACCCGTTTTGGATGTTTATGGGCTTTACTTTACACTTTTATATCATTTTTGGGACTAGCCTACTAACCGGAGGCCCAACCCGAATTGCTGTTTTTTTCTATTTCAGTGCTTCGAAGAAAAGGAATATCAAACGGAGTCCAAACGTAATGAAACCTTTGGGAGCGAACAAACATGATCCAGGGGACTTGGAGTGGACGTCAAGCAACAGAGGAGGCGGCCACGAGGGTGCCCGGCGCGCCCCCTACAGGTGGGTGCCCCCCACCCTTGTGGGCCCCTTGAGCATCCACTGACCTACTTCTTCCTCCTATATATACCCACGTACCTGGAAACGATCGAGGAGCACCACCAAAAACTATTTCCACCACCGTAACCTTCTGTATCCGCGAGATCCCATCTTGGAGCCTTCGCTAGCGCTCCGCTAGAGGGAGAATCGACCACGAAGGGCTTCTACATCAACACCATAGCCCTTCCGATGAGTTGTGAGTAGTTTACCACAGACCTTCCGGTCCATAGTTATTAGCTAGATGGCTTCTTCTCTCTCATTGAATCTCAATACAAAGTTCTCCTCGATCTTCTTGGAGATCTATTTGATGTAACTCTTTTTGTGGTGTGTTTGTCGAGATCCGATGAATTGTGGGTTTATGATCAAGTTTATCTATGAGAAATATTTGAATCTCCTCTGAATTCTTTTATGTGTGATCAAGTCTTATCTTTGCAAGTCTCTTCGAATTATCGGTTTGGTTTAGCCTACTAGATTGATCTTTCTTGCAATTGGAGAAGTGCTTAGCTTTGGGTTCAATCTTGCCCTGTCCTTTCCTAGTGACAGCAGGGTCAGCAAGGCACGTATTGTATTGTTGCCATCGAGGATAAAAAGATGGGGTTTATATCATACTGCATGAGTTTATCCCTCTACATCATGTCATCTTTCTTAATGTGTTACTCTGTTCTTTATGAACTTATGACTCTAGATGCATGATGGATAGCAGTCGATGTGTGGAGTAATAGTAGTAGATGCAGGCAGGAGTCGGTCTACTTGTCACGGACGTGATGCCTATATACATGGTCATGCCTAGATAATCTCATAATTATTCGCTTTTCTATCAATTGCTCGACAGTAATTTGTTCACCCACCATAATACTTATGCTATCTTGAGAGAAGCCACTAGTGAAACCTATGGCCCCTGGGTCTATCTCTTATCATATAAGCTTTCAATCTACTTTTATTTGAATCTTTACTTTTTCTATCTATATCATAAAAATACCAAAAATATTTATCTTATCATATTATCTCTATCAGATCTCACTTTTGCAAGTGGCCATGAAGGGATTGACAACGCCTTTATTGCGTTGGTTGCGAGTTCTTTGTTTGTTTGTGTAGGTGTGTGGGACTTTTTAGGAGCCTCCTACTGGATTGATACCTTGGTTCTCAAAAACTGAGGCAAATATACTTACGCTACTATTTCTGCATCACCCTTTCCTCTTCAAGGAAAACCAACGGAAGCTCAAGACGTAGCAAGAAGGATTTCTGGCGCCGTTGCCGGGGAGGTCTTCGCTCAAGTCAAGACATACCAAGTACCCATCACAAACTCATCTCCCTCGCATTTACATTATTTGCCATTTGCCTCTCGTTTTCCTCTCCCCCCACTTCACCCTTGCCGTTTTATTCGCCCTTCTTCCGTCCGATCTTGTGCTACCATGTGCCTTCTTTTTGCTTGCGTCTTCACTTGTGAAAAGTTTATGGATCCTCATCCACTTGCTAATCTCTTTAAGAGATCCAATTATGATGAACCTATTGCTAGTGAGTTGAGTGCACTAGATTATCTTTATAAGGTTTTGCTTGAAATTCGTGAATCTGAAAATTGTGATGAAGTACTTTATGAAGCAATTCAAGATAGATCTTTGAATAAAAAGCATGATTGCAATGATTTTATTTTCAATTCTCTTGATGTCAATTGTGCTAATAATATCCAAAACCCTAAGCTTGGGGATGCTAGTTTTGCTATGTCTACTACTTGTTGCAGCGATCATGATTGGGGTGACTCTTCTTATGATCTTGAAAATTTATTTAAGCCCCATGATGAATATGAGATTGATAATAGTGTTTGCAATAATATTGAAAGTGGGTTTGGAAGAGTGTCAACTTTAGATCCCACATATTTGGAGAATGTTCAATCTTATGGTATTTTTGATAAAAGTGGGTTTGGAGGGGTCATGACTTTAGTTAATGATAATCCCACTATTTTGGAAGAGTGTCAACTTCACATGCATGTGGATCGTGTTGAGAATATGTTATGTGATAGCTATTTTGTTGAATTTGCCTATGATCCTACATGTAATTATTATGAGAGAGGAAAATATGGTCGTAGAAATTTTTATCTTACTAAATTACCTCTCGTCATGTTGAGATTGCTATTGTCTCTTTCTTCTTCCTTGCGTATGCTAGTTTTTGCTTGTCTTGCAATTTTTTTTGCTTATAATATGCCTATGCATAGGAAGTATGTTACACTTAGATGTGTTTGTCACATGTTTCATGATGCTCTCTTTGTGCTTCAATTCTTTTCTTTCATGTGAGCATCATTAAAATTACCAATGCCTAGCTAAAAGGCTTTAAAGAAAAACACTTGTTGGGAGACAACCCAATATTTTTCCTTGCTGTTATTCAATAAATATTTCATCTATTTTCTGTTTAGATGTGTTTTCAAGTCTTAATTAGGGTTTGTGCCAAGTAGAACCTATAGGATAACCTATGGCGATAGTTAATTTGGTTCTGCTCAAAAACCGAAACTTTGCGCGCATGAAAATAATTTTAGTAATTTACAGAAACGTGATTTTGCGTTGATTAATTTTGTTGTAGATCAATAGACAAATTTACCAGGACTTCATATTTTTGTAGGATTTTTAGAGTTCCATAAGTATTCAAGAGTTACATATTCCTACAGACTGTTCTGTTTTTGACAGATTTTGTTTTTCGTGTGTTGTTTGCTTATTTTGATGCATCTATGGCTAGTATTAAGTGGTATGAACCATAGAGAAGTTGGAATACAGTAGGTTTAACACCAATATAAATAAAGAATGAGTTCATTACAGTACCTTATGTGGTGGTTTTTCTTTCTTGCACTAACGGAGCTTATGAGATTTCCTGTTGAGTTTTGTGTTGTGAAGTTTTCAAATTTTCGGTAAAGATTTGATGGACTATGGAATAAGGAGTGGCAAGAGCCTAAGCTTGGGGATGCCCATGGCACTCCAAGATATTCAAGGATAACCAAAAGCCTAAGCTTGGGGATGCCCTGGAAGGCATCCCCTGTTTCGTCTTTGTCTATCTGTAACTTTACTTGGAGCTATATTTTTATTCACCACATGATATGTGTTTTGCTTGGAGCGTCTTGTATGATATTAGTCATTGCTTTTTAGTTTACCACAATCGTACTTGCTGTACACACCTTTTGGGAGGAGCCCATTTGATTAGAATTTTTTAGAATACTCTATGCGCTTCACTTATATATTTTGAGCTAGATAGTTTTTGCTCTAGTGCTTCACTTATATCTTTTAGAGCACGGCGGTTGCTTTATTTTGTAGAAATTTTTTATCTCTCATGCTTCACTTATATTATTTTGAGAGTCTCTTAGAACAGCATGGTATTTTCTATGGTTATAAAATTGGTCCTAGAATGATGGGCATCCAAGTTGGGTATAATAAAATCTATCATGGGAAGTGAATTGGATGCTATGATCAATTTGATACTTGATAATTGCTTTGAGATATGGAGGTGGTGATATTAGAGTCATGCTAGTTGGGTGATTATGAATTTAAAGAATGCTTGTGTTGAAGTTGGCAAGTCCCGTAGCATGCACGTATGGTAAAAGTTGTGTAACAAATTTGAAACATGAGGTGTTCTTAGATTGTGCATCCTTATGAGTGGCGGTCGGGGACGAGCAATGGTCTTTTCCTACCAGTCTATCCCCCTAGGAGCATGCGCGTAGTTCTTGGTTTTCGATGACTAGTATATTTTTGCAATAAGTATATGAGTTCTTTTCCACACTTGTGCTTCAAAGTAGCACCATGTTCTTTATATAGAGAGTCTCATATGTTGTCACTTTCATATACTAGTGGGAATTTTTCATTATAGAACTTGGCTTGTATATTCCTACGATGGGCTTCCTCAAAATGCCCTAGGTCTTCGTGAGCAAGCGAGTTGGATGCACACCCACTTAGTTTCTTTTGTTGAGCTTTCATACATTTATAGCTCTAGTGCATCCGTTGCATGGCAATCCCTACTCCTCATGTTGACACCAATTGATGGGCATCTCCATAGCCCATTGATTATCCTCGTTAACATGAGACTTTATCCTTTTTTGTCTTCTCCACACAACCTCCATCATCATATTCTATTCCACCCATAGTGCTATATCCATGGCTCACGCTCATGTATTACGTGAAAGTTGAAAAGGTTTGAGATTATTTAAGTATGAAACAATTGCTTGGCTTGTCATCGGGGGTGTGCAAGAAGGGAGAATTTTTGTGTGATGAAAATGAAGCATAGCCTAACTCTATGATTTTGTAGGGATGAATTTTCTTTAGCCATGTTATTTTGAGAAGACATGATTGCTTTGATTGGTATGCTTGAAGTATTACTATTTCTTATGTCAATATAAATTTTATTTTTAATCATTTGGATCTGAACATCCATGCCACAATAAAGAAAATTACATTGAGAATTATGCTGGGTAGCATTCCACATCAGAAATTCTGTTTTTATCATTTACGTACTCGAGGACGATAAGGAATTAAGCTTGGGGATGCTTGATACGTCTCCAACGTATCTATAATTTTTGATTGTTCCATGCTATTATATTACCCGTTTTGGATGTTTATGTGCTTTAATCACTACCAAAAAAAGACACATCCATGACATTTTGGGCCGAACAAAATTTTTTCTATCATACATATGACACTTCTATGACGATAATTGTGACAAAACCCGGTATCATCATAGATGTGGTGGGCTCCTACTTCTATGACAAAAAATCATGACAGAAAATGGGCTTTTCTTCCTGGGCGGGCCGAGACGCAGTTGCATGATATTCTTTGGGCCGTGCATGACGGAAAAAATCATGGTAGAAGCGAGGGGGAGGAAAATTTCGGGGAGTTCCCGGTTACGGTGGGAGGTCGGGGGCCGAGCGATGCACATTTCTCTCGTACACGTACGACCTTGTGTGCGAGGCGTTGGCTCTAACTTAACATGAGCGAGGCGTTGGGGTCTAACTGAACCTGAGTGATTGCACTGCAGGCTACGCGTTACTCAACCCGAGCGATCGATCGATGGCTGTTAACTGAACCCGATCGAGCGATTCCTTCGCAACTGCTGCTAACTGAAGGCGATCGATGCTGCCTCTGGGATGAACAGTGAGCGTTGCGGGGGGTTTGGATGAATAGTGAGCGGTGGCGTTGCCTCTGGATGAACAGGACCCCGTGGTGTGGTGGAGGGCTGGATGAACAGTAGACGATGGAGGGGTGCCCGTGGAGGGGTGGTTGAATAGGACCCCGTGGTGTGGAGAGCTGGATGAACAGTAGACGGTGGAGGGGTGGTTGAACAGTAGCCGGTGGAGTAGCACGTGGTGGAGGCTGGATCAACAGGAGCCCGTGGAGGCTGGAGGAGGTCAAGGTGGAGATGAACAGTATCCCGTGGAGTCCCGTTTTGCGGTACGCCACACCCCTCCCGATGAACAGGACCCCTGTTTCGACCGTAGCGCTCCAACACAAGTCCGTTTCGTCCGTTTTGCGGTACACCACACCCCTCCCGATCAACAGGATCCCCGTTTCGACCGTAGGAGGTCCGTTTCCTCCGTTTTGTGGTACGCCACACCCCTCACGATCAACAGGACCCCCGTTTCGACCGTAGGAGGTCCGTTTCCTCCGTTTTGCGGTACGCCACACCCCTCCCGATCAACAGGACCCCATTCTGAACGTAGGAGGTCCGTTTCCTCCGTTCTGCGGTACACTAGGCCTCGTTTCCATCGCCTGTTCCGTCCAAGCCCTCCCGATGAACACGACCACGCATTCCGTTCCGACCCAGCCGGTTGGCTCCCCATGAACACGACGACGATGATGCTGTTTCTCCATTCCGACCCAGCCATGTACACGAGCCCTGGCCGTACGTATGCGCGAGTAGGCGTTCGAGACCCTGCCCGTATGTACGTACGTGGCTGTATTTTCTTTCTTGCACCCTGGCCTATGTACGTATGTGTACATGCTACATGCGCGCCTCTACTACGACACGTACACGCCTCTACTACGACACGTGCACGCCTCTACATCGACCAGTATATATGTACGTACACGTTCGTGACCAGAATGACAACGCTACGTACGCTTCGACCAGGTGGGTCCCGACTGTCAGGCACTTCCTTGCATGCGAAGATGTAGCTGGTGGGTCCCAGCAGTCAGGGGGGCGAATCATTTTTTCCCCGGACGCACTTCCTTGCGTGCGAAGATGTAGCTGGTGGGTCCTAGCAGTCAGGGGGGGCGAATCGGCCTTTTTTGCCCGGACGCACTTCCTTGCATGCGAAGATGTAGCTGGTGGGTCCCAGCAGTCAGGGGGGCGAATCGTTTTTTTCGCCCGGACGCACTTCCTTGCGTGCGAAAATATAGCTGGTGGGTCCCAGCAATCAGGGGGAAATGTTTTTTTCACGAACTACGGTGGCCCGTCCGATGGGTCCCGCTGTCAGGTGGAGGAATCATTATTTTGCGCGTAATAAGGAGGCACTTCCTTGCTGCGGCCGTGAACCCAGCTGTCAGCCTCTCCACGTACAGTCCATGTCCGATGGAAGTCGTTCCTTGACCACGTTGACCACGCGCGCCGAGAGCACCACGGCGGTGGACGACAACGAGGACTAGGAAGGGGACGACGCAGCAGTGGATGCCCACGCGAAGAGGAGTACGAGGGTTCACTGGTTCGGCTGCAGTGTGAGGATGCTGTCGCCGCAGAATAACAGGGGGTTTGGGTGAGTAGAGGGATGGCCTGGCCAGCGGTGGGAGTACTAGGGGCGGTGAGGCCTCCGCGGCATCACAGCCGGCCATGGGAGGCAGGAGCACGCGACACGACCGGCCCTGGTTTGGGCGGCTGGAGCAAGAAGACCAGAGGTTGAAGAAGAACTACGGTCATTGGATGAACATCGTACGGTAACTGGAGCTAGAATCGTTCATATTGACTAAGTTGACAAAACCTCCATCCCCGTCAACTTGGTGGGCCCACAAGTCAGCCTCCCACTATGCTGGGTTCCAGCTGGCAGGGGGAGTATTCATTTTTTTGTGCATAATAAGGACGCACTTCCTTGCGTGTGAAGATAGCTGGTGGGTCCGACATGTCAGTGGGGGGCACGTTTTTTTGCGAAATACAAAGGCCCTTCCGGTGGGTCCCAGATGTCAGGTGGAGGAATCATTATTTTGCGTGTAATAAGGAGGCATTTCCTTGTGTGCGGCCATGGACCCAGCTGTCAGCCTCTCCACGCACAGTCTACTTCCGATGGTGTCGTTCGTTGACCACGTTGACCACGCCGCGCCGAGCGCACCCAAGGTGGTGGACGACGGCGAGGCCCCGGATAGCAACGAGCAGGAGATGGGAAGACGTGGGAGTAGGGTCGCAGACGGAGAGGTGTCCGACGGATAACTAGTTCTAGTGCGGTGTGGTTCGACAGTCGGTGGAGAAGAACAGGAGGTGTGGAGGGGTGGAGGGATGGCCTGGCCAACGGTGGAGTAGCGCTTCATAGCGAAGCGTGCTAAGCAGAGCTACTAGCAGCAGGAGGCGGGAGGTGGTCCCGGCGGTGCTGGAGGAAGAAGACGAGAGATTGAAGATGGATGCCGGTCGTTGGATGTAAATCCAACGGCTAACATGTCAGAATCATTTGTTGACTAAATTGACAACGACTTGCATTGGCTTCGACCTATTGGCCCAAATTTCATCCTCGAAAAATGTGGCACGTATTCAACCCATTTTTTTGGAATTTACAGTCTTTTTTTTGCATGGTAGAATTTAAAATCAATTTGATCTTTTTTTTGAATTACAGCCATTAGCTGGGCTGGGTGAACAAATAATGTAGTGTCCATGCGGCCCATTTATTTTATTTCCTAAAAAACCATAGGCCATTTGCACTTTCTCGAAATACACGATTTTGCTGGGCTGATTCTAATTATAATGTTGGGTTGGGCCAGCAATGTTATCAAAAAATAAAAAGGGGCTGAGCATTTTGTTATAAATATATTTAAATAATAAGTGATATTATTACATTCGTCCTTAAATCTTACCAAGCTTTTGGACACAATCACGAGGATTTTCATGCCAAAACAATCCAGGATTTTATTTTTTAATAAATTATTTTTATAAGTTAATAAGATGTGGGATATTGTTTTCTTACATATGTAAGTATCTGTTTAATATATGATGGCAATAAAAATAATATATAATAACATATAAAATAATTTAAATATATATAATATAGTTAGAAGGGAAACATAAGTTGGACCTGGCGTTCCTATTCTTATATAGAAAAATAGAACAGACCTCTGCGTTTTCTTCAAAAAAATACATAAATTGGGCTGCCAAAAATAAAACCTTGGATGGGAGGTCCATTGGCCGGTCGATACATGAGGGCCCTAAGAAAATACAAACAGGCCTATGGACCTCCCATCCGAGCTCATGGGCTGCGCATGTTAAAAATGAAAGCCTAGACGGGGCAGCCCAAAACCATGTCCAACACTTGCCAAAACTTCATCCCTCATTTTCTCTGTATTTCACACACTCGACATTGTGTGGGCATTTTGACTGTGCATCATATGAAGATGTGCTATGCATGAATGTTGATCAGCATGATGTTAACTGGCTGGTAGTTCCATTTTCGACCATGAATAAAACATCCAACATGATGTTAACCCTGTTTGAAAAGGCCATGTTAATATAAATGCTCTGCCTCTGAAAGTTGCAGTTTCTTATCTGAAACTGAACTTGCAGTTTCTTATCTGAAACTGAAACTTGTAGTTTCTTCTCTGAGAATCACATTGTCTGCACTTTTATACTCCTATAAACTACATTTTTTAGGTGCTAAAAATAGATCTCTAGAATTCATAAAATACTTCATATGCTCAATACTACAAATCTGAAATTCAAAAGACATCCATATCTGAAAGTACTCTCAAGACACAACACAAAACACAATTCACAACCTGCAAATACTGACAACCCTAAGCTCCTCCTGAGAATTCACAACCTGCTCAACTATTGGGTTGGGGGGGCAGCCCCGTCCTATTCCTCGGCAGCAGACAACCGCCCCGTGAGACGATGTGAACGGCGAGGGAGACGATGGTGGGGAAGCGTCGTTGGTCCAACTACTTTTCTCCTCTTGCAATTGGGTTCGGTCGACGAAGACTCCACGGGCTCGGTTTGGAAGGACACCCTCACAAACGGCACCCTGTAGATGCTCGATCCTTCAATCTCTGGTCGATGCTCCATCTGGGATCGATACTCCCACCACCGCTCCCTCACGATCGGATTCGGTGAATCTATTTGCTCCATGGCCCAGAGGAGCAGCTCTATGTACTCCGGCGCGACTCCCTTCGGGAGTATCGTCGCCTTTTCGCTCTGTTGCAGATATTTGGCCATGGATGTCGCCGTCGCCGCTAGTTGGTCCTTGTTGTCAAACCAAGACTGTATCTCCAACATCCTAGCTAGCTTCACAGGGTCGCCGTCTGCGATCCTCACGTATCGGTTGTACTCCTCCATCGATCTACTTCTCCACAGCACCTTCACTCACCGGCGGTGGTTTTTGAATGGAAGAGGAGAGGAGCAGTGCTGGTTTTGGATTAGAACGGGAGAGGAGCGACGCTGGTTTTGAACTGGAACAGGAGAGGAGGGGTGGTGGTTTTGAAATGGAAGAGGAGAGCAGCGGCGCTGGATTTAGATTGGAACAGGAGAGGAGCGGTGGTGGTTTAAGAGGAGAAGAGCGGAAGAGCTGCGCTGGTCTTGGAAGTACTTTGCTGTTGTTTTGCGTATTTTGGGTCAAAGTTTGACCACATACTGTATTTGACAAGCAAAAATGTGACTGCATGTCACCAAAAATTGTATCGTTTGGTTCGTATGTGAATGTACTTTCAAATTATATTATTTTTGCAACATATAACATATATTTTATGTGCGAAAATCATGGTCAATTATGACCCAGAATAAAAGGGAGACTAGTTAATGTGGGGTCGCTTTCTTAATTGAAGGGTAAATTGATTTTGATTTTGATCCAGTCACAGCGCGCCGGCCCTCTCGTCCAATCCTAAATCGTTGTCGCACGCTCCTCTCCCTCTTCTCCATTGCAAAACCACCTCCTCTCCTCTCCATCATCTCCATTCCAAAACCACCGTCTCGCCTCTCCCTCTTCTGATCTTCTCCATTGCAAAACCATATCCTCTCCTCTCCATCATCTCCATTCCAAAACCACCGTCTCGCCTCTCCCTCTTCTGATCTTCTCCATTGCAAAACCACCTCCTCTCCTCTCCATCTTCTCCATTCCAAAACCACCATCTCGCCTCTCCCTCTTCTCTTTTGCAAGACCACCTCTCTCCTCCCACCTTCCAAAGCTAGCACCGGACCACTCAGAAGGACATCTATGGAGAGGATGCAGCAGCGAATCAGGCGGATCGCCGGCGGCGACCAGGCAAAGTTAGCCAGGTTGAAGGAGATCCTTAGTTGGTTTGACAATGAGTGGGAGATTTCAAGGACGGTGCGGGCCATGTGGCAATGTATGCGAAAGAGCGAGACGGCGGTGATGAGGGCGGCGATGTACATGTACTCCTCGGCGGTAGTCATGCCGCAGTCCTCCGAGTTCATCGAGTATCTCCTCTGGGCGATGGAGCAGATAGATTCGCCCAAGGCGACAGTCAGGCGGAGGTGGTGGGCGTACAGGTTGAAGGTCGAGCACCCAAAGGATAACGAATCGATCGAGTATGGTGTGTCGTTCGTGAGGGTGCAGAGCCAGCCGGAGCCACAGGAGTATTCGTTCTCCCACTGCAAGAGGAGGCCGGATGGCACGACGTCGCTTCCCCGCCGTTCTCCACGGTTCCCTCGACGCTCGCCTTGTTTCAATGGCGGCGGTAGGGTTTAAGGTAAGCCTCGCACTAACCTAATCTTCCACCTGCTCATGCTTACAATCAGTGTGACAGCTAATGAAAATCATGCTTACAATCAGTCTCCGAGTACTACGCCAATCACCCTAAAATAGCGCTGGACCTTTGGGTCAAAGTTGTGACATAGTGTACAAATAAAGAAAAATAGATTGATGCTTCTTTTAGAAAAGAGTACTCCCTAGAAAACTACAATATACGCTACTAGTATTTGGTTAGAGGATTTGCTGCCGAGAAAGATCCGTCCATAGAGAGCGCCACACATCCCACTTGTGGTGGTGGATGCCAATGCGTGCATGCAGCATGGTTGGTGTCGGTAATTTTTACTTGGCACACCTCGCACTCTGCATATATGCCGGTTCCATACGTACATTTGTGCAGTTCCACCAAAATGCAGCTGAATAATCCTGTTTGCACAGATAATGAAAAAGCGTGATTACATTATAGTGGCACTAGTTGATGAAACACACAAAATAAATAGAAGAAAATATTGTGATAGTATCATAGTATGCCATGCTGCGAGGGCGAGATGGGCCCTACGACGCCTCATACGGTACGCCTCATACTGGACATCGTCCAAGTCTCCCAGATACACCTTCTGCCAGTGATGAACATCAGTGTACATCGGTAGTACAAGGAGGCGCCTTGAGACATTCAAATCTCTATTTTTGTACATATCAACTAAAATCAAGCACACCTAGGGCTGGAAAAAAAGCTCGAAGCTCGCGAGCTAAACAAGTAGCTCGTGACTCGGCTCGAATCGACTCGAACTCGAAGAATAACGAGTCAAGCCGAGCTTTAGTTTAAGATCGTTTATATACCAAGTTAAACGAGCCAATCTCACGAGTACTCGTGTAACTCGTTAGGCTCGATACAGTAGATCAGTCACTCTCAATACAAAGAAAGATCAGCTACTAAACAACCTACGTCCCAGGCGCACAACCCAAGGCCCAACTATTTAAGGCCTAGCCTCCTAGGAGACTCATGCGTTACAAGGAAATTACAATTTTTTAGTGATATATAGGTTTAATATATACATAATCATTTTTATCATATTTGAGAGTTTTATTTTTATATCTTTAACAAGCATAACAAGCTAAACAAGCCAGCTCGCGAGTTATAAGAGCCGAGCCAATCTTGGGTTTGAGCTCGTTATGGTAACGAGTCGAGTCGAGCTAGCTCATTAACAAAACAAGATCTAGCGAGTCGAGTCGAGATGGCTCGATTCGGCTCGAATTCCAGCCCTAAGCACACCGGTTTGTAGAAACGCTTAAACATTAACAATGGGACTAGTTGATGAAACATACATTAACAAAGAGAAGCACTTCCTTTATCTACATTGGAAATGAAATGATAGAGATGACACTCGCTCTATTTTAACTGTATTATTACTTCATTTTATCAGTGACACTAGGGTCGAGCAGCTGGCAAATGAGGTGTACCGTGCGTCGCAAGGATGGAGGCCGGGGGTGCTTAGACTGGAATGCTGAAGCTGGCTCTTTCCATCACCAACATTGATGATTCAATTCATGGGACCTTTTGGTGCAATTCACCTAAAATGAAGCAATGTCCCGTGAGCTAGCAGCTTCTTCTTCAAATTTTTTTAAGAAAAGGGCTCCGGCCCCGGTTCCATTTCCATCAGAAAACGAAACCCACAGAGCTTCTTCTTCATTAGTTGCAATAAAATTGAGCAACATCAAGGTTGGTTGTGAAGCTCCTGGAATGTTTAACTATAATTTGATATCATTTGTGCAGTTCAACTAAGATCGAGCGTGAAATGTATATCGCTGTTTGCACAAAAAAAGGTGGAAAGGAGGGTGACTAACAAGTGATGAAACATGCATCAAATGAAAATAAGCATGTTCCTTATCTGGATGGCAATCCTACAAGAACAGTAGCAATTTCTAAAGCAGTGGCATTGCTAGATATTAGTGTGGGCATTAGGATTAACTATGACAACCATTCAATATGACATTACTTTGGGCACGGGAGAGTAAGCGGACCAAGACAGTTGCATTTCTAACAAAAAGAACCAACTTATCTTAATGGGAAATTTTAGCAGGACATGTAAAGAAGTGCCATTGATTCATATTACTGGAGGCATTACATTGAAAACAACATTGGTTTAATGTGTCCTTACTTTTAACAATGCAACTGCTACATTTTACCAGTGGCATTACATAAAAGTGGCTCGGGGCAACAAACATCAGAACAGGATATCTGGGTTGGTCCCATTTTTGTTCGGTATAGCCACCTTATACTGTGTGAGGCTAGCAAATCTAGTGCTGGACTTACTCTGTTGACTTGTCCCCTAGTCCCCACTTTATTTCCTTTTTCAACCAATAGATCGGGTTTATATTGAGCTTGTACTGCGTTTCCCTTTATTTCCCTATTAGACCTAGAGACCAGTTGGATAGCCAGTCTCTGCTACTTTTTGCCCCCATTATTTCCTCTTTCGACCAAGTCCTAGATTCAGGTAACAAATCCTCCCCCACCCCACACCCCCTTTCTTCCTTGTTTGAACCAAGTAGTACTAGATTCGAGTGCATGAATTAGTTTTACCTCTTAAACATAAAAAAATTAGGTGATTTTCGAATAGCCGATAGATCCTATCTACGATGGGGCTGGAGAAATAGTAAAAGATACAAATGTAGCAACGTCAGGAGCTTGGGAAGTAGAGCAAGGCCGGTTTCGAAGGAAGTTATACCTGATGGTCGCCGGGATGTCGCTAGGTGGGCGGCGGGAGGCCGGATCTGCCCACACTACGGCAGTGAGGAAGAAGAGGTCGGAGGCCCTCCCTCGCCAGCGGTGCTTGGGAGAGAACGGCAAGGCAGGCTGATCGGGACGCGCCCAGGAGTGGGTAAGAGCCGTCGCCGAGGACAACCGTGTGGACGTTGCACCTCCTCACCTTCCCCGGCGGAGAGGATCCGGCTGGATCTGTGACCAGTGGTGAGCAGAGAGAGAGAGAGAGAGTGCGTGGCCACCACTTTCGTTTTTAGATCTGAAGAGGCCGAGATAGTGTGAAGAGAGCAACACTAGCAAGCAAGCGCGGAGGCTCATGCCTATATAGTGGAGTAGTACTAGTTTTCTTTTGTCTACCGGAGCTAGCTTGACCTCGTCAACGACTGTCGAGAAGTCTTCATGCATGTGGCCCGGAGGCGCAGTTGTCGTCATTTTGATCTGAAGCGCCGGATTATAACATATAACACGAGAAAATGCCACATGACAAGTAATCATAACCTCACTGCCCAAAGGAGACAACATGAATCCCGACGGACAAACTAGACGAGGAACAAAGATCAAATTAAAGATAAACTCGTAGAAAAGGGGTCCGTCGATAGATGTCCTAATTAACATAGCCGGCTTGACCTAGATGGCAGCCGAGTAGTCACTGTTCGTGCATGTGCCCCCAGTGACTAGCCCAACTCAGTTGTCACTGTTAACCCTCGCAGTGATCCGAAGCACATGACACCTAATTTTGCGAGATGACAAGAAAACCTTTTTTTAGATTTCACACCACAACTACAGCCATGTACAACACAACCTGCACGATATGTAGACGATAGCCAATCCAGGCGTGCCTGCTGGAGTCTGGTCACATGCGTGGACGAACTGATCTTCCGTGTCTTGCAGGGATCGTCCAGGCACCAACTTAGTACAACACTTCTCTAGTACCATCGCTCGTCTCCCTCTTCTATTAAGTCACCCGACTTGCGGGGCCGGGGAGTGTGCCTATGGTCGGTTCTCAATTGTCGTCCCACATGTGTGTGCAAACGCAATATGACGCGCGTTCCATTCGGAGAGCAGCGTGCCAGACCGACCGACCGTCTGGGGTGCGACGCGAACGCGATGGGTGTGTTGTATACTTCGTACATGTGTGCCGCCGTTTTCTAGACGCTTTTCTCCATTGCACGGGCGCAATCCATGGATACAAAATTAGTATACTGTATACTATTTAAAAGTCGAGGGAGGGGCTTTTCCTGCACGGTAGGCGGTGGGCAGTTCCGCCTAGTCGGTTCGACAGAGACGCGAGAAGACGAGGGAGTAGGCTGCTACAAACGTAGGGTTGTGTGATTTGACAGCGAGTTACTGCTGGACAGGTGGGGCCTCGTGATTTGACTTTCCATTATCACTTTAACTGCGGCGCTACAACCGGCGTGAGTCTCCCGATTCCTGACCACCTCCATACAGGTGCCTCTCCCATGCTCCACCATGTAGTAGAGGCTGGCTCTTGCATGAGAGCCCACTTCTCCACTTTTTCCTTGCCTCTCTTTCCTCCACATATGCAAAATGCCATGTAAAGCGCACTATTGTACTTACTTGCTCCTACAGGTGCCAAGCTTGCCACATAGGCATAAAGTCTGATGTGGCAAGTTAATCATGAAGAGGGAGACTAGTTTGGTGACCCAAGGAAGAAATGGTGCTAAGCGCGTGTACCTAGGTGAAAAGACAATTTTGAGTCTATAGCTAATTAAATGAAGCAAACTTAGCAACACCATTTCATTGGAAGAGGTCACTCCTTGGCAAATGCAATAAATACTAGTACTCCATGTGTCCCATAATATAAGAACGTTTTTGGCACTACACTAGTGTCAAAAACGTTCTTATATTACGGGACGGAGGGAGTACGAAGAAAGAGATAGAGAGAAGTAAAAAAAATACACTTATAGCCAACCTTATAGCCAACCTTGTTGTAGTATGAGTGACTAAGTGATGACTATGTATGACATGCCAACATCAGATAGCCTAACGCACCGTGTTAAATCTCCAAGGGCGCGAGCGATGCGATGGTCGTGGTAGGTGCGACCGTGATACGGGTTGCTGACAGGCCTTGGATCTGAGATCAAACGGTCGCATGCTAAGTTGCTGAAAATTTGCAGAATAACCCTCCAGGATAGGATATTCACCCATAGGTCTAGAATCACGCCATGCAACCATTCGATCTCAGATCCAAGGGCTCTCGGAAGCCCGTATCATGGGAGAATGGAAAGCCACTACCCTACCATTCGCACGCTGGCAGTTCGCTCCTACTCGTCCTCGCACGTCCTTCAATACTACGATGGTTCGCTCCTAGCTGTCCCGTCCATTCACATTACAGCAGTTCCACTAATCCTAACCCTCCTCCCAAATCCATGGCATCCCAAATCTCCCCGATCGCCGGTGAGTACAAGGTTAGAACCATCACCGGCGATGAGTTTGACGTCATCTACACCTGTTCTTCCGCGAGGGTGAAAGGATGCCTTTCTCGCTTCAGACGCATGTTTGAAGACTCAGATGATGAGTGGGTCGCTGGGCTAGATGTTGAGTACACCACAGTCCTGGGACGAGAGAAGGATCTAAAGGATGAAGAGATGAAGAAGCCCGCCGTGATCCAGGTTTGCATGCATGACTTATGCTTGGTCTACCACATATGCCATGCCGACGTTGAGTGCCTGGATTTTAAGGACTTCCTCGAGAGCAACCTAGTCAAATTCGTTACTGTAGACTTTGGTAATGACAAAGAAGTCCTGGGTCGGATAGGCCTCATTGTAGGCAACACCTTGAACCTCCAGAAGAATCGGCTGGTGTCCTCTCGTCAGCCTTCAATGCTGACCCTAGCAGGAGCCATGGTTCATCCTTCATACGATAAACTGAAGAAACCTCCATACACGTTTCATCGTCATGCATGGCAGCGGAATGTACTAGATATAGACCACATACACTATGCTGCAATGGATGGCTACCTTTTCTTCAATATCTACAAGGGTTGGATGAAGAGCAACAGCCAAGTGTGCGGTTCAAGCAAAGAAGTATCGGCCAAGAGGAAGAGGGACAAGGACGAAGTCGAGGACGTGGACGAGGACTCCGAGTAAGGTGGCAGTGTCGTTGATCATGGTGGTTCTAATGCAGTGCCTACCGGAATAGTTGCAAAGTTTAATTTCAGGTGTGCTTAATTTAATTTGAGGGGTGTGTTGTGTTGAGCCCGCAGCAAAACTATGTTATGTTTCTTCTCATTACTTTAACTCTTCAGTACATACATACTAGTATTTCTTACATTTCATCTTTTAGATGGTATAGTACTACCACTCGTTTCTTCACATTATATATTTACAATATATATGGCCAACATCATATAGCCAGCAGTTTAGTTGTCAAAGAATTTCAAGGTGCTTAGTTTTGTCAAAGAATTCCAGGATGCTTAGTTTTATTTGAGGGGTGGGTTGTGCTGGACACCATTATCTTGACTAGCCTTTTTAATAGTACTATATGCATAATTTGGCGACGAGCGCTCTCTATATGTACCACCTTTTTTTTAATTTCAAGTTTTGCTCCATGGCGCAATCCATCGATACTACTGCTGTACAAAAGTATACTTTTTTTGAAAGGCTAGAGGGCGGGGCAGTCTAGCTTGGTCGGTTTCACGAGAGGCGAGGGCCTTTGTGATTTGACGGCTCATTACTACTAGAAGGCGGGGCCTTGTGATTTGATTGCTCGTATAAATGCGCCGACGACCTGATCGAGGAGGAGCAAAGAACTGTGCGGTATACTCAAGTTTTCCACTGGAGTAGTACTGCGACAGAGGAGCACGAAACACGGCAGCCCAGTGCCATATGGTGATAAAAATGATCTAATTTGCTAGTCTTCTCATTGTTAGCATTGTTCTATTCATTCCCTCAAAAAACCATTGTTCTGTTCATGCCTCGCAGAGAACGTGACACGTGCGGCGAAACACCCGAAGCAAAAGATGAAACATAGGAGCAAAAGAAGAAGGAAGATTATCACCCCAAATGATCTAATTCGCCGCAGAGTCGTAACTGCTTCTTCATTGCCTCCACGACCTCCATCTCCTTGCACGTCTCCTCCGCCATCTTCATTCTGTCCATACGCCGGATTTCTCGATGCGATCCTTCATCATCTATTCCACGGCCGCATTACGTACCTTGACAGTAGCCGGGTTCTCGATGCGGAGCTTCGCCAACTCCTCCTTCTGTTCCATGACGAGGGCCTGCAGCATCTTCATCGAGGAACTACTATTCTCATGCAGCTTCTTCCAGCCGGCGTTCTTCTCCTTCAACAGGTCGATCTCGTGGCAGAGCTTCGCCTTGTCCTCCTGAAGTCGCAGGATTTCACCGGTTGCCTTCTTCTCCGAGGCAATGCTCTTCTTCAGCAGCATCACCAAGCCGGCGGTCAACTCCCCCTGCCGATTGAGCTCAGTGGGCATGTCATCGAGGCTCTCCTTCAGCAACTCCATCAATCCTTGTATGAACTCCTTCTGCTTATTGAGGTGCTTATTGAGCGACCGGGCATGCCGTCGAGGGATAACGACTCCAGCTCCGCCGGCTCAGCATGTTTGCTTCCGCGGCTAGGGTGCTCCTGGGAGCCATCGCCTGCCCGTGAGAGATCTTTTGAGGTCTTTGCGTGGCGGCGAGCCCTCTCTTTTTTTCCCACAGCCTTGGTTGCCGCTCCCTTGTTACGAGTAGTTCTCGACCTAGAGCTTGCTTATGATTTTTTTTCCAGGGTAAAAGACTTCATATAGAAGAAGATGGGCACCAGAGGGCCACCAGGGGGCCCCGAGGCAGGGGGCGCGCCCAGTAGGGGTGGGTGTGCCCCCACCCTTGTGGCTAGGGTGTGGGCCCCCTCTGGTACTTCTTCCGCTCAATAATTCTTATTAATTCCAAAATAGGTTTCCAATATTTGCTCCTTTTTCAGCCAGAATCCCAGCTGCCGGCATTCTCCCTCTTCATGTTAAACCTTGTAAAATAAGAGAGAATAGCCATAAGTACTGTGACATAACGTGTAATAACAGCCCAGAATGCAATAAATATCGATATAAAAGCATGATGCAAAGTGGACGTATCACCCCCCCCGGGCTAGTGCTCCTCATGAGTGTTGGTCCACCTACCTAGCAGTCGGCGGTGGCACCTCAGGGCAACTCGATGGTATTTTCTTCTACCGTCCACTTCGCATAGACGGTGTTGTCCTGGGAAAGAGATACGCGCGGCTCCTATCGGGGTATCGACGCACCGGGTGGTCTTGCTGGTTTTGTTTTACCATTGTCGAAATGTCTTGTGCATCGGGATACCGAGTCTGATCGGATGTCCCGCGATGGACGATTGTCTCCGCGGATCGTGAGCTTGTAATGGGCTAAGTTGGGATACCCCTGCAGGTTTTAAACTTTCAAAAGCCATGCCCGCGGTTATGTGGCAGATGGGAATTTTTAATGTCCGGTTGTAGAAAACTTTACACCCGATTTAAACTAAAATAAACCAACCGCATGTGTAACCATGATGGTCTCTTTTAGGGTGAGTTCGAGAAGAGAACACGGTGAGGTTATGTTTGAACGTAAGTAGTTCAGGATCACTTCTTGATCATTACTAGTTTGCGACCGTTTGCGTAGCTTCAAATCTTACTCTTGTACTCGTAAGTTATCCACCATACAATGCTTAGTCGCTTGCTGCAACCTCACCACTTATCCATTCCATACTCATTAAGCTTTGGTAGTCTTGATACCCATGGTAATGGGATTACTGAGTCCTCATGGCTCACAGATTACTACAACAACAGTTGCAGGTACAAGTAATGCGATGATCTGACGCGAGTGTGATGCTTGATTGTTTGGAGTTCTTCTTCAGCTCTTCTTCGATCAAGGGATTTAGATTCCAGGTCGGGAGCCTGGGCTAGCAGGGTGGATGTCGTTCTTCTTTTTTGTTTGATTTATCCGTAGTCGGATCCTACTCTTCTACTTGATGAATGCTATGTATTTATGTATTGTTGTATGAATGTTGTAACATGTGGTGAGTGTAAGCCTTTATCTTGTATTCTCATCTATTGAGTACATGGTATGTTGTAATGATGTCCACCTTGCTATGCGCTCGAAACACGGTTGTGCCCCGATCATGAATTCATCACGTGATTTGGATAGAACCGCATCTGGGCGCTACAGACAAGGAGAAGAGTAGACTCCATCAACGCAAGCTTCCGTGATCTGAAGCAAATCTGCAAATTGGGAAAGAAGAAAGTTAGAAGAAGAATACTAGAAGAAGAACATTAGAAGAAGAAGAAGAAGAAGAAGAAGAAGAAAAATTCCTCTTCTTTTTCTTCTTCTTCTTCTAACTAAGGTAACCTAAATAATTATGCCATTTTTTAGCTAACTACGCATATTAAGTCATTTTGGAGGAAAAAAATGTTAAGCGTAGGTCATTTTAGAGCTAACCTAGGTAAATAGGTCATTTTGGAGCTAAGGTTATTATGTCATTTTCGAGGAAAATAAGCTAGATATATGACATTTTGGAGGTAGCCAAGATTATTATGCCATTTTTGACCTAAGTATGCTAAGTATGTTATAAATGAACTAAATAAGCTAAGTATAAGTCATTATTGAGCTAACCTAGGTAGTTATGCCATTTTTGATCTAACTAAGCATATTAAGTCATTTTGGAGAAAAAAAAGGGAAGTGTAGGTCATTTTAGAGCTATCCTAGTTAACATCGGTCATTTTGGAGCTAAGTAAGGTTATTATGTCATTTTAGAGAAAAATAAGCGAAGTATATGACAGCTTGGAGCTAAACCAAGGTTAATATGCCATCTTTTTACCTAAGTAAGATAATTATGTCATAAATGAACTAGCTAAGCTAAGTATAGGTCATTGTTGAGCTATCATAGGTATTTATGCCATTTTTTAGTTAACTAAGCATATTAAGTCATTTTCGAGGAAAAATGCTAAGTATAGGTCATTTTATAGCTATCCTAGGTAAAATAGGTCATTTTAGAGCTAGGTAAGGTTATTATGTCATTTTCGAGGAAAATAAGCTAAGTATATGTCATTTTGGAGCTAAATAGGTCATTTCTTAAGAAAAATATGCATTTGTTAAGCAAAACACTTGGGAAAACTTACCGTCATCACGGAGGTGAAGGACCGGTCGCGTCAGTGGCAGGGTTGATGCTTCCATTCTTGCATGGGCATAGCCGCTCCTCGACTGTGTCATCCGCTAGCGCAGAGCATGGGGCTTCCACTGGTGTGTGGGTGGGAGCTCCCTCTGAGGGGAGACTCCGAGGCATGTATATCCCCGTCCTGGCATGTGGCTTGCACGGCAGGACTAGAGGAGGTGTATACGGGCACCCGTGAGCCAGCACGGGACTCACGAGGCCCTACCTCAAGGCGGGTTGCGCCTGAATTCTTGGTTGGGACGTTTGTGGGGGTCCTGCGAGATGGTTAGGTCACCTGAGCCGAGTGAATCTCCACAGGATATTCCATGAGAAGGCCAAACACCAGCGACCCCAGGAGGTGACATGAACGGGGCTGGCCTGCCATACAGAGCTTAGCCGCTGGATTTGTCGATGCTACAGGGACGGACCCGAGCACAGACACCATGCCCAGTCTTCTCATGCAACAATCCTAAAGAAAGACAACCGGCGCGCAGCTCCCACGGCGGCGAGGCATCATGCTGCGCTCCCTAACTTATCCGCTCATGATTAGCTCATGCGAGAACAAGGCAACAAGGACTACGGGAGGTGATGTACACGGGGCTGGCCCGCGAGACAGAGCTCGACCACTTGGGTTTAGCGATGCTGTAGGGACGGACCCGACCACAGACGCCGTTCCAGTCCTTAATCATGAGGCGGTCGCGGGCGGGTTTCTAAGGGCGCAGGGCGTTCGTGGTGGCGAAGCACCGGACATGTAGGTAATAATATAAAGCAAATCGTGAAAGGGTGAGGCCAATTTTGATAGATGCGCAAAATGATACACGCGGCGGGGCAGGTGTCACATCCCTAGCTTTACCTTGCACTTGGACTAGCTTGTTTATTGCATCGTGTTTAAATTCTATTTAAACTTGAAGTGGGAATTTAACAAACCCCAACACCCCTTTGAATTACTAGGTTCAACCAAAATTGATTTCAATGAACCCAAAATGCCCTTCACAAAATGTTCATCATTTCTGGATTGGGCTATAACCCCTGGCAAAATTGGTGCACATTTTTCTAGGACATTCTGGATTTTTGAATTAATAAATAAGGTATTTGAATTTGGACATTTAAATCCTATAGATATTTTAAGTGTCCAAATAATGCTGGAAATGTTTGAGGCTGTTGGAAACAATTCAAAAGTGCCTAAAAATATTTCCAGAGTTTATCTAAATGGTTTAGCATTTTTGCTAAATCAAAAACCAACAACAAAAAAGAAAAAGAAAAAAATAAATATAAATAAAGAGGGATAGAGAACCTACCTGCACAGCCCACCACTGTAGTAGCCCAACTTGGCAAAGCCAGCCGGCCCACCAGGGGCAACACTGTCTTCTTCCTCCTGCCAGGAGGAGAAGCAGTTGCATGCCCGACGCACAAAAGAGCCGCACTGGCTCCTCCCTACCTGTGTGCCCCCTCGACTGCCTGGTCGCCTCCACGCGTACCATGCCGCCCCCTCGGCTCTCTCTCACTCTCCCTCATCCCCATCCCCTCCCCTGGCTCTCTTCCTCGCACGCACTAAGCGCAGCCACCGCTGCCGCTCACCGTTGCCGCCCCCAGAGCCTCTTCCTCGCGTCACCAGCGCGTCCTAGGGATCCTCCTCATCGCCCTCTTCCACCTCGTCGAGCCACGCCTCGCCGGAAACCCTGCTTCGTCATCACCGCGTCATCTTTAAGCTTGAGAAGCCGAGATCGCCACCGTCGTGTATTCTGCTCCGAGCCTCCCCCGAGCCCACGTTGACGCCTCTGCAACCATCGTGAGCTCCTGCATCAGAACCCCCTCTCCCCGAGCTATATTACGCCCTCTAGCCATGCCAGCCACCGTACCCGAGCGCCGCCATCTGCCATGGTTGTTGCTCTCGCAGTCACCGTGCATCTCCGCTCGAGCTTGTGACTCCGACGTGTTCCTGGAGCAACGACGAGTCCAACACAGCCCCTAACTAGCTCTCCCGTGCACTGCAACCATGCGCCCACACATGCCCAAACATTGGCCGCTGCCTAGCTTGATGTTGCCGTTGCCTTAGATCACTGCAACTCCCCCTCGTTGCTCCATCAGATGTGTGCGAGCGTCAGCTTGTTGTAGAGACCAATTGCGGCCCAAACCGTGGCATGTAGCGCGAGCCCGAGCAACTCCGACGACCCTCCGTTGTCGGGTTTGGTCGTCGGCGTTCAGATGTCGACATGGCACACTTAATTAGCACTAATGACCTCGTTAAACACCCCTTGAGCCACTTCCATGTGGGCCCCTATGCCTGTTTAGGTTAACTTAATATCTGTTTAGATTAGTTCATAACCCAGTGGGACCCACACGTCAGCTTTGAGTTTGCTGACGTGGCTGTTGACCGGACCCACCTGTCCACGACACAAGTGACACTGCGTCACTAACCAGTGGGCCCCACTGGTTAGGTTTGACCCTGTTGGCCAAGTTGACTTGCTGATGTTAGGCTGACCCAATGCTGACGCTATAAATGGTTTCTAGGATTTTAAATAAATCAGAAATGATTTATTTATTTTAGAAAATGTCCAAAACTTCTAAAAATCTTAGAAAATAATCTGTAACTCCAAATGAAATAATTTATATATGAAAAATGATCAGAAAAATCCAATCTTTCCATCTATACCATTTTCATGCATGTTTAAACAACTTATTGCTGCTGCATTAGACAAAACAAATAAATGGTATCTGAAATGTCTTACGTGGAGTTTGAATTTGAATCTAGTGTTCAAACCAACTCCATTTAAGTCGTTGCCAGCTGCATTAGCTCAAATCACAGCATATTGCCATGTCACATTCATGCATCATATTGTTGCATTGCATTGATTGTGTTCCCTCTTCTTTGCCGGTGTTTGTTCCCCCTCAGTACACGTTGTTCCGACGATGTGATCAATGACACCGATGAAGAGCTATATCATCTTCAAAGTGTCAGGAAAGCAAATTCCCTTTGAGCATTCAAATACAATCCCATTCTCTCACTCCCTCTCTTTCACTGCATTAGTACAACAATGATTCAACTGTTACATGCGGCGGTAGTTAAACCCCTTTCCTCTGCATGACCTGTCTTTGCCACAGTAAATAGTTGAAACCCACTAGCATGAGTAGGATTTATTTGAGCCATGATGTGCCCTACTCATTTATGCTTGCTTGTTATGCCTGCTGTGCTTAGTGTTGTGTCAGGTATGATTCATCTGGGATGGATCGGAATGGTGTGAACATGTCCTACTATCGAGAGCTAAGTGTGTGAACATGATTTGGTAAAGGTAGTGATGAGAGGCCATGTAGGAGTACATGGTGGGTTGTCTCATTGAAATCGTCCTCAGGAACTGAGTTCTTTGTGTGTGATTCAAGATCAGCTACTACCACACATTGGGATCCATAATTGACCCTCTCGACTTATTAACCGCCCTTATCCTTTGTCCAGGAGTTGCAAGTAGTTTTTGTTGTTTGTAGTATACTGGAGGATGTGCGCAGCGCTGACCCTAGGTGTTGGCTATGATGTGGCAGGTACGTGGCACGGTGTACCGAGTCACCCGTTTGGTGCCTCGGGAACCCTGCACACATCGTTTGGGGCCGTAGTGGAAACCTCGGCCAGACTCCCTGCAGATGGAACCTGAATAGGCGATAAACCTGGAATAGGGACTTGTGTGGTTAGTCAGGTCGTGGCCGACACCTTCACTGGGCTTTCGCTTGAAGGTCGCCGAGTACATGTCGTGTAAACGATGATAAGTGGTGGAAGCGTGTGTGAAGAAGTACACCCTTGCAGGGTTATCAAACTATTCGGATAGCCACGACCGCGAAAATGGACTACTTGGTTGCTTATGCAGTTCATAGACAAGTGAAAGTGGATACTCTAAAATGCGCGAGATAATCGTGAGTGCTATGGATGGCCTTCTTGTAGGGAGACGGCAGCGGATCCATAGTGGTGTATTGATATGGTGAATAGGTGGACTCGTGTACGCCACCTCAAAAGAGTTACCAGCAGTCGTAGTCCAGGACAGCCACTGAGTCAAAGATGGCTTGATATAGTTAAACTCCAGACCCCTTTGTTGATATTAATGCATATGTAGGTAGTTCTGATGTAAGTCTTGCTGGGTACATTTCTACTCACGTTTGCTTAATTTATGTTTGGAAGTGAGACTTCAGTCTCACTAGTAGTCCTACGTGGACTTCGACGTTTAGCTTGTTACCTCAGCTACGATCTTGTACCCTTGGTAGGGTCTTGTAGATAGTTGCTACGTCTTGAGCTTGCGTTGGTTTTCCTTGAAGAGAAAAGGGTGATGCAGCAATAGTAGCGTAAGTATTTCCCTCAGTTTTGAGAACCAAGGTATCAATCCAGTAGGATGCTCCTCAAAAGTCCCACGCACCTACACAAACAAACAAAGAACTCGCAACCAATGCAATAAAGGGGTTGTCAATCCCTTCACGGCCACTTGCGAAAGTGAGATCTGATAGACATAGTATGATAAGATAAATATATTTTTGGTATTTTATAATATAGATTGGAAAAGTAAAGATGCAAATAAAAGTAGATTGAAAGCTTATATGATAAAAGATAGACCCGGGGGCCATAGGTTTCACTAGTGGCTTTTCTCAAGATAGCATAAGTATTACGGTGGGTGAGCAAATTACTGTCGAGCAATTGATAGAAAAGCGAATAATTATGAGATTATCTAGGCATGATCATGTATATAGGCATCACGTCCGTGACAAGTAGACCGACTCCTGCCTGCATCTACTACTATTACTCCACACATCGACCGCTATCCAGCATGCCTCTAGAGTATTAAGTTCATAACGCATTAAGAAAGATGACATGATGTAGAGGGATAAACTCAAGCAATATGATATAAACCCCATCTTTTTATCCTTGATGGCAACAATACAATACGTGCCTTGCAACCCCTACTGTCACTGGGTAAGGACACCGCAAGATTGAACCCACAGCTAAGCACTTGTCCCATGGCAAGAAAGATCAATCTAGTAGGCCAAACCAAACTGATAATTTGAAGAGACTTGCAAAGATAACTCAATCATACATAAAAGAAGTCAGAGGAGATTCAAATATTTCTCATAGATAAACTTGAACATAAACTCACAATTCATGGATCTCGACAAACACACTGCAAAAAGAGTTACATCGAATAGATCTCCACAAGAGAGGGGGAGAACATGGTATTGAGATCCAAAAAGAGAGAAGAAGCCATCTAGCTAATAACTATGGACCCGAAGGTCTATAGTAAACTACTCACAACTCATCGGAGGGGCTATGGTGTTGATGTAGAAGCCCTCCATGGTTGATTCCCCCTCCGGCGGAGCGCCAGCAAAGGCTCCAAGATGGGATCTTGCGGATACAGAAGGTTACGGCGGTGGAAATTGTTTTTTGTTGGCTCCCTGGATGTTTTCGGGGTACGTGGGTATATATAGGAGGAAGAAGTAGGTCGGTGGCCGCCCAAGGGGCCCACGAGATAGGGGCGCGCCCTATAGGGGTGGGCGCACCCTCCACCCTTGTGGCTGCCTCGATCGCTTCTTGACTTGCACTCCAAGTCCTCTGGATCACGTTCGTTCCAAAAATCACGCTCCCGAATGTTTCATTCCGTTTGGACTCCATTTCATATTCCTTTTCTTCGAAATACTGAAATAGGCAAAAAAACAACAAGACAGGTTGGGCCTCCGGAGGGTAGGTTAGTCCCAAAAATGATATAAATGTTTAAAATAAATCCCATAAACATCCAAAAGGGGTAATATAACAGCATGGAACAATCAAAAATTATAGATACGTTGGAGACGTATCAAGCATCCCCAAGCTTAATTCCTGCTCGTCCTCGAGTAGCTAAATGATAAAAATAGATTTTTTTTTATGTGGAATGCTACCTAGCATAATTCTCAATGTAATTTTCTTTATTGTGGCATGAATGTTCAGATCCAAATGATTCAAAATAAAATTTTATATTGACACAAGAAATAGTAATACTTCAGGCATACTAATAAAAGCAATCACGTCTTCTCAAAATAACATGGCTAAAGAAAGTTCATCCCTACAAAATCATATAGTTAGGCTATGCTTCATTTTCGTCACACAAAAATGTTCCCAAATTCTACATCCCGATGACAAGCCAAGAAATTGTTTCGTACTTAAATAATCTCAAACATTTTTGAACTTTCACACAATACATGAGCGTGAGCCATGGATATAGCACTATGGGTGGAATAGAATATGATGATGGGGATTGTGTGGAGAAGACAAAAAAGGAGAAAGTCTCACATTGACGTGGATAATCAACGGGCTATGGAGATGCCCATCAAATGAGGAGTAGGGATTGCCATGCAACGGATGCACTAGAGCTATAAATGAATGAAAGCTCAACGAAAGAAAACTAGTGGGTGTGCATCCAACTTGCTTGCTCACGAAGACCTAGGGCATTTTGAGGAAGCCCATCATAGGAATATACAAGCCAAGTTCTATAATGAAAAATTCCCACTAGTATATGAAAGTGACAACATATGAGACTCTCTACATGAAAAACATGGTGCTACTTTGAAGCACAATATATGAGACTCGCTATATGAAGAACATGGTGCTACTTTGAAGCACAAGTGTGGAAAAGGAGATAGTAACATTGCCCCTTTTTTATTTTTTTTATTTTTTTATTTTTTTTTCATCTTTTTTTCTTTTTTTTCTTGGGCCTTTTTTTGGCCTTGGGGGGGGGGGGCAATGCTCTAATAATGATGATCATCACACTTTTATTTATTACAACACATGAATTACAACTCAAAACTAGAACAAGATATGACTCTATATAAATGCCTCCGGTGATATACCGGGATGGTGCAATGAATCAAGAGTGACATGTATGAAAAATTATGCATGGTGGCTTTGCCACAAATATGATGTCAACTACATGATCATGCAATGGCAATATGACAACAGTAATGCGTGTCATGATGGAACGGTGGAAAGTTGCATGGCAATATATCTCAGAATGGCTATGGAAATGCCATAATAGGTAGGTATGGTGGCTGTTTTGAGGAAGATATAAGGAGTTTTATGTGTGATGGAGTGTATCATATCACGGGGTTTGGATTCACCGGCGAAGTTTGCACCAACACTCAAGGTGAGAAAGGGCAATGCACGGTACCGAAGAGGCTAGCAATGATGGAAAGGTAAAAGTGCGTATAATACATGGACTCAACATTAGTCAAAAGAACTCATATACTTATTGCAAAAATTTAGAAGTCATCAAAAACCAAGCACTACGCGCATGCTCCTAGAGGGATAGATTGGTAGGAAAAGACCATCGCTCGTCCCCGACCGCCACTCATAAGGATGCACAATCCAAGTACACTTCATGTTTCAAATTTGTTACACAACTTTAACCATACGTGCATTCTATGGGGCTTGCTAACTTCAACACAAGCATTTTGTAAATTCATAATCACCCACCTAGCATGACTTTAATATCACTACCTCCATATCTCAAAACAATTATCAAGTATCAAATTGATCATAGCATCCAATTCACTTCTTATGATAGTTTTTATTATACCCAACTTGGATGGCTACCATTCTAGGACCACTTTTATAACCATAGCAAATACCATGCTGTTCTAAAAGACTCTCAAAATAATATAAGTGAAGCATGAGAGACTAGCAATTTCTACAAAATTAAGCCACCGCCGTGCTCTAAAAGATATAAGTGAAGCACTAGAGCAAAAACTATCTAGCTCAAAAGATATAAGTGAAGCACATAGAGTATTCTAATAAATTTCAATCTAGTAGGCTTCTCCCAAAAGGTGTGTACAGCAATGATGATTGTGGTAAACTAAAAATCATAAATTAATATCATACACGACGCTCCAAGCAAAACACATATCATGTGGCGAATAAAAATAATATAGCTCCAAGTAAAGTTACCAATGAACGAAGACGAAAGAGGGGATGCCTTCCCGGGGCATGCCCAAGCTTAGGCTTTTGGCTACTCTTGAATATCTTGGGGTGCCATGGGCATCCCCAAGCTTAGGCTTTTGCCACTCTTTATTCCATAGTCCATCAAATCTTTACCCAAAACTTGAAAACTTCACAACACAAAACTCAACAGGAAATCTCATAAGCTCCGTTAGTGAAAGAAAGCAAAACCACCACATAATGTACTGTAATGAACTCATTCTTTATTTATATTGGTGTTAAACCTACTGTATTAAAGTTCTCTATGGTTCATGCCACTTAATACTAGCCATAGATGCATCAAAATAAGCAAATAACACACGAAAAACAGAATCTGTCAAAAACAGAACAGTCTGTAGAAATCTGTAACTAATGCAAACTTCTGGAACTCTAACAATCCTACCAAAATAGGAAGTACTGGACAATTTATATATCGATCTACAGCAGAAAGAATCAACGCAAAAGAACGTTTCTGTGATTTAACAAAACTAAATTCGTGCGTGCAAAGTTCCTGTTTTTCAGCAGAATCAAATCAACTATCACCATAGGTAATCCTATAGGTTCTACTTGGCACAAACACTAATTAAAACATAAAAACACATCTAAACAGAAGTTAGATGCAAAATTTATTACTAAACAGAAACAAAAACAAAAAACACAAATAAAATTGGGTTGCCTCCCAACTAGCGCTATCGTTTAACGCCCTTAGCTAGGCATAAAAGCAAAGATAGATCTAAGTAGTGTCATAATAATAAGATAGATCTTGAAAACTCATCTCATATTCTCTACGTTCAGCAACAAGTTTTCTTTGAGGCCACAAAAGTAATCAAAAGGGCTAAATTTAGCGGGACAAAAATCCCCAAGATCAATCACAAGAGGAACGGGTTCCCCCTTTGGCCCTTCATAATGCACAACTAATTCATCACTATAGGCATTCTTTTGGCAAAATTTTGTGAGCCTATACTCAAGAGAGTATCCTAGCTCATTATTTCGAAGAGCAAAATCATTATTAAGTTTGGAAATTTTATCAACTAGGACATTGGTAGGAACATTTTTTCTAAGGTTTTCATGGAAAGCAACATAGTCCGAAGATTGAAAACGCCTAATTTCCTCTTGATCGAAGAGGATCACCTCTATGGGAGGACGACCGGCGTCCACCCTATAGTAACAGCACGCTTAATAGAAGAATGCTCAATATTAGAAAATTCTAGGAAAATTCTTTGTATGCAAGGATGCATATGCATAAATTGTCTTTCAAGTTCAACTACAAGCATAGCGAAAAGCATCCGCAAGACTACTAGTTCTATGAAGAATAGAACCACCCATGGAAGGTAAAGCACCGGTACAAGTAAAGAAATCTTGAACAACACCTTTTCCAATAATGTTACCACTACCGATTCGAAACTTTTTAGTATGTAAGATAGGGAGTTCTTCAGCCGGAGCCTCAGAATTTTCCATGTTATCATTATTGTCCATATCGACGATAATCTCCCCAATTTTAGACATAACGGCAAACAAAAGCGAGGAAGAAGAAGAAGGCTAACGAAAGAGAGAGAGGAAGATTGGGAAAGAGAGGGTGAATAAAACGGCAAGGGTGAAGTGGGGGAGAGGAAAACGAGAGGCAAATGGCAAATAATGTAAATGCGAGGGAGATGAGTTTGTGATGGGTACTTGGTATGTCTTGACTTGAGCGAAGACCTCCCCGGCAACGGCGCCAGAAATCCTTCTTGCTACGTCTTGAGTTTGCGTTGGTTTTCCTTGAAGAGGAAAGGGTGATGCAGAAATAGTAGCGTAAGTATATTTGCCTCAGTTTTTGAGAACCAAGGTATCAATCCAGTAGGAGGCTCCTAAAAAGTCCCACACACCTACACAAACAAACAAAGAACTCGCAACCAACGCAATAAAGGGGTTGTCAATCCCTTCACGGCCACTTGCGAAAGTGAGATCTGATAGAAATAGTATGATAAGATAAATATATTTTTGGTATTTTATAATATAGATTGGAAAAGTAAAGATGCAAATAAAAGTAGATTGAAAGCTTATATGATAAAAGATAGACCCGGGGGCCATAGGTTTCACTACTGGCTTCTCTCAAGATAGCATAAGTATTACGGTGGGTGAACAAATTACTATCGAGCAATTGATAGAAAAGCGAATAATTATGAGATTATCTAGGCATGATCATGTATATAGGCATCACGTCCGTGACAAGTAGACTGACTCCTGCCTGCATCTACTACTATTACTCCACACATCGACCGCTATCCAGCATGCATCTAAAGTATTAAGTTCATAAGAACAGAGTAACGCATTAAGAAAGATGACATGATGTAGAGGGATAAACTCAAGAAATATGATATAAACCCCATCTTTTTATCCTCGATGGCAACAATACAGTACGTGCCTTGAAACCCCTGCTGTCATTGGGTAAGGACACCGCAAGATTGAACCCAAAGCTAAGCACTTCTCCCATGGCAAGAAAGATCAATCTAGTAGGCCAAACCAAACTGATAATTCAAAGAGACTTGCAAAGATAACTCAATCATACATAAAAGAATTCAGAGGAGATTCAAATATTTCTCATAGATAAACTTGATCATAAACCCACAATTCATCGGATCTCGACAAACACACCGCAAAAAGAGTTACATCGAATAGATCTCCACAAGAGAGGGGGAGAACATGGTATTGAGATCCAAAAGGAGAGAAGAAGCCATCTATCTAATAACTATGGACCCGAAGGTCGGTGGTAAACTACTAACAACTCATCGGAGGGGCTATGGTGTTGATGTAGAAGCCCTCCATGGTCGATTCCCCCTCCGGCGGAGCGCCGGCGAAGGCTCCAAGATGGGATCTCACGGATACAGAAGGTTACGGCGGTGGAAATTGTTTTTCGTTGGCTCCCTGGATGTTTTCGGGGTATGAGGGTATATATAGGAGGAAGAAGTAGGTCGGTGGCAGCCCGAGGGGCACACGAGATAGGGGGCGCGCCCTATAGGGGTGGGCGCACCCTCCACCCTTGTGGTTGCCTCGATCGCTTCTTGACTTGCACTCCAAGTCCTCTGGATCACGTTCGTTCCAAAAATCACGCTCCCGAAGGTTTTATTCCATTTGGACTCCGTTTGATATTCCTTTTCTTCGAAATACTTAAATAGGCCAAAAAAACAGCAATACGGGCTGGGCCTCCGGTTAGTAGGTTAGTCCCAAAAATGATATAAATGTGTAAAATAAAGCCCATAGACATCCAAAAGGGGTAATATAATAGCATGGAACAATAAAAAAATTATAGATACATTGGAGACGTATCAATAGTCAGGCTTCTCACCCCTTTCATTCGTAGTTGTCTGTACTCAAACATGTTATGCTTCGGTTGATTTTATGCTCTGTATGTTGGGTCATGAGACCCATGTTTGTAATATCTGGCTCCTCGGAGCCTATTGAATAAATACTTTGAGTCATAGAGTTTTGTTGTGATGCCATGTTGTATTTGCACATATCGAGCATATTGGGATTATGCTTTTGAAATGCTTGGTATGTGTGGGATCCGACAACCTAGTTGTTTATTCTCGGTAGCCTCTCTTATGGGGAAATGTCCCCGAGTGCTTCCACTAAGCCATGGCAGATTCTACTGCTCCAGAACACATGGATTGATCGACATGTGTCCTTATTTGCTTATGTGTCCCTTCGGGGAAATGTCATGCGTTGTCCCTTAAGTCCTAGCTTGCTACGACTTGGGTTCATACGTTGATGACCGACACGTGCATTGCTGGGTCATGTATGCCTGTCCCTATAAGTTAGTACCACATTGGGTTTATGACTAGTCCTGTCGGACCAAGTTCTCTGTCATATGGATGCTAGCGACACTATCATATACGTGAGCCAAAGGACGCAAACAGTCCCGGGCCAGGTAAGGTGGCACCCGTGGGAATACCGTGCGTGAGGCCGCAAAGTGATATGATGTGCTACATGCTAGATCGGTGTGACTTAGGATCGGGGTCCTAACAGCGGACCCGTGCAGCTTGAGGATAATGCAGTCCTGACAACGGACAACAACACAATCTGTTTCAAACAAGAGCCAAAGTGCGATACATGGTATGAAAAGTAATTGTTGATGGTGGGAGTTGTCACTGTCGGCGTCCTGGACTTGGGGGTATATAGTCCTTCCTACCTGCGACCCTCCACGTGGCTTCATCAACGGCCTGGTACAACCCAGCTTCAACACCAACACCGCAAGACCCTCGCGAGGAGCCAAGCCTCGCGAGGCGGACGATGCCAAGACCCCTGAAGGAGTTGGTCTCCTCAGGAGGGCTCCTGAGGGGCGGAGAGTTCTATGCAGCTACCTCATGAGGCTCAACTGACGTGAGCCATGACGACCAAGGCCAGGCGGGTACCAAGCGGGTGTAGAGCGCAGGTTTCCTCTTCAGTGCAAGGGAGGCAAGCCACAGGCGCGGAGTACCGAGTAATCAGCCAAAGGTTTCCATTCTGGTGCAACAAGACCAAGACCGCTAGAATGGCAGGACGGAGGTCATCTCCGAGCACAGCGCAGCGTCACGACCAGAGGCTTTTCACAGGCGAAGACTACTTTTGTCAGGATAGACTGTACTTGTCCCCTTTCAAATCCCGCTGTTGTGGAATCCCTTCCCGCTCATAATTCAAAAGAGAACCAAGGCCACTATATATAGGACTAGCCACCACCAGACGGAGGGACTGAGATCAGAACAAGTAGAGCACCACACCAGCTCAAGAACACCTCACCTCCTGAGGCTTGTTCATCCTTTGTACTAGATCATCCATAGCCCCTCGAGGCAATCCACCACACCACACTAGATTAGGGTATTACACCACAACGATGGCCAAACCAGTATAAACCTTTGTGTCTTTGTGTCTCTTTGAGCTTGATGCGCTATGCTAGGAGGATGGCGAGTAGGCAGTCTGGGCAGGTTGAGACCTCCGCACGCACCGCAAAGTTCGAACCTCTTAAGGGTTGCTGGATCCCTAAATCCGACATTTGGCGCGCCAGGTAGGGGTGCGTCAAATCCTCTCTTACGTCGTTCGATCCGCCACTGTTCCGACACCTCCATGGCTGATGCGTGTAGGGTTCAGGCCGAGCGTCGGTTTGTAGTCGCCACCCGCATCGCTCAGACGGCTCCGACGGGTGACGGTTGTGCCCGCCGTGCTCCTTCTCCGGTGGCCAACACCGCCACGGGCCCTGCCAGCCACGAGCGGCGAGCTTCATCGCTGGACCGTCAGTGTGCCGTGACAGCCGCACCACTACTCCATCGGCGACCCTAGCAGCTTCGTCATCCCACACGCGCTGCGGCCAGGTGGACGCGCAGGCCGCTCTGCTCACGGCACGGGAGCTTCTTCCCTACTGTCCGGTTGGTGATCTCTAAGAGGAGTGGCTCCAGCGGATCGCCGAGCTCATCAGCGTCGCGCACGGGGGATCCAACGGGCCGGCTCGCTCGCTTCCTCAGCAACCACCCGCAGCGGGCGACGTCGCGCACGGGGCTCCTCCTCCACCTCCGCCCCGGGGCGCCATCGTCGAGCCACGGCGCGACCCGCAGCGCCCGGCGCCGGCTCGAGATGACATGAGCTGCCAAGTGGTGCAGCGTCCCCAAGGAGAAGCGCGCGTACTTCCAGCACCCCAGCACCAGGCTCGTGCGCCGCCACAGGAGGTGGCAGTGCATGTGCACCAGGACTATGTTCCACCCCCTCGATGACCTCCGATGGCCATGGCAGGATGTCGTGCGTTCACTACAGAGCTCCGCAACGTCGTCTGGCCGAGCAAGTTCAAGCCTGACCTGCCGCTACGCTACGACGGTACCGCAGACCCCGCCGAGTTCCTACAGCTCTACGAACTGAGCATCGAGGCGGCCAACGGCGATGAGAAGATCATGGCAAACTGGTTCCCGATGGCCCTCAAGGATGGCGCATGTTCTTGTCTCCTGAACCTGACCAAGGGGTCGGTTTCTTCCTGGGAGGAGATGCGCAACCACTTCATGGCCAACTTCCAGGGCACTTGCGATCGTCCGCCGGCCGCGGGCGACCTGCGCAGCGTCAAGCAGCAGCTTGGAGAGACCCTGCATAAGTATATCCACCGCTTCAACAACGTTCGCCTCAAAATATCCAAGGTGTCTGACGAGGCCATCATCTCCGCGTTCACTGATGGCATCCGCGATGTCAAGATGAAGGAGGAGCTGGCCATCCACGAGGACATCTGCATCACTTTGGAGATGTTCAACATGGTGAACAAGTGTGCAAGGGCTGAGGAGGGACGCCTCTCCCTCCTCGAGCTCCCTGATACTGATCCAGAAGACAAGAAGACCAAGGCCAAGGACTTCAAACGCAAGGGGCCAGCCGTGCTTGCGGCCGAGCCAGAAACCAAGCGTGGCTGCAACACCACGAGTCGTCCAAGGGCAGCCGGCCATTCTGCGCCTTCCACAATGTCTACAGCCACAACACTAGCGACTGCCAGGAGCTCGGGGCTCTCCGTGACGGGTGCCTCGGTCGACGCCCCGAGCGCAACGATCGGGGCTACGGTCGCGGAGGTGGCCGAGGTGGAGGGCGCTGGGACGGACGTGACCTCTGCTAGGAGTGGCGCGGCCAGCCTCGTGAGGACCGCTGGCAAGATCAGCCTCGCTAGGGAAACTCGAGGGAGCAGCCTCATGAGGACCGCCCTCAGGGCAACGCGGCTTTGCCTCCTCTACATCCAACGCCAAGAAGGAACGAAGATCATCACCAGGACGAGGGGGCTGGGGGCTTCTAGGAGCCTCGGGCCATTGCCTGCATCTTGGGCGGCTCACAGGCCCCGGCTTCCCACCGTGTCTTCAAGCAGTTTGCACGAGAGGTGAGTGTAGTGCTCCCCAAGCCCGAAGCGATTCGCCCTCTCAAGTGGTCCAAGTGGGCCATCACCTTCGACTCCTCGGACCAGCTCAAGTGTGCAGCCACCACAGGCGCACTCCCCATGCTCTGCTCCCCTGTCATCAGCAACGTGACCGTCACCAAGACTCTCATCGATGGCGGAGCAGGGCTCAATGTTCTTTCTGTTCAGACGTTCGACAGTCTTTAGATGCCATAATACAAGTTGCACCCCACCAAGCCATTCTCAGGAGTGACCGACGGATCGACACACCCGATCGAGAAAGTTTGCCTCCCTGTCACCTTCGGCGAGCGCAACAACTACCACACCGAGCTCATCGACTTTGACGTCGCCGACATTCGCTGGCCCTACAACGTCATCCTAGGGTACCCAACACTGGCCACACACCACGGCTACAACATCCTCAAGATGCCAGGAAGCAGCGGCATCATCACGGTCGCCTGCCAAGAGAAGGATGATGTGTGCTCCCTCGAGCGCTCCTTCCAGGCTGTAGCAGTTGAGAACCCAGAAGATGAAGACGGCGCCCTCCCTCCTGAGATCGCCCCCAAGACGAAGAAGCTGCAGCAGGGCCATGGGTCTCGTGAGGGAGCATCACTCGAGGACAGAGCGCTGAGCCTCGCGTCTCCGGACGCGGCACCTTCACTATAGGACCTTGAAGTATGTCTAGAGGGGGGATGATTAGACTACTTGACCAATAAAAACTTAACCTTTTCCAAATTTTAGAGTTTGGCAGATTTTAGCTATTTTAGGACAAGTCAAGCAATCATCACACAATTCAAGCAAGCATGCAAAGAGTATATAGGCAGCAGAAATTAAAGCATGCAACTTGCAAGAATGTAAAGGGAAGGGTTTGGAGGATTCAAACGCAATTGGAGACACGGATGTTTTTGGCGTGGTTCCGATAGGTGGTGCTATCGTACATCCACGTTGATGGAGACTTCAACCCACGAAGGGTAACGGCTGCGCGAGTCCACGGAGGGCTGCACCCACGAAGGGTCCACGAAGAAGCAACCTTGTCTATCCCACCATGGCCGTCGCCCACGAAGGACTTGCCTCACTAGCGGTAGATCTTCATGAAGTAGGCGATCTCCTTGCCCTTACAAACTCCTTGGTTCAACTCCACAATCTTGTCGGAGGCTCCCAAGTGACACCTAGCCAATCTAGGAGACACCACTCTCCAAGAAGTAACAAATGGTGCATTGATGATGAACTCCTTGCTCTTGTACTTCAAATGATAGTCTCCCCAACACTCAACTCTCTCTCATAGGTTTTGGATCAGGTGGAAAGAAGATTTGAGTGGAAAGCAACTTGGGGAAGGCTAGAGATAAAGATTCATATGGTAGGAATGGAATATCTTGGCCTCAACACATGAGTAGGTGGTTCTCTCTCAGAAATGGTAAGTTGGAAGTGTAGGTTCGTTCTGATGGCTCTTTCCACGAATGAAGAGGTGGTGGAGGGGTATATATAGCCTCCACACAAAATCTAACCGTTACACACAATTTACCAAACTCGGTGGGACCGAATCGTTAAACTCGGTCGGACCGATTTAGTAAACCTAGTGACCGTTAGTGATTTTCGGTGGGACTGACATGCATCTCGGTGAGACCGATTCGGTTAGGGTTAGGGCATAACGTAATCTTGGTAAGACTGATTACAAAAACTCGGTGAGACCGATTTCGTAATAAGCTTTCCAGAGAGTTGGCCAGGTAAACTCAGTGGGACCGATTTGCTCTTTTTGGTGAGACCAAATGTTACAAAAAGGAAACAGAGAGTTTACATTGCAATCTCGGTGGGACAGATCACTCACTTCGGTTAGATCGAAACGTTACGAAGGGAAACAGAGAGATTACAACCCCATCTCGGTGAGAACGAGATCCCTATCGGTAAGACCGATTTGCTTAGGGTTTGTGGAAGTGGCTATGACTTCTGGAATCGGTGGCGCCGGATAGGAAGAATCGGTGTGACCGATTTTGGCTTTGGGTTTAGGTCATTTGTGGATGTGGGAAAGTAGTTGAGGGTTTTGGAGCATATCACTAAGCACATGAAGCAAGAGGCTCATTAAGCAACACCTCATCCCTCCTTGATAGTATTGGCTTTTCCTATAGACTCAATGTGATCTTGGATCACTAAAATGTAAAATGAAGAGTCTTGAGCTTTTGAGCTTGAGCCAATCCTTTGTCCTTAGTATTTTGAGGGATCCACTTTCATCATCCATGCCATGCCATTCATTGAGCTTTCCTGAAATAATAGTCTTGGAATAGCATTAGCTCAATGAGCTATATGTTGTTATGAATTACCAAACCCACCTAGGGATAGTTGCACTTTCAATCTCCCCCTTTTTGGTAATTGATGACAACATATAGATCAAAGCTTCGACAAATGATAATAAGATTGAATAACATCGTCGTTTTGAGAAGTATGTGATGAGCAAGAGCTCCCCCTAAATTTGTGCATGGGTTAATATTTGCTTTGGACTGCAAATGCACAATGAATTAGGCTCATGGGTTACTCTTCCATGTCAATTACATCTTGGTGGAGTGCTCAAAATAATAAACAATGAATACATGCACTCATCACCAAGCATAGTGAGTGATCACATAAGATAGATAGGATAATATCAAGCATGCATAGAGCTTATGATCAAACACATGATCATCAATGTCTCACAAGCATAGTATCTCAACCAAAAGCAAACAAAGTTTGAAAATCACCAAATAAAGCAAGAGAGAATAAAAGCAACACACACTCTCTCTCTCTCTCTCGAAGTCTATGATCTATACATTTTTCTCCTCCTTTGGCAACAAGTTACCAAAAAGTTCATAGAAAATGCATAGTGCTAGATCGACTCTCAGGCTTGATCTTCTGGTGGTGGTGTCCTGATAGCTCCTTGGACGAAGGCTTCAGTTGAAGTAGAGGGTGCTGGAGTGGATGCTGGAGCTGGTTGCACTAGAACTATTGGGGCAGTAGCTGGTGCTGAAGTTGTTGCTCTAGTGTCTGTCACTGGCACTACAACTGACCTCTGGGCTCTACGCACTCTGGCAAATGCATCAGTGGTTGTCTCGCCCTTCCTCTCCTGCATGTCATCCTGCAGCTGCTCTACAACTGACTGAATCTCAGTTACTTTGACATCTAGATCATAGAATTTTTGTTCCATGATTCTCTCAAGGCTCTCCTGATTCTGAGTGAGGGTGGCCAGGCCTTTCTCAATCCTCAATGTAGATGCTATCAAGTAACCAAGCTGCTCCTTTTTGGTTTTCAAGAAATATTCAGATGCCTCCTCTTGAGTTGGCATCTTGGCAGCCTTCTCCTTCTTTGCCTTCTCCTTCTTCTCCTAAGCTTGAACTGATTGTGGATCATCTTCATTCATGACAACCTCATTGTCCCCAAAGTCTGGATAAAGTGGAAAATGTTCCTTATCCAACTGATATTTCCCTGTGCCCATCTTTGAGTTGATCAATTCCTGAATCTGAGGTGCATATCCACAGCTCCTCTTCTGATCTGCTGCAGTCCTCTTGATTGTTTCAATTATGAGGCTCATGACTTTGAACATTTGTGGCACATCAAACACATGCAACATGTTGATGGCATGCCCTCTGATCATGTTATGGTCACCAGACTTGGGCAACAGAGTGTGCCTCAGAATCCAATTGATGGTTGGCAACCCTGACAGCAGAAAGTGAACTGATCCAAACTTGTGAGTCTCTACTGCCTTGTCTGGAATCTCCTTGTATATGTGAGCCATGGAGTTGTGACCCAACTTCTTCTTTGCATAAATGTCCATGTCATCCTCATCCTCCTTGGGGGCATTTATCAGACTTGCCCATTCTTCAACAGTGGACTGGTACCTTGTACCTTCAGACATCCAAACAATTCTACCATCTGGGTAAAAATGTGTTGTGGAGTAGAACTGCATGATAAGCTCATCATTCCAGTTGGTGAACTTCTATCCAACAAAATCAGCAACTCCACAAGCAACAAAACTATCTTGCACTCCAGGATAGTGCTCTTCATTGTCCTTGATGTAGGTCCAGTCGACCCACCTCATGTCATAGACTATAGGCTTCTTGTCCAACAAAATTGTTTCATAAAAGTCCTGCTATTCCTTTGTATGGAACCTGTAGTCAACAACAGTTCTTCTTCTTGAAGCATATGGATCTTCCATCCTCCACAGTCTCAGCCCTGAATCCTTCCTGATTCTCATGTCCTCAGCCACAGGATGGACATCATTGTGGTCTGGTATCTTGGGCTTGAGCTTTCTAAGGACCTGTCCTTCTTCATCTTCATCTTCAGCAACATTGGGCACTGGGGCCTTGTTCTTCTCAGCAGCTGGAATACTCCTAGTATTCCTCTTTGGAACTTGATTGGCCTTGGAGGCAGCTTTGGGTCCTTCCTTGGGCTTGGATGTTGCAGCCCCTGATCTGATTGCATCACCCATAAGCTTAGGTGCCTTAGGTGTGCAGCATCCTCTTCCTCTTCTTCAGAATCTCTTCTCATAGAGGGCTTTCCAAGATCTTGGCAGTTGTGGTTCTTGCTCTCTTCTTTTTCTTGTCCTGATCACCATCATCCTCTGATTCAATTGTGAACTTCATAGTTGCACCAGTGGGGACTTTCTGAGGTTTGGATGATGTATCTTTCCTTGCAGGTGCCTCTTTGGGTTGAGCCTGAGCTGGCACTTGAGTGGAGTTTCTGGCCTTTGCCATTGGTGTCCTCTCGGTAGGAACTTTCTTCTTCAGACCTGATTTTGTGCTCTGTGCAGAGCCATATTCTTTCTTGAGCACCACCTTCTTGGAAGTGGCCTCATCTTCCTCAGCTTTGTAATCTTCATCCTCAGAATCTGAAGCTCTCTTCCTCCTTTGCCTAGTTGCAGCCTTAGGCAAATTGCTAGGAGTACTTCTGCTCCCTTCATCTGTAGTTGAGGGACTAGTGCCCTCACTCAAGTCCATCTGCTCTACTGACCTGTTCTAGCTGTCACTCTGATCTGACATACTGCAAAAGCTGACTGCTGACCCTGTGAAGAGTTATAGATGAGATAGAATACATGAGCATCACAAAATGCAGAGATTTTTGCAAAAGAATGATTCAAAAGTTCAGTTTTAATTTTCCATAGAAAGCATTTTGGATCAACCGATTTTCAAACTCGGTGATACCGAAGCAGTTTTAGAACCTAAACTGATGATCTCGGTTGGACCGAGTCACAGTTCGGTGGCATCGAGACTGCTAGGGTTTCACAGAATCCTCAAATCGGTCGCACCGATTAGTAATTCTCGGTCAGACCGAGAGTCACTAGTGCAATGGCATATGCCAAATTGGTGAGACCGAGTTTTTCAACTCGGTGGGTCCGATATGGTTTCGGCGGAAACCTAACGCTAAAAATTTGAATCTCATCTAATCTATGGACTACTTTGGCTGGATAGAAGAGTTTCAATCGTGGCAAGATTCAATAAAGATACAATGTGCCTAGAATCAGACGGGGATAGCACAAATATCAAGTCCCCCTAACTTGGCGGTGGACTTGCTATGGCGGCAACGGTGGGGACGAAATCCATTGACGGCGGCGGAGACCAGCGACAGGAGGCTGCTGGCAACGAGGAGACGATCCAAAGACCTCCGATGGTAGAGCGAGCTATTGCGCGGGCGAAGGGTTTCGGAGAAATTTCCAAAATTTTGCCTGTGGCTATATATAGCCCGACCCTGTCGGTGTGACCGAGTGGAACAACTCGGTGGCACCGAGATGCATAACTGTGTTCAGTTACAGCAAATCGGTGAGACCGAGAAGTTCAAATCGGTTGCACCGAGATTGAAAACTCAGATCAACTTGGTGATCTCGATAGGACCGAAATGGAGGAATCGGTCTGACCGAGAATTACAAAGAGGCTTTGGAAGTTTAAGTCTATGACGAATCGGGGACTCCGAGTGCTCCTCACACAGAGTGGTTCGAATCTGACTTGATCAAATTTTGTGATGTAGCATGAATAGAGTTTGAGATGAGAAAAGCATAGATAGCCAAAGAAGGTTCTTAGGCATTCTTGTCCATCCACTTGGCTAAAAGAAAAGAAACCCAAGAATCAAAACAACAAGTGCATATCCTTGAATGAGTAAAATATGCACCAACATGCTCACACAATAAGATGGCAAATGAAATATGTGGCAAAGCATGCACAACCAATTCTAGCATCTATCAAACAATTGGCGATGACTAGGTCATCTATATATGAGTATATTGACTTAGGAGTCAAATGAGAACATTTGATCATAGGTCATACTCATCGTTTAAGCTCAAGTGGGGTTACCACTTTTACATAATGCATTGATGTGTTCACACCATTAGAGTTGCTTTGACTCAATTCTTAGAGTTAAGCTCCCCCTAGATGTGAGATCCCCCCTTAGAGGGATGAACTAACCTTGGGTTTTGTCGATGATGACTTCATGTAGGTGTTGAAGATGTGGATGCTCAATGTTGGTGTATATCATTTGGAGCAATCCTTTGGAGTGAGTTGCACTTTCAACTTACCTACATGGGTTAGTCCCACAAGGAACAAACAAGAATATCCATAGACATAGAGTGATGCACACACAAGATGATGTCCATGAAATCTTTAGGTTACCTTGTCCCTTGCCTTACCAACATGAGGGTTTGTGACTCCTTGAACTAGTGCAAGATGTGGAAGTTGATTGCACTTGTTCTTGCCAAAATGATATGAGTGAAGAATGTTGGCGGAGTCACCCTCAAGAACTCTCTAGTTCTTCTTCTTCGGGATCCACATCATCTTGATGGGAATCCTTGGAGTTGTAGTTGTACTTGATGAAGTAGAACTTGACGTAGTCTTGGGAACCCACTTGAACGAGGCTTTAGGTGCTTCTTCAAATGCATCAATCTCTTCTTGAAGCTTGTCCTTGCCTTTGTTCTTGTGGTCTTGTGGGGGAAGATCATCTTGAGCTTGTGTTCCCTTGAAGGAAGTAGGATCATACTTCTCTTGTTGAGGAACAAACTTCGTCTTGGGGTATTGATCTTCTTCCCACTCAACTCCATTGGCATTGAACTTTCGTTCAAAACCAACACCTTGATTCTTCCGGTGCCTTCCTTGCTTGTGTACAATTTCCTCGAATTGCTTACTCCCGACAAGGCTCTTGTAAACACCTTTCTCTATAATTTCCTTCCATAAGCTATTTTCTTGCTCAAGTGTAACTTGGCTAAGAGAATCATTAGTGGAATCAAGAGAACTACTAGAAGCAACAATATCGGATTTGACATTATTATTGTTACCACTAGAGGAAGTATCTTTCTTGTACTTGTTACTAGACTTGACTTGAGGCATGTAAGTAGATAAGAGTAAACGCTTGGCAATGTAAGAAGAACTTTTCTTGCGGAGATCATCATTGGTTGCTTTTAAGAACTCATGCTCTTGCTCAAGATTGAGCTTTTCAAAGCGTAACTTCTCATGAGCCCTTAAAAGTTCTCGATGATCTTCGTAGATAGTTTCATGAGCTAACTTAAGAGAGTTTAGTTCTTTAGTTAGAAGCTCAATCTTCTCCTTATCATTGTCATTCGTTTTATCTTGATTAGCATGATTAATTGACGTTTCATCATAGTATTCATCACTAGAGTTGTCAACAAGTAAATCATCATCCACAAGCAAGTCATCTTCATCACTATTGAAATCAACATACTCAGGATGTGTTACCTTTGGACCTTTGGCCATGAAGCATCTTCCAACACCTTCATTTGGTGAATCAAATATGTCGTAGGAGTTGGTTGACACAAGTGCTAGACCGGCAACACCTTCATCTTGAGTACATTCGGAGTCAGAGTGATAGCTTCTCTCGGAGTGATTGTCGGAGTCGGAGCCGGATACCCATTTACCGACATGAGCTTGATGTCTTCGTTTTGTGTAGCTCCTTGATGACTTGTCCTTCCTTTCCGAATCCTTGCTTCTCTGTGAGGGTCTTCGTTCATAACAATCATCTCTACTCCTCCTCTCTCTTGGTGGTGATTCTTCTCTTTTGCTCCTTCTTCTTGGAGAATCTTCTCTTCTTTTGTAGGGTGCTGTACACTCATTGGAGTAGTGTCCGGGTCTCCCACAATTGTAGCAATTGCGCTCTCGACTAGAAGATCTTTTGTCATTGTAAGACCTCGACTTGGAGCTTCTCTCTTTGCTTCTACTCTTGTAGAATTTGTTGAAGTTCTTCACCATTAAGCTCAATTCTTCATTGAAGGTTGGTTTCTCACTTGATGATGTGGGGGCTTCACTTGAGGCTTTGTAAGCACCACTTGACTTGTTGTGAAGTTCCTCCTTATCCTTGAGTGACATCTCATGAGCAACAATTCTTCCAATGACTTCCGTTGGCTTGAGATCTTTGTAGTTTGGCATCATTTGGATCAATGTGCACACGGTATCATACTTTCCATCTAATGCTCTTAGACTCTTCTTGATGATGAATTTGTCGGTCACCTCTTCACTCCCTAAGCCGGCAATCTCATTTGTGATAAGAGCAAGCCTAGAGTACATTTCAGTGACACCTTCACCATCCTTCATTTTGAACTTGTCAAGCTGACTCTGGAGCACATCCAACTTGGATTCCTTGACGGACTCAGTACCTTCATGCATATCAATCAAAGTATCCCAAATTTCCTTTGCATTCTCAAGACGGCTGATTTTGTCGAATTCTTGGGGCACAATCCGTTGAAGATGATATCACAACCTTGAGCGTTGTATTGCAGCATCTTCAATTCTTCCGCATTAGCTTCACGGTTCATTTCTCTCCCATCGAAAAATTCACCTTGCAAGCCAATACAAATAATTGCCCAAACGGCGGGGTTATGTCCAAGAATATGCATTTTCATCTTATGCTTCCAACTAGCAAAATTAGTACCATCAAAGTAAGGAACTCTACGGTGATAATTTCCCTCGCTAGACGCCATACTCTCCTAGGTTGTGAAACCAAGGCTATGACCACCAAAAGCTATGGAGATCATAGCAAATGGAGACCAAAGCTCTGATAGCACTTGTAGGACCTTGAAGTATGTCTAGAGGGGGGGGGGTGATTAGACTACTTGACCAATAAAAACTTAACCTTTTCCCAATTTTAGAGTTTGGCAGATTTTAGCTATTTTAGGACAAGTCAAGAAATCATCACACAATTCAAGCAAGCATGCAAAGAGTATATAGGCAGCAGAAATTAAAGCATGCAACTTGCAAGAATGTAAAGGGAAGGGTTTGGAGGATTCAAACGCAATTGGAGACACGGATGTTTTTGGCGTGGTTCCGATAGGTGGTGCTATCGTACATCCACGTTGATGGAGACTTCAACCCACGAAGGGTAACGGCTGCGCGAGTCCACGGAGGGCTCCACCCACGAAGGGTCCACGAAGAAGTAACCTTATCTATCCCACCATGGCCGTCGTCCACGAAGGACTTGGCTCACTAGCGGTAGATCTTCACGAAGTAGGCGATCTCCTCGCCCTTACAAACTCCTTGGTTCAACTCCACAATCATGTCGGAGGCTCCCAAGTGACACCTAGCCAATCTACGAGACACCACTCTCCAAGAAGTAATAAATGGTGCGTTGATGATGAACTCCTTGCTCTTGTGCTTCAAATGATAGTCTCCCCAACACTCAACTCTCTCTCATAGGTTTTGGATCTGGTGGATAGAACATTTGAGTGGAAAGCAACTTGGGGAAGGCTAGAGATCAAGATTCATATGGTAGGAATGGAATATCTTGGCCTCAACACATGAGTAGGTGGTTCTCTCTCAGAAATGGTAAGTTGGAAGTGTAGGTTCGTTCTGATGGCTCTCTCCACGAATGAAGAGGAGGTGGAGGGGTATATATAGCCTCCACACAAAATCTAACCGTTACACACAATTTACCAAACTCGGTGGGACCGAATCGTTAAACTCGGTTGGACCGATTTAGAAAACCTAGTGACCGTTAGTGATTTTCGGTGGGACTGACATGCATCTCTGTGTGACCGATTCGGTTAGGGTTAGGGCATAACGTAATCTTGGTAAGACCGATTACACAAACTCGGTGAGACCGATTTGGTAATAAGCTTTCCAGAGAGTTGGTCAGGTAAACTCGGTGGGACCGATTTGCTCTTTTCGGTGAGACCGAAATGTTACAAAAAGGAAACAGAGAGTTTACATTGCAATCTCGGTGGGACCGATCGCTCACTTCGGTTAGACCGAAACGTTACGAAGGGAAACAGAGAGATTACAACCCCATCTCGGTGAGACCGAGATCCCGATCGGTAAGACCGATTTGCTTAGGGTTTGTGGCAGTGGCTATGACTTCTGGAATCGGTGGCGCCGGATAGGAAGAATCAGTGTGACCGATTTTGGCTTTGGGTTTAGGTCATTTGTGGATGTGGGAAAGTAGTTGAGGGTTTTGGAGCATATCACTAAGCACATGAAGCAAGAGGCTCATTAAGCAACACCTCATCCCTCCTTGATTGTATTCTCTTTTCCTGTAGACTCAATGTGATCTTGGATCACTAAAATGTAAAATGAAGAGTCTTGAGCTTTTGAGCTTGAGCCAATCCTTTGTCATTAGTATTTTGAGGGATCCACTTTCATCATCCATGCCATGCCATTCATTGAGCTTTCCTGAAATAGTAGTCTTGGAATAACATTAGCTCAATGAGCTATATGTTGTTATGAATTACCAAAACCACCTAGGGATAGTTGCACTTTCATTCACCCATCGCATAGGAAGGCGCGCCCGGCGCCCCTGTCATGCTGGGCTCGGGGGCTCTCCTTTGGAGGGCCTCGGACCTAGCCAATGTCATGAGAGTGGCGATCAGGCACCATGTGGAGGCGCTCTTTAGAGCACGCTTCCCAGGAGAAGGCAGCAAGCGAGTGGCACCAGGCACTCAGGAGTTCATCGGCAAGGCAATAGAGGAGATTCAGGAAGGAAGGGTTCTGCAAGGCGATCATCGCATGCCGCGTCACGCAGCTCACTGCCCTAGTGAGGGTAAGGAGTTCCGCGTCTGCATCGACATCCCCGGGCTCAACACGGTCGCGTCTCGGCAGCTCATGTGGCCGTCTCGAGTCGGTCGAATGCGAGGGTCCACCTCACAGTTACGTCTGCATGACTTTTGGCCTGGCGGGTGTGGCTGAGGCATTCCAGCGCTGCATGAGGGACGCCCAGACGGCCTGCGAAGCCAGACACCAGGCACTCGTGGCGGAGATGGAGGAGCACCTTCAGGAGCCTTCCGGTCCCCCCGAGCCTCCCGAGGCTCAGCACCGGAGTGGCTCATGAGGAACGGATTCAACAGCGCACGTTTTTTGGCTACTTCAACAACTCTTCAGCAACGGTACCAGGTGACATCTCCCTAGTTCATTCAGTTTGGGGGCGCCCCTCAGGTTGCATCATTCCCAGGCCGTGTGGGTCCGTGCCTACGGCATGTATCCCCTTTTGCATTTTATCAGAGCCAGTTACAATCCTTTGCAAACTACTTTTGAATTATTGACTGCTTGACCGGCGCATCATCGCTAAGAACGTCTCACACCCTTGAAAGCCCTCCCACGACCGCCTCATAATTAAGGACTGGCACGGCGTCTGTGCTCGGGTCCATCCCTGCAGCATCGCTAAACCCAAGTAGCTGAGCTCTAGCTCACGGGCCAGGCCCGTGTACGTCACCTCCCCTGGCTCTTGCTGCCCTGTTCTCGCATGAGCTAATCGTGGGTGGATGAGTGAGGGTGCGCGACCTGGTGCCCCCATGGCCACGGGAACTGCGTGCCGGTTGTTTTTCTTTAGGATCTTTGCATGAGAAGACTGGGCACGGCGTCTGTGCTCGGGTCCGTCCCTGCAGCGTCGATAAATACAGTGGTTGAGCTCTGTCTGGCAGGCCGGTCCCGTTCACGTCACCTCCTGGGGCCGTTGGTGTCTGGCCTTCTCATGCAATAACCTCAGGAAACTCATTCGATGCAGGCTGCCTAACCATCTCACAGAACCAACCCAAGCATCTCTAATCAAGACTAGGCACAACCCGCCTTGAGGTAGGGCCTCGTGAGTCCCGCGCTGGCTCACGGGTGCCCATATACACCTCCTCCAGCCTTGTCGTGCAAGCCACATGTCAGGGCGGGGATGTACACGCCCCGGGGGCTCTCCTCAGAGGGAGCCCCCTCCCATGCACCAGTGGAAGTTCCATGCTCCGCGCTGGCCGTCAACACTGCCGAGGAGTGGCCATGCCCGTGCAAGAGCGAAAGCGCTATGCTCCGCGCTGGTGATAAACAAATGGGGGTGGCCTCGCAGCCGCATTAACCTTAGGGAGCCTCCGGGCTGAGTGACTAGCCTCACCGCGCTGCTCCCCCTCAGGAAGGTAGCGCGAGGGGGCCGGGCACGGGGGCTATGCTCAGATCATGCCTGGCGTACCCCACCTCGCCAGGCCTCACGGGCCTGGTCTTCCCGCACCCCTCCGAAACGAGAGCTTGGCGAGGAAAAGGTATGATGGTATGTTCATATGTCAAGGGGGACTCCTGAGCATCGCGTCTCAGGAGCCTAACTGGCCACGTAGCCCCTCACCTCTTGAGCTCGTCATGGTGATCCGGACGACTCGACGATGGCTGAGGCATGCGCGGGGTCGGGCCCTACCGACGCAGAACGCCAAGACCTAGCTGACACCCTTCTTTTTCAAGCCGTTCGCACATCAAGGGGGACTCTTGAGCATCGCGTCTCCAGAGCCTAACTGGTAACATAGCCCCTCACCTCCTGGGCTCGTCCTGGTGATCCGGACGACTCAACGATGGTTGAGGCATGCGCGGGGCCGGGCCCTGCCGACGCAGAACACCAAAGCTTGCCCCTGCATCTTTTCCTAAGTTGTTCGCACATCAAGGAGGACTCCTGAGCATCACGACTCAGGAGCCTAACTAGTCACGTAGCCCCTCACCTCTTGGGCTCGTCCTAGCGATCCGGACAACCCAACTACGGATGAGGTATGCGCGGGGTCGGGCTCTGCCGACGCAAAACAACAAAGCAAATGGAAAAAGCTGAAGGAGCATAATCTATTTATTACAAGACTTATTACTCCAAACATATAGTTTTAAACCGCCTCCTCGAGGCATGTCGCGTGATGCAGGATAAACGAGCAAAAGCAGAATTGCCGGGCCACCTCTTCACACTTGGGAGTCACCACTGCCCGCCAGCGGAGCCTCATCGCCAGGCGCGTCGCTCGTCCCACCGGCTTCACTCGGAGGACCAACGACTAGGTACTTGCTCAGCATGGCGTCCACGAAGCTCTTTACGGTGGCAGCAGCAGCATCCTAGGAGTCGGTGTCCACCGGAGTAAGGAAGGAGGAGAAGTTGAAGCTGGCATCCTGCAGATAAAGATGGCTGAAGACGCATGTCAGAGCTGAGGAAGAAAGCAAGCGCGCCTCGCTTTCCGCCAGGGATGCAAATCCGTCGACAACATCTTCGAGCACCGCCACAACTTCAGGAAGCAGAGCAGCAGGTCTCTCCCTCGGGGTCGTCACCACTACCTTCCTTGAGGGGTCATCCCCAAAGAGCGCCTTCTGGGCCATGTGGAAGCGTGCCTCAAGGGAGGAAAGGGTGTCGCGCTCCATGGCGGCCACCTTCTTGGTCTCGGCCAGGGCCGTTTGGGCTGCTTCCGCCTCCTCCTTCAGCTTCGTCAAGCGGTCGCGCTCCGCAGCCTACTCTAAGGCTGTCTTCTTCACCTTGGCGTCTTGGTTGACGACGGCAGCTTCCTGGGCCTTCAGCTTCTCCTTGCGCTCCTGGAGCTCGCTGGCCTGGGTGGGCTGCTGGTCCTGGAGAGCCTCCAGATCAGCCTCCACCACGCGGCACCGTTTCTCAGCTTCTGTGGCCTCCTGTCGTGCCAGGTCACGCGCCGTGGCGGCCACCCCAAGCGCCTTCTGGGCCTCCTCCGTAGAGCCCCAGGCCGCGCGGACAGACGCATCAGCCTTGAGCCAACCAGAGATCAGCCCCAGGCATCCTTGTGCCGAACAACGATCCGGGCCCTCAAATTCACCTTGGAGGAGGTCCAGCGCCGCCCTTGCCTCTTACAGGGTCCCAGAGGGAGCGGGAGCACCATGACTCGGCCACGCGCTGGGCAAGGGAGGAGACGCCCTCGACGCCAAGGCAGAGGAAACCTCAGCCTCAGGAAGCACCGGGGGCTCCAGAGGCTGGTTGTCCTCTGGAACCGCGGCAAGGCTAGGTGTCGGAGGAGTCAGGCCTGCCGAGGGCATCGGCACCTCCTGAGGATGGGCATCCAAGTCCTCCGAAGCTGGCGTCGTCCTTGGGGCTGCGGAGGCCGCTCCATCGCTTGCGGTCGCGGCAACCTCCGTACCCTCCTTCTTCTTCTTCGACGGCTGCTGCCTAATGATAGGAGAAGACGCTCAGTACCACTCCAAGAACCAGCATGCAAGGTTAAGGGAGAGACTTACTGGTCAACTAAGGCATAGTGCCTCTTCATGCTCAGCAGCGGGCGCTGGGGTGGAGCAGCTGGTGCCGAGCTCTTGGGGCAGGAGAGCTTGCGGTTGGCGCCGCCCGGGACGGCGTCAACGAAGGTAGGCTGCTGCCCGAACGGATCAGCGCGGGCCTCCTCTTCTTCACAACCGCTCGCTTGGGTTGCTTCGAGGAGGCCACCCAGACCTCGTAGTGACCTCTGGAGGGTGCATCACCTCCACCACCGGGGGCTCGTCACCATCATCATCATCAGGAAGGTCGTGTAGGAGCTCCCTCCGCTCCGGGGCAGAGAATTCCTCCACAACCTCATCCTTGGTGGCCTCGGAGGATTGGCCGTCGGAGGACAGGTGCACCAAGGTAGTAGGCGGCAAGGGGGACCCTAGCCGCACGAACCCGAGCTCGTCGAAGACAAGCATGGCCGCGACAACCTCCTCGGCATCATCACGGCAGTATAGCGGAAACCAGTCCTCCGGAGGGTCGCTCGGGTCCTTCCCCATCAGGTAGAGCAGCACCTTGTTCAGCTCCTCCTCGAGAAGGGGATCTCGGCGTAGGTGGATCTTGTCGTCATCACCACCAAGCTTCCACAAGGGGCGGGGGCGGTCTTGAAGTGGCGCGATGTGCTGCTTCAGGGACTCCCTCATGAGCATGGCCCCCGTCAGCCTCGCGCTCTTCAGCTCATTATCCATCTTCCTTACGAATGGCGTCAGGGAAGGGTCGGTGATCTTCTCAGAACGCCACCACTTCTCGGAGACGGGGAATATGGTCAACAGCGTTAGCAAGCTCTAGGAGCTCCTGGCATCCATCAGGACCCACCTCTTCATGGCATCCTACACCTTCTTCCTAGCTTGGGAGATTGCATTGCCACCCCGCGCCGCGACAAAGCCGATGCACCCGACCGGATTGTCGCTGGTCTTGCGGAGGTAGAAGAAATGGCGGAACGGGGCGACGGAGGGTATCACCCCCATGAACGCCTAACAATAGAAGGCGAAAAGGGACAGAAGGAGGATGGAGTTGGCATGGATGTGGAGCGCGTGGAAACCATAGTGGTGAAGGATGGTCAGAGAAGGGGAAGAATGGAGGTACCAGCCCCGAGAAGACACTGTGCATGAAGAAGGGGAAGAAGTTGCTGCCCGCGGGCTCTAGTGCAACGGTGGCGACCCGGAGTGTGGTATTCTTCCACTCGTTGTCGTTGCTCGCCGTCAGGAGGAGCGTGCTCTGGAGCTTCTCCTCGATCACGCAGGGCGCCTGCAGCCCTGGCTCGTACTAGGCGGAGCCGGCGGCCGAGGAAGAAGCCGTGGTCTTCTCGGCGGCCATCGACCAGAAGATTTGGTGAAAAATTGACAGATCTAGTGAGCTCTTCTACTGTGGGGAGAAGGGGATTTGGAGCAAGACGAAGAAGGAGCAATGAAAGCCTGGTGGCAGGCGGCACCCCTTTTTTCAGACAAGAGCAGTTGCCGAGGCAGCGTGGGAAACGGAGTCGCCCACTTCCAATCAATCGCCACGCATCATCAAGGCCGCAGGTGGTTAGGGCCTGCGGCGCTCCGCACTTGCCCTTTGGCTTCGCCTAGAAGCCAAGTCCGAGCACGCCTTGGGTCCGGGGGCTACTGTCGGCGTCCTGGACTTGGGGGTATCCAGTCCTGCCTGCCTACAGCCCACCACATGGCTTCATCGACGGCCTGGTACGGCCCAACTTCAACACCAACACTGCAAGACCCTCGCGAGGGGCCAAGCCTCACAAGGCGGACGATGCCAAGACCCCTAAAGGAGTTGGTCTCCTCAGGAGGGCTCCTGAGGGGCGGAGAGTTCTATGCAGCTACCTCATGAGGCTCAGCTGACATGAGCCATGACGACCAAGGCCAGGCGGGCACCAGGCAGGTGCAGAGCGCAGGTTTCCTCTTCGGTGCAAGGGAGGCAAGCCACAGGTGCGGAGTCCCGAGGAATCAGCCAAAGGTTTCCATTGTGGTCCAACAAGACCAAGACCGCCAGGACGGCAAGACGGAGGTCATCACCAAGCCCATCGCAGCGTCACGACCAGAGGCTTTTCGCAGGCGAAGACTACATTTGTCAGGATAGACTGTACTACTTGTCCCCTTTCAAATCCCGCCGTTGTGGAATCCCTTCCCGCTCATATTTGGGAAGAGGACCAAGGCCACTATATATAGGACTAGCCACCACCAGACGAAGGGACCGAGATCAGAACAAGTAGAGCACCACACCAGCTCAAACACCTCACCTCCTGAGGCTTGTTCATCCTTTGTACTTGTTCATCCATAGCCCCTCGAGGCAATCCACCACACCACACTGGATTAGGATATTACACCACAACAGTGGCCCGAACTAGTATAAATCTATGTGTCTTTGTGTCTCTTTGAGCTCGACGCGCTAGGCTAGGAGGATCGCGAGTAGGCAGGCTAGGCAGGTTGAGATCTACGCACGCACCCTAGAGTTCGAACCTCTCAAGGGTTGCCGGATCCCTAAATCTGACAGTCACAACCTTGCTATTAAAGAAATGTGTGATAAGCTTGGGCTGATGCTGCTACAACACCCCCACCCATATCATATCCAATGGTTGAGTGAATGTCGAGAGATTAAGGTCACACACATGGTACAGGTGCAATTCAAGATTGGAGATTATAATGACACCGTTGAGTGCGATGTGGTGCCCATGAAGGAGTGTCACTTCTTGTTGGGCAAGCCATGGCAATATGATCATTTAGCTCAACATTGTGGTAGAACCAATCATTACACCATCAAATGGAAAGGAAAATACTTGGTGCTAAGACCCATGACAGCCGAACAAATCATGGCTGAGCACTTGTAGAAAGTTTCTGAAGTAAAAGTAGTGAGTAAGAAAGAGGGAGAGAAAAGGAGTGAAAGACAGATCCACAAATCAGTGAGTGAGCGCCACAAGCCAAATTTGAGAGATAAAAATAAAAGAGAGGGAGAGAACTTTGTAATGTTAGTCACCAAATAAGAATTGAGAGATCTGAAGGCTAAACCCAAATCAAGTGGTTGTTGTACTTGTGTATAAAGATGCATTACTTTCAGCTAATGACTTAACTTGTCTCCCTAGTGCTATTTGTGATGTCTTGCAGAATTTTGAGGACGATTTTCCTAAGAAAGTACCTGCTGGTCTATGTCCCTTGTGCAGCATAGAGCATTAAATTGACCTCATTCCACGAGCATCACTTCAGAATCGACCTCCCTACGGGTCCAATCCCAAAGAAACAAAGGAGATACAAAGGCGGGTACAAGAACTTTTAGATAAAGGTTAGGTGAGTGAAAGCTTAAGTCCTTGTGTTGTACCTGTGATTTTGGTGCCCTGGAAAGATGCAACATGGCAACTGGTTATGGATTGTAGGCCTATCAATATTGTAACTGTTAGGTATCGTCATCCTATTCCTAGTTTAGATGATATGCTTGATGAATTGAGTGGTTCTACTATTTTCTCTAAAATTGATTTGAGGATTGGATACCATCAAATTATGATGAAAGAAGGAGAAAGGAAAACTACTTTCAAAACAAAATTTGGGTTGTATGAGTGGTTAGTCTAGCCTTTTGGGTTAACTAATGCACCAAGTATGTTTATGAGATGGATGAACCATGTTTGGGAGCTTACATTGGCAAATTTGTTGTTGTGTACTTTGATGACATCCTAATATATAGCAGAACCATTGAGGAACATATTGAACATCTAAAACAAGTGCTAAATGTGCTAAGGACAGAAAATCAATATGCTAATGTTGAGAAGTGCTCCTTTTGCACAAACAAGTTGTTTTTCTTGGCTATGTTGTTTCAGGACAGGGAATTGAAGTGGATGAATCTAAGGTGGAAGGAATCAAGAATTGGCCAACTCCAATGAATGTAAGCCAGGTGAGAAGTTTTCATGGTGTTAGTTTCTACCTGAGGTTTGTGAAAGATTTTAGTACAATTGCTGCACCTTTGGACGAATTGACAAAGAAAGGTATTGATTTCAAATGGGGTGCACCACAAGAACAAGAAGCATTTCTTGAGCTTAAGAAACAATTAACAAAAGCACCTTTGCTGATTCTACCTGATTTCACTAAAACATTTGAGATAGAATGTGATGCTAGTGGAATAGGTATTGGAGGTTGTTAATGCAAGAATGAAAACCAGTAGCATATTTTAGTGAGAAGCTGAATGGTGCACAACTGAATTATTATGTTTATGATAAAGAGTTGTATGCTTTGGTTAGAATGCTTGAAACTTGGCAACACTACATATGGCCTAAAGAGTTTATTGTACATTCTGATCATGAGCTGTGAAACATTTGAAAGGCCAAGCTAAACTGAATCATAGGCATGCTAAATGGGTAGATTCATTGAAACTTTCCCACATGTTGTGAAGTATAAGAAAGGAAAGGAAAACATGGTTGCTGATGCTTTGTCCCGTAGGCATGTTCTTTTGACACAATTAGAAATGAAGATATCAGGACTTGAGCGCATAAAGGAACTGTACTGCACTGATCAAATATTTTCAGAACCATATGCAAAATGTAAAGATGGGAAAGGTTGGGATAAAAACCATGTGCATGATGTCTTCCTTTTTAGGGCTAACAAGTTGTGTGTTCCAGATTCGTCGGTTAGGCCCTTGTTGTTGCATGAATGTGTTCCAGATTTGTCGGTTAGGCCCTTGTTGTTGCAAGAATTACATGCAGTAGGATTAATGGGACGCTTTGGTCGTGAGAAGACTTACGAGTTGTTGGTTGATCTCTTTTATTCGCCAAAGATGAGGAAGGATGTTGAGAGATTCGTGCAGTGATGCATCACATGCCACAAAGTTAAGTCTAAACTGAACCCCCATGGTTTATATACTCCCCTACCTATTCTAAATACTCCTTGGGAATATATTAGCATGGATTTTGTTTTAGGACTGCCTTGGACTAAGAGGGGGAGGGATTTCCATTTTTGTTGTGGTTGATAGGTTCTCAAAAATTGATGAGGACATCAATACCATTGTTACACCCACAGCCCCTGCTGCTATACATACTGGACCAGTTACTAGAGCTCATGCACGCCAATTAAATTACCACGTACTTTCATTTCTTGGTAATGACTCTAATGTTCATGAGAATATGATGCTGCATAAATTGGATACATTTGTTTTGCTTACAAATGAAGGGCCTAGTTTAGAGAAGGATGAACATTGGAGCAAGAACAAGGATGGAGATGATGGCATGCGCAAGGGGAACAAGAACGGAGTTACAAGTGATGATTTCAGGATGTTGAACCCACCATAATGAGTGCATGAAACCTTGGACGAAATATACAAGATGCTACTTCATAATGTTCATCCACAGGCTATTCTAGGTGCTTTGTCACCTTATTATTGGGCCAGGCCCATGTAATTTTGAAATACTTGATCATAGGCTGTTTTTAGAGTCCATATGTGTGGGGAAACAAGAGTTAGGGTTGGTTTCATACCCCTCCCTCAAGGGCCACAAAATCCCCCCCCCCCTCTTCCTCAATATATACAACCCTTAGGGCGTCGTTTAGACTTCGGGTTTTGTTTAGATTAAAAGTTCGCCATAGCTGCAACTTTGCGTACTTCGTTTGTGTTCAACGACCAGACAAAGGTGTCACAGAACCCCACCTTCATTAATAAAGCTTTCCTCTGTTATTCGCAATATCCAGATTGCAATCTTAGTTTCTTGCTTGTTCTTCATTTGCTTGCAGGAAATAGACCTTCGTGGTCAGGTTGATCGTGCTCCGGCGTGGTCAATAACCTCTCAGAGTTGGTTTAGCGATTGCTAAGGCACGATGTCCTCGCATGTTCGTAGTCGGATCGTCAAAGTGGACTTCCACCAAAACGATAGCCACCATCTCACTTAAAGACGGGACACCTTTGCCTCTATCAAGTGGTATCAGATTTCCAGGATGCTCGGTGAGATTTTACAGTTTTTCGTAGTTTAGGTCGAGTCTGTTATCATACCTATAGTCCACGAAAAAGTACAAAAAAATTAGGGTTAGTTCATCATATCCGAACCAATCTGAGCCTTTGCATAATCATTTTAGGGTTTTTGCATTGTTGAATTTGCGGTTGCATCATCGTGTCTAGTTGCTGGTCTTAGCGTCTAGTCCTTTAGAGTTTCAAGTTGTGTCACAGTTTGTCACGCTACCGCCGCACCATCTTCATCGCTACTGCCATATACCACCACCGCTGCCATATCCTACCACCGCTGCCATATACCACCACCACTGCCATATCCTACCACCGCTGCCATATACCACCACCGCTGCCATATACCACCATATATCCACCATCAATCCGAGTTCTTTTCATATTAGGTTTGTTGTCGAGATCCATCTATTTTCCGATTCGTGTTTCCTTGCCTGAGTAGGTTTCGGGAAAAAAAGCCACCCGGGCAGTTTTTAGGCCAACATTTCGGCGACCGAAAATATTTTTTCCCTATCCTATTTTCAGGTTCCAAGGAGCGATTTGAGACACTTGCCATCATAATGATTTTTTGTCGCATTTTTTCGTCATCGCTGCCCTAATTTCCGAAAAAAATAGTCAAAAAAATTCGTGCCTATCCTGTTACGTTGACTTGGGAAGAGTTTTGAGACACTCACCATTATAGTGAATTTTCACAAAAAAAAGAGGAGAGCAAAAAAAAGAGCAATTTTTTTGACTATTTGCCGCGCCGTGATTTTGTTGGTGTTCTAAGCTCGTGTCTCTAGCACGGTCTAGCCTAGGACCAGCATAGTACCGTCGTCGAGCATTTATTCAACTTTGCATCTCTGAATTGATTATTGCTGATCCTTTTTGCTACCATATCATAAGCCTTCCCAGCTCGACATACATCTACATCGTGCATTTGACTCTCCCTGGCCATCGCTCTATCCAAGCTTTGAGAGTTTTGACTGCAACGGTTGCCGATCACCACCTGCTGCTGGGTAAGAATTGGTAAGAATTGAGATTCGCTTGACGGGTTTGTGACACACCAGCACCACTTCCTAGTAGTATGTAGGATCATATTCTTGTGTGTTTCTATTGCTGCTAACGATGGCAGGATCACAAGCCGATGAGACTGATTGGGAGAACATGACGAACAAACAGCTACATTATAAATTTCAGCAAATGATGAGTGGACAGGTGCAAGATGTGCTAAACAGATTGAAGAGGCCATGGAGAAGATAGATGGCATTGAGAAGACGTTCGAAACAAAGCTCAACAACAAGTTTAATGAATTGCTCGCGCATCTTCCACAACCACCACCGGATGCACCTATCGCACCTCTGCAACGACAACAACAATGCCCCCTTCCAAATAATGTTTGGACGAGCGAAGCGTGTTCCTCTTGAGGATGGCCAAACTTCTGGTGCTGCTGTACCTATTGTTGATGTTTCTTCCGCTCCTGCTACTGCTGCTGCTGGTACCAAGGAGGATAATGATTATGCGGGCGATTATGAGGATGAGCTTAATCAAAATCAGAACTACGTGCAACCACCAGCACCAGCACTAGGTCGTCCGCATGCAAATAATCGCAATGGTAGGCCTGCACCACCACCTCAGGTGCGAGATAATGACCATATTGCTAAACTGCATTTGAATATTCCTCCATTTGAGGGTAGATATGTTCCTGATATATATCTTACTTGGGAGTTGGAAACTGAACAACATTTTACATGTTCACAATATCCCGAGTAGAGATGGGTTGCTGCTGTTGTTTGTGATTTCACTAGTTTTGCATGTGTATGGTGGTCTGAACATTGTAGACTATATCCTATTCCAGCTACTTGGGCTGGTTTGAAAACTGCTATGCGTACTCGTTGGGTTCCACCATATTATCAACGTGAATTGCTTCAAAAATTGTAGCGTTTAAGACAAGGAAAAAAATTGTCGAAGAATATTATCAGGAATTACATACTGGCATGATTAGATGTGGTATTGTTGAGGAGAATGAACCTATGCTTGCATGTTTTATGGGTGGATTAAATAGAGAGATTCAGAGCATTCTAGAGTATAAGGAGTATACTAATATCACTCGTTTATTTCATCTTGCTTGTAAAGCTGAACGTGAAGTGCAGGATCGACAAGCATTGGCGCGAACTAACTTTTCTGCAGGTCGACCCTCATCATGGACACCGCATGCATCTTATACTTCCACTAGCACCTCCATCAGGTCCTCTAGCCATGATACAAGAAAGCAGGCACAACCACCACTATCTACGAAGAGCGCACCTGTCGGCCCTGCACAGAGCTCTTCTTCTTCCATGGCATCAACAGGGCACACAAGTGATATTATTTGTCATCGTGCTAAGGGACGAGGTCATTATGCAAGAGAATGCAAATCTCAGTGTGTGATGATTGCTACTGAGGATGGTGGGTATGAGTCCGCTAGTGACTATGATGAGGAGACTATGGCTCTTATTACACGTGAAGAACATGGTGGAGATGATTCTGAACATGAGACACAATACATGGCTCCTGAAGATGCTGACAGGTATGAATGTTTAGTTGCTCAATGTGTTTTGAGTGTGCAGGTCACACAAGCTGAGCAAAATCAAAGGCATAATTTGTTCCATACAAAGGAAGTTGTGAACGAACGTTCTGTTCGCGTCATCATTGATGGAGGGAGCTGCAACAACTTAGCTAGCATGGAGATGGTGGAGAAGTTATCTCTCACCACAAGACAACATCCACATCCTTACTATATCCAATGGTTCAATAACAGCGGGAAGGTTAAGGTAACGCGTGTTGTTCGTGTGCATTTTAGTATCTCTACATATGTTGATTATGTTGATTGTGATGTGGTACCCATGCAAGCATGTTCCTTATTACTTGGTAGACCATGGCAATTTGATAAAAATTCTGTACACCAGGGTAGAAACAATCTGTATACTCTTGTTCATAAGGATAAACATATTGCTTTGCTTCCTATGTTTCCTTATTACTTGGTAGACCATGGGAATTTGATAAAAATTATGTACCCCAGGGTAGAAACAATCAGTATACTCTTGTTCATCAGGATAAACATATTGCTTTGCTTCCTATGTCTCCTGGTTCCATTTTGAAAGATGAAATTAATAGAGCTAATAAAGCAAAACAGGAGAAAAATAAGAGTGAAAATCAGATTGTGGCAAAAGATTTTGAGCAACAAATGAAGCCTAATAATAAACTATCTAGTGTTGCTTCTGAAATTAAATTGAAAAGTGCATGTTTATTTGCCACCAAATCTGATATTGATTAGCTACATTTCAGCAAATATGTTTGCTATGCTTTTGTAAAGAGGCATTATTTTCATTCGAGGAAGTGCATTCCTCTTTCCCTCCTGCTGTCACTAACATTTTGCAGGAGTTCGCTGACGTCTTTCCACCAGACGTGCCACCGGGATTACCGCCTATTCAAGGGATTGAGCATCAGATTGACTTAATTCCCGGTGCTTCACTGCCAAACCGTGTGCCATACCGTACCAATCCAGAGGAGACGAAGGAGATTATGCGTCACGTACAGGAACTTCTCGACAAAGGTTATATACGCGAACCCCTTAGTCCTTGTGCCGTTCCTATTATTCTAGTGCCGAAAAAGGATGGTACATCACGTATGTGTGTTGATTGTAGAGGCATTAATAATATTAGTATTCGTTATTGTCATCCTATTCCTAGGCTAGATGATATGCTTGATGAATTGAGTGGCTCTACAATATTCTCCAAAGTTGATTTGCATAGTGGATACCATCAAATTCGTATGAAATTAGGGGATGAATGGAAAACAACATTTAAAACTAAGTCACATGCTGACGGACCTTTTAAGGTGTTAGAGAAAATAAATGATAATGCCTATGAACTTGAGCTGCCTACAGATTTTGGGGTTAGTCCCACTTTTAACATTGCGGATTTGAAGCCTTATTTGGGAGAGGAAGATGAACTTCCGTCGAGGACGACTTCATTTCAAGAAGGGGAGGATGATGACGACATCAATATCATTGTTACACCCACAGCCCCTGCTGCTATACATACTGGACCAATTACTAGAACTCGTGCACGTCAATTAAATTACTAGGTACTTTTGTTTCTTGGTAATGATTCTAATGTTCATGAGAATATGATGCTGCCTAAATTGGATACATTTGTTTTTCTTACAAATGAAGGGCCTAGTTTGGAGAAGGATGAACATTGGAGCAAGAACAAGCATGGAGATGATGGCATGCGCAAGGGGAACAAGAACAGAGTTACATGTGATGATTTCAGGACGTTGAAGCCACCATAATGAGTCCATGAAGCCTTGGACGAAATATAAAATATGCTACTTCATAATTTTTGTCCACAGGCTATTCTAGGTGGTGCGTCACCTTATTATTGGGACAGGCCAATGTAATTTCGAAATACTTGATTATAGGCTGTTTTTAGAGTCCGTATGTGTGGAGAAACAAGAGTTAGGGTTGGTTTCGGACCCCTCCCTCAAGAGCCACGAAATTCCCCCCTCTTCCTCCATATATACAGCCCTTAGGGTGTCGTTTAGACTTTGGGTTTTGTTTAGAAGTTCGCCATAGCTGCAACTTCGCATACTTCATTTGTGTTCAACGACCAGACAAAGGTGTCACAGAACCCCACCTTCATTAATAAAGCTTTCCTCTGTTATTCGCAATATCCAGATTGCAATCTTAGTTTCTTGCTTGTTCGTCGTTTGCTTGCAGGAAATAGACCTTCGTGGTCAGGTTGATCGTGCTCCGGCGTGGTCAATAACCTCTCGGAGTTGGTTTAGCGATTGCTAAGGCGCGATGTCCTCACACGTTCGTAGTCGGATCGTCAAGGTCGACTTTCACCAAAACGATAGCCACCATCTCATCGAAAGACGGGACATCTTTGCCTCTATCAAAAATGGCACACTTCATTCTGTGCCACAAGAACGACGATGCTTCACATGTTGCTAATTTATTTTTCAGGGAAGTTGTTCGCTTGCACGGAATGCCAAGGACTATTGTTTTAGATCAAGATGCGAAGTGCATGCGCTACTTTTGGAAAACATTGTGGGCAAAGTTGGGAACCAAGCTGCTGTTTTCAACAACTTGTTACCCACAAACTGATGGGCAAACAAAGGTGGTGAACCGCACACTCTCACCCTTGTTGCGTACAATGATCAAGAAGAATTTGAAGGAGTGGGAAGAGTGTTTGTCGGACGTGGAGTTTTCTTACAATCAAGAAGTTCACTCTACCACAAGCATGTGCCCATTTGAGGTGGTATATGGATTCAAACCACTTGCACCAATTCACTTACTGCCACTTCCATTGCTAGAGAGATGTAACATGGAGGCTTCAAAACGTGCTGCATATGTGAAGAACATTCATGAGAAGACCTGGGAAGAGATAGAAAGGAAGTCCAGGTACTATGCGGCTAAGGCAAACAAAAATTCCAAGAAGGTGACTTTTGAGCTCGAAGATCTATTTTGGATACATTTTTCCAAATATCAGTTCCCTGAGAAGCACAAATCTAAGCTAATGCCTTGTGGAGATGGACCATTCCAAGTCTTGGCCAAGATCAATGACAATGCTTACAAGATCGAGCTTCCTGAAGACTATGCTGTGAGTCCAACATTCGAAGTTGCTGATTTGTCTCCATGCTTTGATCAAGAGGGTGAAGAGTCGAGGTGAAAGGATCGAGAAGAGGTCTTCATCTAGAATTGGTCGGCGACAAAGTCACCTATGTTAGAGTATATTGACTTAGGAGTCAAGTGAGGACACTTGATCATAGGTCATACTCATCGTTTAAGCTCAAAATGGGGTTACCATTTTTCGTTTAAGTATCTTGATGTATTCACATCTTGTCGAGTTGCTTTGACTCATGACTTGGAGTGAAGCTTCTCTAAGACGGAATAAGATACCTTGGGTGGTGGTGTTGATCGTGACCATGTAGTTGAACTTATATGGGTTGCTCAAGGTTGATGTAGCTCATCAAGAGTTGGGAGCACCACTTGAAATTTGAGTACATCTACCTACATAGGTCAGTTTTTGCAAGGAAGAACACTTGTGTATCCAAAATGACAATCATGAAACTCAATATAGAATTTGTCAAAGGATATGTTTGAGTCGTTTCGTGCTTCCTTGTCTTCAACCACCATGGTGTAGAGACTTGGTGATGTAGAGATTGCTCAAGATGTGAGTGAGTTGCAATCTCAAAGATTTGGATTCATCCAAGTACCTACAAGGGTTAGATAACATGCAAGGTGCAAATATATCCAAGACATAAGGTTATCATCATAAGAGAAATATCAAGGATTAGTCATAGGCTAATGTCTTGCATGTATCCAAGTGGAGTTCCTACTCCAAGTCTGAAGCATCAATGATGTTCAATTCACCTCTTAACCTGCAAAACACTTTCTCATCAAGTGGTTTAGTGAATATATCCACCAATTGCTTGTCGGTATGAACATGCTTAAGATTAATGTCCCCTTTGGCAACATGATCTCAAATGAAATGATGACGAACTTCAATATGCTTAAATCGAGAGTGTTGCACGGGATTGTGAGAAATATTGATAGCACTTTCATTATCACAAAGCAATGGAACATGTTTCACATATATCCCATAATCTTTAAGAGTTTGGGTCATCCAAAGTAATTGAGCACAACATGAACCAGCGGTGGTGGATAAGGATACCAAGTTTTGTTTCTTGGAGGACCAAGACACAAGATATCTACCAAGAAATTGACAAGTACCCAAAGTGGACTTTCTATCAACCTTGTCACCGGCATATTCCGAGTCGGAGTAGCCAACAAGATTGAAAGAGGCCCTCTTAGGATACCAAATGCCAAAATTTGGTGTACGGATTAAGTATCTCACTATCCTTTTCACAGCCTTAAGATGACATTCTTTAGGGGCGGCTTGATATCGTGCACACATGCACACACTTAGCATAATATCGGGACGTGAAGCACATAGATATAACAATGAGCCAATCATGGAGCGGTAAACCTTTTGATCAACCGGTTCACCATCTTTGGTCAAATCAAGATGTCCACTAGTAGGCATAGGTGTAGTCATACCTTTGCATTCTTGCATGTTGAACTTCTTGAATAAGTCCTTGGTGTACTTCGTTTGAGAAACAAAGGTACCTTCCTTAGTTTGCTTGATTTGCAAACCGAGAAAGAATTTGAGCTCACTCATCATCGACATCTCAAACTTCTTCGACATTAGCTTTCCAAACATTTCACTAAAGTGAGGGTTAGTCGAACCAAATATAATATCATCAACATAGATTTGGCACACAAATAGTTCTCCATTAACCCTTTTGGTAAAAAGGGTAGAATCAATTTTTCCAAGTTCAAAGCCTTTTTCAATAAGGAACTTGGTCAAGCATTTATACCACGCTCTAGGAGCTTGTTTAAGACAATAAAGAGCTTTGTGAAGTTTTTAAACATGATTAGGTTTCTTAGGATTGACAAAGCCGGGAGGTTTCTTAACATAAACTCCTCCTCTATTTCACCATTTAGGAAAGCACTTTTAATGTCCATTTGGTACAAAGTGATATCATCGTGATTAGCATAGGCAAGTAAGATGCGAATGGACTCAAGTCTAGCAACGGGGGCATATGTCTCACCATAGTCCATACCTTTGACTTAAGTGTAGCCTTGGGTAAACGCCATAGACTTGAGTCTAGCAACTTAGGAAGGAGGGTTTCGGACCCCTCCCTCAAGGGCCATGAAATTCCCCCCTCTTCCTCCATATATACAGCCCTTAGGGTGTCGTTTAGACTTTGGGTTTTGTTTAGAAGTTCGCCATAGCTGCAACTTCGCATACTTCATTTGTGTTCAACGACCAGACAAAGGTGTCACAGAACCCCACCTTCATTAATAAAGCTTTCCTCTATTATTCGCAATATCCAGATTGCAATCTTAGTTTCTTGCTTGTTCGTCGTTTGCTTGCAGGAAATAGACCTTCGTGGTCAGGTTGATCGTGCTCCGGCGTGGTCAATAACCTCTCGGAGTTGGTTTAGCGATTGCTAAGGCGCGATGTCCTCACACGTTCGTAGTCAGATCGTCAAGGTCGACTTTCACCAAAACGATAGCCACCATCTCATCGAAAGACGGGACATCTTTGCCTCTATCAAAAATGGCACACTTCATTCTGTGCCACAAGAACGACGATGCTTCACATGTTGCTGATTTATTTTTCAGGGAAGTTGTTCGCTTGCACGGAATGCCAAGGACTATTGTTTTAGATCGAGATGCGAAGTGCATGCGCTACTTTTGGAAAACATTGTGGGCAAAGTTGGGAACCAAGCTGCTGTTTTCAACAACTTGTTACCCACAAACTGATGGGCAAACAAAGGTGGTGAACCGCACACTCTCACCCTTGTTGCGTACAATGATCAAGAAGAATTTGAAGGAGTGGGAAGAGTGTTTGTCGGACGTGGAGTTTTCTTACAATCAAGAAGTTCACTCTACCACAAGCATGTGCCCATTTGAGGTGGTATATGGATTCAAACCACTTGCACCAATTCACTTACTGCCACTTCCATTGCTAGAGAGATGTAACATGGAGGCTTCAAAACGTGCTGCATATGTGAAGAACATTCATGAGAAGACCAGGGAAGAGATAGAAAGGAAGTCCAGGTACTATGCGGCTAAGGCAAACAAAAATTCCAAGAAGGTGACTTTTGAGCTCGAAGATCTAATTTGGATACATTTTTGCAAATATCAGTTCCCTGAGAAGCACAAATCTAAGCTAATGCCTTGTGGAGATGGACCATTCCAAGTCTTGGCCAAGATCAATGACCATGCTTACAAGATCGAGCTTCCTGAAGACTATGCTGTGAGTCCAACATTCGAAGTTGCTGATTTGTCTCCATGCTTTGATCAAGAGGGTGAAGAGTCGAGCTGAAAGGATCGAGAAGAGGTCTTCATCTAGAATTGGTCGGCGACAAAGTCACCTATGTTAGAGTATATTGACTTAGGAGTCAAGTGAGGACACTTGATCATAGGTCATACTCATCGTTTAAGCTCAAAATGGGGTTACCATTTTTCGTTTAAGTATCTTGATGTATTCACATCTTGTCGAGTTGCTTTGACTCATGACTTGGAGTGAAGCTTCTCTAAGACAGAATAAGATACCTTGGGTGGTGGTGTTGATCATGACCATGTAGTTGAACTTTTATGGGTTGCTCAAGGTTGATGTAGCTCATCAAGAGTTGGGAGCACCACTTGAAATTTGAGTACATCTACCTACATAGGTCAGTTTTTGCAAGGAAGAGCACTTGTGTATCCAAAATGACAATCATGAAACTCAATATAGAATTTGTCAAAGGATATGTTTGAGTCGTTTCGTGCTTCCTTGTCTTCAACCACCATGGTGTAGAGACTTGGTGATGTAGAGATTGCTCAAGATGTGAGTGAGTTGCAATCTCAAAGATTTGGATTCATCCAAGTACCTACAAGGGTTAGATAACATGCAAGGTGCAAATATATCCAAGACATAAGGTTATCATCATAAGAGAAATATCAAGGATTTGTCATAGGCTAATGTCTTGCATGTATCCAAGTGGAGTTCCTACTCCAAGTTTGAAGCATCAATGATGTTCAATTCACCTCTTAACCTGCAAAACACTTTCTCATCAAGTGGTTTAGTGAATATATCCACCAATTGCTTGTCGGTATGAACATGCTTAAGATTAATGTCCCCTTTGGCAACATGATCTCAAATGAAATGATGACGAACTTCAATATGCTTAAATCGAGAGTGTTGCACGGGATTGTGAGAAATATTGATAGCACTTTAATTATCACAAAGCAATGGAACATGTTTCACATATATCCCATAATCTTTAAGAGTTTGGGTCATCCAAAGTAATTGAGCACAACATGAACCAGCGGTGGTGGATAAGGATACCAAGTTTTGTTTCTTGGAGGACCAAGACACAAGATATCTACCAAGAAATTGACAAGTACCCAAAGTGGACTTTCTATCAACCTTGTCACCGGCATAGTCCGAGTCGGAGTAGCGAACAAGATTGAAAGAGGCCCTCTTAGGATACCAAATGCCAAAATTTGGTGTACGGATTAAGTATCTCACTATCCTTTTCACAGCCTTAAGATGACATTCTTTAGGGGCGGCTTGATATCGTGCACACATGCACACACTTAGCATAATATCGGGACGTGAAGCACATAGATATAACAATGAGCCAATCATGGAGCGGTAAACCTTTTGATCAACCGGTTCACCATCTTTGGTCAAATCAAGATGTCCACTAGTAGGCATAGGTGTAGTCATACCTTTGCATTCTTGCATGTTGAACTTCTTGAATAAGTCCTTGGTGTACTTCGTTTGAGAAACAAAGGTACCTTCCTTAGTTTGCTTGATTTGCAAACCGAGAAAGAATTTGAGCTCACTCATCATCGACATCTCAAACTTCTTCGACATTAGCTTTCCAAACATTTCACTAAAGTAAGGGTTAGTCGAACCAAATATAATATCATCAACATAGATTTGGCACACAAATAGTTCTCCATTAACCCTTTTGGTAAAAAGGGTAGAATCAATTTTTCCAAGTTCAAAGCCTTTTTCAATAAGGAACTTGGTCAAGCATTTATACCACGCTCTAGGAGCTTGTTTAAGACAATAAAGAGCTTTGTGAAGTTTGTAAACATGATTAGGTTTCTTAGTATTGACAAAGCCGAGAGGTTGCTTAACATAAACTCCTCCTCTATTTCACCATTTAGGAAAGCACTTTTAATGTCCATTTGGTACAAAGTGATATCATCGTGATTAGCATAGGCAAGTAAGATGCGAATGGACTCAAGTCTAGCAACGGGGGCATATGTCTCACCATAGTCCATACCTCATGCCTTGTGTAATTTATTTCATCCGCACCCTTCCCAGGCCGTGACCCTCCTGACTCAAGTGTACGTGTGATTCCACCCTACCTTTCCGACGCGGACCCCCTCTTAATAGTACGGCTCTCCTACGACTCAACTCCACCAAAGAGAAACGTAGAACAACGCCGGCTTCAACAGTCTCCGAGGGGCACCGAATCGTCTTGTGCCTAATGATGAAGTATCTGAGGGACTCAAGGCACACGATTAGTCCGCACGAGTATTGTCATCAATCACCAAAACACTTAGGGATAAATATGCCCTTACACCCGTGATGCCTGTCCATAGAATTAAGCCTGTTATACATTTCGGCCTATTAACGGCCCGTTCTGGTCGGTCCATAAACACACGATTTCCACTCTAGCCCGTGTACGCCCCATTTTGCAGACTGTTATTGGTCCACGAATAACACGACACATATAAGGCTCATTGAATATATAGCCCGTCGAGGGCCCATGGATCCTACGGCCCGTAGGAGGCCCATGGTCACTATAGCAGGTAGCAGGACCATGGTTACAACGGTCCGTATGTTGCCCATGGTTATTGTGGCCTAGTTATAAAAAATAGGTTATTGTGGCCACTAGAAAAACGCAGAAAAAGAAGTGCACTACAAGCAAACAACTAAACAAGACAATAAGGAAATAAAGAAGCAAGCAACTAACGCTAGGCTATTACGACTATTACACATATTACATCCACTGGGCATCAAAGTTCGCCACGAGTGCAAATATATGGAACAAAGAAGCATATCACATACACTGGTTGTCAAAGTTGGCGACCAGTGCAAATAAATGCCGCAACAAAACAAGTCTAAAACTGAAACCACTTCAGATGAGCTCAAGAAGCAATATCCTAGGTACCCAACATGCTGGCATGAAGCTTAGCAAGCTTATTAACTTTCATTTAATTGGCGCTTAAATCCTCCAGCGCTTGCTATTGCACCAGAGAGTATGCATCTGAATTCTATAGGGACTTCCTCAGTCCTTCGACTTTGTGTTGCAGCACATTTGATCGATGTCTTTCAACTTGAAGTTGAGACTCAAGAAGACGAACTGATTTAGGCAGCGAGTTTGAAGAGCTTGTGCCAGCAGTAGTGGCCAGTAACTCGAACGCTACATCAAGACAATACTTTTGGGTTGGCTCACTGTCGTCAAGATAGTTTTTATCAGCTTTCTTGGAGACCAACAGGGATATCTCACTATCTTGAACCTTATCTACATTACTTCCTTTACCATTGCATAACGGGGTACTCTTCTCCAATATTTTGTCCGCATTCTAAGAGATAAACAAGCACACACATCACATGTTTACCATGTTGTATATGAACTCATTTTGGTAAATCATTTCAGTAGTAAAGTGGACATGATAGCAGCATGAAACAAACATATATCTATGTACCATGGTCACTATATGGTCTATATCATTCTTGTTTTTGTTGCCAAATCAAGATAGAGACAAAGTTCAAATAATATCTGTTTAAGACAAAGCAGCATAGACAGAATATAAGTGTGGGAAACTACACATCAATAACAACACTTGTAATGTGCATGGCATGATAACATAACTGTTTATTCAATTGAAACTGAAATCAACATAGAGCAAGTTACAACAACAAACTAGTTAAAGAAATAGGTTTAAAACATACTTGTTGCACCATTGGAGTTTCAATTCCATCCTTCCAATTTTAAAATAGTTGGTATGAGTAAATACAGTGATGAAAGATCAAAGGAGTATGAACCATAGCTACAGAACTTGATCTCAGAACAATTCTTATTCTGCTTTAAACATTGTGTTGGGGTTCGGAGTGTTGGTCCTCTTGCTTTCAACACTGTAATTGCCTTACTAACTGCTCGTGTTTGGGTGATCTGTGGTGGAGACAGTGTTGTGTCAACTTGAACTGGGTTACTATCTGCTGGGGTTGGGGTTAGAAGGGGTGTAGCTAGTTCTCTGTCTAGCTTGGTAGGGGTACAATCTGTGAGAGTCTGGGTTATGTGTGGTGGGGCTGGTTCTTTGTCAAGTACAACCGTGGTTCTATCTGCATCGACTAGTAGCACTATCTTTTCTAAAGACTGTGTTGTTACTCCCTTAGATACTACCATCACCCTCTCCAATTCAAATGGGTGATAAACAATAAAATTAGTTGAATGTACAGACGTTGTATGATAGACAGGTGCAATGGATAGTGGGGAATAATAGAGGGAATAATTCACATTTATGTTGTCTAACCAAACAGGATAGCATGACACAATTTCACATATATGATGGCTAACTAAACAGGATAGTATGGCACACTTTCACATATATGATGGCTAACTAAACAGGATGGAAGGACATAGTTCAAAACATAATGACTATGTAAACAAGATGACATGATATACCTATATAATTTGTTTATTAAATAGGTTGGCATGCCATAATTCACATATATGCCGCCTATGGAAGCATGATAGCATGATATAATTCACGGATAGAATAACATAATTCAAAATATGATGACTGCAAACACTAAACATGATGAGATGATATAACTATATGATGTCTTTATTAAATGGGTTGGCATGCCATAATTCAGATAGATGTTGTCAATGTTAGCATGATGGCATGATATAATTCAAATATATGATTTATATAGTAAGAAAGTAAGCAGATGGCAATCACATATATGATGTTAAAACTAAGCAATGCAAGATAACATATGCATGATATGAGTAATATAACCCTGCCAAGTTTGAGCATAGACCTCAGGGGGAAAATAGGACTGTCCATCTATCTCCAAATCCTCCTCTAAGGAGCTATTTGTAACTAGCAAGATGTCTGCTTCAGGAGGTAGCATTGTCTTCTCTAAAGACCTTGTTTTCACTCCAGATACTTCCATCACCGCTTCAAATGGATGATGCACCGGAAGAGTAGTTGAATATACAAACGTTGTCCACAAATGGAATACGTAATACAAAAAAAGGATAGCATGCTATAATTCACATATGATGATTGGCTAAACAGCATGGCATTGCATAATTCACACATATAATGCCTTGCAACATGATAGCATTGCATAATTCACGTATATAATGTCTTGCAACAAGATGGCATTGCATAATTCACATATATGGTAATTAGAAACTAAACAGGTGGCATTCACACAAATCATGTCTAAACTAAGCAAATGCCATAGCAATGCAAGACACCATACGCACGATTTGAGCAACATAACCCTGCCTAGATAGAGCATACACCACGGGGGGAGGGCGGGCTAGGACTCGTCATCTGTCTCTGAATCCTTCTTTGAGGAGCTATCTGTAACCAACGAGATATGTGCTTCGCCAGATAGCATAGCCTGCTCTGAAGACCTTGTTTTCCTCCAAAATTTTCCATCACCATGTCAAATGGCTGATGCACACAGAGAGTAGTTGAATGTACTAACATTGTTGACAAATGTAATACGTAATGGAAAAAGGATGGAATGATATAATTCACAAATAAGATGACTGGCTAAGCAGGATGGCATTGCAAAATTCACATATATGATGCCTGGCTAAACAAGATGGCGTTACATAATTCACATATACGATAAAGAAACTAAGCAGATGACATATTTGATGTATAAAGTAAGCAATGCAGGGCACATATACATGATATGACCAACATTAGCATGCCAAGTTAGAGTGAAGACCTCAGGGGGTAAATAGGAGTGGTTTTCTCCTTCTGAATCCCCCTCAGAATAGTTATCTTCCTCTTGATTACAATCTGAAATGGGCAGAGGGGTCTGCCTTTGCACCCACCATAGGCGACGTCTGCATGATTTTTTTTTGCCACGCAAGGCTCGTCTCTTTTGCTCTACATGTTCAGTTCCATTGTGTACAATAACTGACATGCATAGGAATAAAACATAGAGAGATTATGTAAGGAGTGCATGCAGAAATCCAGAGTGATGGTAGCAACCTGTGAATAGACCCGAAACCAATGATAGCAGGCAGATAATGGCTTCAGTTAAAAATACAAATAATGGCTTCTTTACTGTTTGTTTCCCACCCAACATGAAACTCATAGTAGACACCAGAGATTAACCAGATAGTAGACAAATACTATTGATTGCGGCCCCGATATGTACCCTAGAACCTTTTCAAAACTCAAGTTTGAGCATTAGTTTGGAGTTGACTCAGAGTCTGTGAACAGGACAATAAAGTAGCATGTAATATTAAGCAGTGCATAACGTAAGCAGACACGAAAGAGTGTGACCTCTCTTGCGGACCCTTGTGGTCCTCAAGGACATCTTCTCAGTTTATGATGGTAATGCAGTTGACGTGGCTGCCAGCTGCGGGGAAGAAGACCTGAGGCGGCGAAAGATAGTCTGGAGGGTGGATCCCTGCTGTGGTGGACCCTTCTGTCATTGGAGCAGCTGAGCTGGGGTGGAGGACGGCACAGCAGGAGCTGGACAAACCACACAAGGCTTTCTTTGACTACTATATGTAAGAGATGTAATTCTGTAAGGGCTTGTTTGAATTGGAGGATTCTAAGGGATAGGCAATACACAGTAATAGGATAGGAATGCATGTACAAAGAATTTAAAATCATAGGATTTCTGTCAATCTGGATGTTTGGTTCACAGGAATTGGAAGGTCATAGGAATGCAAAGAAGCATGGTCAAATTAAGTCAAACCATAAGAAAATGTACAGTTATAATGCTATTATGCTACTATCACTTAGTCTTGTTCTTCATGAATAGGAATTTGAAAAGGAGGGCGAAGTGGATATTAAAATTCCTACAGGTTTTCTTTGGAAGAGACACTAAAGGAACAAATCCTGCAGTTTTCCTTTGCTCCATTCCTTTGAACCAAATGCAATAATAGTAGTACCATAGGAAACTTTCCAATTCCTATGTTTTTCCTTCACTTGTCCTTTCAACAACTGGCAATTCTAGTATGCATGCTTGAACTGGCAAAATCCTACACTCCAAAAATGTTTTTGTGCTACTTGTACTACTTTGGACCCAGGCCACTGCCCTACTAACTCAACTCCCAGGCCCATCTACACATGCATAGCTCCAACGCGCAGAAATAAATAATAATGGCTTTCGAGAGAGTCCATCTCGGATAGCTAAGTTGCCTGGTACCTCACTTCTTGACATATAGTACAAGAAACTAATCGTATTTCATGGTAACTAAGTGTGAGTAAAAAAGTGATGCAACAAGTGTACAACCTCTTTGGCGAAGCCATGTCGATCTTAGCATGATCGGGTTGGTCGGTGAAGATGCTCTGGCTGATTTGGCTGTCGGAGGAGGGGAAGAAGATATTACACGTCTGGAGATGGAGCTGGCGGTACTGCTTCGCTATGATGGAGGGTTTCGTTGTTGGAGCAGCTCCGGTGAGTTGTATGATGGCGAGGCCGAAGCAGGACAAGAGAGACAACATTAACCTGAGTGGAATTGTAATAGCATCTCGAATAGATGATGTAAAATACATAACCACAAAGTGCTAGATGTAAAATACATCACCCGCTCACTCTAAACTTAACTGTCGAAACTAAATTTTACTATCGAAACTGAATTTTGCTGTCCAAACTGAATTTTACTGTTGAAACTGAACGCACTAGTAGCAGAAAAGCAGTAGCAGCAGCTGCAGCGCCCGGAGAAGCAACATGTACGAGAGCTGGGGCAGCTAGTCGTGTAGCAGCATCTCGGGTAGCAGCTGCAGGGGCTCGAGCGAGAGCAGGATCTCCTGCTCATGCAACAACAACGAGAGCAGCAGAGCAAGCAAGAGCAAGATCACACTAGGCAGGGGACCGAGAGAAAGAGCAGAGCAGCAGAGCGAGCGAGAGCCAAAGCAGCAGCAGCTCCTACTAATGTGGATGTCATCACCGAGGGAGTCACGCCGTGGAGGAAGTGGCCGGCGATGCCGCCGTAGATGGAGCCGTGCCATGTCGGCTTGGGACCAAGCGCCGGTAGTACCGTGAGGTCAAATCAAGAAGAAAATGCAGCGATTAGTGTAAATTCGGAAGGGACGCCTTTCCCTTCTTGGGCGTTCTAGCCTCCCCCTCCGGGGCGGCTCTCCTCTTCTTCTCCTCCCCAGTACGGGGAGGTAGAGTTTCCTCATGTTTCCCCCCTCCTCCACGGGAGGAATCTGCATCGTCGTCTTCGAACGACGAGGGTATAATGGCCTTGCGCCGGGGACCCTTCCTGGTCCCCTGGGTCGCCCTCTTAGGCCCTTCGGCCTCCTCAGGTGGGGCGGCCCTTTCCTCTTCCTCCTCCCCTTCGGGGGAGGAGTGTGCCTCGTCGTCTTCGGACGTAGCGTCCGGTACAACATTACGCCGGAGACCCTTCCTGGTCCCCGGGGCCTTCTTTTCCGGCGCCTTGTAGGGTGCCGGGACTAGCATCTCCGTCAGGAGAGCATCTACTAGACCTTCTGGCAGTGGAGCCGGACAGTCAATCCGCTTCGCCGTCTCCACATACTCCTGATCAAATACAGACAATGACTTAAGATTCTCCCATAAGTACACTTGGAAAAACTACATCCGGCGATAGTCAGAAAACTCACTGGACGGGGGAGCCGTGTGGTGTGAAGTCCACGGTCCTCGGATGTGGGAGGAGGTATTTTGGAGGCCTTGAACAGCGCCTTCCATGCGTCCTTGTGCGTCATGCTGTAGAGCTCTCGAAGTGTCTGGTGTTCGGCTAGGACGAACTCCTACAGATTAAATGCCCGTCTTTGGCATGGAAGAATCCGGCGGACAAGCATGACTTGGACCACGTTGACAAGCTTGATTTTCTTGTCCTTCATATTCATGATGCAGTTCTGGAGTCCGGTCAGCTCCGCAGGCTCGCCCCAGGCTAGGCCCTTCTTTTCCCAAGAGGTGAGCCGCATGTGAATTCCGGATTAGAATTTGGGGGGCACCGCCCAGTTGGCATCGCATGGCTCGGTGATGTAGAACCACCCCGATTGCCACCCTTTCACGGTCTCCGCGATGGAGCTGTCAAGCCAGGTGACGTTGGGCATCTTGTCCACCATGGCGCCTCCGCACTCCGCTTGCTGGCCTCTCACGATCTTCGGCTTCACGCAGAAGATTCGTAGCCACAAGCCGAAGTGAGGCTTGATGCGGAGGAATGCCTCGCACATGACGATAAACACCGAGATGTTGAGGACGAAATTTGGGGCTAGATCTGGAAATCTAGCCTGTAGTAGAACATGTGCCCGCAGACGAAGGGTTGAAGTGGAAATCCCAGTCCAGGGAAGAAGTGGGCGAGAAACACGACCCTCTCGTGGGGTTTCGGAGTTGGAATGATCTGTCCTGCGTCCAGTAGCCGGTGCGCGATGTCTGCGGCCAAGTATCCGGCCGCCCGGTGCTTCGCAATATGCTCCTCCTTCACGGTGGAGGCCACCCACTTGCCTCCTGCTCTGGACATGTTTGGCTGTGTGGAGGAGGTGTGGAGTAGGGCGCTAGAGCTCGAGGAGGCAAGAATGGATAAGCAAAGGAGGAAGAAGGCGTGGGTGAAAATGGGGAATCCTTATCCCTTTATAGAGGCGACGAGAACGGTGCACCTCCCCACTTTCCCGTTGAGAATCGCTTATTTCCCAAGCGCCACGATTGATGGTGCGGTTGGGTTACCCATACCCGTATTGATGGGAATCCCGTGATAAAGGGACATGATCTCTGCTTTGACAAGACGTGTCGAGGAAGCCGCCTCGCAATGTGCGTTGCGGCTGGTTGTGGGAAAACGGTTTGAATAATGACTCGACCGTAGTGTCATGTCACGTTGTCTAAAGTTGTCAGCAGATTACATTTGTGGAATATCTTTGTACAGTGGTATGTGAAGATCATCTTGCAAATCCGGACACAATTTGGGTGTTCAATAATTACTTTGGAGTATTCGGAGATGGAACCTGCCTTGCAATGCCGAAGACAAACTGCGCGCCGGACTCTTCGTCATTGAAGCCTGGTTGCTACTGAGGGAGTCCTGGATTAGGGGGTATCCAGACAGCCGGACTATGTACTTTGGCCGAACTGTTGGACCATGAAGATACAAGACTCAAGACTTCGTCCCGTGTCCGGATGGGACTCTCCTTTGCGTGGAAGACAAGCTTAGCTATCCGGATATTGTATTTCCTTCTTTGTAACCGACTCCATGTAAACCCTAGCCCCCTATAAACCGGAGGGTTTAGCCCTTAGAGGAAGAATCATAATCATCATAGGCTAGCTTCTAGGGTTTAGCCTCTACGATCTCGTGGTAGATCAACTCTTGTAATACCCATATCATCAATATCAATGAAGCAGGAAGTAGGGTTTTACCTCCATCGAGAGGGCCCGAACCTGGGCAAAACATCGTGTCCCTTGCCTCATGTTACCATTAGCCTTAGATGCATAGATCGGGACCCCCTACCCGAGATCCGCCGGTTTTGACACTGGAAGATGGGGCGAGGTCGCCCGGGCCTGCCGAGCGGAGGGAGCCCTGGCGATCCACTTCGAGTACGATGGCGCGACCACCTTGTTCTTCAAAGTCTTCAACGAGGAGGGCGAGCGGCTGGAATGCTGCCCCGGGGGAGATAGCTCGAGGGACGGCGCAGCGGGTGCTAGTTACGCCGCTGCCCCCTTTAGCGCTTCGTCCAACAGCCGTGACGACTCCTGGGAATCCAGCGACTCTCCTGAGCCCAGTGATTCTCTGGAGTCGAGCGATGACAGCTACGTGCCGCCAAGCTCCCGCCGAGGTTGCAGCGCGGCTGCGGCTGCCGCCCAGCGTCGCCAGCGATACCGTAGGGCCCTGTAATTGTTTCTCCTGCGCGAGATGAAGATCAGCCCCCGTGGGGCTTGTAAGGATAAGGATGTATTTAATAGTATCACTATTTCTTTTGACTTTGTAATGGATGCGCGTATTCCAGTTTGGCTGAGTCCCTCCCTTTTCTCTTCCTAGACAGCGAGGCGCTCTACGCCGACAAGACCCAGTCCCCAGACAGGCTTCAACTGTTGCTAGTATGCCAGGTCGCGATGCTGTGGTCAAGGCTAGGAGGTGAGCGGCCCAAGGTCCGGTAAGAGCTCGTGAGATGCGATGCACACGAGGTCCCCTTTGGCGTGCAAGCAGCTGTATAGAAAATCGAAAAGGGGAGTCGAACCGCCCAAGTGGAACTGCGAGGCGGGGCGTAGGGAGCAAAACCAGTGCTATAGCGAGCCAAGACTTATCTTTTGTTGCCTGAGTCCATCGGAGAGCTGATGCTTCCTGTCGCGCCCATGGTACCGTTAGGTGCGGCCTGTGCTGGCCACCCTCCTGACCCTGTGAGGTGGTGTACGCGAGGCAGGTCGTGAACCAGAGCCCGATCCCCGTGTTTATCCGCGTTGCAGGGACGGACCCGAGCACAAGCGTCGTGCCGATGTGAGTATCGTGCAGTGATGCGAGAATGGCGTTAGTCAGGACATATGAAGGTCGTGAGGCGGAGGTCACGAGGTTACGATCATAGACAAATTCATAGAAATGATTAAATAGTCCTCGTGAATGCAAAACGATACATGCCGTAGGGACGGACCCACACGGCCTGGGGATGATGCAGCCCGAGGGGCACCCCCAAACTGAATGAACTAGGGAGATGTCACCTGGTACCGTTGCTGAAGAGTTGTTGAAGTAGTCAAAAAACGCGCGCTGCTAAAGCCGTTCCTCATGAGCCACTCCGGTGCCTAGCCTCGGGAGACTCGGGAGGACCGGAAGGCTCCTGAAGGTGCTCCTCCATCTCCGCCAGGAGCGCCTGGTGCCTAGCCTTGCAGGCCGTCTGAGCATCCCTCATGCAACGCTAGAACGCCTCAGCCGCGCCCGCCAGGCCAAAAGGCATGCAGACGTAGCTGTGAGGCGGACCCTCGCATCAACCGACTAGAGACGGCCACATGAGCTGCCGAGACACGGCCCTGTTGAGCCCAGCGATGTTGATGTAGACGTGGAACTCCTTACCCTCGCCAGGGCAGTGAGCTGCGCCATGTGGCAGGCGATGATAGCCTTGCAGAACCCTTCCTTCCTGAATCTCCTCGATTGCCTTGCCGATGAACTCTTGAATGCCTGGTGCCACTCGGTTGCTGCCTTCTCCTGGGAAGCGTGCTCTGAAGAGCGCCTCCACATGGTGCCCGAGCGCCACTCTCGTGACATTGGCTAGGTCTGAGGCCCTCCAAAGGAGAGATCCCGAGCCCAGCATGAGAGGGGCATCGGGCGCGCCTTCCTATGCGATGGGTGAAGGTGCCGCATCCGGAGACGCGAGGCTCAACGCTCCATCCTCGAGTGATGCTCCCTCACAAGACCCCTGGCCCAGCTACAACTTCTTTGTCTTGGTGGCAACCTCAGGAGGGAGGGCGCCGTCTTCGCCTTCTGGGTTCTCAACTGCTGCAACCTGAAAGGCGCGCTCGAGGGAGCACACTGCATCCTTCTCTTGGCAGGTGACCGTGATGATGCCGCCGCTTCTTGGCATCTTGAGAATGTTGTAGCCGTGGTGTGTGGCCGCCATGAACTTGGCCAGTGCTGGGTACCCTCTGATGACGTTGTAGGGCAGGCGAATGTCGGCAACGTCGAAGTCGATGAGCTCGGTGCAGTAGTTGTTGCGCTCGCAGGGAGGCGAACTTGCCCGATCGGGTGTGTCGATCCGTCGGTCACTCCTGAGAATGGCTTGGTGGGGTGCAGCTGGTAGTATGACACCTGAAGCCTGTCGAACGTCTGAACAAAAAGAACATTAAGCCCTGCTCCGCCATCGATGAGAGTCTTGGTGACAGTAACATTGCTGATGACGAGGGAGCAGAGCATGGGGAGTGCGCCTGCGATGGTTGCGCACTTGAGCCGGTCCGAGGAGTCGAAGGTGATGGTGCACTTGGACCACTTGAGAGGGCGAATCGCTTCGGGTTTTGGGAGCACTGCATTCACCTCACGTGCAAACTGCTTGAAGACATGGTGGGAAGCTAGGGCCTGTGAGCCACCCAAGATGCAGGCAATGGCCCGAGGCTCCTGCAAGCCCCCAGCCCCCTCGTCCTGGTGATGATCTTCGTTCCATCTTGGCGGTGGAGGTAGAGAAGGCAAAGCCCCATTTCCCTGAGGGCGGTCCTCACGAGGCTGATCCCTCTAGTTGCCCTCGCGAGGCTGGTCCTGCCAGCGGTCCTCACGAGGCTGGTCGCGCCACTCCTAGTGGCGGTCGCGTCCGTCCCAGCGCCCTCCACCTCAGCCACCTCCGCGACCGTAGCCCCGATTGTTGCGCTCGAGGCGTCGACCAAGGCGCACATCACGGAGATCCCTGAGCTCCTGGCAGTCGCTGGTGTTGTGGCTGTAGACGTTGTGGAAGGCGCAGAATGGCCGCTTGCCCTTGGACGACTTGGGGTGGTCGCAACCACGCTTGTTTTCTGGCTCGGCCGCAAGCACGGCTGGCCCCTTGCGCGTCGTGTCCTTGGCCTTGGTCTTCTTGTCTGCTAGATCAGTATCAGGGAGCTCGAGGAGGGAGAGGCGTCCCTCCTCAGCCCTTGCACACTTGTTCGCCATGTTGAACATCTCCAGAGCGGTGCAGAGGTCCTCGTGGATTGCCAGCTCCTCCTTCATCTTGACGTCGCAGACGCCATCAGTGAATGAGGAGATGATGGCCTCGTCAGACACCTTGGGAATTTTGACGCAAATGTTGTTGAAGCGCTGGATATACTTATGCAGGGTCTCTCCAGGCTGCTGCTTGACGTGGCGCAGGTTGCCCGCGGCCGGCGGACGGTCGCGAGTGCCCTGGAACTTGGCGATGAAGCAACTGCGTATCTCCTCCCAAGAAGAAACCGACCCCTCGGTCAGGTTCAGGAGCCAAGAACACGCGCCATCCTTGAGGGCCATCGGGAACCAGTTTGCCATGATCTTCTCGTCGCCGTTGGCCGCCTCGATGCTCAGCTCGTAGAGCTATAGGAACTCGGCGGGGTCTGCGGTGCCGTCGTAGCGTGGAGGCAGGTCAGGCTTGAACTTGCTCGGCTAGACGAAATTCCGGAGCTCTATAGTGAACGCACGACATCGCACCGTGGCCACCGGAGGTCGTCGAGGGGGTGGAACGTAGTCCTGGTGCACGCGCACCACCATCTCCTGTGGCGGCACACGAGCCTGGTGCTGGGGCGCTAGAAGTACGCATGCTTCTCCTTGGGGACGTTGCACCACCTGGCAGCTCACGTCATCTCGAGCCGGCGCCGGGCGCTGCGGGTTGCGCCATGGAGCCATACGCCTTGGCTCGACGATGGCGCCCCGGGCCGGAGGTGGAGAAGGAGCCCCGTGTGTGATGTCGCCCGTTGCGGGTGGTTGCTGAGGAAGTGAGCGAGCCGGCCCGTCAGAGCCCCCGTGCACGACGCTGATGAGCTCGGCGATCTGCTCGAGCCACTCCTCGTAGAGATCACCCACCGGACGGTAGCGAAGAAGCTCCTGCGCCATGAGCAGAGCAGCCTGCGCGTCCACCTAGCCGCAGCGCGCATGGGATGATGAAGTTGCTGGGGTCAGCGACGGAGTAGCGGTGCGGCCGTCACAGCGCACTGACGGGTGCAGCGATGAATCTTGCTGCTTGTAGCAGGCAGGGCCCGTGGCGGCGTTGGCCATCGGAGAAGGAGGGCGGCGGGCACATCCGTGACCCGCCAGAGCCGTCTGAGCGACGCGGGCGGCGACTGCAGCCTGACGCTCGGCGCGAGCCCTGCGCGCGTTGGCCATGGAGGTGTCAGAATAGTGCCGGATCGAACAACGGAAGAGAGGATCCGACGCACCCCTACCTGGCGCGCCGAATGTCGGATTTAGGGATCCGGCAACCCTTGAGAGGTTCGAACTCTGGGGTGCGTGCAGAGATCTCAAACTACCCAGCGTGCCTACCCGCGATCCTCCTAGCCTAGCACGTCGAGATCAAAGGGACACAAAGACACAGAGGTTTATACTGGTTCAGGCCACCGTTCTGGTGTAATACCCTAATCCAGTGTGGTGTGGTGGATTGCCTCGAGGTGCTATGGGTGATCTAGTACAAAGGATGAACAAGCCTCATGAGGTGAGGTGTTCTTGAGCTAGTGTGGTGCTCTACTTGTTCTGATTTCCGTCCCTCCGTCTGGTGGTGGCTAGTCCTATATATAGTGGCCTTGGTCCTCTTCACAAATATGAGCGGGAAGGGATTCCACAACGGCGGGAATTGAAAGGGGACAAGTAGTACAGTCTATCCTGACAAAAGTAGTCTTCGCCTGCGAAAAGCCTCTGGTCGTGACGCTGCGATGGGCTCTGTGGTGACCTCCATCCTGCCGTCCTAGCGGTCTTGGTCTTGTTGCACCAGAGTGGAAACCTTTGGCTGATTCCTCGGGACTCCGCGCCTGTGGCATGCCTCCCTTGCACCAAAGAGGAAACCTGCGCTCTGCACCTGCCTGGCGCCCGCCTGGCCTTGGTCGTCATGGCTCATGTCAGCTGAGCCTCATGAGGTAGCTGCATAGAACTCTCCTCCCTCATGAGCCGTCCTAAGGAGGCCAACTCCTTCGGGGGTCTTGGTGTCGTCCGCCTCACAAGGCTTGGCCCCTCGCGAGGGTCTTGCGGTATTGGTGTTGATGCTGGGCCGTACTAGGATGTCGATGAAGCCACGTGGTGGGCTGCAGGCAGGCAGGACTGGATACCCCCAAGTCCAGGACGCCGACACTATGGTTGCCAAGTCAGCGAAGTTTGATACGTGACAACGGTTGATTGCTGTCACGACCGGTTTTTCAATAGAAATATTTATTGAGAGACCGATCTTTTGATGTCCAGTGTGAGGAAAATCCTCCTCGTTGGTAGACAAAACTTTGATACAATAAGCCAGTAGCATTAATATATTACAGGGGTTGAACTGAAGTCGCTCAACAATTATTACAAGAACGCCAATAATTATACATATGGCGGATATGGCACAATGGTGGGGTGGCAATACTACTGACTCGAGATAAAAGTGGTTGGTGGAGTAACACAGTGGAGTGGGTAGCAATACTACTACACTGGTGGCTCATCGATCTCTTTCACACTCCTGGAGCCGGACCCAGTAATCCGCCGCAGTACCTGGAGGCAAACCGGATCGAGGCACCAGGGCCAGGAGCGACGGTCTAGCCCCGCCTGATGGAACCTCCTCAACAGAACATTGTGGTCCCTCCGCCGGTCCAGACGCCCCCGGGTCATTATTCGAATCCTATGGACAACCTTGTTGCAGCCGCCGCGCGATTAGAGGCTATCCCGGTCGAAGTGGACTCTCCGCAAGCGATAGAGACGCGCCGGGTTAAGGAGCTTCTCCGGACTGCACTGATTCAGCAGGAAGCATATTCATACAGCCGTGATCGGATTCACTCTAGGCCCCGTCCAAGCCGGAGCTATAGCAGGCGCATGGATGAACCGGCCATATCAAGCAATGCGCGAGGCCGTGAAGCGGCCCGTGGCAATAACCCGGCAGGTGGTGTTCGCGATGCTCAGGATGTGGTGGACCGGGCCCGGGCATGAAGGGAGGCCGAGTTAGCAGCACAGGATGATGCGGGTCAACTTACACCGGTTCGCCCTACCACCTTCACCGGACCAGGAGTCGCATCCGCTTTGGGTGTGCCTTGTTTAATCCCCGCTTTACGCAATGTGCGCCTGCCCAAAGATTTCAAGGGTCCACGCAAGGTGCCGAATTACACCGCTGATTTATCCCCTGAAGCGTGGGTAGAGAGTTATGAGATGGCCATGGAGATGCTAGACGTGGATGAGACCGCGTGTGCAAAATACTTCACCATGATGCTTGAAGGCACGGCTCGTACTTGGTTGAAGAGCCTACCGCCCAATTCTATCAGCTCATGGGCCCAGTTGCGGGCCCGGTTTATCCAAAATTTTAAGGATACATGTAGGCAGCCCAAGTCCATAGTAGACCTGGCGGCTTGTGTCCAGGAGGAAGGAGAATCAATGACCCATTGGGTGCGCCGCGTTTCAGAAATTTTGCACTCGTCTGACAGGATTAATGCTGACTCTGCGATCTTAACTCTGGAACGCAACTGCCGGTTTGAGGCTTTAAAATTGAAATTGGGACGCATGAAGCGGTTCTGTAATGACATGGGAACCCTCATGGCCGCTTTAGTGAAGTATGCTGATTCGGACAGTACCAAGGATCCCGAGACTAATGATGATGAAGCAGGGAAGGGAAGGAAGAATAGCAACTCCAAACAGCAGCAGTACAAACCGGCGGGTCATGGAAACGGAGGCAAGCGCAAGGTGGATGGCAGCATGGACTTTGTGGCCAACACTAATGCGCAGGACAGGGGGAGCGGCGCAGAGGTAAAGCGGCAAATCATAATGGGGCTCCCAATCCTAACGCAAGCCGTTTGAATTATTTGTTGAATCAGCCTTGCCCGAAGCACGGGACGAAGGAGGCACCGGCTAACCATCTTTGGAAGGATTGTTATATTATGCAGGAGTTTAAAAACTCTAATGCCTTCCGGTATTTCCACGGGTCAGGTGGCGGTTCAGGATCCGGTTTTCATGGGCCGGGTCATGATGGAGCTTCCAGTTCAGGTCTCAATCAGGGCGGTCACAATCACCAGAATAATCAGAATGGCCAGCAGCAGCAGCAGCAGCAGTCGGGTTATTAGAGCCAGCCAAAACAGTTGAACAATGGGCAATATCATGTTTTCACAACTAGCTTGGATAAACGCGACCGAAAACTCCACAAGCGAGCGGTGAATTCTGTTGTACCGGCCGTACCACGTTACTTGCGCTGGTCGGAGCAGCCTATCGTGTGGAGCAGAGAGGATCACCCGCCCCGGGTTGATAATCCGGGCCAGCTAGCATTAGTGGTAGACCCTCAGGTGGGGGGTTATAAATTCACCAAGGTACTCATGGATGGAGGAAGCAGTATTAACATACTATACTATGAGACATTCCGCCGCATGGGTCTAACAGACAAGGATCTCAGACCGTCTAATACGGTGTTCCATGGTGTAGTACCAGGCAAATCTGCATATCCTGTTGGTAAGATAGCCCTAGATGTGGCTTTTGGAGACGAGCACGATTCCCGGTCGGAAAAACTAACCTTTGAGGTGGTGAAGATCCGGAGCCCGTATCACGCCTTGTTTGGGCGGCCGGCTTATGCCAAGTTCATGGCGCGGCCTTGTTATATCTACTTGCATCTCAAGATGCCGGGTTACAAGGGGACGATAACGGTTCATGGGAGCCGTAGGGTCGCTTTGGAATGTGAGGAAGGTGATGCGGCTTATGCAGAGTCGGTCTGTGCCACGGAGGAGTTGAAATACTATAAGGACAATGTTGATCCGGCAGATATGACTCCTTTAAAGAAGCCAACTACAGAGCATGATTCGGATCTGAAGTTTAAATCGGCAGCTGAGACCAAGCTTGTTGACTTCGTGCCCAGCGATTCGTCCAAGCAGTTCACTGTCAGTGCCAATCTGGATCCCAAATAGGAAAGCGCGCTCATCGAGTTCATCCGTGAGAATTGGGACATCTTTGCATGGAAATCGTCCGACATGCCAGGTGTACCGAGGGAACTCGCTGAGCACACTCTTAATGTGGATCCTAAGTATAAACCGGTGAAACAATTCCTCCGCCGGTTTAACGAAGAAAGGCGCAAAGCCATTGGAGAGGAAGTAGCCAGGCTTTTGGCAGCTGGCTTTATCATTGAGGTATTCCATCCAGAGTGGCTTGCTAATCCGGTGCTGGTTCTTAAGAAAAACGGCACTTAGCGTATGTGTGTGGATTACACAGATCTTAACAGGGCCTGTCCAGCAGATGCTTTTTCCCTCCCCCGCATTGACCAGATCATTGATGCCACGGCGGGTTGTGAGCGTTTGAGTTTTTTGGATGCATACTCTGGATATCATCAGATCAAAATGGCGGTTAAGGACCAGGAGAAAACAGCGTTTATCACTCCCTTTGGAGCCTTCTGCTATGTATCTATGCCCTTCGGGCTCAAGAGTGCCCAAGCCACCTATCAACGGTGTGTACAGAATTGCCTGCATAAACAGATCGGCCGCAATGTGCACGCCTATGTGGATGATATTGTAGTGAAGTCAAGGTAGAAGGAGACGCTGGTGGATGATTTGAAGGAGACCTTTGACAATTTGCGAGTTTACAAGATGATGCTTAATCCGGCCAAGTGTGTCTTTGGTGTTCCGGCAGGCAAGTTACTGGGTTTCCTGGTGTCTAACAGAGGAATTGAGGCTAATCCGGAGAAGATTACAGCTATTACCTCCCTGGCTAAACCGAAGTGTATCAACGATGTTCAGCGTTTGGCGGGCCGAATCGCTGCACTAAGCCGGTTTATCAGCCGCCTCGGAGAGAAGGCCATCCCTTTGTACCAAATGCTGAGGAAGACAGACAATTTCGTCTGGAGTCCGGCTGCTGATGAAGCATTTGAGGACTTGAAGCGGCAGTTAGCCAATCCGCCTGTTCTTGCAGCTCCGGTTGACAAGGAGCCACTGTTATTATACGTAGCAGCCAATGCTCGGGCAGTTAGCGTGGCTATTGTGGTGGAACGCAAGGAGGCAGGCAAGGAATATCCGATTCAGCGGCCGGTTTATTATATCAGCGAGGTGCTTATTGAATCCAAGCAAAGGTATCCGCATTGGCAGAAGCTGGTCTATGGTGTCTTCATGGCCAGCCGGAAGTTGAAGCAGTATTTTCAAGGGCACCCCATCACAGTGGTCAGTTCAGCTCCCTTGGGTGATATCATACAGAACCGGGAGGCGACTGGCCGGATTGCCAAGTGGGCTATAGAGCTTGGCCCACACGGACTGAAGTACGTACCTCGGACGGCGGTGAAGTCTCAAGCACTTGTTGAATTCATCAATGACTGGACGGAGTTACAAGCGCCAGAGGAGAAGCCGGATCACACATATTGGACTATTCATTTTGATGGATCCAGGCAATTGGAAGGCTCAGGGGCTGGAGTCGTATTAACTTCCCCACGAGGTGATAAGTTTTGTTATGTTCTCCGCTTAATGTTCCTTTGTACTAATAATGTAGCTGAGTACGAAGCCTTGCTCCATGGTCTCCGGATGGCTAAAGAGATGAACTTAAGCCAGGTTAAGTGCTTCAGTGACTCGGACCTCGTGGCTCAACAGGTGTCTTGCACTTGGGATTCTAAGGACCCGCTCATGGCTGCATATCGTCGGGAAGTGGACAATATTGCGGGTTGCTTCAAGGGTTATCAAGTGGATCATGTGGACCGTCGGAAGAATGAAGCGGCGGACGCTTTAAGCCGCTTGGGTTCTCAGCGCAAACCGGTCCCGCCTAATGTCTTTCTGGACGTGTTGCACAATCCGTCAGTCCAGCTCCCAGGTGAAGCAGATTTGGCTATTCCTGATCCGGAGGCTCAATTGGTGGCAGCATTACATGCTATTCCGGATTGGACAGTTCCTTATCTTGCATACATGAACCGGGGGGAGTTGCCAGAGGATGAAATTCTAGCCAGGCAGATAGTCCGGCGATCCAAGTCTATGACGATTCTCAATGGTGAATTGCATCATTGCAGTGTATCAGGGGCGTTTCAACGTTGTGTTTCTCCTGAGGAAGGCTGTGAAATCTTAAGAGAAATCCATGAAGGGGATTGTGGACACCACGCCGGTTCAAAGTCTCTGGTAGCAAAGGCGTTTTGTCACGGGTTTTACTGGTTGACAGTGCATGCTGATGCGGAGGACTTGGTTAAACGGTGCGATGGATGTCAGAAATTTTCAAGGCGTGCTCATGTGCCGGCTCAAGAATTGAGGATGATTCCAATAACGTGGCCGTTTGCAACTTGGGGGCTGGATATGGTCGGACCTTTTAAAAGATCCAAGGATAAGAAAACCCACCTTTTGGTGGCAGTTGACAAATTTACCAAGTGGGTTGAAGCGGAGCCTGTCAGCAAGTGTGATGCAGCAACAGCGGTGCAGTTCATCAAAAAGGTGATTTTCCGGTTTGGTTTTCCACACAGTATCATTACTGACAATGGTACCAATTTATCCAAGGGCGCTATGAAGGAGTTTTGTGAACGTGAGCACATCCGACTTGACGTGTCGTCAGTGGCACACCCCCAGTCCAATGGACAGGCAGAACAAGCTAATCAAGAAATCTTGCGAGGCATCAAACCCCGGCTTATGGTCCCATTGCAAAGAACACCAGGGTGTTGGGTTGAAGAGCTACCATCTGTGCTATGGAGTATCAATACTACGCCAAACCGATCCACAGGATACACACCATTTTTCATGGTCTACGGAGCAGAGGCAGTTCTCCCTAGTGATATCCGGCACGATTCGCCTCGTGTGGCAGCTTATGTTGAAGCGGACAATGAGACAGCACGGCAAGACGCTTTGGACCTATTGGACGAGGAGCGTGATATAGCGGCTGCCCGTTCGGCGATTTACCAACAAGATCTTCGTCGCTATCACAGTCGCCGGGTTAAAACCAGAACTTTTCAAGAAGGAGATTTGGTGCTTCGACTCATCCAAGACCAGACAGATATGCACAAGTTATCCCCACCTTGGGAGGGACCTTTCGTGGTCAGCAAGAATCTACACAACGGGTCGTACTATCTGATTGATATTCGAGAGCATCAAGACTCACGCACATCAAAGGAGGAGACCAACAGGCCGTGGAACATAGCTCATCTTCGGCCTTACTATACTTGAGCCATCGGCTCTATCTATGTACATATCATGACAGTGTATATATTATCTTTGATATAATAAAACCGGAGCCTCAGCTAAAGCGGGGTCTCTGTCTTTTCATGCGTGGTTACATGGAGTGGCTCTGTTTTTTAAAGCGGCCTCCGGTTTACCCCTTTACATTTGCTTTTTATATATCACTTGGGGCCTTGGTCGTGTCCAAACCAACGCGACACCTTTTGATAGGCGACAGCCACCAGATCACTTGGGGACATGGTCAAGTCTGAACCAGTCACGCCTCTTGATCGGCCTAAGGCCACGAGATCACTTGGGGGCTTGGTCGAACCTGAACCATTGCCACGCCTCTTGATTTGGCATATATGCCACGAATCATTTGGGGACCTGGCTGACTTGAATCATTGTCACTCCTATTGGGGGCTTGGTCCTGTCCGACCATGGTAACACCATCTGATCAGCTCAGTATAGCATATTTTTTGCAAACGGTTTTTCTCATTGCCTTTGCTTCCATGTTATTTTCATGGCTTGTTTGTTCTTTGTTTTTGTTGGATTTCTTTTATGACAACAAACACCTTTTTCCGGTTCAGCCGATGGATTTGATTCCCCTTTAATCCGGAGAAATATGCCCAGTTTACCTTTTCCTGTTAACATAATGGAGTAACAAGGGGGCTTGTATTGATTCAGTACGGTTTATACGGGAGCTGTTTTCTCCCCCCTTATTGACGGTAATGGTTTATAAAACCTCCGCTTCAAGCTTGGCTAAGCCAGCTTCATGCCCAGACACGGCAGGTATTTTGTATCACCTATTTGCTACATTACTGATACACATATCAAGATCATAAACCGGATGGCGGTATAACCGCCACCGAAGTTCAAATTTTTCTGAATGCAGGAAATATGAATTGAAGTTTTTCCAACAAAAGCTTCAGTACTTATGCACGAAGGCATATTCAAGGCAGAAGTATTAACTATCCTATTACAAGGCAACACGGTGCCCAAATAAGATCATTATTATTTTGGAAAGATTCCAAAGACAGCTATACAAACCGGCTCCCGGTTTAGGCCTGCTCCTCGTCATCATCCACTTCAGCTTCTTCGTCTCTACCCATTGGCTGGAAATCAACAGTGGTCTAGTCGATTCCCATTAAAGCTTGGAAAACAGCCTCTTCATGGATCAGGGAAGACGGTTCAATATCAGGAGCGTAAGTGTGCTTACGGATTGGAGGGATCAGATTCTCCGCTTCAAGAGTCGGGGCAGGCACTCGCTTGTTCTGATCATTGTATTGTGGTTGATAATGCGTCAAGTCTGCCTCTTCAGCTAGCTGACAAGCCAAAGGGTGCACTACACAGTTTATTGCCCTTAAATCCTCTTTGTTGAATTCAGAGCCATCTTCCTTCAGGCTGGGATAGCCTTGAGCTGCTTCCACAGGGTCGAAATCTGGCACCCATGCCTTTGCCCGGATCAAGGCGTTAATAGCTCCGGTTCGAGCAGCGGATTTTTTCAGCTCCTCGATCCGGGCCGGAAGCATCGACAACCTGTTAAGAGTGTCCTGGATTTAGGAAGGTGTCGGGTTGTTATGAGAGGCTGTGGTGATGATCCGCTGGGCTCCGGTATATAATTGTTCCACTAAGGTGTAGGCAGCCTTCAGTTTCTTCTGCACATCGTTTCCTAAGTGCCCGATGCGTGTGCCTACAACAATATAGGGACGGTCTCAAACCGGATTTACGCTACAGCAGGTTCAAATTATCACAAAAGTTAAAAGGAGCTTACCAAAGATCGCAGCAGTCATGGAGTGTATTTGCCGCTTTACGGCCGTCAGTTCATCCACCACCGGTTTAAGGGCAGCTTCAGCATTTTCCGCTCTTTTGGTTAAAGCGGCCTTCTCAGTGGCCCAATCAGCCTGCTCTTTCTTAATCCTTCCTTTAGCTGTTCAGCGGTGCTCAAGGCGCTGGTTAATTCTTCCTTTGCCTTGTCTGTTTCAGCTTGTTGAGTTTTCAAGGCCTCCTGCAAATCGGCAATCCGGTCCTCCTTGATTCTCACCTCAGCCTGCATACAGACAGCGTTTAGCTTTACACAAGCGGTCCCAGAAATTGAAGTATCAACCACATAACACAGTTATATGCCTGATACTTGGGGGCTAATGCACCTTCAATTTTTATATATTACTAGATTGCAAAGTCCCAAGCTCAATACAGGTATTCAACTTGGCACTTGGGGGCTAATGGCTATTTGATCAAATTATGTTCTAAGGGTAGTTTTCTGTCGGAGCCCCGGTTTAATTATGCTAAGTTAAACCGGCCCTTGGGGGCTATATCGATGGATTTCAAAAGTGTTGAGGATCATATTCAAGTCCCGGTTTGACCAAGGTTACAAACCGGCCCTTGGGGGCTAGAAGGATGGATACAATGGCAGCAAGAAAAGAAGTAAGTTACCTCAAATTTATCCCTCATCATCTTGACCAGGCCAGCTTCACAGTCACGGCTAGTGTAAAGCCGGTTTAAATAGCCGGAATGAAGATCTTGGGCACTCAGAGCAGCATATGTTTCCAGTTCAATATCCCATTTCCCTTTGTTCAGAGCGAAAAAATCTTCTTTTACGGTATGCTTGGTTAAGGTGACAGGATTCCCAGGTTCAAAGCGGCCTACACCGGTAATCACAACATCATCATCTTTGGACTCACCGGTTTGTGTTGGTGCGGTCGGTCTGTCAGCAGGAGTGTGGGATTTCTCAATCCGGACGGAGCTGGCAGGCGGGTCAGCAGAGACTGAAGTGTTAATAGGCCCTTCTTCGGGAATAACATTGTCTTGCAAAGGAGGATTATTGGGAATATCCTTAGGAGCAAATGTTTCAAGATCTGGCGCTTTGTCATGTTCTGGGGCTACATCTTCTTCAGCCGCTTTATCCAGGCGGGCCTTCTTGCTTGGTTTCGGTTTGGCCCTGAAAGAAAAACAAAGAGTCAAGGAAATGCATAAGCCATTACACAGTATACCGGAAGCATATTTTCAGTTTAGCTTACCCAGCAACTATTTTCAATGGTGGTAGCTGAGTGGCTGACGATTCACCAGAAGATGAATGAGAAGTGACCTGATAATCGGAGTCGGATGGATTAAGAGGTTGACAGAAGAAACCCGCTTTAGGATTTAAATCAATAAAAAGGTCGGAGACCTCGGAGCGGCGTTTTCGAACCGGGCTGTTCGGTAAACCAGCAGAGGTAACTACCTGGCCACTGTGCCGGGTTGTGCGGCGAGCTTCATGTTGCTGGGTCTTCATAAGAAATTTGGGATCCAAATAAGCAAGAGGATGAGAAAATTTAACTTTCCGGTTTGCCTGGCGAAATTTTGGCAAAGGCAAGATTTCTGAATCGGAAGAGAGAATAGTTACCTCAACGAATCCCGCATTGCTGGCTTCAGCGTCGTCCTGACAAGCATCATCATCAATAAGGCGTGTAAAAAGTAAGCCAAGTGAATCAAGTTCTACCTCAAGGTCCGGGTTACCCACATCATCATCAATAGCTGGATCAGATGAAGCGGTGGTTTTTCTCTTATGAGCTGGCTTCTTGATAACCTTGGTTTTGGGCCGGGTTGACCGCCCTGCCTTCTCCGTTTTATCTTGTGGAAGTTTCTTGCTCCAAAACGGATTATCACCCTGGATCAGCAGTAATTAAATGTCAGACAGATAAAGCAGTAACAGGTTCAACAATAGAGCAACTAAAATCTTACCGCTGGCGGTTTGTTGGTGGTGCAGTAAGGAAGCAGACCGGTTTGAGCACAGAGGTCCTCCGGTTCATTCAACATCTTCTTTACAGAATCTGTGACTTCATGGTCGGAGAGTTGGATTTTAATGTGTCGGAGTGGGTCATTGACACTACCAGTATACTTGCACATCAAACTGGAGCGCCGACTCGGGGGCAGTATGCTCCATGATATCCAACGGCGTGCAAGGTCTATTCCTGTTAAACCGTTGGCCATAAAGGCTCGGAGCTTGGACAGTTGTGGAGCATATTTAATTCTCTCCTTGGCGCTTAGTCTTTGTGGAAAAGGGTGAGTGTTGCTGAGCCGTTCCGGACGGAAGCCAGGCAAGGGATTTTCATTGTCAGGGGAGGTATCCTTGCAATAAAACCAAGTTGCATTCCACTCCTTGGGGTGAGTATGGAGTTTGACATGGGGATAGGTGATCTCCTTCCTCTTCTGAATGGCCATACCGCCCAATTCTGTATTGGGGCCGTCGGTAAATTCAGTGCGACGGTTTAAATGGAAGAGGTCTCTAAACAACTCAACTGAAGGCTCCTCTTGAAGATATACCTCAGAGAGTACTTGAAAGTGACATAGATTGGTGACAGAATTGGGGCCAATATCCTGTGGACGGAGCTGAAAATTGGCTAACACATCCCGATAAAATTTAGAACCGGGAGGTTTGAAGCCCCGGGCCAAGTGATCTGCGAAGACCACAACCTCTCCTTCCTGGGGTGTGGGAGGACATTCATCTCCAGGAACCCTCCAGTGGATCGTATCTTTACTGTCTAAAGCGCCGATCAGGACTAGATCGTCCAACTGTGATTCTGTGACGCGAGAGGGAACCCAATTGCACTCATACACTTGTTTGGCCATGGCGAGATCTACAAGAAATAGGTGATCCGGTTCAAGAACACGCTGGATAAAAGAAGGTGTTGATCTAAACTACGATAAACTGGAGGAAGTATCTATAAACCGGTCTTCTACAATGCGGCATCACATGGATTCTGGCGGTTCAACCAGGGGACTAATGGTGTATACTGGTTTAGTAACTTTTTTCTATGGTAAGTTAAACCGCCTGACCTAAGCATCGAAAGCAATTGAAGCTATGGACGACTAGGTATGCAGAAACAGGTTTCACAAGATCTCATTACAGCCGCGGATCTACAGCGAGCTCACAAAAACAGAAAATATTCCGAAGAATAAGGCAGAACAGAAGGGAACCATTGAGTGGGTATGTGTGTGAGATCTATGGACTTAGATCAGAAACTACAGGCGGATGCTTAGAGATTACTACTAAACAAAGCAGGGGATCACAGATTCATTCAAGGTCAGAAAACAGATATGAGCACGCGACGAACATAGCACGAACATGGAACCCTAAGAACAGATCTAGGTCAAAAAGAGGAGAAAGCTTACCGGGAATGGAGAAGATGCGGAAAGATGCCGCAATGCTCTGGTACGTTCAGGTCGATGCAGCGGCCCAAGACGAGGCAGAGGTCGACGGCGGTGGCGGAGCTCCAAGGCCAACGACGCGAGGAAGACGAAGAAGAAGGGACGAAGGGAAAGGAAAGAAATGACCCTTCGGTCTTATTTATAAGGAAGCATAGCTAGGTCAAGTGCGCGGATCCAGAAGCTATTGTTAAAAGAGGGCATTATAAATGAGAAATTTCATGATGACGTCATACCGGTTTACAGCAACCAAAAATGATGACGACATGGTGGTTTACCAATTACCAGAAGATGTCCAAGACACAAGATTTGGTGAAGGATTGACATGAACCAGTTCAAATCAATCTGGGGCCTAATGTTGGGGATATTACCACTAGGCGTAAACCAGCCTACTTGGGCCGGGTTAACTTCATTAGTGGTATAAGCAGATGAAGGCCCAAGGCCTGTAGTCGGTTTAGAACCTGTAGCCGTAAACCGGCCTGATGTATAACTTGTGTTGTAAGTTAGGAATAGAGAGATACCAACTGGGATACGAGTATGAACCGGTTGGGACTCTGGACCGACGGGCGTCACCCGTGTATATAAGGGGACGACCCGGCGGCGGTTCAAGACAGACAACCACAACTCGAGCCTAGGCGAAGCTTGTTTGCTCCTTAGCCATCGAGACTACATCAATTCCATCACAACTAGACGTAGGCTTTTACCTTTATCGAAGGGGCCGAACTAGTATAAAACCCTCGTGTCTTTGTGTCCGCTTTAACCCCTTCAAGTAAACTCGTAGCGATGGCTCCACGACTAAGTCCTTTCACTAGGACATCTGCCGTGACAAATCCACGACAATGAGGCTCGATGAATTTTATTTAGGTAGCGGAAGCGGTTATAAACAGTGACCAAAACCAGGGTCGCACGAGACTGACTGGGACTCCTCTAAGCGTCGGACTCGCTATCGAACTCCTCATCCATGAGATCGCCTTCATCAGCATCTGGACGAATCAACAAGCCAGGTGAGTACTTTGAAAGTACTCGCAAGACAGTTCGGACAAAAGATATAACAAATGCATGCATGAATGCGTCATGAGTATTTTAACAATGGCACATTTAATTCGTAGTAATAAGAGAGGTAAAAAGGGAGTCGGCGGTAGTCCGCTCGAAAACCAAAACAAAATAACTGTAAACCCAATCGGGTGTTTGAAGCGACGCCTCAAAAGGAAGATAAATAAATAAAGCATGCCGCAGTCGGGCGTCTAGGTGACACCACATAAAGGGCTTTAAAAGAAATACCACAGTCGGGCGTCTTAGCGACACCACATAAAGGGCTTTAAGAGAAATGCCACAGTCGGGCGTCTGAGCGACGCCACATAAAGGGCTTTAAAATAAATGCCACAGTCGGGCGTCTGAGCGACGCCACATAAAGGGCTTATAGCAAAAATAAATAATAACAATGCCGCAGTCGGACGTCTGAGCGACGTCACAGAAAGGGCTTATAGCAAAAATAAATAATAACAACGCCGCAGTCGGACGTCTGAGCGACGTCACAGAAAGGGCTTATAGCAAAATAAATAATACAATGCCACAGTCGGACGTCTGAGCGACGTCACAGAAAGGGCTTATAGCAAAATAAATAATAACAATGCCGCAATCGGACGTCTGAGCGACGTCACAGAAAGGGCTTATAGTTCATTGTCATAACATGTGAGGGTTAATGTACGTAGAAAAAATATTCCACACAGATGGTTAACGGGCTAGTCCATCATAGGAATAAACATTAACCGAACTTAACACTCATTTAGCTTACCGGGATTTCTGTCACCAAGACTGACAATTGACAAGATTAAAAGGACACGAAACTAGGTCATGGATAGGATGTTGTAATGGGGAGTTGACTCTGTAGAGTTTGTACTAAAATAACCACAGCCAACGGATTTCTGTAGTCATGAGGGACTAGTTCCGTTTATGGTATTTCAGAAGAAACACAACTTAACCGGTACACACCCATCCCACTTCACGTTGCTAGGAATCACCCTTGACAGCGTTCAAGAAAAACTTTGAGACGGGAGATCACAATCTCGAATAGCATGGGATCAAATTTATATACGCGCGCTCTAAGGGGTGCCCCCCTCTCGGTCCCAACCGGAAACACCCATGCCCCCTGACCGGATGAAAGGCTTTAATCCAGGGCCATGGAACCTTTATCCCGGCCTCTCCATTTGGTGTGTACCAGGGAAGTGGTTTACATCTTACTAAGCCAAATCCCTTGCGGGAAACATGTGGCAGTACGGAAAGATGAATGAACGGGAGTTGATACCGGAGTTAAAAACATACTGGCATAAGACTGGCATGCTACAACACTACCATCTTAGCCATCTTCATGCGACCACGTGGCCATGCAACCTCATTTCCATGAACTCATGGATTCCCGAAACTCACTTGTCTCAGCTTTTCACGAAACAAAAATTTATCGGGATGCTCATGAACATGACATGTAACTATTCAATGCAAACATACCAAGACACTCATCATATCAAGAGTTCAAACATGCTTGCCTGGCTCGGAGTAGTCGGGGCCTAGTTCGGCGAAGTTCGCGTCTCCGTCACCACCTTCGGTATCTACGGTACACAAAATACGCGCGCTATCGTAAATACCATGGGGTACAGAAAGTTGATCCAAATATTTCTCAAATAAATATGATAAAAAACTAGACAAAAATTTGAAGAGGACATAAAAAGAATCACTCAAAAATTCCTTTCTGATAAAAAGTTATAAGGGTGTTAACCCAAGGGCCCATATGTAATGAAACAGAAAGTTTCCAGGGGCTCACTTATAAAAACAGAAAATGATTCGATTGAAAATACGCCGGCCCAGTGGTGAGACGTACTTTGGCAGAAGACGCCTTCAGAAAACTGTTCGTTTAGAAAGGACTGAGAGGCTGACGGGTGGGCTCCACCTGTCGGGTTTGAAAATCCAAAAGGAGAGAAACAGAGTGTGACGGCGCCCGAGAGGTGCGCTGGTCGCCGGCGGCGATCCATGGCGAGGTAGAGTGATCGGACGGTACCTTCATGATCAGCACGTCCTTCCGCATCTGTGGGTGGTGGAAGTGGTCGCCGACGAGCACTATGTCGATGGCGGCCCTTGCTCCGGCGGACGGCGGTTCGGGTGGTCGTGGACCTCGTCGGAGAGTGAGGAACGGGGCGGCCGGGGTTGGGGGAGGAGACCTCCTCGAGGACCTCCTGGTGGCCTGGTGGGGTGCTGGTGTGGTGCTGAGAGGGTGTGTGCTCGAGGGTGAGCTCGGGAGCCCTTTTTATAGGCGGTCCGAGGCGGTGGCCGAGAACGGGGTTCTCCGGCGAAGCTTACGGTGGTGCAGGGCATTGGTCGGGGAGTTTTAGGAGCTGAGCACCGTCATGGAGGTTCACGGGTTCCGTTCAGGCGTTAAATGAGCCAGGACTCGAAGCTTCAGCTGGGCTCGATGAAACGGGGCGGCGCGGGCCCGTCGGCGGCAGAGAGCACGCTCTGTGCGTGCCGCGCCACGGCGATGGTGCCGCATGCGTGTGCTGGCAAGGGGATGGCCACGCGGAGCCATCAGGAGGCTTGGGCGGCGCCGAACGGTGTTGTGCCGCCGTTCTGCTCTCTGTCGGCCGCTACGGTGGTTTGGCCGCCGCAAGACACGCCGGCGCAGGCGGGCCAAGGTGCCACCGACGCCAGGAACGCGCCAAGCGCGCGTGTGAGGCTCCGGACAAGCAAGTTAGGCCGTGAGCTGCTTGCCAAGTGCACTGTGAGCATGTGACTGAATCTCTGACGACGATCGACACTGCAACTCTGAACTTAACTGAAGATTAACAGAAACAGTGCATGCAAGGTGTTCGATAGAATGATCTAGGCATGTAGGGATTTTTCCTTGAGCTGATTTTTGGTGGAGTGGTCTCTCATTGCAACTAGAGGTTGCCTGAATTTTGGTGGAATTTTTGGAGAAGTGTAGATATGAATTTCACCAAATTTGGCAAATCTGGTCCAAACTTGCAGTGAGTGAAACTTGAAATATTTGAAAAGAAGAAGAGTGGATCAAGATGGTTCTGGGTTGTGGGTACTAAGGACTATACATGGGTGTTGAGTTGAGGTCAAAAATCAAAAGCCTTTGGGTACTTGCTTTGCAAATCACTTAGGCTCAAAAGAAAAGACAGAATTATTTGGAAAGAGAAAATAATAGGAATAAAATCCAAGAATGGATTTTATTAGTTTGGACAGAATGTTTGGGTTGTATCCAAGTGGAAGGAGGGGTTTTGAGGGGAGTTTTACCATAAGTGGCATGGCAAAACAAAAATGGATCAAAACCAAATAAAATCCCAAAACCAAAAGGTTTTCTTTTTAGAAGGAAACTCAAATCGAGAAAGAGTTTTTAGAGAGTAGACTTAGAAGAGGGTTTTAAAAAAAAATTAAATGACCTTTTTCAAACCAGGCAAGGTTCTTTCTGAAAACAAAACCATAAAAAATTTTGGAGTGTCACAGCACCTACCCCCTTAGGAAAAATCTCGTCCCCGAGATTTCAGCTGATCCTTAAACAGGTGTGGGTGCTCTATCCGAAGAAAATCCTCTCTTTCCCAAGTGGCTTCACTCTCGGTGTGATTGCTACACTGAACTCTGAAAAATTTGATGGTTTTCTGTCTGGTTCTCCTTTCAGATTCTTCCAATATTTTCACTGGGTGTTCCCGATAGGTGAGGTCTGGTTGTACGTCGATGTTCTCATGGGATACTTGCTTCTCTGGGTTGCTCACGCACTTCCTTAATTGGGAGACGTGGAACACGTCGTGGATGTCGGACAATTCTTCAGGCAAGTCTAACTGGTAGGCTACCGTGCCTCTTCGTGCCACTATGCAGAATGGTCCAATGAATCTTGGTGCTAACTTCCCCTTAATCTTATACTGTTGCAGTCCCCTCATAGGAGATACTCATAGGTACACAAACTCATCGGGTTCAAAATTGACTCCATGATGTTTCTGATCGTAATAGCTTTTCTGTCGGTTCTGAGCTGTCTTAAGTCGGTCCCTGGTTAGCTTGACCTTTTCCTCGGCTTCTTTGAGCATGTTTGGGCCGAAGATACGGCTGTCAGCGGTCTCTGACCAATTTAGCAGGCTACGGCATCTCCGCCCGTACAAGGCTTCAAAGGGTGCCATTTGCAGGCTGGCCTGGTAACTATTGTTGTATGCAAAATCGGCGTATGGTAGGCTTTCCTCCCAACTGGCTCCACAAGTGAGGACACATGCTCTCAGCATGTCTTCCAAAATTTGATTTACGCGCTCAGTTTGTCCATCGGTCTGTGGATGGTATGCGGTGCTGAAAGCTAGTTGGGTTCCCAGGGCCTGTTGCAGGTGATCCCAAAATCTAGAGACGAATTGTGTGCCTCTGTCAGATATTATGGTCTTCGGAACTCCATGTAGGCAGACGATACAGGAAAGGTAAAGCCTGGCGAGCTTCTGAGTGGTGTGAGTTGTCTTTACGGGAATGAAGTGCGCTACTTTAGTCAATCTATCCGTGCTGGCCCATATGGCATCATGCCCATGTCGTGACCTAGGTAGCCCAACAATGAAATCCATTCCGATCTTGTCCCATTTCCACTCGGGTATCTTATTTGGTTGCAATAGTCCGGCCGGTTTCTGGTGCTCGGCCTTTATGCGCTGACATGAGTCACAACACGCAATAAACGTGGCTATGTCCCTCTTTATACCATGCCACCAAAATGTTTCCTGAAGGTCTTTGTACATTTTTGTTCCTCCAGGGTGAATCGAATACGGGGCGGTGTGGCCTTCAGCCAAGATCTGCTGTTTAAGGTCATGAATATTTGGTACGCAAAGTCTATTCTCGTACCACAATATTCCTTGCTCATCGACAATGAATTCTAGGGCCTTGCCCAATTTCATCTTCCGTTTTATGCCTTCAATGCTGGGGTGACCACGCTGAGCCTCTTTAACTTTTTCTATCAGGGTAGGTTGTATCTCTAAGTTTGACACACTGCCTTCGGTGACCATCATTAGGTTGAGCTTAGCAAATTCCTGCCGAAACTCAGGCCTCAAGTTTGTCATGCTGTCGTTGTTTGGACTGGGGTTCCGACTTAGAGCATCTGCTACAACATTTGCTTTGCCTGGGTGATAGTGGATTCCAACATCATAATCCTTTACCAATTCCAACCAGCGTCGTTGCCGTAAATTGAGTTCTGGCTGGGTGAAAATATACTTGAGGCTCTTATGGTCCGTGTATATTTCACAACGATTTCCAAGTAAGAAGTGTCTCCATTCCTTGAGTGCATGGATAACTGCTGCTAACTCTAGGTCATGAGTAGGATAATTTTCCTCATGCTTGCGAAGTTGTCTGGAAACATATGCGACAACCTTGCCTTCCTGCATTAATACGCACCCGAGGCCCTTTCGAGATGCATAACAATATACCTCAAAATTCTTGTGTATGTCTGGCACAGTTAATACTGGTGCTATCGACAGTTTCCTCTTTAGTTCTTGGAAACTTTTCTCAGAAGCTTCCGTCCATTAAAACTTCTTGTCCTTCTTGAGTAGTTGCGTCATTGGCTTTGCTATCGTGGAAAATCCTTCAATAAATCTTCGGTAGTACCCTGCCATTCCCAGAAAACTTCGTACGTCCGTTACGCCCGCTGGTGTTTTCCAGCCAAGTACGGCCTTGACTTTTTCTGGGTCTACGGCAATACCTTCTTGGGTTAATACATGGCCCAGAAAACCTACTTGCCTTAGCCAAAATTCACATTTGCTGAATTTGGCGTATAACTCATGCTTCCTGAGTTCTCCTAGCACAATTCGGAGATGTTCAGCATGTTCTTCGGGTGTCTTGGAGTATATCAGAATGTCGTCGATGAATACCACAACAAACTTATCCATGTATTTCATAAATACTTTGTTCATGAGGTGAACAAAATATGCGGGGGCGTTCGTTAGCCCAAATGGCATTACCGTGAACTCATATAGTCCATATCTGGAGGTGAAGGCTGTCTTGGGAATATCTTCTGTCCGTACTTTTAATTGATGGTATCTTGACCTCAAGTCAATTTTTGAGAATACCTTGGCCTGAGCGAGCTGATCAAATAAAACATTTATTCGTGGCATTGGATACTTGTTCTTGATTGTGACCATGTTAAGTGCTCGATAATCGATACACAATCTCAGTGTGCCATCCTTCTTTTTGGCGAATGATATTGGTGAACCCCAAGGTGAGGAGCTGGCTCGTATATACACTTTGTCCAATAATTCCTTTATTTGCTTCTTCAATTCTACTAATTCGGATGGTGCCATTCTGTATGGTTTCTTGTATATGGGAGCGGTTCCTGGTGCTAGCTCAATGCTGAATTCTATTTCTCGGTCTAGTGGCATACCTGGCAGCTCTTCAGGAAATACGTCTGGAAATTCACATACCACCGGAACCTTGCTTAATTCAGAAATATCCACCTTATTCAATCTCGGTTGCCGGGATATTTTCCTCTCTTCGGCCGAAACTTTTATTGTTTTCCCGTGATGATGGGTGAGGATTACGGTCCTGTTGAAGCAGTCAATAAAACCTTTGTTGGTGGTTAACCAATCCATCCCTAAGATGACGTCCAGCCCTTTATTCTCCAATACAATAAGGTTGGCGTGAAATTTCAATCCTTCAAACTCAATCATCACACCTTGGCAGTAACTCTGGGTGACTTGCTTAATCCCAGGGGACTTGACGATCATTGATTTTTCCAAGGGAAGAATCGAAAAATTATTTTGCAAAGCAAAACTTTTTGAAACGAATGAGTGAGAAGCTCCAGAATCAAACAAAACCATGGCAGGTATTGTGTTGACAGGAAACGTACCGAGTACGATATCTGGGGCATTCTGTGCTTCCTCTCTGGTCACGTGGTTCAGGTGACCCTTCCTATGATTGTTGTTGGGGTTGAAATTGTTGCGCTTGGGCGCTGAATTATTGCCACCGTTGTTTGGCTTCGGGGTCGAGTTCCTTGGCTTGGGGCAGTGTTTGGCATAGTGCCCTTCTTCTCCACAAGCGTAGCAGGTCACGCCTAGACGATATGTGAACTCTTTGTCTCTGGCATGGAAATTCTTGACTGGTCGTGAGACATTTGTCGGGGTTTTGTGTGTACCACCTTTCTGAAAATCTGCCTTGCTTCGGGGATTGCGAGCATGATTTTTCTGGTCCCTTTTTCGCTTGCGGAAATCTTCCAGGCTGCGGCTCTCATTTTCCAAGGTAATGGCCTTATCCACTAGCGTCGTGAAATCTGGAAAAGTGTGTACGACCAGTTGGCATTTAAGTGCAGGCGCCAGACCGTCCAGGAATTTCTCCATCTTCTTACTTTCAGTCATACGCTCCTCATTGGCGTAGCGAGATAACAGTGTAAATTGTCCGTTGTATTCTGACACTGTCATGGTCCTTTGCTTGAGATCATCGAATTCTCTCTTCTTGATTTTCATAAGGCTTTTAGGAATATGCGCCCCAGGAAAACCTTCCTTGAATTCGTCCCAAGTTATATTATTCTCGTTGGGGTGCATGTGTAGGAAATTCTCCCACCATGATGCAGCTGCTCCTGTCAGATAGTGTGGTGCATATAGCACTTTTTCATGGTCTGAACACTTGGCAATAATTAATTTTCTCTCCATGTCTCAAAGCCAGTCCTCGGCCTCAAGAGGTTTGTCGGTATGAGAAAATGTTTGGGGACGCGTCTTCTGTAGCTCAGACAACTTTTATTGCTACTGAAATTGTCCTTGGCGATTTCCCACATTGATGACCCGATTCATTAATTCCTGATGCTGTTGCTGACTCTGCTCATAAAGGTGGCACATTTGTGAAAGTGCCGATTCACTGCCCTGTTGGCTCGACTGTCCCTGTGTGAAATTGTTGTTGTGTTGTGCATCATAATTTTCCTCTGGCGGAGTTGGCATGGAGCGCGTCCAAGGACGAGACATTTTTCACTCTGGGGATACATTTTGCAAAACTCATAAGAGAAGAAACTGAGTCGCAAAAATAAATGCACAAGGACAAACAAAACCAAAAGGACACTCCAGGATTTTTTTTAATACACATCGTTTGCGCACGGAGAAGGACTACTCATACATATCTTACACGCAGGAGGTAATTATACAGTACATCACTCAGGATATGCGTACATATTCCTGACATGTTATTTAGGCTAGTGCACTTCTCCAGCTCCTACATGATGCGCAAACAGGCTGCTACTCACAACCTATGTACATATCATACAAGTCGGTACATCGCATGGCGACTAAACGCACTTAGTCGGAGGAAACGGTGAGGACCTCCTTTGCCCTGCCGAGGGTGAGACGCAGTGAGGGTGGGGACTCAACCTCCTCCTCGCTAATAGGCTCCAGACGTGTAGCGCTGCGCTGAGTAGATGGCACGGGTGCCCTATATGGAGCAACACGTACATGTGTGGGCGCAGTGGGTGGCGCAGAGCGGACTGGAGTGGGTGCAATGGCTTGGTTGAATTCCTCGGTGGAAGGCAGGCGACGAGGAATGGCGCGAGTGGCCGGTGCATAAGATGCTAAGGACGAGACGAACGTCAGGGGTGGTGCGGTGTGCAGGAGCTCCCTCCTGTTGGCGGCACAGCCATGGACTGAGTCCATGCGGGCAGCCACGAGGTCGTCCACCAGGCTGTCGAAGGCTGCCTCCAGAGCTCGGAGATACCCGACGAGCATCTCAAAAGCCTCATCTCGCTCTCCTCTGGGGCAAGAGTATGAGTAGTGACAGGCGTATGGCACGTGGCATGGAAGGTAGCGGTAACGACGATTCTTCATTGACGGAAGGTCTTCCCTGAGACGAGCTATCGCCTCACGGGCTGCCATCTGCATAGCATGCCTCTTTGTAGGCATGGCTCTCCCCAAGTACCGGAAGCGACGTAACTCAAGATGCCCTCCCTTGAATTGCACCGCAGCCTGGTGCATGGTCAGACTGTCGTTGACCTTGTGCTGATAGAGTGAGAAGACTAGGCGCATGGATGGCCCCATCGCCACCTGGACGATGAAGGTGAGAAGCTTGACGAACCCATCGGGCTTGTTGGCGAACATCTGAGACTCGCAGTTGTTGTCGGCCATCTACAAAAGTAGGCAAAAATTCTGAGTGGTCAGATCATAAATTTATGCTGACTGTCAGAAAATGACTACATTTGCAAAAATAATAAATAGCTCTATTTTTGCTAATATCCGATTAGCGATCGCACCTAGTGGCTTCCTACAGTCAGCCTGGCTCTGGTACCAAGCTTGTCACGACCGGTTTTTCAATAGAAATATTTATTGGGAGACCGATCTTTTGATGTCCAGTGTGAGGAAAATCGTCCTCGCTGGTAGACAAAACTTTGATACAATAAGCCAGTAGCATTAATATATTACAGGGGTTGAACTGAAGTCGCTCAACAATTATTACAAGCACGCCAATAATTATACATATGGCGGATATGGCACAATGGTGGGGTGGCAATACTACTGACTCGAGATAAAAGTGGTTGGTGGAGTAACACAGTGGAGTGGGTAGGAATACTAATACACTGGCGGCTCATCGAGCGTCGAGGTGAGGCTCGATGAATTTTATTTAGGTAGCGGAAGCGGTTATAAACAGTGACCAAAACTAGGGTCGCACGAGACTGACTGGGACTCCTCTAAGCATCGGACTCGCTATCGAACTCCTCATCCATGAGATCGCCTTCGTCAGCATCTGGCCAAATCAACAAGCCAGGTGAGTACTTTGAAAGTACTCGCAAGACAGTTCGGACAAAAGATATAACAAATGCATGCATGAATGCGTCATGAGTATTTTAACAATGGCACATTTAATTCGTAGTAATAAGAGAGGTAAAAAGGGAGTCGGCGGTAGTCCGCTCAAAAACGCAAACAAAATAACTGTAAACCCAATCGGGTGTCTGAAGCGACGCCTCGAAAGGAAGATAAATAAATAAAGCATGCCGCAGTCGGGCGTCTAGGCAACACCACATAAAGGGCTTTAAAAGAAATACCACAGTCGGGCGTCTTAGCGACACCACATAAAGGGCTTTAAGAGAAATGCCACAGTCGGGGGTCTGAGCGACGCCACATAAAGGGCTTTAAAATAAATGCCACAGTCGGGCGTCTGAGCGACGCCACATAAAGGGCTTATAGCAAAAATAAATAATAACAATGCCGCAGTCGGACGTCTGAGCGATGTCACAGAAAGGTCTTATAGCAAAAATAAATAATAACAACGCCACAGTCGGACGTCTGAGCGACGTCACAGAAAGGGCTTATAGCAAAATAAATAATACAATGCCGCAGTCGGACGTCTGAGCGACGTCACAGAAAGGGCTTATAGCAAAATAAATAATAACAATGCCGCAGTCGGACGTCTGAGCGACGTCACAGAAAGGGCTTATAGTTCATTGTCATAACATGTGAGGGTTAATGTACGCAGAAAAAATATTCCACACAGATGGTTAACGGGCTAGTCCATCACAGGAATAAACATTAACCGAACTTAACACTCCTTTAGCTTACCGGGATTTCTGTCACCAAGACTGACAATTGACAAGATTAAAAGGACACGGAATTAGGTCATGGATAGGATGTTGTAATGGGGAGTTGACTCTGTAGAGTTTGTACTAAAATACCCACAACCAACGGATTTCCGTAGTCACGAGGGACTAGTTCCGTTTATGGTATTTCGGAAGAAACACAACTTAAACGGTACACACCCATCCCACTTCACGTTGCCAGGAATCACCCTTGACAGTGTTCAAGAAAAACTTTGAGACGGGGAGATCACAATCTCGAATAGCATGGGATCAAATTTATATACGCGCGCTCTAAGGGGTGCCCCCCTCTCGGTCCCAACCAGAAACACCCATGCGCCCTGACCGGATGAAAGGCTTTAATCCAGGGCCATGGAACCTTTATCCCGGCCTCTCCATTTGGTGTGTACCAGGGAAGTGGTTTACATCTTACTAAGCCATATCCCTTGCGGGAAACATGTGGCAGTACGGAAAGATGAATGAACGGGAGTTGATACCGGAGTCAAAAACATACTGGCATAACACTGGCATGCTACAACACTACCATCTTAGCCATCTTCATGCCACCACGTGGCCATGCAACCTCATTTCCATGAACTCATGGATTCCTGAAACTCACTTGTCTCAGCTTTTCACGAAACAAAAATTTATCGGGATGCTCATGAACATGACATGTAACTATTCAATGCAAACATACCAAGACACTCATCATATCAAGAGTTCAAACATGCTTGCCTGGCTCGGAGTAGTTGGGGCCTAGTTCGGCGAAGTTCGCGTCTCCGTCACCACCTTCGGCATCTATGGTACACAAAAATACACGCGCTATCGTAAATACCGTGGGGTACAGAAAGTTGATCCAAATATTTTTCAAATAAATATGATAAAAAACTAGACAAAAATTTGAGGAGGATAGAAAAAGAATCACTCAAAAATTCCTTTCTGATAAAAAGTTATAAGGGTGTTAACCCAAGGGCCCATCTGTAATGAAACAGAAAGTTTCCAGGGGCTCACTTATAAAAACAGAAAACGATTCGATTGAAAATATGCCGGCCCAGAGAGGAGACGTACTTTGGCAGAAGACGCCTTCAGAAAACTGTTCGTTTAGAAAGGACTGAGAGGCTGACGGGTGGGCTCCACCTGTCGGGTTTGAAAATCCAAAAGGAGAGAAACAGAGCGTGACAGCGCCCGAGAGGTGCGGTGGTCGCCGGCGGCGATCCACGGCGAGGTAGAGTGATCGGACGGTACCTTCGTGATCAGCACGTCCTTCCGCATCTGTGGGTGGTGGAAGTGGTCGCCGGCGAGCACTGTGTCGACGGCGGCCCTTGCTCCGGTGGATGGCGGTTCGGGTGGTCGTGGACCTCGTTGGAGAGTGTTGCGGAGGGCAAATTGTGGAGGGGGTTAGACCTCTGGTAGCTAGAGGGGGTAGCTGACGGGGTTTGGGCACCGGAGACGGCCTCACCGGAGTGGATCAAGGTGGAGGCTGAGGCGGAACGGGGCGGCCGGGGTTGGGGGAGGAGACCTCCTCGAGGTCCTCCTGGTGGCCTGGTGGGGTGCTGGTGTGGTGCTGAGAGGGTGTGTGCTCGAGGGCGAGCTCGGGAGCCCTTTTTATAGGCGGTCCGAGGCGGTGGCCGAGAATGGGGTTCTCCGGCAAAGCTTACGGTGGTGCAGGGCATTGGTCGGGGAGTTTTAGGAGCTGAGCGCCGTCATGGAGGTTCACGGGTTCCGTTCAGGCGTTAAACGAGCCGGGACTCGAAGCTTCAGCTGGGCTCGACGGAACGGGGCGGCGCGGGCCCGTCGGCGGCAGAGAGCACGCTCTGTGCGTGCCGCGCCATGGCGACGGTGCCGCATGCGTGTGCTGGCAAGGGGATGGCCACACGGAGCCATCAGGAGGCTTGGGCGGCGCCGAACGGCGTTGCGCCGCTGTTCTGCTCTCTGTCAGCCGCTACGGTGGTTTGGCCGCCGCAAGACACGCCGGCGCAGTCGGGCCAAGGTGCCACCGACGCCAGGAACGCACCAAGCGCGCGTGTGAGGCTCCGGACAAGCAAGTTAGGCCGTGAGCTGCTTGCCAAGTGCACTGTGAGCATGTGACTGAATCTCTGACGACGATCGACACTGCAACTCTGAACTTAACTGAAGATTAACAGAAACAGTGCATTCAAGGTGTTCGACAGAATGATCTAGGCATGTAGGGATTTTTCCTTGGGATAATTATATTTGTGCCCCTAGTTGTGTCCCACTCATCTGTTTTACCCCTAATTCCCAAAAGTCACCGATTCTGTCCAAATCACTTTGCTCCTCTTATGCTTTTGCCCTTTGACCGTTTGACCATCAGTTTGAAAACTTCATAACTTATTCATACCAAATCAGAAAAATGCAAATAAGATACCAAAATGTTCAAAAAAACATCACCTATATGTCAGTGTCATTTGCATTCATGAAAAAAGTGTTGGAAAGTGCCCATCCGAGTTTTAGCTCTTATGCTACCACCATGAATAGTAAAATCTAAAAAAGTTCAAAAAAATTCAAAAAAAAATTGGTGGCAAAGAATGAAAAACGTTTTAAGTGTCTGCCAAGTTTCATCAGGAAATAACATTCGTGGGTGCAGCGTCAAAAAAAACAATCAACACTCAAAAATAGATTATTTTTTTGCCATGACTTCCACGAATGTCGTTCCCTAATGAAACCTGGCAAGCACTTAGAACATTTGTCGTTCATTGCCACCATATTTTTTTTGAATTTTTTTGAATTTTTTTAGAGCTTACTATTCATGGTGGTATTAAAAGAGCTAAAATCTGGATGTGCACTTTCGAACACTTTCTTCATGAATGCAAATGACTCTGACATATAGGTGATGTTTTTCTGAACATTTTGGTATCTTATTTGCATTTTTCTGATTTAGTATGAATTAGTTATGAAGTTTTTAAACTGACGGTCAAACGGTCAAAGGGCAAAAGCCTAAGAGGATCAAAGTGACTTGGACAGAACCGGTGACTTTTGGGAATTAGGGGTAAAACAGACGAGTGGGACACAACTAGGGGCATAAATCTAATTATCCCTTTTTCCTTGAGCTGATTTTTGGTGGAGTGGTCTCTCATTGCAACTAGAGGTTACCTGAATTTTGGTGGAATTTTTGGAGAAGTGTAGATATGAATTTCACCAAATTTGGCAAATCTGGTCCAAACTTGCAGTGAGTGAAACTTGAAATATTTGAAAAGAAGAAGAGTGGATCAAGATGGTTCTGGGTTGTGGGTACTAAGGACTATACATGGGTGTTGAGTTGAGGTCAAAAATCAAAAGCCTTTGGGTACTTGCTTTGCAAATCACTTAGGCTCAAAAGAAAAGACAGAATTATTTGGAAAGAGAAAATAATAGGAATAAAATCCAAGAATGGATTTTATTAGTTTGGACAGAATGTTTGGGTTGTATCCAAGTGGAAGGAGGGGTTTTGAGGGGAGTTTTACCATAAGTGGCATGGCAAAACAAAAATGGATCAAAACAAAATAAAATCCCAAAACCAAAAGGTTTTCTATTTAGAAGGAAACTCAAATCCAGAAAGAGTTTTTAGAGAGTAGACTTAGAAGAGGGTTTTTAAAAAAAAATTAAATGACCTTTTTCAAACCAGGCAAGGTTCTTTCTGAAAATAAAACCATAAATTTTTTTGGAGTGTCACAATTGCATTGAGGATTCCCTCGTCCATGCAACTTTTGCGGAACAATGAGATTGCGTCTTCATCGTGGCAGTCTTTGATCTTGTCCCTGACAAGGCGGAATCTTGCCCAAAAGTGATGGACCATTTCCTGGGACTGTTGTTTAATGTGGATAAGATCGCTTGTATCTGGGTGGGTGGCTGTTTTTAAATCTGAACCCTGACCCAATCCGGGATCCGGAGTTTGAGAAACTTCCGGGCTTAACAGTTCAGGCTCCGGGATATCAACCAATTTTTCAGGCCCACAGACCGACTCTAGGTTCAGCGTACGGGGCATTCTTCCCGCGAGCGGGTGTCCGGCTCTGTGAGCTTGGCAATCCGAACATTGTTCGACCCCAATATAGAGGAAGAGTTGTTGTGCTGCTCCTCCACTACCGCTATCTGATGGGTGATCGGTGGAGATTCTATTTCTCTCTGATCGGGTTTAAGCCCAATCTGATCGTAGTCTGTAGCGACTCCCAAGGCGGCGATGCGATCCAGGAGTTCATTTAAATACGACAACTCCATCGGATCCATCTGCTTGGAGTATTCTGAATTGACGCGGAGGCGATTTCGATGACCCGAGAAGTCATCGTCGGCGCGACGGCCGAACGGTCGGTCATAGTGAAGCCGCCCATTCGGAGGGTTTGGCCTAAGGCCAGGGCTCCTCCGGAGGTGATGTTGTCCTTGATGACAAGGCGAGCCATCAATCCTATCTTCGACGTCACAACGGAACTCTCAATGAAAGCACCAATGTCGGTGTCAAAACCGGCGGATCTCGGGTAGGGGTTCCCAAACTGTGCGTCTAAGGTCGATGGTAACAGGAGACGGGGGACACGATGTTTACCCAGGTTCGGGCCCTCTCTATGGAGGTAATACCCTACTTCCTGCTTGATTGATCTTGATGAATATGTGCATTACAAGAGTTGATCTACCACAAGATCGTAATGGCTAAAACCCTAGAAGTCTAGCCTATGAAATTATGATTGTCGTCTATGGACTAAACCCTCCTGTTTATATAGACACCAGAGGGGGTTAGGGTTATACAAAGGTCGGTTACAGAGAAAGGAATCTACATATCCGAATAGCCAAGCTTGCCTTCCACGCCAAGGAGAGTCCCATCCAGACACGGGAAGAAGTCTTCTGTCTTGTATCTTCATAGCCCAATAGTCCGGCCTGTGTTAATAGTCCGGTTGTCTGAGGACCCCTTAATCCAGGACTCCCTCAACGGCCCTGGAGATGTTTAACATGGCAACCAAGTGCGCGAGAGCTGAAGAGGGACGCCTCTCGCTCCTCGAGCTCCCCGACGCAGAGACAAAAGACAAGAAGTCCAAGGCCAAAGACGTGAAGCGCAAGGGACCGGCCATGCTCGCAGCCGAGCCAGAGATGAAGCACGACTGCGATCACCCAGAATCTTCCAAGGGCAGCCGCCCGTTCTGTGTCTTCCACAACGTGCACATCCACAAAACCAACGACTACCAGGAGCTCAGGGCCATCCGCGATGGGTGCGTTAGTCGTTGCCCCGAGCGCAACGATCGAGGCAACGAACGCGGAGGAGGCCGAGGTGGAGGACGATGGGATGGCTGCGACCATCGCCAGGAGTGGCGCGACCAGCATCGGGAGGACCGCTGGCAGGGTCAGCCTCACGAGGGCGCCTGGAGGGATCAACCTCGCGAGGATCTGCCTCAGGGCAATGTTGGTCTTCCTCCGCTGCCTCCACCACCTAGAAGGAACGAAGACCACCACTAGGACGAGGGGGCTGGGGGCTTCCAAGAGCCTCGTGCCATCGCCTACATCTTGGGCGGGTCCCAGGTCCCAGCCTCTCATCACATCTTCAAGCAATTCGTGCATGAGGTGAATGCAACCCTTCCCAAGCTCTAGGCAATGCGCTCGCTTAGGTGGTCCAAGTACGTCATCACCTTCGACTCCTCCGACCAACTAAAGTGCGCGGCCACAGCTGGCGCGCTCCCAATGCTCTGCTCGCCCATCATCAGCAACGTACTCGTCACCAAGACGCTCATCGACGGTGGCGCAGGGCTCAATGTTCTCTCTGTCCAGATGTTCAACAAGCTCCAATTGTTGTATCACCAGCTTCATCCTACCAAGCCCTTTTCAGGAGTGACCGACGGCTCCACACACCTAATCGGGCAGGTTTGCCTCCCCGTCACCTTTGGCAAACGCAACAACTACCGCACCGAGCTCATCAACTTCGACGTCGCCGACATTCGCCTGCCATACATTGCCATCCTCGGGTACCCAACTCTCACCAAGTTCATGGAGGCAACACACCACGGCTACAATGTCCTCAAGATGCCAGGGAACTGCAACATCATCATGGTCAAGGACGCTGTGTGCTCTCTCGAGCGCGCCTACCAGGCAGCAGCAATTGAGAACCCTGACGATGAGGGTGCCGTCCACCCTCCTAAGGCCGTTCCCAAGAAGAAGAAGCAGCAGCTCCACCAGGGATCTAAGGAGGATGGGGCGTTCCGCGGCGCCGCCTCAAGCCTGGCGTTTGTGGACAGGGTGCTTTTCCCTATCGCATAGGAAGGCGCGCCCAGCGCCCCTCTCAGGCTGAGCTCGGGGGCTCTCCTCTGGAGGGCCTCTGAACTGGCCAGCGTCACAAGGGAGGCACTCGGGCACCATGTGGAGGCATGCTTCAGCGCACGCTTCCGCGGAGAGAGTGTTGGGCGCGGGGCGCCTGGCGCTCAGGAGTTCGTCAACAAGGCAGTCAAGGAGATTCAGGAGGCAAGGATCATACGGGGTGATCGCCGCCCACCACCAAGCGCAGCTCCTCGCCCAGGCGACGAGGAGGAGCTGCGCGTCTGCGTTGACATCCCAAGGCTCAACAGGGCCGCGTCTCAGGAGCTCTTCTGGCCATCCCGTGTTGGCCGATGCGAGGGACCCCCTCACAGGTACGTCTGCATGCCCTTTTGTTTGCTGAATGCAGCTGCTGCATTCCAGTGCCACATGTGGGGGGTCCTGGCAGCTCAGGAGGCCTGGCACTAGGCGATCCAGTCAGAGATGGTGATGGACACTCACGAGCCCCCCGGACCCCCAGAGCCCTCGAGGTTTAGGGTCAGGGCAACTCATGAGGAGCGACTTCTACATTGCGCGTCTTCCACTACTCGAACACTCCTTCAGCAACAGTGCCAGGTGACATCTTTTAGTTTGTTCAGTTGGGGGCGCCCCTCGGGCTGCACTATCCCCAAGCCGCGTGGGTCCGTCCCTGCGGCATGTATCCTTCTTGCATTTATCAGAGCTTCCTAACCACCCTGCATGAGTTATCTTATGATTACCATTTGCCTGTCCAGCGCTTCGTCGCTATGAATGTCTCACGCACTTGAAATCCCACCCGCGACCACCTCATAATTAAGGACTGGCACGACGTCTGTGCTCGGGTCCGTCCCTGCAGCGTCGCTAAACCCAAGAGGCTGATCGTGGGCCAGCTCCCGTGTATGTCACCTACCATGGCCCTTGGTGCCTTGTTCTCGCATGAGCTAATCGCGGGCGGATAAGTGAGGGCGTGCGAGTCGGTGCCTCATCACCACGGTTGCCGCGCGCCAGCTGTCTTTCTTCAGGCTGTCACATGAGAAGACTGGGCATGGCGTCTATGCTCAGGTCCGTCCCTGCAATGTTGATAAACCCAACAGTTGAGCTCTGTCTGGCGGGTCGGTCTCGTTCACGTCACCTCCTGTGGTCGTTGGTGTCTGGCCTTCTCATGCGATAACCTATGGAGATTCACTCGATGCAGGTTACCTGACCATCTCGCAGGGCTATCATCAGTATTCCCAATCAAGTTCAGGAGCAACCCGCCTTGAGGTAGGGCCTCGTGAGTCTCGCGCTGGCTCACGAGTGCCCAGACACACCTCCTCTAGCCCTGCCGCGCAAGCCACGTGTCAGGGCGGGGATGTACGTGCCTCGGGGGCTTCCCTCAGAGGGAGCCCCCCCACGTACTAGTGGAAGCACCATGCTCTGCGCTGGCAATCGACAGTGCTGAGGAGCGGCTATGCCCATGCAAGAGCGGAAGCGCCATGCTCCGCGCTGGTGATAAACAACTAAGGGCGGCCTCACCATGCTGCAACAACCTCAGGGAGCCTCCGTGCTCAATGTCTAGCCTGACCGTGCTACTTTCCCTCGGGAGAGTAGCGCGAGGGGGCTGGGCATGGGGGCTATGCTCAGGTCACGCCTGGCGAACGCCACTTCACCTGGTCCCACGGACCTGGTCTTTGCGCACCCTTCCTGAGCGAATACCCGACGAGGAAAGGTATGATGGTCTGTTCGTACGTCAAGGGGGACTCCCGAGCATCGTGTCTCAGGAGCCTAACTGGCCACGTAGCCCCTCACCCCTTGGTCTCGTCCTGGCTATCCAGACGACCCAACAGCGGCTGAGGTATGCGCGGGGTCGGGCCCTACCGATGCAGAATGGTAAGACCTACTCTCACATCTCCTCTCCAAAAGTTGTTCATATGTCAAGGGGGACTCCTGAGCATCGCGTCTTAGGAGCCTAACTGCCATGTAGCCCTTCAATCCTTGGTCTCGTCCTGGCTAGCCGGATGACCCAACGGCGGCTGAGGTATGCGCGGGGCCGGGCCCTACCGACGCAGAACGCTAAAGCAAACGGAAAAGAGATCGTGAAACTTTAGCAAATTATTAGAAAACACATTATGTCTTAAAAAGTACCAAGCCCGAGTTCTTATGCCTCGACGAGGCACGATACATGTTGCAGGATGGAAACTAGGAGAGGTGCAGCCATCAAGCCTCTTCTTCAGCCTTGGACGCCGTCGTCACCCACCTTAGGAGCCCCGTCGTCGATGATGTTGCCGTCATCCTTGCTTTCAGCCCCAGCCACAGGGCCGATAGCGAGGAACTTCTTCAGCAGAGCCTTCACATGGCCTTCATGGCTTCAGCAGCGGTGGCGCAGGACTCGGGATCCACGGGCTCGAGCAAGGCGCCGAAGTCGAAGTTGGCGCCCCGAAGATAGAGATGGCTGAAGACGTGCGTCAGGGCCGAGGAAGAGTGTAAGTGCATCTAGTGCCCCTTAGTGATTTGGGTGTATTGCAGACTTATAGGTTAAGGGACTGATGCTTTTGTGAGTGTACACAGGTCTATAAGTCTATGAGGAGTTTGATATTATAGAGAAAGTCGACCCCTAAAAATGAAGTTCTTCAACTGAAGACTTTGGATTTCTGAAGACTTTCTGAAGACTTTGAAAGTGAAGAAATTGGTGTGACCTTGAAGACTTGACAATCATTCGAGTAACATGAAGCGTGACTTTTGTTTTTATAGTTTCATTTTCTCTTTCTTGAGTCATTGGAAACACCGTACTGTTAAAGGGGGTCGAGGAAATACTAAGGAAAATTTCCATGTGATGCTCAACTCAAAATCCTACACCTACCAATCCCTTCGAGTGAAGCCATTGGAAATCTCATACAGTTCAGTCAATTTCTTCAGTAACAGAGACGACGTTCTTCTAGTTGCTGAGGAATTTGTTCTGACTGAGGAGTTAGGAATTCGCCAATGCGGATTGCCTACACAGTGAGGAACATGATAGCCCTGAGGAATTTGATAGTCAAAATTCCGACCGTTGCTGTGCTATGCGCCAGCTGTCCCAAAATATCTACCCACCTAACGGTCATATCATTGATGGGCATTTATGTCCTATCATGTTGGGTTGCTCCATAGGCTATAAATAGCCGCCCTGTACAACCACTAGCTAGTTGGCTGCTCCGAGAGAAACTGACACTTGTCATTTGAGAGCATCCCATCCTCCGAGGACTTTGAGCGAAAATCATCAAGTGAGGAAAACCCAAACCCAACACACCTACAACCCAAAGTGATTGAGCATCACTGAAGAGATTGATCCTGCGTGGATCCGACGCTTCTTACCTTTGAAGACTGTGCTTCTTCCAGACGGTTAGGCGTCATGCTCTAGAGCATCCAAGAGGAATTGTGGATCACCGAGTGACCGAATCTGTGAAGGTTTGGAAGTCACCTGAACACTTACCATGAGTGATTGGGCGAGGTCTGTGTGACCTTAGCTCAAGGAGAATACGGTGAGGATTGTGTGTCCGGGACTGTGTGTCCTCAGGTTTAAATACCTAGGCGCTCCAACGAGACGTACAACTGAGACAACAGTTGGAACTGGTCTACCAAATCATTGTCTTCAACAAGCTTACTGGTTCTATTTCCTCAACTCTTTGATTCCCTCATTTTTGTTGTTGTGTGCTTGTTCATATCTATTTGAAGACTTTCACTGAAGACTTTCTCAATTTCCTCAGTTCAATTTCTTTAGTCTATCCGTCTTCATTCAGTGTTATCCTGTGATTATGCTTTTTGTAGTCTGTGCTTGTCTTCATTTCATTATGATGACTATGCTTGTTTACTTTTGAGTACTTATTCCGCTGCAAGTAGTTCTTCATTTAGGAATTTCCTCACCAGCAAATTCCTCAGTGAAGAATTCATAAAAATCGCCTATTCACCCCCTCTCTAGTCGATATAACGCACTTTCAATTGGTATCAGAGCAAGGTACTCCCTTATTCTGTGTGATTTTGGTTTAACTGCCTGGAGTTTTAGTTATGTCGACCACAGGTATGATCAAGGTCTCTGTTGGGTGTCCTACCTTCGATGGAACGGACTACCCCTACTGGAAGAATAAGATGCGAATGCATCTTGAGGCAATTGATAACGATCTCTGGTATGTTGTGGAAAATGGTGTTCCCTCAGTCACACCTTCCCGGAACGCTACTAATGTGAAGAGATTCAAGCAACTCGATTCTCAAGCGAAGAATATCATATGTGGCCATCTGAGCAAAGGGTAGTATGGAAGAGTGAGTGCTTTGGAAACTGCTAAGCTTATCTGGGATAGGTTGTCCAAAGTAAATGAAGGAGTCTCAACTCAACGTGACTCTCGTGTTGACGTTCTTCGAAATCTCTTCAACCGCTTCAAAAGACTCGACAATGAAAATGTTCAGCAAACCTTCGGTTGCCTCACTGACATCTCAAATGAGCTTCAAGCGCTTGGCGCCACTGACATCACCGACCATGAGGTGGTGAAGAAATTGCTGAGATCGCTCGATTCTTCATTTGATACTCTGGCACTGATGATTCAAGAACATGCTGATTACAAGTCACTTGATCCCGTTGATATCCTCGAGAGGCTAAATACTCATGAGTTCCAGCTTGCTGAGAAGAGAGATATCTATGGTTCGAGCTATGGCAGATCGCGTGCTCTGAAGGCCAAGGCAGTCTGTGAGTCCGAAGATGAGGACTCTGCTAGCAGCCTTGGTGACCCTCAAGAAGTGAGCCAGGAACTAGCACTGCTCGTGAAGAAATTTCAGAGATTCTCGAGACGCGGTCACTTTGGAAAATCCTCAAGGAGCACTGATTCCTCATCCAGTGACTACAAGAATAGGCTATGCCACAAATGCAAGAAACCTGGTCACTACATCCAAGATTGTCCTCAGTGGGATAAGGAATCAAAGAAGAAGAAATACAAGGACTACAGTTCTGATGACGCAAAGAAGAAGAAGAATCTTCAAAGACTTCATCATCAAAATCCCCGAAGTCTTCATCTCACAAGAAGAGCAGCTCCAAGAAGGCTCGGCCGTTCATTGGCAAGGAAATGGACTCTGAGGCTGAATCTGAGGAACATGAGGACAAGGAGGCATCTGAGGAGTCCGAGTCCGGTGTGGCATGCTTAGCTCTCGCTACTGCATTTGTCAGCAAGTCTATCTTCAACTCTGAAGAAAATGGCATCACCAATAAGGCTGATGAAGACAATGATGACTACGCTCCCACCTATTGCCTCATGGCAAAGGGTGCCAAGGTAACTAAATATGCCTCCTCTGAATCTAGTGAGGATGAATCTGATGAAAACCTCAAGACCAACTACTCTAAACTTGCTAAGATTGCTATGAAACAACAAAAAGCTTTTGAAAAGGTTCAGAACATGCTAGATAAAAGTGATGATATGTTGGGTGAAGAAATGGATCGCACCAAAACCTTGACTGAAAATCTTCAGAGACTTCAGTCCAAGTTTGACAACCTTCAAGGTCAACATAACACTCTCTTATCTGATCACGAGAAGATTTCTTATGAATTTCTTCAAAGAAAGCAAGATCTTGAGAACCTAAGAGTGGATTATGAAGATCTTCAGAAGGAGCGCGATTCATTACTTGCTCAACGAATCAGCGCTACTCAGGAAGAATTTGTCCCTCCATGTCTGAAGTGCATTGAACGTGAAACTGCTAATTCTTCACCCGAATGTTCAAATGCTTCTAATGCTACAAATTCTTCACCTGTCTCTGCTATCACTAATTCCTCATCTGAGGACATTGCTAGTATCACTGATGATGCAGGTTGAAGGAATTGTACATGACAGGCATGTACAAAAGCCTCAAAGTGCATCAGACTCTTTGTGATGTGCACAAAAAGCAAATCCTCAACAGGAACCCTAGGAGAGAGGGTATTGCCTTTGAGACGAAACTCAATGCTAATGGAACATATTGGAAGCCTGAGCAGTACCCCAAAACCTCATGGGTTGCTGCAAACGGACCTCCAGTTGATCCATCTAATTTATCTGGCTTTACATGTGAATCTCCTCATTCTTCTGATGAGTCATTTGACTACAACTATAAACTGTTCAAAAATCAGAATGGTGAAGCATTTGCTAGATATATTGGCACTAACTGCAGGAACGGTTCCCCTATGAAGAAAATCTGGGTTCCCAAAAGTTGCCTTGAAAGTCTTCAGGTAAATATCCTCATGACACCACCTATGAAGAATAGGAACTCCAGATCAAATTCTTCATATGGACCAAATTCTTCATATGGATCCAAGTCCTCATACGGACTAAATTCCTCATGTGGGTCAAATTCCTCAAAAGGATCAAAGTCCTCATATGATCATCATCGTGCTAACCCCTCTGTTCGCAGGGTAGATCTAAGGGCTATGATATGAGCATTATTCATCTAATCATTATGTTCATAAGTCCTCGAAGAATTTCTCTACTTATTCATATGCTTATCCTAACCCTTCTTATGTGAAACAAAGTGGACTGGCTTCTATGCCACCTTTCTCATATGGTGCTCACAGAGTGATGAATTCTTTGCCACCCCTTCAGATGTGGGTGGTGAAGAAAAAGAACTAATCTCTTATGCAAGGTCAGGTCTCCAGACGTGCTTAAAACGTCTGAAGAATTTGCTGGAGACCTGAACATTGCCTGAAAGGATGCATGCTAATCATGATGAAATGAACTTTCATTTCACACGTCTTCATACTATTTATCTGTTCTATTGTTTGACGAAATTGATCTGATGATATTGATGTCATATTCTTCACTGATGAAGTATATGACTTCGTAAGTTGCACTAATTCATCTGCAGGATGATCAACCCAAAGCCAATGAGTGGGTCCTCGATATAGGATGTACGAATCACATGACTGGTGACAAGAATCTATTGATGGATGTTCCATTATCATCGTCGCATCAGAAGCATATCATCTTCGCTGGCAAAGAAGACTGCTTATGGATCAGGTGTTGATGATGTGGCACGTTAGGTATTGGGTCTAGGTAAGGTATTGATACTGCGTGCCACATCATCAACAGGGTATATCTTCACAAATTCTTCAAGAAGATTGCTTATGAACTCCTCACTGACAAGAAACCCAATGTGAGTTACTTCAAAGTCTTCGGTGCTCAATGTTGGATTAGAGATCCTCATCACAATTGTAAATTTGCATCGAAAGCACATGAGGGTTTTATGCTTGGTTACGGAAAGGACTCGCACACCTACAAAGTCTTCAACAATGTTCTTCACAAGGTTGTTGAAACTGTAGATGTGCGGTTCGATGAAACTAACGGCTCGCAAAGAGAGCACCTACCTTCTGTGTTAGATGAACCAGCAACTGGGGAATCTATCAAGTTCGAGGCTACTGAGGATGTCATTCCAACCAAAGAATCTGCTGAAGAATTCATTCCAGAACATGAAGAACGTCGAGCTGGCACACCTGAAGAAAATGGTGCTGAGGAAAATGCTCCTGAAGAAAATGCGGATCAAATTCCTCGAAGACAACCCGCTGATCCTCGCATTGCAAAAGTGTAAATCGAGAAGATCATCGATGACATTGAAGCACCAGGTCCTCTCACATGCTCAAAAGCTTCACATTTGTCTAACTTTTGTGGGCACTTTGCTTTTGTCTCTATCACAGAGCCCACTAAGGTAGATGAAGCATTTCTGGAGCCTGAGTGAATTCAAGCTATGCAAGAAGAATTACATCAATTCAAGCTCAAAAACGTCTGGGAACTGGTCAAACGTCTAGATCCTCGCAAGCACAACATTATTGGCACAAAGTAGATCTACCGCAACAAGTAAGATGAAAATGGCCTTGTGGTGAGGAATAAGGCATGGCTTGTAGCTCAAGGCTACACACAAGTTGAAGGAATTGACTTCGATGAAACTTTTGCACCTGTTGCTAGACTTGAGGCTATTCGCATATTACTTGCTTATGCTAACCATTATGATATTATCTTACAACAAATGGATGTGAAAAGTGCATTCCTCAATGGTAAGCTTGAGGAAGAAGTATATGTTGCTCAACCCCCAGGTTTTGAAGATCCAAAACATCCTGACAAAGCCTTTAGACTCAATAAGGCCCTGTATGGCCTCAAGCAGGCCCCTCGGGCGTGGTATGATAATTTGAAGGAATTCCTCATGAAGAAAGGCTTCAAACCCGGTTCACTCGACCCAACTCTTTTCACTAAATCTTATGATGGTCAATTATTTGTGTGCCAAATTTATGTTGATGATATCATTTTTGGCTGTACTGACCAACGATACAGTAATGAATTTCCCTATATGATGAGTGAAGAATATCAAATGTCTATGATGGGAGAACTGAAATTCTTTTTAGGTCTTCAAATTCGTCAACAGCGCAATGGCATATTCATATCTCAGGAGAAATACCTCAAGGACGTATTGGGGAAATTTGGCATGCAAGATTGCAAAGGAGTCAAAATTCCAATGCCCACAAATGGCATCTATGCACTGATGTAAATGGTAAAGACTTCGATCAAAAGGTATACCGCTCCATGATTGGCTCTTTATTGTACATATGTGCATCTAGGCCGGATATTATGCTTAGTGTTTGCATGTGTGCCCGATTTCAAGCTACACCGAAGGAATCACACCATAAGACTGTGAAGCATATTCTTTGATATCTAGCTCACACACAACCACTTGGATTATGGTATCCCAAGGGCTCTTTGTTTGATCTCATTGGATATTCAGACTTTGACTATGATGGCGATCGTGTGGACCGCAAGTCAACGTCAGGCACATGCCATTTACTCGGACAATCTTTGGTGTGTTGGTCCTCGAAGAAACAGAACTGCGTATCACTCTCCACTTCAGAAGCTGAGTACATTGTTGCTGGATCGTGCTATGCTCAATTACTATTGATGAAGCAAACACTCAAGGACTATGGCATCAACGTGAAGAATGTGACTCTCTACTGCGACAATGAGAGCGCTATCAAGATTGCTCATAACCCAGTTCAGCACTCGAAGACCAAGCACATCCAGATTCGTCATCATTTTCTTCGTGATCATGTGCTAAAGGGCGACATCTCCATCGACCACGTTAGCACTGAAGACCAGCTGGGCGATATCTTCACTAAGCCCTTGGATGAGAAGAGATTTAGCAAGTTGTGGTGTGAGCTAAATATCCTAGAATCTTCGAATGTTCTCTGAAATGGACACACATCCTAACACTTATGCTGACTTGATGACTTAGATGCGCAACACACAAAGTGTGAAGAAATTAATGAAGAAATTGATTCTCAGAGCCCTACGACAATTGTACGCGGTGTCTGAAATCAGCTTTCTTATACGGTGGGTTACACCACCAACCAAAGTTGAAAATCTTCAATTTGAGTTTTTGTTAGTTATTGAAATTCCTCGGTTTTTCAAATTCTTCAACTTTGCATTGTCTTCACTCTTTCCGACGTTGTTCTTCATTTGAATATAAATATATATATATATATATATATATATATATATATATATATATACAAACATATATATATATACATATATATATACATATATATATATACATATATATATACATATATATATATATATATGTATATCATAAACACTATTCTAATCACGGGATCAGAATAATATTCTCATCACAACCTGAACTGCCTGAGTAACACGCCTGAACTTCCCTCTGTACTGGGTTGAACTTCAGCTAAAAAGTGTCCAAATGGGGCTTGCGATATACCGTTGGAAAGCTATGGACACCAATATCATGATCCAAGTTAAATTTTTGGCAAAATGTAAGCGGTTTAAGAGCAGTTTTGAAAACCGTTTTTTCTTCACACAAAAAACGTGAATCGTATTTTCGATTGCATTTCTAAACCATTTATCGGAATGAGGTAAATAATATAGCGTTGGAAAGCTGCTGCAAAACCGCTCCTTCGACATGTTGAAAGTTTTCTCAAATTCCCTATGGATAAAGAGTTATTTTGAAAATCATAAAATTTTGCAAACCGAACAGCCGAGTTCGTATTTTCAATGTAATTTCTAAACGGCTAATCCATTTGAGGCAAATGATATGGCATTGGAAAGCTTGTGAAAATGCGCTACTTTTTGATGTCAAAAGTTTTTTCTAATTTGGAACGGTTTAAAAGTAATGCAGAAAATGGTACAAGTTCCACTGAGTTCAGATTTTCGAGATAAATTTTTAACGGTACGTTCGAATGCAACAAGTAATACGACGTTGGAAAGTTTGAGCAAATGTGAAACTTTTTCGTATATATTGTTTTTCCTAATTCCTTACAGTTTTAAGTCAAATTGGAAAATGGCTAAAAATGTATTTTTGGCATAATTTCTACATACTTTATCGAAATGGGGCAAATAATATACCGCTGAAAAGCTACAGAAAATGCGAAACTTTTTCATGTTTATGGTTTTCTCTGATTCCTAGTCGTTTTCAAGTAATTGTGAAAATGGCGAGATCATTCGTTCTGCCTTTATCGCGAAACTGATTCTTCGAAAATGCATCGCGTGAAGAACCTGAACTTCTCAGCACGTGTACTTGAACTTCACTCTGTTTTTCATGTGCTTTTTTTGCTCGCATATCTCTATCCACTGCTTCTAGCTCTCCATCCACTCACCAGAATTGAGCAAGTGATATACCGATGGAAAGCTGCTGTAAACACGCAACTTTCCCGTGTTGATCATTTTTTCATACTCGCAACGATTTTAAAAGTTTTTCATCTGAAATTCATTCAACGTAGTAGTTGAACTTCATGTTGTTTTCATGTTGAACTTCTGTGACGTAGTTTTGTTTGTACGCGCGCCTGAACTTCTCTCTGTACGAAGCCGACCTTCGGGCTATCTTCGCAACCGTGCCTTTTACCATGAGTTTTTCTGGTTAGTCGTGTTCCATGTGATGTAAGTGTAATCTTCAAATGTTTTTTAGCAACTAAATACTCGCTTTAGATAGGGATCTCGCTCATAGGCGGATTTTGCACTCGGGTTGTGAAGAACTCGCATTTTTTGCGATTTTACTGCCTGAGTTATTCGATCTGAACTCCCCTTGTGCTAGGTTGAACTTCCCGCAACATTGCCCAAATAGGTCTTGCTATAAACCGTTGGAAAGCTATGGACACGAGTATCATGACCCAAGTTAAATTTTTCGCAAAATGTAAGCGGTTTAAGAGCAGTTTTGAAAACCGTTTTTTCTTCACAGAAAAACATGAATCGTAATTTCGATTGCATTTCTAAACCATTTATTCGATGAGGCAAGTAATATGGTTTTGGAAAGCTGCTGCAAAACAGCTCCTTCCACATGTTGAAAGTTTTCTCTAATTCCCTACGGTTAAAGAGTAATTTAGAATATCGTAAAATTTCACAAACCGAACAACCGAGTTCGTATTTTCGATGTCATTTCTAAACGGCTAAACCAATTGAGGCACATGATATGGTGTTGAAAAGCTTATGAAAATGCGCTACTTTTTCATGTAGAAAGTTTTTTATAATTTTGAACGGTTTAAAAGTGATTTAGAAAACGGTACAAGTTTCACTGAGTTCGTATTTTCGATCTATTTTTTTAACCCTATGTCCGAATGCAACAAATGATGTGGCATTGGAAAGCTTGAGGAACTGCGAACGTTTTTGGTATATATTATTTCTCCCAATTCCTTACTGTTTTATGTCAGTTTTCAAAATGGCTAAAAACTTATTTTCATTGTAATTTCCACAAACTTTATCGGAATGGGGCAAATAATATACTATTGAAAAGCTAAGGAAAATGCGAAACTTTTTCATGTTGATGGTTTTCTGTGATTCCCTGTCGTTTTCAAGTAACTTCAAAAACGGCGAGATCATTTGTTCTGCCTTTATCGCGAAACAGATTCGTGAAAAATGCATCGCGTGAAGTACCTGAACTTCTCGGTATGAAACCTTGAACTTCACTCTGTTTTTCACATGCTTTTTTTGCCCGTGGCTCTCCATCCACGCACCGGAACACTCACCGGAATTGAGCAAGTGATATACCAATGGAAAGCTGCTGTAGACACGCAACTTTCCCGTGTTGATCACTTTTTCATACTCGCAACGGTTTTAAAAGTTTTTCATTTGAAATTCATTCCATGTAGTAGTTGAACTTCCAACTGTTTTCACGTTGAACTTCCGTGACGTATTTTCGTTTTGTAATTTTCTCATCCATTCGTCAATGTCACACAAATGATATTCCTTTTGTACAAATCTCTCTCATTTTTGAACTTTCTCCGACGAAGGACTTGAACTTACACAAATGATTTCCTACTGTTTTAAAGTAAATTAGAAAATGAGGAGATCATGATTTCTGCCTTCATCGCGAATGGAAATACACTGCGTGAAGTAGTTGAACTTCTCATGCATGTCTGTTCGAACTTCACACTATTTTTAACGTGTTGTTTTTTGCTCTGCGTGAAGTAGTTGAACTTCTAGGACGTGTCTATTCAAACTTCACTTTGTTTTTGACGTGCTGATTTTTTACATGGTGTTTTTTGCACTACGTGAAGTAATTGAACTTCTGGGGCATCTCTGTCTGAACTTCACCCTGTTTCACTTTTTTTGTATTTTCTCTTATATGAAATACACACCATGTAGTACGTGAACTTCCCGTTGTTATCACTTTGAACTTCTCTCGAGTTTGAGAGAATTATTTTAAAACACAAAAAACAACATATTTTTTTATGTATTTTGGACATCTAAATACACGGTGAACCTCTCTCACAAGAATTTTTGAACTTTCCCTCGCCGAGCACGTGAACTTCTAGCAACCATTTTTTCGCTTATGAGTTGTTTTTAAAAGTGCAAAAAATGGTGTTGTGTTTTTTATTTTTGAACAGGTAAATCCTATGTTTCAATAAACTCTGAACTTCTCTGTTATTTCAATTTGAACTTCACCTTTTTATATTTTGAGTAAAGAATTGTATTCAATTTTTATAGGGAAAAAATCAAACATGGAAATACAAGGTGAACCTCTCGCGCAAGAATTTTTGAACTTCCCCGGACAGAGCACTTGAACTTCTTGCAACAAACCTTTTAAGCCTTTTGTTTTCTATTCTTATATTCTTATGTGAAACGCATTCCATGTGGTAGTTCAACTTCCCGCTCTTTTCACCTTGAACTTCTGTCACGTTTTTTTGTTCAACCTCTCTCACACCAATTTTTGAATTTTCTCGGGCTGAGGACTTGAACTTGTAGCAACAAAACATTCAGCGTTTTCTTTTTTCATTCTTTTTTTATTACAAAATGCACACCGTGTAGTACGTGAACTTCTCGCAGTTATCAACCTGATCTTCTCTCGGTTACGTGAAAATATTTGAGTTTTTTTATGAATTTTTAATCTGATTTTCTTAATCTTTTTTTATGAATTTTGAAGCACTCTATTTTTAATAGTTGAACTTCTTGTTATTTATTTTTCAACTTCTTGTTTCAATTCTTTAATAACGACGAAAATCTTAGTTTTCCATAATCATTGAACTTCTCCATCTTTTTAATATGGACTTCCTGGTATTATTTCTTATTCCTTTTTCATGAAATTTTGAAGCGTTATATTTTTAAAAGTTGAATGGCTGGTTATTTAATTTTTGAACTTCTTATTTCCATTCTTTAATAACGAGGAAAATCTGAGTTTTCTATAATCATCGAACTTCTCCATATTTTAATATGGACTTCCTGGTTTATTTCCTTTAGTGACAGAAAAAATCCTACTTTTTGATAGACCTCGAGTCGCTCCGTTTTTAAATTTGAGCTTCTAGGTTTGTTTTAACAAAGAAAATCTTTTTTTATAAAATTGTTTGAGATGCTTTTTTTAATGACCTTCTTTTGGGTTTGTAACAAGCATTGAACTTCTTCGTCTTTTTAATTTGAACTTCTTATTTTTAGTTTTTTTAACGTGCATCTTGGTTTTGTACTAAAAATCAAACTTCTCGGTTATTTAAATTCGAACCTCTAGGTTTTTATGTAACCCCTTTATCATTAAAAAGTTGAACTTCTTTGTTTTTTTAATTTGACTTTCTTGGTTCTGTAATAAACATTGAACCTCTATGTTTGTGAAATTTGAACCTCTAATTTCTTTTTGGAAACATGAAAAATGCTTTCTTTAAATAATTTTTTGAACTACTAAGTCTTCTATAACTTTTTTTCTTTTTCCTTCTAGGTTTTAAAATTTGAACTTCTAGGTTTTTTGACCTTCTTGGTTATTTCAAATTGAACTTCTAGGGTTTTAAAATTAGAACTTCTATGTGTTTTTGACCTTGTCGGTTATTTCAAAAAATTTAGGTTTTTTTGAAAATCCATTTTTATATACTTTTTTGAACTGCTTTGTTATTTTGAGTTGTCCTTCTCTCTTATTTTTTAGAAACGAGGAAAATCTAACTTTTAAAAAATTGGTTATTTTTTTATGAATGAAAAAAATCCATTTTTTCAAAAAGAAACAAGAGCAATTTCTTGTATATCCTTTTTTACATGACATCTCATTCACATACGAGAAAGTATTGTCTTAGCTTAGCTTTGTTTTTTTTACAAATGAGAAATTCTTCCATCTCATTTGTTGGAATTTTTTGTTAAACAGATAGAGGGCGTCAAAGTTTGCACACGCGTACATAGTTTGAACTCTCTCAGGATCAATATATGAACTTCTATAGTTTCTTTTTTTCACTGAAATCTGAGTTGTTGATTTTTGTTTTCTAACACACGATATGCCACAACAAAATGTTTTTTAAGTTAACACTAAATTTTAAGTGCTCGAACTTGTCATCGAGTATTCTTTTTCTTCATCATTTTAACTTCTTCATGCTTGCGTTCTTGGGCGTGCACATCACACACAGAAGCGCAGCGGCGGCGGCACACATCACACATAATCCGTTTCTCCACTGGACTTATCTCCATTTTTAATTAGAACTTCAGCAATCGGTCACAAGAGCTCTATCCATAGATGTTAGGGGGCACTGTCGACTTTGGATTAGAATCACTTAGAGAGAGATAGGGAGAGAGAGAGAAGTAGCACCACATGATAGGAAAAAAATTGTGATGACACGCAATCAATAGAATTTGCTGCAGCACCGGCATGGGTGAAAACAACTTTTTCCCACATGATTCCTTCCACCATGAGATTCATTGAACTGCTCCAAATCTTCAGCCAACTCTGTTTTGTTCTTCACAACACAAACAAAACAGGTTTCAGTCTTCCATGGCCATGGGGAACGACGGTGACGGGTGGAGGCGATTTGGGAGTAGCGGAGCGGGTGGACGGCGGCGGGGTGCACCGGTGGGGAGCGCGGGGTCGGGCACCGCCGGGCGCGCCGGTTGGGAGCGGGGTGAGCCGTCAGGGTGGCGAGCGCGGCCGAGCTCGGCCTCCTCGCGCCATCGGGTGGCGGCGAGTGCTGCCGGGGGAGCAAGGTGGGAAGGCGGCGGCCATATCAGGCGCGGGAGCAGTGGGGCGGCCGGATCCAGGAGTGGGGCGGCGTGGGGGCCGGCCCAGGCGAGGGGCGGCGCGGGGGCCAGATCCAGGGGAGGGTGGATACAGGGGAAGGGCCGGCTCGAGCGCGTTGAGTGGAGGTGCTCGACCGCTGTGGGGGTTGGAGGAGGCGCTGGCCTGGCGCAGCCGGCCGGTGGGGAAGCAAGAAATTGGGGGCGCGCGATGGTGCGGTGCCGGCATCGGCTGAATCCCGGCCCGCGGAGTGGCGCACGGGTTAGAGGCGACGGCAGCGCGCGCGGGACCAGGGGGGAGGGGCGGCGCGCGGCCGGAGGGGAGGGCCGGCGCGCTGCGCGGGGTCGGCGGGCAGTGGCCGCGCGGGGCGGCGGGCAGGGGCGGCACGGGGCCTGCGGGGAGGGATGGCGCGGTGTCGACGGGGACCGGACGATGGGGAGGAGAAGGTCGTGGGTGTAGTAGCGGGCCGTTCGGGACGTGCACGACGGGCCAAGTTTTTTCTCAGTTCGGGTGTTCGAGATCTCTGAAACATCTGTGTCGGGCCCTTATAGGCCCACCGTGATCCAAATAACTATTCTGATCCCAGGATCAGAATAGTGCCACCCTATATATATATGAGTTTATGTCCTCTACAACATTCACTTATTGCTAATTCTTCAAGTTGATTTCTTCTGCTAAGTGAATGTGATCGTACCCTTCCCCCTCTATGCTAAACTCAGCCCAATCTTTTCACAAATTCTTCATATGCGTTCTATTTGAAACTCGTTCAAAATCTTCACTGTGTCCTTGACAGCTGAAGAAATTGCGAACGGAGCTTTTAACTTATCTTATCTGAATTTTCGGCTTTGCCGCTCAAACCGTTCTGCATCCCACGACAATACTTATCTACTCACCCATGATCCTACACGATCGCTACCTCTTAGTACGTGGGTGACACATGTTAAGTGAATGAGAAGGGCCAGGGGCACGTTCGTCCAATTTCCTCGGGCGTACAGTTTTTTCACTTCCACTATAAATACCCCTGCCTCTTCCTCACTTCGTTTTTACTCCGCTCTCTCTCACTCCCGCTCGAGCTTCTCAAACCCTAGCGCCGCTGCTACTTCATCGTCACCGGTGAGGAAGAGCTTCACTGCCTCGACCTCATCGCCGTCGTACTCGCGCCGGTTGCGGACTTCTTCACTCCACCGCCGCCGTAGCTGTCTTCCTCTGCCGAGTTAGGGCGTGGAAGATATGAGCTGACGAACTTCACATCTACTCTTCCCAGTTTGTCGCGTTCTTCAAAAAGGGTAATTAAAAGTTACTTTTACTGCCCTCTTTGATTCATATGTTTTCTTGAAAATCTTCAAAGGTGTTTATTCTTCAAATCTTCACACACATGAACACTTCACATGTCATCTGCTCTTGATTCATTTCTCTAAGCAATGATTTTCTTCAAGATTCCTCAATTGTGTGGATTTTCAATCTATACAACTCTGGAACCTAAGATTAAGAACGCTTAGTGAAATTCTTCAAGACTCATCTGGTCAAATTCTTCAAACCTATTCTTTTTGAAAATCTTCTGAGAATGCATATGACCTCTCCAAATTCCTCGCAACTATACTCTGTTCACAAGTACTCATGTCCGCTGCTGAATCACTAGGTTCTCATCAACCTAACTCATTTGCAGTGTTCCTCAAAGAAAAGTTGCGCACCTCTTCAGAAACTTTAGTTGTTCATATTCCTCAGCTAAAGAAAATGGCTGATGGAAAGAAGCCACAGAAGGGAGGAAAGAGGCCTGAGGTCAATACTGCTTTCGAAATCCCTCAGGGCATATACAAGGATTACTGCACTCCTGATGAGGCCAAATTTGGCAAGGAGGACAAAAATCAGCGCAAGGTGCGCATACAAAGGATAGAGAGGAGATGGGTACGGGAATGGAGGGAGTACAGATATGTTACTCCCAAGTATATGAAGAAATTCGCTCTCAACCCTCCATGCCCAAGACCTCCATTGGCACCTGGCCAATTGGCAGATCCCACCAGCCTCAAGCGCGGTGAGGATTATCCTAATGAATGGCCAAAGCGCCAGGCCAAACTGGCCAAACAAGCAAAGGAAGCAGTGAGGAAATTCAATGAAGACTCTGCTGCTGCTGCTACCACTGCTGAGGCCTCTGCTAGTAAGCCGAAGAAGGCGATGCCTAAGAAGCCTGCGCATAAGCCAAGTGCTTCTCCCTCAATGCCCTCACGGCCAGATTCTTCAAAGCCCTCACGGCCAATTCCTCAGACTGCTCCTCCTCCTTCAAATTCCTCAGCTCCTCCGACAAAGTCTTCAGCTGCTCCGACCAAATCCTCTGCACCTGTGCATCTCGCCACGTGCCAAAGGACTACAGGAATCTCAATTGCCTCAAGAGCATCTGCAAGTTCCTCAGCTGGCCCCTCTCTTCTGAAGAAAAAGGCCACTACTAGACGAGGCCTTCGACCAAGTCCTCACAAGAAGCAGGTCGCCTTCCAAGTGCCCTCTGATGAAGATGAGGCTGATGATGAAGAACTTGCCGAAATCATCAGAGACAGGCAGGCCAGGGCCGCCAGAGCCAAAGGCAGCAATGTGCTACTGCTATTGGATACAAAGTTGATCCTAGACTTCATTGACCTATGGCACAAGGACCCTAACACGCCTTTGCCGTAGATGAACCTCACTCCTGGTCAAAGTCATGTTCTGACTGCCTTCATTGAGGAAGAGAAGTGGAACTTTGAAGAAGGCAGAAGACTGAAGAAAGCACAGTACAAGAAGCAGCGCTACCTAAAGGACAATGTCCTCACTCTTACCACTGATCAACTCGTTGCCTTGCAAGCTGAGATCAAGCAACTGAGTGATGAATTCAATCGCTACTATGCTGATTAGAAGGGTGCCAAGGTCCGGTTCGTCAATCTGACGAAGAAATTCACTTCAAGTGCTGCTGCTCCTGTGCACATTGAAGTTACTTCGGCTGAAGCATCTGCTCAGCCCACTAAAGAACATGCCAACACCGCTGATGACAATCAGGCTGTTGAAGAAAATGAAAGTACCAGGGCTGATGACTGCATTCCAGCCGCTGAAGGAATTGCCAGGGCATCCACTAGTGGTGCGCCTGAAGAAAGTGAAGAAGTCAGGGCAACTGCATCAGTTGCGCCTGAAGAAACTGCACCAAATTCCTCTACTCCTCCTGCGCCTACACCAACTCTGATCCTTCCATCCACATCAGATGCGAAGAAGACCAAGGCTGCAGAACTTGCAATTGTGAAGAAAAGGAAGGCATCAACTTCATCAGATTCTTCAGCTCCGAAGAAGATGAAGCCTTTGTCAAGCTCATTTCACAACCCAATTGATGTCGTTCCTGTCTCATTCATTCCATCAAAGGACCTTGTTCCTTTTGGTGAAGATTATGTGATTCCAAGCGAATCCAATGAAGAGAATCCTTCTGCTGCTTCGTCAAGCAGTTGGACGAAGAAACTGAAGTGGATGAAATCCCTTCAACACCAGCTGTCTCCTTGCCTATGCCTCAGCTCACTGCTGAAGAGGCCGGCGTTGAAGAAATGGAAGATGAGGATGGGGACATTTGTTGTACCACACCTGTGCTAAATGATGACTTTTGGGGAAGTCAGCACCCCAACTCTACAATGTTCACTCCACTTCAAGCAATTCCTCAGTCCCCAGCTGCTACTGAAGCACAAATGGGATCTGAAGAACCTCATGCAACCCCGTCTGTCCATGAAGAAATTCCAGCCACTAGTGCTGAAGAAAATGTAAATGAAGAATTGAACACCCAGGCTGCAGTTGAAGAAGAGCCTGACATTCCTCAGTCTGTGGATCCTGAGATTGTGATTCCTGAGGTGGTGATGCAATTGACTGACACTCCTCAGCCCAAGCCAAAGGATCCCTTCTCAAAGAAGCAAAAATTCAAGGCTGATGATTTCTTCGGTGAGCATGTGTTCTACACTGACTTCAACCCTTATGACAATGCTCGTCTTAGAAGGAAGCGTTTTTGGACTGCCAGCCAGGTCAACTTCTATTCTTCACTGCTGTTCAATAAGGACAAAGTCTTCGACCAAGAGCATATTCCTCACGTGGACATGGAATCAATGCCTTGCTTCTCTCAAGTCCTCAGTATGCTTCATGATGCGGGCTTGCTCAACTTTTGCTCAGACATAGTTGATTGGAATGAAGAGCTCATTCTTCAGTTCTACGCAACGCTGCATATCACAGGTGATGTTGATGATATCAACTCTTGGGTGTTGGACTGGATGACCGAAAACACTCACTACAAGGCATTGGCCTCTGAATTACTTCATGCCCTGCCAATCAGTCCTCCACCTGAAGGTGCTCGTTGTCTGAATGAAGAGCCTGAACTCACTGCTCATTACATGCAAGTGCTCATGAAACCTCTGAAGCCTGTTCAAGCCCCAAGGACCAAATTCCTCATGAAGGAATTGTTGTATGTGCCAAGAACCATCTATCGCATTCTGACGAAGACTATGAGTCCCATCAAAGGCCATGACTCATCTAATGAGGAAATTGTTGGCATCATGAAGTATACGCTATTCAACATCATGCATGGCATCCGTATCAATTATCATGATTTCTTCATGAGGACTCTGGCAAATGTTGCACTTTCACCGTTTGAGCTGAAGCCTTATGCTCCTTGGATTATGAGATTCCTCAGAACAACGTGTTCACTCAACTACAAAGCTAACCTTCAGAATCACCTCAGCTACTTGCCCCCGATTGAAGTCCTCAAGCAGACATATTCCTCAACTAATGAGAAGGGCAAGGCACCAGCTGTTATCGATGAAGGTATTCGTCCATTGGATGGTCAGTTCCGCAAAGCTGCATCTTATTCCACCAATGATGACTCTGCCACTCATGATTCTGCTGCCAATGCATCCAAGCCAAATCCTCAAGCCATTGCTCCTCATGTGATGACTGACCGTGAGTTGCTTCTTAGTCTTCACCATAAGGTGGATCAAAACCACAAATGGGTTAAGCGTCAGTTTGGCTCTATTCTTCACAACATGACTTCTACACATAATGCAGTGAAGAAAAACCATTACTACCTCCATGAGGTTTTTGATCGCACCTGGGCTATTCTGTCACATCTCTATGGTGAAGAAGATCTGAAGCAAATGGGCTTCAAGGAAGATTTTGACTGGTCTGCTCCTCCACCGAAGAAATTCAAGAAGGTCAAGGTTCCTTCCTTGGTCGCCAGTTCATATTCCTCATCACGCAACACAGACGAGTTTGAAGACTTGGACGACACTGCGGCAGGCCCTACAACGACTCAAGACCCCAACAATGCTGGCGCTCCTCCATCTACATGATATTCTTCAGGGGCGTTAGTCCTCATTTTCAACCCTTTTGGTCATTCGATGACAAAGGGGGAGAAATTTGAGTTAGTCTTCAAGTGAGTCTATCTTATATGGGTGTTTTTTTCTAAGTTGCAACTCCCGTTCTTTTGCTGACTTTGCTGGATCGAGTTGTAATCTTAAACTCTATGGTGGCCTGATACTTTTGTTGAGTTCTTTTGCATGCTTATTCCCCAATAATGTCAATGCACACATGCTGAATTACATCAGTCACCATATTTCATCATGCATGTCAAATTTTTCACATTATATGTGACATGCGTGTATGAATTACAAGATATATGGGGAGATCTCCATGATTATACTCTTCAAGTGTGCATTGCTTCAAAAGAAAATTCCTCACTATGCACATCTCCAGGGGGAGTTCTTCTATATCTTGCAATCAAATTCCTCAACATCAGTATTTACACTTCATATATTTATCCCCGTTGAAAACTTAATCTATATTGTCATCAATCACCAAAAAGGGGGAGATTTTAAGTGCATCGAGTGCCCCTTAGTGATTTTGGTGTATTGAAGACTTATAGGTTAAGGGACTGATGCGTTTGTAAGTGTACACAGGTCTATAAGTCTATGAGGAGTTTGATATTTACAGAGAAAGTCGACCCCTAAAAATGAAGTTCTTCAAGTGAAGACTTTGGATTTCTGAAGACTTTCTGAAGACATTGAAAGTGAAGAAATTGGTGTGACCTTGAAGACTTGACAATCATTCGAGGAACATGAAGCGTGAAGACTTTTGTTTTTATAGTTTCATTTTCTCTTTCTTGAGTCATAGGATACACCGTACTATTAAAGGGGGTCAAGGAAATACTAAGGAAAAATTTCCATGTGATGCTCAACTCAAAATCCTACACCTACCAATCCCTTCGAGTGAAGCCATTGGAAATCTCATACAGTTCAGTCAATTTCTTTAGTAACAGAGATGAAGTTCTTCTGGTTGCTGAGGTATTTGTTCTCACTGAGGAGTTAGGAATTCGCCAGTGCGGATTGTGAAAGTGCGTTATATCGACTAGAGGGGGGGTGAATAGGTGATTTTTATGAATTCTTCACTCAGGAATTTGATGGTGAGGAAATTCCTAAATGAAGAACTACTAGCAGCGGAATAAGTACTCAAATGTAAACATAACAGAACACAAGCATGGTCATCATAATGAAATGAAGACAAGCACAGAGTATAGAAAGCATAAACACAGGATAACAAAGAAAGAAGACGGACAGACTGAAGAAATTGAACTGAGGAAATTGAGAAAGTCTTCAGTCAAAGTCTTCAAACAGATATGAACAGGCACACAACAACAGACATGAGGAAATGAAAGAGTTGAGGAAATAGAACGAGTAAGCTTGGTGAAGACAATGATTTGGTAGACCAGTTCCAACTGCTATCTCAGTTGTACATCTGGTTGGAGCGGCTGAGTAGTTAAACTCGAGGACACACAGTCCCGGACACACAGTCCTCACCGTATTCTCCTTGAGCTAAGGTCACACAGACCTCGACCAATCACTCGTGGTAAGTCTTCAGGTGACTTCCAAACCTTCACAGACTAGGTCAGTCGGCAATCCACAATTCCTCTTGGATGCTCTAGACCATGACACCTAACCATCTGGAAGAAGCATAGTCTTCAAAGGTAACAAGCATCAGCTCCACGCAGGATCAACCTCTTCAGTGATGCTCAATCACATTGGGTTTGTAGGTGTTGGGTTTGGGTTTTCCTCACTTGATGATTTTCGCTCAAAGTCCTCGAAGGATGGGATGCTCTCAAATGACAAGTTTCAGTTTCTCTCAGAGCAGCCAACCAGCTAGTGGTTGTAGGGGTGGCTATTTATAGCCTAGGGAGCAGCCCGACATGATAAGACATAAATGCCCTTCAATGATATGACCGTTAGGTGGGTAGATATTTTGGGACAGCTGGCGCATAGCACAGCAATAGTCGGAATTTTGGCTCTCAAATTCTTCAGGGCTATCATGTTCCTCACTGTGTAGGCAATTCGCACTAGCAAATTCCTAACTCCTCAGTCAGAAAAAATTCCTCAGAGACCAGAAGAACTTCGTCTCTGTCACTGAAGAATATGACTGAATTGTATGAGATTTGCAATGGCTTCACTCGAAGGGATTTGTAGGTGTAAGATTTTGAGTTGAGCATCACATGGAAATTTTTCCTTAGTATTTCCTCGACCCCCTTTAACAATATGATGTTTCCTATGACTCAAGAAAGAGAAAATGAAACAATAAAAACAAAAGTCTTCACGCTTCATGTTCCTCGAATGATTGCCAAGTCTTCAAGGTCACACCAATTTCTTCACTTTCAAAGTCTTCAGAAAGTCTTCAGAAATCCAAAGTCTTTAGTTGAAGAACTTCAATTTTAGGGGTCGACTTTCTGTGTAAATATCAAACTCCTCATAGACTTATAGACCTACGTACACTCACAAACGCATCAGTTCCCTAACCTATAAGTCTTCAATACACCAAAATCACTAAGGGGCACTAGATGCACTTACAATCTCCCCCTTTTTGGTGATTGATGACAATATAGGTTAAGTTTTCAACGGGGATAAACATATGAAGTGTAAATACTGATATTGAGGAATTTGATTGCAAGATATAGAAGAACTCCCCCAGAAGATGTGCATAGTGAGGAATTTGCTTTTGAAGCAATGCACACTTGAAGAGTATAATCATGGAGATCTCCCCCTATATCTTGTAATTCATACACGCATTTGACATATAACATGAAGAATTTGAAATGCATGATGAAATATGGTGACTGATGTAATTCAGCATGCGTCCATTGACATTAATGAGGAATAAGCATGCATAAGAACACAGCAGAAGTATCAGCCCACCATAGAGTTTAAGATTACAACTCGATCCAGCAAAGTCATCAGAAGAACGAGAGTTGTAACTTAGCATAAAACGCCCATATAAGATATACCCGCTTGAAGACTAACTCAAATTTCTCCCCCTTTGTCATCGAATGACCAAAAGGGTTGAAAATGAGGACTAACGCCCCTGAAGAATATCATGATGAAGGAGGAGAGCCAGTGTTATCAGGGTCTTGAGTCGATGTAGGGCCTGCAGCAGTGTCATCCAAGTCTTCATATTCGTCCGTGTCGCGTGATGAAGAATAGGAACTGGCCACCAAGGAAGGAACCTTGACCTTCTTGAATTTCTTCGGTGGAGGAGCAGACCAGTCAAAATCTTCCTTGAAGCCCATTTGCTTCAGATCTTCTTCACCATATAAATGTGACAGAATAGCCCAGGTGCGATCAAAAACTTCATGGAGGTAGTAATGGTTTTTCTTCACTGCATTATGTGTAGAAGTCATGTTGTGAAGAATAGAGCCAAACTGACGCTTAACCCATTTGTGGTTTCGATCCACCTTCTGGTGAAGACTTAGAAGCAGCTCACGTCAGTCATCAGACGAGGAGCAGTAGCTTGAGGACTTGACTTGGGAGCATTGGTAGCAGAATCATGGGTGGCAGAGTCATCATTGGTGGAATAAGATGCAGCTTTGTTGAACTGACCATCCTATGGACGAATGCCTTCATCGATAACGGCTGGTGACTCGCGCTTCTCATCAGCACAGGAATTGTCCGCTTGAGGACTTCAATCGGGGGCAAGTAGCTGAGATGATTCTAAAAGTCAGCCTTGTAGTTGAGCGAAGACCTTGTTCCGAGGAATCTCATGATCCATTGTGCGTAAGGCTTCAGCTCAAATGGTGAAAGTGCAACATTCGCCAGAGTCCTCATGAAGAAATCATGATAATTGATAGGAATGCCATGCATGATGTTGAATAGCATATTCTTCAGCATCCCAATAATTTCTTCATCGGATGAGTCATGGCTTTTGATAGGACTCATGGTCTTCGTCAGAATGCGATAGATGGTTCTTGGCACATAGAGCAATTCCTTCACGAGGAATTTGGTCCTTGGGGGTTGACCAGGCTTCAGAGGCTTCATGAGCACTTGCATATAGTGAGTAGTGAGTTTAGGCTCATCATATAGACAACGAGCACCGTCAGGTGGAGGACTGATTGGCAGGGCACGAAGCAATTCAGAGGCTGGTGCCTTGTAATGAGTGTTTTCAGTCATCCAGTCCAACACACAAGAGTTGATGTCAGTAGCATCACCTGTGATATGCAGCGTTGCATAGAACTGAAGAATGAGCTCTTCATTCCAATCAACTATCTGAGCAAAAGTTGAGCAAGCCTGCATCATGAAGCATACTGAGGACTTGAGAGAAGCAAGGCATTGATTCCATGTCCACGTGAGGAATATGCTCGTGGTCGAAGACTTTGTCCTTGTTGAACAGCAGTGAAGAATAGAAGTTGGCCTGGCTGGCAGTACAGAAACGCTTCCTTCTAAGACGGGCATTGTCATAAGGGTTGAAGTCAGTGAAGAACACGTGCTCGCCGAAGAAATCATCAGCCTTGAATTTTTGCTTCTTCGAGAAGGGATCCTTTGGCTTGAGCTGAGGAGTGTCAATCAATTGCATCACCACCTCAGGAATCGCAATCTCAGGTTCCCCGGGCTGAGGAATTTCATGTGCTTCTTCAGCTGCAGCCTGGGTCTTCAATTCTTCATTTACATTTTCTTCAGGACTAGTGGCTGGAATTTCTTCATGGACAGACGGGGTTGCATGAGATTCTTCAGATCCCATTAGCACTTCAGTGGCAGCAGGGGACTGAGGAATTTCTTGGAGTGGAGTGAACATTGGAGAGTTGGGGTCCTGACTTTTCCAAAAGTCATCATTGAGCACAGGAGTGGTACAGCCAATGTCCACATCCTCATCTTCCATTTCTTCAACACCTGCCCCTTCAACAGTGAACTGAGGCATAGGTGAGGAAACAACTGGGGCTGGAGGAATTGCATTCACTTCAATTTCTTCATCCAACTGCTCTGTCGAGGTAGTAGAAGGAGTTTCTTCATCAGATTCGCTAGGAATCAAATAATCTTCACCAAAAGGAACAAGGTCCTTTGATGGCATGAAAGAGACAAGAACCACATCAATTGGGTTGTCAATTGAGCTAGTCAGAGGCTTCATCTTCGGAGCCGAAGAATTTGAGGAAGTTGATGCCTTCCTTTTCTTCAAAGTTGCACGCTCTGCAGCCTTGGTCTTCTTCGCATCTGATGCAGATGGAAGAATCAGAGTTGGTGTAGGCGTAGGAGGTGCAGAGGACTTTGGATCATTTTCTTCAGGAACAACTCATGTAGTTTCCCTGACTTCTTCACTTTTTTCAGGCGCACCACTAGTGGATGCCCTGGCAATATCTTCAGCGGCTAGAATGGAGTCATCAGCCCTGGTACTCTCATTTTGTTCAGCAGCCTGATTGTCATCAGCAGTGCTGGCATGTTCTTCAGTAGGCTGAGCAGATGCTTCAGCCGGTGTAACTTCAACGTGCATAGGAGGAGCAGCACTTGAAGTGAATTTCTTCGTCAGATTGACGAACCGAACCTTGGCGCCCTTCCAATCAGCATAGTAGCGATCGAATTCATCACTCAGTTGCTTGATGTCAGCTTGCAAGGCAATGAGTTGATCAGGGGTAAGAGTGAGGACATTGTCCTTGAGATAGCGCTGCTTCTTGTATTCCGCTTTCTTCAGCCTTCTGCCTTCTTCAAATTTCCACTTTTCTTCCCCAATGAAGGCAGTCAGAACATGACTTTGACCAGGAGTGAGGTTCATCTCCGGCAAAGGCGTGTTAGGATCCTTGTGCCATAGGTCAATGAAATCGAGGATCAACTTTGGATCCAACAGCAGTGGCACATTGCTACCTTTGGCTCTAGCGGCCCTGGCTTGCCTGTCTCTGATGATTTCGGCAAGTTCTTCATCATCAGCCTCATCGTCATCAGAGGGAACTTGGAAGGCGACCTACTTCTTGTGAGGACTTGGTAGAAGGCCTCGTCCAGCAGTGGCCATTTTCTTCAGCAGAGAGGGGCCAGCTGAGGAATTTGGTGCAGTTGAGGAACTTCCAGATCCTCCTGAGGCAATTGAGATGCCTGTAGTCCTTTGGAACGTGGTGAGATGCACAGGTGCCGAGGATTTGGTCGAAGCAGCTGAAGACTTTGTCGGAGGAGCTGAGGACTTTGAAGGAGCAGACTGAGGAATTGGCCCAGGGTCTTGAAGAATCTGGCCTTGAGGGAATTGCTGAGGAGCTTGGCCGTGAGGGCATTGAGGGAGAAGTGCTTGACTTATGTGCAGGCTTCTTAGGCATCGCCTTCTTCGGCTGACTAGCAGAGGCCTCAGCAGCGGTAGCAGCAGCAGCAGAGTCTGCATTGAATTTCTTCACTGCTTCCTTTGCTTGCTTGGCCAGTTTGGCCTGGCGCTTTGCCCATTCATCAACATAGTCCTCACCATGCTTGAGGCTGGTGGGATCTGCCTCTCGGCCTGGTGCCAATGGAGGTCTTGAGCATGGAGGGTTGAGCGCGAATTTCTTCATATACTTGGGAGTAACATACCTGTACTCCCTCCATTCTCGTGCCCATCTCCTCTATATCCGTTGTATGCGCACCTTGCGCTGATTCTTGTCCTCCTTGCCAAACTTGGCCTCATCAGGAGTGCAGTATCTAGCATAAATGTCCTCAGGGATTTCAAACGCAGTATTGACCTCAGGCCTCTTTCCACCTTTATGTGGCTTATTACCTTCAGTCATTTTCTTCAGCTGAGGAATATGAACAACTGAAGTTTCTGAAGAGGTGTGCAACTTTTCTTCGAGGAACGCTGCAAATGAGTTAAGTTGATGAGAACCTAGTGATTCAGCAGCGGACATTTGTACCTGTGAACAGAGTATAGTTGCGAGGAATATGGAGAGGTCATATGCGTTCTCAGAAGGTTTTTCAAAAATGAATAGGTTTGTGGAATTTGACCAGATCAGTCTTGAGGAATTTCACTAAGCGTTCTTTGTCTTAGGTTCCAGAGTTGTATAGATTGAAAATCCACACAATTGAGGAATCTTGAAGAAAAACATTGCTTATAGAAATGAATCAAGAGCAGATGACATGTGAGGTGTTCATGTGTGTGAAGATTTGAAGAATAAACACCTTTGAAGATTTTTAAGAAAACATAAGAATCAAAGAGGGCTGTAAAAGTAACTTTTAATTAGCCGAAGTGAAGAACACGACGAACTGGGAAGTGTAAATTTGAAGTTTGTCAGTTCAGATCTTCCATGCCCTAACTCGGCAGAGGAAGACGGCTACGGCGGCGGCGGAGTGAAGAAATCCGCAACCGGCGCGAGTACGACGGCGACGAGGTCGAGGCAGTGAAGCTCTTCCTCACCGGCGACGATGAAGTAGCAGCGACGCTAGGGTTTGTGGAGCTCGAGCGGGAGTGAGAGCGAGCGGAGTGAAAGAGAAATGAGGAAGAGGCAGGGGTATTTATAGTGGGAGTGAAAAACTATATGCCCGAGGAAATCGGACGAACGTGCCCATGGCCCTTCTCATTCGCTTGACATATGTCACCCACGTACTGAGAGGTGGCGATCGTGTAGGATTTTGGGTGAATAGATAAGTATTGTCGTGGGAAGCCGAACGGTTTGAACGGCAAAGCCGAAAATTTAGATAAGATAAGTTAAAAGTTCCGTTCGCAATTTCTTCAGCTGTCAAGGACACAGTGGAGAGTTTGAACGAGTTTCAAATAGAAAGCACATGAAGAATTTGTGAATAGACTGGGTTGAGTTTAGCATAGAGGGGGAAGGGTCCGATCACATTCACTTAGCAGAAGAAATCAACTTGAAGAATTAGCAATAAGTGAATGCTGTAGAGGACATAAAACTCATATATATATATATTCAAATGAAGAATAACATGGGAAATTGTGAAGACAATGCAAAGTTGAAGAATTTAAAAAAACTGAGGAATTTCAAAAACGAGGAAAAACTGAAATTGAAGATTTTCAACTTTGGGTGGTGGCGTAACCCACCGTATAAGAAAGCTGATTTCAGACACCGCGTACAATTGTTGTAGGGCTTTGAGAATCAATTTCTTCACACTTAGAGGGTTAGTCTTCATTGATTGAAGAAAAACATTACTTCGTGTGTTGCGCATCTAAGTCATCAAGTCAGCATAAGTGTTAGGATGGTGTCCATTTCAGAGAACATTTGAAGATTCTAGGATATTTAGCTCACACCGCAACTTGCTAAATCTCTTCTCATCCAAGGGCTTAGTGAAGATATCGGCCAGATGATCTTCAGTGCTAACGTGGTCGATGGAGATGTCGCCCTTCAACACATGATCACAAAGAAAATGATGACGAATCTGGATGTGCTTGGTCTTCGAGTGCTGAACTGGGTTATGAGCAATCTTGATAGCACTCTCATTATTGCAGTAGAGAGGCACATTCTTCACGTTGACACCATAGTCCTTGAGTGTTTGCTTCATCCATAGTAGTTGAGCACAGCACGATCCAGCAGTAATGTACTCCGCTTCTGTAGTGGAGAGTGATACACAATTCTGTTTCTTCGAGGACCAACAGACCAAAGATCGTCCGAGGAAAAGACATGTGCCTGACGTTGACTTGCAGTCCATGCTATCGCCAGCATAGTCAGAGTCTGAATATCCAATGAGATCAAAAGAAGAGCCCTTGGGATACCATAATCCAAGTGTTGGTGTGTGAGCTATGTATCGAAGAATATGCTTCACAGCCTTATGGTGTGATTCCTTCGGTGTAGCTTGAAATCGGGCACACATGCGAACACTAAGCATAATATCCGGCCTAGATGCACATAAGTACAATAAAGAGCCAATCATGGAGCGGTATACCTTTTGATCGAAGTCTTTACCATTTTCATCAGTGCATAGATGGCCATTTGTGGGCATTGGAATTTTGAGCCCTTTGCAATCTTGCATGCCGAATTTCCTCAATACGTCCTTGAGGTATTTCTCCTGAGATATGAATATGCCATTGCACTATTGACGAATTTGAGGACCTAAAAAGAATTTCAATTCTCCCATCATTGAACTTTGATATTCTTCGCTCATCATATAGGCAAATTCATCACTGTGACGTTGGTCAGTACAGCCAAAAATGATATCATCAACATATATTTGGCACACAAACAATTCACCATCATAAGATTTAGTGAAAAGAGTTGGGTCGAGTGAACCGGGTTTGAAGCCTTTCTTCATGAGGAATTCCTTCAAAGGATCATACCACACCCGAGGGGCTTGCTTGAGGCCATACAGGGCCTTGTTGAGTCTGAAGACTTTGTTAGGATGTTTTGGATCTTCAAAACCTGGGGATTGAGCAACATATACTTCTTCCTCAAGCTTACCATTGAGGAATGCACTTTTTACATCCATTTGTTGTAAGATAATATCATGATGGTTAGCATAGGCAAGTAATATGCAAATAGCCTCAAGTCTAGCAACAGGTGCAAAAGTTTCATCGAAATCAATTCCTTCAACCTGTGTGTATCCTTGAGCTACAAGCCATGCCTTATTCCTCACCACAAGGTCATTTTCATCTTGCTTGTTGCGGTAGATCCACTTTGTGCCAATAATGTTTTGCTTGCGAGGATCTGGATATTTGACCAGTTCCCAGACGTTGTTTAGCTCAAACTGATGTAATTCTTCTTGCATAGCTTGAATCCACTCAGGCTCTAGAAATGCTTCATCTACCTTAGTGGGCTCTGTGATAGAGACAAAAGCAAAGTGCCCACAAAAGTTAGACAAATGTGAAGCTTTTGAGTGTGTGAGAGGACCTGGTGCTTCAATGTCATCGATGATCTTCTCAATTCGCACTTCGTTTGCAATACGAGGATGAGCGGGTTGTCTTCGAGGAATTTGATCCGCATTTTCTTCAGGAGCATTTTCCTCAGCACCATTTTCTTCAGGTGCGCCAGCTCGATGTTCATCATGTTCGGGAATGAATTCTTCAGCAGATTCTTCGGTGGGAATGACATCCTCAGTAGCTTTGAACTTTATAAAATCCTCAGGTGCTGGTTCATCTATGACAGAAGGTAGGTGCTCTCTTTGCGAGCCATTAGTTTCATCGAACTGCACATCTACAATTTCAACAACCTTGTGAAGAACGTTGTTGAAGACTTTGTAGGTGTGCGAGTCCTTTCCGTAACCAAGTATAAAACCCTCATGTGCTTTTGATGCAAATTTAGAATTGTGATAAGGATCTCTAATCCAACATTTAGCACAGAAGACTTTGAAGTAACTCACATTGGGTTTCTTGTCAGTGAGGAGTTCATAAGCAGCCTTCTTGAAGAATTTGTGAAGATATACTCAGTTGATGATGTGGCACACAGTATCAATCGCCTCAATCCAGAAATGACGAGGCGTCTTGTATTCATCAAGCATAGTGCGAGCCATCTCAGCAAGAGTTCTGTTCTTGCGCTCCACGACGCCATTCTTCTGAGGAGTATAAGGAGCAGATAACTCATGAGTAATACCAAGTTCATCAAGATAGCCATCAAGACCGGAATTCTTGAACTCAGTCCCATTGTCACTTCTGATGTGCTTGATCTTCACACCAAAGTTGGTTGAAGCCCTCGAGGAAAATCGTTTCAAGACTTCCTGCACCTCATGTTTGTAAGTGACAATGTGCACCCATGTATAACGAGAGTAATAATCAACAATAACAAAGCCATACAGAGATGCATCATTTGTAACAGCAGAATAATGATTAGGATTGAAGAGATCCATGTGAAGCAATTCAAATGGTCGAGTGGTAGTCATGATAGTCTTCGCTGGATGCTTGGCCTTTGTCATCTTTCCAGCTTCACAGGCTCTGCATAGGTGATCCTTGAGGAATTTGACATTCTCAATGCCAATGACATGCTTCTTCTCCGCGAGCATGTGCAAATTCCTCATGCTAGCATGACCAAGTCGTCGATGCCATAGCCAGCCTTCTGAAGCTTTTGCAAGTAGACATACAGCCGGTTGTGGTCCTGTAGAGAAATCAACAATGTACAAGTCTCCTCTCCTAAAGCCTTCGAAGACTTTGGAATTGTCAGCTTCCCTGATCACAACACAACAATATTTGCCAAAGACAACAACCATATCAAGATCACAAAGCATTGAGACAGACATGAGGTTGTATCCTAAGGACTCGACAAGCATGACTTTGTCCATGTGTCGATCCTTTGAGATCGCAACCTTACCTAGACCCAATACCTGACTTTTGCCTTTGTCAGCGAAGATGATATGCTTCAGATGTGGCGGTGATAAAGGAGCATCCATAAATAGATTCTTATCACCAGTCATGTGATTTGTACATCCACTATCGAGGACCCACTCATTGGCTTTGGGTTGTTCATCATGTAGATGAATTAGTGCAACTTACGAACTCATATACTTCATCAGTGAAGAATATGACATCAATATCATCAGATCAATTTTATCAAGCACTAGAACAGATAAACAATATGAGGACGTGTGAAATGAAAGTTCATTTCATCATGATTAGCCTGTGTCCTTTCAGGCACTGTTCAGGTCTCCAGCAAATTCTTCAGATGTTTTGAGCACGTCTGGAGACCTGACCCTGCATAAGAGATTAGTTCTTTTTCTTCACCACCCACATCTGAAGGGGTGGCAAAGAATTCATCACTCTGCGAGCACCATATGAGAAAGCTGGCATAGACGCCAGTCTGCTTTGTTTCACATAAGAGGGGTTAGGGTAAGCATATGAATAAGCAGAGAAATTCTTTGAGGACTTATGAACATAATGATTTGAAGAATAATGCTCATAGTCATATCCGTTAGCTCTACCCTACGAAACAGATAGGTTAGCACAATGATGATCATATGAGGACTTTGATCCTTTTGAGGAATTTGATCCACGTGAGGAATTTGGTCCGTATGAGGACTTGGATCCATATGAAGAATTTGGTTCATATGAAGAATTTAATCTGGAGTTCCTATTCTTCACAGGTGGTGTCATGAGGACATTCACCTGAAGACTTTCAAGGCAACTTTTGGGAACCCAGATTTTCTTCATAGGGGAACCGTTCCTGCAGTTAGTGCCAACATATCTAGCAAATACTTCACCATTCTGATTTTGAACAGTTTATAGTTGGAGTCAAATGACTCATCAGACGAATGAGGAGATTCACATGTAAAGCCGGATAAGTTGGATGGATCAACTGGAGGTCCATTTGCAGCAACCCATGAGGTTTTGGGGTACTGCTCAGGCTTCCAATATGTTCCATCAGCATTGAGTTTCAACTCAAAGGCAATACCCTCTTTCCTAGGGTTTCTGTTGAGGATCTGCTTTTTGAGCACATCACAAAGAGTCTGATGCCCTTTGAGGCTTTTGTACATGCCTGCCATGTACAGTTCCTTCAGCCCTGCATCATTAGTGATACTAGCAATGTCCTCAGATGAGGAATTAGTGATAGGAGAGATAGATGAAGAATTTATAGCATTAGAAGCATTTGAACATTTGGGTGAAGAATTAGCAGTTTCACGTTCAATGCACTTCAGACATGGAGGGACAAATTCTTCCTAAGTAGTGCTGATTTGTTGAGCAAGTAATGAATCACACTCCTTCTGAAGATCTTCATAATCCACTCTTAGCTTTTCAAGATCTTGCTTTCTTTGAAGAGATTCAGAAGAAAGCTTCTCGTGATGATATAAGAGAGTGTTATGATGACCTTAAAGGGCGTCACACTTGGACTGAAGTCTCTGAAGACTCTCAGCCAAAGTTATTGACTGATCCATTTCTTCACGCAACATATCATCGCTCTTGTTTAGCATGTATTGAACTTTTTCCAAAGCTCTTTGTTGTTTAGTGGAAAGGGAAGCAAGTTTGACATAGCTGGGGCCAAATTCATCACCTGATTCATCATCACTGGATTCGGAAAGGTAGCATTCAGTTACCTTGTCACCCTGTGCCATAAGGCACGGTGAAGAGGATGACGATTCAGGTGCGAAAGTCATCTCCTTGAGAGAATCCTTGTAATCCTCAAACCAAGGATCATGACGAGTACGATGGCCTTAGTAGACCTCAGAGAGTCGGTCCCAGATTAGCTTCGCGTGATTGAGATGCATGACGTTCCTGAACTGATTTCGGGACAAACAGGAGCAGATGACATCCTTTGTTGTGAGGTTGAGTAGAGTGTACTTGCGAATGTCATCAACCTCCGCCATCTTGCATAGATCGGTAAGACCAATCTCAGTGACGGTCCACAGTTTGCTGTTCATAGCCATGAGTCGCTTCTTCATCATGGCCTTCCAATGAGGAAACTCATGACCGTCAAAGATGGGGCAGGATACGTTCCACAATCTTGCAGTCGACATAACTAAGACTCCAGGCGGTTAAACCAAAATCACACAGAACAAGGGAGTACCTTGCTCTGATACCAATTGAAAGTGCGTTATATCGACTAGAGGGGGGGGGTGAATAGGCAATTTTTATGAATTCTTCACTGAGGAATTTGCTGGTGACGAAATTCCTAAATGAAGAACTACTAGCAGCGGAATAAGTACTCAAATGTAAACATAACAGAACACAAGCATGGTCATCATTATGAAATGAAGACAAGCACAAAGTATAGAAAGCGTAAACACAGGATAACACAGAAAGAAGACGGACAGACTGAAGAAATTGAACTGAGGAAATTGAGGAAGTCTTTAGTCAAAGTCTTCAAACCGATATGAATAGGCACACAACAACACACATGAGGAAATGAAAGAGTTGAGGAAATAGAATCAGTAAGCTTGGTGAAGACAATGATTTGGTAGACCAATTCCAACTGCTGTCTCAGTTGTACATCTGGTTGGAGCGGCTAGGTATTTAAACCTGAGGACACATAGCTCAAGGAGAATACGGTGAGGACTGTGTGTCCAGGACTGTGTGTCCTCAGGTTTATATACCTAGCCGCTCCAACCAGACGTACAACTGAGACAGCAGTTGGAACTGGTCTACCAAATCATTGTCTATACCAAGCTTACTGGTTCTATTTCCTCAACTCTTTCATTTCCTCATTTCTATTGTTGTTTGCTTGTTCATATCTGTTTGAAGACTTTGACTGAAGACTTTCTCAATTTCCTCAGTTCAATTTCTTCAGTCTGTCCGTCTTCATTCTGTGTTATCCTGTGATTACGCTTTCTGTAGTTTGTGCTTGTCTTCATTTCATTATGATGACTATGCTTGTGCTCTGTTATGTTTACTTTTGAGTACTTATTCCGCTGCAAGTAGTTCTTCATTTAGGAATTTCCTCACCAGCAAATTCCTTAGTGAAGAATTCATAAAAATTGCCTATTCACCCCCCCCTCTAGTCGATATAATGCACTTTCAAAGAGAGTATGCGGGCCTCCCCTCCACCATGGGACCGAACCCTGCGACGACGCTCTTGAGTGCTTCAACAAGCTCGTGGAGCAGAGCGGTAGGGCCCTACTCCGGGGTGGCCGCTGGCTCCTGGCGCTCGCCCGAAAGAGCTCCTGCAGCGCCTTGTAGGACCTCGCCTCAAGGGAGACAAAGGCGTTGTGCTCCATGGTGGCCACCTCCTCGGCCTTGGTGAGGGATGCCTGGGCCGCCTCCACCTCCGCCTTCAGGTTCTCCAAGCGACCACGCCCCGTGGCCTATTCCTAGGCTGCCTGCTCTAGCTCGGCATCATGATTAGCAATTGCAGCTTCCTGGGCCTTCAGCTCCTCTTCCCGCACCTTGAGCTGATTGGCCTGGGTGGCCTGCTGATCCCGGAGGGTCTTCAGTTCGGTCTCCACAGCGCGACACCGCTACTACGCGTCCTTGGCTTCCTTTAGAACCATATCACGGGCGGCTGCGGCTAAGCCAGCTACCCTTGGACTTCCTCCTCGGATGCCGCGGCTTGGCCCTAGGCCGTCCGGACGGACGCATCGGCTCGGAGCCACCCCGAGACCTGCTCTAGGTGCCCTGACGCCTTGCGCCAGTTCGGACCCTGAAGATCATCCCGGAGCTGGGCCAGCACGGAGCAGGCCTCCTCCAGGGCTCCACACACGGCAGAAGCACCACGACCTGATAGCGTGGTGGATGGAAGAGAATGTGATGCTGGCACCAAGACCGGCGGAGCAATAACACCAGATATGGCCGGGGGCTCCGGAGATCTGGGGTCCCCGACCAACGAATCGGAGACAGGCGCCTCCGGGGCTAGCTCTGCCGCGGCAACCGTCTCCCCCTGAGACTGGGCCCCGGAGCTTCTGGAGGGCAGCACCGCTGCAGGATCTACTGGAGTTGCCGCGCCCCTCTGAGCCGGAGCTGCGGCAACCACAGCAGCATGCTTGGCCTCGGCGGCTCCAGCGTCCCTCTTCTTCTTCTTCACCGCCTACGAAGGCCTGACATCAAGCAAACATATTGAGCACTACATTAAAATGCAAGAGCAAGGGCGAGGAGCGGCACTCACTTGTCCATGGCGATGTAGTTCCTCTTCAGGCACACAAGCGCGAACTTCCCGGGCGCGGGCGGCGCTGCTCCCCTAGGAGCGGACGAGCGTGCGGGCGACCCCGTGCTGGATGACGGCGGCAAAGCAGGAAAGCTCCCCAGGGAATCAGTGCCGACCTGTCCCTCTTCGGGACCCCTCGCCTCTGCTTCTTCAGAGGGGTCCCCCCGGATCTTGTGGTCGTCATCAGAGAAGTCACAGAGGACGTCACTCTGCCACAGAGGAAAGTCTCCCCCTCCCCTCCCAGGTGGCTTTGGAGGGCGGGTCGCCGGAGGACACGTCCACCAGGGAGGCTACTGGCAGGGGAGGCTCCGTCGACATGAGCCAGCGCTCGTTGAAGATGGGGATGGCAGCGGCTATCTTCTCCCCATCATCTCGGCGGTACAGCGGGAGGTGGTCGTCCGGAGGGCCGCCCTGGTAGAGTACATTTTGTAAACTACGAGATATAGTACATTTCTCCACTCATCATCTGCCTTGGTTGATGAGATTTCAGATTTAAGCCCTATAAACCGAAAGGAGGGAGTACTTAATTTTTTTTGTCAAACTTTAACAAAAAATATATGACGTGGCGTAAAAACCTGGATGGAGGTAGTAGTATGAGATACGGTGGCACACTGACTTAGGCCGAATACAAGTGCCTGCTCATTATTGGAAGAGAGCAAAGTGTACATACAAAGTAATTAAAATTGAATTTCTCAAAAATATTTAAAATTGGAGGATGGTGTAGCCCACCTTTCCAATATTTGGACCATATGTGCTTCAGTTGTTATTAACTTTGGAGGGTCGTGTACCACACGTGAACGATAGTAAGCTCGACTGGGAGGCGTGCAGCGTTAATTGTGAGTTAACTACTTCGAGCGTTAAATTTTCTTCAGGTATTAGCATTGCTCTAGTATTTTTCTTCACTACGTTAAATAAAGAGTTCTGCTTCATGCACAATTTATAATGATTTTAATTGAGAGAAAAATAAAACAACTCCAACTATATACGTTGCAGCCTTGCTTGTTTTCTAGGGTTTGCTCTCTTCACACTCTCTCTCCACTATATACACACACGCTGGAGCCTCTACGCTTGTAGGTTCTCTCTTCACACTCTCTCACCCTCTCAAGATCTAAGCAAGACTGCGTTGGCCTCTCTCTCTCACTCCCCTCACTGCTGGTCGAAGAGCTGACAGGATCCCATCTGCTGGGGAAGGGAAGGAGGCTTAACGCTGTCGCCGTCGGCGAGGGAGGGAATCCACTACCGACGCAGTTGTCCTCTTTCACCCAGCGGCATTGTGGGAGGGCCTCCGATCCCTTCTTCCTTGATACCATACTTAGTGTGGGCAGATAGGCTTCCCACCGCCAATGAGCCACACCCCAAGAACCTTAAGGTATAATTTACTTAATCCACATGCATTGCTCTAGCTGCATGTGGATATTTTCTGCTTCTGCACTCGAATCTAGGTGTTGGATTCAGGAAACTAGTGGGGAAAGTTGTATAGCATGAATGAAGGACGTGGTTCAAAGAGGAAAGGAAGGGGGAAACTAGTACAGACTGGCTATCCAGCACCTACATTGGTCAAAAAGGGAGAACAATGACAAATGCAGTATGCACATCTGTAACGAACTGCTCTTTCTGTGGATGCGGGACAAGGCTGTAGAGTTTGAGCAGGACTAGATTTGCTGCCCTCACATAGGGAAAGGTGTCTAAATATAACAAAACTGGGACCAACACAAATATGCTCCTTGGTTGTTTGTTCTTTGTTGCAACAGACTATGCATCACCCCTTTATACATCGGTAGATGCACATGGTGTTGGTGCGTCCACTGTCCCGTGCAACTATTTAGCTGTTGTTAATCTAATAATGCCGCTGGAAAATTGAAGCAATGCCACACTTAAAAGCAAATTACATGTTTAACGAATTTTATTGTTAATATAATCTCTCTGTTAATATGAATGAATGCCACTATTTGAGAAATGGTACTGTCTTGCTTTCTTTCCCATTTAGATAAGTTAGATGCTTCTTTTTGTGGGCTTTTGTGTCATCCATTGTTATTGACTAGTAGTTGTTTCCTTTGCACCTCCGTGTAAACAGGGTTATCTCCTTCACCTCATTGCTATTGCAACCTTTTGGTGCACTACACAAAACACTTTTGTTTTAAGAGTGTTTTGTTCAGTTCATCCAAAATGTCACACCGACAATGTTGCTTGATGCTTGATCTTAGTGGAACTGCACAAGAGGAGATATGACTTCCTATCCATGTTGGCAAATTTGATTTAGATCTTCTTCTTGTGAGTTGTTTGAATTCTGTGTCATGAGAGGTCAGTACTTGCCTTCTTTCACATGATTGTGAAGTGTATTTTCATATGTTGTGCTACTTATATGGTAATGTTGCTTGATTGTAGTGAACTGCACAAATGGATACTAGACTTCCAATCCGTATGTGCACCGTATGATAGGGGCAAAGGTGCCCGTCTTTCGATGAGATGGTGGCTATCGTTTTGGAGGAAGTCGACTTTGACGATCCGACTACGAACGTGCGAGGACGTCGCGCCTTGGCAATCGCTAAACCAACTCCGAGAGGTTATTGACCACGCCGGAGCACGATCAACCTGACTACGAAGGTCTGTTTCCTGCAGGCAAACAAAGAACAAGCAAGAAACTAAGATTGCAATCTGGATATTGCGAATATAAGAGGAAAGCTTTATTGACCAAGGTGGGGTTCTGTGACGCCTTTGTCAGGTCGTTGAACACAAACAAAGTACGCGAAGTTGCAGCTATGGCGAAATTTAATCTAAACAAAACCCAAAGTCTAAATGGTGCCCTAAGGGCTGTATATATGGAGGAAGAGGGGGGAATTACGTGGCCCTTGGTGGAGGGGTCCGAAATCAACCGTATCTCTTGTTTCACAACACATACGGACTCTAAAAATAGCCTATACTTATGTATTTCGAAATTACATGGGCCTGGCCCAATAATAAGGTGACGCAGCACCTAGAATAGCCTCGGGACGAAATTTATGAAGTGGAATCTTGTATATTTCGTCCAAGGCTTCATGCACCCATTATGGTGGCTTCAAAGTCCTGAAATCATCAAGTTGTGAAAGCATAGTATAGCGACGAGACAATGCATCAGCAATAACATTTTCTTTTCCCTTCTTGTGTTTAATGACATAAGGGAAAGTATCAATGAATTCAACCCATTTAGCATGTCTATGATTCAGTTTAGCTTGACTTTTAATACGTTTCAAAGATTCATGATCAGAGTGTATAACAAATTCCTTGGGCCATAAATAATGTTGCCATTTTTCTAAAGTCCGAACAAGAGCATATAATTATTTATCATAAGTAGAATAATTCAGACTAGGCCCACTCAATTTTTCAGAAAAGTATGCAACAGGTTTGCCATCTTGGAATAACACACTGCCTAATCCAATTCCACTAGCATCACATTCAAGCTCAAAAGTCTTATTAAAATCAGGAAGTTGGAGTAAAGGAGCATGTGTCAACTTATCTTTCAATACCGCGAAGGCTTCTTCCTGTGCGGTACCCCAAACAAAAGGCACATCTTTCTTTGGAAGCTCATTGAGAGGTGCAGCAATGGTACTGAAATCTCTCACAAAATGCCTATAGAATCCAGCGAGGCCAAGAAAACTCCTCACTTGTGTGACCGTTTTGGGCTGCGGCCAACTCTCAATAGCTTCAATCTTGGCTTTATCAACTTCAATTCCCTGTGGAGTAACAACATAGCCAAGAAAAGACACTCGGTCGGTGCAAAAGGTGCACTTCCCAAGGTTACCAAACAAACGTGCATCACGTAGAGCAATAAAAACATCACGTAAATGTTCCAAATGTTCCTGCAAAGATCTGCTATAAATCAATATGTCATCAAAGTAAACTACCACAAATCGTCCAATGAAAGCACGTAAAACTTCGTTCATTAATCTCATGAAAGTACTAGGTGCATTAGTTAACCCAAAAGGCATGACTAACCACTCATATAATCCAAACTTAGTTTTAAATGCTGTTTTCCATTAATCTCCCAATTTCATACGAATTTGATGGTATCCACTACGCAAATCAACTTTGGAGAATATTGTAGAGCCACTCAATTCATCAAGCATATCATCTAGCCTAGGAATAGGATGACGATAATGAATAGTAATATCATTAATGCCTCTACAATCAACACACATACGTGATGTACCATCCTTTTTTGGCACTAGAATAATAGGAACAACACAAGGACTAAGGGATTCGCGTATATAACCTTTGTCGAGCAGCTCCTGTACTTGACGCATAATCTCCTTCGTCTCCTCTGGATTGGTACGGTATGGTGCACGGTTGGGTAATGATGCACCGGGAATTAAGTCAATCTGATGTTCAATCCCTCGAATGGGAGGTAATCCCGGTGGCACGTCTTGTGGAAAGACGTCAGTGAACTCCTGCAAAATGTTAGTGACAGCAGGAGGCAAAGAGGAAGGCACGTCCTCGAATGAGAATAATGCCTCTTTGCACACAAAAGCATAGCAAACAGATTTGCTAAAATCTAGCTCATCAATATCAGATTTAGTGGCAAGTAAACATGCACTTTTCAATTTAATTTCAGAAGCAACACTGGATGGTTTACTATTAGGCTTCATTTGTTGCTCAAATTCTTTGCCACAATCTGATTTTCACTCTTATTTTTCTCCTGTTTTGCTTTATTACCTCTATTAATATCATCTTTCAAAATGGACTCAGGAGTCATAGGAAGCAAAGTAATATTTTTATCCTTATGAACAAGAGTATACTGATTGTTTCAACCATGGTGTACAGAATTTTTATCAAATTGCCTTGGTCGACCAAGTAATAAGGAACATGCTTGCATAGGTACCACATCACAATCAACATAAACAACGTATGTAGAGATACTACAATGCACACGAACAGTACATGTTACCTTAACCTTGCCGCTGTTGTTGAACCATTGGATGTAGTAAGGATGTGGATATGGTCTTGTGGTGAGAGATAGCTTCTCCACCATCTCCATGCTAGCCAAGTTGTTGAAACTCCCTCCATCTATGATGACACGCACAGAACGTTCCTTCACAACTCCCTTTGTATGGAACAAACTATGCCTCTAATTTTGCTCAGCTTGTGTAACCTGCACACTCAAAACACGTTGAGCAACTAAACATTCATACCTGTCAGCATCTTCAGGAGCCATGTATTGCGTCTCTTGATCAGAATCATCTCCACCGTGTTCTTCACTTGTAATAAGGGCCAAAGTCTCCTCGTCATAGTCACTAGCAGACTCATACCCACCATCCTCAGTAGCAATCATCACACACTGAGATTTGCATTCTCGCACATAATGTCCTCTTCTCTTACAACGACGACAAATAATATCACTTGTGTGCCCTGTTGATGCCATGGAAGAAGAAGAGCTCTGTGCAGGCCCGACAGGTGCGCTCTTGACAAATAGTGGTGGTTGTGCCTGCTTTCTTGTATCAAGGCTGGAGGTAGCAGCGGATGGAGGTGCTGGTGCAGTGGAAGTAGAGGATCCACGCGGTATCCATGATGAATGTCGACCTGCAGAAAAGTTAGTTCGCGCCAATGCTTGTCGATCCTGCACTTCACGTTTGAATAACCGAGTGATATTAGTATACTCCTTATACTCTAGAATGGTCTGAATCTCTCTATTTAATCCACCCATAAAACGTGCAAGCATAGCTTCATTCTCCTCAACAATACCACATCTAATCATACCAGTTTGTAATTCCTGATAATATTCTTCTACAGAATTTTTTTCCTTGTCTTAATCACTGCAATTTTTGAAGCAATTCACGTTGATAATATGGTGGAACCCAACGAGTGCGCATAGCAGTTTTCAAAGCAGCCCAAGTAGTTGGAATAGGATATAATCTACAATGTTCAGACCACCATACACATGCAAAACTTGTGAAAGCACAAACAGCAGCAGCAACCCGTCTCTCCTCGGGATATTGTAAACATGTAAAACGTTGTTCAGTTTCTAACTCCCAAGTAAGATATATATCAGGAACATACCTACCCTCAAATGGTGGAATATTCAATTTCAGTTTCGGAATATGGTCATTATCTCGTACCTGAGGTGGTGGTGCAGGCCTACCGTTGCGAATATATACGTGAGGTCAACCTGCTGGTGGTGGTGCTGGTGGCTGCACGTAGTTCTGATTTTGATCAACCTCATCCTCATAATAGTCCTCCACCTCTGCAGTAACAGAAGGAGCTACAGAAGCACCAACAACAGTAGCAGCGGCACCAGAATTTTGTCCTGGCTCAATAGGAACACGCTGTGCTCGCCCTACTGTATCGAGGTGTAGAGCTGGTTGTGGGAGACGTTTGAGTAATTCATCAAACTTGGCGTCCAACTTGGTGTCAATTGACTTCTCAATGTCATCCATCTTCTCCATTGCCTTTCCAAAGCTGGCCATCATGTCTTCCACCTGTTGACCGAACATTTGATAAAACTTATCATGAAGCTCCTTGTTCGTCATGTTCTCCCAGTCAATCTCGTTGGCTTGTGTTCCTGCCATAGTTAGCAGCAATAGAAACAGACAAGAATATGATCCTACAGACTACTGGAATATGGTGGTGGTGGGGTGTCACAAATCCGTCAAGTGAATCTCAAATTCTTACCAGTTCTTACCCAGTAGCAGGTGGTGATCGACAACCGAGTCAAAACTCTCAAAGCTTGGATAGAGTGATTACCAGGGAGAGTCAAACGCACGACGTAGATGTATGTGGAGCTGGGAAGGCTTATAATATGGTAGCAAAAAGGGTCAGCAATAATCAATTCAGAGATGCAAAATTGAATAAACGCTCAACGACGGTACTGTGGTGGTCCTAGGCTAGACCGTGCTAGAGACGCGAGCCTAGAACACTAACAAAATCACAGCGCTGCATGTAAACAAGGGAGGAGCACACTCTGATTTTTTTCTCGTTTTTTGCACTTGTTTTGCACTTTTTTCCTCTTTTTTTTGCTCCGCAACAAATTTTTTTCGAAAAAGTCTACAAATGGTCTAGAAACTGCCTAGACAGAATTTTCCAGACTTAGTTTTTTTTTGAAACTGGAAGTATTTTTCTACTGCGGGTAACAGAAAAGTTGGGGAGTCCTACTTGGTCACGTCTACTAGTATCGCGTGATCTGGAACTCGGAAATAAGGAACGAATACTGGACTCGGACTAGGACTGGTGGCGGAGATGAATCTGGTGGAACTCGGACTGGTGATGATGGTATATGATGGGCGGTGAAGCACAGACTGGTGGTGAATATATGGATACGGATCGGTGGCGGATAAGCGGTGGTGGTAGATGGCAGGGGCGATGATGATAGTGCGGTGGTAGCGTGACCACTTATGACCAGAACTCGAAAATCTAAAAGACTAGACGCTAAGACCAGCAACTTGACACGATGATGCAACCACATATTCAACAAAGCAAAATACTGAAAAGACTATGCAAAGGCTCAGACTGGTTCGGATAGGATGACCTAAACCCCTAATTTTTTTTGGCTTTTTCATGGACTGTAGGTATGAAGAACAGACTCGATCTAAACTCTGAAAATCTGTAAAATCTCAACGAGCAACCTGGAAATCTGATACCACTTGACAGAGGCAAAGGTTTCCCGTCTTTCGATGAGATGGTGGCTATCGTTTTGGAGGAACTCGACTTTGACAATCCGACTACGAACATGCGAGGACGTCGCGCCTTAGCAATCGCTAAACCAACTCCGAGAGGTTATTGACCATGCCAGAGCACGATCAACCTGACCACGAAGGTCTGTTTCCTGCAGGCAAACGAAAAACAAGTAAGAAACTAAGATTGCAATCTGGATATTGTGAATATAAGAGGAAAGCTTTATTGATCTATGTGGGGTTCTGTGACGCCTTTGTCTAGTCGTTGAACACAAACGAAGTACGCGAAGTTGCAGCTATGGCGAACTTTAATCTAAACAAAACCCAAAGTCTAAACGGTGCCCTAAGGGCTGTATATTTGGAGGAAGAGGGGGGAATTTCGTGGCCCTTGGTGGACGGGTCCGAAATTAACCCTATCTCTTGTTTCCCCACACATACGGACTCTAAAAATAGCCTATACTTATGTATTTCGAAATTACATGGGCCTGGCCCAATAATAAGGTGATGCAGCATCTAGAATAGCCTCGGGACGAAATTTATGAAGTGGCATCTTGTATATTTCGTCCAAGGCTTCATGCACCCATTATGCTGGCTTCAAAGTCCTGAAATCATCACTTGTAACTTCGTTCTTGTTCCCCTTGCGCATGCCATCATCTCCATGCTTGTTTTTACTCCAATGTTCATCCTTCTCCAAGCTAGGCCCTTCATTTGTAAGCAAAACAAATGTATCCAATTTAGGCAGCATCATATTCTCATGAACATTAGAATCATTACCAAGAAACGAAAGTACCTGATAATTTAATTGGCGTGCGCGAGCTCTAGTAATTGGTCTAGTATATGTAGCAGTAGGGGCTGTGGGTGTAACAATGGTATTTATGTCCTCATCACCGTAATATCCCATTGAGGTAAGATAATGATATTTCACAACTGTTAGCCTGTATTTTGCTACTGTCATCGGATATTAATGTTGTTGTTTAGTGCTATACCTTTGCTCCCTAATTGGCATGCCAAATCTTACATTGAAGTCGAAGCTTGTCTGTTATTGAACCAAGTGATGAAGGTGAAGGACAAGCAGAAGAAAAACAAAAATCAACTCCTCGTGCTGTAATGAAGCACTGGAACTGTGATGACACACGTAATGATATAGTTTTGCATCTTAATTTATTGCTATGGCTGGAATGAGCAATTTTTTGCCACTAATTTGGTGCCACTCTTAATGTAATATGTAAATATCTCAACTTGTGCAAACAGGGATCTTTTTTGAACATAACATATATTTTAGTGGAACTGCACAAGAAGATGTTGGAAACATTAAACTAATCGAGGAGTATATAGTAAGCATGGCAACCATAGTAGATAATAACGGATGGTTCCCGAGAAGTGCTTCATCTGTATGCTCTACACAATAAGCCTCCTGACAAAGGTTGGTACTGGCCCACGGATTCCATCCATATGATTGAGCTTTGTCATCTCTATTGGTGTTGTGCTACTGTTTAGATACTGTCATGAGAAAGTGGTATTGTCCTCGACAAGTGCTTCATCTGTGTTGTTTTAATTATTTCCTTTCCTTTTTTCGAGCAAACAGGGATCCATCATTTAGTTGTTCTCTTGACTTTGCACAACAGGATCATCCTCTTCATATCAGAAGGAAGCAGTTGAAGGATGGTTACATTACTGCCCACAAGAACAAACTAACTTCAGCTCAGAAGGATGCACGGATCTCCATTTTTGTTGTTGTGATGGCCAATACAATGTTGTTTTAGTATTCTTTTTGGTGAGTTCCATTTTCATAAATGTGTGCTCTGTATGGATCATGTAGGTTGCATGTTTAAACTGTCAATTCATAGTACAACTTGCTTTATACTAATCATTTTTTTGTATTTATGCAAACATGGATGCTCAGCTTGATTTCGATGGGAACTGCAGAAAATGTTCTGATGGTTCGTGCCCTCCACTATACTTCATCATGCATAATACGTTGAATGTTCTCGAATCATTCATTTCCACCTCCAGCCACATAATTAGCTACATGAAAGGAGGTGCAGGTATGTTCAAGACGTTGCAACATATAAAGGCGAAATCATAAAAGCTACGCGCGAAGTTGGTTGATTTTAGTGGAACTGCACAAAAAGAACAACTGGTTTATTTAGCACGAGGTGACATGTCAATGTCCGAACTGATGGGAAACCCCGCCCATTCCACAATCATAGGCATTTGATATTTTGGAATGGGAAAACCTTGTCAAAGTTTGCTCATTGATGTACGCAAAGACACGCATTTGATATTTTCGAATGGAACAACCTTGTCAAATTTTGCTCATTGATGTTAGCAAGAAGACATGCGTTTGATATTTTCAAATGGGACGCCCTTTGCTTTCAACAACATCGATCGATTTTTCTTTATTCGTTAGTTGTAAAGTAAATATTGGCTCTGACATTTGAATCATTGGGATGCAAAATCATCGATTGTTTTGAACGATATCTATGAATTGCTAGGCCTGTGAGTTTTATTGCAATTTACAGGCACGCTAAAAAGCTGCTCAAACTTTTTGTAAGTGTGTAACTGCTACAAATGAGGTGATCACCATGCGTCCTGGGAATAATGCTAGTACATATTGTTTTGCATGTTCATCCAATGCGAGTGATACAAGAATTCAAACTAATCAAACTAAATTCGTTCATGCACGGCCGTATCTATATCTATATCTATCTATATATCTACTACTCTTGTTATCTCTACTCTTATAAAAAACAGAGTTGGTGATGATGGTGTGCCTGCCATCCTGCAATATAGGCCGTCCGATCTATATCTGACAGATAGGAAGGAAACTATGGCAATTTTTTAAAAAAGATAGCAACACCCTTCTCCACATTTGCAGATAAGGCCTTGCCTCGTTCATCCTTTTCTCTGACAAGATAAACTACTCATACAAATGCATCTTGATGTTCCGTGCAACACACATGCATCTTGCTAGTCTACTACTTCTCTTATATAAAAAAACAGAGTTGGTGATGATGGTGTGCCGGCCATCCTGCAATATAGGTCATTCGATTTGTATCTGACGGATAGGAAGGAAACTATGGCAATTCTGCAAAAAGATACCCACACCCCTCTATGCATTTGCAAATTAGGCCTTCTCTCGTTTATTCTTTTCTCTCACAAGATAAAACTACTCATACCGATGCACCTTGATGTGCCTCTTGCTAGTTTCATATAAACATATCAGATTTCATTACATTTCATACATTCTTCAACTAAAAAGGGGTGCGGTGGAGGTATAATTAATTAACCTAATCTATGATCTCTGGCGCCCATTTCCTGTGTCCTGCTGAGCCGAACAGAAGCTTATTCTCCAGCACAGCTCTCCGACTCCACATCACCACCAAGAAGCTAATCGCCCGTCAATGTTGAATCCGCCAAGCTTGGCTTCAACCAGAGGGTAGTAGTTGTGGCCTTACTTGGACCCGAGCAGTGGCGACCTACTGTGTTCTACTCTTCATCGTTTTCTATGTGGTGCGACCTCGTTGCCAGCATGGCGAGGCCTCGACGGAGCTGGCGATGTCCTCTATCTCGTTGCCGGCAGGGCGGCGCCTCAGCAGAGCGGGGAACATCCTCCACCTCATTGCCGACTGGGCGGGGCCTCAGCGGAGCCGGCGATGTCCTCTACCTCGTTGTTGGCGGGGCGGGGCCTCGGTAGAGCAGGGCCTCACCGAGCCGGCAAAATCCTTCGCCTTGGTGCTGGTGGGGCAGGGCCTCAACGGAGCCAGCATTGTACACCGCCTCATCATCGGTCTCGCCAAACAGCACCTCACCCGCTTCGTCGCCCTCTTTGTAGGCGGTAGCAACCTCTGCCACACCACATGCGGTACTGCCAACGCGTGAGGCGGCTCTCGTGGGCTGAGCTGTACGACTCGAGTAGCGCCTCCTGCTCCGCCCACTCCGTGGCGATCTGCTCCTCTGCCTCCGGGTGCTCCTGGAGGACATGGTGATTGTACGCGGCGTCAGCCTGCGCCTCCCGGAACTGCTCCTCACACTTCTACCTCGCCATGTCCATGTATTAGGTATGGTCCTTGCCAATGGTCATCCTTCCATGCACTGACGATGATGGAGCGGAGGAGCGGGTTGGCACCGGATCATTGACTACCACGTTCTCCATTGGGACGTCGTTGTCCTCCGGCTGCTTGCCGGCCAGCCAGGTGTCAGCAATGGCTGCCATCTCCTTCTGGCCCGTCGTCCGCCTATCTCGAAGACAGCTGGAGCGCGACGAAACCATGGTGGGAGTGGTGTGGACAGGAGAAAGTGAATGGAGGCGGATGAGTGTAGTTATGGCCGGCGCAGCAGTTTATATAGCAATGGTGGGCGGTAGAGGGACTGATGGGTGGCACCGGAGTAGCCACCTCGGCAACCGCGTATCATTAATGCAGGTGGTAGACGGACGACACTTGTCTCGTTTGAACACGAAGCTATCGCCTACGCCGGGAAGGGGCGCGGGCGGTGCTGACCGTTTCAGGGGAAAGCGCGCATGGGCGAGGGAGGGGGTTTGGGTGGGCTAGGGCGGTCAGATCGTGCTTGGCAGTGGTCCGGTCTAGCAGCCGCACATGTCGGCTCGCCAGCGAGCTCGCCGAGCTCAGCGACGACAATCAGACGATGGACGTGGCTTCCGACCAGGAGCTGGCGCCACCGCCCAAGCCGGTTCATGCCGTGTTCACCATAGAGCGAGTGCGGCTGCACTTCGACACCCTAAAGGGGAAGAGCTACCAGCGCAGGAGGACCTATGCCGCAAGCTCCGTCTCCTCAATGAGCACCGGCTCGCGGAAGGACGAATCACGGGCGAACAAGCGAACCACAATGTCATCGCGGACATGTGGCCCTATGATCCTGGCTTCCTGAATGAGCAGCGCGTGCTGTATCAGACCATCCATAGGGCCCGCAAGGCCCACTCCGCCATCCTTCTAGTTGTTGCGCTTGCCGTGGCACCACTGTCTTGCATTGTCAACATGGTCAACGAACATGAGGAATCAAGATATGACTTTAATTGGCGATGACGAAAGTGGGGTCCCACCAGGGCCATAGCCGCAAGTACGCAAGTGCCTCCATATTATATACAACTAATTTTTTTTGCTTCCTCCTGGTTTCCTGGCATCACGGTCCCGCACCATTGTCAACCTATATAGTCAATAAATGAGAGAATTGCGCAAGGAGCGGACGACAGCTAGGACCCAGAAGCTCGAGCAGTATTTGTGTTTTTGAGGTGTGAGCAGAGTTTTTCTTGAGCGATGTTTTTGTTGTTGTTTAGAGGAGATCACTTGGGCGAGCTATGGCATGTCTAACCCAGGCTATTATTTTATGTCGACCAAATATCCAGCCCAGCTATTAATTTTTTTCAAGCTGAAAATGGCTAGCCCATCTATACTTTTTACTGAGGAATACCCAGCCTAGGTCAACTTGTCATTCTCTGCCCCGCTGGGCTGCAAATCTTTCCTAGGAGGGATGCATTAGGCTTAACAACAAAATGGGCTTTAAGAAATAATAAATGGGATGTAATTATAATACTTGGGCTGTAACTATAAATAAATGCACCAAACAAGTAATTAGTTAAAAAAATATTATTGGGATTTGAAATTTTTAATTTCATTACTTGTTGCGCGCGCAATATTTCGTTGGATTTTTACGTTATACAAAGTTATTTTGAAATTATATTTAATCCGACTTGAAACATTGGGATAAAAATATTTCGGATCCCATCAAAATGTGGGAAATTTCATTCAGTTCTGTTTTGAGCATTTGGTTGAAATTATTAATCGTTGTCCTAGCTAGAAAATGGGCTGTAATTTTAAGAAACTGTAAATTGCCTATAGTAAATTCCATTAGAATTAAAAAATGGGCTATACATTCTTACAAGTCGCAAATGGGCTATATCTTCTCTGCCACAGACTTGTGGGACTAATAGGTTGATGCGTACACAAGGCTTTGTCAACTTATAGTCAACGGATGTAGTGCTTCTTCTGCAATCTCGGATATTCTTGCTTCAGCCGCCCAAACCACCATCGCAGGTACCGCCTGCTACCGCCTCCCATGGCCGGTTCTGCTGCTACGCAGGACTCACTGGCCCACCCTACTCCCATCACCATCCAGGCGATTCCTCTACTCACTAACACCTCCTGTTATTCTCCAGTGAGTGCAGCCTCACACCGCAGCCGAACTAGTGAACCCTCGTACTCCCCTTCGTGTGGGCATGCACCTGCCTCATCTTCCCTGGCTCCGCGTCGTTCCCTTCCTAGGCCTCACCGTTGTCCACCGCCTGGGTGCTGTCCGTGCGACGTGGTCAACAAACGACAGCGATCGGAAGAGGACTCTACACGGTTAGGCTGACGGATGGACCCACCAGCTACATCTTCGCACGCAAGGAAGTGCGTCCATATTACACGCAAAAAGATGATTCTTCCCCCTAAAAGTTGGGACCCACCAGCTATATCTTCGCACGCAAGGAAGTGTGTCCTTATCCTCCCTGACAGCTAGGACCCACCCGGTCGAAGCGTACGTAGCATTTTCTGTCTGGTCGCGAATGTGTACGTACATACTGGTCGATTGGTCTCTCTGCAATGATGAACCATAGCCGAGCAAGCAGCGGCACGTGTAGTAGTAGAGCCCCCGACGCAGTCCCTTCTAAACCGTGTACACGTACGTACATCCACATGCCAAAAAATATGGCCACATATGTACATACGGGCGGGGTCTTGATCACCTACTCACGCATACGTACGGCCAGGGCTCGTGTAGATGGAGAGGCAACGGGGCAGCAACGGTGTCCTGTTCATCGGAAGCCAACAGGCTTGGTCGGGGCAGAGAAACTGCATCGTGTTCATCGGGAGGCAACAGAATGCGTCTTGTTCATCAGGAGCCAATCGGATGTCACACCCTGATTTTCATGCCACTACACTTAAGCTAATAATCATGCTAAAATATGGTTTGACAAAAACTTTTGAGTGTTTTGAACTTTGCTTGATTGGATTTTTTATTGTTGTTTGCAACTGCTCTAAAAATAAAATAAATCCTCCAACTCTTCTACATCTTCTGCTTGATCCAGAACTTTCCCCAATGATCATGCCATGTGTATAGGACAAAATAGTATTTTCTTACAAAAATATTTTGGCCAAAAAGTATATCCTAAATTAGCTTTTCCAAAGCCCGCTGAATTGAGACATGAACTGCAAGTACTTAAGTAATGGTGTGAAAAATCATTCAAAAGGTATATTTAAATCCTATTAGATATTGGACTCCCAAAATCCACAAAAATATTATTTTCAAAGTTATTTTTATATTTTATTTAAAGAATTTTTCTTACGGCAAGAAATGGTCTTTAATAGGATAAAATTATTTTAATGTTTCAAAAATATTTGAGAAAATTTAGGAAAGCTCAGTGGACATATATTGTCCATATATATGAGTTTCAACACATGGTCATGTTCAAAATGTTGGACAAAACCTTCCAAAACCATTTCTATCCATTGAGATGTTTCCATAAGAAATATTTCTATTAAATATTTGAGATGTTTAAGTAATGGTATTTGAGATGTTTCTATAAGAAATATTTTCAAATAAATCCAGGAAAATTCTAGCAAGTCACATATGCATAATATGACGACCTTGCAAAGTTTCAACTCAATCAAAATAGTTTTTGTCCGCAAAAGTGCCCCAAACCCCTCTTTGACCAGATCCAAGTTTGAACAACTTTACATTGCCAACCTTATCCTTTTTACCTCATTTTTTTTGGAGATTCTCAAATCTCCAAATGATGACACTACACCAAGTGGTTCTTCAAGGAGAATAGTTTTGCATGACTAGATCTTGGAAAACCTATTTCTGTTGATTTCTAGGTTTTGCCAAAGTTGCATTGTCAACTTTCCTCAAATGAGCTCAAACTTGGTGGAGCACCTTATTTCCTTATGCCATTTGATCCTGTTAATTCTGAAGTCAAAGAGAGGCCATTTCCTTGCCCAGAACTTTATCAAAGACATTCTCCCACATTTTTGTGATCACTGTTTGGAGCCCCAAATGAATTCCCCTTTAGGTCAAAATTTTACCACAGCTCCTCCTAGTCCCCTTCTACCTCCAGTAACAATTTCAACTTCACAGCTCCATTATTCGGTGGTGAAAACCTAACTTTCTCTCTCTAGTCAGCCCCCTTCTCCCTCTCTCTCAAGCTCTCTCCACACCAGAACCACTCCAAGGCATCCCGTGCCCCTCCCACATTATTTACTTCCCCCTCTACCCCCTAGACAGCAATGGCCGTGTCCACTCTGCATATTATATGCCATGGCATGCATATGGCATGCTCTGGAGCGCGCTACAGTGTGCCAAGGCACTGTAGCCGCCCTCTGCCAAGTGCCTCCATACACCTCGGCTCTCCCCTGCACGCCCGACGATGCGCCTCGGCGTCTGCGACACGCTAAACCCCTGGCCCCTCCTTCCTCTCTCCCTCTTGCCCCTGCTCGCACACGCGCCAGCCGCCCAAGAGCTCCAGTGAGCGAGCTCACACGCGCGGCACCTCTGACCTCCCCCTGCTCTCTCTCTTCCTTCCCCTAGCCCTGAACCAACCCCACGAGCACCCAGACACATCTCCTCGAGCACCCGTAACCTACAGCGACGGCAGCGACCTCGCCGGCGCACAGGTCCACGGTGAGCCACGGGGGCCAGCTATATAAAGCCTCCCCGTGCCCTCCTCGCCTGACCACTCGTCCTATCCCACTCCAAATAGAACCCCTACACCCCAGTTCATCTCTAGAGGGCCCCAAGCTCGAGATCGAGCACGGGCCCCACCGCTTCAGCTCAACATCGTTCACGCGGTACAAACCTCCTCCGCTCCTCCTGTTCCTCGATCTGGAGCCGCCGCAAGCCACTAACCCTTTCCCCTCTCCTTCTCGCTTCTTTTGCTGTCGGAAACGGCCTGAACCACCGCCTCCCGACGCTCCACCGCCTTGCCTCCTCGTTGCCGGCGAACCAGGCCACCCCGGCGACCCCCTCCTGCTCCACTCGAATGGCGACACGATGAGGAAGCTAGCAGTGCCATCAGCTCGCCCCGCCGTGCCTGGAAACATCACCGGTGAGCTCACTGGCCCTCTGGTCGGGAGGTTGGAGATGACAGGCGGGCCCGGCCTATCATCCTCACCTCTTTCTCGCCCATCTCTCTCTTTCTCTCACTAACAACCGGGCCCCGCCCGTCAGGTTTGAAACCTAACGTGCACGCACCTCTGCTCGCCCGGGCCTCTTTTCCCTCTAGGCCTGCTGCACTGTGTCTATTCTGTCCCAGTAGCACAGTACTCGTTTTATTTTTTATTTTCTATAAAAATTTGAAAAATTCCATTGTCCACAATATTTATCCAAATGCAATAATTCCAACTCCGATATTCCTCTAAAAATCCCAACTATTTAATGATGTAACTTTCATACACATCCAACACACTTTTATGTACTATGTAAATTTAAATTCAAATTTGAGCAACTAAATCCCTCTCTGAAAATCCATTCCTCTGTTTCTATAGCACCAAATCCAAAACTAAGAATTTTTCCGTTCTTAGTTTTCATCCTAATATTTAACAAACATAAGTTATCATTTTTATGAGCACTTTATTTTCTGTTTGTGTTATGGTCTTATTGTGTGTCGTTAGTTTTGCGAAGTTAGATTACAACGTTGAAAAGGAGTTGGACCCGAGACATCTGAAGACCCCAAGGACTTGGTTAAGACAGGCAAGGAGCCCTTTGACCATGTCTTTGAAACCCTTTTTATGCATTTCATATAGCACCTTATTATTGTTGCATCAGAATCATGATGCGATGGTAACCACTTTAGTGGGTTGCCTCCGTTACTACCTCATTGTTACTTGCATTGTGCATGACCCTACCTTCCTATGAGGGTTATGCAGGTGGGAGTAGATAGGATGCTAAAGTAGTTGCTACACAAAAAGGGACGGGTGTATGCATGGTGATGGAGACAAAAATATTTTTTCAAAGACTTTTCAAAAACCCCATCGGGTGCTACTAATGCCTGAGGGAGATGCTGAGCTAAGTAACCACTTGATGACGAAGTGGTGTACCGAGGCAAGTGAGTGTGTTGCTTTTCAAAATGGATTGGTTTAAGTTGCAACCGTTACTCCAACCTTACATGCGCAACCACTCTACCCTTATATGGGAAAGGGCATTATTGATTACCTAGTCTGCGCTAGCATGGAGGATGCATTACTAGTGATGGGAGTGGCATGGTCACTCTCGAGACAGGGTTGTGCCAGGTAGGGTGGCCATGACTATTTTCACAGGACACCAGACATACCGTTGGTACCCTCGTGCTTGTGCTATGTGTTGAATATATGAGAGTGGCTCCACCGAATTAAACATGTGAGCACGATTGTGGTACGGGGGGTTGATATCAATCGAGTGACTCCATGTTGGTCGCGTCTAGGGAAAGGTAGTGCTCGGGTGCTTACCCCGGGTACTTGAGGTATCATGGGTCGTGGATGACACGAATGCTTCTCGGATCTTGTGGTAAAGTGTGCAACCTCTGCATAGTGTAAAACTATTCGAATAGCCGTGTCCACGGTCAACGATAGTTGGATAACCGCGCTTGGGCTACGTCCACATGTTTACAAATCCTCGTGATTGTGTATGGATAAGTGGTAAGAACTACCTAGGGCACGTCAAAAGACTTGAAATGATGATTAAGTTGGACTGTTTCCAACTCTATTTATGTTGATATTTGTAACCTGTTCTCATGGTTACTTGAATTCTCTTGATGCATGTCTAACAAGTTCTTGAACATGTCATAGCACTCAAAACTAGCTTTTTGCAAAAATTTACCTGTATAATGCATTGTTGTACCTTGAAACGAAACATGGGTTGCTTGCGAGTACATTCAAAGTACTCATTGGATTGCCATTGGTTATTTAATTGGCCAGGTAGGAAAGAACATGATATTAAGAAGAGTTCTTTGGTGACGATCATGCGAGCTAGGATGCTTTCCCAGTCAGAATGCCTGTAGGGTTAAGGCAGATGGCATGGGTTCTACTTATCGACGGAGATTTCCGCTGCTTGTGCTTTATTTGATGTTCAGCCCTTAAGGCTTTATCTATGTAAGACTTGACCGTAACGGTCATAATTTGTGTAAGACGGTATGTATGGATGTAAAACTCTTGTATTCAGCTTCTATGTGTTCAGTGAGCATTGATCTCTGGGATCACTATACACGTGCATTCAATGATCTCGAGTTATGAGTCGAGGTCCCCACAGAGCTGGTATCAGAGCCATCTTGACTGTAGGAAGCCTTAGTTAGCATGATCATTAGTTAGGGTAACACTATTTTCAGAACTATCTATAGCTCTCCTCTTTTTTGAGATTTCCCAAAACCTAAGGGGGTATTTCCCTTATTGACCTCTCCAATTCAACTTTTGTAGATGGCTATTGCCCCTTGAGACTTCTTATGACAGGATTCCCATCACTCCTAAGAGACTGCCTCCGACAATGCCACTATCCCTTGCTTCCCATGTACACCCCGCATGAACTACAAAATGATGTGTTCAAGAAGGAGTTCTACGCTAAGATTTTTGTGTCTGCGAAGACCTCACCCCAGGGATGGTTCTTCATTGGACTTCCCATGCCAACAAGAGACCTGGCCATTCAGCAAATGGCATACGAAGCGCTCCTTCGTGTTCGAGACATCCTTCTAGAAATGAAGGAATAACACACCACCCGCTACCTACCGGGCAAGAGCGGATTTGGAGCTCCGACTCAAGTGATGATTTCCCCGGAAGACGAGGATCCAACCCTCAAGTACCAAATCCGTTTCAGCAACGCAAGAGACTATCTTCTACGTCACCTTACTGAAGCATTCCTTAAGGCTAGCCAAGACATCCCTTCCTTCTGCACCTCCACTGCCTCGAGAAGAAGAAGTTGGTCAAGCGAGAACAGCAAATCACTGCCCTACAAGCCCACATCGCCAATCAGAACCATCAAATTGAGGAACTTCAGAAAGCCCAAAACCAAACTGACGTGGGGCGGTGCCCTATGTGGATGATCTTTCACGTTTGGAGTGGATCCTACGAGGAACACGACGAACGAGCGGAAGAACGCGAGGGAAAACACGGGGAGGAACGAGAGAAACTCAACCGACAAATAATCAATCACACAAGGGCTAGATCATCGATCAGATAAGGTAGCACAAGATTCAAAATCAACAAAGGAAAGATACGAAGGTAGACGTTCTTCTCCGTGAGGAGGTCTGATGGTCTTCCCTTGAAGGGGTCTTGAATCCGCTTGGGGGATCTTCTCCGAAGAGGTCGTGAGCTCCGAGGAGAAGTAACCAAGTGGATGAGCAAGGCTCTCACACAAAATAAGAGCTAAACGAATGCTAACCCTAATACGAAGCTAGGAGACGAGTATATATAGTGCTAAGCCACGAAGGGGTAAGTGGGAGAGGATACATGGGTTGTCTACCCTTTCTCTGCGCACAGGCAGGCCGGTAGTACCGGTCATGGAGCCGGTAGTTCCGCTGAGAGCTCATGCGGGGCGGTAGTTCCGGACGGGGAAGGCGGTACTACCACTGGGAGGTCAGGCGGCTGGCTTTTGGAGATGGACGTCGATGGAGCTAGCGGTTCTACCGGTTATCGGGGCGGTTGTTCCGGTTTTTGGGCAAAAACTGGTAAAACCGGTGCAGAACCGGCCTTGCTCTGCTCGATCACAGAAGGTGGGCCGGTTGTTGGGCGGTAGCTGGCCGGTTGATCCGCCCGGGCGGTGGTTGGGCGGTTGCTCCGGTCCTTCTGGGCTGGGCAGATCGTCTACATGCTCTCGATGTTCATCTTGCATTGTAACTTCTCCTTGGTTACTTTCTTGGTACCTAAGCACACAAAGCATCTCCGTTTGATGTAGTAGCCATGTCTCAAGTGGGTCAAAGGGAAATTCAACAAGGAGAGAGTTAACCTCGGATTGAATAGCACGTGCTCGAGCTCTCGTCATGGGTCCTCGTGGGGTTGGATGTGTCGATGTAGAGTCCATGGGGATGATGGAAGGATGCTCCGCATCATCTCCCCTCCCTTGGGAAAGATCCGACCTCCGATCAAAATATTCATCACCATGGAAAGGCGAGAGGTCTTTGACGTTGAAGATGTTGCTCACGTTGTACTTGTCTCGTGGGAGTTCAATCTTGTAGGCGTTGTCGTTGTAGCGTGCTAGCACCTTGAATGGTCCATCGGCTTGAGGGAGAAGTTTGGACTTGCGTTCGTTTGGGAAGTGGTCCTTGCGAAGGTGTAGCCACATGAGATCACCTATGTTGAAGATGATGGGTTGCTTGTTGACGTTGAGCTTGGTTCCTAGTTGTTGTACTTGGCGCTCGATGATGTTCCTTGCATCTTCATGCATCTTCTTGATGTAGCTTTCTCATGCACTCGCATCCATGTTGGTGCGCTCTTGCAGAGGTAGAGGTAGAATGTCCAAAGGGGACAACGGGTTGAAGCCGTAGACGACCTCGAAGGGGGACTTGCCGGTAGTCGAATGTCTTGCACGGTTGTAGGCGTACTCGGCGATGGGTAGACACTCCTCCCACTCCTTGATGTTCTTCTTAATCAACACGCGAAGTAGAGTGGATAATGTCTGGTTCGTCACCTCTGTTTGGCTGTCGGTTTGAGGATGGTATGCGGATGAGAACAAGAGCTTGATTCTGAGCTTGGCGCATAGCGTCTTCCAAAAGTAACTCAAGAATTTGACGTCGCGGTCAGAGACGATTGTCTTTGGTACTCCATGGAGGCGCAAGATTTCCCTACAAAAGAGATTTGCAACGTGTGAAGCATCGTCTATCTTGTTGCAAGGAATGAAATGTGCCATCTTAGAAAATCGGTCCACAACAACAAACACGGAATCCTTTCCATTTTGAGTTCTAGGAAAACCAAGTACAAAATCCATGCTAATGTCTTCCCAAGGTTGATAAGGAATAGGAGGAGGCATGTAAAGACCATGGGATTGAGCTTTAGACTTAGCTTTGCGACATGTAGAGCATCGGGTGGTGAACATCTTGGGCCAAAAGTAGTTCTTGGAGAGCGTGGCGAATGTCTTGTCGCGTCCGAAATGTACCATGAGTCCGCCTCCATGAGCCTCTTGCAAAAGGAGCAAACGAAGAGAAGACTCGGGAATGCATAGTTTGTTAGCTCTCATAAGATAACCATCCTTGATGTAATATTGTTTCCAAGATGTATGCATCAAACATTTAGCATAATGAGTTGCAAAAGATGTACCATTAGCATACAAGTCTTTGATGTGCTCAAAACCAATAACATTCTACTCAAGTTTAGAGACAAGCGTGCATATGCGTGAAAGTGCATCCGCAACTACATTTTCCTTACCCTTAATGTACTTGATCACATAGGGGAAAGATTCAATAAGTTCACTCCATTTGGCATGACGCTTGTTCAACTTAGTTTGGCCTTTTAAGTACTTTAGCGTTTCATGATCGGTATGGATGACAAACTCCTGAGGTCTAAGATAATGTTCCCAAACAGTAGTACACGCACTAAAGCATACAATTCTTTGTCATATATGGGATAGTTAAGTTGAGCACTGGAGAGTTTTTCACTAAAATATGCAATTGCTCGTTTTTCTTGCATCAAAACTCCGCCAATTCCAGTACCACTTGCATCGCAATGAACCTCAAAAGTTTTGTCAAAGTTGGGCAAAGCAAGAATCGGAGCATGAGTAAGCAAAGACTTGAGCTCATCAAAAGAGGTGGATTGCAAAGATCCCCAAACAATAGGAGCATTCTTCTTACTCAAGGCATGCAAAGGAGCGGCAATTGTGCTAAAATCTTTCACAAAGCGACGATAAAAACCCGCAAGACCAAGAAAACTACGCACTTGTTGCAAATTGGTGGGTTGGGGCCAAGTTTTAATTGCTTCAATTTTAGTTTCATCAACATGGACACCCTTGAATGATACAACAAAACCCAAAAATACCACTTTGTCAACACCAAATGTGCACTTTTTCATGTTGGCATAAAGACTTTCCTTGCGAAGTGTTTGTAAAACAGCCCTAACAAGATCAAGATGCTCTTTCATGGTTTTGCTAAACACAAGAATATCATCGAAGTAAACCACAACACAGACTCCAATATAAGGGCGAAGCACATAATGCATGAGACACACGAAAGTACCGGGAGCCTCCGATAAACCCATAGGCATAACTAACCACTCATATAAGCCAAATTTGGTTTTGAAAGCAATTTTCCATTCGTCACCCTCTTGAATGCGGATTTGATAATAGCCACTTTTAAGATCAATTTTTGAGAAAAAGTTGGCTCCACTAAGTTCATCAAGCATATCATCTAAGCAAGGAATGGGATGCCTATAGCGAACGGTGATAGCATTTATAGGTCTACAATCGGAACACAAGTGGAAACATCCATCGGGCTTAGGCACAAGTATAACCGGAATGGCACAAGGGCTTAAGCTTTCACGTACATGACCGTTGTCGATTAGGTGTTGTACTTGCCATTGAATCTCCTTGGTTTCTTTGGGATTGACACGGTATGGAGCTTTGTTTGGAAGTGGCGCTCCGGGGATGAGGTCTATTCGATGCTCAATGCCTCGTAGAGGAGGTAGACCCGGAGGTAGCTCATCGGGAAAAACATCTTGAAATTACTGCAAAAGAGATTGAAACACTAAAGGTAGCTCGTTAGGGGTGTTAGTGTTAGGTTCCCCATCCTTGCACACAAGGACAAAGTGCATCACACTCGATGGGTTCTCACGCACATCCCTCATCTCACTTTTTGTGGCAAATAGTATGAGGTTTTTCTCTCTAGGCGAAGAGGCTCTCAAGTTTGGCTTGTGGCTCTCACTCATTTTTTGGTGAATCTCTTTTTCACTCTTCTCTCTATGGTGGGTTGCTTGCTTGTCAGCTATCACTTGACTAGGAGACATAGGTCGTAGCACATATTCCTTCCCTTTCGTCTTGAAGCTATAGTGGTTGGTACGCCCGTTGTGGAAGACACCACGGTCTAATTGCCATGGTCGACCAAGAAGGAGGTGGAAAACGGTCATTGGGACCACATCACACTGCAAAGTGTCCTCATATGCACCAATTTTGAAGGAGACTTGGACCGTATGCTCAACTCGTATAGTGCCGAAGTCACTTAGCCATTGAACCTTGTAGGGGTGCGGGTGCTTCCTCTTGACCAATTGAAGCTTGGAGCATAGTTCGTCACTTGCCAAGTTGTGGCAACTACCTCCATCGATGATGACCTTGACGGACCTTCCATTGATGCCGGCCTTTGTGTGGAAGATGTGGCATCGTTGGTCTTCTTCTTGTTGATGTTGAAGAGTCAAGACCTTGGAGACGACAAGAGAGGGGCTCGTATCTTCATCACAAAAGACTTGGTCATCTTCATCTTCATTCAATCTCCTATGCATGGCCACTTGCTCAATAGCTTCCATTTCATCTTCACTCATTGAGTCGTAGGTGCCATCATCGTTGAGGATCATGGTGCGCTTGTTTGTGCATTCATAGAACTTGTGGCCTCGGCCGCCCCAAGTGAAACACTTGAAGGAACTTGTCTTGACGGTCTCATCGGTCGGAGTAGATGAAGAAGCATGCGGCTTGAAGTTGCTTGTAGTAGGAGGAAGACGACTTGAACTTGACGAATGTTTCTTGTAACTTGACTTGTCGTTGTTGCTTGGAGAAGGCTTGGTTGATGTCGAAGTTGGAGTAGTTGTTGAAGCTTGGTTATTGGAGAAGCCGTAGGTCTTGGATGAATACTTGGCGTATTTGAAGTCATCTTGCACTTGACGTTCCGCCTTTGTAGCTTGATGCACGAGCTCAATGAGGTTGGAGTAGGGTTGGAAGTCGGCGATCTTCTTGATGGGATGATTGAGTCCATTCAAGAATCGTGCCATTGTTTGCTCATCATCTTCCGTGACATTGGCTCGAATCATGGCTATCTCCATTTCCTTGTAGTATTCTTCAACACTCTTTGTTCCTTGCTTGAGGAGTTGTAGCTTCTTGAAGAGATCACGGTTGTAGTAGGTTGGTACAAAACGTGCTCGCATGACATCCTTCATTTGAGCCCAAGTGGTGATTGGAGGTTCACCTCTTGCTTGTCGGCGCTCAAGGACTTGTTCCCACCATATGAGCACATAGTCTTGGAACTCAAGTGATGCCATAGCAATCTTCTTCTCTTCCTCATAGTTGTGCAAACGAAAGATTTTGTCGACCTTCAATGCCCATGAGAGGTATTCTTCGGGATCATTGCTTCCATTGAACTTGGGCATTGTGAATTTGAGCTTGCCATAGCATTTCTCTTCATTGTGTTGTTGGCGATGGTGATGATGACGCCCTTGACGTGGAGGGTAATCATCCTCATGTTGCTCTTGGCGTGGAGGAAGTCCATGATCAACTTGCTCTTGTTGAACTTGAGGTTGAGGTGGAGCTTGACGAGCTTATGGAGGAGCTTGAGGGACTTGATGTTGGACGCGCGGTTGATAGTTCCTCTCTTGGATTTCCTCTCGAAGGGCTTCCTCTTGATTACGCCATTTGCGATTGTGGTTTGCGATTTCTCGACTTGATTCTTGAAGGGCACGTTCCGCCTAAAGAGCTTGTGCTTCTCGTTGTTGTTGTTGAAGATGTTGAGCCTCGGCGTCTTGTTGCTCTTGGTGTAGACGTGCTCGTTCTTCTTCTTCTTGGCGATGAAGACGTTGTTGTTCTTGAGCTTGAGAAAAAGCAACTTGGTTTTATTGAGGACGAGGAACTTGCTCATCGGCTTGCTCTTGTGAATGCTTGACGTGTAGCGGGTTGCGAGATGCATGACGGTCTTGACGCGCGGCCCGTCGAAGAGTGTTCGATGTCAGTGTACTTGAGCCGGAGGAGTCGTCGGAGTGTCGACTTGAGTGGCTCCGTCTTGAGTATGACGATGTAGAAGGAGGCCGGTTCACTAACAAGGCATGGATCTCGTCCATTCTTGCATCGTTTTCTTGCTTGTGCACGTCGAGCTTGTTGTCGAAGTAGTCTTGTGTACGTTGCTCGGAGAGTCGCAAGTCGGTGGCGAGGTTGTCGATGCGGTCGTTCATTGCTTGTTGCTATTGATGCAATGCTCGTTGTGCACCAAATAGGTGGCTCTTGGTGACGTATGATGACATGTCGTCGTCTTGCTCATGAAGAGTGGGTTGGTAGAAGTACTTGGCCTATCCATCATTTGAAGCAAAAATGTGAGTGGTAGAAGGAAAAGAACTTATACCAATGTACCTTTGACCAATGTTGATGATGAATCAAGTTCACTCAAATGCGGACAATGAAATAGCACTATTGGTACCAATTCTTGTCGGTTCTCACACCTACACAAGTGAAATCTTATGGTGGAGCTTGGTTAGGATGGTGGCACCAAATTGATTGCAATCGTTAATTTGACTCAAAGATGTTGAAAAAGATTCGCAAATTCGCAAATGCAACAAGTAGACCAAGCAAGTAGTGGTACACGGAAACACACACGCAAATAGATAAGTGGGATTGTGCAAACCAAAAGTGAGCCAAAATGTGGAGTCCACGAAAATACTCTTGTTGCACAATACTAGAGAGACGCTAGCACGATTGCACAATAGGTGGATACGGAGCTTGTGCACAACCTACTAGGCAAAAATGCAACGATCTCTATCCCAAGTATGCTATATGTATGGTATTTCGGTGCTATGATCCAAGATGATCTTATGTGACAATCTTAATGTAGTATGATGCTATGGTTCTTGCTTATAAGCTCTTTGCTTATCTTTCTCTTTTGCTTAAAAGCTTGATTGGCTCTTTCTCTTTTGAGCTCTTTTCTCATGCAAAACTTCACGAACCAAGATAGCAATTGTGTATGCGATGACAACTTTGTGATACACAAGTTGATGCCAAGATATACACCACTTTGGTATGGTATGTATGCTATGGAGTATGATCACTAATGTGCACAAGTCACGTTGCCGGAAATACTCAATGGCTAGTGTGGATGGGTAAGCAACGCAAAAGTAAGGCTATGTGGTTATCAATGCAATGGCATGGGATAAAAAAGATGTCATCGAAGTTACCGTCCTTGGTGATGATGAGTCCTTGGCGAAGATGAGCGGTGGTGATGTTGACGTCGAACCATACCTATATAGCCGAAACACAATAGGACACGGGAACCACAACTCAAATTCTCAAAGAACAAAAGCAACAATGGTGGTAGCGGAAAGCGGAGGTGGTTTTCGGATGATGTGGTGAAAGCCCTAGGCAAAGATGCCAATGTTCGGAAAAGAAGATGGTGTCCAATGATGTTGTAGCCTATCTAGGTGGATGGGGGATGTCAACAGCTTCTCAACGAGCTAAAGAACGCGAAACTCGGACTGCAGATGTGGAAGTTATGATGAAAATGGTGAAACTCTGAATGCTGAAACTGGCATGGGCGGTAGTACCGCTCGGATGGGCGGTAGTACCGCTTGTGGTACTCAGCGGTGGTACCGCTTAGAGCGGCGGTTGTACCGCTCGTGTCGGGATTCGTCACAGATCGAATCGGGGCGCGATTTTGGGGCGGAAATGTATGATTTCAGGGGCAAAATTGGATGGATTTCGTGGATGGAAAGAGGGGAAACTTGGGGGAATGCTAGATCCACTTGAAACCAAGCAAATCCACGGATCAAAATCAACAAAACATCATCAAACCAACAAATCACAAAAAAAAATTGGGGGCTATTTTTGGTGGGGATTTTCGGATTTCGGACGAAAACAACAAAATCAAGCTAGAAAACATGGGGTAGGGGCTCCAAAAACGTGATCAACGTGGCTCATGATACCAAGATGATGTGGGGCGGTGCCCTATGTGGACGATCTTTCACGTTTGGAGTGGATCCTACGGGGAACACGACGAACGAGCGGAAGAACACGAGGGAAAACATGGGGAGGAACGAGAGAAACTCAACCGACAAGTAATCAATCACACAAGGGCTAGATCATTGATCACATAAGGTAGCACAAGATTCAAAATCAACAAAGGAAAGATACAAAGGTAGACGTTCTTCTCCGTGAGGAGGTCTTGATGGTCTTCCCTTGAAGGGGTCTTGAATCCGCTTGGGGGATCTTCTCCGAAGAGGTCGTGACCTCCGAGGAGAAGTAACCAAGTGGATGAGGAAGGCACTCGCACAAAATATGAGATAAACCAATGCTAACCCTAATACAAAGCTAGGAGATGAGTATATATAGTGCTAAGCCACGAAGGGGTAAGTGGGAGAGGATACATGGGTTGTCTACCCTTTCTCTGCGCACAGGCAGACCGGTAGTACCGGTCATGGAGCCGGTAGTTCCGCTGAGAGCTCATGCGGGGCGGTAGTTCCGGACGGGGAAGGCGGTACTAACGCTGGGAGGTCAGGTGCTGGCTTCTGGAGATGGATGTCAAAGGAGCCAGCGGTTCTACCGGTTGTCGGGGCGGTTGTTCCGGTTTTTGGGCAGAAACCAGTAAAACCGGTGCAGCACCGGCCTTGCTCCGCTCGATCATAGAAGGTGGGCCGGTTGTTGGGCGGTAGCTGGCCGGTTGTTCCACCCGGATGGTGGTTGGGCGGTTGCTCCGGTCCTTCTGGGCTGGGCAGATCGTCTACATGCTCTCGATGTTCATCTTGCATTGTAACTTCTCCTTGGTTACTTTCTTGGTACCTAAGCACACAAAGCATCTCCGTTTGAGGTAGTAGCCATGTCTCAAGTGGGTCAAAGGGAAATTCAACAAGGAGAGAGTTAACCTCGGATTGAATAGCATGTGCTTGAGCTCTTGTCATGGGTCCTCGTGGGATTGGATGTGTCGATCTAGAGTCCATGGGGATGATGGAAGGATGCTCCGCATCACAAACCCCATGAAGGAGGCATAGGAATGGATTTCCATATCCACCTCGTAGAGGATCATTGTCAGGCCCCCGACAATATAACCCAAGACTGGATAACAACCTTTTTGCTTCTATCACATGCCACGGATGTGGTGAACTTGGGCATGTTAATAGGATGTGTCCCAACAAGCAGCCGACAACCTCATACCCACTGACACCACAGGGGAACCTAGAAGCTGAAGACTGAGTGCCCTTCTCGCTGAGTAATGCAGCAAGCATGGCTACGCAATCTGAGAAACCCTAGGGTAGGATGAGTCGTGTACCCCTATGCGAAGTTGAGTCCATATGATGGTTCAAATGAAACCATGTTGTGTGTTGCTTGTTTCTATCTATTTGTGTTTGGGTATAAGTCACACTTTTTCCCTAGGCAACATGTACAAGACTATATCACCTATGTTATGAATGTGAGAGGTCTTTACGACACTTGTTTGATTACCCTTGCACTATACCACTCCCTAGAGGTACCCCCTTATGATGATTTTCCCCTCTCATCTCTCTCTCATCAACTGAAGACCAGCAAGACAAGATGTACCAAGGATTCCACCTCGACAACCAACTAGCACTGAAGACTTTTTTCTATAGCCTCCTTGACCAAGTGCAACCCCATAGAGTTATGTTTACCCCACAAGACTAGAAAACCATCCCTAGACCATTTGAGACTTCACGAGAGAACCTAACTCAAATCGTTAACCATGAGCTTAATCTACGGAATTGCAAGAGAACCAGTCAAGCTTCAGTAACCTTTGCTCATCCCTAGGTTCATTATGGAACTAGGGACATAGTGAACTAGCATAATATCATCCTAAGATAGCACCAGAACTGACAATGCCATAGTGAAGATCTTTTTGAGGGCACATGATTAGTAGGTTAATGTTTTGACGAAGCTATGATAAATACCTTGAGGAGATATCTAAGACTCTATGGTGGGTTATGAGGCTTTCATGATGAACTTGGTGGGATCAGTTAATGGAGTAGCATAACTTTCATTACCTTGGGTAAACTAGATTTTGTGGGACAAATTATGATCACAAGCTATAATTCTTGGAGGTGTAAGGATGTTACTTAGCCACGGGATATTGTTAGAAGATAATTGACATTACGATAATGACTTGGGGGATTATGTAGGAATTCTTGTAGTACATGAGATTTGGATTAAATAGGTGATCCTAGTGGAGTATAGATGCTAAGTAAGTCTACATGGTTCGGAGTAAATTGGATTTAGATTGATCATCTCGATCATGATACCATGTTTCTCGGTAGACAATAAACTAGGAGATTGGATTAATTGTCGAAGTTTATTTAGGTATCTATATGAGCTTGATCTCAGAGTTTACTTGATCACGATAATGGGAATTGGTGGATTGACTATAATAAAGATAGCCTATTCAAGTATTCAGGTATTATAGGACATTAGTAGATCATGTGGAGAACCATAGACATTGGATTTGTAGAATTTATGGATTGTGTAGTGATTGCTGGAAGTTAATGTGCTGTTGGAGTTGATTCATAGGAAGGAAACAAGATTTTGGACACCCTGATTTTCATGCCACTACACTTAAGCTAATAATCATGCTAAAATATGGTCTGGCAATTTTTTTGAGTGTTTTGAGCTTTTCTTGATTGGATTTTTGATTGTTGTTTGCAAGTCCTCTAAAAATCAAATAAATCCTCCAACTCTAATGCATCTTCCCCTTGACCTAAAACTTTTCCCAATGATCATGCCATGTGTATAGGACAAAATAGTATTTTCTTACAAAAATATTTTGGCTAAAAAGCATTTCCTAAACTAGCTTTTCCAAAGCCCCCTGAATAGAGACTTGAACTACAAGTACTTAGTAAGAGTATGAAAAATCTTTCAAAAATTATATTTGAATCCTATTGGATACTTATATTTGAATCCTATTGGATACTGGACTCCCAAAAACCACAAAAATATTATTTTAGAGGTTATTTTTCTATTTTATTTAAAGGCTTTTTCTTAAGGCCAGAATTGGTCTTTAATAAGTTAAAAATATTTTAATTTTTCAAAAATATTTGAGAAAATTAGGGAAGCTCAGTGGACATATCTTGTCCATATATTTGAGTTTCAATACATGGTCATGTTCAAAATGTTGGACAAAACCTTCCAAAACCATTTTTGTCCATTTCAAGTATTTGAGATGTTTCTATAAGAAATATTTTCAAATAAATCCAGGAAAATTCTACAAAGTCACATATGCATAATATGATGACCTTGCAAATTTTGGACTCAATCAAAGTAGTTTTTGTCCACAAAAGAGCCCCCAAACCCTCTCTAACCAGATCTAAGTTTGAACAACTTTACATTGCCAACCTTCTCCTTTTTACCTCAATTTTTGGGACATGCTCACATCTCCAAATAATGACACTACACCAAGTACTTCAAGGAGAATAGTTTTGCATGACTAGATCTTGGAAAACCTATTTCTATTGATTTCTTGGGTTTACCAAAGTTGCATTGTCAACTTTCCTCAAATGAGATCAAACATGGTGGAGCACCTTATTTCCTTATGCCATTTGATCCTGTTAATTCTCAAGTTAAAGAGAGTCCATTTGCTTGCCCAGAACTTTATCAAACACCTTCGACCACATTTTTGTGATCACTGTTTGGAGCCCCAAATAAATTCCCCTTTTGTTCAAACTTTTACCATATCTCCTCCTAGTTCCCTTCTACCTCTAGTAACAATTTCAACTTCACAGCTCCATTATTGGGGGAGGGGTGAAAACCTCACTTTCTCTAGTTAGCCACCTTTGTCCCTCTCTCTGAAGCTCTCTCCACGCCAGGACCACTCTAGGGCATCCAATGCCCCTCCCACATTCTTTACTTTTGCCTCTACCCACTATACACCAATGGTCGCGCCCACTTTGCATATTATATGCCATGGCTTGCATTGGGCATGCTCTGGAGCGCGCTACAGTGCGCCAAGGCACTGTAGCCACCCTCTGCCAAATGCCTCCAGACACCATGGCTCTCCCCCACGCGCCCGATGATGCACCTTGGCGTCCGCGACACGCTAAACCCCTGCCCCCTCCTTCCCCTCTCCCTCCTGCCCCTGCTCGCACGTGCGCCAGCCGCCAAAGAGCTCCAGTGAGCGAGCTCACACACGCGGCACCTCTAACCTCCCTCGCTCTCTCTCTTCCTTCCCCGAGCGCCTGGACCAACCACATGAGCACCCCAGACACATCTCCTCGAGGCCCCATGACCTACAGGGATGGCAGCAACCTCGCCGGCGCACAGGTCCACGGTGAGCCACGGGCCAGCTATATAAAGCCTCCACGTGCTCTCCTCTTCTCACCACTCATCCTCTCCCACTCCAAATAGACCTCTTGCACCCCCAGTTCATCTCCAGAGGGGCCTGAGCTCGAGATCGAGCTCGAGGTCCGCCGCTTCGGCTCGCCGTTGTTCACACGATACAGACCTCCTTTGCCTTCTTCCTCGATCTAGAGCCGCCATAGCCCATTGACACTGTCGGTGTCAAAACCGGCGGATCTCGGGTAGGGGGTCCCGAACTGTGCGTCTAGGCGGATGGTAATAGGAGACAAGGGACACGATGTTTTTACCCAGGTTCGGGCCCTCTCGACGGAGGTAAAACCCTACTCCTTCTTGATTGATATTGATGATATGGGTAGTACAAGAGTGGATCTACCACGAGATCAAGGAGGCTAAACCCTAGAAGCTAGCCTATGGTATGATTGTTGTAATGGTTGTGTGTCCTACGGACTAAAACCCTCCGGTTTATATAGACACCGGAGAGGGCTAGGGTTACACAGAGTCGGTTACAATGGTAGGAGATCTACATATCCGTATCGCCAAGCTTGCCTTCCACGCCAAGGAAAGTCCCATCCGGACACGGGACGAAGTCTTCAATCTTGTATCTTCATAGTCTTGGAGTCCGGCCGATGATGATAGTCCGGCTATCCGGACACCCCCTAGTCCAGGACTCCCTCAGTAGCCCCTGAACCAGGCTTCAATGACGATGAGTCCGGCGCGCATATTGTTCGGCATTGCAAGGCGGGTTCCTCCTCCGAATAATTCATAGAAGATTGTGAACACCAGGATAGTGTATGGCTCTGCAAAATAAATTTCACATTCCACCGTAGAGAGACTAATACGTACACAAGTTCAATCTGCTGACGTATTTTGTGGCATGACGTCACACCACCACCAAGCCTTTACTTGAATCGTTTTTTATTATACCACCTCAGCGCGTTTAGCGAAGCGGTTTCCTTGGCACGTCTCGTCGAAGCAGAGATCGTGTTCCCCTTATTCCGGGATTCCCATCAATACGGACGTGGGTAACCCAACCATGCCCGTTGCCATGCCCCCTCTATCGAAGGCGAGTCCCAAACGGTCACGGGGATGGCTCTTGGTATTCTCCCTCTTTATAATGGGACCAAGGCTCGTTTCTTTTCTTCAATCCTCAATCGAATCTGCCCCTCGCCCCGAGTTCCAACACCCAGAGGCTCAGATTCGAGCGCCTCGGACCTTCAACGATGTCCGGATCCGACCTACAGGGCCGGTGGATGCCCTCCTCCGTCACAGAAGAGGACGTGCAGAAGCTAAGAGAAGCCAAGTACTTGACCTACGAGATTTGGCATAGGCTGCCCGCCAAAGGGCAAGTCATTCCTACTCCCGAGCCGGGCGAAAGCGTCGTGTTCGTGTCCCACCTCCGTCGGGGTTTAGGCTTCCCGATGGATCCTTTTGTGAGAGGGCTCATGTTTTACTACGGGCTGGAATTCCACGACTTGGCTCCGGAGTCCATCCTCCACATCTCGTCATTCATTGTCTTCTGCGAGGCCTTCCTCCGCACTACCCCCCACTTCGGTTTGTGGCTCAAAACCTTTAACGTGGAGCCGAAGGTGATCGAGGGGCGCCAAGCAGAGTGCGGAGGGGCGGTCGTAAGCAGGAGGGCCGATGCTCCATGGCCCGAGGGCTCTTTCCAAGAGGAGCTCGGCTTGTGGCAACAGGAGTGGTTTTATATTACCGCTCCCAGGGGCAGCAGGCAGAAGCCGCTGCCCATCTTCCGCTCGGGACCTCCACGACGACTGATGTCATGGGTCAACCAAGGCTTCAACTGGGGGCCGTCAAAGGACATGCCCTTATTGCAGGGCCGAATTCGAGACCTCCAAGCGAGGGAGATCGATCTGGTCGTGGTGATGCAGGTCATGCTGATTAGGCGTCTTCTGCCCTGCAAACATCGTCCTCTCCGGCTGTGGGAATTCAATCCAGAGGGACCACGAATTCTCCAAAACTTCATGGGTACGACACCTGTGGAGATGTACAAATTGTTCTTCAGATCACAAGAGATGTGTCCGGAATTGACCGAGGACGCCGGCCTAAGCTGCAATCGCCCGGATACACAAGTAAGTAGCTCTGTGTCCGAACATACCGTTTGTTTGTGTTTTTACGATTTGCCTTTTAACCAATTGTCCTCTGAACAGGAGTGGATAGCGCAAGCAAAATTGATATGGTGTCCGGCCCCCCTCCCGGAGACCGCGCCGGATCCCGTGCTGGTCAGGATGATGGAGGTTGTGCCTTCAGAGGAAGGCGAAGGGGAGAACAGAGGAACTACCGCCTCTACCAAGGAGGCATTTGAGAAAGGGGGGATCGAGAATCCCTCCTTCCAAGGGGAGAAGAGGACCGCTTCCGTAAACCCGGAGGCCAAGGCCTCTAAGCGGGGGAAGAGATCTTCACCAGAGGGTCCTGCGTCCGGGGAGGCCCCGGCCGCACTATCTTCCCTAAGGAATCAGCCCTCCAGCGAACCGTAAGTGGAAAAAGGGGGGTTCTATGATAAGAGACATCCCTATTTTTGCTTCTGAGGATAACCAAAGTTTTTACCTTGTAGTTCAGATCTCTGTCCTTCTCAGATGAGCTCGTCTTCGGGGGACCTTCGTCCGGAGATGATGGAGAGCGAGACGCCTCCATCTGCCGCACCGTCAGGTAGGGCGGACGATCCCGAGGTGTCATCACGGAGGGTATCCCCGAGTCCGGCAGGGCCGGACAGTTCGGCACCAACTGGTGTGCGGCCCGGGGAGCTGAAGGATCTGCTTGAGAGGGCGTCTATCTCAGAAGGTCACCGTACATTGATGAGTATGGTGATTGGAAGAATTTCGTCCGCCAAAGGCGGGTTGCATGATGCCGTCAGAAGTTTGCTGGCGGGGTTTGAGGTACGTAAAGATGACATACCTTTTGACAGTTTTACACATAAAGTGCGCCCTGTATAGATAGTAGCCCCTGAGACTCGGTATGTTGTCGAAAGCGACAGCGTGCCGAGGATCAAAATCGCAAGTATTAATTTTCGCCTTCCCTATGGAGGTGGCGGATAGTCCGGTGGCCAGCCGGACTGATGGAGTTGCCGAACTAAAGCGGCAGCTCGATGTTGCGGATGCGGACATCGCGCTGGTCAATAAGCGACTTGACGAGTCACAAGGTAGGTTTTTTCTCCATGGTCACCTAGTAAGGGAGCCGAAGCCCACTTCTTACAACATGTGTGCTCAATGCAGATGGTGCCGCTGCTGTGGAGAGCCTTCGGGCAGAACTTTCTCGAGCCAAGGAGCAGGCCAGAAGGAGTGATGCGGCTGCCTCGAGGGCGGCCGAAGAGCTAGAAGCCGAAAGGGCTGCTCACTGCCGAAGCAGGGAGGAGATGGCCGAAATGGCTGTAAAGTTGAAAGATGTTACCGACCGCTATGAGGTTCTTGAAAAAGAACACCGAGCGGAGCAAGAAGACCTGAGGAAGGCCACCGCCGAAGCCAAGGATGCCCATTCTGCAATGAGGGCTATAAAGGAGGAGCTGCGCCAGGCCGGAGATATTTTGGCTGGCAAGCCCTTTCTGCTGCGCAGGAGGTTTACAGATCTGAAGTACGCTCAGCTTGGCCAGCTGTGGGGTCCAGAGGATCCTTATATGGACTTAGCGGCGAGTGCGGCAGATGCTGTTGTGCACTTCCGAAGTCAAAAGGATCACGAGACGGAAGAGCTTTTTTGGTCTCAATTCCATAGTCCGGAGCGTTCACTTCCGCTGACCGATCGGTTGGCTGAGTGGGCTGAGCTAAATAGATTGTCCGGACTTGCCATGACGGATATCATGGCTCATGTCTGGCCGGATAGGCCCAAGCTGAAGAGTTATTTCGGTTTATTGCAGCAATTCCTTGGGGCGGTGCCGCATATCAAGGCAATGAAGCGGTCGGCCTGCATAGAGGGTGCGCGGATGGCCCTCGCCCGTGTGAAGACATACTGGACGGAGATGGATGCCACCGCTATTGCAACCCGGGGTTCGGACGAGAGCCGGTTACCCGCCGAGCACTATTTTGGCAAAGTTCTTCGTGGTGCTCGTGTAATAGAGTCGCAATGCTCAAAAAATGTCATGTTCAAATGATCTTTATCTTTTGTAAAATGATATTTATAATATAAGCGTTTTTTATACTTGTGCGTTCAAGTATTTAAATATCTCCTGTGCGGCCGTTAATGTATACTTGTGTATAATCTGAAAGATGGCAGTCTTCGGCTTCAGCCCCCACGCACATAGTGCGGGGGTGTTTGCAAAGCAGCGCATTTTCACACTTAATCCAATGTCTTGGTCCTGTGAAGGAGGTGGTAGCGTAGCAAACGAGGCAACCGGACTATAATGCTTTATCACTTTCACTTAGCCATGGGAGTTCGAAGGTGGGGCTACGATATAGCCCCTAGGGGCACCGCGCTCTCTGGATTTGGGGCGCGTGTGTGCCTGACCGGGAAGCGGTCCTTCGTCAAAGCGGAGGAATTCTAAACATTTCGGAGGTCGATCGAGTGGTTGACCAGTCTCTCGCTACATCATGACAGCCAGTTTTCGGCTTTCTCTACTGAGGTGCTCACCCGGCCAAACCGGGGCACAATCGCAGTAGTTCTCCTGGTGCCGCGTTAGCCGATGATACGGAACATAAGGCAGCAAAACACAGGAGCCGGGCAAACCCAACATTTGACCAAACACATGATTCGGAGCTGATGCATATAAGGCCTAACTCGAGACGCCAAACACTCCCTAAGGTGTTCAGTCTTTATGATGACGGGTAGATCATTGCCCTAAGCCCCTAGTGTCTAGGTACACGAGAGATCCTCTGACGCGGCCGATGCCAAAACGTCAGCCTCCTCTTTGGTTTATGATGAGAAACCAGGGGATGTATAGCAACAAGAGACAGTAAAAAAGGTTTACGCAGGGTCTTAATCTGAAAAGAATCCTTGCAACGGGTCCCTACTGCACGTCTGCGCCTGTGTCTCCGTTGTGCTGTATCCTGGATGGGTGTAACATGCTGTTCATCTGTAAAAGAGAGGAAAAAGAAATCGTGTGAAAAATGTATTTAAAACGGAGTATGAATAAATGAATAAAGTTGAGCTTTTGCTGGCTCTTTATTGCTCATACACGCAGCCCCTTGTGAAAGGGTGTGCGGCTAAGGAGCCCCTAGTATATTTTTTCCGGACTCGCCTAGCCGTGTCCGGGGTCTTGAACGACATTTTAATGAGATGATGCCGCGTGGACCGGGCATTTTAAGTGTAAGAGACGCGTAGTGCGGAATTGCGTTAAAGCGGACAAAAGCTTCTCGTCCCAATAGTGCTTGATGGCTACTTTTGAATGGGGCAACATGAAAGGTTAGCTTTTCACGTCGGAAGTTGTCGGGTGACCCGAACACAACTTCTAATAGTACGGAGCCCGTGCACTTGGCGTAAGGGCCTGGCGTCACTCCTTTGAAGGAAGTGCGGCTATGGCGAATTTTAGTAAGGTCTATCCCCAACTTGCAGATTGTGTCCGGATATAGTAGGTTTAAATCACTGCCGCCATCCATTAGGACTTGTGTAAATTGTAGTCCGTCGATTATAGGATCCAATATCAGAGCAGTCCATCCTCCGTTTTGAATACTTCTGGAGTAGTCCAGGTGGTCGAAAGTAATTGGTTTTGACATCAATCTCGAGGTTCTGCTGGGGTGGACCGTGCGATACCTACTTTGGCGGGTGCCACACTTTTGTTCCGTATTATCACATGAAGTGAGTTTACTGTTTTGACTTCTTGTGGGAAAGTCTTTTGTTTTCCGGCGTTCTGCTGGTGGGGTTCGTCATCATCCTCGCTTGGCGCGTCGAGCCCCTTGTGTTCGGCGTTGAGTCGGCCGGACTGTTTGAAGACCCAGCAATCTCGGTGGGTGTGGTTTGCAGGCTTCCCGGAGGTACTGTGGATTTGACATATCTGATCCAAAATTTTGTTTAGGTTGGATAGCTCGTCACTGTTGTCCTTAAGAGGCAGTGTTTTATTGTTCGGCCGCGAGCTTTTGAATCCGGCATTGACCGTCGTGTTCTTCGGGCTCTTTTCTTTATTTCGGCGTTGGTCCTTTTTGCGCTGTGATTTTCCGTTTCCATCTCTGATCTCGGATGCACTCGGGTCGCTGGTGCTGCATCTTGCTAACCAGCTGTCCTCCCCCGCGCAGAAGCGGGTCATGAGGCTTGTTAGCGCGGCCATTGTTCTCGGCTTCTCTTGGCCGAGGTGTCTGGCGAGCCATTCGTCTCGGACATTATGTTTAAAAGCTGCTAAGGCTTCGGCGTCCAGACAGTCGACTACTTGGTTCTTTTTGGTGAGGAACATGTTGCAGAATTTGCGCGCTGACTCTCCGGGCTGCTGAGTTATGTGACTTAAATCGTCTGCATCCGGCGGGCGGACATAAGTCCCCTGAAAATTTGCTCTAAACGCGTCCTCGAGCTCTTCCCAACTTCCAATGGTATTTTCTGGGAGGCTTTTGAGCCAATGCCGAGCTGGCCCTTTGAGCTTGAGGGGTAGATATTTTATGGCGTGGAGATCGTCTCCTCTAGCCATGTGTATGTGCAGGATGTAATCCTCAATCCAGACTCTAGGGTCGGTTGTTCCGTCGTATGCCTCTATGTTTACGGGTTTGAACCCTGCTGGAAATTCATGATCTAGCACCTCATCGGTGAAACATAGTGGGTGTGCGGCGCCCCTGTATTTAGGTGTGCCATTATCTTCGAACACACGGCGTGCTGTGTTGCTTCCTGGGGCCCTCTTCTTTGGCCCATAAATGGACCTGACCGGGCCATCCGTTTTGCGAGGATATTTATGTGTGTCATGTGCCGGCTTATGTGTGGCGCTGCTTGCCGCTCTTGGCCTGTCATCTGGTCATCTATCCGGCCAGGCAGCCTCTTTGCTTTTTGCTTGTGGGGGCTCTATGGCCTCCTCGTCGAATTCGGGCAGCAGCTTGCACTTCGGGTAGCTCTTTATTTGGTGGCTATTGCCATATTTTTCCGCGGTCTTGAGCACTTTGCTCCACCTCATTCTGAGTATGTCTTCCGCTGTTTTGAGCTTCCGTTTCTCCTTGTTCAAACTTCTTGTAGTGGTGACAAGCCTTTTTTGAAGGTTCTTATGCTCTGGTGGTGTGTCCGGCGTGAGATCATCTGGACTGTTGTTTTCCTCATGGATGAGTTGATTATCCGATTCGTCCTGCTCGGATGGGTTCTTGGTTGTATGTTCGTCGCCCACTGATTTGCCCTGCTCTATGGCTGGGTCATTATGGGTGCTGTTGTTATCGAGGCGGGACTTGGGGCGGTGCTTGTGTCGCCGTTTTGGTTGTTTTTTGGGGGAATTATCCTTCGCCGCGTCCCGTTGTTCCTCGTTATCGCTCCCCTTTGGGGTGTCCACCATGTATATATCATGAATTGCTGGTTCTTGGTCATCTCCGGCGTCGTCGTCCATACCATCGATGTCTTCGGAGTCGTAGTCTAGCATGTCGGTTAGATCGTTGACAGTGGCTACAAAGTGGGTGGTGGGTGGGCTATGAATTTCTTCGTCGTCCGCATCCCAACCATCCTGACCGCAGTCCGGCCAAGGCTCTCCTGATAACGAGAGATACTTTAGCGAATTCAGGATGTCGCCAAAGGGTGAGTGCTGAAAGATGTCCGCGACAGTGAACTCCATGATCGGCGCCCAATCGGATTCGATTGGCAGGGGCGCAGGAGGCTCAGAGTCCGGCAAGGAGTCCGGCACCTCAGAGTCACGAGCTTTGCCAGGGACAAGGTCAGTGTTCGGCTCCATCGCCGTAGAAGTTGCAGCCCTCGAGGCGGTGTCCAGCCACCTATCCTCGATCTGCGCGGTCGGCTCCGAACTATGGGTCAGAGCGGACTCGTGTGCGGCCTCCAGGGTACTGTCCGGCGGCAGAGCTAAATCATGCCCATCGTGACAGTGCGGCGCGCTCGGCTGTGGCTCGAATCCATCGAAGATCAAGTCTCCGCGGATGTCAACCGTGAAGTTTAGGCTTCCATATTTGACCTGATGGCCAGGGGCGTAGCTTTCGATCTGCTCCAGATGGCCAAGTGAATTAGCCCATAGTGCGAAGCCGCCAAACACGAAGATCTCTCCGGGGAGAAAAGTCTCACCTTGGACTGCGTTGTTGTCGATTGAAGAAGCCATCAAGCCTATCGGTGACGACACAGAGAAACTCTCAATGAAAGCACCAATGTCGGTGTCAAAATCGGCGGATCTCGGGTAGGGGGTCCCGAACTGTGCGTCTAGGCGGATGGTAACAGGAGACAAGGGACGCGATGTTTTTACCCAGGTTCGGGCCCTCTCGATGGAGGTAAAACCCTACTCCTGCTTAATTGATATTGATGATATGGGTAGTACAAGAGTGGATCTACCACGAGATCAAGGAGGCTAAACCATAGAAGCTAGCCTATGGTATGATTGTTGTAATGGTTGTGTGTCCTACGGACTAAAACCCTCTGGTTTATATAGACACCGGAGAGGGCTAGGGTTACACAGAGTCGGTTACAATGGTAGGAGATCTACATATCCATATCGCCAAGCTTTCCTTCCATGCCAAGGAAAGTCCCATCCGGACACGGGACGAAGTCTTCAATCTTGTATCTTCATAGTCTTGGAGTCCGGCCAATGATGATAGTCCGGCTATCCGGACACCCCTAGTCCAGGACTCCCTCAGACACTTTCCCCTCTCCTTCCTGCTTCTTTTGCAGTCAGAAACGCCCTGAACCACCGCCTCCCGACGTGCCACCGCCATGCCTCCTCGTTGCTGGCGAAATAGGCCACCCCGGCGACCCCCTCCAGCTCCACCCAAACGGCAACACGACGAGGAAGCCAGCCATGCCATCAGCTTGCCCCGCCAAGCCCGAAAAGGTCGTAGGTGAGATCTCCGGCCCTCTGGTCGCGAGGTTGCATATGGGAGCGTGGCTCCACTGAATTAAACATGTGAGATCGATTGTGACACGGGGGGTTGATATCAATCGAGTGGACTCCATGTTGGGTAGCATCTAGGGAAAGATAGTGATCGGGTGCTTACCCTGGGTACTTGACGTAGCGCGGGTCGTGGATGACATGAAGGTTTCTCGGATCTTGTGGGTAAAGGGTGCAACCTCTGCAGAGTGCAAAACTATTCGAATAGCCGTGTCCACGGTCAAGGACAGTTGGATAACTGCTCTTGGGCTACATCCACATGTTTACAAAACTTGGTAAGTGTGCATGGATAAGTGGTAAGAACTACCTAGGTCACGTCAAAAGACTTGACATGATGAATAAGTTGGATTGTTTCCAACTCTATTTGTGTTGATATCTGTAACCTGTTCTCATGGTTAGTTGAACTCTCATGATGCATGTATTATAAGTTGTTGAACATGTCATAGCACTCAAAACTAGCTTTCTGCAAAAATTTACCTGTATCATGCATTGTTGTACATTGAACCGAAACATGGGTTGCTTGCAAGTACATTCAAAGTACTCATTGGCTTGCCACTGGTTATTTAATTGGCCAGGTATGAAAGAACATGACATGAAGAAGAGTTCTTTGGTGACGATTGTGCGAGCTAGGAGCTTTCCCAGACAGAATGCATGTAGGGTTAAGGCAGATGGCATGGGTTCTACTTATCGACGGTGATTTTCGCTACTTGTGCTATATTTGATGTTCAACCCTTATGGCTTTATCTATGTAAGACTTGACCATAATGGTCATAATTTGTGTAAGATGGTATGTATGGATGTAGGACTCTAGTATTCAGCTTCTGTGTGTTCAGTGAGCATTGATCTCTAGGGTCATTGTAACATGCATTCGGTGATCTCGACTTATGACAAACTTTTAATATTGGTGGGGTTATGTGACATCTTGGTCTTGTCGTTGAACACAAACGAAGTACTCGAAGTTGCAGCAATGGCATACTTTTAATCTAAACAAAACCCAAAGTCTAAACGACGCCCTAAGGGCTGTATATATGGAGGAAGAGGGAGAAATTTCGTGACCCTTGGAGGAGGGGTCCGAAACCAACCCTAACTCTTGTTTCCCCACACATAGGGACTCTTAAAATAGCCTATATTCAAGTATTCGAAATTACATGGGCCTGGCCCAAAAATAAGGTGGCGCAACACCTGAAATAAGCTATGGACGAAATTTATGAAGGAGCGTCTTGTATATTTCGTCCATGTCCTTGTATGTCATCATGGGGGCTTCGAAGTGCTGAAATATGCACTAGAAACGCCATTCTGGTTCGCTTTGCGCGCGCCTTCATCTCCATGCTTGATCCTGCTCCAGTGTTCATCCCTCTTGTCCATGCTAGGCCCTTCATCAGTAATCAACACAAATGTATCCAATTCAGGCATCATCATATTCTCATGAACATTTGAATTGTTACCAAGAAACGAAAGTACCTGGTAATTCAATTGGCATGCGCAAGCTCTAGTAATTGGTCCAGTATGTATGCAACAGGGGTTGTGGGTGTAACAATGGTATTGATGTCCTCATCACAAGACGTCCTTGAATTCGTACAAGACATTAGACAACACTAAAGGTAGAGGGTGAGAGGTGTTAGTTGTTGCTGCCTCGTCCTTGCATAATAGGACATAGTGCATAACACTCGATGGGTTCTCACACACCTCTCTCATCTCATTTTGGCACCGAATAGAACTAGGTTTTCTTGTCGCTCATCACGGATGTACTTTGTTTGGGCTTGTGGCTCTCACTCCCTTTTGGGTGGCCCACTCTCTCACTATTCTCTCCATGAAGGGTGGTTGCTTGCTTGTCGGCGATCACTTGACTTGGAGACATAGGTCATAGCACGTACTCCTTTCCCTTCATCTTGAAGCTATAGTAATTGGTTTGCCCATTGTGGATGACGCCACGGTCAAATTGCCAAGGTCGTCCAAGTAGGAGATGACAAACGGACATAGGAACCACATCACACTCCAAAGTGTCTTCATATGTTCCAATCTTGAAGGAGACTTGAACGGTGTGTTCCACTTGAATGGTGCCGGAGTCGCTAAGCCATTGGACCTTGTAGGGATGAGGATGCTTCATCTTGACCAATTGTAGCTTGGAACATAGCCCTTCACTTGCCAAGTTGTGGAAACTTCCTCCCTCGGTGATGACCTTCACGGAATGACCGTTGATGCCCGCCTTGGTGTGGAAGATGTGGCAACGTTGGTCTTCCTCTTATTGGTGTTGAAGCATCAAGACCTTGGAGACAACAAGAGAAGGGCTTGAATCATTGTCAAAAAAGACTTTGTCATCTTCATCTTTGTTCACTTTTTGGTGCATAGCCACATGCTCGAGGGCTTACATTTCCTCTTCACTCAAGGAGTCATAGGTGCCATCGTGTTGAGAATCATGGTATGCTTATTGGTACACTGGAAGGACTTGTGGCCTCAGCCGCCGCATGAAGCATTTGATGGAGCTCATCTTGACGGTCTCATCAGTTGGAGTAGATGATGATGAAGCTCTTGGCCTTAAGTTGCTTGTAGTAGGAGGAAGACTTGAAGATGTCGAAGTTTTCTTGGAACTTGACTTGTCGTCGTTGCTTGGCGAAGCTTTTATCGCGGAAGAAGGTGTCGTAGTCGTTGAAGATTGGTTGTAGGAGGATTCGTAGGTCTTGGAAGAGAACTTGGCATACTTGTAGTCATCGTGCACTTGATGTTCTTCCTTGGTAGCTTGGTTCACTAACTCAATGAGGTTCGAGTAAGGTTGGAAGTCGGTGATTGTCTTGATAGGATGATTTAGACCATTCAAGAAACGTGCCACAGTTTGCTCATCATCTTCCGTGACATTTGCTCGAATCGTGGCAATCTCCATTTCTTTGTAGTTGTAGTCGCTTGAAAAGGTCGCGGTTATAGTATGTTGTCACAAAGCATTCCCTCATGACATCCTTCATTTGCACCCATGTTGTGATTGGTGGGCCACCTCTTGCCGCTCAGCGCTCAATGACTTGCTCCCACCAAATGAGGACATAGTCTTGGAACTCAAGGGATTACATGGCGATCTTCTTCTCATCTTCATAGTTGTGCAAACGAAAGATCTTGTCAACCTTCAATGCCCATGAAAGGTAGTCTTCGGGGTCGTTGCTTTCGAAGAACTTGGGCATGGTGAACTTGAGCTTGCCGTAGCGTTGCTCTTCATTGTGTTGGGGTCGAGGGTGATGATGCCCTTGACATGGAGGATTGTCAACTTCAAGTTTCTCTTGGCGTGGAGGATTCCCATTGTGTTTTTGTTCGTGATGTACTTGTAGTTCTTGTCGAGCTTGTGGAGGATATTATGGAACTTGGCATTGCAATCCTGCTTGAGGTTGTTGTTCTTGTACTTCATCACGAAGTGCTTCTTCTTCTTCTCAAACACGTCGGTTGTGGGCGGCAATGACACGATTGGTGTCATGGAGGGCACATTGCGCCTCAAGGGCTTGTGCTTCATGCCATTGTTGTTGTTGTTGCCGGAGAGCGTCGGCGTCTTTCTCGTCTTGATGTTGGCATTGTCGCTCTTTCATTTGCTCTCGTTGGCATTGGCGTTCTTGTGCTTCCTCTTGTTGGCGTTGGCGTTGCCTTGTGCCTGCGCAAGGATAGCTTGATTTTGATGATGCCGATGTTCTTGCTCTGCAAGTTGCTCTTTCGGATCATTGCCGTGTATAGGATTGTGGTTTTCTTGGCGGTCTTGTTGCGCGGCTCAACTAAGAGTGTTAGATATCGGTGTACTTGAGCCGGAGTTGGTGTCAGAGGAATGTCGACTCGAGTTGCTCCATCTTTAATAGGATGATGAGGTAGAAGAGCGGTTGATCATCATGGCTCATATGTCCTCCTTGAGAGATGCCATTGATGTGGCAAAGTAGTCCCTCGTACATTGTTCGGATTGTCATAAGTCGAAAGCGAGTAAGTCGATGCGGTCGCCCAATGCTTCATTCTCTTGATGTAAAACTCTTTGCATGCCGAAGAGGTTGTTCTTGGTGACGTAGTTGTTCGGGTCCTCGTCTTGCTTGATGAATAGTGGGTTGGTAGAAGTAGTTGGCCTATCCATCATTCTAAGTAAATATGTGAGTGGGATAAAGAGGAGAACTATACCAAATGTACGTTGACCAATGTTGAGAATGAATCAATGATCACTCAATGATATAACAAGGAAATATCACAATTGGTACCGGCTCCCGTCAATTTCTCACACCTACACAAATAAAGCTTTTGGTGGAGCTTGGTTAGGATGGTGGGACAAAATTTTTGCAATTGTCAGTGAGACTCAAAAATGTTGGAAAAGATTCGCAAATTTGCAAATGCAACAAGAAGACCAATAGCTATAAGTTGTACAAGGAAACACATGCACAAATAGATAAATGGGGTTGTGCAAACCAAAAATGAGAAGAAAATGTGGAATCCATGGAAAATGCTCGTGTTGCACAACACAAGAGAGACTCTAGCACGATTGCACAATAGGCGGATACAAGACTTGTGCACAACCTTTAAAGCAAAAATGCAACAACTTCTATCCAAAGTATCTATATGTGTGATGTTTCTATGATATGATCCAAGATGATCGAGTATGACAATCTTAATGTAGTATGATGCTACGGTTCTTGCTTAAAAGATCTTTGCTTATCTTTCTTCTTTTGCTTAAAAGCTTATTTGGCTCTTTCTCTTTTGGGCTCTTTCTCATGCAAAACTTGACGAACAAAGGTAGCTATTGTGTATAGGCAATGACAACCTTGTGACCCAGGAGATGATAACAAGATATGTGTGCCAAGAAGATGTGATATATGCAATGATCGCTAATGTGCACAACTAACATTCCCGACAATACTCAAAGGCTAGGCTCGATAGGTAAGTGACGCTTAAATGGTCTATGGGGTTACCAATGCAATGCAAGGGTAATGTACGAGGGTGTCGTCGAGGTTACAGTCAATGATTTGTCGTGTGTAAGCAAGGACGGATAAGTATGAAGTGGTCAATGTCGATGACGAAGATGATCAGAGGTGATGTCGATGTTGAACCGTCCCTAAGTAGCCGAAGCACGTTAGGAAACGGAAACTGAACTCAAATTCTCAAAGACCAAAAGTGTCAAAATGGTCAGAGTTGGTAGTGGGTAAGCGATGGTGGTTGCAAAAAGCGGTAATGGTATGCTGCGATGCAATGTGGGGTTATGGTAGTGGTGGTTTGGAAGGTTTAGTGGGCGGCTGAAAATTTTTGGGAGAGAAATTTCAGTTTCGTCAGGAAATGTCGGATGTCCACTTATGGTCGGCTGACCGGTGGTCGTCGGATGTTCGGTGACTATCGGACATCCGGTGCCTAGGCGATTTCGGGCACGGGATGAACCCTAGAGTTCGTGGTGGAGGGGCAAAATTTGGGCAAAATTGGATGAATTTGTGGATGGAAATGGGGAAAATGATGGGTTAAATCTAGATCTACCCGCAACAAAATATCATCAAACAAACAACCCACAAAAGAAATCGGCGGCTATTTTTGGGGGAATTTTCGAATTTAGGACGAAATCAACAAAATTAGGCTAGAAAACAAAGGGTAGGGGCTCCAAATTCGTGATCAGCCAAGGCTCATGATACCAAGATGATGTAGGGTGGAAACCCTAAGGCAGATCTTTCACGAAATGGAGGCGATCCTACATAGAATGCGAAGAACACGAGGGGAAATGCGAGGGGGAACACTCAAATCAGTGCGAACGATCACACATGTGCTAGATCCATGAACATAAAGAGTGGTGCAAGATTTAAACACAACAAAGGACGATACAATTGGTAACTAGTTCATCTCCATGAGGAGGTCTTGAAGGGGGATCCTCCTGTGAGGGGGTCTTGAATCCAAGGATGGATCTTCTCCGAAGAGGCCACAGTCTCTCCGACGAGTAGAACCAAGTGGATGAGCCAAGCTCTATCTCCACAATGAGCTAAACCATTGCTAACCCTAGAAAAGTGATGGAGGAGGAGTATAATAGTCTAGGGGGTCGAAGGGGTACATGGGCGCGCATACAAGCGTCGGTCATCTGACAGGTACCTGACATCTGGGGGCTCTCAGGGGTCCGATCGTCCGGTAGATGTCAGACGTCAAGTGTTTTGGCTCTGATCGGGTGTGGTCGGAATTTCGGTTGGGGTCAGACATCCGATGAGTCGGTCTTCTGGTGGTCTTCGAACGTCTAGCATTTTGGCTCTGGTTTGGTGGTAGCGGTCGTCCAGAGGTGCTCGGTCGTACGAGCGCTGGGTTGTCGGACGTCCGATTCTTGTCGGGCGTCCGGCCAGTGTAGCACTCGCAGGCTGGGAATTGGGCTGGCTGGCTGGTGCTTCCAGGCATCGGATGTCCGATGAGTTCTGGTCGCCTGGTGGCTGTAGATTCCTGGTAGCTCTTCTTCTTGGTCCTTGTACTTGGCATCCTCGCCGTCTTGTCCGTTGAGTGTAATAGCTTCGTGGATTTCCTCCAAGTACATGACCACACATAGGATTTTCGCTTGAGGTAGTAGCCATGTCTTGCATGTACAAAGTAGTAGTTCGGAGAGGAGCGAGTTCACCTTATGTTCGATGGCCTTTGTCGAGCTCTTGCATCGGTGCAACAAACCCTCGATCTGTTTCCCAGATGGTGCACAGGCCTAAGAACAAGATTATAGGACTAAGATCAGATCAAGTATGAAGGGATCAGCTCTTTTGAGGAATCATAGAATTGGTCAAGAAGACCAAGTCAAGCAACAGAAGGCAAGATATCACTAAGGGAAAAACCTCCCTTGCCGGGCAGGCGAGCCTGGCGAGGATGGGCTTGCCCCAGAAGAAAGCCTCCAGATCGTCTTGGTAGGCCTGCCGAGACATGCAGAGGCAAACCACTCCACCGCACCACCTCACAGCGACACAAGTCATAGATCAGTTTTGTGTTAAGCTCCTAAATCACTAAGTGGATGCTCCCTGCCACATGGCAGCAACTTCTTACAGAAAACACCCCCATACGACACTCGTCCTAAGAGTTGTCAAGAAGCAGGTGCTAAGCTGGCAAAACAACCCGACAAGGTTTACCGGGCACACTGTGATGTGACAGTAAGGGGCGCATTTAATGCGCTCTGTTTGCCTGTAGAGTTAGGTATGATAGCACTGTTTGCTATCTAATCAGTATGTATAGACTGATTTGCCACTGTGGTGGCCCCTTGATCTATAAAAGGAGGCCCACGACAACTGTAGAAAGGATTCGGACCCTTGCACATTCATACGCGCGTAGCTACTCTCGCCCCGAGGCAACCCTGCCGGGCAAGAGCGCCACATTCTCCACCATTATACACCATCAATCCACCAAAGCAGGAGTAGGGTTTTATGCCTCGCGGCAGCCTGAACCTGGGTAAAAACTGCCCGTTTGATCTCTGTCATGTTGTGTTACGCTTCTCTGCTCTTTGTGCAATGTGACCATCCCCCCGCCAAACCAAAAGGGGCTCATGGCCCCACAGGTGGACGTGGTTTCCCACGACATCTTTGGCGCGCCAGGTAGGGGGATCACTTGCGCGAACACAGAGAGTGTAAGTAGCGCATCATCTTCATCACCATTTTCATCATCGACGACGCAATCAACTATGGCGCGCAAGAAGAAACCCGGAGCCGAAGCTCACCCGCCCACCTCGAAGGCCCCGCCGCTCGCAATCGCCATCGTCATGGGGACCATGGGGACACATGGAGGTGTGGACACTGCAGGGGACTTGGTCGATGCAGGAGGCGCTATTACTGCCTCCCCCACGGCCGGTATGGGAGCGGGAGGCACTGGGGAAAGACAGCATCATGAACATCCTAGCGGCCATCCTCCACGAGGTACGGGTGGGGAGATTATTCCGTCTGCATGCCTCCACCCAGCCGAAGGGCACAGCCGTAGTGGTGCTGCTAGTTCTGGGGCGAATCACAACTCTCCGTCCGCTCCCACTTCAGGCGCGACCGCAGGGCATGCACCACCCCCGGAGCGGGCTAACCTAGCTGCTATGCCCAACGGAGCTGCTGGCCCTCAAGTTCCCCCACCTCGTCACTACGTCATCCAAGCGGTTGGTTCACAACAGAGAGGGCATGACGCGGTTGTTGCCGGTACCATCAGGAGCCGACCGACGCTACGATCAACATCGTCATCACCTATGCCAAGCACCACCTCGAAGGCCATGGCGCGGGCCCAACTGCTATTGAGATTTTCGCCGGTAGCCGATCAGATGGATGAGTGGCGAGCCACCATCCAAAGCCTGATTCGTTTCGCCGTGGCGGGAGGATCACAACGAGCTGGCCCGCCACGACCTCTCCACGCAATGGCAACGGCCCGCACTACTGGCCATATAGAAGGGGCCACCCCCATGATGCAATCCCCACCACGACAACCAGCGCGGGAGCCATGCAACCAAGAGCTCGAAGACGTCTCGATGGCCTCATCCAACCTCAATCACGTCGAGGCCAATGGCAGACTCCGGAGGATAGGTGGAGGAAAGGCGCACGCTTCCCCATCAAGCAACGCCCTGGTACCCTCCACCAGTCCAATGGGCGTGACGGTACCGACATCGATGAGCTCGCGCTCGGCATGGGCGGGCACCTACCTTTTGAGTTTGGATGCCCCGCCATCACTCGAGAGCTATGACAAGTCCATTAGCTGTCCGCCCGTACGTTCAAGCCAGAGATACCAGAGAAGTACAATGGGAGGCTAAACCCGGTAGAGTTCTTGAGCATCTACACCATTGCTGTTCAAGCTTCCGAGGGAAGAGACGAGAAGGTGTTCACCAACTACTTCCCTTTGGCACTCAAGTCCAACATGAGGTCTTAGCTGATGCACCTGCCAAAGAACTCCATTTCGACCTGGGCTGACCTATGCCATGAGTTCATTGGCGCCTTCATGGGCAGCCATCAAGAACCAGGGCAGCCCAACGACTTGCAGCTTCTGCAGCAGAAAGAAGGGAACACTCTGCGGACGTACATGCAGAGGTTCAGTCGAGTCCACAGAAATATTCCGGACATCACCCCGGCAGCTGTGATAGCTGCATTCCAATCCAATGTGTACAACCGTCAGATACGTTCCGAGATGAACGTTTGGCTGCCCAAGACTGTGAAGGAACTTTATAGCTTGGTAGACAAGTGTGCTCTGGTGGAGGAAGGGAGGAAACTCCCTAGAAAGGAAGATGGCATTGACAACAATTCAGAGGATGATGACGAGGCCACCTGTCAGAAGAAAAAGAAGAACAAGAAGCGCAACAAGAAACGCAAGGATAAGGCAATAATGACCGTTGAGGGATCAGGCACACCTAGTACCGGCAAGAAAGCTCAGGCCGAAGCTCCCGGCAAGGAAGTTGCCACATGGACTGATTGCCGGGAGGTTGCGACTGCCGATAAGGATGGAAAAGGTGATGGGCCGTACTGCAGGATTCATCGGACCAAGGGCCACGATCTCCAAGAATGTCATCAAGTTGAACAACTCGTCAAGAAGCAGAGGGCTGAGTATGAGAAGCGTGATAAGGAAAAAGGTCATGGTGGCACTGGCAGGAAGGGCCGAGGCGGTGAAGTAAATCACACTGACAAGGATCCTCGGAACAAGGAAAACCCGCCAGGGGCCATAAGAAGGAAGATTGCAATGGTGAAACTGATGGATGGGTTGAAGAGGAAACCAGCGAGCAGGAATTGCAGAAGGCCACTGATGCCCTGTGCATTGACGAGGTGCATCTCTGCACTCCTCTCACCACAAGCTTTAGTAGTGGGCTCGTGAAGTTAATGTCGTGGAGCCAGCGGGAGATTCTCGGAAGCCGCTCAAATGGTCACACACGCCCGTCATCTTTGACGAAGAGGACCACCCTGACCGCACCACCGTGGTAGGGTGCTTGCCATTGTTGGTCTCGCCAACAATATGCAACCTCAAAGTCACAAAGATGTTGGTTGACGGCGGGGCCGGGTTGAATCTGATTTCCCCAAAGGTCATCAACAAACTTCATATAGCAGAGGAAGAGCTCAAGGTCACGACCACGTTTCAAGGAATCAACCCCGGAAGGAGTCGTTCTAAGGGAAAGATCACATTGCCAGTGACATTAGGGGGAGAGTTGAATTATCGAACTGAGAAGGTTGTGTTTGATGTGGTCGACCTCCCCCTGCCATACAACGGAATCCTTGGACGCCCAGCTCTGGCAAAGTTCATGGCGGAATCCCACTATGCCTGCAATACCTTGAAGATGCCCAGGTCGGTGGGCGTCATTTCCATTCCATCAGATGAGAAGGACGCAATCATTTGCGTGGATAAGATGTACCGGGACGCAGTCACGGCAAAGACCGCTGAAGCTGCAGTTCCCGCTAAGGAAGGCAAGGGAAAGAAGAAGGATAGCAGGGACGCGAGCAAGGAATCCGGGAAGAATACCTCTTCGGAGTATGTTGTGCCTGTTGATGACTTGCCAGAGAGTTCCAATAGCAAGAGGTCCAAGGCTGTTGCACCCCATGTGAAAAAGGTCCCAGCAGGGCTGGCTGGCACTGATGGTACTTTTACTACCGGTGCCACCCTCGATGACAATTAGGAAAGCGCGCTCATTGCCTTCCTGCGGGCGAATATTGATGTGTTTGCATGGGAACCATATGATATCCCTGGTGCTCCCAGGGAGGTAATCAAGCACCACCTTGCTGTCTGCCAACATGCCCGACCCGTCAAGCAGAAGGTCCGAAAGCAAGCCTTGGAGCGGCAACAGTTCATTGCCGAGGAAATCAAGAAACTTGAGGCGGCTGGTTTGGTCAAAGGAGTACTACATTCGACTTGGTTAGCAAACCCAGTGGTCGTACGCAAGGCTAACGGGAAATGGAGGCTTTGCATAGATTTCACGGATCTGTACAAGGCATGCCCGAAGGACCCATTCCCCTTGCCACGGAGCGACTAGATTGTGGATTCCACTTCCGGGTGTGATTTTCTCTCCTTTGTGGATGCATACTCTGGATACCACCAAATATTTATGTCCAAGGAAGACAAAGAAAAGACATCATTCATCACCCCATGTGGCACATACTGCTTCGTGCTAATGCCTTTCAGGTTGAAGAGCGCCGGATCCACTTTTGGAAGTGCAGTCTAGATTGGTTTTGAATCATAGTTGCATAGGAACATTGAAGCTTATATGGATGATATTGTGGTCAAGACCAAGGATAGATCAACCCTCATCCATGACTTAGAAGATGTCGGCGTCCTGGACTTGGGGGTATCTAGTCCTGCCTGCCTGCGGCCCACCGCGTGGCTCCATCGACGGCCTGGTACGGCCCAGCTTTAGATCAACACCACAAGAACCCCGCGAGGGGCCAAGCCTCACGAGGCGGATGATGCCAAGACCCCCGAAGGAGTTGGCCTCCTCAGGAGGGCTCCTGTGGGGCGGAGAATTCTATGCAGCTACCTCATGAGACTCAGCTGACGTGAGCTGTGACGACCAAGGCCAGGCGGGCGCCAATCGGGTGCAGAGCGCAGGACGGGACGGCTAACGCCACCTTCACCATAGGGGCTGGCCTCCCTCAGGATCAAGAGGAGGCATTGATCAACTTTTTGCGGGCCAACAAGGATGTATTTGCTTGGGAACCCAAACAATTGGCTGGGGTCCCAAGGGGGGTAATCGAGCACCAACTGCGGGTATGTCCAAACATGCAGCCGGTAAAGCAGAAGGCTCGCTGCGAGTCCACCAAGAAGCAGGCCTTCATCATCCAGGAAACTCGTAAGCTGCAGGCCGCAGGGGTCATCAGAGAGGTGCAGTACCCAGAGTGGCTGGTGAACCCCGTCATCGTCCCCTAGAAAGGAGGGAAGGAGCGCATGTGTGTCAACTTCACCAACCTCAACAAGGCCTGCCCGCAAGATCCCTTTCCACTCCCTCGCATCAACCAGATTGTCGACTCCACCGCCGAGTGCGACTTGTTGTGCTTCCTCGATGCCTTCTCCGGCTACCACCAGATCAAGATGGCCGTGGAGGACATGGAGAAGACGGCGTTCCTCACCCCTTGCAGGGTGTACTGCTACACCTGCATGCCCTTCGGGCTGTGCAATGCCAGGGAAACCTTCCATCGGTTGATTCACATCGCCCTGGGTTCGCAGCTCAGGAGGAACGCAGAGGCCTACGTCGATGATAAAGTGGTGAAGTCTCGGGAGGCCAGAACTCTGATAGAAGATCTGGAGGAGATGTTCGCCAACCTGCGCACAGTGGATCTTTGGCTTAACCTCGAGAAGTGTGTGTTCGGGGTCCCTTCCGTCAAGTTGCTTGGCTTCATGGTGTCATACAGAGGGATCGAGGCTAACCCAGAGAAGGTCAAGGCGATAGAGAATATGAACCCTCCACGGACCCTGAAGGAGATGCAGAAGCTGACTGGCTGCGTAACCTCACTTGGGTGCTTCATTTCCAAGCTGGGGGAGCGCGCCCTCCTATTTTTCAAGTTGATGAAAATGAAGGAGCCATTCGAGTGGAACCCCGAGGCAGCTGCAGCCTTCCAGGACCTCAAGAGATATCTGACCAGTCCACCCGTGATGGTGGAACCATGCCCTCTCGAGCCCTTGGTGCTCTATCTGGCAGCAACCCCTCACTCAGCAAGCGCCGCCCTGGTGGCGCTAACGAAGGAGCGCCCGGTCAAAAAGCCACAGCAGGATGCACAACCAGCAAGTGAAGTGCAGCACACCCCGGGGGAGGCATCTGAAGTCTCGGTCGGTGCAGCGGCCGACATTCCTCCTGAGGCCACGATTGACCCCGTGGCTATCAAGGCTTCGGAGGACGAGCCTCATGAGGCCGCAAGGGACCTTCTCCCTCGTGGAGAACAAGATTTCGCTAACTCTTCCCCCTCGTCGAGCACCCTGTCTACTTTGTTAGCACAGTACTGAGGGAGGCCTGAGCACGCTACCCCATGCCACAGAAGCTCTTGCTCGCACTTCTAGTCGCCTCAAGGAAACTTTGCCACTACTTTCAAGGCCACCCCATCAAGGTTGTCTCTGTGTACCCGCTGGAGAGGGTGCTTCGGAGCCTGAACGCAGCTGGGTGAGTTGCTGAATGGAACATTGAGCTTCAAGCATACAATCTCGAGTTCAGTACCACCAGGGTCATCAAGGGCACATCCCTCGCGGACTTCGTGGCCGAGTGGACTGACGCTCCAGACCATGGAGTAAGTGAGGACTGCTCCCTCTTGCCAGGAGACGAAGAGCGAGACGGATGGATCATGTACTTCGACGGGGCGTTTGCTCGACAAGGCGCAGGGGAAGGGGCCATCCTCATCTCGCCCACCAAGGACAAGCTTTGCTCTGTAGTACAACTCTGCTTTCAGTGGGGCGAGAAGGTCTCCAACAAAATCGCAGAATTCGAAGGCTCGCTCGCTGGGCTTAGGGTCGCGGCCGCGCTGGGGGTAAAGTGCCTCACCATCAAGGGCGACTCTCAGCTTCTCATCAATTTCTCCAACAAGGAGTACACGCCTAAGGACGAACACATGAAGGCATACCTAGAAGAGGTGTGCAAAATAGAGAAGCAGATCATGGGCGTGGAGCTGTAGCATGTGCCGCGCGGGACAAACAAGGAAGCAGATGACATCGCCAAAAGAGCCTCTCGCAGGCTTCCTCGGGAGCCAGTGGTGTTTGAGGGGCGGCTCTTCAAGCCATCTGCGGTCCCGCACATCACGACTCTAGCACCACCTCAGGAGGACTTGCCACAAGAACCCGAGACGCGCGCTCCAGCCTGCGGTCACCCCTGAGGCCTACTGTCGGCATCCTGGAGTTGGGGGTATCCAGTCCTGCCTGCCCGCGGCCCACCGCGTGGCTCCATGGATGGCCTAGTACGTCCCAGCTTCAGCATCAACACCATGAGACCCTCGTGAGGGGCCAAGCCTCGCGAGGCGGACGACGCCAAGACCCCCGAAGGAGTTGGCCTCCTCAGGAGGGCTCCTGAGGGGCGGAGAATTCTATGCAGCTACCTCATGAGACTCTTCTGACATGAGCCGTGACGACCAAGGCCAAACGAGGTCCACGTGGGTGCAGAGCGTAGGTTTCCTCTTTGGTGCAAGGGAGGCAAGCCACATGCGCGGAGTCCCGAGGAATCAGCTAAATGTTTCCATTCTGGTGCAACAAAACCAAGACCGCCAGGACGGCAGGATGAAGGTCATCATCGAGCCCACCGCAGCATCACTGTGGCACCGCGGCTCAGAGCAACCCGTTTACCTTGCATTGCCATCCCAGAGATCAAGTCTTCTGGCAATACACAACAACATGGTACAGGAACAACCACTTTATTGATGCTATCAGATTACATAGGTCTGATATTACATCAAGATTTGAGGCCGAGCGGCACACACGGTCCTGCTGGACAGTCTGTACATTATTTAATGAACATGACGGGGCCTCGATCACACGAGCTACGCGGCAGTAGAAGAACGACGTAGAGGAACTACATAGCACAGGGACACCAACGTGAACACGGCCTAGACACGAGATGCGCTCTGATGCAAACGGACTTGCCTGAAAGCTGGCATAACACGCCAGGTCAGTACATTGAATGTACTTGCAAGCTCACAACAAACATAAGCACGATGACAAACAATATCATGATATTTAATCAGGTTAAATCAATGCAAAGCTACAACTACCAAAACAAACATTTCATGCAATGAGTCCCACAGACTCGCTTACCAGACGGTTACCGAGTAACCCAACGGTGACCATACCTGGGTCACAACTGAAACCAATCACTCATGAACACCTCAAATGTTCATGCTTTCATCACGAAACAATGCATCATAGCACTTACTTAGCTTGCAAGATTATTAGAGAAGTTGATCCATGGTGTGACTTACTTCCGAGTTTGCCCATAACCGAGGACGCGGCTATCGATAGATTAATTACACTCTATAGAGGTAGTGCACTTTACCCACACTACGGAATACCTGGCCCCGCATTCCCATTCGGGTGGACTAAAGCATTTCGACGAAACCCTCCGTTTGTCATGCACTCTCCCAGGCCACTCCGACCAACTCCCTCTCAGGGCTAGGTCTTGGGTGGCCCCATGTCTACCAAAGACACCAACGGCCACCGTCGTGGCAAAATGATCCCAAACGGGGACAAGGTACCATAAAAACAAAACGAGCACACAAGGTTATGTCTGCCTACCGGGCCAGGGTATGCACGCCCATAACCTTCCCTCGCGGGAGGCACCGATGAGAGCCACAATAAAGGACCGAATCAAGACCTTCCCATAAGGTAAATGTGGTCGCGCTGAATTAAAACCCGATTTAGTGGCACCATGATGTGATCAACATCGTATTCACGTTGAACTTAATCAAGCTTAGCTTTGATAAAAACTTTTTATCAACAACATGATATAATCATGCAACTACTCGTCATGCAAAGCAAAACAACTCATGCTCATGGATCAAACTTAACAACATATGCATCTTGCAATACTAAGAATCAAACTTCTCTGGTTATAACTCATTTTTATAACCAAGCAATATTTTTGTTAGTTCATTATTTAAATAAAACCATTACTAGCAAAATAACTATCATTAATTTCCATAGCAATTTCCATAGTGCAAAATATTACTCTACTTAGCCAAACAAGTTCATGCATTCAACCAGAAGCTAAAGCAAGCATATCAAGCATGGTAACGTAACTAGAAATTAGCCAAAGTTATTTATCAAATTTTAAATGCAAATAATGACTCATATTCAAGTAGAAAATCATAGATATTGAAATAACACCATCCAAATGCTGGTGTGGCTTGCCTTAGTGTAGAGGTGGATCACACCCCTCTTGGTTGGCTTCAAGACAAGCTTCTCCTTCTGAAAAAATAATTTAAACCACAAAAAGAATTATCAAAACACATTCTGAAAATCACTAGAAATTCTAGGCAGCAAGGAAAAATCCAACTTCTGGTGTGCTGCTAGCTTTCCGTAGCAAAGACAATGCAAAAAGAATCAAATCATTTGGACTTGTGGTTTAGAAATGGTGGTTGGTCAAAGTTTGGTCAAATTTCTGAATAATTTTGAATTAAACAAAAATTCCTGGGGGTGGGGGTGACATCGAATGCGCATAACGGAAATACGCCTCCACTCGTACCGCTTCGGGCGCGAGTGGTGAGGCCGACAAGTGGGCCCCATGTGTCAGGAGAGAGAGAGAGAGAGAGAGACGAGTGTAGAAGGCGGTTGAAGAAGCGGACAAGTGCACGCGTGCACTGTGGCCTTTTGGTCACGACATGCCCGTGCTTTCTGCAGCGGCTCTAGCATCGGCAAGCGCCAGGGAGCTGTCAAGGGTGATGTGTCTAGGCCGGTGGCGTGGTGTGTAGTCGGAGGCGAGCGCTGGATCGAGCACGCGCAAAACAGAGCGCAAGGCGCCAGCCAGAGCGCGCCAAGACACATGCTAGGCACCGTGTCCACACGTGGTCACCAGGCTGGCATGGTCAAAAGGATGCCCAGGAGTGGCCAAACCTTGTCTACGCGCTCGACCATGCAGTGTTCACTCTAGGGAGTTGATGGCTCATGCCCAGGCCGACCAAATTAGACTTCACTAAGCTGACAAGTTTCTGTACAGAAACTTGGCCGCCAAGTTTGGCCACCTTCTAGAAGGCCATTAGGGCTAATCTCCTGGGGTTTAGGGTTTCTTAGGAGGGTGTTTAAGCTCAAGAAAGATCAAGGCTAAAAGCTCAAGGAAAAATGTACTTGCTTTACAAAGTGTATTTCTGGTCCAGAAGTGAAAAGATTTTCTACAACAAAAATATTGCAAAAAGTGATGCAATATTTTTACATTGGAAGGTGTGGCATGGTTCTAAGAATATTTGCGATTTATTTCAGATTCTTCTGAGCAAGAAAAATTGAGGTTGCTTTGGAGCACAAGATTCTGAAGTGAGTTTCACAGAGAGAAATGAATATTTTTCTTTTATGAAAAATATTCATTTGATTATTTTGAGGTTTGACCAGAGGAATAAAGAAGATAGGTCACTTGGGTGAAAGCCAAGGATATGCCCAATTGACAAGTCCAATTGAAATGATTCAAACTCCAATTCAAATCAGGGTAAAAACCATGATAATAACGAAGTCCAGAAAGAGAGAGAAGGCAAGTCTGGAAAAAGAGAGAAGGAAAAATCCAGGCTGTCACAAACCTCCCCCACTTAAGATGAATCTCGTCCTCGAGATTCGTTTTCTTGGGAAAACCATTCTGGGTATGCAGTCATTAAAAATTCCTCTCTTTCCCAGGTCGCTTCCTCTTCGGTGTGGTGTTCCCACTGTACCTTGTAAAACCTTATTTCCTTGGTGCGAATGACCCTTTCTGTCTGATCCAATATTTTGATTGGCTTTTCCTCATAAGTCAAATCCTTAGCCAATTCTATCTCTGCCATATCAGTCCTTTTCTCCGGTGGCGAGATACAACTTCTTAGCTGTGAGATGTGAAACACGTTGTGTACGTCTGACAGTTTTGGTGGCAATTCCAACTGATATGCAACTGTTCCGACTCTGTCCATGACAGGGAATGGACCGATATATCTGGGTGCCAATTTTCCGCGGGTCTGAAACCTCTTGACTCCTTTCATAGGGGTGACTCAGAGATATACGTGTTCTCCGGGTTCGAAGCTGATCTGACGATGTTTGGCATTATAGTAGCTCTTCTATCGAGATTTGGCCAATTGCAGTCTGTCGCGGATTTCCTTGACTTGCTTCTCCGCTTCGAGCATTAGATCAGTTCCGAAGATATGGTTGTCTCTGGTTTGAGACCAATTCAATGGAGGACGGCATTTCCGGCCATACAGGCTTCATAGGGTGACATTTTTAAGCTGGCCTGGAAACTGTTGTTGTAGGAGAACTCACCGTAAGGCACACAGTCTTCCCATTTGGTTCCCTTAGCCAACGTACATGCCCTGAGCATATCTTTGAGTATTTGAGTTAATCGTTTAGTCTGCCCATCTGTCCGAGGATGATAGGCCGTGCTGTATTTCAACGCGGTTCCCAAAGCTTGATGTAGTCGGGACCAAAATGTGGAGGTGAAGAGAGATCCCCTGTCGGAGGTGATATTCTTGGGTACTTCGTGCAGACTGGCGATTCTTGACACATATAGCTCTGCGAGTTGATTCGCGCCGTATGTGGTCTGGATAGGAATAAAGTGTGCCACCTTTGTTAAGGTGTCCACTATGACCCATATTGTGTCATTTCCTCGGTGAGACCTGGGTAGTCCGGTGATGAATTCCATGCAGATATCATGCCATTTCCATTGGAATGCTGGCAGAGGTTGGAGGAGTCCGGCGGGTTTTTGGTGTTCCACCTTTACCTTATTGCATACGTCGCAACAGGCTACAAAGTATGCGATGTCTTTATTCATTCCGTTCCACCAAAATATCTGACGAAGGTCCTGATACATTTTGGTACCACTGAGATGAATTGAGTATGGTGCTTCATGCGCTTCTGCCAATATCTTCTTCTTTAGACTTCCTTGGTTGGGTACGCATAGTCTTCCTCGAAATCTTAGCGAACCTCACTGATCCATAGAGAAGTCTGGTGCACGCCCTTGGTGCATCTTCTGAATATATCTTTTTAACCTCTCATCATTCGCTTGAGCGATGCGGATTTCTTCCTCGAGAGTAGGGGCAACTTCCAATATATTGGCAAGACAGGCGTTGGTGATTACCAAATTGAGCTGTATGATTTCTTCATAAAGCTCAGGTGGCAAGGAATCATTTAGAGCATTAAGGTTGGCTAGTTTGCAGCTGAGGGCGTCAGCCACCACATTAGCTTTGCCCGGGTGATAATTGATCCCGAGGTCGTAGTCCTTAACCAATTCAAGCCATCTTCGCTGTCAAAGGTTCAAATCGGGTTGAGTGAATATATACTTGAGACTCTTATGATCGGTGAATATCTGGCACCTCTTTCCAATCAGATAGTGTCTCCAGATCTTCAAAGCGTGCACTACCGCGGCCAATTCCAAACCATGGGTAGGGTAGTTTCATTCGTGTTGCCGCAGTGGTCGAGATGCATATGCCACCACTTTGCCATCTTGCATGAGTACGCACCCCAGTCCTCTTCTGGATGCGTTGCAGTAAACATCAAAACTGCGGTAGATGTCTGGAAGAGTCAATACTGGTGCTGATGTTAGCCTTGCTTTCAGCTCGTTGAAACTCTGCTCACGTTCCTCAGTCCATACGAACTTTTTATCCTTCTTCAGAAGCTCAGTCATAGGCTTGGCAATCTTCGAGAAGCCTTCGATAAAATGGTGATAATATCCGGCTAGTCCAAGGAAACTCCGGATTTCTGAGACTATGGTGGGTGCGGACCTATCAAGTACATCCTTCACCTTGCTTGGGTCCATTGAGATTCCTTCTGTCGAGAGGATATGCCCGAGGAATCCCACTTGTTTGAACCAGAACTCACATTTGCTGAATTTGGCATAAAGCTGATGGTCGCGAAGCCTTTGCAGAACTGCTTGAAGATGCTCCTTGTGTTCATCCTTGCTCTTGGAGTAAATGAGGATGTCATCAATGCATATCACCACAAATTTATCCAAGAAGTCCATAAACACCTTGTTCATCATATGCATAAAGAATGCAGGAGCATTGGTGTCGGTGTACTAAAGTAGGGGTACCTTAGTACCCCGAACTTGTGCACGGGCAGTCGCAGCGCCCCGCGGCAAGGCTTGCCGGGCGTCCGCCAAGATCCTTCGTTATTCCTATTACTGCCATTCAAGAACAAAGTGTCAACTGAGAAGAACAGAGTCCCGGCAAGAGGAGCTTGCCGGGAAGGACAAGACCCCGGCAAGAGGAGCTTGCCGGGAAGGCCAACCAAGACCCAGGGAGCGGCAAGCTTGCGGGTGCGATGAGACAGCGACCGCGGCAAGGCGCTTGCCGCGGCGAAGCCACCACTCTGCGCCCAAGCTCCAGCACATCCAACGACGTGTCGCCGCAGGATCACTCCTGGTGCACGTGGCGGGTAGCTGTGCAGCCGAGCGGTGCGAGGTGGCAAGTGAAGATGACAAGGAGGCCATCGTGGCGATCGGTGGCGCCCCTAACGGTCGTTTCTTACACTGTTTGGGCGACCGGACGGGCATTGAATGCCCTTGTCCCCTGCCGTCAGAGTTAGGTAGGGGGCACTGTTGGTAGCGGTTGTACCAACCCCCGTTTTTACTTTTTTACCCCTCTCTCTACGCTGCCACCTGCCGGTGACCCCTTTGGACTATAAAAAGGAGGCCCATGCGCACGTAGAAGGGGTTCGACTCATTCGAAACTACAACACACCTACGCTCTTGAGCAAGAACATAATAGAAACACAAAGCAGTAGTAGGAGTTTTATCTCTCCGGAGAGCTCCAAAGCTGGGTAAAATCCCTCGCGTGCTCTCGCCTCGATCTGCTCTTCGTGCGCCCTCCGCTCCCTTGCCGGACCGAAAAGGGGCCCTGCCCCATAGGTGTTCGTTCCCCACGACATCTTTGGCGCGCCGGGTAGGGGGGCGTCGAGGTCGTGCGTATCTGATCCGGCGTCTCCGCGCGCTACATCAACATCTTCATCGACATGCCACCGAAGAAGAAGACTTCGGAGGTGGCCGCTCCCTCTACGACTATCCTACCGCCACCGGAGCAAACGGGCGGTGGGGTGGACACCGGCAGAGGAGCGGGCGCCGGCGGGGGGACTCACATCGTCACCCGGTCCAAGGACAAGGCCCCGCAAGGTTCAGCGTCTGTACATCCACCGCACCCTTCCCAGGAGGTGCAAGATCGACAACGCCACGGTGCTCCTAGCACCATGCTCGCGTTGGAACAAGGCCAAGCTGGTGGGTCGCGGGATGCTCAAGGCCAACGTGCGCGTCAACACGCTAGCACGAGCGCAGTGCGGTCGCCTGGACGAGATGTCGCTCCTTCTAACACTGTTAGAAGTTTGAACGTATCCCGCACCTCGCGTCGCTCGCCACCGCCACCCAACACTCCAGAGGAAGCGCTGGCCCGAGCCCAGCTGCTTCTAGATTACCCTCTAGTGCCAGACAAGATCGACGACTGGAGGGCCGCCATTCAGAGCCTCATCGGCTTCGCCAACGGCGACAAGCCCCGGCAACCGAGCACATCGAAGCCCCGGCAAGACGCCCAGGCGCAAGCCAACACCGACAAGACCGCTGGGGGTGCCACCACCGTGCACTCCCCGCCCCGAAGTCCAAAGTCACCGACTCGCCGGGCCAACCTCGACACCGACTCCACCGTGTCGTCGGACCCGCGAGCTCGCCGCGATCAATGCCAAGTTCTCCAAGAACGACGACACGAAGACGCTCGCACTCGCATTGAGCGTCAAAGAGAAGCGCGGCGTCAATCTGACCAGCGTGCTGGGCCCACTGTCGATGTGCATGCGCCAGGGGAACCAGGCGACTTACCGTACGCGGTAGGTTGCCCTGCGTTCACCCGTGATCTGCGGCAGGTCCAGTGGCCCAGTACTAAGAACTTCAAGCCAGACGTGCCCGAGAAGTACGATGGTAGGATACATCCGTCAGAGTTCCTCAGCGTCTACACCATCGCGGTGCAGGCTGCCGGGGGGCGCGACGAGAAGATCCTCGCCAATTACTTCCCGTTGGTGCTCAAGCCCAACGTCAGATCTTGGCTCATGCACTTGCCGGACAACTCCATCTCTTCGTGGGCGGACCTGTGCCATCAGTTTGTCGGCCCCTTTATAGGCGGCCACAAACCCCATGGCCAGGAGAGCGATCTTCATCTGCTCGCCCAGAAGGAAGGAGAACCCCTGCGCAAGTATATACAGAGATTCAGCCAGGTGCAGCGCAACATCCCAGACGTCCACCCTGCCGTGGTTATCAGCGCGTTCCATCAGAACATGCGTAACCGCAGGATGAGAGAGGAAATGGCGATGTGCAAAATCAGAGATGTCAGCGAGCTATATGCTCTGGCCGACAAGTGTGCACGGGCTGAAGAGGGGAGGAGACTCCCCGGAGAGAACGCAGGAGCAGAAGGATCTGACAGTGAGGACGCCCCTCCGGCAAAGAAGAACCGGAGGCGGAACAACAGAAAGAGGAAGGCTAAGGACGTGCTAGTTGTTGAGCAGTCCGGCAACGGAGGCGGCGCCGACAAGGCCAAGGCTGGTGACTCCGGCGAGGCTGTGGTGGCCGCCGACAAGCAGGACGGCTCCGGCAAGCAGTACTGCAAGATCCACCTCACCACGGGCCATGACCTCCAGGCCTGCAAGAAGGTTGAGCAGCTTGTTGAGCTATAGAAAGCTGAGTACGAGCGCCGCGACAAGGAGAAAGCCCAGGAAGGTGGTGGAGGATCCGGCAAGAAGCGTCCCGCCCGGGGAGGGCGCCGCGGCAAGGCCAAGCAGCGCCAAGGAGATAGGCCTCCCCGTGGCCGCGACAAAGACGAAGACAAAGATGAAGATGATGAGATGGAGGAGGATGAGACTGACGAGCAGGAGTTCCAGAAGGCAACAGAGGTGTTGTGCGTCGACGGCGGTGCTTCTCTGCACACCTCGCACCGCCAACTCAAACCGTGGGTGCGGGAAGTGAACGCAGCAGAACCGTCCGTTGAATCGCGCAAGCCCCTGAAGTGGTCCAGCACGCCCATCATCTTTGACGTTGAGGATCACCCTGATCGCATCACTGCGGTCGGGTGCTTGCCAATGTTGGTTTCGCCAACCATCCGCAATCTCAAGGTTACAAAGATGTTGGTTGACGGCGGGGCCGGCCTAAATCTGATCTCCTCCGCAGTGCTCAAGAAGCTCCAGATCCCCGACAGCGAGCTCGAAGAGACTGGTACTTTCCAAGGAATCAACCCGGGAAGGAGCAAGCCGAAGGGGAAGATCACGCTGCCAGTGACGTTTGGCAGCGAGCTGAATTTCAGGACAGAGAGAGTTACATTTGACGTTGCTGATTTCCCATTGCCCTACAATGGGATACTTGGTCGTCCGGCGCTTGCCAAGTTCATGGCAGCCTCTCACTACGCTTACAATGTGCTCAAGATGCCTGGTCCGATAAGTGTTATTTCTGTCCATGGCGACAAGAAAGATGCACTTATCTGTACCGACAAGATCTACCGGGAAGCAACAGCCGCAGCAGAACGCAAACCACTTGCCGCTGAAGCTCCCGGGGGGAAGAAGAAGACCAAGTCCGGCAAGAGTAGCTCTGATGCCCACTCCGGCAAGCGCACCTCTTCGGAGTGCTGCACTACCGTCGAGGACGCACCATCGAGCTCCACTGGCAAGTGCAAGAAGGCAAAGACAGCTTCACCAGAGACCAAGAAAGTGGCCGCCAAGGAGGACAGCGCTGGTGGTACCTTTACAATCAGTGCCACGGTTGACCCTAAATAGGAAAGCGCGCTCGTTGCTTTCCTGCGGGCGAATGTCGATGTGTTTGCATGGCAACCATCTGACATCCCCGGTGTTCCCAAGAAAGTAATTGAGCACCACCTTGTAGTCTGCCCTCACGCGCGGCCCGTCAAGCAGAGAGTTAGAAAACAAGCAGTAGAACGCCAAGAGTTCATTGCAGAGGAGATCAAGAAGTTGGAAGCAGCAGGCCTGGTCCGAGGAGTACTCCATCCAACGTGGTTAGCCAATCCAGTAGTCGTGCGCAATGCGAACGGGAAGTGGAGGCTTTGTATTGACTTCACTGATGTTAATAAAGCTTGTCCCAAGGATCCATTCCCCTTGCCGCGCATTGACCAGATTGTTGACTCCACGGCAGGATGTGACCTGCTTTCATTCCTTGATGCATATTCAGGATATCATCAGATCTTCATGGCTGAAGAGGATGAAGAGAAAACCGCATTCATTACTCCATGTGGCACGTACTGCTTTGTACGGATGCCTTTCGGACTAAAGAATGCTGGTTCGACATTTGCAAGAGTAGTCAGTCATGCTTTTGAGCCACAGCTGCACAGAAATGTAGAAGCTTACTGATAGAGGCAAAGGTGTCCCGTCTTTCGATGAGATGATGGATATCGCTTTGGTGGAAGTCGACTTTGACGATCCGACTACGAACGTGCGAGGACGTCGCGCCTTAGCAATCGCTAAATCAACTCCGAGAGGTTATTGACCACGCCGGAGCACGATCAACCTGACCACGAGGGTCTGTTTCCTGCGAGCAAACGAAGAACAAGCAAGAAACTGAGATTGCAATCTAGATATTGCGAATATAAGATGAAAGCTTTATTGATCAAGGTGGGGTTCTGTGACGCCTTTGTCTGGTCGTTGAACACAAACGAAGTACGCGAAGTTGCAGCTATGGCGAACTTTTAATCTAAACAAAACCCAAAGTCTAAACGGTGCCCTAAGGGCTGTATATATGGAGGAAGAGAGGGGAATTTCATGGCCCTTGGTGGAGGGGTCCGAAATCAACCCTATCTCTTGTTTCCCCACACATACGGACTCTAAAAATAGCCTATACTTATGTATTTCGAAATTACATGGGCCTGGCCCAATAAAAAAGGTGACGCAGCACCTATAATAGCCTCTGGACGAAATTTATGAAGTGGCATCTTGTATATTTCGTCCAAGGCTTCATGCACTCTTATGGTGGCTTCAAAGTCCTGAAATCATCACTTGTAACTCCGTTCTGGTTCCCCTTGCGCATGGCATCATCTCCATGCTTGCTCTTGCTCCAGTGTCCATCCTTCTCCAAGCTAGGCCCTTCATTTGTAAGCAAAACAAATGTATCCAATTTAGGCAGCATCATATTCTCATGAACATTAGAATCATTACCAAGAAACGAAAGTACCTGATAATTTAATTGGCGTGCGCGAGCTCTAGTAATTGGTCCAGTATATGTAGCAGTAGGGGTTGTGGGTGTAACAATGGTATTGATGTCCTCATCATCCTCCCCTTCTTGAAATGAAGTCGTCCTCGACGGAAGCTCATCTTCCTCACCCAAATAAGGCTTCAAATCTGCAATGTTAAAAGTGGGACTAACCCCAAAATCTGCAGGCAGCTCAAGTTTATATGCATTATCATTTACTTTCTCCAACACCTTAAAGGGACCAGCAGCACGTGGCATTAGCTTTGATTTGCGCAAATCAGGAAATCTATCCTTACGCAAATGTAACCAAACAAGATCTCCAGGTGCAAACACAACATGTTTTCTACCCTTATCTCCAGCAAGTTTATATTTAGCATTCATACGCTCAATGTTTTCCTTAGTTAACTCATGCATTTTTAAAATCAATTCATCACGTTCTTTAGCGTCAAAATTAACCTTCTCCGAAGATGGAAGAGGCAACAAATCAATAGGTGCACGAGGTAGGAAACCATACACAACTTCAAAAGGGCACATCTTAGTAGTAGAATGCAATGAACGATTATAAGCAAATTCAATATGAGGCAAGCATTCCTCCCACATTTTCTTATTATTCTTCAAAACAGCCCTAAGCATAGTAGACAATGTTCTATTGACTACTTCAGTTTGTCCATCAGTTTGGGGGTGACAAGTAGTACTAAAAAGCAGTTTAGTCCCCAACATAGCCCATAAACATCTCCAAAAGTGGCTAAGAAATTTAGTATCACGATCTAAAACAATAGTATTTGGCACACCATGCAAGCGAATAATTTCACGAAAGAACAAATCAGTAACATTAACAGCATCATCGCTTTTATGACATGGTATAAAGTGTGCCATTTTCGAGAATCTATCCACAACAACAAATATGCTATCCCTCCCCTTCTTTGTTCGAGGTAAACCTAAAACAAAGTCCATAGATATATCCTCCCAAGGAACACTAGGTACAGGCAAAGGCATATATAAACCATGAGGATTGAGTCGGGACTTAGCTTTTTGACATGTAGTGCAGCGAGCAATAAAACGCTCAACATCCCGTCTCATCTTTGGCCAAAAGAAATGTGTAGCAAGTACGTCCTCCGTCTTCTTCACGCCAAAGTGTCCCATTAATCCTCCTCCATGCGCCTCCTGCAACAACAAAAGACGAACGGAGCTAGCTGGAATGCATAGCTTGTTAGCACGAAACACAAATCCATCGTTAACGACTAACTTGTTCCACATTCTTCCTTCTTTACAATTCTGCATTACATCTTTAAAATCAGCATCATGCACATATTGATCTTTGATGGTCTCCAAACCAAATATTTTGAAGTCAAGTTGTGAAAGCATAGTATAGCGACGAGACAATGCATCAGCAATAACATTTTCTTTTCCCTTCTTGTGTTTAATGACATAAGGGAAAGTCTCAATGAATTCAACCCATTTAGCATGTCTACGATTTAGTTTAGCTTGACTTTTAATATGTTTCAAAGATTCATGATCAGAATGTATAACAAATTCTTTGGGCCATAAATAATGTTGCCATGTTTCTAAAGTCCGAACAAGAGCATATAATTCTTTATCATAAGTAGAATAGTTCAGACTAGGCCCACTCAATTTTTCAGAAAAGTATGCAACAGGTTTGCCATCTTGTAATAACACACCTCCTAATTCAATTCCACTAGCATCACATTCAAGCTCAAAGGTCTTATTAAAATCAGGAAGTTGGAGTAAAGGAGCATGTGTCAACTTATCTTTCAATACCGTGAAGGCTTCTTCCTGTGCGGTACCCCAAACAAAAGGCACATCTTTCTTTGTAAGCTCATTGAGAGGTGCAGCAATGGTGCTGAAATCTCTCACAAAACGCCTATAGAATCCAGCGAGGCCAAGGAAACTCCTCACTTGTGTGACCGTTTTGGGCTGCGGCCAACTCTCAATAGCTTCAATCTTGGCTTTATCAACTTCAATTCCCTGTGGAGTAACAACATAGCCAAGAAAAGATACTCGGTCGGTGCAAAAGGTGCACCTTCCAAGGTTACCAAACAAACGTGCATCACGTAGAGCAATAAAAACAACACGTAAATGTTCCAAATGTTCCTCCAAAGATTTGCTATAAATCAATATGTCATCAAAGTAAACTACCACAAATCGTCCAATGAAAGCACGTAAAACTTCGTTCATTAACCTCATGAAAGTACTAGGTGCATTAGTTAACCCAAAAGGCATGACTAACCACTCATATAATCCAAACTTAGTTTTAAATGCTGTTTTCCATTCATCTCCCAATTTCATACGAATTTGATGGTATCCACTACGCAAATCAACTTTGGAGAATATTGTAGAGCCACTCAATTCATCAAGCATATCATCTAGCCTAGGAATAGGATGACGATAACGAATAGTAATATTATTAATGCCTCTACAATCAACGCACATACGTGATGTACCATCCTTTTTCGGCACTAGAATAATAGGAACAGCACAAGGACTAAGGGATTCGCGTATATAACCTTTGTCGAGAAGCTCTTGTACTTGACGCATAATCTCCTTCGTCTCCTCTGGATTGGTACGGTATGGTGCGGTTTGGCAGTGAAGCACCGGGAATTAAGTCAATCTGATGCTCAATCCCTCGAATAGGCGGTAATCCCGGTGGCACGTCTTGTGGAAAGACGTCAGCGAACTCCTGCAAAATGTTAGTGATAGCAGGAGGCAAAGAGGAAGGCACGTCCTCGAATGAAAATAATGCCTCTTTGCACACAAAAGCATAGCAAACAGATTTGCTAAAATCTAGATCATCAATATCAGATTTGGTGGCAAGTAAACATGCACTTTTCAATTTAATTTCAGAAGCAACACTAGATTGTTTATTATTATTAGGCTGCATTTGTTGCTCAAATTCTTTTGCCACAATCTGATTTTCACTCTTAGTTTTCTCCTGTTTTGCTTTATTAGCTCTATTATCATCTTTCAAAATGGAATCAGGAGTCATAGGAAGCAAAGTAATATTTTTATCCTTATGAACAAGAGTATACTGATTGTTTCTACCATGGTGAATAGAATTTTTATCAAATTGCCATGGTCTACCAAGTAATAAGGAACATGCTTGCATAGGTACCACATCACAATCAACATAATCAGCATATGTAGAGATACTAAAATGTACACGAACAGTACGTGTTACCTTAACCTTGCCGCTGTTGTTGAACCATTGGATGTAGTAAGGATGTGGATGTGGTCTTGTGGTGAGAGATAGCTTCTCCACCATCTCCATGCTAGCCAAGTTGTTGCAACTACCTCCGTCTATGATGACGCGCACAGAACGTTCCTTCACAACTCCCTTGGTATGGAACAAATTGTGCCTCTGATTTTGCTCAGCTTGTGTGACCTGCACACTCAAAACACGTTGAGCAACTAAACATTCATACCTGTCAGCGTCTTCAGGAGCCATGTATTGCGTCTCATGATCAGAATCATCTCCACCATGTTCTTCACGTGTAATAAGAGCCAAAGTCTCCTCATCATAGTCACTAGCGGACTCATATCCACCATCCTCAGTAGCAATCATCACACGCTGAGATTTGCATTCTCTCGCAAAATGTCCTCTTCCCTTACAACGACGACAAATAATATCACTTGTGTGCCCTGTTGACGCCATGGAAGAAGAAGAGCTCTGTGCAGGCCCGGCAGGTGTGCTCTTGGCAGATAGTGGTGGTTGAGCCTGCTTTCTTGTATCACGGTTGGAGGTGGCACCTGAAGGAGGTGATGGTGCAGTGGAAGTAGATGATGCACGTGGTGTCCATGATGAAGGTCGACCTGCAGAAAAGTTATTGCGCGCCAATGCCTGTCGATCCTGCACTTCACGTTCAGCTTTACAAGCAAGATGGAATAAACGAGTGATATTATTATAATCCTTATAGTCTAGAATGGTTTGAATATCTCTATTTAATCCACCCAGAAAACGTGCAAGCATAGCTTCATTCTCCTCAACAATACCACATCTAATCAAGCCAGTTTGTAATTCCTGATAATATTCTTCTACAGAATTTTTTCCTTGTCTTAAGCGCTGCAATTTTTGAAGTAATTCACGTTGATAATATGGTGGAACCCAACGAGTACGCATAGCAGTTTTCAAAGCAGCCCAAGTAGCTGGAACAGGATATAATCTGCAATGTTCAGACCACCAAACACATGCAAAGCTAGTGAAAGCACAAACAGCAGCAGGAACACGTCTCTCCTCAGGATATTGTAAACATGTAAATCGTTGTTCAGTTTCTAACTCCCAAGTAAGATATATATCAGGAACATATCTACCCTCAAATGGTGGAATATTCAATTTCAGTTTAGGGAGATGGTCATGATCTCGTACCTGAGGGGGAGCCCTAACATTGCCATTATTTGCATGTGGACGACCTGGTGGTTGTGGTGCTGGTGGTTGCACGTAGTTCTGATGTTGATCAACCTCATCCTCGTAATCTCCCACATAATCATCCTCCTCGGTACCAGCAGCAGTGGTAGCAGGAGCCAAAGAAGCACCAACAGCAGTAGCAGCGACACCAGAATTTTGTCCTAGCTCAATAGGAACACGCTGAGCTCGTCCATACTGATTCGGAAGGGGGCGTTGTTGTTGTTGTTGCAGAGGTGCGATAGGTGCAGCCGGCGGTGGTTGTGGAAAACGCGCGAGCAATTCATCAAACTTGCTATCAAGCTTTGTTTCAAACGTCTTCTCAATGCCATCTATCTTCTCCATGGCCTCGTCAAATCTGTTTAGCACATCTTGCACCTGTCCACTCATCATTTGCTGAAATTTATCATGTAGCTGTTTGTTCGTCAGGTTCTCCCAATCAGTCTCATCGGCTTGTGATCCTACCATGGTCAGCAGCAAATAGAAACACAGAAGAATATGATCCTACAGAGTACTAAGAAGTGGTGGTGGTGTATCACAAACCCGTCAAGCAAATCTCAAATTCTTACCAGTTCTTACCCAGCAGCAGGCGGTGATCGGCAACCGTTGTAGTCAAAACTCTCAAAGCTTGGATAGAGCGATTACCAGGGAGAGTCCAACGCACGACGTAGATGTATGTGGAGCTGGGAAGGCTTATAATATGGTAGCAAAAGGGGTAAGCAATAATCAATTCAGAGATGCAAAGTTGAATAAACGCTCAACGACGGTACTGTGCTGGTCCTAGGCTAGACCGTGCTAGAGACGCGAGCCTAGAACACTAACAAAATCACGGCGCTGCACGTAAACAAGGGAAAAGCACACTCTGGATTTTTTTTTCGCTCTTTTTTTTTGCGCTCTTTTTTTTTGCGAAAAATCACTATAATGGCGAGTGTCTCAAAACTCTTCCTAGATCAAACTGACAGGATGGGCACGAAATTTTTTTGACCAATTTTTTTTTTCGTTTTTTCGACTGCCCGGACCCAAAAACTGGAAACGGGTCAAAAAAAACTTCCTATAATGGCACCTGTCTCAAAACACTCAGAAACACCTAAAAATACGATAGCCAGAAATTTTTTCGAAAAATGCGTTTTCGAAAATTTTTGGGCCTAAACGGAGCGTGGTTTCCGGACTCTTTTTTTTTCCGAAACCTACTCCGGCAAGGAAACACGAATCGGAAACTAGATGGATCCCGAAAACAAACCTAATAAGCAAGGAACTCGAATTGGTGGTGGATATATGGTGGTGGTATATGGCAGCGGTGGTGGTAGCGGTGGTAGTATATGGATATGGATCGGTGGTGGTATATGGACACGGATTGGTGGTGGTATATGGATACGGATTCGGAGCGGTGGTAGTAGATGGCAGGGGCGATGATGATGGTGCGGCGGCGGCGTGACAACTTATGACCAGAACTCGAAACTCTAAAAGACTAGACTCTAAGACCAGCAACTTGACACGACGATGCAACCACAAATTCAACAAAGCAAATACAGAAAAGATTATGCAAAGGCTCAGATTGGTTCGGATGGGATGAACTAACCCTAATTTTTTTTGGCTTTTTCATGGACTATAGGTATGAAGAACAGACTCGATCTAAACTACGAAAAACTGTAAAATCTCACCGAGCAACCTGGAAATCTGATACCACTTGATAGAGGCAAAGGTGTCCCGTCTTTCGATGAGATGATGGATATCGCTTTGGTGGAAGTCGACTTTGACGATCCGACTACGAACGTGCGAGGACGTCGCGCCTTAGCAATCGCTAAACCAACTCCGAGAGGTTATTGACCACGCCGGAGCACGATCAACCTGACCACGAGGGTCTGTTTCCTGCGAGCAAACGAAGAACAAGCAAGAAACTGAGATTGCAATCTGGATATTGCGAATATAAGATGAAAGCTTTATTGATCAAGGTGGGGTTCTGTGACGCCTTTGTCTGGTCGTTGAACACAAACGAAGTACGCGAAGTTGCAGCTATGGCGAACTTTTAATCTAAACAAAACCCAAAGTCTAAACGGTGCCCTAAGGGCTGTATATATGGAGGAAGAGAGGGGAATTTCGTGGCCCTTGGTGGAGGGGTCCGAAATCAACCCTATCTGTTGTTTCCCCACACATACGGACTCTAAAAATAGCCTATACTTATGTATTTCGAAATTACATGGGCCTGGCCCAATAAAAAAGGTGACGCAGCACCTATAATAGCCTCTGGACGAAATTTATGAAGTGGCATCTTGTATATTTCGTCCAAGGCTTCATGCACTCTTATGGTGGCTTCAAAGTCCTGAAATCATCACTTGTAACTCCGTTCTGGTTCCCCTTGCGCATGGCATCATCTCCATGCTTGCTCTTGCTCCAATGTCCATCCTTCTCCAAGCTAGGCCCTTCATTTGTAAGCAAAACAAATGTATCCAATTTAGGCAGCATCATATTCTCATGAACATTAGAATCATTACCAAGAAACGAAAGTACCTGATAATTTAATTGGCGTGCGCGAGCTCTAGTAATTGGTCCAGTATATGTAGCAGTAGGGGTTGTGGGTGTAACAATGGTATTGATGTCCTCATCACTTACATGGATGACATAGTGGTCAAGAGCAAGGACAAAGAAACTATGATCCAAGATTTGGACGAGACTTTTGCAAATCTGCGCAAGATCAATCTCAAGTTGAATCCCGAGAAGTGCGTATTTGGAGTCCCTTCCGGCAAGCTTCTCGGATTCTTTGTGTCTCAGCGGGGGATCGAAGCCAATCCCGACAAGATCAAGGCCATCGAGCAAATCGAAGCACCGAAGCGAGTCAAGGACGTGCGAAGGCTTGCCGGCTGCGTTGCTGCTCTCAGTAAGTTCATCTCTAAGTCTGCTGAGCGCGCCCTGCTGTTTTTCAAAATTTTGAAAAAGGCAGGTCCAATGAAATGGACTTCGGAAGCGGAGGCTGCGCTGCAGGACTTGAAGAGATACCTATCCTCCACTCCAATACTTATCGCACCTAAGCCACAAGAGAAGTTGCTGCTATATCTGGCGGCAACCAATCAAGTGGTTAGTGCTGCGTTAGTAGTGGAGAGGGAAGCGGATGATGAGCCAGCGACCGCGGCAAGCGAATCCAGCGACAAGCAGGGGGCTTCCCCGACAAGCTCTAGTCCCGACAAGGATGGATCTGCGCAGCCACAAGAAGAGAAACAGAAGAAGATGGTGCAGCGCCCAGTTTACTTTGTCAGTTCCCTTCTGCAGGGGGCTAGATCAAGGTACTTTGGTGTGCAGAAGTTGCTTTTCTGCCTTCTCATGGCCTCGAGGAAGCTGCGCCATTACTTTCAAGCACATGAAATCACAGTGGTCACTCGCTTTCCGTTGAAGAGGATATTGTAGAATCCAGAGGCAACAGGAAGGATTGTCGAGTGGGCACTGGAATTGTCAAGCTTTGGCCTCAAGTTTGAGAGTACCTCAACTATCCAGAGCCGAGCATTGGCAGAATTCATAGCAGAATGGACGCCAACACCTGATGAAGAAACTCCGGAGAGGAGCATCCCCGTCAAGGAAGCGAGCAAAGAATGGATCATGTACTTTGACGGTGCCTTCTCGCTGCAAGGCGCCGGTGCGGGCGTACTACTTGTCGCACCCACCGGAGAGCACCTCAAGTACATGGTCCAGATGCACTTTCCCAAGGAGCAAGCAAAAAACAATACTGCAGAGTATGAAGGCTTGCTTGCCGGACTCAGGATCGCGGCAGACCTTGGGATCAGGAAGCTTATTGTCAGGGGTGACTCACAGCTTGTCATCCGTCAAGTAAACAAAGATTATCAAAGTCCGTTGATGGAAGCATACATTGATGAAGTGAGGAAGCTAGAAGAACATTTTGATGGCCTGCAGATGGAACACGTTCCAAGAGCTCAGAACGACATTGCAGACGGCCTGTCAAAGTGTGCCGCACTCAAGTTACCTGTGGAACCAGGAATTTTTGTTCTCAAGCTGACTCAACCATCTGTAACACCGTCAACTGGACAGAGCAAGAAGAGGAAGTTGGTTACTAGCGACTACTTTCCGGCAGAGCTCCCCGAAGCCGCCGTCAAGAAGGTCCCCAAGATCAACACAAAGAGTGCTGAGGGGCAGTCTGCTCCGACAAGCCCCAGGGTTTGCTTCGTTGAAGCAGACGCTCCCGACAAGCTGTGTCCCGACACGCTTGCCGGGGAGGATCATGCTCCGGCTGGATCGCAGATTCTTGCCGTGGAAGCAGATGTTCGCGCAGCAGCATTTGCGCCTTTAGTCCTTGTCGTCGAGCCACAAGCTCCGGCATGGGCACAACAGATCGTCCATTTCCTTCAGACAGGAGAACTTCCCGAAGAGCAAGAAGAAGCGGAAAGAGTAGCCCGGCAATCAAGTATGTACCAGTTTGTCGATGACATACTGTACAGAAGAAGATTCAACGGAGTTAAATTGAAGTGCATTTCCCGGGAAGATGGACAGGAGCTGTTGGCGGAGATACATGGAGGCATATGTGGTCACCACATTGGCGCAAGAGCACTTGCTGGCAAAGCCTTCCGGCAAGCTTTCTTCTGGCCGACAGCCCTCCAGGATGCGACTGCACAAGTAACCAAGTGTGAAGCGTGCCAGTTCCACTCCAAGCAGATACATCAACCAGCTCAAGCTCTCCAAACAATCCCTTTATCCTGGCCATTTTTGGTCTGGGGGCTCGACATCCTCGGCCCCTTTCCCCGAGCTGTCGGGGGCTTTGAGTACTTGTACATTGCAATCGACAAGTTCACAAAGTGGCCTGAAGTGGAAGCAGTGAGGAAGGTGACAGCACAGTCAGCAGTCAAGTTCTTCAGGTCAATTGTTTGCCGTTTCGGAGTCCCTAACAGGGTCATCACCGACAATGGCACACAATTCACGAGCCGCACCTTCATGCAGTACGTCCAAGATCTTGGCACCAAGATCTGCTTCGCTTCTGTTGCTCACCCGAGAAGCAACGGTCAAGCGGAGAGGGCAAACGCTGAAGTGCTGCGCGGGCTCAAGACCAGAACTTTCGACAGGCTGCGCAAGTGCGGAAGAAATTGGATCGAGGAGCTGCCGGTGGTTCTTTGGTCGATCAGGACGACGCCAAATCGAGCCACTGGCCAGACACCTTTTGCTCTTGTCTATGGAGCAGAAGCAGTTCTCCCCACGGAACTCGTATACGGATCGCCTCGAGTGCTCGCTTATGATGAGCTTGAGCAAGAGCAGCTGCGGCAAGATGACGCGCTGCTCCTCGAGGAAGATCGTCTTCAGGCTGCTGTACGAGCTGCTCGCTACCAGCAAGCTTTGCGTCGCTACCATAGCCGCAAAGTTAATGCCAGAAGCTTCGAGGAAGGCGACCTTGTTCTTCGGCGCGTTCAATCCGCCAAGAATTCCAACAAGTTGACGCCGAAGTGGGAAGGCCCTTATCGGGTGAAACGAGTCACTAGGCCCGGCGCTGTCTGCCTTGAGACCGAAGATGGCTTTCCGGTGAGCAATTCCTGGAACATAGAGCATCTTCGCAAGTTTTACCCATAAGGCGCGGTTGCCGGAATCTGTTCCGGCAACCACCTTTTGTACAAGCTTTGCCGCTGTTGCATGTAACCCTTTGTACAAAGCCGGGCGCAGATCCCGTGCATAAATAAAGTTCATGTGTGCTTCGCACATCTTGTCAAATTTCATGCATTCTTTCTTTTTTGCATGTTTTATCTGACACTTTGTGCAGCACTTACCTCCGGTAAGCAATAACGAGCCATAAGGCCCCATACCATTATTTTCTCTTCTTTCTTTTTCTCAAAGAGAAGGTTCCTTCGCCCACAAGTTCACGGGGGGGGGGGGGGGGAAGGAGAGGATAAAGGTGTGGACCGGGCGTCGTTCAAAGAAGTATGGCCTTGCCGAGACACAGACGACAGAAAAGCTAAGTTGCCAAAGTTTGAGCACAGTCAGTTTTAAATTTTTAAGTTATATTCCTTGAACGACCGTGCCTTGTATGGAAAACCTGTGCGCGGAGGAACCGGCTCGTGGCTAAGTTGCGCCCTTACTTTGTTTCGAGTCCGCTCAACAATGAAAGTGTGCCGCGACTAGTCCCGACAAGGTTTCTTCCCGGAGGCAACACCGCCAGCAGGCTGCTGATGTTCCGCACTCAGCGCTCGCGGCAAGTGTGCTTGCGCCGGCAAGTTCCCTAAAAGCGTTGGGTAAAAACATACAAGGGATGGAACCGAATAAAGGAAATAACATAGCAGATAGTACCCAGAATAAAGTTATATTACAATAGATAACTTGCCGCGCTCTAATAGATTGTTCCTATGACATATATAGCAGCGGCAAGAAGGAGGAAGGGAGAAAAAGGGTGGCCTAATCCACGCGCTCGCCGTCAACCCTCCTGACCTCATTCACCTTGTCCACAATGGGTGCGACAATGGCTTTGAGCTCTTCAAGATCGGCACCCGCCGGCAGCTTCTTGAGGACGCGGGTGAGGTCGAGGCCCGGGTTGCGGAAGAGTATCTTCACCAACACCTTCTCCAAGACCTTGGCGCAGATTGCGCGCGACTCGTCCGCCAGCTTCTTCGGGATCCTTTCCCGGAGTTGCTGGAGGGCCGTCACCATGCCCTTGAAGAAAAGAGTAAGCTTGGCGCTGGGCTGGAGGTTCTCGTCGGTGGAGTACCCGAAACCCGCCAAGTCCAGCTCCGCCAACTCCTCGTCGATGGCTGCAGCAATGTTGACGAGGCCCTCCGTCCAGAGCTCCACCGTGGCCTTGAAAGTGTTCTAAGTCTCGGCGGCCCTTGTCAGCAGCTCCTCGTTGCCCTTGACCTCTTTCTTCAAGTCATCCTCTCGCTTCTTGGCGGCGTTCAGCGTCTCCGTCAAGGTGGCCAGCTTCAGCTCCAGATCAGCGCTCGAGTCCTTGGCGGTGTTCAGCTCCTTGATCTTCTCGGCGAGTTGAACTTGCAGATCGCCATGGGCAAGTGCATCCTTCTCGCGTTCGCGCTGGAGTGCGGCAAGCTCTTCATTCTTCGCTTTCATGTCCACCTCCAGCTGCGTCACCTTCACCTCTAACTCCTTCTTGGCGGCCTCAGCAGCCGCGGCGGCATCCTTCGCCTCTTTGAGTGCCCCGCTAAGAGATCGCTCCCGGACCTCGAGCTCCTCCTCGTGGCTGTCCAGATTGACCTTCTTCTATGTCAATTCACCTTCCCGCCTGGACAGCTCCTCGGCGGCGAGCCTCTGCTGCTCCTCAGCTTCAGCCTTCTCCAGGATGAACGCCTTCTTCGCCTCGTCAAGTTGCGCCCTTTCCTCCGCAATGGATCGAAGGGCCTCCTGGTTGCGGCTCTTGAGCTCCTCCTGGTTGCGTCAGTACGATCGCCGGACCCCCCGCCGGACCCCTCGTCAAGTTGCGCCCTTTCCTCCGCAATGGATCGAAGGGCCTCCTGGTTGCGGCTCTTGAGCTCCTGCGCATGTTTCTCTATGTCAACTCCCGCCCGCGCGACAAGCGCTTCCCGGGACTCAAGCTTCACTTGCCGGGCGCGGTAGAGTGACACCAGCTTTCGGAGCAACTGCTCCTCTTCGGACTAGTCGCTGCTGCTGCTTGGCGCGTCAACCACTGCCAGCCCAGCAGAGGTGAGTACTTCTCCATCAAACTCCTCTCCTTCAACCGGTGCCCTGGAGCTCGATGCCCAGGGAAGCTTGATGTATACGCCCTCGCCGGCCTTCAAGTATGCACCTGGCTGGGGCTCCTCGGAGCCCGGCGCTGCATCAGCGGCGGAGGGGTCGGCGGACGGTGTAGCGCCTTGCGCTCCTGCGCCCTCCGGGTCATCAGTACGATCGCCGGACCCCTCGCCGGCTCCTGCGCCAGCAGCCTTGGCGGCTTCCTCATTGGCGGGTTCATCAGCGCCGGCCTCTTCCTCGCCAGCGGCGGCATCTTCAGTGTTGCCGCGTGCGCCTTCCTTGCCGGTGGCCTCGGTCTCCATCGGGTCTGCGAGAGGGGGATCTGATGATAGGAAGAGGAAGGAAAAGTCAAGCAATTATCCAAAGAAGAAGAAAGAAGATCAGAAGAAGAACCCAAGGGAAGATTTCTGACAAGGAAGGTTACCTATGCTGGGCTCTGTGACCATGGGCTCCTCCACCAAGGGCTCACTGGTTCCGTCCCTTGCCGGGGAGCGCTCCCTTGTCGGGGAATCGCCCCTTGGCGGCGTAGTCGAAGCAGACAGCACCTCCGGGGCGGTTTCTGATTGCCCCTGATGGGCCTGCTCTGCTCCTACACGAATGAATCAGCAATCAAGACGTCAGCAAAAGAAGAAGCACCCATGCGTGCTCCACAACAGGAAGTGAACCAAACACTCACGCTGGGGGCTGTGCTGGGGGCTGCTGCGAGGAGAAGGAACCGGGTCCGTCAGGGTGGTCTCGGACGTGTCTTCTGCCGTCACGACGGGATCGTCCTCGATGACAACCACGGGGACCTTGGCCCTCTTCGCCGCTCTCTCGGCCAGAGTCCTGAAATAGAACAGGGATTCAGAGAGAAGCAAATCAGATGCAAAACAAGCAACAACAAAGGTTGAAGAAATACAAGTATAGTGAGAAGAAAGCCTTACTCCTCCTCTTCTTCCTCCTCGTCGGAGCTCAGCGCAGAGAGGTCGAAGTCTGGTACCCTTTCTGCGCGGCGAGGCGGAGGAGTGGGCTCCCTTGGACGTTTGCCGGGAGCTACGGCAGGATCGGGTGTGGCAGCCCGGGAAGACCCCGCCTCGGTTGTCGGCGCGGCCTGAGATGCTCCTGCGGCAACCGTACTTGCCGCGGTAGAGCGCGTCCCACGACGCTGCGGCTGTTGGCCTGCTTGCCGCCCTGCTGGATCTCCAACTCGACGGAGGCGCCTTCTTGGTTGGAATTAGGGCTCCGCTGGGGGCTCCGCCTGCGGCAAGCTGCTCGAGGACGGCTGGCCGCTCGCGCCCCCGGCGGGCTCGCTCGCTTCGGCCTCGGGCTCCCCTCGCCAACGACCTCTCCGGCAAGGTCTTCCCGGTCGGCAAGACTTGCCGCCTCGGCCGCCTCCACCTCCTCCAACGTGAAGCCAAACTCGCCCGCGACAGCGGCTGCCGCCGCCTCTTCGGCCCTGGTGGCGATGTACCGCATCTCGTCGTCGGTGGTGTCGCGGGTGAGGAGCCTCTGCTCTTCGGAGTTGACTGCTACCTCCGTCAAGCCATCGAGGAATTGCCGCACGACGTCGTCGGCGAGCTCTATCCAACTTACGCTTATCCCGTGCGAGTCGCACTCTGGCATCATTGCGCAGATGCGATCGCGCTGGGAGTTGTTGCACAACGGGATGATGCCCTGCGGCAGCCTGAACCACTCTGGATGGTTGGCGTCATGCTTGAACAGCTCCCTCAGCATCCCGTCAAGCTCCAGAACCGTGAAGTTGAAGTTGAGGCCTGGACGCAGCCTCATGATATCCCCCGGGCCGCCAAACATCCAGGCGGGCCTCCCCCTCTTCTGCAGAGGGGCGATGCAACGGCGAAGGAAATCCGCGCCAACTGCCCCTGCTGTGAGCCTGGAAAGCCTGAGCCGGAGGATTCGAGTGGTGGCAATCTTCAGCTTGGCGTCGTCCGGCGACAGAGCGCTCCAGTCGCCGCCGTGCACTACCCGGGTCTGGCGCAGGTTGGTGAATGGCTGCGGATTGGCGTCAACGATCCAGCACCACTCCGCCCTCCACTCATCCCACTTGCTGCGGAGCTCGCCCGTCAGATACACCTCCTTCATGCCGATTCGTGAGGTCCAGGCGATTCCGCCAGCCAGTGGCTCCCCTTTCTCGGCCCGGGGGGGGTGAAATAATGACGAAAAAGAGCGACATTCGGGAGGATGCCAACGAAGTTCTCGCAGAGGTGTGCGAAAACCGCCATTGTCAGAACGGCGTTGGGGGTGAAATCAAGAAGATGAAACCCGTAGGTATTCATGATGTCGCAGAGAAAATTGGAAAAAGGTGGGCAGAGCCCGCAATAGAAGAACACAGGAAAGAAATGGTACCCTTTTGGGCACCGCTTCGATTTGGAAGCCTCAGCGGAAAGCACCGGCGTGCGTGGATGCGCCCGCGTCTGCGTTGACCAGAAGAGGTCAAATTCCTCCCGCAGTGCCTTCGGGGTGAGCTCGGGGGGGAAAAGCACTCGCTCCTTGCGCAGCGCCTCAAGCCGCAACGCCTCGGCCGACTTGGTGCTCGACTTTGAGCTCTTGCCGATCTTCGGAGCCATGGCGGAAGTGGCGGGGGAGCGCGGAGGTGTTGAGGGCGACGGCGGCGACGGGCGGCGGAGCGCTGCTCTCTTTCGGCTTGGGAAGCGGAGGGGAGCGGCGGAGCTTTCGGAGGAAGGAACTGCAAGTGGCGAAGGTGGGGGAACGGCCCTGTTTCCTCTGCTTATAAACAGGGAAGGCGAACGTTACGCATTTCCTGAATTAAGAATTGCCCACGATCTCTCCCACGACGCAGCAATTGACGCCTGCCATTACGGGGGAGCGCGGTGGATACGGAGTCAGATTTAGTGTGGACCCAGGCCGCGTGTGCCCGTGCCCTGTTTTGGGCCTGGCCCAACAACGCTCGGCACCGTGTGCGGCCCAGGCCCGGGGGCTCCTGTCGGTGTACTAAAGTAGGGGTACCTTAGTACCCCGAACTTGTGCACGGGCAGTCGCAGCGCCCCGCGGCAAGGCTTGCCGGGCGTCCACCAAGATCCTTCGTTATTCCTATTACTTCCATTCAAGAACAAAGTGTCAACTGAGAAGAACAGAGTCCCGGCAAGAGGAGCTTGCCGGGAAGGACAAGACCCCGGCAAGAGGAGCTTGCCGGGAAGGCCAACCAAGACCCAGCGAGCGGCAAGCTTGCGGGTGCGATGAGACAGTGACCGCGGCAAGGCACTTGCCGCGGCGAAGCCACCACTCTGTGCCCAAGCTCCAGCACATCCAACAACGTGTCGCCGCAGGATCAGTCCTGGTGCACGTGGCGGGTAGCTGTGCAGCCGAGCGGTGCGAGGTGGCAAGTGAAGATGACAAGGAGGCCATCGTGGCGATCGGTGGCGCCCCTAACGGTCGTTTTTTACACTGTTTGGGCAACCGGACGTGCATTGAATGCCCTTGTCCCCTGCCGTCAGAGTTAGGTAGGGGCCCTTGTCCCCTGCCGTCAGAGTTAGGTAGGGGGCACTATTGGTAGCGGTTGTACCAACCCCCGTTTTTACTTTTTACCCCTCTCTCTACGCTGCCACCTGTCGGTGACCCCTTTGGACTATAAAAAGGAGGCCCATGCGCACGTAGAAGGGGTTCGACTCATTCGAAACTACAACACACCTATGCTCTTGAGCAAGAACAGAATAGAAACACAAAGCAGCAGTAGGAGTTTTATCTCACCGGAGAGCTCCGAAGCTGGGTAAAATCCCTCGCGTGCTCTCGCCTTGATCTGCTCTTCGTGCGCCCTCCACTCCCTTGCCGGACCGAAAAGGGGCCCTGCCCCATAGGTGTTCGTTCCCCACGACAGTTGGTGAGGCCGAAGGACATAATAGTGTACTCATAAAGATTGTATCGAGTAGTGAACGCGGTCTTAGGGATATCCTCCTTCTTTATCTTGAGTTGATGATATTGAGTCCTCAAATCAAATTTTGAGAATACTTTGGCCCCACTAAGTTGATCAAACAGGTCGTCGATCCTTGGCAGTGGATACGTGTTTTTGATGGTGACGTCATTCAGCTGTCGGTAGTCTACACACATTCGTAGACTGTCATTCAGCAAGCACGAGCACAGGAGGCGGTTGGAGAAGCGGACAAGTGCACGTGCGCACTATGGCCTTTTGGCCATGATGTGCCCGTGCTTGCTGCGGCGGCTCCGACGTCAGCGAGCGCCAGGGAGCGGTCAAGGGTGATGGGTTGAGGCTGGTGGCACGGTGTGGCAGTCGGAGGCGAGCGCTGGATCGAGCTCGCGCGAAACAGAGCGCAAGGCGCTAGCCAGAGCGCGCCGAGACTCATGCCACGCACCGTGTCCACGCATGGTCACCAGGCTGGCATGGTCAAAACGACGCCCAGGAGTGGCCAAACCTTGTCTACGCGCTCGACCCTGCAATGTTTAGTCTAGGGGAGTTGATGACTCATGCCCTGGCCGACCAGATTAGACTTCACTAAGCTGACAAGTTTTTGTACAGAAACTTGGCCGCCAAGTTTGTCCACCTTATAGAAGGCCACTAGGGATAATCTTCTGGGGTTTAGGGTTTCCTAGGAGGGTGTTTAAGCTCAAGAAAGATCAAGGCTAAAAGCTCAAGGAAAAATGTACTTGCTGTACAAAGTGTATTTCTGGTCCAGAAGTGAAAAGATTTTCTACGGCAAAAATATTGCAAAAAGTGATGCAATATATTTACATGGGAAGGTGTGCCATGGTTGTAAGAATATTTGGGATTTATCTCGGATTTTTCTGAGCAAGAAAAATTGAGGTTGCTTTGGAGCACAAGATTCTGAAGTGAGTTTCAGAGAGAGAAATGAATATTTTTCTTTTATGAAAAATATTCATTTGATTATTTTGAGGTTTGACTAGAGGAATAAAAAAGATAGGTCACTTGTGTGAAAGCCCAGGATATGCCCAAGTGACAAGTCCAATTGAAATGATTCAAACGCCAATTCAAATCAGGGCAAAAACCACGATAAAAACCAAGTCCGAAGAGAGAGAGAGAAGGCAAGTCCGAAAAAAAAGAGAAGGCAAAATCCAGGCTGTCACAGTCACAACCAGAGGTTTTTCGCAGGCGAAGACTACTTTTGTCAGGATGGACTGTACTACTTGCCCCCTTTCAAATCCCGCCATTGTGGAATCGCTTCCCGCTCATATTTGGGAAGAGGACCAAGGCCACTATATATAGGACTTAGCCACAACCATAGTAGAGGGATCCATTCCGACCCGAGCACCACACCAGCTCAAGAACACCTCACCTCCTGAGGCTTGTTCATCCTTGTACTAGTTCATCCATAGCCCCTCGAGGCAATCCACCACACCACACTTTATTAGGGTATTACACGATAACGGTGGCCCGAACCAGTATAAATCTTTGTGTCTTTGTGTCTCTGTGAGCTCGACGCGCTAGACTAGGGAGGATCACGAGTAGGCAGACTAGGCAGGTGATATCTCCACACGCACCCCAGAGTTCAAACCTCTCAAGGGTTGCCGGATCCCGAAATCCGATAGAAGAAACATTTGCTAATCTGCACAGGATCAACATGAAGCTGAACCCGGAGAAGTGTGTGTTTGGCGTTCCCTCTGGCAAGTTAGTTGGCTTCTTTGTGCCCCATCGTGGGATAGAAGCCAGCCCCGATAAGATCAAGGCTATCGAGCATATTCAGGCACCTAAGACAGTTTAGGATGTGAGGCATTTGACAGGGTGTGTTGCCGCACTTAGCAGGTTCATCTCCAAGTCTGCCGAGCGCGCCTTGCCGTTCTTCACAATTTTAAAGAAGGCAGGGCCGATGAAGTGGAATCCGGAAGCGGACGCGACAATGCAAGATTTGAAGGCCTACTTGTCTTTTGTGCCCACTTTGGTTGCTCCCAAACCACAAGAGCCGTTGCTGCTATACCTTGCGACAACCAATCAAGTGGTTAGTGCGGCACTAGTGGCGCAGTGGGAAGTCGATGAGGCAATAACCTCAGCCAGTGTCCCTTCCGGGAGAGAGTGAGCACAGCCCGGCAAGGCCAGATGTGGATCAGGATAGAGAAAAGCACGACAGTGGAGACAACCCCAAGGACACGGCAAGGAAGAAAGTGGTGCAGCCCCCAGTTTACTTCTCCAGCTCCCTATTGCAGGGGGCTAGATCCCGGTATTCTGGCGTGCAAAAATTGATTTTTGGCCTAGTCATGGCCTCAAAGAAACTGCACCACTACTTCCAAGCCCACGAGATCACGGTTGTCACCCGCTTCCCTTTGCAAAGGACTCCGAAACTGTGAGGCTACCGGCAACATAGTGGAGTGGGCATTGGAGTTATCCAGCTTCCTCTTAAAGTTTGAAAGCACATCAACAATTCAGAGCAGAGCACTGGCAGAGTTTATTGCAGAATGGATGCCCACCCTTGATGAAGAGGTACTAGAGATAGTTATTCCTGGTAAGGAAGCACCCCAAGAATGGATCATGTATTTTGATGGTGCCTTCTCCATACAAGCTGCAGGTGCTGGTGTGCTTCTCATTGCTCCCACTAGAGAGCACGTGAAGTACGTCGTCCAGATGCATTTTCCCCGGGAGGAGGCGGCCAACAATACTACAGAGTATGAAGGGATCCTTGCCGGGCTCAGGATTGCCACAGAATTGGGGATCAAGAAGTTGATCATTTGAGGAGGTTCGCAATTTGTGGTGAGACAAGTCAACAAGGATTACCAAAGTCCATTGATGGAGGCATACGTTGAGGAAGTGAGAAGGCTGGAGGAGCGCTTTGACGGATTGCAAACAGACCATGTACCCCATGCAGAAAACAGCATTGCCAATCATCTGTCAAAGTGTGCTGCGTAGAAGCTTCCTATGGGCCCAGGAACTTTTGTTCTCCATCTTACTCAACCCTCCTTATTCCCGGCAACAATGGCCTGGAAGAGGAGGAAACTAGACTCCGGCAAGCCTCTCCCGGTAGAGCCTCCCGAGGCTCCCAACAGAGAGCTTGACGGGAACAACTCCCGTTTAGCTGCTGAGCTACCCCCTCCCACCAAACCACCGGTCTTCATGGTCGAAGGGTGTGCTCCCACGAAGGAGGAGGTGTTGCTGATCCTCGTTGCCAAGCCCAAAGCTCCAACTTGGGCACGACACATAGTTCATTTCCTCCAAACCGGAGAACTTCCCGAAGAGCAAGAAGAGGCTGAGAGAGTAGCCTGGATGGCTGGTATGTATCAGTTTGTCGATGACACACTATACAGAAGAAGGCCCAACAGTGTGAAATTGAAGTGCATTTGCCAGGAAGAAGGAAAAGAACTGCTGGCAGAAATACACAAAGGCATGTGCAGCTCCCACACTGGATCAAGAGCTTTGGTTGGGAAGGCGTTCGGGCAAGGATTATATTGGCCCACAGCTCTCCAAGATGCGGTCGAGCTAGTCACCAAGTGTCAAGCCTGCCAGTTCCATTCCAAGAATATCCATCTGCCTGCCCAAGCTCTTCAAACAATCCCTTTGTCATGGCCGTTTTCGGTCTGGGGGCTCGACATCCTCGACTCTTTCCCCTGTGCTACCAAGGGCTTTGAATTCTTGCTCATTGTGATCGACAAGTTTACAAAGTGGCCAAAAGTAGAAGTCGTGAGAAAGGTGACTGCTCAGTCAGCTGTCAAGTTCTTGAGAGGATTGGTGTGCCGCTCCGGGGTCCCTACCCGGATCATCACTGATAATAATACCCATTTCACGAGCGGCGCCTTCATGCAATATGTTCATGCCCTCGGAAGCAAGATCTCATTTGCGTCCGTTGCACATCCCAGAAGGAATTGGCAAGCTGAGAGGGCAAACGCTGAAGTGCTGCGAGCACTCAAGACAAGAACATTTGATAAGATGCAGAAGTGCGGCAGTCGATGGATCGACGAGCTGCCGGTTGTTCTTTGGTCCCTTAGAATGACACCAAATCGGGCTACCGGGCAGATTCCCTTCTCCCTATTCTATGGGGCAGAAGCAGTTCTCATTTATGGGTCACCTTGATTGCTTTCCCATGATGAAGAAGTGCAGGAGCAACACCGGCGTGACAACGCTGTGCTTCTCGAGGAGAACCATCTCTGGGCTGCTACGCGAGCTGCACGCTACTAGCAAGCCCTACGTCGCTATTACAGATGCAGCGTTCATGCCCGATGTTTTGAGGAAGGCGACCTTGTCCTTAGCCACGTTTAGTCCGCCAAGGGTACAAACAAGTTGACGCCAAAGTGGGAAGGCCCTTACCGGGTAGTACGAGTCACCAGACCTGGCGCAGTCTGTCTGGAGAACAGAGATGGCATTCAATTGCAAAACTCATGGAATATTGAGCATCTCCGCAAGTTCTAGCCATAAGGCATGGCTGTCGGGCCCTGCCCGGTAGCAACCTTTTTGTACAGGCCTTGCCTTAGTTGCATGTAACCCCTTGTACAAAGCCAGGCGCAGACCCTGAGCAACATAGAAATAAATGAAGCGCTGGGAGGGCCCCGACAAGTTGCATGCATGCATAAGCATATCATGAGCATCGCATGTTCATGTAGATAAGATCAAATCTTGCATCATTTCCATCTGCATAAATTGCACGCTCCTGCCGTGGATTCGGTCCCCAAGAGGGCATGAGTAGACAAGCCTACGCTGCAATATCCACCAGGCCACACAGATAAGTTCCTTCTCTTATCCATACATGTTCTGTAAGCAAGGACTTGTGCATAAGAAAACCTCACTGCCTTTCGAGATTTAGTTGCTCCCATCCCTTGACTTCAATGTTGCTTCGGTCAGGGTGGTCGAAGTGGCCTTTGACGAAAAAGGATTGGGGGGGGGGGGGGCTGGTCCGTCTTCATGATTTGTGCCCGGTAGGCCTAACTCCACGGCAACAAAACTGGGGGTACTGGCAGGATAGCCTGCGGGGGAAAACTTGTTTACTTAAAAGTATAGAGGCATCCCACCTCTCCATGGACCTACTACTTGCACGAGACCCTGGCAAGGTTTATCTTTTTCATTAATATGCTCAAGTACAGACCTTACAGGACACAAACATGGATTAAAGAGATTAGATAGTTTGAACTAAAATTTGGCAAGTGCCTACAGATTTAAGATTGAAATAAGATAAGTGCCCTGTAATCTCCTCTTTTTGCTCTTCCTCTGCCAAGTATTGCAATGGGAAGAGAAGAGGACTAAAGGAACGCCCAGGCAGGAGCCCACCCCCGGTCCCATCATGGCCTGCCGGGCGCAGCCTGACAAGATCGGGAGTGGCGAGGATGCGAAGGAGGGGCACGGGGAGCAGCTCAGTGGTGCCCTGGTCACCACCTCCAGGACCAACACTAAGCCCTAGCTTTGGCACTGGTGGGAGAAACCACCGAAGCTCGGCTGAAAGACTGCTGGAGGGGGCGAAGGCACCAAGGGAACATCCCTCCCCAGCTATCACCGAAGAGACTGGTGATGATGGTGCCGGGGAGGGAGGGGAAGAGCGAAAAGATGAGGTGGCGGGTCATCAATAAGAGACGAAGGCGTCGGTGCCATCGTACTTCGAACTGCCGCCCTGCCACCCGCATTCTTTGTCTTGCCTCGTTTCCTCTCCATCAGCACCACTTCAAGGAGACGCCAGACCCTCGGCCCGTCGCATTCCCCAGAGAAGCGGCCAACAGCCAATACGGCCAGGGGGCTCGAGCTGCACCACTCCCCGCCTTGGTGGGAAGGGAGGCGCCCCTTTCTTCGGCATTGGCCCCGGTTCCACTTGAAGGAGCAGTGCTGGGATTACCAACGATCCCAAGCCCTACATCCCGAACGGGCATCGGAGGTTCCAAGAACCTGGTCGCTAGGCGAACGAGCTGCAATGGATCATGGCAAGACCCAGCGTTCCCCACCATACGGCCGGCCGAGGTAGAGGAGACAAGCATTTCACCACAATTGGACAGGTTGATATCTCATGCGTCGCAAACAGCTTTTCCGCCACACCTTCTGTGGGCCTAGACCAGACTCACTCCCCAAGCATCAACACGAGCATTTGGCATCGCCAACCCCAAGCTGTAGCCCGGGGCCTGGCCACAGGCTCTCCTCTTCAGCATAACTAGCAGAAAGTAGAGGTTGGAGGGGGAGGGATATGAGGATAAATACCTTCACTCGTCCCCCTCCCTTCCTTTTATAGGCGGGTCGGGGTAGAGAGCCGATCCCTCGATGGGTAATCGTCGCCCACCTCCGCCAATCCATGAAGGCCGGGCCCCCTGCCTTGATGCTCTCTCGCACCATGCACCTCCGTTACCTACCCCACTTGATGCATGCAACATACGTGGCTAAGGACAAGGGCGTGGTGGGAAGAGTGAATTGGCAGTTACTCACCCATGTGTTAAAGGCATTCACGGGCCATTACAAGGGTGGCCCCACTGCAATTGGTGTTACATGACGCGCGGGAGAACCAAAAACGGACCTGGGCTCAGGTTAATGAAGAAGCGAAGAAGATCCAAAAGGGCGAGCCACTGCTATGCTTTGTTGCCCATAGGGTGCACACGCCTAAGAACAAGATTACAGCACCAAGATCAGATCAAGCACGAAGGGATCATCTATTTTGAGGAATCAGAGAACTGGTCGAGAAGACCAAGTCAAGCAAGAGAAGGCAAGATATCACTACGGGGAAAACCTCCCTTGCCGGGATGGCGAGCCTGGCGAGGATGGGGTTGCCCCAGAAGCAAGCCTCCAGATCATCCCGGCAGGCCTGCGGGACATGAGGAGGTAAACCACTCGACCGCACCACCTCACAGCGATGCAAGTCATCGATCGCTGCGGTGTCAAGCTGCTAAATTACTAAGTGACTGATCCCTGCCACATGGCAGCCACTTCCTACAGAAAACACCCCCACATGACACCCGTCCTGAGACGTGTCAAGCAAGCAGGTGCTAAGCTAGCAAAACAGCCGGACAAGGTTTGCCGGGCACGCTGTGATATGACACTAAGCGGTGCATTTAATGCACTCTGTCCGCGTGCAGAGTTAGGTATTATAGCATTGTTTGCTATCTGATCAATATATAAAGACTAATCTGCCATTGTGGTGACCCCTTGATCTATAAAAGGAGGCCCATAGCAACCGTAGAAAGGATTCAGACTCTCGCACATTCATACACCCATAGCTACTCTCGCCCCAAGGCAACCCTGCCGGGCAAGAGCACCACGTTCTCCACCATTATCCATCATCAATCCACCAAAGTAGGAGTAGGGTTTTATGCCTTGCGGTGGCCCAAACCTGGGTAAAAACCGCCCTTGTGATCTCTGCCATGTTGTGCTAAACTAATCTGCTCTTTGTGCAACATGACCATCCCCCCGCCGAACCAAAAGGGGCTCATGGCCCCATAGGTGGCTGTGGTTTCCCACGACATCTTGTCATTGGTACAAGTGGTGTCGTGGGAGACGTAGGTAGGTGTGGCACCCCGGCTCAGAGCAACCGGTTTACCTTGCATTGCCAGCCCAGAGATCAAGTCTTCTCGCAACACACAACCACATGGTATAGAAACAAGCGCTTTATTGATACTAGCAGAAACATAAGTCTGATATTACATCGAGATAAGAGGCCAAGCGGCACACACGGTGCAACTGAACAATATGTACATTATTTAATGAACATGAAGGGGCCTCGATCATATAAACTACGCAGCAGCAGGATAGCGACGAAGTGGAACTCCATAGCACAGGGACACCGACATGGACATGATCTAAACGTGGGAAGCTCTCCGTTCCGATATGTCTTGCCTCAAAGCTGGCATGACACGCTAGGTCAGTACATTGAATGTACTTGCAAGCTCACAACAAACATAAGCACAATGACAAACAATATCATGACAATTAATCAGGTTAATGCAATGTAGGTAATACTATTGATGCGATGAAACCAACATGTGCACCGAGTCCTCTGACTCTCTTACCAGACGGGTTACCATTGTAACTGAACCGTGATCATACTCGGATCACAACAGAAGCCAACCACTTATGATCATCACATGATCCACAAATCATCATAAACCAGTGCCAACAATAAATACTTAGTGTGCAAGATTAATTATAATGGTTGATCCATGGTGTGACTTATTACGGAGTTGTGTCCATAGCCAAGGACGCGACTATCGATATATTAAAATACACTCTGCAGAGGTAGCACACTTTACCCACACTACGAAACTCATGGCCTCGCACTCCCATTCGGGTGGACCAACGGAGTTCCGACGAAACCCTTCCCTTGCCATGACACTTCCCCGGCCACTCCGACCCACTCCTCCGAGGGCTAAGTCATGGGTGGCCCCATGCCTACCAAAGGTATCTTCGGCCACCGTCGTGGCAAAACGGTCCCAAACGGGGACAAGGTACCATAAAAACAACGGGCGCACAAGGTTATGTTTGCTTACCGGGCCAGCGTACCGCACGCCCATAACCTTCCCTCGTTGAAGGCACCGGTAAGAGGCATGACAAAGGACCGAATCAAGACCCCCCATAAAGGTAAATGTGGTTGCACTGAGAAGAACCCGATTTAGTGGCACCATGACTTGTTCAATGTTATATTCAAGTTGGATTATTATCATGTTTAACTTGAAAATAAACTCACTTCAAGTCATACGATGCCATGATCATGCAACTAGTCAATATGCTCAGTATGCAACTTATAAGAACGGATCAACATCACAGAAATAGCATTCTTGCACTACGCATCAATAAACCTTATTGGTGTTACTACACTGGTTATTATCAAACCTCATTTTGAGTGACTTATCTTTTATAAGAAAGTTTAATTATCAAAAGAAACTACCATTATTTATCAAAGCACTTTCATTAAGCCAAAAACTTTACTCTACTTGATTAAACTATTTCATGCAATCAACCAGTAACTCAAGCAAGCATATCAAGCATGACAACGTAACAAAGCAATAAATCATAATTATTTAACTATTTTAAATTCATGCAAAATAGCTCATATTCAAGTAGGAAAAATCATAGATATTGATATGACACCATCCAAATGTTATTGTGGCTTGCCTTAGTGCGGCAGAGGTTCACACTCCTCCTGGATAGCTTCAAGACAAGTCTCTCCCTCTGAAAATATTTAAAAACCTCAAAACAAACTATCAGGAACCACTCTGAAAATCACTAGAAATTCTAGGTAGCAAGGAAAAATCCACAGTTTGGTGTGCTGCTAGAGCTTTCTGGAACAAACACAATGCCAAAAGAATAAACTCATTTGGACTTATAGTCTAGGAGATATCAATGGTCAAAGTTCTGGTCAAAATATTTGAACATATTTGAAATAACAGAAAACCTAGGGGGTTGACGTCGATGGAGTAAAGCCAAAAGAAGCCTCCACTCGTACCACTTTGGGTGGGATTGGAGAGGCTGACACTGGGCCCCACCAGTCAGGAGAGAGGAGAGGCGGAGAGAAATAGAGCGCGACGGTGCTTCGCCGGAGCTCACGCCGGCGAGGAGGGTTTCTTGGGCAAAGCTAGAGGGATAGGATTGAAGAGGGGGCTATGGTGCACTTGCCTGTACCCGTGGCATGACGAGAGACGGCCGGAGCTGCTCGCAATTAACCTCGCAAGCGGTAGCGGCGGTCGGGACTTGCCGGAGAGGAAGAAGGCGACGGCGAGGGGCGGTTCCAGGGGCTCTACGGCTTCCAAGTGTCATGAGAGGATCTCCAGGGACGCGCCTAGGTGGTTGGTTGGGCTCTAGGAGCTCGGGGACAGGGTGGCTAAGCTGCGGGGGTCGCCGGCGAGCTCAGGTCGGGCACGGTGGCCAGAGGCCTGCCCAGCCGGGCTGCGGCTGCGTGTTCCTGGAGGTTGGGTGGTGCGGTGTATGGCTTCGGGACGGTGAGGAGGGCTCAATTTATAGAAGGAGGGCGAACGGGGTTTGTGTCGCTGCCGGAGCTCTCTGAAAGCCGGCGAGAGGCGACGAGAGGCGTCGGCGAGGGGGTGAGAGGCTCAGCAATCACACGGAGGCTGTCCACGCTCGCGGACGAGCACAGGGAGGAGTGGGAGAAGAAGACAGGGGCACGGGTGCACTGTGGCTTTTGGCCGCGATGCGCCCATGCTCGTTGCGGCGTCTCCGGCATCGGCGAGCACCAGGGAGGGGTCATACGTGAGGAGACAAAGGTGGTGGCGTGGTGCGGCAGTCATCGGCGAGCTCTGGCTCGGGCACGCCGAACAGAGGCCTTGGCGCGACGCCAGGCACCATGTCCACACGCGGTCACCATCCTGGCATGGTCAAAATGACGCCCACGCGCTGCCAAACCTTGTCTGGGCTAAAGTCCACGTAGTGTTTAGTCTAGGAAAGGTGAAGACTCGAAGCCAGGCCGACCAGATGTGACTCAAGCTTGTTGGCAAGTTTCTGGACAGAAACTTGGTCACCAAGTTTGTAGGGCTTCTAGAAGCCCATTAGAGCTGATATCCTAGGGTTAAGGGTTACTTAGGAGGGTGACTAGGCTCAAGAAAGATCAGCTCCAAAATATTAAGGAAAAATGCACTTGCTGTATAAAGTGCTTTTTTGGGCCAAAAGAGAAATGATTTTCTGTAGCAAAAATGTTACAAAAAGTCATGCAATATTTTTGCTTAGGGAGGTGGGCCGAGGTTCTAAGAAAATACAGGAGTTATCTCAAGATTTTTGGAGCTATAAAAATTGGGGTTGCTTTGGAGCTCTAGTTTCTGAAATCATTTTTTAGAAGGAAAATGAATATTTTTCCTTTATGAAAAATATTTATAGGGATATTCTAGGGTTTTTGAGAGAAATGAGGTTGGATGAGATGTAGATGGGTCACTTGGGTGAAAGTCAAGGGCATGCCCAAGTGACAAGTCCATTTGAATCGATTCCAAAAACTCAAATGCAAGGCAAAGGCAAATCAAGTCCGGAAAATGAGAGAAGGCGAAAACCAGGCTGTCACAAACCTCCCCCACTTAGGATGAATCTCGTCCTCGAGATTCGGTTGCAGGGGAAAATAGTTCTGGGTAAGCAATCCTGAAAAATTCCTCTCTTTCCCAGGTTGCCTCCTCCTCGGTATGGTGCTCCCCCAGAACCTTGAAAAACCTGATTACTTTGTTGCGAGTGACTCTTTCTGTCTCATTCATTATTCTGACTGGTCTTTCCTCATATGTCAGATCCTTATCCAGTTCCTCTCTGCCATATCAGTCCTTTTCTCTGGTGGCGAGATACACCTTCTTAGCTGGGAGACATGAAACACATTGTGTAGCTCTGACAGTTCTGGTGGCAATTCCAATTGATAAACAACTGTTCTACCCCTGGTCATGACTGGGAATGGGCCAATATATCTAGGTGACAACTTGCCTCGGGTCTGAAATCTCTTAACTCCTTTCATAAGGGTGACTCAGAGATAGATGTGTTCTCCTGGTTCAAAGCTAACCTGTCGGTGTTTTGCATCATAGTAACTCTTCTGTCGTGACTTGGTGTTGTAGGGTGTAACCCTAGAGGGGATCTTTTCACACTTGGAGGGGGAAAAGTGGAAGAACACTCAATAACACAAGACACAAATCACTCAAACAAACACAAATATCACATCCACTAGAGTAGCATACATGAGATCCACAATATTACAAGATCAACTCAAGGAAAATAGCACTAGGTTAAGGTTCTTCCCACTAGGTGAGGTCTTGCATCCAAAGAGGATCTTCTCCAAGAGGAGCGCTTGATCTCCAAGAGGAGCTTCTCCAAGAGGAGGTCTAGATCTCCTAAAGGAGGAAGATGAGCAAAGCCCTCTTTTGTGTTCTAAATACTTTGCTAACCCTACAAATGAGCTAGGAGATGCCCTTATATAGTTTAGGGACGAGATGAGAGAGGGGGGATACAAGGGTAAAGCCCCGAGGAGGCACACAGGCTCTTGGTGTCGTCCGAGCACCCGGACCGGCCAGGGGCCAACATCAAGTTCGGCCGGGCACCCAGTGGCGATGGGTCCGGGCACCCGGCCCGTACAGGGGCTCGGCTGGAGGGGGGCTGGGCATCCGGGGTCCCAAGACCGGGCACCCGGGGTGGCGCCAAGCGGGCGGCTGGGAGGGGCCGGGCACTCGGGGGTCCCAGGGCCGGGCACCCGGTGGGCCGGCCAGCGGCTGGGAGAGGAGGGCCCGGCCACCCGGGGGCCAAGGGGCCGGGCACCCGGGGCAGCTCCCAGGTGGAGAGGCCGAGCACCTGGGGTTGGGGAGACCGGGAACCCGGGGTGTCCAGGGGGTTTCTCCTCCGTGCTTTCTTCTTCGCTCTCCGTGTCCTCTCCTTCCTCCTCTTGCTCCATGGGTGCTCGAACCTTCACCTTCTCCTTCTCACGATCATCTCCTTGGTATCCTAGAATGCATAACATGTCTTTATGAGGTAGAACCCAATTATCATGTGAATCCGAACAAAACTCGAAGAGGAGAGAGTCAACCTCTCTCTCGATGGCGCGTACACGTGCTATTGTCATTGGTCCATTCGATGCTTGCGGTGGTGATGGAGTGTCGGTGCGGGTACATGAGGGATGCTCTGCATCATCTCCCCCCTAGGAGAGATCCGCCCACGGATCGTGCTCTTCATTACCATGGTACTTGGCCAAGTCTTTGACGTTGAAGATGTCGCTAACGTTGTACTTGTCGCGTGGTATGTCGACCTTGTAGGCGTTGTTGTTGTAGCGTGCAAGCACCTTGAATGGTCCGTCGGCTCTCGGGAGTAGCTTGGACTTGTGTTCCTTGGGGAAGCGGTCTTTCTGGAGATGTATCCATACTTGATCACCCGGTTGGAACACCATCGGAGACTTGTTGATGTTGAGCTTGGCGGTGAGGCATTGTAATTGGCGCTCAATCATGGAACGTGTTTCTTCATGCATCTTCTTTAGGTAGGCGGCTCTTGCACTTGCATCCATGTTCGCTCGTTCTTGAAGCGGTAGAGGGAGGATGTCCAATGGCGACAAAGGGTTGAAACCATAAACAACCTGATGAGGACATGGCTACCATAGTTACACCCTTATCCCGTGCTATTTTACCACTTGGAATAGTTGCTAGAGCTCAGATATGCCAATAAAATTATCAGGTACTTTCATTTCTTGGTAATGTTTCTAGTGTTCATGAGAATATGATGCTGCCTAACTTAGACACATTTGTGTTGCTTGCAATTGAAGGGCCTAGCACGGACACGAAGGTTGAACATTGGAGCATGGTAAATCACGGAGATGAAGGTGCGTGCGAAGAGAACAAGAACGGAGGTTCAAGTGGAGATTTCAGACTTTGAAGCCACCATGATGACATACAAGAAGATGGACGAAATATACAAGATGGCCTTTCATAAATTTCGTGCATAGTTTATTATTGGTGTTGCGCCACCTTATTTTGGGCCAGGCCCATGTAATCTATTTTTAGAGTCCATATTGTAGGGGAAACGACTTAGGAGGAGTTTTAGTCCCACCTTGCCAAGGGTGGACAAAATCCCCTCTCTTTTCCCTATAAATATAGCCCTTAAGGCATCGTTTAGACTTGGGTTTTATTTAGTTAAAAGTTAGCCAGCGCTGCAACTTCGTGTACTTCGTTTGTGTCCAACGACCAGACCAAGACCGCTTATGAAACCCCACTTTTGTCAATACTTCATCCATATTCGCAATATTCAGATTGCTTTATCATATTCTTGCTCGTTCTTCGATTGCTTGCAGGAATAGACCTTTGTGGTTAGGTTGATCGTGCTCCGGCGTGGTCAATAACCTCTCGGAGTTGGTTTAGCGATTGCTATGGCGCAACGTCGTGCACGTTTGTAGTCGGATCGTCAAAGTGGTCTCCACCAAATCGATAGTTATCATCTCATCGAAAGATCGGACACCTCCGCCTCTATCAAGACCTCGAGGGGGGACCTGCCGGTGGTAGAGTGTCTTGCGCGGTTGTAGGCGTACTCGGCGATGGGTAGGTACTCCTCACACTCCTTGATGTTCTTCTTGATCAACACGCGTAGGAGAGTTGCAAGCGTCCGGTTGGTGACTTCCGTTTAGCCATCGGTTTGAGGATGATACGCCGTGGAGAATAGTAGCTTGATCCCGAGCTTGGCGCATAGCGTCTTCCAAAAGTAGCTTAAGAACTTCATGTGTCGATCCGACACAATTGTCTTTGACACACCGTGCAACCTCAAGATTTCCCTACAAAAGAGATTAGCAACATGTGAAGCATCGTCTATCTTATTGCATGGGATAAAATGAGCCATTTTAGAGAATCGGTCCACAACAACAAAAATGGAGTCCTTGCCATTTTGAGTCCTAGGTAATCCAAGAACAAAATCCATGCTAATGTCTTCCCAAGGTTGATGTGGAGTAGGTAAAGGCATATGTAAACCATGGGATTGAGAGTGTGACTTAGCTTTGCAACATGTAGAGCACCGGTTGGTGAAGCGGGCGACATCGCGAAACATCTTGGGCGAATAATAGTTCTTGGAGAGCGTGGTGAATGTCTTGTCGCGTCCAAAGTGTCCCATGAGTCCGCTTCCATGAGCCTCTTGCAAAAGGAGCAAACGAAGAGAAGACTCGGGAATGCATAGTTTGTTAGCTCTCATAAGATAACCATCTTTGATATAATATCGTTCCCAAGAAGTATGCATCACACACTTGGCATAAGGATTAGCAAAAGTCACATCACCCTCATACCAATCTTTGATATGATCAAATCCAACTACATTCAATTCAAGTTGAGTAAGTAACATGCATTTGTGGGAAAGGGTATCCGCCACCACGTTTTCTTTGCCGTTAATGTACTTTATCATTTAGGGAAAAGATTCAATGAATTCACTCCATTTAGCATGTCATTTATTCAACTTGGTTTGACGTTTAAGGATTTAAGCATTTCATGATCGGTATGTATGACAAACTTATGCGGTCTAAGGTAATGCTCTCACACATGTAACACACACAGTAAAGCATACAATTATTTTTCATAGATAGGGTAATTGATTTGAGCACCGGAGAGTTTTTCACTAAAATATGCAATAACTTGATTTTCTTGCATCAAAACTCCACCAATTCCGATACCACTTGCATCGCAATGAACCTCAAAAGTTTTGTCAAAGTTGGGTAAAGCAAGAATTGGAGCATGGGTAAGCAAAGATTTGAGCTCATCAAAAGCGGTTGATTGCAAAGGTCCCCAAACGAAAGGAGCATTCTTCTTACTCAAGGCATGCAAAGGAGCGGCAATAGTGCTAAAATGTTTCACAAAGCAACGATAAAAACCCGCAAGGCCAAGAGAGCTACGCACTTGTTGCAAATTGGTGGATTGGGGCCAAGTTTTAATTGCTTCAATTTTAGATTCATCAACATGTACACCCTTGGAAGAAATAACGAATCCCAAGAAAGCAAGCTTGTCAACACCAAACGTGCACTTTTTCATGTTGGCATAAAGACATTCCTTGCGAAGAGTTTGTAAAACAGCCCTAACATGACTTAGATGCTCTTTCATGGATTTGCTAAAAACAAGAATATTATCGAAGCAAACCACAACAAACACTCCAATTTAAGGGCGAAGCTAAAAATGCATAAGACGCATGAAAGTACCGGGAGCTTCCGATAAACCCATAGGCATAACCAACCACTCGTACAAGCCAAAATTGGTTTTGAAAGCGGTTTTCCATTCATCACCTTCTTGTATGCGGATTTGATAATAGCCACTTTTAAGATCAATTTTTGAGAAAATGGTGGCACCGCTAAGTTCATCAAGCATATCATCTTGGCGAGGAATGGGATGCCTATAACAAACGGTAATAGCATTGATGGGTCTACAATCCGAGCACATGCAAGAACTACCATCTTGCTTGGGCACAAGTATAACGGGAACGGCACATGGGCTTAAGCTTTCACGTACATGTCCATTGTCGATGAGTTGTTGTACTTGCCATTGGATCTCTTTAGTTTCGTCGGGGTTGATGCGGTAGGGAGCCTTGTTTGGAAGAGGTGCGCCGGGGATGAGGTCGATCCTATGTTCAATGCCACGTAGAGGAGGGAGACCGGGAGGTAGCTCATCAGGAAATACATCCTCAAATTCCCGCAACAAGTTGGAAAACACTAGCGGAAGAGGATTAGGATTGTTAGTTTTGGTCACCTCATCTTTGCATAGGAGGACAAAGTGGATGACACTCGATGGGTTCTCGCACACATCTCTCATGTCTCTTTTTGTGGCTAGGAGGACTAAGTTTTTCTCTCTTGGCGAAGAGGCGCTCAATGTTTGCTTCTGGCTCTCACTTTCTTTTTGGTGGTGCACTCTCTCACTAGATTCTCCATGATGGGTGGAAGCTTGCTTGTCAACGATCACTTGGCTTGGTGACATCGGTCGAAGCATGTACTCCTTGCCTTTCATCTTGAAGCTATAGTGGTTGGTTCGCCCGTTGTGGATGACGCCGCAGTCGAATTACCAAGGTCTTCCCAAAAGAAGGTGGCACACGGACATAGGAACCACATCACACTCTAGGGTGTCCTCGTATGCGCTGATATTGAAAGACACTTGCACCATGTGCTCCACTTGAATAGTGTCGGAGTCGCTTAGCCATTGCACCTTGTAGGGACGGGGGTGCTTCTTCTTGACCAATTGCAGCTTGGAACATAGCTCTTCACTTGCCAAGTGGTGACAACTACCTCCATCGATGATGACCTTGACGGAATGCCCATTGATGCCGGCCTTGGTGTGGAAGATGTGGCACCGTTGGTGTTCGTCTTGGTGGTGTTGGAGCATCAAGACCTTGGAGACCACGAGAGAGGGACTTTGTTGTAGGGTCAAACCCTAGGAAGGATCTTTTCACACTTGGAGGGGGAGAAGGAGGAAAACACTCAAGAACACCAAGAACAAAACTCGCAAACGAACCCAAATATCACATCCACTAGAGTAGCATACATGGGATCCACAAGATTACAAGATCAATACAAGGAGAGTAGCACTTGGTAAATTCTCCCCACTATGTGAGGTCTTGATGACCTTCTCCAAGAGGAGGCCTTGACAATCCAATGGATTCTTCCCTGGGTAGGGGCTTGATCTCCAAAGAGGAGGGGATACAAGGAGCAAAGGCTCACAATGTTTAATATAATCTTTGCTAACCCTACAAATGACCTAGGAGGTGTCCTTATATAGTCTAGGGGCGAAACAAGGCAAGAAGAGAGGGGTACAAGGCCAAAAAGGCCATAAACGTGCGGCTGGACGAAGGGGCTGGGCACCCGACCAACTTGGGCCGGGCACCCGGGCTAGGGGCCGGCTGGCGGGAGGCCGGGCACCCGGGGGCTCAAGTCCCGGGCACCCGGGTTGGCGCTGGAGGTGGCCTGGCGTGGTGGCCGGGCACCCGGGCCTAGCTGGCCGGGCACCCGGGGCCAGCTGGGCGCGGCCAAGTGGAGGCCCGGGCACCCGGGGCTGGGTGGCCAGGCACCCGGGGCAGCTAGGCGCGTTGGGCCGGGGCACCCGGTGCTGGCTGGCCGGGCACCCGGGGCCGGCTGGAGCGTGGCCAGGGCAGGGGCCGGGCACCCGGGGTTGAGGTGGCCGGGCACCCGGGGCGCCCAGGGAGGTTTGGCCCTCCCCTTGTCTTCGAGTCCGGGCACCTGGGGTCCTTCCGTCCGGGCACCCGGGGTGTCCAGGAGCTTATTCCCTTCCTTCTCCTTGGCCTCTCCTTCCTTCTCGTGCTCCATGGTTGCTCGCAGCTCCACCTTCTCCTTCTCACGATGATCTCCAATGTACCTAAGAATGCATAGTGTATCTCTTTGAGGTAGAATCCCATTCTCAAGTGAAACCGAACGAAACTCGAAGAGGAGAGAATCAACCTCGTTCTCGATGGCGCATACACGTGCTCTTGTCATTGGTCCACTCGGTGCTTGCGATGGTGATGGAGTGTTGGTGCGAGTAGTCGAGGGATGCTCCGCATCATCTTCCCCCCCCCCCTTGGGAGAGATCCGTCCACGGATCGTGCTCTTCATCACCATGGTACTTGGCCAAGTCTTTGACGTTGAAGATGTCGCTAACATTGGACTTGTCGCGTGGGATGTCGACCTTGTAGGCGTTGTCGTTGTAGCGTGCGATCACCTTGAATGGTCCGTCGGCTCGTGGTAGTAGCTTGGACTTGCGTTCCTTGGGGAAGCGGTCTTTCCGGAGATGTATCCATACTTGATCACCCGGTTGGAACACCATCGGAGACTTGTTGATGTTGAGCTTGGCAGTGAGGCGTTGCACTTGGCGCTCGATCGTGGAACGTGTTTCTTCATGTATCTTCTTGAGGTAGGTGGCTCTTGCACTTGCGTCCATGTTTGCTCGTTCTTGAAGCGGTAGAGGAAGGATGTCCAATGGCGACAAAGGGTTGAAACCGTAGACGACCTTGAAGGGGGACTTGCCGGTTGTAGAGTGTCTTGCACGATTGTAGGCGTACTCGGCGATGGGTAGGCACTCCTCCCACTCCTTGATGTTCTTCTTGATCAACACACGTAGGAGGGTCGCAAGCGTCCGGTTGGTGACTTCCGTTTGGCCATCGGTTTGAGGATGATATGCCGTGGAGAATAGTAGCTTGATCCCGAGCTTGGCGCATAGTGTCGTCCAAAAGTAGCTTAAGAACTTGACGTCTCGATCTGACACAATTGTCTTTGGCACGCCGTGCAACCTCAAGATTTCCCTACAAAAGAGATTGGCAACATGTGAAGTGTCGTCTATCTTATTGCATGGGATAAAATGAGCCATTTTAGAGAAATGGTCCACAACAACAAAAACGGAATCCTTGCCATTTTGAGTTCTAGGTAATCCAAGCACAAAATCCATGCTAATGTCTTCCCAAGTTTGATGTGGAATAGGTAAAGGCATATGTAAACCATGGTATTGAGAGTGTGACTTAGCTTTGCAACATGTAGAGCATCGGTTGGTGAAGCGGGCAACATCGCGAAACATCTTGGGCCAATAATAGTTCTTGGAGAGCGTGGCGAAAGTCTTGTCAAAGTGTCCCATGAGTCCACCTCCATGAGCCTCTTGCAAAAGGAGCAAACGAAGAGAATACTTCGGAATGCATAGTTTGTTAGCTCTCATAAGATAACCATATTTGATATAATATCGTTCCCAAGAAGTATGCATCACACACTTAGAACAAGGAGTAGCAAAAGTCACATCACCCTCATACAAATCTTTGATATGATCAAATCCTATGACATTCAATTCAAGTTGAGTAAGTAACATGCATTTGCGGGAAAGGGCATCTGCTACCACGTTTTCTTTGCCCTTAATGTAGTTTATCACATAGGGAAAAGATTCAATGAATTCACTCCATTTAGCATGCCGTTTATTCAACTTGGTTTGACCTTTGAGGTATTTAAGTGTTTCATGATCGGTATGTATGAGAAACTCATGTGGTCTAAGGTAATGCTCCCACACATGTAACACACGCACTAATGCAAACAATTCTTTGTCATAGATGGGATAGTTAAGTTGAGCACCGGAAAGTTTTTCACTAAAATAAGCAATAGCTAGTTTTTCTTGCATCAAAACTCCACCAATTCCGGTACCACTTGCATCGCAATGAACCTCAAAAGTTTTGGCAAAGTTGGGTAAAGCAAGAATCGGAGCATGTGTAAGCAGAGATTTGAGCTCATCAAAAGCGTTTGATTGCAAAGGTCCCCAAACAAAAGGAGCATCCTTCTTGCTCAAAGCGTGCAAAGGAGCGGCAATATTGCTAAAATCTTTCACAAAACAACGATAAAAACCCGCAAGGAGAAGAAAACTTCGCACTTGTTGCAAATTGGTGGGTTGGGGCCAATTTTTAATTGATTCAGCTTTAGATTCATCAACATGGACACCCTTGGAAGATACAACAAAACCCAAGAAAACCACTTTGTCAACACCAAATGTGCACTTTTTCAATTTGGCATAACTTGCGAAGTGTTTGCAAAACAGCCCTAACATGATTAAGATGCTCTTTCATGGTTTTGGTAAACACAAGAATATCATCGAAGTAAACCACCACAAAGACTCCAATATAAGGGTGAAGTACATAATGCATGAGACGCACGAAAGTACCGGGAGCCTCCGATAAACCCATAGACATGACTAACCACTCATATAAGCCAAATTTGATTTTGAAAGAAGTTTTCCATTCATCACCCTCTTGTATGCGGATTTGATAATAGCCACTTTTAAGATCAATTTTTGAGAAAAAGTTGGATCCACTAAGTTCATCAAGCATATCATCTAAGCGATGAATGGGATGCCTATAGCGAATGGTAATAGCATTTATGGATCTACAATCGGAACACAAGCGAAAGGTACCGTCTTGCTTCGGCACAAGTATAATGGGAACGGCACAAGGTCTTAAGCTTTCACGTACATGACCATTCTCGATGAGTTGTTGTACTTGCCGTTGAATCTCCTTTGTATCTTCGGGGTTGACACGGTAGGGAGCCTTGTTTGGAAGAGGAGCGCTGGGGATGAGGTCGATTCGATGCTCAATGCCTCGAAGAGGAGGGAGACCCGGAGGTAGCTCATCAGGGAAAACATCTTGAAATTCCTGCAAAAGAGATTGAAACACCAAAGGTAGCTCATGAGCGGTGTTAGTTTTTGGTTCTCCATCCTTGCACACAAGGACAAAGTGCATCACACTCGATTGGTTCTCACACACTTCTCTCATCTCACTTTTTGTGGCAAATAGTATGAGGTTTTTCTCTCGAGGCGAAGAGGCGCTCAAGTTTGGCTTGTGGCTCTCACTCACGTTTGGGTGGCTCACTTTCTCACTCTTCTCTCCATGATGGGTGGCTTGCTTGTCGGCTATCACTTGACTAGGAGACATAGGTCACATATTCCTTCCCTTTCATCTTGAAGCTACAGTGATTGGTACGCCCATTGTGGATAACACCACAGTCGAATTGCCATGGTCGACCAAGAAGGAGGTGGCCAATGGTCATTGGGACCACATCACACTCCAAAGTGTCCTCATATGCACCAATTTTGAAGGAGACTTGGACCGTATGCTCAACTCGGATAGTGCCGGAGTCACTTAGCCATTGAACCTTGTAAGGGTGCGGATGCTTCCTCTTGACCAATTGAAGCTTGGAGCATAGTTCTTAACTTGCCAAATTGTGGCAACTACCTCCATCGATGATGACCTTGATGGACCTTCCATTGATGCCAGCCTTGGTGTGGAAGATGTGGCACCGTTGGTCTTCTTCTTGGTGGTGTTGGAGCGTCAAGACCTTGGAGACCACGAGAGAGGGACTTGAATCATTGTCACAAAAGACTTGGTCATCTTCATCTTCGTTCACGCGCCGGTGCATGGCCACGTGCTCAATGGCTTCCATTTCTTCTTCACTCATTGAGTCATATGTGCCGTCATCGTTGAAGATCATTGTTCACTTGTTGGTGCATTGGAAGGACTTGTGGCCTCGGCCGCTGAGGGAGTCCTGGACTAGGGGGTGTCCGAACAGCCGGACTATCATCGTCCGCCGGACTCCAAGACTATGAAGATACAAGATTGAAGACTTCGTCCCATGTCCGGATGGGACTTTCCTTGGCGTGGAAGGCAAGCTTGGCGATACGGATATGTACATCTCCTACCATTGTAACCGACTCTGTGTAACCCTAGCCCTCCCCGATGTCTATATAAACCGGAGGGTTTTAGTCCGTAGGACACAACAACCATTACAACAATCATACCATAGGCTAGCTTCTATGGTTTAGCCTCCTTGATCTCGTGGTAGATCCACTCTTGTACTACCCATATCATCAATATCAATCAAGCAGGAGTAGGGTTTTACCTCCATCGAGAGGGCCCGAACCTGGGGAAAAACATCGTGTCCCTTGTCTCCTGTTACCATTCGCCTAGACGCACAGTCCGGGACCCCCTACCCGAGATCCGCCGGTTTTGACACCGACATTGGTGCTTTCATTGAGAGTTCCTCTTTGTCGTCACCGATAGGCTTGATGGCTTCTTCAATCAACAACAGCGCCGTCCAGGGTGAGACTTTTCTCCCCGGACAGATCTTCGTATTCGGCGGCTTTGCACTGCGGGCCAATTCACTTGGCCATCTGGAGCAGATCGAAAGCTACGCCCCTGGCCGTCAGGTCAGATTTGGAAGCCTAAACTTCACGGTGGATATCCGCGGAGACTTGATCTTCGATGGATCCGAGCTGCAGCCGTGCGTGCCGCACTGTCACGATCGGCATGATTTAACTCTGCTGTCGGACAGTGCCTTGGAGGCCGCACACGAATCCGCTCCGACCCATATTCCGGAGCTGATTGCGCAGATCGAGGACGGGTGGCTGGACACCGCCTCGGGAGCTGCGACTTCCACGACGATGGAGCCGAACACTGGCCTTGTCCCTTATAAAGCTCGTGACTCCGAGGTGCCGGACTCCCTGCTGAACTCCGAACCTCCTGCGCCCCTGCCAATCGAATCCGATTGGGCGCCGATCATGGAGTTCACCGCCACGGACATCTTTCAGCACTCACCCTTTGGCGACATCCTAAATTCGCTAAAGCATCTCTCGCTATCCGGAGAGCCCTGGTCGGACTATGGCCAGGATGGTTGGGATACGGACGATGAAGAAATTCAAAGCCCACCCACCACCCACTTTGTAGCCACTGTCGACGATCTAACCGACATGCTAGACTACGACTCCGAAGACATCGACGGCATGGACGACGATGCCGGAGACGATCAAGAACCAGCGCTCACCAAGCACTGGAACGCCACCCCAACCCATGATGTATATATGGTGGACACCCCAAAAGGAAGCGATAACGAGGACCAATGGGGCGCGGCAAAGGATAATCTCGCTGATAAACAACCAAAATGACGACGCAGATGCCGCCCTAAGTCCCGCCTCGACAAAAACAACGTTCCTAATGACCCAGCAATAGAGCAGGGAAAAGCAGTGGACGACGAACATGCAACCAAGCAACCGTTCGAACAGGGCGAATCGGATAATCAATCCATGCCCGGCGAAACCAATGGTCCAGACGACCTCACGCCGGACACACCGCCGGAACATAAGAACCTTCACAAAAGACTCGTCGCCACCGCAAGAAGTCTGAAGAAGGAAAAACGGAAGCTCAAAACAGAGGAAGACATACTCAGAATGAGGTGGAGCAAAGTGGTCAAAACCGCAGACAAATACGACAATAGCCATCAGTCAAAGAGCTATCCGAAGTGCAAGCTGCTGCCAGAATTCGACGAGGAAGCCATAGAGCCACCACAGTCAAAAATTAAAGAAGCCGCCTGGCCGGATAGACGACCAGATGATAGGCCAAAAGCAACAAGTGGCGCCGCGCACAAGCTGACTCATGATCCTCGGAAAACAAATGGCCCGGTCAGGTCCATTTACAGGCCAAAAAAGAGGGCCCCAGGAAGCAACACAACACTCCAAGTGTTCAAAGACTGCGGCACACCGAAATACAGGGGCGCCGCACACCCACTATGTTTCACCAATGAAGTGCTGGATCATGAATTTCCAGCAGGGTTTAAACCCATAAACATAGAGGCTTACGACGGAACAATAGACCCTGGAGTCTGGATAGAGGATTATATACTACACATAAACATGGCTAGAGGAGATGATCTCCACGCCATAAAATATCTACCCCTCAAGCTCAAAGGGCCAGCTCGGCATTGGCTCAAAAGCCTCCCAAAAAACACTGTTGGAAGTTGGGAGGAGCTCGAGGACGCGTTCAGAGCAAATTTTCAAGGGACTTATGTCCGCCCTCCGGATGCAGATGATCTAAGTCATGTAACTCAACAGCCCGGAGAGTCAGCGCACAAATTCTGGAACAGGTTCCTTACCAAAAAGAACCAGATAGTCGACTATCCGGACGTGGAAGCCTTAGCAGCTTTCAAACACAATGTCCAAGACGAATGGCTCGCCAGACACCTCGGCCAAGAGAAGCCGAGGGCAATGGCCGTGCTGACAAGCCTCATGACCCGCTTCTGCGCATGGGAAGACAGCTGGCTAGCAAGATGCAGCACCAGCGACCCGAGTACATCCGAGATTAGAGATGGAAACGGAAAATCACGGCGCCGAAAGAATCAGCGCCGGAATAAAGAAAAAGGCCCAAAGAACACGGCGGTCAACGCCGGATTCAAAAGCTCGCGGCTAAACAACAAAACACTGCCTCTTAAGGACAACAGTGACGAGCTATCCAACTTAAACAAAATTTTGGATAGGATATGTCAAATCCACAGTACCTCCGGAAGGCCTGCAAACCACACCCACTGAGATTGTTGGGTTTTCAAACAGTCCGGCCGACTCAACGCCGAACACAAGGGGCTCGACGCACCAAGCGAGGATGATGATGAACCCCACCAGCAGAGCACCGGAAAACAAAAGACCTTCCCACAAGAAGTCAAAACAGTAAACTCACCGTCGGTGTCAAAACCGGCGGATCTCGGGTAGGGGGTCCCGAACTGTGCGTCTAGGCGGATGGTAACAGGAGACGAGGGACACGATGTTTTACCCAGGTTTGGGCCCTCTTGATGGAGGTAAAACCCTACGTCCTGCTTGATTAATATTGATGGTGTGGGTAGTACAAGAGTGGATCTACCACGAGATCAAGGAGGCTAAACCCTAGAAGCTAGCCTATGGTATGATTGTTGTAATGGAGGTTATGTCCTACGGACTAGAGCCCTCCGGTTTTTATAGACACTGGAGAGGGCTAGGGTTACACAGAGTTGGTTACAATGGTAGGAGATCTACATATCCGTATTGCCAAGCTTGCCTTCCACGCCAAGGAAAGTTCCATCCGGACATGGGACGGAGTCTTCAATCTTGTATCTTCGTAGTCTTGGAGTCCGGCGGACAATGATAGTCCGGCTGTCCGGATACCCCCTAGTCCAGGAATCCCTCAGTAGCCCCTGAACCTGGCTTCAATGATGATGAGTCCGGCGCGCATAATGTTCGGCATTGCAAGGCGGGTTCCTCCTTTGAATAATCCAGAGAAGATTGTGAACACCAGGATAGTGTCCGGCTCTGCAAAATAAATTCCACGTTCTACCATAGAGAGAATAATATATACACAAGTTCAATCTGCTGACGTATTTTGCGGCATGACGTCACACCACTACCAAGCCTTTACTTGAATCGTTTTTTATTATACCACCTCAGCGCGTTTAGCGAAGCAGTTTCCTTGGCACGTCTTGTCGAAGCAGAGATCATGTTCCCCTTATTCCGGGATTCTCATCAATACGGGCGTGGGTAACCCAACCGCGCCCGTCGCCACGCCTCCTCTATCGAAGGCGAATCCCAAATGGTCACAGAGCCGGCTATTGGTATTCCTCCTCTTTATAACAGGGCCAAGGCTCGTTTCTTTTCTTCAATCTTCCATCGAATCCTCTCCTTGCTCCAAGTTCCAACAACCAGAGCCCCAGATTCGAGTGCTTCGGACCTTCAACAATGTCCGGCTTCGACCTTCAGGGCCGGTGGATGCCCTCCTCCGTCACGGAGGAGGACGTGCTAAAGCTGCGTGAGGCCAAGTACCTGTCTTACGAGATTTCGCATAGGTCGCCCACCCAAGGGCAGGCCATGCCCACTCCCGAGCCCGGTGAGTATGTCGTCTTCGTATCCCACCTCCGTCGGGGTTTAGGCTTCTCGACGGATCCCTTCGTGAGAGGGCTCATGTTCTACTACGGGCTGGATTTCCATGACTTGGCTCCGGAGTCCATCCTCCATATATCTGCATTTATTATCGTCTGCGAAGCCTTCCTCCGCGTTGCCCCCCACTTCGGCCTGTGGCTGAAGACCTTCAATGTAGAGCCGAAGATGATTGGGGGGCGTCAAGCAGAGTGCGGCGGGGCGGTCATAAGCAGGAGGACCGATGCCCCATGGCCCGAGGGCTCCTTCCAAGAGGAGCTCGGCTTGTGGCAGCAGGAGTGGTTCTATATCACCGCTCCGAAGGGTGGTAGGCAAAAGCCGCCGCCTTCATTCCGCCCGGGACCTCCACGACGGTTAATGTCATGGGTCAACCAAGGGCTCAATTGGGGGCCGTCAAAAGACGTGCCCCTATTACAGGGCCGGATTCGAGACCTCCAAGCGAGGGAGATCGATCTGGTCGTGGTGATGTAGGTCATGCTAATCAGGCGTCTTCTGCCCTGCAAACACCGTCCTCTCCGGTTATGGGAGTTCAATCTGGAGGGAACACGGATTCTCCAACACTTCATGGGTACGACACCCGTGGAGATGTACAAGTTGTTCTTCGGACCGCAAGTGGCGTGTCCGGAATTGACCGAGGATGCAGGCCTAAGCTGCAATCACCCGGATACTCAGGTAAGCAGCCCAGTGTCCGGACCTACCGTTTGTTTGCTTTTCTATAATTCGCCTTTTAACCCGTTATCCTTAATCAGGAGTGGGTAGCGCAAGCAAAGCTGATAAGGTGTCCGGCTCCCCTCCCAGAGACCGCACCGGAGCCCGTGCTGGTCAGAATGTTGGAGATCGCGCCTTCAGAAGAAGGCGAAGGGGAGAATAGAGGAGCTATCACCTCGCCCAAGGGGGCGCTTGAAGAAGGGGGGATCGAGAATCCCTCCCTCCAGGGGGAGAAGAGGACCGCGTCCGAAGACCCGGAGGCCCAAGCCCCTAAGCGGGGGAAGAAATCTTCACCGGAGGGTCCTGCGTCCGGGGAGGCCCCGGTCACACAATCTTTTCAGCCCTCCAGCGAGCCGTGAGTAGAAAAAGGGGAGTTTATTAATAAGAAACATCCTTATTTGTGTTTCTGAGGATAACCAAAATTTTACCTTATAGTTCGGATCTGCGACCTTCTCAGATGAGCTCATCTTCGGGGGATCTTCGTCCGGAGATGATGGAGAGCGAGACGCCTCCGTCTACTGCGGCGGTAGAAAGGGCGGACGAGCCTGAAGTGTCGTCACGGAGGGTGTCCCTGAGCCCGGCAGAGCCGAAGAGTTCGGCGCCGACTAGTGTTCGGCCAGGGGAGCTGAAGGATCTGCTTGAGAGGGCGTCCGTCTGAGAAGATCACCGTGCATTGATGAGCATGGTGATAGGAAGGATTTCGTCCGCCGAAAGCGGATTGCATAATGCCGTCAGATGTTTGCTGGCGGGGTTTGAGGTACGTAAAAACGAAGCGCCTTTTTGATAGTTTTGCACATGAAAGTGCGCCCTGTATAGATAGTATCCCCTGAGACTCGGTAGGTTGTCGCAGGCGACAGCGTGCCGAGGATCAAAATCGCAGGTATTGAGTGTCGCCTTTCCTATGGAGGTGGCGGACAGTCCAGGGGCTAGCCGGACTGATGGAGTTGCCGAATTAATGCGGCAGCTCGATGTGGCAGATGCGGACATCACGCTAGTCAACAAGCGACTTGACGAGTCGCAAGGTAAGTTGTCTCTCCGCAGTCACCTGTTTAAGCGAGTCAAAGCCCACCTCTTACAATATTTATGCTTGACGCAGATGGTGCTGCTGCTGTGGAGAGCCTTCGGGCAGAACTTACTCAAGCCAAGGAGCAAGCCAGAACGAGTGATGCGGCTGCCTCGAGGGCGGCCGAAGAGTTAGAAGCCGAAAGGGCTGCACACTGCCGAAGCAGGGAAGAGATTGCCGAATTGGCCATAAAATTGAAGGATGCTACCGACCGCAATGAGGCTCTTGAAAAGGAGCGCCTATCAGAGCCGGAAGACCTGGGGAAGGCCACCGCCGAGGCCAAGGATGCCCGTTCTGCAATGCGGGCTATGAAGGAGGAACTGTGTCAAGCCGGAGATATTGTGGCTGGCAAGCCTTTTCTGCTGCGTCGCCGGTTTACAGATCCAAATTATGCCCAGCTTGGCCAGCTGTGGGGTCCGGAGGATCCATATATGGACTTAGCGGCAAGTGCAGCGGATGCAGTTGTGCACTTCCGGAGTCAGAAGGATCACAAGACGGAAGAGCTATTTTGGTCTCAATTCCATAGTCCGGATCGTTCACTTCCGCTGACCGATCAGTTGGCCGAATGGGCTGAGCTGAACAGGTTGTCCGGACTTGCCATGACGGATATCGTGACTCATGTCTGGCCAGAGAGGCCCAAGGCGATGAGCTATTTTGGCTTATTGCAGCAATTTCTTGGGGCGGTGCCGCATATCAAGGAGATGAAGCGGTCGGCCTGCATAGAAGGTGCGCGGATGGCCCTTGCCCGTGTGAAGACACATTGGACGGAGATGGATGCCACCGCTGTTGCAACCCAGGGTTCGGACGAAAGCCGGTTACCCGCCGGGCACTATTTTGGGGAAGTTATCCGTGGTGCTCGTGTAATAGAGTCGCAGTGCTCGAAAAATGTCATGTTCAAATGAACGTTGTATTTTGTAAAACAATGGTTATGATGTAATCGCTTTTTATACTTGTGCGTTCCAAGTATTAAAATATCTCCTATGCGGCCGTTTATGTATACGTGTGTATAACCTGAAAGATGGCAGTCTTTGGCTTCAACCCCCACGTACAAGGTGCGGGGGTGTTCGCAAAAATAGCGCATTGTCACTCTTAATCCGACGTATCGGTCCTGTTGAGGAGGTGGTAGCGTAGCAAACAAGGAAACCGGACTATAATGCTTTATCACTTTCACTTAGCCATTGTAGTTCGAGGGTGGGGCTCCGATATAGCCCCTGGGGGCACCGCGCTCTCCGAATTCGAGGCGCGTGTGTGCCTGACCGGGAAACGGTCCTTCGTCAAAGCGGGGGAATTCTAAACATTCCGGTGGTTGATCGAGTGGTTGACCAGTCTCTCGCTGTATCATGATAGTCAGTTTTCGGCTTTCTCTACTGAGGTGCTTCGCCTAGCCGAACTGGGGCACAATCGCAGTAGTTCTCCTGGTGCTGCGTTAGCCGATGATACGGAACGTAAGGCAGCAAAACACAGGAGCCGGGCAAACCCAACATTTGACCAAAGACATGATTCGGAGCTGATGCATATAAGGCCTAACTCGAGACGCCGAACACTCCCTAAGGTGTTCGGTCTTTATAATGATGGGCAGAACAATACCCTAAGCCCCTAGTGTCCAGGTACGGGCAAGGTCCTCTGACGCGGCCGATGCCAAAACGTCAGGCTCCACTCTGGTTATAATGAGAAACCAGGGGATTATAACAACAAGAGAGAGTAAAAAAGGTTTACGCAGGGTCTTAATCTGAAAAGAATCCTTGCGACGGGTCCCTACTGCACGTCTGCGCCTGTGTCTCCGTTGTGCCGTTATCCTAGACGGGTGTGCACGTTGTTCATCTGTAAAAAGATAGGAACTTAGTTTGAAAGGAAATCGTGCAAAAAAAGGTATATGAAAAATATTAATAAATAAGTAAAGCGGAGTCTATATGAGCTCGTTGTTGCTTATATGCACAGCCCCTTGTAAAGGGGTGTGCGGCTAGGGAGCCCCTAGCTTATTTATGCCAGACTCGTCTAGCCGTGTGCGGCTAGGGTCTTTAAATGACCCTTGCAATGAAATGATGCCACGTGGACCGGGCATTTTAAGTGTAAGAGACGCGTAATGTGGTATGGCGTTGAAGCGGACAAAAGCTTCACGTCCCAATAGTGCTTGATAGCTACTTTTGAACGGGGCGACATGAAAGATTAATTTTTCGCGTCGGAAGTTGTTCGGTGACCCGAACACAACTTCTAGTAATAAGGAGCCTGCGCATTTGGCGTAAGGGCCTGGCGTCACTCCTTTAAAGGAAGTGCGGCTATGTCGAATGTTAGTATGGTCTATCCCCAACTTGCGGATTGTGTTTGGATATAGCAGGTTTAGATCGCAGCCTCCGTCCATCAGGACTTGTGTAAATTGTAGTCCGTCGATTATAGGATCCAATATCAGAGCAGTCCATCCTGCATTCCGGACACTTCTGGAATAATCCATGTGGTCAAAAGTTATTGGTTTTGACATCCAATCTCGACGTTCCGCTGGGGTGGACCGTGCGGGACCCGTCTTAGCGGATGCCGCATTTTTCCGTATTATCACATGAAGTGAGTTTACCGCTTTGACTTCTTGTGGGAAAGTCTTTTGTTTTCCGGTGCTCTGCTGGTGGGGTTTATCATCATCCTCGCTTGATGCGTCGAGCCCCTTGTGTTCGGCGTTTAATCGGCCGGACTGTTTGAAAACCCAACAATCTCGGTGGGTGTGGTTTGCAGGCCTTCCGGGGGTACTGTGGATTTGACATATCCGACCCAAGATTTTGTTTAAGTTGGATAGCTCATCACTGTTGCCCGTAAGAGGCAGTGTTTTGTTGTTTGGCCGCGAGCTTTTGAATCCGGCGTTGACCGCCGTATTCTTTGGGCTTTTTTCTTTATTTCGGCGCTGATCCTTTCTGCGCCGTGATTTTCCGTTTCCATCTCTGATCTCGGATGTACTTAGGTCGCTGGTGCTGCATCTTGCCAGCCAGCTGTCTTCCCCCGCACAAAAGCGGGTCATGAGGCTTGTTAGCGCGGACATTGTCCTCGGCTTCTCTTGGCCGAGGTGCCTGGCGAGCCATTCGTCTCGGACATTGTGTTTAAAAGCTGCTAAGGCCTCGACGTCCGGACAGTCGACTATTTGGTTCTTTTTAGTAAGGAACCGTTTCCAGAATTTGTGCGCTGACTCTCCGGGCTGTTGAGTTATATGACTTAAACCATCTGCATCCGGAGGGCGGACATAAGTCCCTTGAAAATTTGCTCTAAACGCGTCCTCAAGCTCTTCCCAACTTCCAACAGTGTTTTCTGGGAGGCTTTTGAGCCAATGACGGGCTGGCCCTTTGAGCTTGAGGGGTAAATATTTTATGGCGTGGAGATCGTCTCCTCTAGCCATGTGTATGTGTAGTATATAATCCTCTATCCAGACTCCAGGGTCTGTTGTTCCGTCGTAGGCCTCTATGTTTATGGGTTTAAACCCTGCTGGGAATTCATGATCCAGCACCTCATTGGTGAAACATAGTGGGTGTGCGGCGCCCCTGTATTTGGGTGTACTGCTGTCTTCGGACACTTGGCGTGTTGTGTTGCTTCCTGGGGCCCTCTTCTTTGGCCCGTAAATGGACCTGGCTGGGCCATCTATTTTTCCAGGGTCATTAGTCAGCCTGTGTGCGGCACCGCTTTTAGATTTTGGCTTATCATCTTGTCGTCTATCCGACCAGGCGGCCTCTTTGTTTTTTGACTGTGGGGGCTCTATGGCCTCCTCGTCAAATTCTGGCAGTAGCTTGCGCTTCTGGTAGCTCTTTGATTGATGGCTATTGCCGTATTTGTCTGTGGTTTTGAGCACTTTGCTCCACCTCATTCTGAGTATATCTTCCGCTGTTTTGAGCTTCCGTTTTTCCTTCTTCAAACTTCTTGCTGTGGCGACAAGTCTTTTCCGAAGGTTTTTATTCTCCGGCGGTGTGTCCGGCGTGAGGTCGACTGGACTGTTGGTTTCGCCAGGCATGGATTGATTATCCGATTCGTCCTTTTCGGACGGTTGCTTGTCCGCATGTTCGTCGTCCACTGTTTTGCCCTGCTCTATAGCTTGGTCATGAGGAGCGCTGTTGTTGTCGAGGCGGGACTTAGGGCGGTGTCTACATCACCGTTTTGGTTGTTTATCAGCGGGATTATCGTTTGCCGCGTCCCGTTGGTCCTCGTTATCGCTTCCTTTTGGGGTATCCACCATGTATACGTCATGTGTTGGGGTGGTCTTCCAGTGCCCTGTAGGCGCTGGTTCTTGATCGTCTCCGGCATCGTCGTCCATACCGTCGATGTCTTCAGAGTCATAGTCTAGCATGTCTGTTAGATCGTCGACAGTGGCTACAAAGTGGGTGGTGGGTGGGCTTTGAATTTCTTCGTTGTCCGCATCCCAACCGTCCTGGCCATAGTCCGGCCAGGTCTCTCCAGATAGCGAGAGATGTTTTAGCGAATTTAGGATGTCGCCAAAGGGCGAGTGTTGGAAGATGTCCGCGGCGGTGAACTCCATGACCGGCGCCCAATCAGATTCGATTGGCAGAGGCGCGGGAGGTTCGGAGTCCGGCAGGGAGTCTGGCACCTCGGAGTCACGAGCTTCGCAAGGGACAAGGTTAGTGTTCGGCTCCATCGCCGTGGAAGTTGCAGCCCCCGAAGCGGTGTCCAGCCACCGGTCCTCGATCTGGGCGATCGGCTCCGGACTGAGGGCCGGAGCGGATTCATGTGCGGCCACCAAGGCACTGTCCGGCGGCAGAGCTAAATCATGCCCATCGTAACAGCGCGACACGCTCGGCTGTGGCTCGAGTCCGTCGAAGATCAAGTCCCCGCGGATGTCCGCCATGAAGTTTAGGCTTCCGAACCTGACCTGATGGCCAGGGACGTAGCTTTTGATCTGCTCCAAATGGCCAAGTGAGTTGGCCCGCAGTGCGAAGCTGCCGAATACGAAGATCTGTCCGGGGAGAAAAGTCTCACCCTGGACGGCGTTGTTGATTGAAGAAGCCATCGAGCCTATCGGTGACGACACAGAGGAACTCTCAATGAAAGCACCAATGTCGGTGTCAAAACCGGCGCATCTCGGGTAGGGGGTCCCGAACTGTGCGTCTAGGCGGATGGTAACAGGAGACGAGGGACACGATGTTTTACCTAGGTTCGGGCCCTCTTGATGGAGGTAAAACCCTACGTCCTGCTTGATTAATATTGATGATATGGGTAGTACAAGAGTGGATCTACCACGAGATCAAGGAGGCTAAACCCTAGAAGCTAGCCTATGGTATGATTGTTGTAATGGAGGTTATGTCCTACGGACTAAAGCCCTCCGGTTTATATAGACACCGGAGATGGCTAGGGTTACACAGAGTCGGTTACAATGGTAGGAGATCTACATATCCGTAATGCCAAGCTTGCCTTCCACGCCAAGGAAAGTCCCATCCGGACACGGGACGGAGTCTTCAATCTTGTATCTTCGTAGTCTTGGAGTCCGGCGGACGATGATAGTCCGGCTGTCCGGACACCCCCTAGTCCAGGACTCCCTCACTCACTTCATGTGATATTACGGAAAAACAATGCGACACCCGCTAAAATAAGTGCCGCACGGTCCACCCCAGCGGAACCTCGAAGTTGGATGTCAAAACCAATCACATTTGACCACCTGGATTATTCCAAAAGCATTCGAAAGCAGGATGGACTGCCCTGATATTGGATCCTATAATCGACGGACTACAGCTTACACAAGTCCTGATGGACGGCGGCAGCGATTTAAACTTGCTATATCCTAATACAATCCGCAAGTTGGGGATAGACCTTACTAAAATTCGACATAGCCGCACTTCCTTTAAAGGAGTGACGCCAGGCCCTTACGCCAAGTGCACAGGCTCCTTATTACTAGAAGTTATGTTCGGGTCACTTCCGACGCAAAAAGCTAATCTTTCATGTCGCCCCATTCAAAAGTAGCAATCAAGCACTATTGGGACGCGAAGCTTTCGTCCGCTTTAACGCAATACCACATTATGCGTCTCTTACACTTAAAATGCCCGGTCCACATGGCATCATTTCATTAAGAGGGTCATCTAAAGACCCCGGACACGGCTAGACGAATCCATCATAAATAAGCTAGGGGCTCCCTCGCCGCACACCCCTTCACAAGGGGCTGTGCATATAAGCAACAATGGGCTAATATAGGCTCAGCTTTATTAATTTATTAATATTTCAATTTTTTATGCACTTTTCGCACGATTTATTTTCAAACTAAGTTCCTCTCTTTTTACAAATGAACAACGTGCACACCCGTCCAGGATAACGGCACAACGGAGACACAGGCGCAGACGTGCAGTAGGGACCCGTTGCAAGGATTCTTTTCAGATTAAGACCTTGCGTAAACCTTTTTACTGTCTCTTGTTGCTATAATCCCCTGGTTTTTCATGATAACCAGAGAGGAGACTAACGTTTTGGCATCGGCCGCGTCAGAGGACCTCGCCCGTACCTGGACACTAGGGGCTTAGGGCATTGTTCCGCCCGTTATTACAAAGACCGAACACCTTAGGGAGTGTTCGGCGTCTCGAGTTAGGCCTTATATGCATCAGCTCCGAATAATGTCTTTGGTCAAATGTTGGGTTTGCCCGGCTCCTGTGTTTTGCTGCCTTACGTTCCGTATCATCGGCTAACGCGGCACCAGGAGAACTACTGCGATTGTGCCCCAGTTCGGCTGGGCGAAGCACCTCAGTAGAGAAAGCCGAAAACTGACTGTCATGATACAGCGAGAGACTGGTCAACCACTCGATCGACCACCGGAATGTTTAGAATTCCTCTGCTTTGACGAAGGACCGTTTCTTGGTCAGGCACATACGCGCCCCGAATTCGAATAGCGTGGTGCCCCCAGGGGCTATATCGTAGCCCCACCCTCGAACTCCAATGGCTATGTGAAAGTGATAAAGCATTATAGTCCGGTTGCCTCGTTTGCTACGCTACCACCTACTTAACGGGACAGAGATGTCGGATTAAGTGTGAAAATGCGCTATTTTTGCGAACACCCCCGCACCTTGTGCGTGGGGGCTGAAGCCTACGACCGCCATCTTTCAAGTTATACACACGTATACATAAACGGCCGCATAGGAGATATTTCAATACTTGAAGCGCACAAGTACAAAAAGCAATTACATCATAACCATTGTTTTACAAAATAAATCGTTCATTTGAACGTGACATTTTTCGAGCACTGCGACTCTATTACACGAGCACCACGCATAACTTCCCCAAAATAGTGCTCGGCGGGTAACCGACTCTCGTCCGAACCCTGGGTCGCAATAGCGGTGGCGTCCATCTTCGTCCAATGTGTCTTCACACGGGCGAGGGCCATCCGCGCACCCTCTATGCAGGCGGACCGCTTCATCAACTTGATATGCGACACCGCCCCAAGAAATTGCTGTAATAAGCCAAAATAGCTCGTCGGCTTGGGCCTATCCGGCCAGACATGAGTCACGATATCCGTCATGGCAAGTCCGGACAACCTATTCAGCTCAGCCCATTCGGCCAACCGATTGGTCAGCGGAAGTGAACGATCCGGACTATGGAATTGAGACCAAAACAGCTCTTTCGTCTTGTGATCCTTCTGACTTCGGAAGTGCACAACGGCATCCGCCACACTCGCCGCTAAGTCCATATAGGGATCCTCCGGACCCCACAGCTGGCCAAGCTGGGCATACTTTGGATCCGTAAACCTGCGGCGCAACAAAAAAGGCTTGCCAGCCACAATGTCTCCGGCCTGGCGCAGCTCCTCCTTTATAGCCCGCATTGCAGAACGGGCATCCTTGGCTTCAGCGGTGGCCTTCCCTAGGTCTTCTCGCTCCGATAGGTGCTCCTTTTCAAGAGCCTCATTGCGATCGGTAGCATCCTTCAACCTAACGGCCATTTCGGCCATCTCTTCCCTGCTTTGGCAGTGTGCAGCCCTTTCGGCTTCTAACTCCTCGGCCGCCCTCGAGGCAGCCGCATTACTTCTTATGGCCTGCTCCTTGGCTTGAGCAAGTTCGGCCCGAAGGCTCTCCACAGCAGCGGCACCATCTGCGTCAAGCACACATATTGTAAGAGGTGGCCTTCGGCTCCCTTACTAGGTGACCACGGAGAATCAACTTACCTTGCGACTCGTCAAGTCGCGTGTTGACTAGCGTGATGTCCGCATCCGCAACGTCGAGTTGCCGCTTTAGTTCAGCAACTACATCAGTCCGGCTAGCCCGCGGACTATCTGCCACCTGCGTCGGAAAGGCGACACTCAATACCTGCGATTTTGATCCTCGGCATGCTGTCGCTTTCGACAACCTACCGAGTCTCAGGGGCTACTATCTATACAGGGCGCACTTTTATGTGCAAAACTGTCAAAAAGGTGCGTCATCTTTACGTACCTCAAACCCCGCCAGCAAACTCCTGACGGCATTATGCAATCCGCTTTCGGCGGACGAAATCCTTCCAATCACCATACTCATCAAATGCATGGTGGTCTTCTGAGATGGACGCCTTCTCAAGTAGATCCTTCAGCTCCCCTGGCCGAACTCTTCGGCTCTGCCGGGCTCGGGGATACCCTTCGTGATGACACTTCAGGCTCGTCCGCCCTATCCAACGGCGCAGCAGAAGGAGGCGTTTCACTCTCCACCATCTCCGGACGAAGGTCCCCCGAAGCCGAGCTCATCTAAGAAGGTCGGAGATCCGAACTACAAGGCAAAAATTTCGGTTATCCTCAGAGGCACAAATAGGGATGTTTCTTATTAATGAACTCCCCTTTTTCTACTCACGGCTCGCTGGAGGGCTGATTCTTTAGAGAAGACTGTGCGGCCGGGACCTCCCCAGACGCAGGACCCTCTGGTGAAGATTTCTTCCCCCGCTTAGGGGCTTTGGCCTCCGGGTCGTCGGAGGCGGTCCTCTTCTCCCCCTGGAGGGAGGGATTCTCGATCCCCCCTTCTTCAAGCGCCCCCTTGGGCGAGGCGGTAGCTCCTCTATTTTCCCCTTCGCCTTCTTCTGAAGGCGCAACCTCCAACATCCTGACCAGCATGGGATCCGGCGCGGTCTCTGCGAGGGGGGCCGGACACCGTATCAGCTTTGCTTGCGCTATCCACTCCTGTTGAAGGATAACGGGTTAAAAGGCGAATTGTAGAAAGGCAAACAAACGGTACGACCGAACACCGAGCTACTTACTTGAGTATCCGGGCGATTGCAGCTTAGGCCGGCATCCTCGGTCAATTCCGGACACGCCGCCTGTGATCCGAAGAACAACTTGTACATCTCCATGGGTGTCGTACCCATAAAGTGCTGGAGAATCCGTGGTCCCTCCGGATTGAACTCCCATGGCCGGAGAGGACAGCGTTTGCAGGGCAGGAGATGCCTAATTAGCATAACCTGCATCACCACGACCAGATCGATCTCCCTCGCCTGGAGGTCTCGAATCTGGCCCTGCAATAGGGGCACGTCTTTTGAGGGCCCCCAGTTGAGCCCTTGGTTGACCCACGACATCAGCTGTCGAGGAGGTCCCGAGAGGAATACGGGCGGCGGCTTCTACCTGCTGCCCTTCGGAGTGGTGATATAGAACCACTCCTGCTGCCACAAGCCGAGCTCCTCTTGGAAGGAGCCCTCGGGCCACGGGGCATCGGCCCTCCTGCTTATGACCGCCCCGCTGCACTCTTCTTGACGCCCCCCAATCATCTTCGGCTCCACATTGAAGGTCTTCAGCCACAGGCCGAAGTGGGGGGTGACGCGGAGGAAGGCTTCGCAGACGATAATAAATGTGGAAATATGGAGGATGGACTCCGGAGCCAAGTCATGGAAATCCAGCCCGTAGTAGAACATGAGCCCTCTCACGAAAGGATACGTCAGGAAGCCTAAACCCCGACGGAGGTGGGGTACAAAGACGACGTACTCGTCGGGCTCGGGGGTGGGTATGGCCTGCCCTTCGGCGGGCAGCCTGTTCGAAATCTCGTAAGACAGGTACTTGGCCTCTCGCAGCTTTAGCACGTCCTCCTCCGTCATCCACCGGCCCTGAAGGTCGGAGCCGGACATTGTTGAAGGTCCGAAGCAGTCGAATCTGGGGCTCTGGGTGTTGGAACTTGGAGCGAGGAGAAGATTCGATGGAGGATTGAAGAAAAGAAATGAGCTTTGGTCCTATTATAAAGAGGGAGAATACCAAGAGCCGTCTCCGTGACCGTTCGGGACTCGCCTTCGATAGAGGGGGCGTGGCAACGGGCGCGGTTGGGTTACCCACGTCCGTATTGATGAGAATCCCGGAATAAGGGGAACACGATCTCTGCTTTGACAAGACGTGCCAAGGAAACTGCTTCGCTAAACGCGCTGAGGTGGTATAATAAAAAATGATTCAAGTAAAGGCTTGGTAGTGGCGTGACGTCACGCTACAAGATACGTCAGCAGATTGAACCTGTGTACATGATATTCTCTCTACGGTGGAATGTGGAAATTATTTTGTAGAGCCGGACACTATCCTGGTGTTCACAATCTTCTATGGATTATTCGGAGGAGGAACCCGCCTTGCAATGCCCAACATTATGCACGCCGAACTCATCGTCATTGAAGCCAGGTTCAGGGGCTACTGAGGGAGTCTTGGACTAGGGGGTGTCCGGACAGCCGGACTATCATCGTCCGCCGGACTCCAAGACTATGAAGATACAAGATTGAAGACTTCGTCCCGTGTCCGGATGGGACTTTCCTTGGCGTGGAAGGCAAGCTTGGCGATACGGATATGTAGATCTCCTACCATTGTAACCGACTCTGTGTAACCCTAGCCCTCCCCGGTGTCTATATAAACCAAAGGGCTTTAGTCCGTAGGACACAACAACCATTACAACAATCATACCATAGGCTAGCTTCTAGGGTTTAGCCTCCTTGATCTCATGGTAGATCCACTCTTGTACTACCCATATCATCAATATCAATCAAGCAGGAGTAGGGTTTTACCTCCATCGAGAGGGCCCAAACCTGGGTAAAAACATCATGTCCCTTGTCCCCTGTTACCATCCGCCTAGACGCACAGTCCGGGACCCCCTACCCGAGATCCACCGGTTTTGACACCGACATCCGCCACATGTGAAGCACTTGATTGAACTTCTCTTGACTGGATCAGCGGGAGTCGCCGAAGATGAAGGAGTCTTGGATTTGTAGGTGCTTGCCAGAGGTCGAGTCGAGGAAGGTGCCACTTGCTTGGAAATTGACTTGTCGCCGGTACTTGGTGATGCTCGAGTTGATGTAGGAGATGCCGAAGTCGCGGGAGCTTGAGAGTAGGAGCCATAGGTCTTGGACTTGTACTTGGCATATTTGAAGTCATCTTGCACTTGTCGCTCGGCCTTGGTCGCTTGATGAACTATCTCAAGAAGGTTGGAGTATGGTTGGAAGTCGGTGATCCGCTTGATTGGGTGGTTGAGGCCGTTCAAGAAGCGTGCCATTGTTTTCTTGTCATCTTCCTTGACATTGGCTCATATCATGGCAATCTCCATTTCTTGGTAGTATTCTTCCACCGTCTTGGTGCCTTGCTTGAGGAGTTGCAACTTCTTGAAAAGATCTCGAGTGTAGTGAGTAGGCACAAAGCGGGCTCTCATGACTTCCTTCATGGCTTCCCAAGTTGTGATTGGTGGTTTGCCTCTTGTATGTCGTCGCTCGATCACTTGTTCCCACCAAATGAGGATGTAGTCTTGGAACTCGAGGGAGGCCATGGCTATCTTCTTTTCTTCATCGTAGTTGTGGAGGCGAAAAATCTTGTCCACCTTCAATGCCCAAGACAGATATTCTTCGGGATCATTGCTTCCGGAAACTTTGGCATGGTGAACTTGATCTTGCCGTAGCGGAGTTCTTCATCTTGATAGAGGTTGTGATATCGCTCTTGCCTTGGAAAGTCCTCAAATGCTCGTTCCTCATGATGTCGCTCTTGGCGTGGAGGAGGGTCTTGAAGCATTTGTTCCACTTGGTGTCGCTCTTGTCTTGGAGGAGGGCGAGGAATGTGCGCTTGGTTGCGCCTTTCTTGTAGTTCTTCGCATCGGGCGTCTTCTTCTTGTATCTCGTGTCGAAGAGCTTCCTCTTGTTCTCGCACTTGGCGTTTGCGGACTTCAACGGCTCTAGTGGCCTCGCGTAGAGCTTGTTGTGCTTCAAGTGCTTGAGCTTCACGGTCGAGGGCTTGTGCTTCACGTTGCTCTCGTGCTTGTCGAAGTGCATCACCGTCTTGAGGGGCTTGAGGTGGTACTTGTGGAGGTGTTTGCTCTTGCTCCATTGCTCCACGAGGGACTTGGTGTCGCATCCGTTCATGTGCTCGAACTGGGTCTTGTAATCCATTGCCATGGAATGGATTTTCTTGAGCTTGGTGAGCTTGATGATGATCACGTCGAGGAGGGAGAGCTCGTGGTGGACTTGCATCATAAGAAGAGTAGTCCGAAGATTGCCAACTTGTATGGTGACTTGAGTGGCACCATCTTGAAGAAGCCGATGAGGAAGACGGGCGTCGAATGATCATGTTGCGGAGCTCTTCCATTTGTGTGTTGAATTTGTCATCAATATTTTGACGAAGGTTGGAGGCGAGTTGTTCCAAGCGTTCACCCAATGCGACGTTTTCTTGATGAAGCGCTCGTTGCACGATGAAGAAGTGGTTCTTGGAGACATACCCGGAATCATCACCTTGCTCCTCGAAAAGTGGGTTCAGCGACGCACTTGGCCTATCCATCATAACTAGGTGGGGTGAGTTGGAAAGTGAGAGAACAATGCCAAAGTTACCTTCTCCGAGGATTGAAGATGTCACAAGTGTCACTCAATGTAATGCCACAATAGGAGAATTGGAACCGGGTTTGTTTCTCACACCTAAAAGTAAGAGGCTTAATGGAGTATCTCGGTTAGGATGGTGACAAAAATTCCAAGCAAATGTTAGTCAAGATATCGATAAGGTTGAGAAGGTTCACAAAAATGCAAGTAAAGCAAATAGATCAAACCCAAAGGTATCACTAGGTACACACGCACGGAAGATAGATGGGATCCGCACAACCAAGGAGTGAGCTCGAAATTTGCAACCACGGATAATGCTCTTGTTGTGCGAATGCTCGAGAGACGCTAGCTCGATTGCTCAAATGGGCAAGATACGCTTGTGCACCTACCTATGAGAGAACCATGCCGTCTTCAATCCCATCTATGGTATATATGCGATGACCAAGATGATATAGGTATGCAAATGGCTCAACTCTATTGCTTACAAGCTCTTTGTTTCTCCACTTTTTCTTAAAAGCTTTTCTTCTTCTTCTTTTTTTGTGCTTGATGCTCGAGCCGAGTATGATATGAGGCAAGTATGTATGATATGCACGGGAGAGACTTATGGCACTAAGATGATAACACGATCACTATGGTGCACAAAAAGCGTGGCCCGGCAATTCTCAACTTGCTAGTCTCAATGGGTAAGCGACGCAAACTGGCTCGGGCTATCAATGCAAAAGTAAGGTAAGGAGTAAGTGTCGTCGAGGTTACCGTCCTTTCTTACGGTTAGCGATGAAGATGACTCCGAGTCGATGATGGGGACGAAGATGTCACACGCCCCTAAGTAGCCGAAACACCTTAGGAAACAAAAACGGCAACACAAAATCGGTCAAATGCGGAAGATGGGTGTTTTTGTGATGATTTATTAGATTGGGTTAATGGTGGTGGTAATTGGATGAGTGGATGGGGGATGTCAAGAGCTTCTAAACGACCTAAAGAACACGAAAATCAGACTTGGGAGGTGGAAGTTGTGGCCAAAACGGTGTTGGTAGTGGGCTGATTTGGGGGGGGGGTGCGGGCGCCCAGGGGTGTGAGGTGCGGGTGCCCGGGGTAGTTAGGGGGAAATGGCCCGGGGGTGCGGGTGCCCGGTGGTCCGAGGTGCGGGCACCCGGTGGTGGCCGATTTGGGCGGGAATCTTGGGGGAAAGGCCAAATTCGGTGGATTTCGTGGTGGGAAGGGTGGGGATTGTTGGGGAGGGGCTAGATCCACTTGCCAAACATCAAATCCATGGACTAAAACAACCAAATATCACAAGATCCAACAAATTGCAAGAAAAATTTTTGGGGCTATTTTTTGTGGGGATTTTTGAATTTGGACGAAAAACAACAAAATCAAGCTAGCAAATGGGGGATGGGACTCCAAGATGTGAATAAACCTTGCTCATGATACCAAGATGTTGTAGGGTCAAACCCTAGGAAGGATCTTTTCACACTTAGAGGGGGAAAAGGAGGAAAACACTCAAGAACACCAAGAACAAAACTCTCAAACAAACCCAAATATCACATCCACTAGAGTAGCATACATGGGATCCACAAGATTACAAGATCAATAGAAGGAGAGTGGCACTTGGTAAATTCTTCCCACTATGTGAGGTCTTGATGATCTTCTCCAAGAGGAGGCCTTGACAATCCAATGGATTCTTCCCTAGGTGGCAGCTTGATCTCCAAAGTGGAGGGGATACAAGGAGCAAAGGCTCATAATGTTTAATCTAATCTTTGCTAACCCTACAAATGACCTAGGAGGTGTCCTTATATAGTCTAGGGGCGAAACAAGGCAAGAAGAGAGGGGTACAAGGCCAAAAAGGCCATAAACGTGCGGCTGGACGAAGGGGGCCGGGCACCCGGGCTGCTCAGGGGCTGGCTGGCGGGAGGCCGGGCACCCGGGGGCTCAAGTCCCGGGCACCCAGGGTGGCGCTGGAGGTGGCCGGGCACCCGGGCCTGGCTGGCAGGGCACCCGGGGCCGGCTGGGCGTGGCCAAGTGGAGGCCCGGGCACGCAGGGCTTGTTGGCCGGGCACCCGGGGCCGGCTGGGCGCGTTGGGCCGGGCACTCGGGGCTGGCTGGCCGGGCACTCGAGGCCGGCTGGAGCGTGGCCAGGGCAGCGACCAGGCACCCGGGGTTGAGGTGGCCGGGCACCTGGGGTGCCCAGGGAGGTTTGGCCCTCCCCTTGTCTTCGAGTCTGGGCACCCGGGGTCCTTCCGTCCGGGCACCCGGGGTGTCCAGGAACTTCTTCCCTTCCTTCTCCTTGGCCTCTCCTTCCTTCTCGTGCTCCATGGTTGCTCGCAGCTCCACCTTCTCCTTCTCACGATGATCTCCAATGTACCTAAGAACGCATAGTGTATCTCTTTGAGGTAGAATCCCATTCTCAAGTGAAACCGAACGAAACTCGAAGAGGAGTGAATCAACCTTGTTCTCGATGGCGCGTACACGTGCTCTTGTCATTGGTCCACTCGGTTCTTGTGGTGGTGATGGAGTGTTGGTGCCAGTAGTCGAGGGATACTCCGCATCAGACTTGAATCATTGTCACAAAAGACTTTATCATCTTCATCTTCGTTCACGCACCGGTGCATGGCCACGTGCTCAATGGCTTCAATTTCTTCTTCGCTCATCGAGTCGTATGTGCCGTCATCGTTGAAGATCATTGTTTGCTTGTTGGTGCATTGGAAGGACTTGTGTCCTCAGCCGCCACATGTGAAGCACTTGAATGAACTTGTCTTCACAGGATCATCGGAAAGCGCCAAAGATGAAGGAGTCTTGGATTTGTAGGTGCTTGCCGAAGGACGAGTCAAGGAAGGTGCAACTTGCTTGGAACTTGACTTGTCGCCGGTACTTGGTGATGATCGAGTTGAGGTAGGAGGTGCCAAAGTCGCGAGCGCTTGAGAGTAGGAGCCGTAGGTCTGTACTTGGCGTATTTGAAGTCATCTTGCACTTGTCGCTCAGCCTTGGTCGCTTGATGAACTAACTCGAGAAGGTTTGAGTATGGTTGGAAGTCGGCGATCCGCTTGATTGGATGGTTGAGGCCGTTCAAGAAGCGCGTCATTGTTTGCTCGCCGTCTTCCTTGACATTGGCTCGTATCATGGCAATCTCCATTTCTTGGTAGTATTCTTCCACCATCTTTGTGCCTTGCTTGAGGAGTTGCAACTTCTTGAAGAGATCTCGAGTGTAGTGAGTAGGCATGAAGCGGGCTCTCATGACTTCCTTCATTTCTTCCCAAGTTGTGATTGGTGCTTCGCCTCTTGTATGTCATCGCTCGATCACTTGTTCCCACCAAATGAGGATGTAGTCTTGGAACTCTAGGGAGGCCATGGCGATCTTCTTTTCTTCATCGTAGTTGTGAAGACGAAAAATCTTGTCCACCTTCAATACCCAAGAGAGATATTCTTCGTGATCATTGCTTCCGGAGAACTTTGGCATGGTGAACTTGAGCTTGCGTAGCGGAGATCTTCATCTTGATAGCGGTTTTGGTATCGCTCTTGCCTTGGAAGGTCCTCAAATGCTCGTTCCTCATGATGTCGCTCTTGGCGTGGAGGAGGGTCTTGAAGCACTTGTTCCACTTGGTGTCGCTCTTGTCTTGGAGGAGGGCGAGGAATGTGCACTTCGTTGCGCCTTTCTTGTTTCTCCTCGCGTCGGGCGGCTTCTTCTAGTATCTCGCGACGAAGAGCTTCCTCTTGTTCTCGCACTTGGCGGTTGCGGTCTTCGACGGCTCTAGTAGCCTCGTTGAGTGTGCGTTGTGCTTCGAGTGCTTGAGCTTCACGTTCGAGTGCTTGTGCTTCACGGCGCTCTTGTGCTTGTTGAATTGCATCACCGTCTTGAGGGACTTGACATGGTACTAGTGGAGGTATTTGCTCTTGCTCAATTGCTTCTTGCGCTTGGTGTTGCACCATTTCACGTGCTCGAACTCGGTCTTGTAAACCATTGCCATGGAACGGATTTTCTTGTGCTTGGCGATCTTGAGGAACATCACGTTAAGGAAAGAGAGCTCGTGGAGGACTTGCATCATAAGAGGAGTAGTCCGAAGATTGCCGACTTGTACGGTGACTTGAGTGGCGCCGTCTTGAAGAAGCGGATGAGGAAGACGGGGGTCGCACGATCATGTTGCGGAGCTCTTCCATTTGTGTGTTGAACTTTTCGTCGATGTAGTCGCGGTTCCTTGTTTCCGATTGCCGAAGGTCGGAGGCGAGTTGTTCCAAGCGTTCACCCAATGCTACGCTTTCTTGATGAAGCACTCGTTGTGCGATGAAGAAGTGGTTCTTGGAGACGAAGCCGGAATCATCACCTTGCTCCTCGAAAAGTGGGTTCGACGACGAGTTGGGCCTATCCATCATAACCAAGTGGGGTGAGTAGGAAAAATGAGAGAACAATACCAAAGTTACCTTCTTCGAGGATTGAGGATGTAACAAGTGTCACTCAATCTAATGCCATAATAGGAGAATTGGAACCGGGTTTGTTTCTCACACCTACAAATAATAGGCTTATGGAGTAGCTCGGTTAGGATGGTGGCAAAAATTTCAAGCAAATGTTAGTCAAGATATCAATAAGGTTGAGAAAGTTCACAAAGATGCAAGTAAAGCAAATAGATCAAACCCCAAAGACATCACTAGGTACACACGCGCGGAAGATAGATGGGATCCGCACAACCAAGGAGTGAGCTCAAAACGTGCAACCACGGAAAATACTCTTGTTATGCGAATGCTCGAGAGACACTAGCTCGATTTCTCAAATGGGCAAGATATGCTTTGTCGGTGTACTAAAGTAGGGGTACCTTAGTATCCCGAACTTGTGCACGGGCAGTCGCAGCGTCCCGCGGCAAGGCTTGCCGGGCGTCCGCCAAGATCCTTCGCTATTCCTATTACTGCCATTCAAGAACAAAGTGTTTAACTGAGAAGACAGAGTCCCGGCAAGAGGAGTTTGCCGGGAAGGACAAGACCCCGGCAAGAGGAGCTTGCCGGGAAGGCCAACCAAGGCATTTTAAGAGACTTGCTGCGACGCACCGCGTGTCCCGGCAAGGCCCGGCGAGCGACAAGACGGCGACCGCGGCAAGGCGCTTGCCGCGGCGAAGCCACCACTCTGCGCCCACGCTCCAGCACATCCGACGACGTGTCGCCGCAGGATCGCTCCTGGTGCACGTGGCGGGTAGCTGTGCAACCAAACAGTGCGAGGTGGCAAGTGAAGATGACTAGAAGGCCATCGTGGCGATCGGTGGCCCCCCTAACGGTCGTTTCTTGCACTGTTTAGGTGACCGGACGGGCATTAAATGCCCTTGTCCCCTGCCGTCAGAGTTAGGTAGGGGGCACTGTTGATAGCAGTTGTACCAACCCCTGTTTTTACTTTTTTACCCCTCTCTCTACGCTGACACCTGTTGGTGACCCCTTTAGACTATAAAAAGGAGGCCCATGCGCACGTAGAAGGGGTTCGACTCATTCGAAACTACAACACACCCACGCTCTCGAGCAAGAACAGAATAGAAACACAAGGCAGCAGTAGGAGTTTTATCTCTCCGGAGAGCTCTGAAGCTGGGTAAAATCCCTCGCGTGCTTCACCTCGATCTGCTCTTCGTGCGCCCTCCGCTCCCTTGCCGGACCGAAAGGGGCCCTGCCCCATAGGTGTTCGTTTCCCACGACATCTTTGGCGCGCCAGGTGAAGGGGCGTCGAGGTTGCACGAACCTGATCCGGCGTTTGTACGCGCTACATCAACATCTTCATCGACATGCCACCGAAGAAGAAGGCTTCGGAGGTGGCCGCTCCGTCTACGACTATCCTACCGCCACCGGAGCAAACGGGCGGTGGGGTGGACGCCGGCGGAGGAGCGGGCGCCGACCGGGGGACTCACGTCATCACCAAGTCCAAGGACAAGGCCCCGCAAGCTTCAGCGTCTGTACATCCACCGCACCCCTCCCAAGAGGTGCAGGATCGACATCGCCATGGTGCTCCTAGCACCGTACTCGCGTTGGAACAAGGCCAAGCTGGTGGGTCGCGGGACGCTCAAGGCCAACATACACGTCAACACGCTGGCACGAGCGCGGTACGGTCGCCTGGACGGGATGTTGCTCCTTCTAACACTGTTAGAAGTTTGAGCATATCCCGCACCTCGCGTCGCTCGCCACCGCCACCCAAGACTCCAGAGGAAGCGCTGGCCCGAGCCCAGCTGCTTCTAGATTACCCTCCAGCGCCAGACAAGATCGACGGCTGGAGGGCCACCATTCAGAGCCTCATCGGCTTCGCCAACGGCGACAAGCCCGGGCAACCGAGCACATCGAAGCCTCGGCAAAACGCCCAGGCGCAAGCCGACGCCAACAAGACCGCTGGGAGTGCCACCACCGTGCACTCCCCGCCCCGAAGGCCAAGATCGCCGACTCGCCGGGCCAACCTTGACACCGACTCCACCGTGTCGTCGGACCCGCGAGCTCGCCGCGATCAACGCCAAGTTCTCCAAGAATGACGACACGAAGATGCTCGCACTCGCATCGAGCGTCGAAGAGAAGTGCGGCGTCAGTCAGACCAGCACGCTGGGCCCGCTGTTGATATGCATGTGCCAGGGGAACCAGGCGACTTGCCGTACGCGGTAGGTTGCCCTGCGTTCACCTGTGAGCTGCGGCAGGTCCAGTGGCCCAGTACCAAGAACTTCAAGCCAGACGTACCCGAGAAATACGATGGCAGGATACATCCGTCGGAGTTCCTCAGCGTCTACACCATCGCGGTGCAGGCTGCTGGGGGACGCGACGAGAAGATCCTCGCCAACTACTTCCCGCTGGTGCTCAAGCCCAACGTCAGATCTTGGCTCATGCACTTGCCAGACAACTCCATCTCTTCGTGGGCGGACCTGTGCCATCAGTTTGTCAGCGCCTTCACAGGCGGCCACAAGCCCCATGGCCAGGAGAGCGACCTTCATCTGCTCGCCCAGAAGGAAGGAGAACCCCTGCGCAAGTACATACAGAGATTCAGCCAGGTGCAGCGCAACATCCCAGACGTCCACCCTGCCGCGGTTATCAGCGCATTCCATCAGAACGTACGTAACCGCAGGATGAGGGAGGAGATGGCGATGTGCAAAATCAGAGATGTCAGCAAGCTATATGCTCTGGACGACAAGTGTGCATGTGCTGAGGAGGGGAGGAAACTCCCCGGAGAGAACGCAGGAGCAGAAGGATCTGACAGTGAGGATGCCGCCCCGGCAAAGAAGAACCGGAGGCGGAATAACAGAAAGAGAAAAGCTAAGGATGTGCTGGTTGTGGAGCAGTCCGGCAACGGAGGTGGCGCCGAGAAGGCCAAAGCTGGTGACTCCGGCGAGGCTGTGGTGGCCGCCGACAAGCAGGACGGCTCCGGCAAGCAGTACTGCAAGATCCACCGCACCAAGGGCCACGACCTCCAAGCCTGCAAGAAGGTTGAGCAGCTTGTTGAGCTACAGAAAGCTGAATACGAGCGCCGCGACAAGGAGAAGGCCCAGGAAGGTGGCGGAGGATCCGGCAAGAAGCTTCCCTCCCGGGGAGGGCGTCGCGGCAAGGCCAAGCAGCGGCAAGGAGATAGGCCTCCTCGCGGCCGCGACAAGGACGAAGATGAGGACGAAGATGAAGAGATGGATGAGGATGAGGCCGACGAGCAGGAGTTTCAGAAGGCAACAGAGGTTTTGTGCGTCGATGGTGGTGCTTCTCTGCATACCTCGCACCGCCAACTCAAACAGTGGGTGCGGGAAGTGAACGCAGCAGAACCGTCCGTTGAGTCGCGCAAGCCCCTGAAGTGGTCCAGCACGCCCATCGTCTTTGACGTTGAGGATCACCCTGATCGCTTTACTGCGGTCGGGTGCTTGCTGATGTTGGTTTCACCAACTATCCGCAACCTCAAGGTCACAAAGATGCTGGTCGACGGCGGGGCCGGCCTGAATCTGATCTCTTCCGCGGTGCTCAAGAAGCTCCAGATCCCCGACAGCGAGCTCGAAGAGACTGGTACCTTTCAAGGAATTAACCCGGGAAGGAGCAAGCCGAAGGGGAAGATTACACTGCCAGTGACATTTCGCAGCGAGCTGAACTTCAGGACAGAGAGAGTCACATTTGACGTTGCTGATTTCCCATTGCCCTACAATGGGATACTTGGCCGTCCAGCGCTCGCCAAGTTCATCGCAGCCTCTCATTATGCTTACAACGTGCTCAAGATGCCCGGCCCGATAAGTGTCATTTCTATCCATGGCGACAAGAAGGATGCCCTTATCTGAACCGACAAGATCTACCGGGAAGCAGCAGCCGCAGCAGAACGCAAACCACTTGCCGCTGAAGCTCCCGGGGGGAAGAAGAAGACCAAGTCCGGCAAGAGTAGCTCTGATGCTCACTCCGGCAAGCGCACCTCTTCCGAGTGCTGCGTTACCGTCGAGGACGCACCATCGAGCTCCACCGGCAAGTGCAAGAAGGCAAAGACAGCTTCACCAAAGACCAAGAAAGTGGCCGCCAAGGAGGACGACACTGGTGGTACCTTCACCATTAGTGCCACGCTTGACCCTAAATAGGAAAGCGCGCTCGTTGCTTTCCTGCGGGCGAATGTCGATGTGTTTGCATGGAAACCATCTGACATCCCCGGTGTTCCCAGGAAAGTGATTGAGCACCACCTTGCCGTCTGTCCTCACGCGCGGCCCGTCAAGCAGAGAGTTAGGAAGCAAGCAGTGGAGCGACAAGAATTCATTGCTGAAGAGATCAAGAAATTGGAAGCAGCAGGCCTGGTCCGAGGAGTACTCCATCCAACGTGGTTAGCCAATCCAGTAGTCGTGCGCAAAGCAAACGGGAAGTGGAGGCTTTGTATTGACTTCACTGATGTTAATAAAGCTTGTCCCGAGGATCCATTTCCCTTGCCGCGCATTGACCAGATTGTCGACTCCACGGCAGGATGTGATCTGCTTTCATTTCTTGATGCATACTCAGGATATCATCAGATCTTCATGGCAGAAGAGGATGAAGAGAAAACCGCATTCATTACTCCATGTGGCACGTACTGTTTTGTACGGATGCCTTTCGGACTAAAGAATGCTGGTTCGACATTTGCAAGAGTAGTCAGTCATGCTTTTGAGCCACAGCTGCACAGAAATGTAGAATCTTACATGGATGACATAGCGGTCAAGAGCAAGGACAAAGAAACTATGATCCAAGATTTGAACGAGAGTTTTGCAAATCTGCGCAAGATCAATCTCAAGTTGAACCCCGAGAAGTGCGTATTTGGAGTTCCTTCCGGCAAGCTTCTCGGGTTCTTTGTGTCCTAGAGGGGGATTGAAGCCAATCCCGACAAGATCAAGGCCATTGAGCAGATCGAAGCACCAAAGCGCGTCAAGGATGTGCGAAGGCTTGCCGGCTGTGTTGCTGCTCTCAGTAGGTTCATCTCCAAGTCTGCTGAACGCGCCCTGCCATTTTTCAAAATTTTGAAAAAGGCAGGTCCAATGAAATGGACTCCAGAAGCGGAGGCTGCGTTGCAGGACTTGAAGAAATACCTGTCCTCCACTCCAATACTTGTCGCACCTAAGCCACAAGAGAAGTTGCTGCTGTATCTAGCGGCAACCAATCAAGTGGTTAGTGCTGTGTTAGTGGTGGAGAGGGAGGCGGATGATGAGCGAGCGCCCACGGCAAGCGAATCCAGTGACAAGCACGGGGCTTCCCCGACAAGCTCTGGTCCCGACAAGGATAGATCTGTGCAGCCGCAGGAAGAAAAACAAAAGAAGATGGTGCAGCGCCCAGTGTATTTTGTCAGTTCCCTTCTGCAGGGGGCTAGATCAAGGTACTCTGGAGTGCAGAAGTTGCTTTTCGGCCTTCTCATGGCCTCGAGGAAGCTGCGCCATTACTTTCAAGCACATGAGATTACAGTCGTCACTCGCTTTCCGTTGAAGAGGATATTGCAGAATCCAGAAGCAACAGGCAGGATCGTCGAGTGGGCACTGGAATTGTCAAGCTTTGGCCTCAAGTTTGAGAGTACCTCAACTATCCAGAGTCGAGCATTGGCAGAATTTATAGCAGAATGGACGCCAACACCTGATGAAGAAACTCCGGAGACGAGCATCCCCGTCAAGGAAGCGAGCAAAGAATGGATCATGTACTTTAATGGTGCCTTCTCGCTGAAAGGCGCCGGTGCGGGCGTACTACTTGTCGCACCCACCGGAGAGCACCTCAAGTACGTGGTCCAGATGCACTTTCCCAAGGAGCAAGCAACAAACAATACTGCAGAGTATGAAGGCTTGCTTGCCGGACTCAGGATCACCGCGGACCTTGGGATCAAGAAGCTTATTGTCAGGGGTGACTCACAGCTTGTCGTCCGTCAAGTGAACAAAGATTATCAGAGTCCGTTGATGGAAGCCTACATTGATGAAGTGAGGAAGTTGGAAGAACATTTTGACGGCCTGCAGATGGAACACGTTCCAAGAGCTCAGAACGACGTCGCAGACGGCCTGTCAAAGTGCGCCGCACTTAAGTTACCTGTGGAACCAGGAATTTTTGTACTCAAGCTGACTCAACCATCGGTAACACCATCAACTGGACAGAGCAAGAAGAGGAAGTTAGTTACCGGCGACTACTTTCTGGCAGAGCTCCCCGGAGCCGCCGTCAAGAAGGTCCCCAAGATCAACACAAAGAGTGCTGAGGGGCAGTCTGCTCCGACAAGCCCTAAGGTTTGTTTCGTTGAAGCAGACGCTCCCGACAAGCTGTGTCCCGACACGCTTGACGGGGAACATCACGCTCCAGCTGAATCACAGATTCTTGCCGTAGAAGCAGATGTTCCCGCAACAGCATTTGCGCCTTTAGTCCTTGTCGTTGAGCCACAAGCTCCGGCATGGGCACAGCACATCGTCCATTTCCTTCAAACAGGAGAACTTCCCGAAGAGCAAGAAGAAGCGGAGAGAGTAGCCCGGCAATCAAGTACGTACCAGTTTGTCGATGACATACTGTACAGAAGAAGATTCAACGGAGTGAAATTTAAGTGCATTTCCTGGGAAGATGGACAGGAGCTGTTGGCGGAGATACATGGAGGCATATGTGGTCACCACATTGGCGCAAGAGCACTTGCCGGCAAAGCCTTCCGGCAAGTTTTGTTCTGGCCGACAGCCCTCCAGGATGCAACTGCACAAGTAACCAAGTGTGAAGCGTGCCAGTTCCACTCCAAGCAGATACATCAACCAGCTCAAGCTCTCCAAACAATCCCTTTATCCTGGCCATTTTCGGTCTGGGGGCTCGACATCCTCGGCCCCTTTCCCCGAGCTGTCGGGGGCTTTGAGTACTTGTACGTTGCAATCGACAAGTTCACTAAGTGGCCTGAAGTGGAAGCAGTGAGGAAGGTGACAGCACAGTCAGCAGTCAAGTTCTTCAGGTCAATTGTTAGCCGTTTCGGAGTCCCTAACAGGATCATCACCGACAATGGCACACAATTCACAAGCCGCACCTTCATGCAGTACGTCCAAGATCTTGGCGCTAAGATCTGCTTCGCTTCTGTTGCTCACCCGAGAAGCAACGGTCAAGCGGAGAGGGCAAACGCTGAAGTGCTGCGCGGGCTCAAGACCAGAACTTTCGACAGGCTGCGCAAGTGCGCAAGAAATTGGATCGAGGAGCTGCCGGTGGTTCTTTGGTTGATCAGGACGACGCCAAATCGAGCCACTGGCTAGAAACCTTTTTCTCTAGTCTACGGAGCAGAGACAGTTCTCCCCACAGAACTCGTATACGGATCGCCTCGGGTGCTCGCTTATGATGAGCTTGAGCAAGAGCAGCTGCGGCAAGATGACGCGCTGCTCCTCGAGGAAGATCGTCTTCAGGCTGCTGTACGAGCTGCTCGCTACCAGCAAGATTTGCGTCGCTACCATAGCCGCAAAGTTAATGCCAGAAGCTTCGAGGAAGGCGACCTTGTTCTTCGGCGCGTTCAATCCGCTAAGAATTCCAACAAGTTGATGCCGAAGTGGGAAGGCCCTTATCGGGTGAAACGAGTCACTAGGCCTGGCGCTGTCCACCTTGAGACCGAAGATGGCTTTCCGGTGAGCAACTCCTGGAACATAGAGCATCTTCATAAGTTTTACCCAGAAGGCGCGGTTGCCGGAACCTGTTCCGGCAACCTCCTTTTGTACAAGCCTTGCCGCTGTTGCATGTAACCCTTTGTACAAAGCCGGGCGCAGATCCCGTGCATAAACAAAGTTCATATGCTTCGCACATCTTGTCAAATTTCATGCCTTTTTCTTTTTTGCATGTATTGTCTGACACTTTGTGCAGCAATCACCCCCGGTAAGCAGTAACGAGCCTTAAGGCCCCATATCATTATTTTCTCTTCTTTCTTTTTTCCCAAAAAAGAAGGTTCCTTCGCCCACAAGTTCACGGGGGGGGGGGGGGGGGGAGGAGAGGATAAAGGTGTGGACCAGGCGTCGTTCAAAGGAGTCTAGCCTTGCCGGGACACAGACGACAGAAAAGCTAAGTTGCCAAAGTTTGAGCATGATCAGTTTTTAAATTTTAAGTTATCTTCCTCGAACGACCGTACTTTGTATGGAAAACCTGTGCGTGGAGGAACCTCCTCGTAGCTAGTTTCGCCCTTACTTTGTTTCGAGTCTGCTCAACAACTTAAGTGTGCTACAACTAGTTGCGGCAAGGTTTCTTGCCGGAGCCGGCACCGCCAGCAGGCTGCTGATGTTCCGCACTCAGCACTTGCGGCAAGCGTGCCCCCGCCGGCAAGTTCCCTAAAAGCATAGGGTAAAAACATACAAAGAAAGGAATCAAGTAAAGGAGATAGCATAGCAAGCATTGCCCAGAATAAAGTTATATTACAAAAGTAACTTGTTGCGGCACTAACTAAATTGTTCTCATGACTTAAATAAACAGCGACAAGGAAGGGAGAAGAAGGGTGGCCTAATCCACGTGCTCTCCGTCAACCCTCCTGACCTCATTCACCTTGTCCACGATGGGTGCGACAATGGCTTTGAGTTCTTCAAGATCAGCACCCGCCGGCAGCTTCTTGAGGACACGGGTGAGGTCGAGGCCCGGATTGCGGAAGAGTATCTTCACCAACATCTTCTCCACGACCTTGGCGCAGATTGCGCGCGACTCGTCCGCCAGCTTCTTTGGGATCCTTTCTCGGAGTTGCTGGAGGGCCGTCACCACACCCTTGAAGAAAAGAGTAAGCTTGGCGCTGGGCTGGAGGTTTTCGTCAGTGGAGTACCCGAAGCCCGCCAAGTCCAGCTCCGCCAGCTCCTCGTCAATGGCTGCAGCGATGTTGACGAGGCCCTCCGTCCAGAGCTCCACCGTAGCCTTGAAGGTGTTCTGATTCTCGGCGGCCCTCGTCAGCAGCTCCTCGTTGCCCTTGATCTCTTTCTTCAAGTCATCCTCGCGCTTCTTGGCGCCATCCAGCATCTCTGTCAGTGTGGCCAGCTTCAGCTCCAGATCAGCGCTCGAGTTCTTGGCGACGTTCAGTTCCTTGATCTTGTCGGCAAGTTGAACTTGCAGATCGCCATGGGCAAGGGCATCCTTCTCACGTTCACGCTGGAGTGCGGCAAGCTCCTCATCCTTCCTTTTCATGTCAGCTTCCAGCTGCGCCACCTTCATTTCCAATTCCTTCTTGGCGGCCTCGGCAGCTGCGGCAGCATCCTTTGCTTCCTTGAGCGCCCCGCCAAGTGATTGCTCCCGTGCGTCGAGCTCCTCCTCGTGGCTGTCCAAATTAACCTTCTTCTGCGTCAGCTCACCTTCCCACCTGGACAGCTCCTCGACAGCGAGCCTCTGCTGCTCCTCGGCTTCAGCCTTTTCAAGGATGAACGCCTTCTTCGCCTCCACAAGCTGCGCCCTCTCCTCTGCGATGGATTGGAGGGCCTCCTGGTTACAGCTCTTGAGCTCCTCTGCATGCTTCTCTATGTCAACTCCCGCCCGCGCGACAAGCGCTTCCCGGGACTCAAGCTTCGCTTGCCGGGCGCGGTAGAGTGACACCAACTTCCGGAGCAACTTCTCCTCCTCGGACTCCCCGCTGCTGCTGCTTGGCGCGTCAACCACTGCCAGCCCAGCAGAGGCGAGTACTTCCCCGTCAAACTCCTCTCCTTCGACCGGCGCCCTGGAGCTCGACGCCCAGGGAAGCTTGATGTAGACACCCTCGCCGGCCTTCAAGTAGGCGCCTGGCTCGGGCTCCTCGGAGCCCGGCGCTGCATCAGCAGTGGAGGGGTCGACAGTCGGTGTAGCGCCTTGCGCTCCTGCACCCTCAGGGTCGCCAGTACGATTGCCGGACCCCTCGCCAGCTCCTGCGCCAGCAGCCTTGGCGGCTTCTTCGTCGGCGGGTTCATCAGCGCCGGCCTCTCCCTCGTCAGCCGGCATCTTTAGTGTTGCAGCGTGCGTCTTCCTCACCGGTGGCCTCAGTCTCCATCGGGTCTGTGAGAGGGGGATCTGAGGACAGGAAGAGGAAGGAAAAGTCAAGCAAAGATCCAAAAAAAAGATCAGAAGGAAAACCCAAGGGAAAATTTCCGACAAGGAGGGTTACCTGTGCTAGGCTCCGTGACCATGGGCTCCACCACCGGAGGATCGCTGGTCCCGTCCCTCGCCGGGGAACTGCCCCTGGCCGGGGACCGCTCCCTTGCCGGAGAGCGCTCCCTTGTCGGAGAATCGCCCCTTGGCGGCATAGTCGAAGCAGACAGCACCTCTGGAGCGGCTTCTGGTTGCTCCTGATGGACCTGCTCTGCTCCTACACAAGTAAATCAACAATCAAGATGTCAGCAAAAGAAAAAGCACCCATGCGCACCCCACAACAGGAAGTGAACCAAACACTTACGCTGGGGGCTGTGCTGGGGGCTGCTTCGTGGAGATGGTGCCGGGTCCGTCAGGGTAGTCTCGGACGTGTCCTCTGCCATCGCAGCAGGGTCGTCCTGAATGACAACCACGGGGACCTTGGCCCTCTTCGCCGCTCTCTCGGCCAGAGTCCTAAAATGGAACAAGGATTCAGAGGGAGGCGGATCAGATGCAAGATAGGAAACAACAAAAATCGAAGAAATACAAGTACAGCAAGGAGAAAGCCTTACTCCTCCTCCTCTTCTTCCTCCTCGTCGGAGCTCAGCGCAGAGAGGTCGAAGTCTGGTATCCTTTCTGCGCGGTGAGGCGGAGGAGTGGGCTCCCTTCGACGTTTACCGGGAGCTGCGGCAGGATCAGGCGTGGCGGCCCGGGAAGATCCCGCCTCAGTTGCCGGCACGGCGTGAGGTGCTCCCGCGGCAACGGTACTTGCCGCGATGGAGCATGTCCCACGGCGCTGCGACTGTTGGCCTGCCTGCCGCCCTGCTATATCTCCAGTTCGACGAAGGCGCCTTCTTGGTTGAAATTGGGGCTGCGCTGGGGGCTCCGCCCGCGGCAAGCTGCTCGAAGACGGCTGGCCGCTCGCGCCCTCGGCGGGCTCGCTCGCTTCGGCTTCTTGCTCCCCCTCGCCAACGACCCCTCCGGCAAGGTCCTCCCGGTCGGCAAGGCTTGCCACTTCGGTCACCTCTGCTTCCTCCAACGTGAAGCCAAACTCGCCCGCTGCGGCGGCTGCCGCCGCCTCTTCGGCCCTGGTGGCGACGTATCGCATCTCGTCGTCAGTGGTGTCGCGGGTGAGGAGCCTTTGCTCGTCGACGCGGACTGCTACCTCCACCAAGCCATCGAAGAATTGCCGCACGACATCGTCGGTGGGCTCCATCCAAGTTGGGTTTATCCCGTGCGAGTCGCACTCCGGCATCATTGCACAGATGCGATCACGCTGGGAGTTGTTGCACAGTGGGATGACGCCCTACGGCAGCCTGAACCACTCTGGATGGTTGGCGTCATGCTTGAACAGCTCCTTGAGCATCCCGTCAAGCTCCAGAACTGTGAAATTGAAGTTGAGGCCTGGATGCAGCCTCATGCTATCCGCCGGGCCGCCAAACAGCCAGGTGGGCCTCCCCCTCTTCTGCAGCGGGGCGATGCGACGGCGAAGGAAATCCGCGCCCACGGCCCCTGCTGTGAGCCCGGCAAGCCTGAGCCGCAGGATTCGGGTGGTGGCGATCTTCAGCTTGGCGTCGTCCGGCGACAGAGCGCTCCAGTCACCGTCGCGCACTACCCGGGTCTGGCGCAGGTTGGTGAATGGCTGCGGATTGGCGTCAACAATCCAGCACCACTCCGCCCTCCACTCATCCCACTTGCTGCGGAGCTCGCCCTCCAGATACACCTCCTTCATGCCGATTCGTGAGATCCAGGCAATTCCGCCAGCCAATGGCTCTCCTTTCTCGGCTCGGGGGGTGAAATAGTGGCGAAAAGGAGCAACATTTGGGTGGATGCCAACGAAGTTCTCGCAGAGGTGTGCGAAAACCGCCATTGTCAGAACGGCGTTGGGGGTGAAATCAAGAAGATGAAACCCGTAGGTATTCATGATGTCGCAGAAGAAATCAGAAAAAGGTGGGCAGAGCCCACAATAGAAGAACACCGGAAAGAAATAGTACCCTTTTGGGCACCGCTTCGAAGTAGAAGCTTCGGCGGAGAGCACCGGCGTGCGCGGATGCGCCCGCGTCTCCGTCGACCAGAAGAGGTAAAACTCCTCCCGCAGCGCCTTCGGGGTGAGCTCGGGGGGGAAAAGCACTCGCTCCTTGCGCAGCACCTCAAGCCACAACGCCTCGGCCGACTTCGTGCTCTTGCCAGTCTTCGGAGCCATGGCGGAAGCGGCGGGGGAGCGCGGAGGCGTTGGGAGCGACGGCGGCGACGGGCGGCGGAGCGCTGCTCTCTTTCGGCTTGGGAAGCGGAGGGGAGCGGCGGAGCTTTCGGAGGAAGATACTGCAAGTGGCGAAGGTGGGGGAACGGACCTATTTCCTCTGCTTATAAACAGGGGAGGCGAACGTTACGCCTTTCCTGATTAAAGAATTGCCCACGATCTCTCCCACAATGCCGCGTTTGACGCGTGCCGTTACGGGAAGGCGCGGTGGATACGGAGTCAGATTTAGTGTGGACCCAGGCCGCGTGTGCTCGTGCCCTGTTTTGGGCCTGGCCCAACAGCGCTCGGCATCGTGTATGGCCCAGGCCCGGGGGCTCCTGTCGGTGTACTAAAGTAGGGGTACCTTAGTATCCCGAACTTGTGCACGGGCAGTCGCAGCGTCCCGCGGCAAGGCTTGCCGGGCGTCCGCCAAGATCCTTCGCTATTCCTATTACTGCCATTCAAGAACAAAGTGTTTAATTGAGAAGACAGAGTCCCGGCAAGAGGAATTTGCCGGGAAGGACAAGACCCCGGCAAGAGGAGCTTGCCGGGAAGGCCAACCAAGGCATTTTAAGAGACTTGTCGCGACGCACCGCGTGTCCCGGCAAGGCCCGACGAGCGACAAGCTTGCGGGTGCGACAAGATGGCGACCGCGGCAAGGCGCTTGCCGTGGCGAAGCCACCACTCTGCGCCCACGCTCCAGCACATCCGACGACGTGTCGCCGCAGGATCGCTCCTGGTGCACGTTGCGGGTAGCTGTGCAGCCAAACGGTGCGAGGTGGCAAGTGAAGATGACTAGAAGGCCATCGTGGCGATCGGTGGCGCCCCTAACGGTCGTTTCTTGCACTGTTTAGGCGACCGGACGGGCATTAAATGCCCTTGTCCCCTGCCGTCAGAGTTAGGTAGGGGCCACTATTGATAGCGGTTGTACAAACCCCTGTTTTTACTTTTTTACCCCTCTCTCTACGCTGCCACCTGTCGGTGACCCCTTTAGACTATAAAAAGGAGGCCCATGCGCACGTAGAAGGGGTTCGACTCATTCGAAACTACAACACACCCATGCTCTCGAGCAAGAACAGAATAGAAACACAAGGCAGCAGTAGGAGTTTTATCTCTCCGGAAAGCTCCGAAGCTGGGAAAAATCCCTCGCGTGCTTCGCCTTGATCTGCTCTTCGTGCGCCCTCCGCTCCCTTGCCGGACCGAAAGGGGCCCTGCCCCATAGGTGTTCGTTTCCCACGACACGCTTGTGCACCTACCTATGAGAGAACCCTACCGTCTTGAATCCCAACTATGCTATATATGCGATTACCAAGATGATATAACTATGCAAATGGCTCAACTCTATTGCTTACAAGCTCTTTGTTACTCCACTTTTGCTTAAAGCTTTTCTTCTTTTTTTTTCTATGCTTGATGCTCGAGCCGAGTATGATATGAGACAAGTATAAATGATATGCACGGGGGAGACTTATGGCACAAAGATGATAACACGATCACTACGGTGCACAATAGCGTGGCCTGGCAATTCTCCACTTGCTAGTCTTGATGTGTAAGCAACGCAAAGTGGCTCGGGCTATCAATGCAAAAGCAAGGTAAGAAGTAAGTGTTGTCGAGGTTACCGTCCTTTCTTACGGTTAGCGGTGAAGATGACTCCGAGTCGATGATGGTGATGACGATATCACACGCTCCTAAGTAGCCGAAACACCTTAGGAAACGGACATGGCAACACAAAATGGGTCCAATGCGGAAGGTGGGTGTTTTTGTGATGATTTTTTGGATGGGGTCTAATGGTGGTGGTAGTGGGATGAGTGGATGGGGGATGTCAAGAGCTTCCAAACGAGCTAAAGAACACGAAAAACGGACTTGGGAGGTGGAAGTTATGGCCAAATTGGTGGAGGTGTTGGGCTGATTTGGGGGGGGGGGGGGGGAGGTGCGGGCACCCGGGGTGGGAGGTGCGGGTGCCCGGGGTCGGCTGGGCGAAATGGCCTGGGGGTGCGAGTGCCCGGTGGTTCGAGGTGCGGGCACCGGGGGGTCTTCGGTTTGGGTGGAAATTTTGGGGGAAAAGCAAAATTCCATGGATTTCGTGGTGGGAAGGGTGGGGATTGTTGGGGAGGGGCTAGATCCACTTGCCAAACATCAAATCCATGGACCAAAACAACCAAATCTCACAAGATCCAACAAATTGCAAGAAAAAAATTTGGGCCTATTTTTGTGGGGATTTTCGAATTTGGACGAAAAACAACAAAATCAAGCTAGCAAATGGGGGGATGGGACTGCAAGATGTGAATAAACCTTGCTCATGATACCAAGATGTTGTAGGGTGTAACCCTAGAGGGGATCTTTTCACACTTGGAGGGGGAAAAGAGGAAGAACACTCAGGAACACAAGACACAAATCACTCAAACAAACCCAAATATCACATCCACTAGAGTAGCATACATGAGATCCACAAGATTACAAGATCAACTCAAGGAAAATAGCACTAGGGTAAGGTTCTTTCCACTAGGTGAGGTCTTGCATCCAAAGAGGATCTTCTCCAAGAGGAGGGCTTGATCTCCAAGAGGAGCTTCTCCAAGAGGAGGTCTAGATCTCCTAGAGGAGGAAGATGAGCAAAGCCCTCCTTTGTGCTCTAAATACTTTGCTAACCCTACAAATGAGCTAGGAGATGCCCTTATATAGTTTAGGGACGAAATGAGAGAGGAGGGGGGATACAAGGGCAAAGCCCCGAGGAGGCACGCAGGCTCTCGGTGTTGTCCGGGCACCCGGACCGGCCACGGGCCAACATCAGGTTCGGCCGGGCACCCGGTGGCGAGGGGTCCGGGCACCCGGCCCGTACAGGGGCTCGACTGGAGGGGGCCCTGGCACCCGGGGTCCCAAGCCTGAGCACCCTGGGTGGCGCCAGGCGGGCGGCTGGGAGGGGCGGGCACCCGGGGGTCCCAGGCTCGGGCACCCGATGGGGCGGCCAGCGGCTGGGAGAGGAGGGCCCGGGCACCTGGGGGCCAAGGGGCCGGGCACCCGGGGTAGGCTGGGGCAGTTCGCAGGTGGAGAGGCCGAGCACCAGGGGTGTCCAGGCAGTTTCTCTTCCATGCTTTCTTCTTTGCTCTTCTTGTCCTCTCCTTCCTCCTCTTGCTCCATGGGTGCTCGAACCTTCACCGTCTCCTTCTCACGATCATCTCCTTGGTATCCTAGAATGCATAACATGTCTTTATGAGGTAGAACCCAATTCTCATGTGAATCCGAACGAAACTCGAAGAGGAGAGAGTCAACCTCGTTCTCGATGGCGCGTACACGTGATCTTGTCATTGGTCCACTCGGTGATTGCGGTGGTGATGGAGTGTCGGTGCGGGTAGACGAGGGATGCTCTGCATCACTTGGCCAACTGCAGTCTGTCTCGGATCTCCTTGACTTGCTTCTCAGCTTCCATCATTAGATTAGTTCCGAAGATACGGCTATCTCCGGTTTGAGACCAGTTCAGTGGAGTATGGCACTTACGGCCATACAGAGCTTCATAGGGTGACATTTTCAAACTGGTCTGGAAACTGTTGGAGGAAAAGTAGGCGTACGGCAGAGAGTCTTCCCACTTAGGTCCTTGGGCCAATGCACATGCTCGGAGCATATCCTCGAGTATTTGATTTACTCGCTCGGTCTGTCCGTCTGTCTGTGGATGATAAGATGTGCTGTATTTCAGGGCAGTCCCCAAGGCTTGATGTACATGGGACCAGAAGCCTGATGTGAAGAGAGATCCTTTGTCGGAGGTGATGGTCTTTGGCACTCCATGCAAACTGACGATCTTGGACACATATAATTGTGCAAGTTGATCAGCACGGTAAGTGGTCCGGATGGGTAGAAACAGAGCTACGTTTAGTTAAGGTGTCCACTATGACCCATATTGTGTCATTCCATCGGTGTGTCTTTGGTAAGCCGGTGACAAAGTCCATGCAAACATCGTCCCATTTCCATTGTGATACGGGTAAGGGTTGAAGGAGTCTGGTGGACTTTTAATGTTCTGCCTTTACCTTGTTGCATGTATCACAACAAGCTACGAAGTAAGAGATGTCTTTCTTCATTTCACCCCACCAGAATACCTGACGAAGATCTTCCTACATTTTGGTGCCACCTGGGTGAATTGAGTACGTAGACTCGTGTGCCTCTGAGCATCTCTTCTTTTCCGAACTTTCTTCGTTGGGTACACAAATCCTTCCTCAAAACCTTAGCGTCCCGTGTTGATCCTTAGAGAAATCCTTTGTCTGCTTGGCATATAATTGCAGTGAGTCGTCATTTGCTTGAGCGCTGCGAATTTCTTCCTCAAGAGTATGAGCCATTTCCAGTATGCTAGCCATATTGGCATACACTATTACCAAATTGAGATGAGCCATTTCTTTACAGAGTTCGGGAGGCAAAGAGTCCACCAAAGTATTCAATTTGGCGGGCTTGCGGCTGAGGGCATCAGCCACCATATTAGCTTGACCCGGGGGATAATTTATCCCGAGGTCATAATCCTTAACCAACTCAACCCATTTTCACTGACAGAGGTTTAAATTTGGTTGAGTGAATATATAATTGAGACTCTTGTGGTCTATAAATATTTGACACCACTTTCCAATCAGATAGTGTCTTCAAATCTTCAAGGCATGCACCACCATGGCAATTCCAAGTCATGAGTTGGATAATTTCCTTCGTGAGTCCGTAATTGGCGATATGCATAGGCCATAACCTTCCTATCTTGCATGAGTACGCATCCAAGTTCTGTCCTAGATGCATCACAGTAGACATCAAAACTGCGGTAGATGTCGGGAAGAGTCAATATTGGTGCGGATGTCAATCTGGTTTTTAACTCGTTCAAGCTCCTTTCGCAGTCCTCAGTCCATTCAAACTTCTTATCCTTCTTTAGGAGCTCTGTCATTGGCTCGGTAATCTTAGAGAATCCTTCGATAAAGCGGCGATAATACCCGGCTAATCCAAGGAAACTCCGGATTTCTGAGACTGTCGTGGGTGCGGCCGAATCAAGCACATCTTTCACTTTACTTGGATCCACGGATATTCCTTCAGCTGAGACAATATGCCCTAAGAATCCCACTTGGTAGAGCCACATTTGCTGAACTTTGCATAAAGTTGATGGTCATGGAGCCTTTGCAAAACTGCTCGAAGGTGGTCCTTGTGCTCTTCTTTGCTTTTTGAGTAAATGAGGATGCCATCGATGAACACCACTACAAACTTGTCCAAGAAATCCATAAACACCTTATTCCTCATATGCATGAAAAAGGCTAGGGTGTTGGTGAGACCGAATGACATAACAGTATATTCATAAAGACCGTACCGAATGGTGAAAGCGATCTTGGGAATATCTTCCTTCCTGATTTTGAGTTGATGATATCCGGTCCTTAAATCAATTTTGGAGAATACTTTGGCCCCACTGAGTTGATCAAACAAATCAACAATTCTTGGTAGTGGATACCTGTTCTTGATGGTGACGTCATTCAATTGTCGGTAGTCTACACACATCCAAAGACTGCCGTCCTTTTTATCCACGAATATAGCGGGTGTTCCCCAAGGTGAAGATCTTGGACGGATGTATCCTTTCTACACCATCTCATCGAGCTGTTTCTTTAACTCCACCAATTTTGATGAGGGCATCCGATAATATTTCTTATATATCGGTGCAGTCCCGGGCAACAAGTCAATTCAAACTGCAGTTCTCTGTCCGGTGGCATTCCTGGCAATTCCTCAGGAAATACATCTGGATACTCATTGAGCACAGGAAATGATTCCACTTCTTCGGCCACGGCTTAGAAAACCATATCCTTCTTTGGTATACTTCTACGGGCATAAAAACTTGTGATGCGACCTTCCTGATTTACCATGGTGACTTCTCTGGTCGCACAGTTGATGCATACTTGGTATTGGGTCAACCAATTCATTCCTAGAATAATGTCCAATTTATCATATTCAGTGACTATCAAGGCTGTTGGAAACATGACTCCCTTTATCTTAATTTCCAAATTTCGGCAGACCAGATTACTTCGGAGCACCGATCCCGCGGATTGTACCATCATACTTTTTCTCATAATCGAGCAAGGAAACTTGTTTTGGGCAACAAAACTCCGCGAAATAAAAGGGTGGGAAGCCCCCGAATCAAATAAAATTACTGCAGGTATGCTATTAACAGGGAACATACCAAGGACGACTTCCGGGTCTTCTTGGGCTTCGTCAGCGGAGATCTGATGGATTTGGCCTTGGATGGCCCTCGGGTCGGAATATGACTCCAGGTGGTTGACTTGTGGATGGTAGGAAGCTATTGGTTTGCCGTTCTTGGGACATTGTCTACCGTAATGTCCAGTTTGTCCACAGCTGAACCAGGAATTGTTGTGCTGGCAATCTTCATGTACCGGACTGGTTACAACATTCTTGACTTGAGTAGTGGTCTTGTTGACATTTTGCTGCCAGTTGGGTTTGTGCTCAACCTGACTCTGTTGCCATGTACGAGCCTTCTGCACTGGTTGCATATCCTTCTTAGGCTCGAATTTGCACTTGTGATCATTATTTGCGGGCCTGCTGTCGTGCATGAGCTTGTGTTCCCTTTTTCCGATGAGGGCCTTATTCACCAGAGTTTGGTAGTCCAGGAAATCAAACATGCTGAGAGTGCATCTGAGGTGCTGGTTCAGTCCGCCAAGGAATCTGTCGACCTTCCTTTCCTCGGTGTCCACATCATAGAGAGAATAACGAGCTAAATGGTTGAATTTATTCAGGTACTCACTTACTGACATGCTTCCTTGAATAAGGGCGAGAAATTCGCGCCGCTTGATCTTTATAATTCTGTGGGTATATGATACTTGTGGAAATGATCCTTGAATTTGGTACATGTAATTTCCACGTCCGTGAGCCACATAGCTTTAGCATTATCCCACCATATAGCGGCTGCTCCTTCAAGCTATTGTGTTGTGAACATAACCTTGTCTCCTTCTTTAGTGCGAGCAATTTCCAGCTTCCTCTCAATGGTCCTCAACCAATCATCGGCTTCCAATGGATCAATCGCTTGACTGAAACTTGGGGGCTTGGTCCTTTGAAAATCTGACAACTTGGAGTAGTGATCATTCCGATTTCCATTTTGTCCAACCGTACCTTGCACACTTTTCAACATCTCCATCAGATTGTTGTTTCTCCGTTCTTCAAACATTCGCATAATCTGCTTAGTGGAGGGCGGATGTGGCGGTGGAGGTGGTGGTGGCTGGTATGGCTCGGGGGGAATGTCCTGCTTGCCGTGCGGAGCGACGAACAGGGACATCCTCACAAGCTTGGCTGCTGCTACCTCCCCGCGTCATCCTATTATTTATTTTCCCAATACAAGGCAACCGTGATGAGAAATATCCAAGAATGGGAGGAAAAAGCCAGCGACAAACCCAGAAAAACACAGCGAGAAGAAACCAAGGTGAATAAAAATGGTTCCAACATAATTATACATAGACTCAGCATAAAAGATAACATCATAACGGGTTCGCTACGCTCATACACGAAATGAAACATCATTACTCGTACAGCTACACGCATACATCATACTCATGATAACGATAATACTCTAGCGATCTAGTGCTCGGTCGGTGCTGGTGCCGGCTCCTATTCTGAGCGGCGGCAAGGGCTATCCAGGCTCGGGTTAGCTCTCGGGCTAACTCATAGATCAAGAGATAAGTGGCAGTGATATAGCGAGAAAGGTGGCTAGAAGGACGATCACACGACGGATCAATAAGAGGGAAGCGAATACGCCCATTCTTGTGCAGAGATGGGTAGTAGTAAAAACCTGGGTGGGTGTGCAAGCGAACCTCATTATAGCACAAGTCTACAAGAGCTTCGATAGCAGCAAACTGGACCGCCCGAGATGGCGTAGAAGCGAAACCACCCTTCGAGGGATGAGTGTAAGCACCAGATGGGGAACTCTGGCATAGAGTGACCTTAGCATAATACTCATATAGTGAACCGGCCAGCTGCTCTTGATACACCTGATACACTGGATCAACACCCTATGGATAGAGTCGTCGCCACACGTTCTGAAGCAGGTGCGACGATGTGTACGGAGCTGGCTCAGGATGGTACAAGATCCGAAGTGGTGCCATCTACATTCACAATCACCAGATGATTAGTAATAACAACAGGTAAACATGCATGCAATGCAGCAATCAACTTCTATGACTACCGGCACTCGGACGCAACTATCTACCGTTCCGCTAACGCACTAATGGTCTAGCGTGTCCTACAATCAGAGCGGCTCTGATACCAAGTGCTATGGCACCCCGGCTCCGAGAAACTGGTTTACCTTGCATTGCCAGCCCAGAGATCAAGTCTTCTGGCAATACACAATCACATGGTACATAAACAACCGCTTTATTGATACTAGCGGAAACATAAGTATGATATTACATCGAGTTAAGAGGCCAAGTGGCACACACGATGTAGCTTAAGAGTATGTACATTATTTAATGGACATGAAGGGGCCTCAAGCATATAAAGTACGCGGTAGGGGAATAACGACGAAGTGGAACTCCATAGCACAGCGACACCGACGTGGACACGATCTAAATGCAGGAAGCTCTCCGATCCGATATCTCTTGCCTGAAAGCTGGAATGACGCGCCAGGTCAGTACATTGAATGTACTTGCAAGATCACAACAAACATAAGCACAATGACAAACAATATCATGACAATTAATCAGGTTAATGCAATGCAAGTAATACTACTGATGCGATGAAACCAACATGTGCACCAAGTCCCTCGGACTCGCTTACCAGACGGGTTACCATTGTAACCGAACGGTGATCATACCCGGATCACAACTGAAGCCAACCACTTACAATCATCACATGATCCACAAATCATCATAAAACCAGTGCCAACAATAAATACTTAGTGTGCAAGATTAATTATAAGGTTGATCCATGCTGTGACTTGCTACCGAGTTGTGTCCATAACCGAGGACGCGGCTATACATAAATTAAAATAAACTCTGCAGAGGTGGCGCACTTTACCCACACTACACAACTCATGGCCTCGCACTCCCATTCGGGTGGACCAACAGAGTTCCGACGAAACGCTTCCCTTTCCATGACACTCTCCCGGCCACTCTGACCCACTCCCTCTCAGGGCTAAGTCATGGGCGGTCCCATGCCTACCAAAGGCATCTTCGGCCACCGTCGTGGCAAAATGGTCCCAAACGGGGACAAGGTACCATAAAAACAATGGGTGCACAAGGTTAAGTCCACTTACTGGGCCAGGGTACCGCACGCCCATAACCTTCCCTCGTTGGAGGCACCAGTAAGAGGCACGACAAAGGACTGAATCAAGAGCCCCCATAAAGGTAAATGTGGTCGCACTGAGAAGAACCCGATTCAGTGGCACCATGACTTGATCAACATTATATTCAAGTTGGATTTTTTTCTGGTTTAACTTGAAAATAAACTCACTCCAAGTCATACGATGCCGTAATAGTGCAACTATTCGATATGCTCAGTATGCAACTCATAAGAACGGATCAACATCACAAAAATAACTTTCTTGCACTACTCATCAATAAACCTTACTCGTGTTACTACAGTGGTTATTATCAAACCTCATTTTGAGTAACTTACCTTTTATATGAAAGTTTAATTATCAAAAGAAACTACCATTATTTATCAAAGCACTTTCATTAAGCCAAAAACTTTACTCTACTTGATTAAACTATTTCATGCAATCAACCAGTAACTAAAGCAAGCATATCAAGCATGACAAAGTAACTATGCAATAAATCATAATTATTTAACTATTTTAAATGGATGAAAAATAGCTTATATTCAAGTAGAAAAAATCATAGATATTGATATGACACTATCCAAATGTTATTGTGGCTTGCCTTAGTGCAGAGGAGGTTCACACTCCACCTGGATAGCTTCAAGACAAGTCTCTCCCACTGAAAATATTTAAAAACCACAAAACAAACTATCAAGAACCTCTCTAAAAATCCCCAGAAATTCTAGGAAGCAAGGAAAAATCCACACTTTGGTGTGCTGCTAGAGCTTTCTGAAACAAACACAATGCAAAAAGAATCAACTCATTTGGACTTATATGCTAGGAGATATCAATGGTCAAAGTTCTGGCCAAAATGTTTGAATATATTTGAAATAACAGAAAACCTGGGGGGTGACGTCGATGGCGTAAAGCCAAAATATGCCTCCACTTGTACCGCTTCGGGTGCGAGTGGAGAGGCTAACACTGGGCCCCACCACTCAGGTGAGAGGAGAGGGGGAGTGAAATAGAGCACGGTGGTGCTTCGCTGGAGCTCACGCCGGCGAGGAGGGGTTCTTGGGCAAATCTAGAGGGTTAGATTGAAGAGGAGGCTATGGCGCACCTGCATGTAACCGTCGCACGACGAGATTCGGCCGGAGCTGCTCGCAATCAACCTCGCCAGCAGCGACGGTGGTCGGGACTTGCCGGAGAGGAAGAAGACGATGACGAATGGCGATTCCAGGGGCTCTATGGCTTCCAAGCGTCACCAGAGGATCACCAGGGATGCAACTAGGTGGTTGGTTGGGCTCCAGGAGCTCAGGGACGGGGTGGCTAAGCTCCGAGGGTCACCGGCGAGCTCAGGTCGGGCACGACCGCTAGAGGCCTGCCCGACCGAGCTGCAGCTGTGCTGCGTGTTCGTGGAGGTTGGGTGGTGTAGTGTGGGGCTTCGGGACGGAGAGGAGGGCTCAATTTATAGCCGGAGGGGGAAGGGGGTATGTGTCGCCACTGGAGCTCTCTAGAAGCCGGCGAGAGGCAAGGAGAGGCGTCAGCGAGGGGGTGAGAGGCTCAGCGATCACGCGGAGTGATGTAGGGCGGAACCCTATGGTGCCGATCTTACACGGTTGGAGTGGATCCTACGGGGAAACACGAAGAATGCGCGGAAAACACAGGGAAAAGACGGGGAGAAATGAGAGAATCACTCAACCGACAAGTATCGATCACACAAGGGCTAGATTACCGAACACATAAGGTAGCACAAGATTCAAAATCAACAAAGGAAAGATACAAAGGTAGCCGTTCTTCTCCGCGAAGAGGTCTTGATTGTCTTCCCTTGAAGGGGTCCTGAATCTGCTTGGGGGATCTTCTCCGAAGAGGTCGTGAGCTCCGAGGAGAATTAACCAAGTGGATGAGCAAGTCTCTCACACAAAATATGAGCTAAACCATCGCTAACCCTAACTAGGAGGAGGTGGGGGAGTATATATAGTGCTAGCCAACGAAGGAGTAAGTGAGAGGGGGATACATGGGCCCTTGGCCCGTTCTCTGCGCACAGGCAGGTGCCGGATGTCCGGGCTGGGGCCGGATGTCCGAGCTAGCCTGGGTGCCCTGCGGTTGCTCTCTGGACAGGCGGGGTCCGGATGTCCGGGTTGGGGGCCGGATGTCCGGCGGCTCGGGAAGAGCCGGATGTCCGGGCCTCTGGCCGGATGTCCGGGCTGACGGGGTTCAGCTCCTGGACGCGTTCTGTGATGGGCGCCGGATGTCCGGGCTGGGGCCGGATGTCCGGGGCCTATAGCAGCTAGCTCTTCTTCCTTCTCCTCTTCCATGCTTGGCCTTGGTCCTTTGATTCTCCATGGTCATCTCGGTTGTACCTGAGTATAGGCAAGGTCCATGCATGAGGTAGTAACCATGTCTCACGCGAATGGAAAGGGGAAGCATTTAGGAACGGGTTCACCTTGTGTCCAATGGCGCATAGTCAAGGTCTCATCTTATGTATCCTTGTGGCTTGGGGAGTAGTCTGAGTGTACATGGGGATGAACGTGGGATGCTTCGCATCATCTCCCCCCCCCTTGGGAAAGATCCGACCTCGGATCGTGATCCTCATCACCATGGAAACGGTTGTCGTGGACGGTAGTTGGACGTAGATGAAGGCACTACGCAATCCAAGTACTCCAAGGTGTCTCCGGTATGTGGTACATGCAAAATGAGCAAACACAAAGTACACCTGGAAATACAATGGTTAGCGCACACAAAGTGTCCATGAAGTAAATATGAGTCCGTGCGGCAAGATTGTGCGTGACAAAGCACATGAAGCTTATCAAGATGATATAGAATGATATGCAAAGCATTTATGGGAGCAAATGGAATCATTGTGCACACAAATGTGTTATGAAGATGAGCAATGCAACCACGGTGCAAAATGATGTCATAATGGGATGGTTTATCAAATGCATGAACATGGCAATGGATGCTCAATATGTGGATATTATCATGCAATTGATGGTCGACAATATGATCATTATGTATGAATATGCCATCAAGGAAGATCACAACAAATTTGCTAAGGAAACGCACAAGCGCAAATATCATGGATGACATGGGAATACAAGATGCAACAAGGCAATCATAATGTGTGTCAATCCATGCATAGTGTGCAAACTTGTGGTGAGTATGATATGTCCATCGAGCATGACATGAGGAAGCACAATCAACAAATATGCAGGTGTTCGTGTACCAATGCTCGATGTCGAGGCAAGAGTGGAGGCTCGAAGGTGCATCCAATAAGTGCGAGCGCTCCTCAATGTGAAGGTCCATAGAGCCAATCTCCAATGTCGCTCCTCCGTCCGCGAGATGTACGTAACGCCTCGGATCCGATGCACCAGGTGTTTGCCAGTTATTGCCATGTCATTTGCTTGCGTGTTGAATTTTGCCATGTCATCATGTGCATCTCATTTCCCATACGTGTTCGTCTCATGCATCCGAGCATTTTCCCCGTCGTCCGTTTTGCAATCTGACACTCCTATGTCCCCCGGCGCCCCCTTTTGCCTCTTTTCATGTGCGCGTGTTAAACCTTCTCGAAATGGACCGAGGTTTGCCAAGCGGCCTTGGTACACCACCTGTAGACCGCCTGTCAAGTTTCGTGCCATTTGGAGACCGTTCGATACTCCAACGGTTAACCGGGTAACCGTAAAAGCCCTCTTTGTGTTGCAGCCCAACACCCCTCCAAAGTGGCCCAAAACCCATCCAAACCCCCTCCATGCTCTCGGTCGTTCGATCACGATCGTGTGGGCGAAAACCGCTCTCTATTTGGACTCTCCTAGCTCCCTCTACCTATAAATGTGCCTCCCCCTTCCAAATTCGCGGTCTAATCCTACCCTAACCCTAGCCCCGCTCCCCTCGCGTCGTCGGACGTGTCCGCCTGCCGCCCCCGACGAATCGCAGGCCGCCACGTCGCCGCTGCCGCCCTTCTCTCTCTCCTCCGCCGCCCGGGGCCCGCGGGGCCCGAGTCAGGCCCGCGAGCGGCCCGTCCCGCCGCCACTGCCAGAACCCTAGCGCGCCCCGCCGCCCGCGCCTCTACCCCAGCCCTGCCGCCGGCGAGCGCCGCCACTGCTTCGGCCTCGCCGCCTCCATAGACCCCGCGCCCGAGCGCCGCCCGTCCCACTCCGGCGCCCCGGTGCCCCGAGCCGCCGCCGCGCCGCCGCCCGGCTGCCGCGCCGCCCTGCCCGTCTCCTCGCCGGTGCCCCGGTGCCCCGAGCGCCGCCCCGCTCGCCACCGACCTCCGCCATCGTCGCCACGGATCCGGTCGGGCCAGACCGGATCCGGCCGTCCCCGACCTCCCAAGCACCGTCCTGCGTCCCCACCGGCCTCCTCCTCGCCGGATCCGGCCTTCCCTGCCCCGGATTCGTCTTCTTCGGCCGTCCCCGAGCCCACTCCGGCAAACCTCGAAATCTGTGCAGATCTGAGGTTGACTTTTCCCCCTTTGTTTTTCTCTAAGTCCGAAATATTTGCATATTCTGATGCTATGTTTGACCTGTCATAACTCCATGCATTCTGCTCTGTTTCATGCTTATGATATGTCAAATGTTTGTTGTGAGATGATCTTCATTTAGTTCCATTATGCCATGCTTGTTTGAGTCCATCTTGATGCCCAAATCATCGTCGGAAGAGTGCTGTATGATGTTAATCTGCTGAAACTGTTATAACTTGATGATTTGTCATTTTTGTTGCATTCGATGTGTGCATCTTATGAGCTTGAGCCCTACATGTGTTTTGAAATATGTCATGCCATCTTCACATTGGTGCCGGCCATGTATTTTTGTGAGTCTTGTACTGGGTGCATCAAGCTCATGAAGTAGGGTACTTGCTGTTGCTGTTTTGCTAGACTGATTCTGCTATATCATGATGCTATGTAAACCTGCTGCTACAAGTCATTCTATGGATAATCTGGAGATGTTCACTAAGGATGTTTTGTTATACATGTCATGATATATTCATTCATGCCCCTGGTTGCATTTATAGCCTGCTGTAGCTTGTTGTAATCTTGCTCCAAACTTGCTAAATAATGTTGCTGTCAGCCTGATTAACTTTAAGTTCAGTTTTGCCATGTCTTTTGCTAGTGATCCATGCACCCTATGAACTTGATCTTGCCATGTTTAGCATCATAAACATGTATTCTTTCTGTTGGTTGCCTTGTCATTCCCTGTATTGCTCTGTGGTGACTGGTACAAGCTCACCAACATGCCTACTTATTGTTGTTCCTGCCATGTATGAATCTGTCATATCACTTGCTATGTTTACATGGGTGCCATCATATTTTCTGTGCCCTTTTGGCTCATGGTTAGTAAGGGACTTTTGTTATATGCTATTAGTAGATTCGTGCCATGCGTTGTTTTGCCATGATAAGTTCCTGTATCATGTTATTTGATAGCTCTAAACATTGCAACCTGATGTTGTTTCTGCTAAGCCTGAAACTGTTATTATTTGCAATCTTTCCATGTCCTTTTGAGCATGTTCTTGTGATTTCTGGAGATAGCTCAGTGTTCATGTTTTGTCATGCATTACCTGTACATCATGACCATGCATTTTGTTTTCACGTTGGGATGCTGTAGCATATTGTTTTGATGCTTGCTAGATGGCTAGTTGCTGTTTTGGACAGTTTGTCCTTTAAACTTGTATAGAGTGTATGTGTTGAACCGTTGCTCCGTTTTGAGTGTGCTCTATATGAAACTTGCTTGATTTTGCATGTAGTTTCATATTATCATGTTGCATCCTTGTTTTGAGGTGTTTGCTTGATGTTTTGATGCATTTAGCATCAATGCCATGTTTGACTTGTTTTGCTCATATCTTTTAGGCCGTAGCTCTGTATTCAATGAACTTTATATGTAACTTGACTAGAATTACATGTAGATCCTCTTGGTGCACCTTAACTTGCTGTTTAACAACTTGAACATAAGGTTTATTCAGATCTGGTCCAATTTCTACATTTGCATATGAGGACTTACCGGAATTGTTATACGTTGTTTCCGGCCTCATTTAAACTTGCCTTGATGTGTTGCTCTTGTTTGCATCATCTCTTGCCATGAGTAGCCTCATTTAGTTTTCTCATGCATCATGCTTGTTGTGCATCATGTCTTGTCTATGTGTGGTGTGTTTACCATGTTGTGTGCTTCTTCTCGATAGTTCCTGTCGGTGTACTGAAGTAGGGGTACCTTAGTATCCCGAACTTGTGCACGGGCAGTCGCAGCGCCCCGCGGCAAGGCTTGCCGGGTGCCCGCCAAGGTCCTCCGTGTTTCCCTTGGAGCCATTCAGGAACAAAGTGTCCAAGACAAGAAGACAAGGCCCCGGCAAGGGGAGCTTGCCGGGAAAGACAAGGCCCCGGCAAGAGGAGCTTGCCGGGAAGGCCAACTAAAGCATTTCAAGGAACTTGTCGTGACGCGCCGCGCGTCCCGGCAAGACCCGACGAGCGACAAGCTTCCGGGCGCGGCAAGACAACGACCGCGGCAAGGCACTTGCCGCGGCGAAGCCACCACTCTGTGCCTATGCTCCAGCGCATCCGTCGACGTGTCGCCACAGGACCATTCCAGGCGCACGTGGCGAGAGGCTGTGTAGCCAAGCGGTGCGAGGTGGCGAGCGAAGATGACGAGATGGCAATCGTGGCAAGCGGTGGCGCCCCTAACGGTCGCTTTTCTGCACTGTTTGGGCGACGCGGACGGGCATTAAATGCTCTTGTCCCCTGCCGTCAGAGTTAGGTAGGATGCACTGTAGAGGTAGCTGTACCAACCACTCTTTTTTACATCTGTACCCTTGCCTGCGTTGCCACCTGTCGGTGACCCCTTGAGCATATAAAAGGAGGCCCATGCGCAACGTAGAGGGGGTTCGACTCATTCGAAACCAGAACACTCCCACGCTCTCGAGCAAGAACATAATACAACCACAAAGCAGCAGTAGGAGTATTATCTCTCTGGAGAGCTCCGAAGCTGGGTAAAATCGCTCGTGTGTTCCGCCTCGATCCGCTCTTCGTGCGATCTACGCCCCTCGCTGAACCGAAAGGGACCCCGGTCCCATATGTGTTCGTTTCCCACGACATCTTTTGCGTGCCAGGTAGGGGACGTCGAGATTGCGTGAACCTGATCCGGCGTTCACGCGAGCCAGATCTTCATCATCTTCATCGACATGCCACCGAAGAAGAAGGCTTCGGGGGTAGCCGCTCTGTCCGCATCGATCCCACCGCCACCGGAGCAAACGGGTGGTGGGGTAGATGCCGGCGGAGGAACGGGCGTCGACGAGGGAGCCCACGCTGCCGCCAGGTCCAAGGATAAGGCCGCGCAAACCTCGGCGTCCGTACACGCACCGCGCCCATCTCAGGAGGCGCAGGACCGACAGCATCATGGTACTCACGGTACCATACGCTCGTTGGATCGAGATCGAGCTGGTGGATCTCGGGATGCTCAAGACCAGCATACATGCCAACATGTTGGCACGAGCAAAACACGGTCGCCTGGACGGGATCCTGCTCCTTCTAACGTAGTTAGAAGTCCGAGCATATCTCGCTCCTCGCACCGTTCGCCACCGCCACCCAAAACTTCAGAAGAAGCGTTGGCTCGAGCCCAACTGCTCCTGGATTACCCTCCAACGGCGGACAAGATCGACGATTGGAGGGCCACCATTCAAAGTCTCATCGGCTTCTCCAACGGCGACACTCCCCGGCAACCGAGCACATCGAAGCCGCGGCAAGACGCCCAGGCGCGAGCCGATGGCGACAAGACAGGTGGGGGTGCAACTACCGTGCACTCTCCACCCCGAAGGCCAAGATCACCGACTCGCCGGGTCAGCCTCGACACCAACTCCACAGCGTCATCAGATCCGCGAGCTCGTCGCGATCAGCGCCAAGTTCTTCAAGAACGACAGCAAGAAGACGCTCGTACACGCATCGAGCGCCGAAGAGAAGTGCGGCGTCAGTCAGACCAGCGCGCTGGGCCCACTATCGACATGCATGCGCCAGGGGAACCAGGCGACTTGCCGTATGCGGTAGATTGCCCTGCGTTCACTCGTGAGCTGCGGCAAGTCCAGTGGCCCAGTACAAAGAACTTCAAGCCAGATGTACCAGAGAAGTACGACGGCAGGTTGCATCCGTCGGAGTTCCTCAGCATCTACACCATCGCGGTGCAAGCTGCCGGGGGGCGCGACGACAAGATCCTTGCCAACTACTTCCCACTGGTGCTCAAGCCCAATGTCAGATCCTGGCTCATGCACTTGCCGGATAACTCCATATCCTCATGGGCGGATCTGTGCCATCAGTTTGTCGGCGCCTTCACAGGCGGCCACAAGCCTCATGGCCAAGAGAGCGACCTTCATCTGCTCGCCCAGAAGGAAGGAGAGCCCCTGCGCAAGTATATTCAGAGATTCAGCCAAGTGCAGCGCAACATCCCGGATGTCCACCCTGCCGCGGTCATCAGCGCGTTCCACCAGAACGTGCGTAACCGCAGGATGCGGGAGGAGATGGCGATGTGCAAGATCAGAGACATCAGTGAGCTCTACGCCCTGGCCGACAAGTGTGCACGTGCTGAGGAAGGGAGGAAACTCCCCGGAGAGAACATAGGAGCAGGGGGGTCTGACAGTGAGGATGCCGCCCCGGCAAGGAAAAACCGGCGGCGGAATAACAGAAAAAGGAAAGGCAAAGATGTGCTAGCTGTTGAGCAGTCCGGCAATGGAGGTGGCACCGACAAAGCCAAAGCTGGTAGCTCCGGCGAGGCTGTGGCGGCCGCCGACAAGTAGGGCGGCTCTGACAAGCAGTATTGCAAGATCCACCGCACCAAGGGTCATGATCTCCAGAGCTGCAAGAAGGTCGAGCAGCAGAAAGCTGAGTATGAGCGACGCGACAAGGAGAAGGCCCAGGAAGGTACTGGAGGATCCGGCAAAAGGCGTCCCGGCCGGGGAGGATGCCGCGGCAAGGCCAAGCAGCGGCAAGGAGACAGGCTCCCCGCGGCCGCGACAGAGATGAAGATGAAGACGACAACGAAGACATGGATGATGATGAGGCCGATGAGCAGGAGTTTCAGAAAGCCATAGAGGTTCTATGCGTTGACGGCGGTGCTTCTCTGCATACTTCGCACCGCCAGCTCAAACAGTGGGTGCGGGAAGTTAATGCAGCAGAACCACCAGTTGAGTCACGCAAGCCTCTAAAGTGGTCCAGCACGCCTATCATCTTTGACACTGAGGACCACCCTGATCGCATAACTGCGGTCGGGTGCTTGCCGATGTTGGTTTCACCAACTATCCACAACCTCAAGGTCACAAAGATGCTGGTTGACAGTGGGGCCGGCTTGAATCTGATCTCCGCGGTACTCCAGAAGCTCCAGATCCCCGACAGCGAGCTCGAAGAGACCGGTACTTTCCAAGGAATCAACCCGGGAAGGAGCAAGCCGAAGGGAAAGATCACGTTGCCAGTAACATTTGGCAGCGAGCTGAACTTCAGAACAGAGAGAGTCACTTTTGACGTTGCTGATTTCCCATTGCCCTACAATGGGATACTCGGCCGTCCAGCGCTCGCCAAGTTCATGGCAGCCTCTCATTATGCACACAATATGCTCAAGATGCCAGGTCCAATAAGAGTCATCTCTGTCCCTGGCGACAAGAAAGATGCACTTATCTGCACCGACAAGATTTACCGGGAAGCAGCAGCTGCAGCAGAACGCAAGCCACTTGCCGTTGAAGCTCCCGGGAGGAAGAAGAAGACCAAGTCCGACAAGAGCTCTGATGCCCACTCCGGCAAGCGCACCTCTTCGGAGTGCTGCACTACCGTCGAGGACGCACCATCGAGCTCCACCGGCAAGTGTAAGAAGACAAAGACAGCTTCACCAGAGACCAACAAAGTGGCCGCCAAGGAGGACGGCACTGGTGGTACCTTCACCATCAGTGCCACGCTTGACCCTAAATAGGAAAGCGTGCTCGTTCCTTTCCTGCGGGCGAATGTCGACGTGTTTGCATGGAAACCGTCTGACATCCCCGGTGTTCCCATGAAAGTAATTGAGCACCACCTTGTTGTCTGTCCTCACGCGCGGCCTGTCAAGCAGAAAGTCAGGAAACAAGCAGTGGAGCACCAAGAATTCATTGCAGAAGAGATCAAGAAGTTGGAAGCAGCAGGCCTTGTCAGAGGAGTGCTCCATCCTACGTGGTTGGCCAATCCTGTAGTCGTGCGCAAGGCAAGCGGGAAATGGAGGCTTTGTATTGACTTTACTGATGTTAATAAAGCTTGTCCCAAAGACCCTTTTCCCTTGCCGTGCATTGACCAGATTGTTGACTCCACGGCAGGATGTGATTTGCTTTCATTTCTTGATGCATACTCAGGATATCATCAGATCTTCATGGCAGAAGAGGATGAGGAGAAGACCGCATTCATTACTCCGTGTGGCACCTACTGTTTTGTACGGATGCCTTTCGGATTAAAGAATGTTGGTTCAACATTTGCAAGAGTAGTTCATGACGCTTTTGAGCCACAGTTGCACAAAAATGTGGAAGCCTACATGGATGACATGGTGGTCAAGAGCAAGGACAAAGCAACTCTGATTCTAGATTTGGACGAAACATTTGCAAATCTGCGCAAGATCAACCTCAAGCTCAACCCCGAGAAGTGTGTGTTTGGAGTTCCTTCCGGCAAGCTTCTCGGGTTCTTTGTGTCTCAATGGGGAATTGAAGCCAATCCCGACAAGATCAAGGCCATTGAGCAGATCGAAGCACTGGAGCGCGTCAAGGACGTACGAAGGCTTGCCGGATGCGTGGCTGCTCTCAGCAGGTTTATCTCTAAGTCTGCTGAGCGCGCCCTGCCATTTTTCAAAATTTTGAAAAAGACAGGTCCAATGAAATAGACTCCGGAAGAGGAGGCTGCGCTGCAGGACTTGAAGAGATACCTGTCCTCTACTCCAATACTTGTCGCACCTAAGCCACAAGAAAAGTTGCTGCTGTATCTAGCGGCAACCAATCAAGTGGTTAGTGCTGCGTTAGTAGCGGAGAGGGAGGAGGATGATGAGCCAGCAACCACGGCAAGTGCACCCAGCGACAAGCAAGGGGCTTCCCCGACAAGCTCTGGTCCCGACAAGGATGGATCTGCGCAGGCGCAGGAGGAGAAACGGAAGAAAATGGTGCAGCGCCCAGTCTGCTTTGTCAGTTCCCTTCTGCATGGGGCTAGATCAAGGTACTCTGGTGTGCAGAAGTTGCTTTTCAGCCTTGTCATGGCCTCGAGAAAGCTGCGCCATTACTTCCAAGCACATGAGATCACAGTTGTCACTCGCTTTCCACTGAAGAGGATACTACAGAATCCAGAAGCAACAGGCAGGATTGTCGAGTGGGCACTGGAACTGTCAAGCTTTGGCCTCAAGTTTGAAAGCACTTCAACTATACAGAGCCGAGCATTGGCAGAATTCATAGCAGAGTGGACGCCAACACCTGATGAAGAAATTCCGGAAACGAGCATCCCCGTCAAGGAAGCAAGCAAAGAGTGGATCATGTATTTTGATGGTGCCTTCTCACTGCAAGGCGCCGGTGCGGGCGTGTTACTTGTCGCACCCACCCGAGAGCACCTCAAGTACGTGGTCCAGATGCACTTTCCCAAGGAGCAAGCAACAATCAATACTGCAGAGTATGAAGGCTTGCTTGCCGGTCTCAGGATCGCAGCAGACCTTGGGATCAAGAAGCTTATTGTTAGGGGTGACTCATAGCTTGTCGTCCGCCAAGTAAACAAAGATTATCAGAGTCCGTTGATGGAAGCTTACATTGATGAAGTGAGAAAGTTGGAAGAGCACTTTGACGGCCTACAGATGGAACATGTTCCGAGAGCTCAGAACGACATCGCAGATGGCCTGTCAAAGTGCGCCGCGCTTAAGTTACCTGTGGAACCAGGGATCTTTGTGCTTAAGCTGACTCAACCATCTGTAACACCATCAACTGGACAGAGCAAGAAGAGGAAGTTGGTTTCCGGTGACTACTTTTCGGCAGAGCTCCCCGAAGCCGCCGCCAAGAAGGTCCCCAAGATCAACACCAAGAGTGCTGAGGAGCAGTCTGCTTCGACAAGCCCTAGGGTTTGTTCCCTTGAAGCAGACACTCCCGACAAGTTTTGCTCTGGCAAGCTTGCCGAGGAACATCAAGCTCCGGCTGAGCCGCAGGTTCTTGCCGTAGAAGCGAATGTTCCTGCAGCAGCATATGTGCCTTTGGTCCTTGTTGTCGAGCCACAAGCTCCAGCATGGGCACAGCAGATCGTCCATTTCCTTCAGACAGGAGAACTTCCCGAAGAGCAAGAAGAAGCGTAAAGAGTAGACCGGCAATCAAGTATGTACCAGTTTGTCGACGACATACTGTACAGAAGAAGATTCAACGGTGTGAAATTGAAGTGTATTCCCCGGGAAGAAGGACAAATGCTGTTGGCAGAGATACATGGAGGCATATGTGGTCACCACATTGGCGCAAGAGCACTTGCCGGCAAAGCTTTCCGGCAAGGTTTCTTTTGGCCGACAGCCCTCCAGGATACAACTGCACAAGTAACCAAGTGTGAAGCGTGCCAGTTCCACTCCAAACAGATACACCAACCAGCTCAAACTCTCCAAACGATCACTTTATCCTGGCCATTTTCGGTCTGGGGGCTCGACATCCTCGACCCCTTTCCCCGAGCTGTCGGGGGCTTTGAGTACTTGTACGTTGCTATCGACAAGTTAACAAAGTGGCCGGAAGTAGAAGCAGTGAGGAAGGTGACAGCACAGTCAGCAGTCAAGTTCTTCAGGTCAATTGTTTGCCGTTTCGGAGTCCCTAACAGGATCATCACCGACAACGGCACGCAATTCACGAGCCGCACCTTCATGCAGTACGTTCAAGATCTTGGCGCCAAGGTCTGCTTCGCTTCTGTTGCTCACCCGAGAAGCAACGGTCAAGCGGAGAGGGCAAATGCTGAAGTGCTACGCAGGCTCAAGACCAGGACTTTCGACAGGCTGCACAAGTGCGGAAAGAACTGGATTGAGGAGCTGTCGATGGTTCTTTGGTCGATCGGAACGACGCCAAATCGAGCCACTGGCCAAACACCTTTCGCTCTAGTCTATGGAGCAGAGGCAGTTCTCCCCACGAAACTCGTATACGGATCGCCTCGAGTGCTCGCTTATGATGAGCTTGAGCAAGAGCAGCTGCGACAAGATGACGCGCTGCTCCTTGAGGAGGATCGTCTTCAGGCTATTGTACGAGCTGCTCGATACCAGCAAGCTTTGCGCCGCTACCATAGCCGCAAAGTTAATGCCATAAGTTTCGAGGAAGGTGACCTTGTTCTTCGGCGCGTTCAATCCGCCAAGAATTCCAACAAGTTGACGCCGAAGTGGGAAGACCCTTACCGGGTGAAACGAGTCACTAGGCCTGGCGCTGTCCGCCTTGAGACCGAAGATGGCTTTCCGGTGAGCAACTCCTGGAGCATTGAGCATCTTCGTAAGTTTTACCCGTAAGGCGCGGTTGCCAGAACCTGTTCCGGCAACCACCTTTTGTACAAGTCTTGCCGCTGTTGCATGTAATCCTATGTACAAAGCCGGGCGCAGACCCCGTGCATAAATAAAGTTCATGTGCTCCGCGCATCTTGTCAATTTCATGTTTTTTTCTTTTTACATGTGTGATCTGACATTTTGTGCAGCACCTGCCCCCGGTAAGCAATAACGAGCCTTAAGGCTCCATATCTTTATTTTCTCTTCTTTCTTTTTCTCAAAAGCAAGGTTCTCCCGCCCACAAATTGGCTGGGGGGGAGGAGGAGATAATGGCGTGGACCAGGCGTCGTTCAAGAAAACTTTGCCTTGCCGGGACACAAACGACAGAAAAGCTAAGTTGCCAAAGTTTGAGCACAATCAGTTTTAAATTTTTTTAAGTTATCTCCTTGAACGACCGTGCTTTGTATGGAAAACCTGTGCGCGGAGGAACCAACTCGTAGCTAGTTGCGCCCTTACTTTGTTTCGAGTCCGCTCAACAACTTAAGTGTGCTGCGACTAGTCGCGACAAGGTTTCTTGTCGGAAGCGACACCGCCAGCAGGCTGCTGATGTTCCGCACTTAGCGCTCGCGGCAAGGGTGCCTGCGTCGGCAAGTTCCCTGAAAGCATAGGGTAAAAACATACAAAGGAAGGAATCAAGTAAAGGAAATAACATAGCAAATTCTGCCCAAGATAAAGTTATATTACAAAGATAACTTGTCGTAGCACTGACTGAATTGTTCTCGTAACATGACTAGCAGCGGCAAGAAAAGGAGAAAACATGCGGCCTAATCTACGCGACTGCCATCAACCCTCCTGACTTCATTCACCTTGTCCACAATGGGTGCGACAAGGGCCTTGAGCTCTTCAAGATCAACACCCGGCGGCAGCTTCTTGAGGATGTTGGTGAGGTTGAGGCCCGGGTTGCGGAAGGCCACCTTCACCAACACCTTCTCCAGAACTCTGGCGCAGATCGTGCGCGACTCGTCGGCCAGCTGCTTTGGGATCCTTTCCCGGAGTTGCTGGAGGGCCGTCCCCACGCCCTTGAAGAACAGAGTGAGCTTGGAGCTGGGCTGGAGGTTCTCGTCGGAGGAGTACCCGAAACCCTCCATTTCTAGCTGCGCCAGCTCCTCGTCGATGACTGGGGTGATGTTCATGAGGCCCTCTGTCCAGAGCTCCACAGTATCCCTGAAGGGGTTCTGGGTTTCGGCGGCCCTCGTCAGCAGCGCCTCGTTGGCCTTGATCTCCTCCTTCAAGGCCTCCTCCCGCTTCTTGGCGCCGTCCAGTGTCTCAGTCAGCGTAGCCAGCTTCAACTCGAGATCGGCATTAGAGTCCTTGGCGGTGCTCAGCTCTTTGCCCCTCTCGAGGAGGCGCCCCTGCAGCTCCCCGTGGGCGAGGGTGTCCTTCTCGCGCTCGCGTTGGAGCACGGCAAGCTCTTCATTCCTCGCCTTCAGATCGGCCTCTAGCTGCACCACTTTCACTCCCAGCTCCTTCTTGACGGCCTCAGCAGCTGCGGCAGCATCTTTTGCCTCCTTGAGAGCCCCGCCAAGTGTTTGCTCGCGCGCAGCAAGCTCCTCCTCATAGCTGTCCAGATTGACCTTCCGCTGCGTCAACTCACCTTCCCACACGGACAGCTCCTCGGCGGCAAGCCGCTGTTTCTCTTCGGCTTCAGCCTTCTCGAGGAGGAAGGCCTTCCGCGCCTCGACAAGCTGCGCTCGCTCCTCTGCGATAGACTGGAGGGCTTCCTGATTGCGTTCCCGGAGCTCCTCCACGCGCCTCTCGATATCCACCCCCGCTTGCGCGACAAGCGCTTCCCGGGATTCTACCTTGGCTTGTCGGGGGCGGTAGAGTGATAGCAGCCTCCGCAGCAGCTGTTCTTCCTCAGGCTCGCCGCCGCTGCTGCTTGGCGCGTCGACAAGTGTCAACCCAGCGGAGGCGATCACTTCTCCGTCAAAGGCTTCTCCTTTGACCGGCACCCTGGAGTTTGACGCCCAGGGGAGTTTTATGAAGACGCCATCACCGGCCTTCAGATAGGCGCCGGGCTGGGGCTCTTCGGAGCCTGGCGCAGCGGCAGCGGCAGGGGGATCGGCGGTCGGCGTAGCGCCTTGTGCTCCTGTGGCCTCGGGGCCGTCAGTGCAATCGCCGGACCCCTCGCCAGTTCCTGCGCCGGCAGCTTTGGCGGCCTCTTCACCGGCGGGATCTTCGGCGCCAGCTTCTCCTTCGGGGGCGGCGGCGTCGTTGGTGTCATCGTGCGCATTGTCCTCACCGGTGGCCTCGGTCTCCATCGGCTCCGTGGATGGTGGATCTGAAGGCAGGAAGAGGGAGAAAAAGTCAAGCAAGTATCCAAAAAAGAAGATCAGAAGAAGAAGAACCCAAGGGAAGTTTTCTGACAAGAAGGATTACCTGTGCTGGGCTCTGTAGTCATGGGCTCCACCACCGGGGGATCGCTGGTCCCGTCCCTTACCGGAGAACTGCCCCTTGCCGTGGACCTCTCCCTTGCCGGAGAGCGCTCCCTTGTTGGGGAATCCTCCCTTGGTGGCGTAGTTGAAGAAGATAGCACCTCAGGAACGGCTTCCGGTTGCTCCTGGTGAGCCTGTTCTGCTCCTACACAAGTGAACCAACAGTCAAGATATCGGCAAAGAAAGAACACCCATGCACACCCAACAGCGCGAAGTAAGACTATATACTTACGCTGGGGGCTGCTTCGGGGAGTAGTTGCCGGGTCCGACAAGGTGGTCTCGGACGCACCCTCTATCGTCACAGCAGGATCGTCCTCGATGACAACCACGGGGACCTTGGCTCTCTTCGCCGCTCTCTGGGCCAGAGTCCTGAAAAGGAACAAGGTTCAGAAGAAAGCAGATCAGATACAAGACAAGAAACAGCAAGAATTGAAGAAATATAAGTACAACAAAAAAAATCTTACTCTTCTTCCTCCTCGTCGGAGCTGAGCGCGGAGAGGTCGAAGTCCGGTCCTCCTTCGGTGCGACAAGGCGGAGGAGTAGGCTCCCTTGGCCGCTTGGCAGGAGCTGCGGCAGGATCAGAAGCGGCGGCCCGAGAGGAGCCCGCTCCAGTTGCTGCAGCGGCGTGAGACGCTCCCGCGGCAACAGTGCTTCTCGCGGTGGAGCGTGTCCCGCAGCGCGGCGGCTGTTGACCCGTCTGCCGCCCTGGTATGTCTCCGGTCTTGCGGAGGCTCCTTCTTGGTGGAGCTGGGGGCTGCACTGGGAGCTCCGCTTGCGGCAAGTTGCTTGAAGACGGTTGGCCGCTTGCACCCTCGGCGGGCTCGCTCGATTCGGCTTCGGGACCTCCCTCGCCGATGATTTCCCCGACAAGCTCGTCTCGATCGGCAAGGCTTGCCGCCTCGGCTGCCTCTGCCTCCTCCACAGTAAACCCAAACTCGCCCGCGGCGGCGGCTGCTGCCGCCTCTTCCGCCCTGGCGGCGATGCGCCGCATCTCGTCTTCGGTGGTGTCGCGGGTGAGGCTCCTCTGCTCGTCGGCGCGGACCGCCACCTCCACCAAGCTATCGAAGAACTGCTGCACGACGTCGTCAGCGGGCTCCTGCCAAGTTGGAATAATTCCATGCGAGTCGCGTTCCGGCATCATTGCGCGGATGCGATCGAGCGAAGAGTTGTTGCACAACGGGACGATGCCCTGCGGCAGCCTGAACCACTCGGGATGATTGGGGTCGTGCTTGAACAGCTCCTTGAGCATCGCATCCAACTCCAAGATAGTGAAATTGAAGTTGAGGCCCGGGCGCAGCCTCATGATGTCCGCCGGACCCCCGAACAGCCAGGTGGGCCTCCCCCTCTCCTGCAGAGGGGTGATGCGACGGCGAAGAAAGTCCGCGCCAACAGCGCCTACAGTGAGCCCGGCAAGCCTGAGTCGCAAGATCCGGGTGGTGGCGATCTTCAGCCTAGCATCGTCCGCCGCCAGGGCGCTCCAATCATTGCCACGCACTGCTGGGGTTTGGCGCAGGGCAGTGAATGGCTGCGGGTTCTCCTCAACGATCCAGCACCATTCTGCTCTCCACTCATCCCATTTGCTGCGGAGCTCCCCCTCCAGATACGTCTCCTTCTTGCCGGCTCTCGAGATCTAGGCGATCCCGCCAGATAAGGGCTCTCCTCTCTCGACCCGGGGCATGAAGTAGTGGCAGAAAAGGGCTAAGTTTGGGTGGACTCCGACAAAATTTTCGCAGAGATGTGCGAAAACCGCCATGGTCAGGACAGCATTGGGTGTGAAATCAAGAAGGTAGAACCCGTAGGTGTTCATGATGTCACAGAAGAACTCGGAGAAAGGCGGGCAGAGCCCGCAATAGAAGAATAGTACAAAGAAGGGGTATCCGTTTGGAGCCCGTTTTGAAGCGGCGGCGGCGACGGAAAGTACCTTCGTGCGCGGATGCGCTCGCGTCTCCGTCGACCAGAAGAGGTAGAACCACTCCCTCAGCTCCTTCGCGGAGAGCTCAGGGGGGAAAGTTGCCCGCTCCTTTCATAGCGCCTCGAGCCGCAGCGCCTCGGCCGACTTCACACCCTTCCCGGTTTTCGGAGCCATGGCGAAGGTGGTGGGGGAGATCGAAGGCGTTGGTGGCGACGGCGGCGATGGGGGGCGGAGTGCTGCTCTCTTTTGGCTTTGGAAGCGGAGGGGAGCGGCGGAGATTTCTAAGATTGGAACCGCAAGTGGTGAAGGTGGGGGAACTGCCCCTGTTCCCCCCTGCTTATAAGGAGGAGAAGGCGAACGTTACGCTTTCTCCGAATAAAGAATTACCCACGATCTCTCCCACGACGCCGCATTCGACACGTGCCGTTAAGGGAGAGCGCGGTGGATACGGAGTCGGATACGGCGTGGACCCAGGCCGCGCATGCCCGTGCCCTGTTTTGGGCCTGGCCCAACAGTGCTCGGCACCGTGTGTGGCCCAGGCCCGGGGGCTCCTGTCGGTGTACTAAATTAGGGGTAGCTTAGTATCCCGAACTTGTGCACGGGCAGTCGCAGCGCCCTGCAGCAAGGCTTGCCGGGTGCCCACCAAGGTCCTCCGTGTTTCCTTTGGAGACATTCAAGAACAAAGTGTCCAAGCCAAGAAGACAAGGCCCCGGCAAGGGGAGCTTGCCGGGAGGGACAAGGCCCCGGCAAGAGGAGCTTGCCGGGAAGGCCAACTAAAGCATTTCAAGGAACTTGTCGTGACGCGCCGCGCGTCCCGGCAAGACCCGGCGAGCGACAAGCTTCCGGGCGCGGCAAGACAACGACCGCGGCAAGGCACTTGCCGCGGCGAAGCCACCAATCTGTGCCTACGCTCCAGCGCATCCGTCAACGTGTCGCCATAGGACCATTCCAGGCACACGTGGCGAGAGGCTGTGTAGCCAAGCGATGCGAGGTGGCGAGTGAAGATGACGAGATGGCCATCGTGGCAAGCGGTGGCGCCCCTAACGGTCGCTTTTCTGCACTATTTGGGCGACGCAGACGGGCATTAAATGCTCTTGTCCCGTGCCGTCAGAGTTAGGTAGGATGCACTGTAGAGGTAGCTGTACCAACCACTCTTTTTTACATCTTTACCCTTGCCTGCGTTGCCACCTGTCGGTGACCCCTTGAGCATATAAAAGGAGGCCCATGCGCAACATAGAGGGGGTTCGACAAATTCGAAACCAGAACACTCCCACGCTCTCGAGCGAGAACATAATACAACCACAAAGCAGCAGTAGGAGTATTATCTCTCCGGAGAGCAACGAAGCTGGGTAAAATCACTCATGTGTTCCGCCTCGATCCGCTCTTCGTGCGATCTCCGCCCCTCGCCGGACCGAAAGGGACCCCGGTCCCATAGGTGTTCGTTTCCCACGACAGTTCCTGTTTCGTTGCGATCGTGAGGATTCGTTCGTCTATGCTTGGTTCGACTTCATCTGATCGTCTTCTTCATGGACTCATTCTTCTTCCTAGCGGGATTTCAGGCAAGATGACCATCACCTTGGATCTCACTACTATCATTGCAATGCTTGTTACTTCGTTCTATCGCTATGCTGCGCTACCTATCTTTTGCTCTTCAAGCCTCCCAATTGCCATGTCAGCCTCTAACCTTTTCACCCTTCCTAGCAAACCGTTGCTTGGCTATGTTACCGCTTTGCTCAGCCCCTCCTATAGTGTTGTTAGTTGCAGGTGAAGTTGAAGATTGCTCCATGGTGGACAGGATTATGTTGGGATATCACAATATCTCTTATTTAATTAATGCATCTATATACTTGGTAAAGGGTGGAAGACTCGGCCTTATGCGTTGTGTTTTGTTCCACTCTTGCCGCCCTAGTTTCCGTCATACGGGTGTTATGTTCCCAGATTTCGCGTTTCTTACGCGGTTGGGTGATTTATGGGACCCCCTTAACAGTTCGCTTTGAATAAAACTCCTCCAGCAAGGCCCAACCTTGGTTTTACCATTTGCCTCACCTAGCCCTTTTTCCCTTGGGTTTCCGAAGCCCGAGGGTCATCTTTATTTTAGCCCCCCCCCCCCCAGGACAGTGCTTCTCTAAGTGCTGGTCCGAACCGAGCAACCTGCGGGGCCACCTCGGGGCAACTTGAGGGTTGGTTTTACTCGTAGCTTGACTTATCCGGTGTTGCCCTGAGAACAAGATATGTGCAGCTCCTATCGGGATTGTCGGCGCATCGGGCGGCTTTGCTGGTCTTGTTTTACCATTGTTGAAATGTCTTGTAAACCGGGATTCCGAGACTGATCGGGTCTTCCTGGGAGAAGGTATATCCTTCGTTGATCGCGAGAGCTTATCATGGGCTAAGTTGGGACACCCCTGCAGGGTATAAACTTTCAAAAGCCGTGCCCGGGGTCATGTGGCAGATGGGAATTTGTTAATGTCCGGTTGTAGATAACTTGACACCTGATTCGAATTAAAACGCATCAACCGCATGTGTAGCCGTGATGGTCTCTTCTCGGTGGAGTCCGGGAAGTGAACACGGTTTTTGGGTTATGGTTGACTTAAGTAGGAGTTCAGGATCACCTCTTTATCATTGCTAGCTTCACGATCGTTCCACTTGCTCTCTTCTCGCTCTTATTTGCGTATGTTAGCCACCAAACTTGCTTAGTCGCTGTTGCAACCTCACCACTTTACCCCTTCCTTTTCCATTAAGCTTTGCTAGTCTTGATACCCATGGTAATGGGATTGCTGAGTCCTCGTGGCTCACATATTACTACAACAACAGTTGCAGGTACAGGTTATGCGATGATCATGATGCGAGAGCGATGTTTGCTTGTTTTGGAGTTCTTCTTCTGCTTCTTCTTCGATCAGCGGATAGGTTCTAGGTCGGCCGCCTGGGCTAGCAGGGTGGATGTCATTTGAGTTCCTGTTTGTGTTTCATCCGTAGTCGGATGTTGATCTTGTGTATGATGTATTGTTGTATTCGTGCGGCATTGTATGCCTCTTGTATATATCCCCATCTATTATGTAATGTTGATGTAATGATATCCACCTTGCAAAAGCGTATCAATATGTGGTTCTATCCTTGGTGGGACCTTCGAGTGTCTTTAGGATAGTATCGCATATTGGGCGTGACAAGTTGGTATCAGAGCCTCGACCGACCTTAGGAGCCCCCTTGATGGATCGTGTTGTTTGGCCGTTGTTGAGTCTAGAAGAAAACTGTTTTCGTAGTCTAGTTATATCGGAGAGTAGGAATTCTTTTTACTCCTCAACCCCTTTGTCGCTCTGGTGAGAAATCTGGACGTAGGTGTTTTGAAGTACTCCTCTTCCCCTTCAAACTTTCTTTAGGATCACGCAGTTGGTTTTTCAATCGTTGTTCCTTAGCTCTTTGCATCCGGTGCATTTCTCGTCAAGTTGACTCGAGCCTCTTCATCTTTGCCAAGTTCAATCCTCAGTTGTTTTTCTTTTCCCACCCGCCCACCCCTTTTTCGTCTTGGAGCCGGAGCCTGTAATCGAGTATCCATCCTACTCGTGCGAAGCATTTGCATTCTTTCAACTGGTGTTTTCTCTTCAAGTTATTCGTTGGTTTCCCCGTCCAAGTTGCCTTTGTTTTCCCGCCCTCCCACCCTCTTCTTCCCAGAGTCTGAGTCTCTCTCGACCATCAATTTCATTTGTACGGAGCCTCTTTAGTCTTCCCTCAATCATTTCAACCGGTGAATTCTCTTTTGTTTGACATTCTTCATCCCTTTCTTTTTTCTGGTGCACTCAATTCAAGTTTTTCAGGTTGATCACATTCTTTTCCTTGGTTAAAGTGTTCTACTTGCTCATTTGCCTCTCGCCATTCAATCATTCCGGAGTTCGGAAGACATCTCAGGAGATTCTTCTGTGTTCCAATTAATTCGAGGTTGTCACCGCATTCAAATATTTCAATCGTTCCGGTGCATCATCTACCTCTTCAACATCCCTTTCCAACGGTGTTTTCTATTAGTGGGCCCTAACCCACAGGTCTTTTCCCAGGATCTTACCTGACTCTTCTAATTCCCCTGGAGTTTTTCTCACTTCTTTTCAATTGTGACATAAGAATGGATCCCATCAGTCACATGCCTTCTATAAGATCTCTTTCAAATTCTTTTTATTATGGGCTCAACCTCTCTGCTTTTCATTCTACCGGAGTATCTCAGTAATTTTGGTGGTGTTTCTCGTCGTCATTTGAAGACCGAAGAATAGTTTTTCCTCTAAATCTTGTCCGTTTTCTCGAAGATTCGTGGTTATAGCTTCATATCATCCTCTCGAACTATTTCAGTTTGTCAGATATTCTTTCTTAACCATCCAGAGTATGTCAGGAGTTGTTTTCCCGTTTCTTTTCACCGGAGGCCATCGTTCCAGAAGAATTCTTCGTCCTCACATTTCAGCTACTGTTATCCAATTATTCCGGTGCTTCGTTCAAGTATTCTTCAATCAGTTCGCGATCCCTTCGTTATCTTGTCTCTTAATTCCCTCAAGTATATTTGTGCTTTTCTAATTCTTCCCGGCGATTGATTCTCTTTCATTAGTCAGTTGCGAATTCTTACGGTAGTTCGTTCAAGATTCTTTTTCTTTGATTATCATATTAATTCATTCGTTCTTTCCAATCATACCGGTGGTTCATGAAGACTTTCTCAAGTTTTGCGCCATATACCCCCCCCCCCCCCCCCCTTAATCCTTTCAACAAGAATAAGTAGTATGCAAAAATCCATTGCTTGTCATCAATTTAATTTGATGAAGGATAAGCATACAATAAATCTTATTATTATTTCCTCAAAGTGATTAATCCTTTTCTTCGGAGTTTGTTCTTGGTGATTAAATTCTAGTTCCAAGTGTTTTCATCTTTTCTTTTCCGGAGTTCAAAACTTCCTCGGTCATTTCGTCGGAACCTCCATCCATCATCGCAAGGCTTCAATATTATCCCTTTCATCCTTCAATTTTATATCGTCATCCTTTTGTTACCGGAGTTCTTCACGGTGGCTCGTCATGATTCAATTCATTCTTCAAGGGTTCATCAAGATTCTTATCGAAGGAGCTCAAGTATCCTTCTTCTTGCAACTCAAAGTGCAATTAATTCTTTGTGTTCTTTTGAAGCGGAGTTTTGCATTTCTTTGTTCTTCTCAGCTATCCAATCATTTCCGCTTGTGGTCGGAGATCACCTCATAATTTTGAGATGTTATCCATAAGTCCACAACATGCAATTCTTTTCGTTGTTGATTTTCTCAACAACTCCGTTCAATCCTTCCTTCTACGGATGCTTTCAATTTCATTTGTGGCACAAGTTGTCATTTTCTTCTCCGTTCTTTTCATTCAACTATTTCAATCCTTTCGGAGGCATTGTGTTGTTCTTCTCGTCAAGTGTCATCCCATCTTGTGAAGTTCATGTTCTATTCCTCCCATTTTCAGCCGGAGTGCTGCCTAAATTCTTCCATTCTTATTCCTTTACTATCTTGTTCTAACCGGAGTGGTTTCAGAGTGTATCTTGTTTCCATGAGCATTTGATTCTCGTCATTTTCGCCATTCATCTTTTCTAACCGAGTGCTCTCGACTTTGTTCATCTTATCTCTTGCGTTCTCACTTCACCTCTTCCTTTTTTTCTTCCGTCTCGTTCCTAAGATCTCGGGATGAGATCTCTTGTTAGTGGAGGAGTGTTGTAACACCCCGGATCCGATGCGCTAGGCGTTTGCCAGTTATTCACCGTTATTGCCATGTCATTTGCTTGCGTGTTGCATTTTGCCATGTCATCATGTGCATCTCATCTCGCATACGTGCTCGTCTCATGCATCCGAGCATTTTCCCCGTTGTCCGTTTTGCAATCCGACACTCCTATGTCCCCCGGCGCCCCCTTTTGCCTCTTTTCGTGTGCGGGTGTTAAACCTTCTCGGAATGGACCGAGGTTTGCCATGTGGCCTTGGTACACCACCTGTAGACCGCCAGTCAAGTTTCGTGCCATTTGGAGACCGTTTGATACTCCAACGGTTAACCAGGTAATCGTAAAAGCCCTCTTTGTGTTGCAGCCCAACACCCCTCCAAAGTGGTCCAAAACCCATCCAAACCCCTCCATGCTCTCGGTCGTTCGATCACGATCGTGTGGGCGAAAACCGCTCTCCATTTGAATCTCCTAGCTCCCTCTACCTATAAATGTGCCTCCCCCTTCCAAATTCGCGGCCTAATCCTACGCTAACCCTAGCCCCGCTCCCCTCGCGCCGCCGGACATGTCCATCCCGCGTCGGACGTGTCCGCCCGCCGCCCCTGACGAATCGCAGGCCGCCGCCGGCCCTCTCTCTCTCCTCCGCCGCCCGGGGCCCGCGGGGCCCGAGTCAGGCCCGCGAGCGGCCCGTCCCGCCGCCGCCGCCGGAACCCTAGCGCACCCCGCTGCCCGCGCCTCTGCCCCGGCCCCGCCGCCGGTGAGGGCCGCCGCCGCTTCGGCCTCGCCGCCTCCCGAGTCCCCGCGCCCGAGCGCCGCCCGTCCTGCTCCGGCGCCCCGGTGCCCCGAGTGGCCGCCGCACCGCCGCGCCTCGCTCCGCCGCCCGGCTGCCGCGTCACCCTGCCCGTCTCCTCGTCAGCGCCCTGGTGCCCCGAGCGCCGCCCCTCTCGCCACCGACCTCCACCGCCGTCGCCACGGATCCGGTCGGGCCGGACCGGATCCGGCCGTCCCCGACCTCCCCGGCACCGTCCTGCGTCCCCACCGGCCTCCTCCTCGCCGGATCCGGCCTTCCCCGCCCCGGATTCGTCTTCTCCGGCCGTCCCCAAGCCCACTCCGGCAAACCTCGAAATTCGTGCAGATCTGAGGTCGACTTTCCCCCCTTTGTTTTTCTCTAAGTCCGAAATATTTGCATATTCTGATGCTATGTTTGACCTATCATAACTCCATGCATTCTGCTCCATTTCATGCGTATGATATGTCAAATGTTTGTTGTGAGATGATCTTCATTTCGTTCCATTATGCCATGCTTGTTTGAGTCCATCTTGATGCCCAAATCATCGTCGGAAGAGTGCTATATGATGTTAATCTGCTGAAACTGTTATAACTTGATGATTTGTCATTTTTGTTGCATTCGATGTGTGCATCTTATGAGCTTGAGCCCTACATGTGTTTTGAACTATGTCATGTCATCTTCACATTGGTGCCAGCCATGTATTTTTGTGAGTCTTGTACTGGGTGCATTATGCTCGTGAAGTAGGGTACTTGCTGTTGCTGTTTTGCTAGACCGATTCTGCTATATCATGATGCTATGTAAATTTGCTGATACAAGTCATTCTATGGATAATCTGGAGATGTTCATTAAGGATGTTTTGTTATACATGTCATGCTATAGCCATTCATGCCCCTGGTTGCATTTATAGCCTGCTGTAGCTTGTTGTAATCTTGCTCCACACTTGCTAAATAATGTTGGTGTCAGCCTGATTAACTTTAAGTTCAGTTTTGCCATGTCTTTTGCTAGTGATCCATGCACCCTATGAACTTGATCTTGCCATGTTTAGCTTCATAAACATGTATTCTTTCTGTTGGTTGCCTTGTCATTCCATGTATTGCTCTGTGGTGGGTGGTACAAGCTCAGCAACATGCCTACTTATTGTTGTTCCTGCCATGTATGAATCTGTCATATCACTTGCTATGTTTACATGGGTGCCATCATATTTTTTGTTCCCTTTTGGCTCATGGTCAGTAAGGGACTTTTGTTATATGCTATTAGTAGATTCGTGCCATGCCTTTTTTTGACATGATAAGTTCCTGTATCATGTTGTTTGATAGCTGCAAACATTGCAACCTGATGTTGTTTCTGCTAAGCCTGAAACTGTTATTTCCGTCCTCAATTAAACTTGCCTTGATGTGTTGCTCTTGTTTGCATCATCTCTTTCCATGAGTAGCCTCATTTAGTTTTGTCATGCATCATGCTTGTTGTGCATCATGTCTTGTCTATGTGTGGTGTGTTTACCATGTTGTGTGCTTCTCGATAGTTCCTGTTTCGTTGCGATCGTGAGGATTCGTTCGTCTACGCTTGGTTCGGCTTCATCCGTTCGTCTTCTTCATGGTCTCGTTCTTCTTCCTAGAGGGATTTCAGGCAAGATGACATCACCTTGGATCTCACTACTATCATTGCTATGCTAGTTGCTTCATTCTATCGCTATGCTCCGCTACCTATCTTTCGCTCTTCAAGCCTCACAATTGCCATGTCAGCCTCTAACCTTTTCACCCTTCCTAGCAAACCGTTGCTTGGCTATGTTACTGCTTTGCTCAGACCCTCTTGTAGCGTTGTTAGTTGTAGGTGAAGTTGAAGATTGCTCCATGTTGGACAGGATTATGTTGGGATATCACAATATCTCTTATTTAATTAATGCATCTATATACTTGGTAAAGGGTGGAAGACTCGGCCTTATGCCTGGTGTTTTGTTCCACTCTTGCTGCCCTAATTTCCGTCATACTGGTGTTATGTTCCAGGATTTTGCGTTCCTTACGCGGTCGGGTGATTTATGGGACCCCCTTGACAGTTCGCTTTGAATAAAACTCCTCCAGCAAGGCCCAACCTTGGTTTTACCATTTGCCTCACCTAGCCCTTTTTCCCTTGGGTTTCCGGAGCCCAAGGGTCTTCTTTATTTTAGCCCCCCCGGGCCAGTGCTTCTCTAAGTGCTGGTCCGAACCGAGCAACCTGCGGGGCCACCTCGGGGCAACTTGAGGGTTGGTTTTATTCATAGCTTGACTTATCCGGTGTTGCCCTGAGAACGAGATATGTGCAGCTCCTATCGGGATTGTCGGCGCATCAGGCGGCTTTGCTGGTCTTGTTTTACCATTGTTGAAATGTCTTGTAAACCGGGATTCCGAGACTGATCGGGTCTTCCTGGGAGAAGGTATATCCTTCGTTGATCACGAGACCTTATCATGGGCTAAGTTGGGACACCCCTGCAGGGTTAACTTTCGAAAGCTGTGCCCGCGGTTATGTGGCAGATGGGAATTTGTTGATGTCCGATTGTAGATAACTTGACACCTGATTCGAATTAAAACGCATCAACCGCGTGTGTAGCCGTGATGGTCTCTTCTCGGCGGAGTCCGGGAAGTGAACACGGTTTTTGGGTTATGGTTGAGGTAAGTAGGGGTTCAGGATCACCTCTTGATCATTGCTAGTTTCACGACCGTTCCACTTGCTCTCTTATCGCTCTTATTTGCGTATGTTAGCCACTAAACTTGTTTAGTCGCCGCTGCAACCTCACCACTTTACCCCTTCCTTTTCCATTAAGCTTTGCTAGTCTTGATACCCATGGTAATGGGATTGCTGAGTCCTCGTGGCTCACAGATTACTACAACAACAGTTGTAGGTACAGGTTATGCGATGATCATGACGCGAGAGCGATGGTTGCTTGTTTTGGAGTTCTTCTTCTGCTTCTTCTTCGATCAGGGGATAGGTTCCAGGTCGGCAGCCTGGGCTAGCAGGGTGGATGTCGTTTGAGTTCCTGTTTGTGTTTCATCCGTAGTCGGATGTTGATCTTGTGTATGATGTATTGTTGTATTCGTGTGGCATTGTATGCCTCTTGTATATATCCCCATCTATTATGTAATGTTGATGTAATGATATCCACCTTGCAAAAGCGTATCAATATGCGGTTCTATCCTTGGTAGACCTTCGAGTCTCTTTAGGATAGTATCGCATATTGGGTGTGACAATGTATCATGTAGACAACAAGGAAACAACAATGAAAGAGTGACCCATCCAATATGCGTATTTGAGGATGGCTCAAAGAGAAGGAGTTCACCTCAAGAATGTTCTCGAAGATGTTGGAGTTGCATATCATGTATGCCTTCACATAACCAATATGTCTCATGATGGTAATGCCTTGTGAATCCTTCAAAACGGAAGGACATGACAAACACTCAGAAAAACAAATGAGTTTAGCAAAAGTGCAAAACCTATCATTCGTGTGGTAAGATACCCAACAAGTGTATGCATCATGCTCATCATAAGAAATTACAAGGGATCATTTCATAGTATGGAGGCATATGATGCAAGAACAACCAAATACAAGAGGCTCAATCAAACAAGCATGCATCACAAGTATAGTGTCCAAGTCTCCAAGATCAATAAGCATAGCAAGTTGGTACTCAATACAAGGTGATATGAGAGATGCAACTAATGGAGACAAGAGACAATGATCAAGATATATCATGTGAGAGGCATGAGCGTATATGTCATCAACCCAAGAAAGCAAGTAATAGTGGAACATGGGTGATGCAACATAGCAAGCAATCATAGCGATCAAGTCAAGCAAGCTAGTAGTGCAAAGATGCAACATACTAGAGGGAATAATGGCAAGCATGTCATGTGTGCAAATAGTGTGCATGAATAATGGACATGACATATCACAAGCATGAAAGCAAGATATGAGTAGAATGGCAAGAATGTATTGGTGAGAGGCCATATGTAAATAGCAATGGGGCATCATGACTCTCCCAACACAACAAGCATCAATAGCATGGAGCACATGATAAACATGGAAAAAGCAACAAGGATCTCCACCAAGCATGCAAATACACATAGGAGTATCATAATGGTGAAGCATGGGTAGGTGCAAGCCAGGGTCACAATTGCATGGCAAAGGCATAGAAGCAAGGATAACATGCAAAGTGAACACGGGAAAATGAGCATAAGGTGACAAGTGGTAAATAGCCCATAGCCGTGTGAGAGCCAAATAGAAGAGATGCGCGTAGTCCTTGCGCGAAGGGAACAGTGGTGAGGATAGTCCACGGGATCCCAAGTCATCGTTGCTCTCAAGAGCTCGTTTCGTCAACTCTTAGGATTGAGAGGTTGAAGAGTATATGTGAGTACCTACACAAAATAATGCAAAGGAAAAATTGTGTGTGCGTGGTAATGATGTGCACGTGCTTGTGTTGGTTAGCACTAAATATCCAATGCTCAAATAAATGAGATGCGTGATATAGAAACATGTCATCGATCATGAGAGGTTTGTTATTATGTATAGCATAATGGAGACTCAAATTGTGTAATGCATCACGAGCAATATCTAGAGCATTGTTATTCATGGAATGCATATGGTGCACGCAATCATGGGAATCATGCAAAGTATGAAATACACCAAGATCTCCGAATATGTATGAGGAAACTATGGGTGTCTCCTCATGAGCATGAGTAGCAACATCACATGGAGAATATTGACAACATCCAAAACAATGCATATTCGGAACAATGTGATCATGGCATGGAATAGTAGATGAATTATGCAAATCATGTAAAGGAAGCATGGAAATATCATCACATGAAAAGCAAAAGCCAATGACCACCATCTCGTCATCTATGCCATAAGTGCAAATGGGATTTATTTTAATGGGGCATGCATAGTTACTATGTTGAGATTGAAATGACGCAATATGGGAGATCTCACTCATAGCATATGACAAGTTCAATGGATTGTCAAACATGATGTGACCAAAAGAATTTTCACATGATATCCTATGGAGCATAGCATCACAACTAGGCAACTCAACATGCTCATCATCATATTCATCATAAATAGGTAAGTCAAGGCATGAAGAAGTCTCACTAGCATGAAGCATGGGAATAGGTGGGTCAACATCATGGGAGCAATTGATGTCAAGATAGTCCACTAGTGGGACAAGAGAAGTACCATCACCTATGTTACCTTTGGAGCATCGCTCATGTGTTGTAGGTGAGGTGTCGAAGATCCATTCGTTGTCATCTTCATCTTGATGGAACCATGTGCGGGTGCATCATCGTCTCAAAAGGAGGTATGGACTCGTCGGGGATAGGTATGTCGTCGTGTAGGAGATCTAGCACCAAAGAAGAAAACACACTTGGAGTAGAGGTTAACTCATTAGAAATCATAGTGGCCTCACATGCCGTCGCAACTACCTCACTCACTAAGTGTTGTGGCTCACTCACTCCCTCAAGGATGTTCTCACTCATATGGTTGGTGGAGTCACTCAAATGGTGCTCAACCTCACATAGGATGTGTGGGATGCTCTCATGTGTGGGGATAGTGGTGGTCACACTCATTCTCTCATAGGAAATGCTCTCAATGTCATATATGGTGGAGTCACTCATCTCACTCATGGGGTGGTGGATCTCCTCACATGACAAATGGGGCATCTCGACATATGTGGGTGTCGGAGAGATGTAGGTGCAAATATCTCCATGCGCGGTCGCGTAGCTTGACTCAGAGTATGAGTCCAATGTGGGCGCCGTCTTCATGTTGTTGAAGAGGTTCGTGCTCGTCGTGTAGTCGAAGGGGATGTCATTGCTCGACCATCTTGTCGTCGTCTTGTTGTTGGAGGTCCATATGATGTGGCACCTTGTAGCTCGTCTCCATGACCAAAGGGAGTTTCCCATGCTCGGCCATCTTCCTTGAGGGGCTTCCGAAGATGGAAGTGTTGCCCTTGCTCATAGGTGGTTGCCTTGGACTTGATGAAGTCGTTGTAGGCGTACTCGTGGGAAGTAGGCGAAGATGCCGTACGTCCAAAGGCGAATATGCCTTGATAGCACTTGGCGAAGATGCCAAAGTGGTTGTTGTAGCCGTAGCGCCGTCTTGGTGGTGGTCGTCTCGCGATCTTCTTTTGTGCTCTTGAAGCTTGGCCTTTGCGTGAAGTAGGGCTTGTTGGGACTTGTGCATTTGCGCTTGAGGAGCATCTTCATGATGATGGTGTCGTTGTCGTGCTTGAGCTCGTAGGCGTTCATCATTGTGATGCACATGACGCTTGGAGGTAACTTGCCCTTCATGACGATATGGATCACAAACGTGATGGTGGTCGCCATGTAGATGTGGATGAGGATGATTTGCACTTGCATCTTTTTCGCGCTCCGAAGACTTGTGGCTTGAATGTCACCGCCTTGAAGATGACGAAGGGGAAGAAGACTTGATCAAGGCTCTAATCTCCTCCATCCTTGCATCTTGCTCCTCTTTATGTACGGAAAGCTTCTTGTCGATGTAGTCCCTTTTCCTTGCTTCGGAGTGACGAATGTCGATGGGGATGTTCTCGATGCGCTCTCGCAATATTGATTGTGCGCCTTGTATTTGTCATTGTAGATCGAAGATGAAATGCCTTGCCTATCCATCACAAGACTCGAGCAAATAAGAGTGGGAGAAAGAGAAGAACTTATACCAATGTACCTTGACCGATGTTGATAATGAATCAAGTTCACTCAAATGCGGACAATGAAATAGCGCTATTGGTACCAATCCTTGTCGGTTCTCACACTTACACAAGTAAAGCTTATGGAGGAGCTCTGTGAGGATAGTGGCACAAAAATTTAATGCAAAATGCTAGCAAGAGTCAATAATGTTGAAAGAGATTCACAAATTAGCAAGCGAAACAAGTAGACCAATAGCAATATGTGGCACACGAAAACACACACACGGATAGATAAATGGGGTCGTGCAACCAAGGAATGAGCACAAAATGTGGAATCCACGGAAAACGCTCATGTTGCACAACTCAAGAGGGACGCTAGCACAATTGCTCAATAGGCGGATACGACACTTGTGCACAACCTATAAGATGCAAAATGGATAAACTTTCTATCCCAAGTATGCTATGTATGTATGGTTCCCGGTGTTTCTCTCAAGATGATCCAAGATGATCGGATATGACAATATTATATGCAATGTGGTATGATGCTATGGCACTTGCTTACAAGCTTCTTTGCTCTCTTTCTTTTGCTTAAAAGCTTTATTTCTTTCTTTTTTTTTCTATGGCCACTTTTGCACAATGCACAAACCAAGATAGCAATTGCGTATATGCGGGAACAAACTTGTGACACAAGATATGATACCAAGATATGCACCACGATGATATGATATGTATGCTATGGGAAGTATGATCACTAATGTGCACAAGTAACATTGCCGGCAATACTCAAATGGCTAGTCTCGATAGACAAGTAATGCAAAATGGGCTAGGGGTTAACAATGCAATGGCAAGGGGAATATATAATGGAGGGTTACCATGATACCAAGATGATATGGAGGTTACCGTCCGGCGATGATTAGTAGCGGTGTTCTTGATGTAGAAACCAAGATGATGGAGACTCGTCCCTAAGTAGCCGAAACACCTTAGGAAACTGAAAAAAACTGCGAACTCCAAATCTCAAACGTCAAATGTCAAAATGGCGGAAAGCGGTGGTGGTTTGCACTTGGCAATGCAGAAGTGGAAGTGATGGCTATACACGTGTAGGAGTTGAAGTTGCCGTCCCTAAGTAGCCTAAACACCTTAGGAGACACAAGCCTCAACTCAAAGAAGATCAAACAAAATTGGGTTAAGTTGGGTGTCGGAAATGTATGGTGGGCACGTCTATGCCGAAGTTATGTTGGTGGTGGTGGTTGATGAAGAAGCAATCGTCCCTAAGTATCCTAAACACCTTAAGAGACTCAAATCACAACTCAAACAATCACTAGTGCTATATGGAACAAAATGGGTTAGGTTGCGGAAGTCGGTGGTGGTAATGCGGATGATATGATGGAGGGCCTAGGCAAAGATGCCAATATTCAAAAAAATTGATGGATTCAAATGATGTTGGTGGTATTTTTGTGGGATGGGGGATGTCAATAGCTTCAAAACGAGCTAAACAACGTCAAAAACGGACTCCGGATGAATTAGTTATGGTCAAAACGGTGAAATGGAAAAAGCTGAAATCCCAGGGGCCGGACATCCGAGGCTCGGGCCGGATTTCCAGGACCTGATGTCCAGAAACTTGTGCGAAAATGCACTCCAGGAGCCGGATGTCCGGGATAATGGCCGGATTTCCGGAATGGCCGGATGTCCGGGGGTCGGGCCGGATGTCCGGGCTCCAAATCCGAGGATGAACTCGACGAACTTGATTTTGGGGCGGAAATTGATGATTTCGGGGGCAAAATTGGAGAGATTTCGTGGATGGAAGGTGGCGAAACTTGGGGAGATGCTAGATCCACTCGAAACCAAGCAAATCCATGGATCAAAATGAACAAAACATCATCAAACCAACAAATCACAAAAAAAATTGGGGGCTATTTTTGGAGGGGATTTTCGGATTTTGGACGAAATCAACAAAATCAAGCTAGAAATAGAGGGGTAGGGGCTCCAAAAACGTGATCAACGTGGCTCTGATACCAAGATGATGTAGGGAGGAACCCTATGGGGCCGATATTTCACGTTTGGAGTGGATCCTATGGGGAAACACGAAGAACGCGCGGAAAACACAAGGGAAAACACGGGGAGAAATGAGAGAATCACTCAACCGACAAGTATCGATCACGCAAGGGCTAGATTACCGAACACATAAGGTAGCACAAGATTCAAAATCAACAAAGGAAAGATACAAAGGTAGCCGTTCTTCTCCGTGAGGAGGTCTTGATTGTCTTCCCTTGAAGGGCTCTTGAATCCGCTTGGGGGATCTTCTCCAAAGAGGTCTCACACAAAATATGAGCTAAACCATTGCTAACCCTAACTAGGAGGAGGTGGGGGAGTATATATAGTGCTAGCCCACGAAGGGGTAAGTGAGAGGGGGATACATGGGCCCTTGGCCCATTCTCTGCACACAGGCAGGTGCCGGATGTCCGGGCTGGGGCCGGATGTCCGGGCTGGGAGGCTGGATGTCCGGGCTGGCCTGGGTGCCCTGAGGTTGCTCTCTGGACAGGCGGGGTCCGGATGTCCAGGTTGGGGGCCAGATGTCCGGCGGCTTGGGAAGAGCCGGATGTCCGGGCCTCTGGCCGGATGTCCGAGCTGACGGGGTTCAGCTTCTGGACGCACTTTGTGATGGGCGCGGGATGTCCGGGCTATGGCCGGATGTCCGGGCTTGCGGGAAGGGCCGGATGTCTGGGCTGGGGCCGGATGTTCGGGGCCTGTAGCAGCTGGCTCTTCTTCCTTCTCCTCTTCCATGCTTGGCCTTGGTCCTTTGATTCTCCATGGTCATCTCGGTTGTACCTGAGTATAGGCAAGGTCCATGCATGAGGTAGTAACCACGTCTCACGCGAATGGAAAGGGGAAGCATTCACGTTGTGTCCAATGGCGCATAGTCGAGGTCTCATCTTATGTATCCTTGGGGCTTAGGGAGTAGTCGGAGTGTACATGGGGATGAACGTGGGATGCTCCGCATCACGGAGGCTGTCCACGCTCGTGGACGAGCACAGGGAGGAGTAGGAGAAGAAGACAGGGGCACAGGTGCACTGTGGCTTTTGTCCGCGACGCGCCCATGCTTGCTACGGTGTCTCCGGTGTTGGCAAACGCCAGGGAGGGGTCATAGGTGAGGAGACAAAGGTGGTGGCGCGTTGCGGTAGTTGTCGACGAGCTCTGGCTTGGGCACGCGCCGAACAGAGGCCCTGGCGTGACGCAGAGCTCGTCGAACGCATGCCAGGCCCCATGTCCACACGTGCTCACCATCCTGGCATGGTCAAAATGACGCCCACGCGCTGCCAAACCTTGTCTGGGGTAAAGTCCACGCAGTGTTTAGTCTAGGAAAGGTGAAGACTCGAAGCCAGGCCGACCAGATGTGACTCAAGCTTGCTGGCAATTTTCTAGATAGAAACTTGGTCGCCAAGCTTGTAGGGCTTGTAGAAGGCCATTACATCTGATATCCTAGAGTTAAGGGTTACTTAGGAGGGTGACTAGGCTCAAGAAAGATCATCTCCAAAAGATTAAGGAAAAATGCACTTGTTGTCCAAAGTGTATTTTTCGGCCAGAAGAGAAATGATTTTATGTAGCAAATATATTACAAAAAGTCATGCAATATGTTTGCTCAGGGAGGTGGGCCAAGGTTCAAAGAAAAATCAGGAATTATCCAAGAAGGAAAATGAATATTTTTCCTTTATGAAAAATATTCATAGGGCTATTCTAGGGTTTTTGAGAGAAATGAGGTTGGATGAGATGCAGATGGGTCACTTGGGTGAAAGTCAAGGGCATGCCCAAGTGACAAGTCCATTTGAATTGATTCCAAAAGCTCAAATCCAAGGCAAAGGCAAATCAAGTCTGGAAAATGAGAGAAGGCAAAAACCAGGCTGTCACAAACCTCCCCTACTTAGGATGAATCTCGTCCTCGAGATTCGGTTGCTTGGGAAAATAGTTCTGGGTAAGCAGTCCATAAAAATTCCCCTCTTTCCCAGGTTGCCTCTTCCTCGGTATGGTGCTCCCATTGAACCTTGAAAAGACTGATTACTTTGCTGCGAGTGACTCTTTTCGTCTCATCCATTATTCTGACTGGACTTTCCACATATGTCAAGTCCTTAGCCAGTTCTATCTCTGCCATATCAGTCCTTTTCTCCAGTGGCGAGATACACCTTCTTAGCTGGGAGACATGAAACACATTGTGTACCTCTGATAGTTCTGGTGGCAATTCTAATTGATAAGCAACTGTTCCGACCCTGGTCATGATTGGGAATGGGCCAATATATCTGGGTGCCAAGTTGCCTCTGGTCTGAAACCTCTTAACTCCTTTCATAGGGGTGACTTGGAGATAGACATGTTCTCCTGGTTCAAAGCTGACCTGTTGGTGTTTTGCATCATAGTAACTCTCCTGTCGTGACTTGGCCAACTGCAGTCTGTCTCGGATCTCCTTGACTTGCTTCTCAGCTTCCATCATTAGATCAGTTTCGAAGATACGGTTGTCTCCAGTTTGAGACCAGTTCAGTGGAGTGCAGCACTTACTGCCATACAGAGCTTCATAGGGTGACATTTTCAAACTAGTCTGGAAACTGTTGTTGTTGGAAAACTCGACGTACGGCAGATAGTCTTCCCACTTAGGTCCTTGGGCCAATGCACATGCTCGGAGCATATCCTAGAGTATTTGATTTACTCGCTCGGTCTATTCATCTGTCTGTGGATGATAAGCTGTGCTGTATTTCAGGGTAGTCCCCAAGGCTTTATGTAGACGGGACCAGAAGGCTGAAGTGAAGAGGGATCCTCTGTCGGAGGTGATGGTCTTTTGCACTCCATGCAAACTGACAATCCTGGACACTATAATTGTGCAAGTTGATCGGCGCGGTAAGTGGTCCGGATGGGTAGAAAGTGAGCTACCTTGGTTAAGGTGTCCACTATGACTCATATTGCGTCATTCCCTCGGTGTGTCTTTGGTAAGCCGGTGACGAAGTCCATGTAGACATCATCCCATTTCCATTGTGATACGGATAAGGGTTGAAGGAGTATGGCGGACTTTTAATGTTCCGCCTTTACCTTGTTGCATATATCACAACAAGCTACGAAGTAAGCGATGTCTTTCTTCATTCCACCCCACCAGAATACCTGACGAAGATCGTCATACATTTTGGTGCGACCTGGGTAAATTGAGTACGAAGACGCGTGTGCCTCTGACAATATCTTCTTTTTCAGACTTTCTTGGTTGGGTACGCAAATCCTTCCTCGAAACCTTAGCGTCCCGTGTTGATCCTTAGAGAAATCCTTTGTCAGCTTGGCATATAATTGCAGTGAGTCGTCATTTGCTTGAGCGTTGCGAATTTCTTCCTCGAGAGTAGGAGCCATTTCCAGTATGCTGGCCATACTGGCATACACTATTAGCAAATTGAGCTGAGCCATTTCTTTACAGAGTTCGGGAGGAAAAGAATCCACTAAAGTATTCAATTTGGCGGGCTTGCGGCTGAGGGCATCGGCCACAACATTATCTTTACCCGGGGGATAATTTATCCCGAGGTCATAATCCTTAACCAACTCAAGCCATATTCGCTGATAGAGGTTTAAATCCGGTTGAGTGAATATATATACTTGAGACTCTTGGGGTCCGTAAATATTTGACACCTCTTTCCAATCAGATAGTGTCTCCAAATCTTCAAGCCATGCACCACCGTGGCCAATTCCAAATCATGAGTTGGATAATTTCTTTCGTGAGGCTGTAGTTGTCGAGATACATAGGCCACAACCTTGCCATATTGCATGAGTACGCATCCAAGTCCTCTCCTGGATGTGTCACAGTAGACATCAAAATTGCGGTAGATGTCGGGAAGAGTCAATACTGGCGCGAATGTCAATCTGGTTTTTAACTCGTTGAAGCTCCTTTCGCAGTCCTTAGTCCATTCAAACTTCTTATCCTTCTTTAGGAGCTTTGTCATTGGCTTGACAATCTTAGAGAATCCTTCGATAAAGCAGCGATAATACCCTGCTAATCCAAGGAAACTCTAGATTTCTAAGACTGTCGTGGGTGCGGCCCAATCAAGCACATCTTTCACTTTACTTGGATCCACGGCTATTCCTTCAGCTGAGAGAATATGCCCTAAGAATCCCAATTGGTAGAGCCAAAATTCACATTTGTTGAACTTTGCATAAAGCTGATGGTCATGGAGCCTTTGCAAAACTGCTCGGAGGTGGTCCTTGTGCTCTTCTTTGCTTTTTGAGTAAATGAGGATGTCATCGATGAACACCACCACAAACTTGTCCAAGAAATCCATAAACACCTTATTCATCATATGCATGAAAAAGGCTGGGGTGTTGGTGAGATCAAATGACATAACAGTATATTCATAAAGATCGTACCGAGTGGTGAACACGGTCTTGGGAATATCTTCCTTCCTGAATTTGAGTTGATGATATCCGGTCCTTAAATCAATCTTGGAGAATACTTTGGCCCCATTGAGCTGATCAAATAAATCATCAATTCTTGGTAGTGGATACTTGTTCTTGATGGTAACGTCATTCAACTGTCGGTAGTCTATACACATCCAAAAACTGCCATCCTTTTTATCCACGAATATAGTTGGTGATCCCCAAGGTTAAGAGCTTGGATGGGTGTATCCTTTCTGCAGCATCTCATCGAGCTGTTTCTTTAAATCCACCGATTCTGATGAGGGCATTCGATAATATTTCTTATATATCAGTGTAGTCCCGGGCAACAAGTCAATTGCAAACTCCAGTTCTTTGTCTGGTGGCATTCTTGGCAATTCCTCAGGAAATACATCTGGATACTCATTGACCATAGGAATTGATTCCACTTCTTCAGTCACGGCTGAGAAAACCATAGCCTTCTTGGGTATACTTCTGCGGGCATAAAAACTTGTGATGCGACCTTCCTGATTTACCATGGTGACTTCTCTGGTCACACAGTTGATGCATACTTGGTATTGGGTCAACCAATTCATTCCCATAAAAATGTCCAATTGATGAGGACATCAATACGATTGTTACACCCACAACCCCTACTGCTACATATACTGGACCAATTACTAGAGCTCGCGCACGCCAATTAAATTATCAGGTACTTCCGTTTCTTGGTAATGATTCTAATGTTCATGAGAATATGATGCTGCCTAAATTGGATACATTTGTTTTGCTTACAAATGAAGGGCCTATCTTGGAGAAGGATGAACATTGGAGCAAGAACAAGCATGGAGATGATGGCATGCGCAAGGGGAACAAGAACGAAGTTACAAGTGATGATTTCAGGACTTTGAAGCCACCATAATGAGTGCATGAAGCCTTGGACGAAATATACAAGATGCCACTTCATAAATTTTGTCCAGAGGCTAGGTGCTGCATCCAAGGTAGTCAGAATCCCGAATCGACTGCTAGAATCCTACGACTTCACGACCCCACAGAAGCATGTCGATCCAAATCCCACCATGAATCCGGATTAGGTAGAATCCATGTTGAGTCGCGATCCAAATCATAGAATCCTATACAAAACTGTACAATCCCGACTATGCTATGGACTATGTCCGATTCTACTAATCTATCTAAATAGTTTGTTTAGTTGTAGTAGAATAGTATGCAATATCCAAACCCCTTTTCATATACCTCATTTACCTTTATTCCTCTCCCAAGCCCAAATGCTCAGCCGTCGACACCTTCGATCTAGCTCTCAGAAACCCTAGATCAAAATTGAGGATCAGGCTTGTCAACAGATGGAATTGGCGTGAAAAGGAGGATGCTTCAAGATTGATCGGAGAAGGAGAGGAAGACCCTTCAAGGTTTAGCACTACAGCTCAAATAGACAAGTGATCGACTATTCACGCACTCCAAAAAGAACCTAAGTAAATTTCGTGCGTTGAAGGTTTAAATGTTCTATATATTTCCCTCTCATATATGTTCCATACATGCGAGCTAAATGGTAGGTTAGTCATAAAAAGAAGTGGAATACAACTGGCATTGATGTGTACGTTCTTTGCTCCATATTTAGTGTCAAAACTCTATAGAACCCATATAAATTAGTTGTGTGCATACAAAATATCTTATTTGAGTAAATCTAGTAGAATCCTCGATTCCACGACTCGATCTTACGACTCGATTCTGTCTGAGGAAAATCGATCCAACTCCAAATCCCGACTCTGACTACCTTGGCTGCATCACCTTATTATTGGGCCAGGCCCATGTAATTTTGAAATACATAAGTATAGGCTATTTTTAGAGTCCGTATGTGTGGGGAAACAAGAGATAGGGTTAGTTCCAGACCCCTCCACCAAGGGCCACGAAATCCACCCCTCTTCCTCCATATATACAGCCCTTAGGGCACCATTTAGACTTTGGGTTTTATTTGGATTAAAAGTTCGCCATAGCTGCAACTTCATGTACTTATTTTGTGTTCAACGACCAGACCAAGACGTCACAGAACCCCACCTTCATTAATAAAGCTTTCCTCTTACATTCGCAATATCCAGATTGCAATCTCAGTTTCTTGCTTGTTCTTCGTTTGCTCGCAGGAAACAGACCCTCGTGGTCAGGTTGATCGTGCTCCTGCATGGTCAATAACCCCTTGGAAGTTGGTTTAGTGATTGCTAAGGCCCGACGTCTCGCACTTTCGTAGTCAGGTTGTGAAGGTCGATTCCCACAGAAACGATAGCCACCATCTCATCGAAACATCGGGACACCTTTGCCTCTATCAAGTGGTATCAGATTTCCCGGTTGCTCGATGAGATTTTTACAGTTTTTTGTAGTTTTGATCGAGTCTGTTATCATACCTACAGTCCGCGAAAAAGCCACAAAAAAATTAGGGTTAGTTCATCATATCCGAACCAGTCCGAGCCATTGCATAGTCTTTTCAGTATTTTGCTTTGTTGAATTTTTGGTTGCATCCTCGTGTCTAGTTGCTGGTCTTAGGGTCTAGTCTTTTAGAGTTTTGAGTTCTGTTCACGGGTATTCACGCTGCCGCCGCACCATCATTATCCGCTGCCATATACTACCTCCACACCAGATTCATCATTCGCTGCCATATACCACCACCACACCAAATACATCATCCCTACCATCTACCATCACCGCTTATCCGCCACTGCTCCGAGTCCATATACGAACACCGATCCGAGTCCATATACCACCATCGGCCAACATCCATATACCACCACTCCTCCGAGTCCATCTCATATTAGGTTAACATTCGAGATCCACCTATTTCCAGATTTGTGGTTTCTTTGTCTGAGTATGTTTCGGATTCCAGCAATATTTTGCCATCCATACAAGAGGTTGGTTTCAAAAAAAACCCGCAGTTGATAAAAAAAATTCTGGCTACCCTATTTCTAGGTGTTTCTCAGCGTATTGAGACAGTCGTCGTTTCCAGTTTTTTTTAGCCATTTCCAGTTTTGGGTCCGAGCAGTCGAAAAAAAATTGGTCGCAAAAATTTCATGTCTATCCTGTTATCTTAACTTGGGAAGAGTTTTGAGACACTCGCCATTATAGTGATTTTTGGCAAAAAAAAGAGGAGCGCAAAAAAATTTAGAGTGTGCTTCTCCCTTGATTAAGTGCCGCGTCGTGATTTTGCTAGTGTACTAGGCTCGCATCTCTAGCACGGTCTAGCCTAGGACCAGCACAGTACCATCGTTGAGCGTTTATTCAACTTTGCATCTCTGAATTGATTATTGCTGACCCTTTTTGCTACCATATTATAAGCCTTCCCAGCTCCACATACATCTACGTCGTGCGTTTGACTCTCCCTGGTAATCGCTCTAGCCAAGCTTTGAGAGTTTTCACTACAACGGTTGCCGATCACCACCTGTTGCTGGGTAAGAACCGGTAAGAATTTGATATTCACTTGACGGATTTGTAACATCCTGCCACTTTCTAGTAGTCTGTAGGATCATATTCTTGTGTGTTTCTATTGCTGCTAACCATGGCAGGAGCACAAGCCGACGAGATTGACTGGGAGAACATGACGAACAAGGTGTTGCATGATAAATTTCAGCAAATGATGATTGGCCAGGTGGGAGATGTGCTAAACAGATTTGAAGAGGCTATGGAGAAGATAGATGCCATGGAGAAGTCGTTCGAGATAAGGCTGGATAACAAGTTTAATGAATTGCTCAAGCATCTTCCCCAACCACCACCGCTGCACAAGTCGCACCTCTACAACAACAACAACAACAACAACAACTACAACATCTCCAATGCCGCTTTTCAAATCAAGTGGGACGAGCATAGCGCATTCCAATTGAGCCTGGTCAAAATTCTGGTGCCACTACACCTACTATTGATGCTTCTTTGGCTCCTGCTACTGCGGCTGCTGGTGCCGAGGAGGATAACGATTATGCGGGCAATTATGAGCATGAGGTTGATCAAAATCAGAACTACGTGCAGCCACCAGCACCACCACCAGCAGGTCGACCTCAGGTATATATTCGCAACGGTAGGCCTGCGCCACCACCTTAGGTACGAGATAATGACCATATACCTAAACTGAAATTAAATATTCCACCATTTGAGGGTAGATATGTTCCTGATATATATCCTACATGGGAGTTAGAAACTGAACAATCTTTTACATGTTTACAATATCCCGAGGAGAGATGGGTTGCTGCTGCTGTTTGTGCTTTCACTAGTTTTGCATGTGTATGGTGGTCTGAACATTGTAGATTATATCCTATTCCAGCTACTTGGGCTGCTTTGAAAACTGCTATGCGTACTCGTTGGGTTCCACCATATTATCAATGTGAATTGCTTCAAAAATTGCAGCGTTTGAGACAAGGGAAAAATTCTGTAGAAGAATATTATCAACAATTACAAACTGACATGATTAGATGTGGTATTGTTGAGGATAATGAATCTATGCTTGCACGTTTTATGGGTGGATTAAATAGAGAGATTCAGACCATTCTAGAGTATAAGGAGTATACTAATATCACTCGTTTATTCCATCTTGCTTGTAAAGCTGAACGTGACGTGCAGGATCGACAAGCATTGGCGCAAACTAACTTTTCTGCAGGTCGACCTTCATCATGGACACTGCGTGCATCCTCTACTTCCACTGCACCAGCACCTCCATCAGGTGCCACCTCCAGCCGTGATACAAGAAAGCAGGCACAACCACCAATATCTGGCAAGAGCACACCTGCCGGGCCTGCATAGAGCTCTTCTTCTTCCATGGCATCAAGAGGGCAACAAGTGATATTATTTGTCATCATTGTAAGGGAAGAAGACATTATGCGCGAGAATGCAAATCTCAGCGTGCCATGATTGCTACTGAGGATGGTGGGTATGAGTCCGCTAGTGACTATGATGAGGAGACTTTGGCTCTTATTACACGTGAAGAACACGTTGAAGATGATTCTGGACATGAGACGCAATACATGGCTCCTGAAGATGCTGACAGGTATGACTGTTTAGTTGCTCAACGTGTTTTGAGTGTGCAGGTCACACAAGCTGAGCAAAATCAGAGGCATAATTTGTTCCATACAAAGGGAGTTGTGAAGGAACGTTCTATTCGCGTCATCATTGATGCAGGGAGCTGCAACAACTTGTCTAGCATGGAGATGGTGGAGAAGCTATCTCTCACCACAAGACCGCATCCACATCCTTACTATATCCAATGGTCAATAACAGCGGCAAGGTTAAGGTAACGCATGCTGTTCGTGTGCATTTTAGTATCTCTACATATGCTGATTATGTTGATTGTGATGTGGTACCCATGTAAGCGTGTTCCTTATTACTTGGTAGACCATGGCAATTTGATAAAAATTCTGTACACCATGGTAGAAACAATCAGTATACTCTTGTTCATAAGGATAAAAATATTACTTTGCTTCCTATGACTCCTGATTCCATTTTGCAAGATGATATTAATAGAGCTAATAAAGCAAACAGGAGAAGAATAAGAGTGAATATAAGATTGTGGCAAAAGAATTTGAGCAACAAATGAAGCCTAATAATAAACCATCTAGTGTTGCTTCTGAAATTAAATTGACAAGTGCATGTTTATTTGCCACCAAATCTGATATTGATGAGCTAGATTTCTGCAAATCTATTTGCTATGCTTTTGTGTGCAAAGAGGCATTATTTTTGTTCGAGGACGTGCCTTCCTCTATGCCTCCTGCTGTCACCAACATTTTGCAGGAGTTCACTGACGTCTTTCCACAAGATGTGCCATCTGGATTACCGCCTATTCGAGGGATTGAGCATCAGATTGACTTAATTCCCGGTGCTTCACTGCCAAACCATGCGCCATACCGTACCAATCCAGAGGAGACGAAGGAGATTATGCGACAAGTACAGGAGCTTCTCGAGAAAGGTTATATATGCGAATCCTTAGTCCTTGTGCTATTCCTATTATTCTAGTGCCGAAAAAGGATGGTACATCGCATATGTGTGTTGATTGTAGAGGCATTAATAATATTACTATTCGTTATCGTCATCCTATTCCTAGGCTAGATGATATGCTTGATGAATTGAGTGGCTCTACAATATTCTCCAAAGTTGATTTGCGTAGTGGATACCATCAAATTTGTATGAAATTGGGGGATGAATGGGAAATAGCATTTAAAACTAAGTTTGGATTATATGAGTGATTAGTCATGCCTTTTGGGTTAACTAATGCACCTAGTACTTTCATGAGATTAATGAACGAAGTTTAACGTGCTTTCATTGGACGATTTGTGGTAGTCTATTTTGATGATATACTGATTTATAGCAGATCTTTGGAGGAACATTTGGAACATTTATGTGTTGTTTTTATTGCTCTACGTGATACACGTTTGTTTGGTAACCTTGGGAAGTGCTCCTTTTGCACCGACCGAGTATCTTTTCTTGGCTATGTTGTTACTCCACAGGGAATTGAAGTTGATAAAGCCAAGATTGAAGCTATTGAGAGTTGGCCGCAGTCCAAAACGGTCACACAAGTGAGGAGTTTTCTTGGCCTCATTGGATTCTATAGGCATTTTGTGAGAGATTTCAGCACCATTGCTGCACTTCTCAATGAGCTTACAAAGAAAGATGTGCCTTTTGTTTGGGGTACCGCATAGGAAGAAGCCTTCACGGTATTGAAAGATAAGTTGACACATGCTCCTTTACTCCAACTTCCTGATTTTAATAAGACTTTTGAGCTTGAATGTGATGCTAGTGGAATTGTATTAGGAGGTGTATTATTGCAAGATGGCAAACCTGTTGCATACTTTTCTGAAAAAATGAGTGGGCCTAGTCTGAATTATTCTACTTATGATAAAGAATTATATGCTCTTGTTCGGACTTTAGAAACATGGCAACATTATTTATGGCCCAAAGAATTTGTTATACATTCTGGTCATGAATCTTTGAAACATATTAAAAGTCAAGCCAAACTGAATCGTAGACATGCTAAATGTGTTGAATTCATTGAGACTTTCCCTTATGTCATTAAACACAAGAGGGGTAAAGAAAATGTTGTTGCTGATGCATTGTCTCGTCGCTATACTATGCTTTCACAACTTGACTTCAAAATATTTGGTTTGGAGACCATCAAAGATCATTATGTGCATGATGCTGAATTTAAAGATGTATTGCAGAATTGTAAAGAAGGATGAACATGGAACAAGTTCGTCGTTAATGATGGATTTATGTTCCGTGCTAACAAGCTATGCATTCCAGCTAGCTCCATTCGTCTTTTGTTGTTGCAGGAGGCGCATGGAGGAGGGTTAATGGGACACTTTGGCGTGAAGAAGATGGAGGACATACTTGCTACACATTTCTTTTGGCCAAAGATGCGACGGGATGTTAAGCGCTTTGTTTCTCGCTGCACTACATGTCAAAAAGCTAAGTCACGACTCAATCCTCATTGTTTATATATGCCTTTGCGTGTACCTAGTGTTCTTGGGAGGATATATCTATGGACTTTGTTTTAGGTTTACCTCGAACAAAGAAGGTGAGGGATAGCATATTTGTTGTCGTGGATAGATTCTTGAAAATGGTACACTTTATACCATGTCATAAAAGCAATGATGCTGTTAATGTTGTTGATTTGTTCTTTCATGAAATTATTCACGTGCATGGTGTGCCAAATACTATTGTTTCAGATCGTGATACTAAATTTCTTAGCCACTTTTGAAGTAGTCAATAGAACATTGTCTACTATGCTTAGGGCTATTTTAAAGAATAATCGTTCATTGCATTCTACTACTAAGATGAGCCCTTTTGAAATTGTGTATGGTTTCCTACCTCATGCACCTATTGATTTGTTGCCTCTTCCATCTTCGGAGAAAGTTAATTTTGATGCTAAACAACGTGCTGAACTGATTTTAAAAATGCATGAGTTAACTAAGGAAAACATTGAGCGTATGAATGCTAAATATAAACTTTCTAGAGATAAGGGTAGAAAACATGTTGTGTTTGCACCTGGAGATCTTGTTTGGTTACATTTGCGTAAGGATAGATTTCCTGATTTGCGCAAGTCAAAGCTAATGCCACGTGCTGATGGTCCTTTTAAGGTGTTAGAGAAAATAAATGATAATGCATATAAACTTGAGCAGCCTGCAGATTTTGGGGTTAGTCCCACTTTTAACATTGCAGATTTGAAGCCTTATTTGCGTGAGGACGATGAGCTTCCGTCGAGGACGACTTCATTTCAAGAAGGGGAGGATGATGAGGACATCAATACCATTGTTACACCCACAGCCCCTACTGCTACATATACTATACCAATTACTAGAGCTCGTGCACGCCAATTAAATTATCAGGTACTTTCATTTCTTGGTAATGATTCTAATGTTCATGAGAATATGATGCTGCCTAAATTGGATACATTTGTTTTGCTTACAAATGAAGGGCCTTTCTTGGAGAAGGATGAACATTGGAGCAAGAACAAGCATGGAGATGATGGCATGCGCAAGGGGAACAAGAACGGAGTTACAAGTGATGATTTCAGGACTTTGAAGCCACCATAATGAGTGCATGAAGCCTTGGACGAAATATACAAGATGCCACTTCATAAATTTCGTCCAGAGGCTATTCTAGGTGTTGCGTCACCTTACTATTGGGCCAGGCCCATGTAATTTCGAAATACATAAGTATAGGCTATTTTTAGAGTCCGTATATGTGGGGAAACAAGAGATATGGTTAGTTTCAGACCCCTCCACTAAGGGCCATGAAATTCCCCCCTCTTCCTCCATGTATACAGCCCTTAGGGAACCGTTTAGACTTTGGGTATTGTTTAGATTAAAAGTTTGCCATAGGTGCAACTTCGCGTACTTCGTTTGTGTTCAACGACCGGACCTAGACTCACAGAACCCCACCTTCATTAATAAAGCTTTCCTATTATATTTGCAATATCCAGATTGCAATCTCAGTTTCTTGCTTGTTCTTCGTTTGCTCACAGGAAACAGACCCACGTGGTCAGGTTGATCGTGCTCCGGCGTGGTCAATAACCCCTCGGAAGTTGGTTTAGCGATTGCTAAGGCGCGACGTCTCGCATGTTCGTAGTCGGATCATGAAGGTCGACTCCCACAGAAATGGTAGCCACCATCTCATTGAAACATCGGGACACCTTTGCCTCTATCACCAATTTATCAGATTCAAGACTATCAAGGCTGTTGCAAACTTGAGTCGCTTTACCTTAATTTCCAAATTTCGGCAGACCAGATTACTTCGGAGCACCGATCCTGGGGATTGTACCATCATACTTTTTCCCATAATCGAGTAAGGAAATTTGTTTTGGGCAACAAAACTCCACGAAATAAAAGAGTGGGAAGCCCCCGAATCAAATACAATTACTGCAGGTATGCTATTAAGAGGGAACATACCAATGACGACTTCCGGGTCTTCTTGGGCTTCGTCGGTGGAGATATGATGGATTTGGCCTTGGATGGCCCTCGGGTCGGAATATGACTCCAGGTGGTTGACTTGTGGATGGTAGGAAGCTATTGGTTTGCCGTTCTTGGGACATTGTCTAGCGAAATGTCCGGTTTGTCCACAGCTGAAGCAGGAATTGTTGCACTGGCAATCTTCACGTACCGGACTGGTTACAACATTCTTGACTTGAGTAGTGGTCTTGTTGACATTTTGCTGCCAGTTGGGTTTGTGCTCAACCTGAGTCTGTTGCCATGTACGAGCCTTCTGCACTAGTTGCATATCCTTCTTAGGCTCGAATTTGCGCTTGTGATCATTATTTCCGGGCCTGCTATCGTGCATGAGCTTGTGTTCCCTTTCTGCGATGAGGTCCTTATTCACCAGAGTTTGGAAGTCCGGGAAATCAAACATGCCAAGAGTGCATCTGAGGTGCTGGTTTAGTCTGCCAAGGAATCTGTCGACCTTCCTTTCCTTGGTGGCCACATCATAGAGAGAATAACAGGCCAAATGGTTGAATTTATTCAGGTACTCACTTACTAACATGCTTCCTTGAATCAGGGCGAGAAATTCGCGCTGCTTGATCTTCATAATTCCGGTGGGTATATGATACTTGCGAAAATGATCCTTGAATTTGGTCCACGTAACTTCCTCGTCCGCGGGCCACATAGTTTAAGCATTATCCCACCATATAGCGGCTGCTCCTTCTAGATAATGCGTTGTGAACGGAACCTTGTCTCCTTCTTCAGTGCGAGCAATATCAAGCTTCCTCTCAATGGTCCTCAACCAATCATCGGCTTCCAATGGATCAGTCGCTTGATTGAAACTGGGAGGCTTCGTCCCTTGAAAATCTGACAACTTGGAGTAATGACCATTCAGATTTCCATTTTGTCCAACCATAACTTGCACACTTTTCAACATCTCCATCAGATCGTTGTTTCTTCTATCTTCAAACATTTGCATAATCTGCTCAGTGGAGGGCGGATGTGGCGGTGGAGGTGGTGGTGGCTGGTAAGGCTCGGGGGTATGTCCTGCTTGCCGTGCGGAGCAACGAACATGGACATCCTCACAAGCTTGGCTGCTGCTACCTCCCTGCGTCATCCTATTATTTATTTTGCCAATACAAGGCAACCGTGATGAGAAATATCCAAGAATGGGAGGAAAAAGCCAGTGACAAACCCAGAAAAACACAGCGAGAAGAAACCAAGGCGAATAAAAAAAGTTCCAACATACTTATACATAGACTCAGCATAAACGATAACATCATGACGGGTTCACTACCCTCATACATGAAACTAAATATCATGACTCGTACGGCTACACCCATACATCATACTCATGATAATGATAATACTCTAGCGATCTACTGCTCGATCCGTGCTGCTGCGGGCTCCTCTCCTGAGCCAGACTCAGACCCTGAACTGATAGTGGAGAAAGGCGACGGCGCTGCCTCGAGGACTCTCCCTCAGGGGAAGGTGCGGGATGGGATCTAAGCATAGGAGCTGCAGGAGTAGCGACAATGGAATCCCACGCGGCAGGAGCACTGCGAGGGGTCGCTGCCAAAGGGTTGGTGGTACCCTGGGTGGTCACGGGGGTAATAGAAGTGGGAGGAACGTATGGAGTGAAACCGACAATGGGTGGAGGGTTCCTATTCTGAGCGGTGGCAAGGGCTATCCGGGCTCGGGTTAGCTCTCAGGCTAACTCATAGATCAAGAGATAAGTGGCAGTGATATAGCGAGAAAGGTGGCTAGAAGGACGATCGCACGATGAATCAATAAGAGGGAAGCGAATACGCCCATTCTCGTGCAGAGATGGGTAATAGTAAAAACCTGGGTGGCTGTGCATGCAAACCTTGTTGTAGCGCACGTCCACAAGAGCTTCGATAGCAGCAAACTAGACTGCCTGAGATGGCGTAGAAGAGAAACCACCCTTAGAGGAACGAGTGTAAGCGCCGGAAGGGGAACTGTGGTGTAGAGTGACCTCAGCATAATACTCATATAGCGAACCGTCCAGCTGCTCTCGATACACATGATACACTGGATCAGCAACCTCTCGATAGAGTCGTGGCCACACGTTCTGAAGCAGGTGCGGCGATGTGTATGGAGATGGCTTAGGATTGTACAAGATCGGAATTGGTGCCATCTACACTCACAATCACCAGATGATCAGTAATAACAACAGGTAAACATGCATGCAATGCAGCAATCAACTTCTATGACTACTGGCACTCAGACGCAACTATCTACCGTTCCACTAACGCATCAACTTCTATACCAAGCGTTGTGGCACCCCAGCTCAGAGCAACCGGTTTACCTTGCATTTCCAGCCCAGAGATCAAGTCTTCTGGCAACACACAACCACATGGTACAGAAACAACCACTTTATTGATACTAGCGGAAACATAAGTCTGAGATTACATCGAGATAAGAGGCCAAGCGGCACACATGGTGTAGCTGAACAGTATGTACATTATTTAATGAACATGAAGGGGCCTCGATCATATAAACTACGCGGCAGTGGAATAACGACAAAGTGGAACTCCGTAGCACAGGGACACCGACGTGGACACGATCTAAACGCGGGAAGCTCTCCGATCCGATACGTCTTGCCTGAAAGCTGGCATGACACGCCAGGTCAGTAAATTGAATGTAGTTGCAAGCTCACAACAAACATAAGCACAATGACAAACAATATCACGACAATTAATCAGGTTAATGCAATGCAAGTAATATGTCACAGCCCTAGCCTTGGCCTTGCTTGTCATTGCATCATCATCTTGCATCATGTTTAAATTTCTCAGAAACCTGAAATAGGGGACTGACCAAACCCTAAAACCAAATGAATTCAAGTAGGCTCAAATAAAATCACTTCCAATAAACCCAAAGTGACTTCAGGAAAAGTCCATAATTTTTGAAACTGGTGAAAACCTCTGACAAAAGTTGGTGCATATTTTCCCTAGGTCATTTCAGGGTTTTGGATTAAATCATAAGTATTTGAATTGGAGCATTTAATGGCTATAAATATTTTAAATGCTTCAATAATTCTGAAAACATTTGAGGGCTGTTAGTAAACATTTTAAAAGTGCCCACAAATTTTCTCAGGAGTTTTAAAAATGGTTTAGTGTTATTACTAAATCAAAAACAGAAAAGCAAAATAGAAAACAGAAACAATTAATAAGAGAGAGAGAGAGAGAGAAGGACTCACCTGGGCTTCTCACCTGCAGTAGAGCCGGCCCAGCTCCTGTTCTGGCCCAGCCCACCAGGGGCTCCCCCTGTCGTCTTCCTCCTTCTGCCAGGAGGACAACCAGGTGTGTGGCGAGTGCCGACGCTGCCCTGGCCACCTCCTGCTTCCCCGGCCCCTCCTAGCGTCGCCACGACGACGCCCCGAATCCCCGTCCCCTCTCCCTCACTCGCCACTCTCTCTCCCCTACCTCTGGCTCTCTCCCTCCCACGCAACCAAGCGCGTCGTCGCCACCGACGCCGTCCACCGCGGCCACCGGCTAACACTCGCCTCGCCGACGCTTCCACAAGAACCGCAGGACTCCTCTCCATCTCCACGCTGACGCACACGACCGGAGAAGGCCACAGCCGTCCGCAACCTCGCCTTCTTCCTCCTCGAACATCGGAGCTCATCGTCGTCGACTCTCCGTCGTCCCTGCCTCCCCGAGCTCGACGCCTGTCTCATTAAACTGCGGTGAGCTACTGAGTGTTTCCCCTCTGCCCCCTGCTTGCTCCCGCCCTCTAGCCGTAGCCCCGAGGTCACCTGAGGCCACCGTCCGCCATGGTCGGCAAGCCCGCGCTCCTGAGCCTCTCCTGCTCGCTCTAGGGGCACTGACACGCTCCTGGCGCCTCCAGGAGGATGCCTCTCCACTCCGCTTGCTTGCTCGAGCGCTGCAGCCGCGTCCCTGCCCCAGCCCGAACACCAGCCGCCGCCGCGAGCTCGTTCCTGCGAGCTCCGGCCATCCTGCACCCTCCCGCGTGCCTCCCCTGGATGCGCACGATCAAGGGCAACCCTCTGGTGCCCTTGGCTTGTCCCAACACCGCATGTAGCGCCACTCTGGCAACCCTCCACCGTGTTTTGGGGTCGCCGCCGGCTGAACTCCGGCGAGCTGACGTGGCCGCGCAATTACCAGCTAATCCCCCACTAAACAACCCCCTGAGCCAATGACAGATGGGTCCCATGCCCTAATTAACTCCAGCTTTATTTCTGCTTAGATTAGTTATAACCCAAGGGGACCCACGCGTCAGCTTTGACCAAGCTGACGTGGCTGTTGACTGGGCCCACATGTCAGCGACACTAACCAGCCCCAGCCACTGACAAGTGGACCCCACGGGTCAGGTTTGACCTGACCGTCTCCGTTGACAGCTGACGTCACAGTGACGCAGTGCTGACGCAATAAGTGATTTTCTGGATTTAATTTAATTCAGGAAATTTCAGAAAATACCCCAAACTTCTAAAAATCATATAAATTCAACCGTAGCTCAGAATGAGATAAATTATATATGAAAAATGATCAGAAAAATCCAATCTATCCATCTGTACTGTTTCCATGCATGTTAGAACAACTTATGACTACTGTTTAGGACAAATCATATAAATGGCATTTAAACCTTCACATATGGAGTTTGATTTTGAATCTTGGATTCAAACCAACTCCATTTAACCTGATGCTAGTTGCATTAGTTCAAACCACATCATATTGCCATGTCATGATCATGCATCATATTGTGCATTGCATTGATTGTGTTCTTCCTTGTTTTTCGGTGTTTGTCCCCTCTCGATAGACGTGACTCCAACGATGAGATCGATGACACCAATGAAGAACTATATTATCTTCAGAAGTGCCAGGCAAGAAAAACCCCCTTGTTCATTCCGATACAATCCTACTCTCTCGCTCCTGCTCTCTTTTACTGCATTAGGACAACAACGATTCATCTGTTACTTGCTGTGGTAGCTGAACCCCTTTATCCTCTGCATGACCTGTCATTGCCACAGTAAATACATGAAACCCACTAGCATGAGTAGGAGTTGTTTGAGCCCTGTTGTGCCTACTCATTCATGCTTGTCTGTCATGCCTGCTATTGCTTAGAGTTGTGTCAGGTATGATTCATCGGGGATGAATTGGAGGTGTGTGAACATGTCCTACTGTGTGTGAGCTAAGTGTGTGAACACGATTTGGTAAAGGTAGCGGTGAGAGGCCATGTAGGAGTACATGGTGGGTTGTCTCATTGCAGCCGTCCTCAGGAACTGAGTTCTGTGTTTGTGATCCATGAACAGTTACTACCACACATTGGAATGCTTAAGTGCCCCTCTCGACTTATTAATCAACCTGATCTCTATCCAGGAGTTGCAACTAGTTTCTGGTGTTTGTAGGTTGTGTTAGTAGTCTACCAAGTGGCACCCGGTACAGGTGGGCTTGGGACAGACTAAGCTTCGTGGCACGTTGTACCAAGCGTAGATCCACCCGTCGAGGTGGGCTTGGGAACCCTGCTCACATCGTTTGGGGCCGTGAGCGACACCCCAGCCAGATCTCCTTGCGGATGGAACCCGAATAGGCGATAAACCTGGACTAGAGACTTGTGTGGTTAGTCAGGTCATGGCCGACTCCCTCGCCAGGCTTCCGCTTGAAGGTTGCCGAGATACACGACGTGTACATGGTGGTAAGTGGCGAGAGCGTGTGTGAAGAAGTACACCCCAGCAGGGTTAACATCATCTATTCGAATAGCCGTGTCCGCGGTTAAGGACTTCTGGGTTGCCAGTACAGTTCATAGACAAGTAAAAGTGGATACTCTAAAATACGCAAGATAAGCGTGAGTGCTATGGATGGCGTTCTCGTAGGGAGACAGGAGCGGATCCATAGTGGTGTATTTATATGGTGAATATGTGGACTCGTGTGCGCCACCTCAAAAGTGTTACTTGCAGTCGTAGTTCAGGTTAGCCATTGAGTCAAAGCTGGCTTGCTGCAGTTAAACCCTACCATCCCCTTTGTTGATAATGATGCATATGTAGTTAGTTCTGATGTAAGTCTTGCTGGGTACATTTGTACTCACATTTGCCTATTTTATGTTTTTGCAGAGAGACTTCAGTCTCACTAGTAGTTTCACGTGGACTTCGACGTTTAGCTTGTTACCTCAGCTACGATCTTGTGCCCTCGGCAGGATCTTGTAGATAGTCAGGCTTCTCAGCCTTTTTCATTTGTAGATGTCTGTACTCAGACATGTTAAGCTTCCGCTTGTGCTTTGACTTGTATGCTCTGAATGTTGGGTCGTGAGACCCATGTTTGTAATATCTCGCTCCTCGGAGCCTATTGAATAAAATACTTGAGTTGTAGAGTCATGTTGTGATGCCATGTTGTATTTGCACATATCGACCATATTGTGTGTATGTTATTGAAATGCTTGGTGTGTGTGGGATCTGACTATCTAGTTGTTTATCCTTAGTAGCCTCTCTTACCGGGAAATGTCTCCTAGTGCTTCCACATGGTAGCTTGCTACTGCTCCGAAACACTTAGGCTGGCCGGCATGTGTCCTTCTTCGTTCCTGTGTCTGTCCCTTCGGGTAAATGTCACGCGATGAATACCGGAGTCCTGTTAGCCCGCTACAGCCCGATTCACCGGAGTCCTGCTAGCCCAGTGCTACATCCTGGATTCACTCGCTGATGACCGACACGTTCGATGCTGGGTCATGGATGCCTGTCCCTGTAAGTTTGTGCCACTTTGGGTTTACGACTAGCCATGTCAGCCCGGGCTCCTTATCATATGGATGCTAGCGACACTATCATATACGTGTACCAAAAGGCGCAAACGGTCCCGGGCAAAGGTAAGGCGACACCCGTGGGGATACCGTGCGTGAGGCCGCAAAGTGATATGAGGTGTTACCTGCTAGATCGATGTGGCATTGAGTCGGGGTCCTGACAGCTTTGGTATCAAAGCTTGACTGCCTATAGGATTACCTAGCCAAACTGGTCGAAGTTGAGTCTAGAAATGCTTTAGTTATATAAGGGAATTGATTGTGGAAGAGAACGTAAGGCTCTTTTTACTCCTTTATCTTATGCCCTTCTGATCTGAGTCATCCTCTTCTCTTCTACGGGGATTGAGAACTAGGCCTCTCATCTTTCTATCAGGATGACGTGTTACTAATCCATAGACTTATATGATTGATGGTTTCAAGCTTCATTTCAGTTCCTACTACTTCCGTATGTTAACTGTTGATCTCGAACCCTTGATATTGTGCTTCTGAGTGGTTATGCCACCATTTTTGTAGCATGTCTCAAATCTTTGAGCATTTACAGCCGTTTTGCTGCCCAAGTCATCCCAGGTTTCTAAATAGTCTGATGCATTTGCAAATCCCTCCTCCCGTTCCTGATGTCCTTTTGGGCCAGATTAAGCACACTAATCGGTGAGTTGAGGTACTCTGTTGCCTCAACATATATGTTGGAGTTAGTATTATGACCCTGGGTGTTTTAGGAAGTCACCTAGTAATCTAGCCATGTTTTGTGTTCCCAGTGTGATGATTCTAGCCACCAATCTCGAAAGCATCCCGTGATGCCATTTAGTAGTAGGTATTCTACTCCTGGGTTCTTGACCCAAGATTCTCTCTACTTACCTCGTGTTGACAGCGTTGCTCGTACCTTATGATATTAGTAACCTTTGTGATAGTCCTCAAGGTCCGTGGTATTTCCTTCTTCCAAATACCATGAACCATTAAGGCAGAAATTCTTTGAACCAAAATACCACAACAAGAGTACTCTCGATGGGTTCTCCATTCTATATTGCGACTCTGCCAGTTCAACCTTTCTGCATGGGTTATGCGGAAGAAATATGTTGGACTTGTTCGACATACTAACCTATGCATCCACAACTCAGAAAGATATATGCTCCTTTGAGTTGTTCCCATTGTAGCTATATTTCAATCCCCGTCTATCAGTTGGTAGTCAAGAGTAGTTGTGCAATCGTGTTTATCGATGCCTATTACTCTTGTGGTCCGTCAAACCATTCTATTCTAGGATGACCAGGAGAATCAAACTCCAGTACCTTATCCATTTCTAGGATTGGGTCAAAGCAATTGTATTCCACGGTCCAAAATGCCAAACCAGCTTTTGCTCTGCTGTACCCTGGAGTGTTACCATCTTTATGTCAAGAGCGTCATGAGAATTGCACCACCTCCTATGAATTCTTGACGTAGTAATACTTCTTGCCATCAGTATTCATTCCTCGGTTCCCGTGTTGTTGTAACAGGAATGCCGACAAGTGTACCGTGATGTGCGAAATCAATACTCCTGGCAACTCTGTTGCTTGGTAGTTAATGGACAATACTCTCATTCTTAGCGTGCTGGTTATTGAATTATCATTCTAAGACTGATCGTGCTACCTAGTCCATTTTTCTTGGTGCACTCTTCGATCAAGAGTTAGGATTGTGTCAATCCCTCAGTCTCTTGATCATATCATCTTGCCCTGAAAAGCAAGGTTGTTCTCGAGCTTAGTAACATATCGGTGGTTCGTGATTTTTCGAATATCTTCTCGGAAGTATTACCAGGTTGTTCCCTGACTGTTATGTTGAGCTCGTGATCAAGTTGGTTTCTTGTAAACCACCCTTTCTCCAAGAATCTGTGTTGGATACCCTGAGCTAGTTGGTTAAGCTAAACAACAACTTGGAGAGTTGGAAGATAAAAGATTTCCTAACTTAGTTCGTTCCAAAGGGATTTTCTTGTGTAGTGTGTGTTGAAGAAAGATGATATCTGCATCGATTGGTCCCTGTGATCAGTTATTGGACCTATTGTCTTATCAATCCTTTGATTTGAGTATGGGCTATCGTCAAGTCGAATCAGAACCAACGATGTTCGTAATGTTGTCTTACTCGTGGTTGATCCCTCGAGCATACACCATTACATCTTTTGGTCTGACCAATACTATCACCGTGTTCACATGATGGCGGAAGTCCAGTGATATGGAAATTCCGATGAGTTGCTGTTGAGCCCATCAGCAGCATTTTGTCTCCCCCATGACTCATGTTGAACATTAACCTAGTGTTGGAAACTTTTATAAGCATTATCTTCATGTCCCATCCGTGAAGAATATGTTGGATGAAAGAAGTGACTTTTTCTGATTCGTGCATTTGGTGCAAGTTGCCGCCGTAAGTTCGAGAAAGATTGTTTTTGTTCCACCCCTGGTACCATCCCAAGTCAGTCATGCATGTGCGAAGTATGCTATGGTTTGACAGGCTCGCAACCTTCATTCCATATGTATCCCTAGCACACCAAGCCACTAACTGATTTGTTCAAGGACAAGAAGTTCCTTCATAAGAGCTAATCATGACTTATGTTAGGACTTCGTTTTCCTCGATGATGGTTCCCCACCTGAACTCGGTAGTGTTTAATTTATAAGACTACTACGTGGTCATGCTTGCTTTGGACAGTGTGTTCACAGGTTTGTAGCAGAACCAGCTCATGTTTTGGAGCTTGCTATTGTACTTCATTTCTTGAGAATCTCGCAACATCGTCTTGTCGATTTGTGTTGCAAAATTTCTTTTCCAGACATGATGTCTGAAATGTCCTGTTCCCGACCAGATCTGAATCTCGGGCAGATATGATGGTTGGAACTTTTCCAAGATCTATGATGTAGGTCCCGACAAGGTCGATGTTGGCCGACACACCTAGCCGGAAGATCTATTATTGTAGTATCTTGAATGAGCAATTCGACCATTTTCTCCATGAGGATTTGGTATGACTTATTCCACAAGTTGTTCCTTATGGATTTTTGTGCTTCCGAAGTCCGACCTTTACTTGATGGCCATGTTGATGTTTTAAGAATTGACCATGGTACCTAGTACATCAAGGGGAACATTAGAAGCGGAGTGCTAAATGTCTCTCGGTCGATCATCCAGATTTTTTTCCCTTGGCCTCGTTAAGGTGAAATCTGAGAAGGTATTGTCTTCCTTTGCACCTGCATTGTCCATCACTATTCATCATGGTAATAAGATGTGTTGCCAGGATCCTTGGCACGGATGTTGGTAAAACCTTGATGAATATGGAAATGCTCAAGTTCTTGAAGGCATGCTCAGGCACTAGGTTACATCCTCGGTATCAATTGGAATGTGCCTTCCATTTGCCGAATTGCCCTATAACCGTAGTTTCCCTTCCAAACTGAGTATGCCATTTCTTCGAATTCCTTTAAACGATCATTTGTGAATTGCCATTAGCCTGGTATGAAGAGCTTCAATAATCCTTTTTGATAGAGTTTCTTTCTATCGTCATCGTGTTAGATGAAGATCTCGAAAGCAAAGATGTCAAGATCAATTTGGAGCAATGAATCGATATGAACGATGAGGGCAGTTGGATCATGAAGATCGTGATAGCCTTGTATCCCCTCTGTCTTCTTACCTCACGTCTTGAATCTCGGGACGAGATTCTTGTTTAGTGGGGGTGAGTTGTCACAGCCCTAGCCTTGGCCTTGCTTGGCATTGCATCATCATCTTGCATCATGTTTAAATTTCTCAGAAACCTAAAATAGGGGACTGACAAAACCCTAACACCAAATGAATTCAAGTAGGCTCAAAAAAATCACTTCCAATAAACCCAAAGTGACTTCAGGAAAAGTCCATAATTTTTGAAACTGGTGAAAACCTCTGACAAAAATTGGTGCATATTTTCCCTAGGTCATTTCAGGGTTTTGGATTAAATCATAAGTATTTGAATTGGAGCATTTAATGGCTATAAATATTTTAAATGCTTCAATAATTCTGAAAACATTTGAGGGCTGTTAGTAAACATTTTAAAAGTGCCCACAAATTTTCTCAGGAGTTTTAAAAATGGTTTAGTATTATTACTAAATCAAAAACAGAAAAGCAAAATAGAAAACAGAAACAATTAATAAGAGAGAGAGAGAGAGAGAAGGACTCACCTGGGCTTCTCACCTGCAGCAGAGCCGGCCCAGCTCCTGTTCTGGCCCAGCCCACCAGGGGCTCCCCCTGTCGTCTTCCTCCTTCTGCCAGGAGGACAACCAGGTGCGTGGCGAGTGCCGACACTGCCCTTGCCACCTCCTGCTTCCCCGGCCCCTCCTAGCGTCGCCACGACGACGCCTCGAATCCCCGTCCCCTCTCCCTCACTCGCCGCTCTCTATCCCCTACATCTGGCTCTCTCCCTCCCACGCAACCGAGTGCGTCGTCGCCACCGACGCCGTCCACCGCGGCCACCTCACCGACGCTTCCACAAGAACCGCAGGACTCCTCTCCATCTCCACACTGACGCACACGACCGGAGAAGGCCACAGCCGTCCGCAACCTCGCCTTCTTCCTCCTCGGCCATCGGACCTCATCGCCGTCGACTCTCCGTCGTCCCTGCCTCCCCGAGCTCGACACATATCTCATTAAAACCGCGGTGAGCTACTGAGCGTTTCCCCTCTGCCCCCTGCTTGCTCCCACCCTCTAGCCGTAGCCCCGAGGTCACCCGAGGCCGCCGTCTGCCATGGCCGGCGAGCCCGCGCTCCTGAGCCTCTCCTGCTCGCTCCAGGGGCACTGACACGCTCCTGGCGCCTCCAGGAGGATGCCTCTCCACTCTGCTTGCTCGCTCGAGCGCTGCAGCCACGTCCCTGCCCCAGCCCGAACACCGGCCGCCGCCGCGAGCTCGTTCCTGCGAGCTCTGGCCATCCCGCACCCTCCCGCATGCCTCCCCTGGATGAGCGCGATCAAGGGCAAGCCTCTGGTGCCCTTGGCTTGGCCCAACACCGCACATAGCGCCACTCCGGCAACTCTCCGCCGTGTTTTGGGGTCGCCGCCGGCTGATCTCCGGCGAGCTGACGTGGCCGCACAATTAGCAGCTAATCCCCCACTAAACAACCCCCTGAGCCAATGACAAATGGGTCCCATGCCCTAATTAACTCCAGCTTTATTTCTTCTTAGATTAGTTATAACCCAACGGGACCCACGCGTTAGCTTTGACTAAGCTGATGTGGCTGTTGACTGGGCTCACATGTCAGCGACACTAACCAGCCCCAGCCACTGACCAGTGGACCCCACGGGTCAGGTTTGACCTGAGCGTCTCCGTTGACAGCTGACGTCACAGTGACGCAGTGCTGACGCAATAAGTGATTTTCTGGATATAATTTAATTCAGGAAATTTCAGAAAATACCCCAAACTTCTAAAAATCATATAAATTCAACCGTAGCTCAGAATGAGATAAATTATATATGAAAAATGATTAGAAAAATTCAATCTATCCATCTGTACTGTTTTCATGCATGTTAGAATAACTTATGACTACTGTTTGGGACAAATCATATAAATGGCATTTAAACCTTCACATATGGAGTTTGATTTTGAATCTTGGATTCAAACCAACTCCATTTAACCTGATGCTAGTTGCATGAGTTCAAACCACATCATATTGCCATGTCATGATCATGCATCATATTGTGCATTGCATTGATTGTGTTCTTCCTTGTTTGTCAGTGTTTGTCCCCTCTCGATAGACGTGACTCCGACGATGAGATCGATGACACCAATGAAGAACTATATTATCTTCAGAAGTGCCAGGCAAGCAAAACCCCCTTGTTCATTCCGATACAATCCTACTCTCTCGCTCCTGCTCTCTTTTACTGCATTAGGACAACAACGATTCATCTGTTACTTGCTGTGGTAGCTGAACCCCTTTATCCTCTGCATGACCTGTCATGGCCACAGTAAATATATGAAACCCACTAGCATGAGTAGGAGTTGTTTGAGCCCTGTTGTGCCTACTCATTCATGCTTGTCTGTCATGCCTGCTATTGCTTAGAGTTGTGTCAGGTATGATTCATCGGGGATGAATTGGAGGTGTGTGAACATGTCCTACTGTGTGTGAGCTAAGTGTGTGAACACGATTTGGTAAAGGTAGCGGTGAGAGGCCATGTAGGAGTACATGGTGGGTTGTCTCATTGCAGCCTTCCTCAGGAACTGAGTTCTGTGTTTGTGATCCATGAACAGTTACTACCACACATTGGAATGCTTAAGTGCCCCTCTCGACTTATTAATCAACCTGATCTCTATCCAGGAGTTGCGACTAGTTTCTGGTGTTTGTAGGTTGTGTTAGTAGTCTACCAAGTGGCACCCGGTACAGGTGGGCTAGGGACAGACTAGGCTTTGTGGCACGGTGTACCAAGCGTAGATCCACCCGTCGAGGTGGGCTTGGGAACCCTGCTCACATCGTTTGGGGCCGTGAGCGACACCCCAGCCGGATCTCCTTGCGGATGGAACCCGAATAGGCGATAAACCTGGACTAGAGACTTGTGTGGTTAGTCAGGTCGTGGCCGACTCCCTCGCCAGGCTTCCGCTTGAAGGTTGCCGAGATACACGACGTGTACATGGTGGTAAGTGGCGAGAGCGTGTGTGAAGAAGTACACTCCAGCAGGGTTAACATCATCTATTCGAATAGCCGTGTCCGTGGTTAAGGACTTCTGGGTTGCCTATACAGTTCATAGACAAGTGAAAGTGGATACTCTAAAATACGCAAGATAAGCGTGAGTACTATTGATGGCGTTCTCGTAGGGAGACGGGAGCGGATCCATAGTGGTGTATTGATATGGTGAATATGTGGACTCGTGTGCGCCACCTCAAAAGAGTTACTTGCAGTCGTAGTTCAGGTTAGCCACTGACTCAAAGCTGGCTTGCTGCAGTTGAACCCCCCCATCCCCTTTGTTAATAATGATGCATATGTAGTTAGTTCTGATGTAAGTCTTGCTGGGTACATTTGTACTCACGTTTGCCTATTTTATGTTTTTGTAGAGAGACTTCAGTCTCACAAGTAGTTTCACGTGGACTTCGATGTTTAGCTTGTTACCTCAGCTACGATCTTGTGCCCTCGGCAGGATCTTGTAGATAGTCAGGCTTCTCAGCCTTTTTCATTTGTAGATGTCTGTACTCAGACATGTTAAGCTTCCGCTTGTGCTTTGACTTGTATGCTCTGAATGTTGGGTCGTGAGACCCATGTTTGTAATATCTCGCTCCTCGGAGCCTATTGAATAAAATACTTGAGTTGTAGAGTCATGTTGTGATGCCAGGTTGTATTTGCACATATCGAGCATAATGTGTGTATGTTATTGAAATGCTTGGTATGTGTGGGATCTGACTATCTAGTTGTTTATCCTTAGTAGCCTCTCTTACCGAGAAATGTCTCCTAGTGCTTCCACATGGTAGTTTGCTACTGCTCCGGAACACTTAGGCTGGCCGGCATGTGTCCTTCTTCGTTCCTGTGTCTGTCCCTTCGGGGAAATGTCACGCGATGAATACCGGAGTCCTTTAGCCCGCTACAGCCTAGTTCACCGGAGTCCTGCTAGCCCAATGCTACAGCCTGGATTCACTCGCTGATGACCGACACGTTCGATGCTGGGTCATGGATGCCTGTCCCTGTAAGTTTGTGCCACTTAGGGTTTATGACTAGCCATGTCAGCCCGGGCTCCTTATCATATGGATGCTAGCGACACTATCATATACGTGTGCCAAAAGGCGCAAATGGTCCCAGGCAAAGGTAAGGCGACACCCATGGGGATACCGTGCGTGAGGCTGCAAATTGATATGAGGTGTTACCTGCTAGATCGATGTGGCATTGAGTCGGGGTCCTGATATAATACTACTGATGCGATGAACCAACATGTGCACCGAGTCCCTCGGACTCGCTTACCAGACGGGTTACCGTTGTAACCAGATGGTGATCATACCCAAATCACAACTGAAGCCAACCACTTACGATCATCACATGATCCACAACTCATCATAAAACTAGTGCCAACAATAAATACTTAGTGTGCAAGATTAATTATAATGGTTGATCCATGATGTGACTTACTACCGAGTTGTGTCCATAACCGAGGACGTGGCTATTGATAGATAAAAATACACTCTGCAGAGGTAGCGCACTTTACCCACACACTGGAACTTATGGCCTCGCACTCCCATTCGGGTGGACCAATGGAGTTCCGACGAAGCCCTTCCCTTGCCATGACACTCTCCTGGCCACTCCGACCCACTCCCTCTTAGGGCTAAGTCATGGGTGGCCCCAAGCCTACCAAAGGCATCTTCGAACACCGTCGTGGAAAAACTGTCCCAAATGGGGACAAGGTACCATAAAAACAATGGGCACACAAGGTTACGTCTGCTTACCGGGCCAGGGTACCGCACGCCCATAACCTTCCCTCGTTGGAGGCACCGGTAAGAGGCACGACAAAGGACCAAATCAAGAATCCCCATAAAGGTAAATGTGGTCGCACTAAGAAGAACCCGATTCAGTGGCACCATGACTTGATCAATGTTATATTCAAGTTGGATTATTATCAGGTTTAAGTTTAAAATAAACTCACTCCAAGTCATACGATGCCATGATCATGCAACTATTCGATATGCTCATTATGCAACTCATAAGAATGGATCAACATCACAGAAATAACTTTCTTGCACTACTCATCAATAAACCTTACTGGTGTTACTACACTGGTTATTATCAAACCTCATTTTGTGTAACTTATCTTTTATATGAATGTTTAATTATCAAAATAAACTACCATTATTTATCAAAGCACTTTCATTAAGCCAAAAACTTTACTCTACTTGATTAAACTATTTCATGCAATCAACTAGTAACTAAAGCAAGCATATCAAGCATGACTAAGTAACTAAGCAATAAATCATAATTATTTAACTATTTTAAATGCATGAAAAATAGCTCATATTCAAGTAGAAAAAATCAAAGATATTGAAATGACACCATCCAAATGTTATTGTGGCTTGCCTTAGTGCAGAGGAGGTTCACACTCCTCCTGGATAGCTTCAAGACAAGTCTCTCCACCTGAAAATATTTAAAAACCACAAAACAAACTATAAAGAACCACTCTGGAAATCACCAGAAATTCTAGGCAGCAAGGAAAAATCCACACTTTGGTGTGCTGCTAGAGCTTTTTGAAACAAACACGATGCAAAAAGAATCAACTCATTTGGACTTATAGGCTAGGAGATATCAATGGTCAAGTTCTGGTCAAAATATTTGAATATATTTGAAATAACAGAAAACCTGGGGGGAGGGAGATGTCGATGGCGTAGAGCCAAAAGACACCTCCACTCGTACCGCTTCGGGTGCGAGTGGAGAGGCTAACACTGGGCCCCACCAGTCAGGAGAGAGGAGAGGGGGAGAAATAGAGCGCGGTGGCGCTTCGTCGGAGCTCACGCCGGTGAGGAGGGGTTTTTGGGCAAAGCTAGAGGGATATGATTGAAGATGGGGCTACGATGCACCTGCCTGTACCTGTGGCATGACGAGAGACAGCTGGAGCTCCTCGCAATCAACCTCGCAAGCAGCGGCAGCGATCGGGACTTGCCGGAGTGGAAGAAGGCGACGGCGAGGGGCGGTTCCAGGGGCTCTACGTCTTCCAGGCGTCAACAGAGGATTTCCACGGACGTGCCTAGGTGGTTGGTTTGCTCCAGGAGCTCGGGGATGGGGTGGCTAAGCTGCGGGGGTCGCCGGCGAGCATAGGTTAGGCACGGCGGCTAGAGGCCTGCCCGGCCAGGCTGTGGCTGTGTTGCGTGCTCGTGGAGGTTGGGTGGTGCGGTGTGTGTCTTCGGGACGGAGAGGAGGGCTCAAATTATAGCCGGAGGGGGAACGGGGTACGTGTTGCCGCCGGAGCTCTTTGGAAGCTGGCGAGAGGCGACGAGAGGCGTCAGCGAGGGGGTGAGAGGCTTAGCGATCACGCGGAGGCTATCCACGCTCGCGGACGAGCACATGAAGGAGGGGGAGAAGAAGACAGGGGCACGGGTGCACTGTGGCTTTTGGCCGTGACGCGCCTATGCTTGTTTGCAGCGTCTCCGACATCGGCGCGTGCCAGGGAGGGGTCATAGGTGAGGAGACGAAGGTGGTGGCGTGGTGCGGTAGTCGTCGGCAAGCTCTGGCTTATGCACGCGCCGAATAGAGGCCCTGGCGCGAGGCAGAGCATGTCGAACGCATGCCAGGCCCCATGTCCACACGCGGTCACCACCCTGGTATGGTCAAAACAATGCCCACGCGCTGCCAAACCTTGTCTGGGATAAAGTACACACAGTGTTTAGTCTAGGAAAGGTGAAGACTCGAAGCGAGGCCGACCAGATGTGACTGAAGCTTGCTGGCAAGTTTCTGGACGGAAACTAGGTCGCCAAGTCTGTAGAGATTCTAGAAGGCCATTAGAGCTGATCTCCTGGGGTCAAGGGTTACTTAGGAGCGTGACTAGGCTCAAGAAAGATCAGCTCCAAAAGATTAAGGAAAAATGCACTTGCTGTACAAAGTGCATTTTTGGGCCAGAAGAGAAATGATTTTCTGTAGCAAAAATATTACAAAAAGTTATGCAGTTTTTTTCTCAAGGAGGTGGGCCAAGGTTCAAAGAAAATTCAGGAGATTTTTGGAGCTATAAAAATTGGGGTTGCTTTGGAGCTCTAGTTTCTAAAATGATTTTTCAGAAGGAAAATGAATATTTTTCCTTTATGAAAATCATAGGTCTATTCCAGGGTTTTTGAGAGAAATGAGGTTGGATGAGATGTAGATGGGTCACTTGGGTGAAAGTTTAGGGCATGCCCAAGTGACAAGTCCATTCGAATTGATTCCAAAAACTCAAATCCAAGGCAAAGTCAAATCAAGTCCAGAAAAAGAGAGAAGGCAAAAACCAGGCTGTCACAGTAGGTCCATGGGGATGACCGTGGGATTCTCCGCATAACCAAACTAAGTTGAACAAGCGTCATGCCAAGTGGAGCGAATTCATTGAATCATTTACGTATCTCATCAAATATATCAAAGGCAAAGAGAATGTTGTCGCTGATGGGTTTCCTGCAAATGCGTGCTTCTTACCCAACTTGAATTGAATGTCATTGGCTTTGAGAACATAAAAGACTTGTATGCGCATGATCATACTTTTTCTATTCCATATGGCAAATGTTTGACGCATACATCTTGGGACCAATTTTACATCAAAGATGATTATCTTATGAGAGCGAACAAACTATGTATCCCCGAGTCTTCTGTTTGTTTGTTACTTTTGCAAGAAGCTCATGAAGGAGGACTTATGGGTCATTTTGGACACGACAAGACATTTGCCATGCTCTCCAAGAACTACTTTTGACACAATATGTTCCGTGATGTCTCATGCTTCACCAACCGATGCTCGACATGTCACAAAGCTAAGTCTAAAGATCAATCCCACGGTCTCTATATGCCACTTCCTATTCCATATCACCCATGGAAAGATATGTCGTGGACCAATTCTCTAAGATGGCACATTTTATCCCATGCAACAAGATAGACGATGCTTCACATGTTGCCAATCACTTTTGTAGGGAAATCTTGCGTCCCATGAAACAAGATAGATGGTGCTTCACATGTTGCCAATCACTCTTGTAGGGAAATCTTGCGAGTACATGGAGTGCCCAAGACTATCATGTCAGACCGCGAAGTCAAGTTCCTTAGCTACTTTTGGAAGACACTATGCGCCAAGCTCAGAATAAGCTTTTATTCTCTTCGGCTTACCACCCATAAACTGACGGCCAAATGGAGGTCACGAACAGGACGCTATCTACTCTCCTATGCGTGTTGATCAAGAAGAACATCAAGGAGTGGTAGGAGTGCTTACCCATCGCCGAGTACACCTACAACCGTGCAAGACATAAGACTACCGGCAAGTCCCCGTTCGAGGTCGTCTACGGCTTCAACCCGTTGTCCCCATTGGACATTCAACCACTACCACTACAAGAGCGCATCAACATGGACGCAAGTACCCGGGCAAGCTATCTCAAGAAGATGCATGAATATACAAGGCACACCATCAAGTGTCAAATCCAACATCTCGCATCCATGATCAATGTCACCAAGCACCCCACAGTATCCCACATTGGAGATCTTGTGTGGCTACACCTTCGCAAGTAACGCTTCCACAATGAACGCAAGTCCAAGTGATGAGGACATCAATACCTTCGTTACACCCACAGCCCCTGTTGCTATACATAGTGGAACAATTACTAGAGCTTGCGCACGCCAATTGAATTACCAAGTACTTTCATTTTTTGGTAACAATTCTAATGTTCATGAGAATATGATGCTGCCTAAATTGGATACATTTGTGTTGATTACTAATGAACGGCCTAGCATGGACAAGAGGGATGAACACTGGAGCAGGATCAAGCAGGGAGATGAAGGCATGCGCGAAGGAAACCATAATGGTGTTTCTGGTGCATATTTCAGCAATTTGAAGCCTCTGTGATGATATACAAGGACATGGACCAAATATACAAAATTCCCCGTCATAAATTCTGTCCATTGCTTATTTTAGGTGCTTGGCCACCTTATTTTTGGGCCAGGCCCATGTAATTTCGAAATACTTGAGTATAGCTATTTTTAGAGTCCGTATGTGTGGGAAAACAAAAGTTAGGGTTGTTTTGGACCCCTCCTCCAAGGGTCACAAAATTTGCCGTCTTCCGACATATATGCAGCCCTCAGGGCGTTGTTTATACTTTGTGTTTTGATTAGATTAAAAGTTCGCTATAGCTGCAACTTAGCATACTTCATTTATGTTCAATGACCAGACCAAGACGTCATAGAACCCCACTTTCCTCAATAAAGCTTTCCTCTTATATTCGCAATATCCAGATTGCAATCTCAGTTTCTTGCTTGTTCTTCATTTGCTCGCAAGAAATAGACCGTCGTGGTCAGGTTGACCGTGCTCTGGCATGGAAAATAACCCTTTGGAAGTTGGTTTAGCGATTGCTAAGGCACAACCTCATTGCAGGTTCATAGTCGGATCGTCAAAGTCGACTCCCATGGAAATGATAGCTATCTCAACGAAACACCGGTACAACTTCGCCTCTATCATGTTTTTTGGGCAGTTTACAGATTTTGGTCCGGGAAGTTGAAAAACAAAAAAAAATTAGTCGCAAAAATTTCGTGTCTATCCTGTTATCTTGACTTCGGAAGAGTTTTGAGACACTCACCATTATAGTGATTGTCGGCAAAAAAAAAAGAAGAGCGCAGAAAAAAAAGAGAAAAAAAAATCAGAGTATGCTTTTCCCTTGTGTCCGTGCAGCACCGTGATTCTGTTAGTGTTCTAGGGCCGCGTCTCTAGCATAGTCTAGCCTAGGACCAGCACAGTACCGTCGTCGAGCATTTATTCAACTTTGCATTTCTGAATTGATTATTGATGACCTTTTTGCTACCATAATATAAGCCTTCCCAGCTCCACATACATCTACGTCGTGCGTTTGACTCTGCTTGGTAATCACTCTATCCAAGCATGGACAGTTTTGACTACAACGGTTGCCGAGCCCCACCTAGTGCTGGGTAAGAACTGGTAAGAATTTGAGAATTGTTTGACGGATTAATGACACCCCACCATCACCACTGTCGGCGTTCTGGATACGGGGGTACCAAGACATGCCTGCCTGCAGCCCACTGCGTGGCTCCATCGACGGCCTGGTGAGGGGCCAATCCTAACGAGGCGGACGACGCCAAGACCTCTAAGGGGATCGGCCTCCTCATGCTGGCTCCCGAGGAGCGGAGACTTCCATGCAATGTGCACCTTACGAGGCTCAACTGATGTGAGCCATGACGACCAAGGCCAGGCAGGTGCCAGCGGGCGCAGAGTACCAGTTTCCTCTTTGGTGCAAAGGAGGCAAACCGCAGGCACGGAATCCCGAGGAATCAACCAATAGTTTCCATTCTAGTGCAACGAGACCAAGACCGCCAGGACGGCAGGACGGAGGTTATCGCCGAGCCCACTGCAGCGTCACGACCAGAGGCTTTTGACAGGCAAAGACCACTTTAGTCATGATAGGGTGTACTTCTTGTCCCCCTTCAAATTTGGCCATTGCGGGATCCCTTCCCGCCAACATTTGGGAAGAGGACCGAGGCCACTATAAATAGGAGTTAGCCACCACCATAGGGGATGAGATCCGTTCTCACCCGACCACCTCACCAGCTCTCTTGAGCTCAAGAACACCTCACCTCCTGAGGCCTATTCATCCACTATACTAGTTCATCCCCAGCCCCTCGAGGCAATCCAGCAAAAAGCAGGAGTAGGGTATTACACTGCAAGGTGGCCCAAACCAAGATAAACTGATGTGTCTCTTTGTCCCCTTGAGCCCTACGTGCTAGGCTTTGAGGAATCGCGAGTAGGCAGGCTGGGTAGGTTGAGATCTCCACACACACCCCAGAATTTGAACCTATCAAGGGTTTGAGGAACCCAAAATCTGACATTTGGCGCGCCAGGTAGGGGTGCGTCAGAGATCCGCTGCTCCGTCCGCCACGTCCCGCCACCGGCTTCGATGGCAGGCGTTCCTTCGTCGACTCGGCCGTCACGCGCCTTCGAGAGAGCCAAGGGCCTCCGCGCTTTCACCCCCACCTTGCAAAAGGGTGGAGTGGCCACCCAAGTTCAGACCAGAGATGCCGCCACGCTATGATGGCGCAACGGACCCGGCTGATTTCCTCCATGAGTACGGGGAAGCAGTTTGGGCGGCCGGCGGAGACGACAAGGTGAAGGCCAACTGGCTCCCCATGGCCCTCGTAGGCGCACACCGCTCCTAGTTTTTCCACCTGTCGGAGTCCTCTATGGCCTCCTGGGAGAATCTGCGCAGCCTCTTCATCGCACACTTCGCGGCACCGGCGCCCCCCGTTGTTGCAGCCCTCCTAGGTGGCTCACAGGCACCACCCTCCGACCGCCACATCAAGAAGTTCTACTGACAAGTAAGTGCCGGCCAGGTGGGCTTGGGGGCTCCCCCTGGCTGGGCGGCGCCTAAGGCTGACCTCACCTTCGGCCCCGAGGATCATCAAGCCACCACGGCAGGAGCAGGCGCACTCTCGATGCTCTGCACCCCCACCATCTGCAACTTGGCGGTCACCAAGACCCTCATTGATGGTGGAGCTGGCCTCAACGTGCTCTCTGTGGAGACATTCGGCCTGCTGCACGTGCCCCCCGGCTGGCTCCGCCCCACCAAGCCCTTCTTCGGGTCAGTGATGGCTCCACCAGCTCCCTGGGGCAGATCTGCCTCCCCGTCACCTTCGGTACCCACGACAACTACCGCACCGAGCTCATCGACTTTAACATTGCCCAGATTGACCTTCCATACAACGCAATCCTTGAGTACCCGGCCCTGGCCAAGTTCATGGCGGCAACACATCCAGCCTACAACCTCATGAAGATGCCAGGCAGCAGTGGTGTCCTCACGGTGGGGGGACATCAAGGATGCGCTACAGGCCCTCAAGCTCGCCTTCAGGTCCGCGACATCTGCGCTACAGAGTGAGAAAGGGGGCTCTGAGACTCCAGGAGCAGCACCCGCCACAATGAAGTAGTTGTTTTTCCAAGACCGAGCCAAGAGGAAGTAGGACCCAGTTGCTGAGGATGGGGCGTCGGGCGCCACCTTCACCATAGCAGCTGGCCTCCCCCAGGACCAAGTGAAAGTGTTGGTCGGCTTCTTGCGCGCCAACAAGGATGTGTTCGCATGGGAGCCCAAGGACATGGTCGGGGTTCCAAGGGGAATAATCGAGCATCACCTGATGGTATGCCCAAACGTGCGCCCGGTGAAGCAAAAGGTCCATCGACAGTCCACCGAGAAGCGGGCGTTCATTATCCAAGAAACCCGCAAGCTGCAGGATGCTAGAGTCATCCGGTAGGTACGGTACCCAGAATGGCTGGCAAACCCAATCGTCGTCCCCAAGAAAGGAGGGAAGGAGCGCATGTGTGTCGACATTACCAACCTCAACAAGGCTTGCCCTCAGGATCCCTTCTCGCTTATGCGCATCGACTAGATCGTCGACTCCACCGTCGAGTGTGACCTCATGTGCTTTTTGGACGCTTTCTCAGGCTACCAGCAGATCCAGATGGCCATGCAAAATGTGGAGAAGACGGCGTTCCTAGCCCCCTATGGGGTTTACTGCTACACCTGCATGCCTTTCGGGCCACGCAATGCCGGTACTACCTTCCAGCGGCTGATGCACATCACCCTGGGCAGGCAACTCGGGAGAAATGCCGAGGCCTATGTTGACGACATAGTGGTGAAGTCTCGGGAGGCGAGGACCTTGATTGAGGATCTGGAGGAGACGTTTGCCAGCTTTCGCAAGGTGGACCTGCAGCTCAATCCCGAGAAGTGCATGTTCGGGGTTCCCTCTGGCAAGCTGCTGTGTTTCCTTGTATCGCAATAGAAACTGGCTGGCGGCTTGACCTCACTAGGAGATGCAGAAGCTGGCGGGCGGCGTGACCTCACTAGGGCGCTTCATCTCCAAGCTGGGGGAATGCGCCCTTCTGTTCTTCAAGCTGATGAAAAGGAAGGGGTCGTTTGAGTGGACCACCGAAGCTGATGTGGCCTTTCAAGACCTCAAGAGATACCTGACCAACCCGCCGGTGATGGTGGCGCCGCGCCCTCTCGAACCCCTGGTGCTCTATTTGTCCGCCACCCCTCACTCCGCCAGCGCAGCTCTAGTGGCGCTAAGAGAGGAGCACACAATCAAGGACCCTTAGCAGGGTGCTCGACCACCAAGCAAAGCGTGGCAGCCTCAGGACGGGGCTCTTGAGGCCTCAGCTGACTCTTCGACCAACATTCCTCCTGAGGATAAAACCGACCCCTCGGCCGGGAGGACTCTTGAGCCTGCTGCTCGCAGGGACGCACTTCGCGCGGCAGGAGATGAGACCCCCGAAGGCCCGCATCCTCAAGAAACGCAAGACTTCGCCAAAGCCTCCTCCCACGTCGAGCACCCGGTCTACTTCGTCAACACAGTACCACCGGAGGCACGGGCATGCTACCCTATGCCTCAAAAGTTCTTACTTGCGCTCCTCGTCGCCTCCCGAAAGCTGCGCCACTACTTCCAAGGCTACCCCATCAAGGTCGTCTCAGCCTACCCACAGGAGAGGGTGCTTGGGAGACCTAATGCCGCCGGGCGGGTTGCAGAGTGGAAATCGAGCTCTAGGCATTCCACCTCGAGTTCAGCACCACCAGAGTCATCAAGGGTGTGTCCCTCGCTTATTTCATGGCAGAATGGACCAACATCCCTGACCGCGGGGTGAGCGAGGACTGCTCCCTCTTGCCTGGGGATGAGACACCAGACGGGTGGATCATGTACTTCGATGGCACGTTCACATGACAAGGCGCAGAGGCTGGGGCCGTCCTCATCTCACCCGCCAAAGACAAACTCCACTATGCAGTACCACTCTGTTTTCAGTAGGGCGAAAAGGTCTCCAACAACATCGTAGTGTATGAAGGCTTGCTCGTCAGCCTCAGGGCCGAGGCGGTGCTAGGGGTGAAGCATCTCACCATCAATGGCGATTCCCAACTCCTCATGAACTTCTCCAACAAAGAGTACACACCCAGGGATGAGCACATGGAGGCATACCTGGAAGAGGTGCGCAAAATGGAGAAACGATTCCTGGGCTTGGAACTGCAACACGTGCCATGAGGAACGAACAAGGAGGCATACGGCATCGCTAAGAGAGCATCCCGGAGGCTCCCTCATGAGCCAGGGGTGTTTGAGGAACGACTCTTCAAGCCGTAGGCAGCTCCCCCACCACAGCACCAGCTCCACCTCAGGAGGACCTACCCCAAGCACCAGCAACCCGCACCCCTGCATGCGGCCCTCCCCCAGGGGCCCACCTGCTCCTCGCGCTCGAGCCTCAGGAGGGGTGCTGGATCGATGAGTTCAAGATATACCTACTCCAGGGAACCTGCCGGAGAAGGAGAGGATGCCGAGCGTGTGGCTCGTTAGGCCACTTCATACTGCATCCTTGACAGTAAGTTGTACCGCAAGAGGCCCAATGACGTTTCTTTACAATGCATGTCCAGGGAGCAGGGGCTTGAGCTGCTGGCAGACATACATGTGGGGATTGCGGACACCACTCCTCATCATGTACCCTGTGGGCAAGGCGTTCCGTAGTGGCTACTATTGGCCCACTACACTCAACGACGCCACTGAGCTGGTGCGCTCCTGCGAAGCATGCTAGTTCCACGCCAAGCAAATCCACCAGCCTGCACAAGGCCTCCAGACTATCCCGCTCACATGGCCGTTCGCGGTCTGGTGGCCGGACATCTTGGGGCCATTTCCCGGAGCGCCAGACGGCTACCTCTACCTTTACGTTGCCATCGACAAGTTCACCAAATGGGCGGAGGTAGAAGTCGTCTGCACCATCCCAGCTGGATCAGCCGTCAAGTTCATCAAGGGCCTCGTGAGCCGGTTTGGGGTCCCTAACCGCATCATCACCGACAACGGCTCGCAGTTCACTAGCAACCTTTTCAAAGCATACTGTGCTAACCTTGGAACACATATATGCTACACCTCAGTGGCACACACCAGGAGCAATGACCAGGCTGAGCGCACCAACGCTGAGGTCCTGAGGCGCCTCAAGGCAAGGACCTTCAAGAAGAAGCTCGAGGCCTATGGCAGGGGCTGGCTCGACAAACTCCAGTGCGTGATGTGGTCCATCCACACCACCACGACCTAGCCAGCGGGAGAGACGCCATTCTTCCTCGTTTATGGAGCTGAAGAGGTTCTCACACACGAGGTCAAGCATAGCTCCACGCGGGTCCTGGCATTTGACGAGGCATATCAGGACGCCATGCGGGGGATGGATCTCGTGCTAGGGAAGGAATGCCGCTGTGAAACCTCGCTCCGAGTGGCAAGGTACCAGCAGGTGCTACAGCGGTACCACTGCCGCAGCGTCCGCTCCAGGACGTTGGAGGTGCGCGACCTCGTCCAGAGGCAGGTGCTCTCCAAGGAGGGGCTGCACAAGCTCTCTCCCATGTGGGAGGGCCCGTTTAGGATTGCCCGTGTCTCCAGGCCTAGCGCCGCGTGCCTGGAGACACAGGACGGGGTCCCCATCCAGAATGCCTGGAACATCCAGCACCTCCGGAAGTTCTACCATGAAGTAAGGCTCCGGCCTGTGAAGGTCTCCACTCGTGACACTCTCACGTAATAATGAGCGGGGCTTTACACACCCCAGAGTCTCCTGAGAGCCGCCCTGGGGCCTCACGGGGGCTCCCTCCCATGTCCTAGTGGTAGCACTTAGCTCCGCGTTGGTGAGAAGACTAGACTAGGTGCCGGACGCGGCTGTTCATTTGCTTTCTGAAGTTGCTTGCAATCTTTTAGTAGTCTTTAATGGAGTTGGTGCTTTTGCGCTTTGGTTTGAAAAGTTGGTTTTTCTCCTCTCGTTTCGTTCGTTCTTATCCTGGACTAGGAAGGTGTGGCAGTTGCCCGTCGCTCTTCCTCGCGTAGGTAGGTGTGTGCACCTGGACCCGCCCTCGCACGAGCACACCTCGCCGAACCCCGTCGCCCTAGTGCTTCGGCCTTATCCTCGAGAGGATCCCTCGAACAAGCTCACGGGCACCAGCACCCCCTCATGTCTGTGCCCCTCGGGCAGAGCGACGCGGTGTATTAAGACACAACTAAACTATGACAGGAGACTCACGCAAAGAGGAACGAGGTGCTAGACAGGTCTTCTTTTTTTCTAAAACAGCTCTGCAGCGAATCTACAACACCTCCCGAGGGCTTAAGAACCTCCCGGGTCACCAGGAATGGGGACTTCGCCAGACGCCAAGGGCCTCGCCCTCGCGAGGTGGGAAGTCACCGCAGACACGTCAAGCTAAGTTATCCTACCCTTGCCTACCCAGAGTACAGACGTCATGACACAACATTAAGATAATAAGCATTACATAAAAGGGCATAACTGTCGTAGTTCATTACACACACCAGCAGGGCAACCTACTTTTCTCGAATTGCAAAAGGAAGGAAAGGTGAAACAGAAGTGGCCCAAGGGCGTGCGGATCCAGTGCCAGTGTCGCGTCCTCAAGCAGCACCTCAAGGTGCCCCCAGTGCTCCACCAGTTCACCTACAAGCAACCTGAGGCCGTGGCAGGTCTTGAGTCCAAGTTCGGCGGCCCCGAGCTCAAGCCGGGTTTCACTCCAGCTTCACAGAACGTGGAGGCGAGACGACCCACCGCCACCGTCGATCCAAGCTCGACGGCTTGGAGGCTGGTCATAGCCACCGCTGCTCGAGTTCTCATCCGAGGAGGAGCTATCGCTGCGGGAGGAGGAGTGGACGTCGCCAAGGCCAAGTTCACCCTCGTCGCTGGCATGGACGATGCCAAGGCCGAGCTCGTCATCGCTGCCGTCTTCTGGGCAGGCCTCTCCGACCACACCACAAACTTGGGGAGCACATCCAGCGAGGAGAAGCATGGTCGAGGCGGGCGCGCAACCACGGCGCGCCTCCCTTCATCGTGGGGGCTACCCCGGGGCCAATGGCCCCCGCCGCAAGAAGAAGTGCCACCACGGGTGACAAGGGAGGCGCCGGGCCTCGAAGGCGCATGCCCGCACCCCCTGGGGCCACCGCCGGGGTTGCGGCATGTTTGCGGGGCTGGCTACGGCCTCTCTTGGTTGGTGGAGAAGCTGGCCCCTCCTTGGGGGCATTTCCCTTCCCAACAGCCAAGAACCTCCACGACAGTGCCATGGATGCTACAGCGAGATGAAGGAGGAAAAAAAAGGGGAGAGCGACAAGAAGACGGAGGAAGAGATGAGCGGGGGGGGGGGGGGGGCTCTGCCCCCCCCCCCAATTTATAGCCAGAGGGAGGCCAACCATCGGCCTCCACGACCTCGCGGAATGATGATCTCCTGCATGCAACATCGACCCGTCAAGTCGAACGGTTGTCGAGGCAGCGTGGGGAAGTGGAGAGACCCACGTCCAATCAATGGCCACGCATCATTCAAGGCCGTAGGCGGTTAGGGCCCACAACACTCTGCACTTCCCCCTTGGCTTCGCCTAGAAGCCAAGTTCGGGCGTGCCTTAGGCCCGGGGGCTACTGTCGGCATTCTGGATACGGGGGTACCTAGACTTGCCTACCTGTGGCCCACTGCATGGCTCCGTCAATGGCCTGTACGTCCCAGCTTCAGCATCAAGAAACTCAAGACCCTTGCGAGGCGGACGATGCCAAGACCTCTAAGGGGATCGGCCTCCTTAGGCTGGCTCCCGAGGAGCAGAGACTTGTATGCAAGGTGCACCTCACGATGCTCACCTAACGTGAGCCATGACGACCAAGGCCAGGTGGGCGCCTGCGGGCGCATAGTACCAGTTTCCTCTTTGGTGCAAAGGAGCCAAGCCGCAGGCGCGGAGTCCCAAGGATTCAGCCAAAGGTTTCCATTCTGGTCAACGAGACCAAGACCGCCATGACGGCAGGACAGCGGTGATCACCGAGCCCACCGTAGCGTCACGACCACAGGCTTTTGACAGGCGAAGACTACTTTAGTCAAGATAGGGTGTACTTCTTGTCCCCCTTCAAATCTGGCCATTGTGGGATCTCTTCTCGCCAACATTTGGGAAGAGGACCGAGGCCACTATAAATAGGACTTAGCCACCACTGTAGGGGATGAGATCCATTCTCACCCGACCACCTCACCACCTCTCTTGAGCTCAAGAACACCTCACCTCCTGAGGCCTTTTCATCCACTGTACAAGTTCATTCTCAGCCCCTCGAGGCAATCCACCAAAATCTGGAGTAGGGTATTTGTCGGTGTACTAAAGTAGGGGTACCTTAGTATCCCGAACTTGTGCACGGGCAGTCGCAGCGTCCCGCGGCAAGGCTTGTCGGGTGTCCGCCAAGATCCTCCGTAGTTCCTATTGATGCCATTCAAGAACAAAGTGTTTTAACTAAGGAGACAAGACTCCGGCAAGAGGAGCTTCCCGGGAAGGACAAGGCCCCGGCAAGAGGAGCTTGCCGGGAAGGCCAACCAAAGCACTTCAAAGAACTTGCCGCGACGCGTCGCGCGTCCCGGCAAGACCCGACGAGCGACAAGCTTTCGGGTGCGGCAAGGCAACGACCGCGGCAAGGCGCTTGCCGCGGCGAAGCCACTACTCTATGCCCACGCTCCAGCGCACCCGTCGACGTGTCGCCCTGAGACCATTCCAGACGCACGTGGCGGGAAGCTGTGCAGCTAAGCGGTGCAAGGTGGCAAGTGGAGATGACGAGAAGGCCATCGTGGCAAGCGGTGGCGCCCCTAACGGTCGCTTTTTTGCACTGTTTAGGCGATGCGGACGGGCATTAAATGCTCTTGTCCCCTGCCGTCAGAGTTAGGTAGGGTGCACTGTAGATAGCAGTTGTACCAACCCCCCTTTTTACATTTGTACCCTTGACTGCGTTGCCACCTGTCGGTGACCCCTTGTGCCTATAAAAGGAGGCCCATGTGCAACGTAGGAGGGGTTCGACTCATTCGAAACTACGCCACTCTCACACTCTCAAAGAACAAAATACAACCACAAAGCAGCAGTAGGAGTATTATCTCTCCGGAGAGCTCCGAAGCTGGGTAAAAATCGCTCACGTGCTCCGCCTCGATCCACTCTTCGTGCGCCCTCCGCTCCCTTGCCGGACCGAAAGGGGCCCTGCCCCATAGGTGTTCATTTCCCACGACATCTTTGGCGCGCCAGGTAGGGGGCGTCGAGGTTGTGTGAACCCGATCCGGCGTTCACGCGAGCCAGTTCGTCATCATCTTCATCGACATGCCACCGAAGAAGAAGGCTTCGGAGGTGGCTGCTCCGGCCGCGTCGATCCCACCGCCACCGGAGCAAATGGGCGGTGGGGTAGACGCCGGTAGAGGAACGGGCGCCGACGAGGGGACTCACGTCATTACCAGATCTAAGGACAAGGCCCCGCAAACTTCGGCGTCCGTACACGCACCGCGCCCATCTCAGGAGGCGTGGGATCGACAGCGTCATGGTGCTCGCAGCACCGTACTCGCATTAGAACAAGGCCAAGCTGGTGGATCTCAGGGCGTTCAAGACCAACATGCACGCCAGCATGCTGGTACGAGTGAAGTACGGTCGCCTGGACGGGGTACTACTCCTTCCAACCCAGTTGGAAGTCCGAGCATATCCCGCTCCTCGCGCCGCTCACCGCCGCCGCCGAAGACTCCAGAAGAAGCGTTGGCCCGAGCTCAACTGCTCCTGGACAACCCTCCAACGGCGGACAAGATCGACGATTGGAGGGCCACCATACAAAGCCTCATCGATTTCGCCAACGGCGACACTCCCCGGCAACCGAGCACGTCGAAGCCGCGGCAGGACGCCCAGACGCGAGCCGATGGCGACAAGACCGGCGGAGGTGAAACCACCGTGCATTCCCCGCCTCGAAGGCCAAGATCGCCGACTCGCCGGATCAACCACGACACCGACTCTACGGCGTCATCAGATCCACGAGCTCGTCGCGATCAACGCCAGGTTCTTCAAGAACGACGACACGAAGACGCTCGCACCCGCATCGAGCGTCGGAGAGAAGCGCGCCGTCAGTCAGACCAGCGCGCTGGGCCCACTGTCGACATGCATGCGCCAGGGGAACCAGGCGACTTGCCATACGCGGTAGATTGCCCTGCGTTTACTCGTGAGCTGCGGCAAGTCCAGTGGCCCGGCACAAAGAACTTCAAGCCAGATGTACCGGAGAAGTATGATGGCAGGTTGCATCCGTCGGAGTTCCTCAGCATCTACACCATTGCGGTGCAAGCTGCTAGGGGGGCGCGACGAGAAGATCCTCGCCAACTACTTCCTGCTGGTGCTCAAGCCCAACGTCAGATCCTGGCTCATGCACTTGCCGGACAACTCCATCTCTTCGTGGGCGGATCTGTGCCATCAGTTTGTCGGCGCCTTCACAGGCGGCCACAAGCCCCATGGCCAGGAGAGCAATCTGCATCTGCTCGCCCAGAAGGAAGGAGAGCCCCTGCGCAAGTATATTCAGAGATTCAGCCAAGTGCAGCATAACATCCCAGACGTCCACCCCGCCGCGGTTATCAGCGCGTTCCATCAGAACATGCGTAATCGCAGGATGAGGGAGGAGATGGCGATGTGCAAGATCAGAGATGTCAGTGAGCTATATGCCCTGGCCGACAGGTGCGCACGTGCTGAAGAGGGGAGGAAACTCCCCGGAGAGAATGCAGGAGCAGAAGGGTCTGACAGTGAGGATGCCGCCCCGGCAAGGAAAAACCGGAGGCGGAACAACAGGAAGAGGAAAGCTAAAGATGTGCTAGTTGTCGAGCAGTCCGGCAACGGAGGAGGCGCCGAGAAGGCCAAAGCTGGTAACTCCGGCAAGGCTATGGTGGCCGCCGACAAGCAGGACGGCTCCGGCAAGCAGTACTGCAAGATCCATCGCACCAAGGGCCATGAACTCCAGACCTGCAAGAAAGTTGAGCAGCTTGTTGAACTGCAGAAAGCTGAATACGAGCGACGCGACAAGGAGAAGGCCCAAGAAGGTGGTGGAGGATCCAGCAAGAAGCGTCCCGGCCGGGGAGGGCGCCGCGGCAAGGCCAAGCAGCGGCAAGGAGACAGGCCTCCCCGCGGCCGCGACAAGGATGAAGATGAAGACGATGACGAAGACATGGAGGATGATGAGGCCGACGAGCAGGAGTTTCAGAAAGCAACAGAGGTTCTGTGCGTTGACGGTGGTGCTTCTCTGCATACTTCGCACCGCCAGCTCAAACAATGGGTGCGGGAAGTGAATGCAGCAGAACCACCAGTTGGGTCACGCAAGCCTCTGAAGTGGTCCAGCACGCCCATCATCTTTGACGTTGAGGATCATCCTGATCGCATAACTGCGGTCGGGTGCTTGCCAATGTTGGTTTCACCAACTATCCGCAACCTCAAGGTCACAAAGATGCTGGTTGACGGCGGGGCCGGCTTGAACCTGATCTCCTCAGCGGTACTCAAGAAGCTCTAGATCCCCGACAGCGAGCTCAAAGAGACCAGTACTTTCCAAGGAATCAATCCGGGAAGGAGCAAGCCGAAGGGGAAGATCAAACTGCCAGTAACATTTGCCAGCAAGCTGAACTTCAGGACAGAGAAAGTTACTTTTGACGTTGCTAATTTCCCATTGCATTACAATGGGATACTCGGTCGTCCAGTGCTCGCCAAGTTCATGGCAGCATCTCATTATGCATACAACATGCTCAAGATGCCTGGTCCGATAAGTGTCATCTCTGTCCCTGGTGACAAGAAGGATGCCCTTATCTGTATCGATAAGATCTACCGGGAAGCAGCAGCCGCAGCCGAACGTAAACCACTTGCCGCTGAAGCTCCCGGGGGGAAGAAGAAGAGAAAGTCTGGCAAGAGCCCTGATGCCCACTCCGGCAAGCGCACCTCTTCGGAGTGCTGCGCTACCATCGAGGACGCACCATCGAGCTCCACCGGCAAGTGTAAGAAGGCGAAGGCAACTCCGCCTGAGACCAAGAAAGTGGCCGCCAAGGAGGACGGCACTGGTGGTACCTTCACCATCAGTGCCACGCTCGACCCTAAATAGGAAAGCGCGCTCGTTGCTTTCCTGCGGTCGAATGTTGATGTGTTTGCATGGCAACCATCTGACATCCCCGGTGTTCCCAGGAAAGTAATTGAGCACCACCTTGCCGTCTGTCCTCACGCGCGGCCCGTCAAGCAGAAAGTTAGGAAGCAAGCAGTGGAGCGCCAAGAATTCATTACTGAAGAGATCAAGAAGTTGGAAGCAGCAGGCCTGGTCAGAGGAGTGCTCCGTCCAACGTGGCTGGCCAATCCTGTAGTCGTGCGCAAAGCGAATGGGAAATGGAGGCTTTGTATTGACTTCACTGATGTTAATAAAGCTTGTCCCAAAGATCCATTTCCCTTGCCGCGCATCGACCAGATTGTTGACTCCACGGCAGGATGTGATTTGCTTTCATTTCTTGATGCATATTCAGGATATCATCAGATCTTTATGGCAGAAGAGGATGAGGAGAAAACCGCATTCATTACTCCATGTGGCACATACTGCTTTGTACGGATGCCTTTCGGACTAAAGAATGCTGGTTCAACCTTTGCAAGGGTAGTTCACGAAGCTTTTGAACCGCAGTTGCACAGAAATGTAGAAGCCTACATGGATGACATAGTGGTCAAGAGCAAAGACAGAGCAACTCTGATCCAAGATTTGGACGAAACCTTTGCAAATCTGCGCAAGATCAATTTCAAACTCAACACCGAGAAGTCGTGTTTGGAGTCCCTTCCGGCAAGCTTCTCGGGTTCTTTGTGTCTCAGCGGGGGATCGAAGCCAACCCCGACAAAATCAAGGCCATTGAGCAGATCGAAGCACCGAAGCGCGTCAAGGATGTACGAAGGCTTGCCGGCTGCGTAGCTGCTCTCAGCAGGTTCATCTCTAAGTCCGCTGAGCGCGCCCTGCCATTCTTCAAAATTTTGAAAAAGGCAGGTCCAATGAAATGGACTCCGGAAGCAGAGGCTGCGCTGCAGGACTTGAAGAGATATCTGTCCTCCACTCCAATACTTGTCGCACCTAAGCCACAAGAGAAGTTGCTGCTATATCTAGCGGCAACCAATCAAGTAGTTAGTGCTGCATTAGTAGCGGAGAGGGAGGCAGATGATGAGCCAGCAGCCGCGGCAAGCACATCCAGCGACAAGCAGGGGCTTCCCCGACAAGCTCTGGTCCCGACAAGGATGGATCTGCGCAGCCACAAGAAGAGAAGCAGAAAAAAATGGTGCGGCGCCCAGTTTACTTTGTCAGTTCCCTTCTGCAAGGGGCTAGATCGAGGTACTCTGGTGTGCAGAAATTGCTTTTCGGCCTTCTCATGGCCTCGAGAAAGCTGCGCCATTACTTTCAAGCACATGAGATTACAGTTGTCACTCGCTTTCCGTTGAAGAGGATACTGCAGAATCCAGAAGCAACAGGCAGGATTGTCGAGTGGGCACTGGAATTGTCAAGCTTTGGCCTCAAGTTTGAGAGTATTTCAACTATCCAAAGCCGAGCATTGGCAGAATTTATAGCAGAATGGACGCCAACACCTGATGAGGAAACTCCAGAGACGAGCATCCGCGTCAAGGAAGCAAGCAAAGAATGGACCATGTACTTTGATGGTGCCTTCTCGCTGCAAGGCGCCGGTGCGGGCGTACTACTTGTCGCACCCACCGGAGAGCACCTCAAGTACGTGGTCCAGATGCATTTTCCCAAGGAACAAGCGACAAACAATACTGCAGAGTATGAAGGCTTGCTTGCCGGACTTAGGATCGCGACAGACCTTGGGATCAAGAGGCTTATTGTCAGGGGTGACTCGCAGCTTGTCGTCCGCCAAGTGAACAAAGATTATTAGAATCCGTTGATGGAAGCTTACATTGATGAAGTGAGAAAGTTGGAAGAGCACTTTGACGGCCTGCAGGATGGAACATGTTCCGAGAGCTCAGAACGACATTGCAGATGGCCTGTCAAAGTGCGCCGCACTCAAGTTACCTGTGGAACCGGGGATCTTTGTGCTCAAGCTGACTCAACCATCTGTAACACCATCAACTGGAGGCTATCTGCAACTTTGTCAATGATCTCCTATGGAGGGAAACTATCACTTCTAAACTCGGTCATCACATCACTCATCATCTTTGCACTCTGCACCCTCAAACTGCCACAAAAGATTATTGATTTACTTGATAAAATTAGACGGCAATGTCTTTGGACTAAGAGGACAGATGATGGGGACAAGTGCAACTCTTTAGCCTCGTGGCAGATGGTTTGCAGACCCAAGGAATGTGGAGGCCTTGGGGTGCTTGACTTACAAACTCAAAGTGATGCTTTGCTCATGAAATACCTGCACAAATTCTACAACCGTTGGGATCTACCGTGGGTGGATTTAATCTGGTCAACATACTACACAGACCGAATCCCACACGCCTCAGACCCTTGTGGCTCTTTCTGGTGGAAAGATCTCCTCAAACTTACTCCTACCTATCGAGGCATCTCGCATGTGATCATTCGCAGAGGAGATACTGCGCTTATGTGGAAAGACCTATGGCTGGATGAGGTCCTCACCGAATCACATCCGCGGGCGTTCTCTTATGCCAAAAATGAAGATATTTCGGTCCGGGATTTCCTTGGCAGCACCAACCTCAACGAAACCTTCCACCTTCCCCTATCCATGCAAGCTTACAATGAGCTGCGAGATCTCCAGGAAATCACATCACATGTTGGCACTGATGCAGAAGAAGGCGTAGACGCTTGGATCTATGAGTGGGGATCTAAGATTTACACAACAAAAAGGTACTACAACTTTTACTTTCGAGAGGTCACGGCACATGTTAGTTATAAATGGCTCTGGAAATCTTCGGCCACAATGAAAATAAAGGTCTTTGGCTGGCTCCTGCTATCTGATCGCCTCAATACCAGAAATATGCTTAAGAGGCGTCATTATAACATTGGAGATAACCACGGTTGCATCTTGTGTGGCAGTATGGAAGAAGAAACAGTTGAGCACATGATCTTTACGTGTCATTTCAACTTGACTTGTTGGGATACTTTGAATATCCACTGGACCACCGATGGAGATCATCTCAATTGGATCAAAGAAGCAAAGACAGCATGGGACAACCCAATGCTCATGGAGTTTTTCCTATATGCCTCCTGGAGTCTATGGAAAGAAAGAAACAACAAACATTTCCGAAGGATAAACCCCACTGTAGGCTCATGGGCAAGAAGATTCATAGAGGATTTCTCTCTACTCAGACATAGACCCAAAGAGAAGCACAGAGAGTTCATTTCCTCTTTTGCCCAATCATTTGTCATACCTTAACCTTGTATTCTCCTTGATCCCCCATTTCTAGCTTAGTTTGTCAATGGCTATGGATGTAAGGTTATGACCCTGTAAAATCCTTTTTGATACTTTAATCTAATATACACAGTAGGAGCCTCTCCTACTGTTTCAGGTGTCAAAAAAAAACACCATCAACTGGACAGAGCAAGAAGAGGAAGTTGATTTCTAGTGACTACTTTCCGGCAGAGCTCCCCGAAGCCGCCGCCAAGAAGGTCCCCAAGATAAACACCAAGAGTGCTGAGGGGCAGTCTGCTCCGACAAGCCCAAGGGTGTGACACCCCAAAATTTTTGCTTTGGTTTTCAGCAAAAACTTTGTGGTTTTTATAAAAGAGGCCATTTAAAATTTTCCAGAAAACCTTCCTCATAAAAACTTTCTTTTCTTTGGCAAGGATTTTTTTTTAAACCTTGGTGTTTGAATCTTTTGAAACTTCTTCTCTGTTGGTTCCCTCTCAAATTATTTTCGGAGTTTAATTTAATCTTTTTCTTTTAATAAGAAGCTCTATGAAAAATTTGGTTTTTCATATCCTTGAAGCCACCCATGGCATTGTATTTTTGCCCATGTGGTAAAACCTCTCCAAAACCTCCCCTCCTCCTTGAATTCAACCTAAGTTCTCTGTCCCAACTAATCCAAACAAGTTTTGGATTTTATTCTAATTATTTTTTCCCCTCAAATCAATTCTGAAAATTATTTGGAGCCTGAGAGATTTTCAAAGCAAGTACCATATTGCATTTGAGTTATGACCTCAAACCAACTCTCCTGGATACTCCTTTGAACCCACAACCCAGAACCATCTTGATCCACTCCTCCTCTTTTCAAATATTTCAAAATTCAGTCTCTGCAAGTTTGGACCAGATTTGCCAAATTTGGTGAAATTCATATCCACACTTCTCCAAAAATTCCACCAAAATTCAGGCAGCCTTCTTAAGCAATGAGTAGCCACTCCACCAAATTTCAGCTCAAGGAAAAATCCCTAGATGCCTGGATCATTCTTTCGAACACCTTGCATGCACTGATTCAGTCAAATTCAGTTAAAATTCAGTTTCAGTTTCGTCAGTTCCAGTCACGCGGCCACAGTGCACTTGGCACGTTGCTCGCGGCCTCGCTCGCTTGTCCGGAGCCTCGCACGCGCTCTTTTCGCGACCCTGGCGTCGGTGGCGCCCTGGCCCGCCTGCGCCGGCGTGTCTTGCGGCGGCCGGCTCCCCGTAACGGCCGATAGGGAGGAGAACGGCGGCGCAACGCCGTTCGGCACCGCCCAAACCCTCTGGTGGCTCCGCGTGGCCGTCTCCGTGCCAGCGCACGCATGCGACACCGTCGCCGTGGCGCAGCACGCACAGAGCGCGCTCTCTGCCGCCGACGGGCCCACGCCGCCCCATTCCGTCGAACTCCACCTAAGCCACCTAATTCCAACGAGGTTAGCGCACAAACCGAACCAGGGAACGACCGTGATGACGCCCCACCTCTGCAACCTCCCATTCAACCTCCACGCCGCCGTAATCACCTCGCCGGAGAACCCCGTTCTCGGAAACCGCCTCGAGGCGGCTATATATAGCACCCCGAGCCCGCTAGCACTCACGCCCGGCTACACCACCTCACCACACCCTGCCTGACCACTGGAGGGGCCTCGAGGAGCCCTTCTTCCTCGACTCCGGCCACCTCTGTCCGCCTCGGCCTCCAGCTCGATCCACTGCGGTGAGGCCATCTCCGGCGCCCAAACCTTGTCCGCAGCCCTCTCTCACACCTAGCATCCTAACCCCCTCGTCAATTTGAACCTTGCAGCCCTCTCCGACGAGCTCCATCCTCGTCCGAACCGCCGTCCGCCGGAGCAGAGGCCGCCGTCGACACAGTACTCGCCGGCGACCACTTTCACCTCCCTCAGACGCGGAATGGTGCCCTGAACACAGAGGTACACCCCGATCCCCCTGCCTCGCCGTGGATCGCCGCCGGCGACCACCGCACCTCTCGGGCGCCGTCGCCCTCTGTTTTGATTTTCAAACCTGACAGGTGGAGCCCACCCGTCAGCCTCTCTGTCTTTTCTAAACGAAGCGTTATCTAAAAACTCCTTCTGCCGAATGCGCTTTCCCTCTGGGCTGGCGTAGTTTCTGCCGAAGCGTTTTCTGTTTTTATAGACTAGCCCCTGGAAACTTTCTGTTTCATTACAGATGAGTCCCTGGACTAAAACCCTTATAACTTTTTAACAGAAGAGTATTTTTGATTGATTCTTTTTCTGTCTTCCTTAAAATTTTGTCTAGTTTTTTATCAGATTATTTGAAAAATATTTGGTATATTTTTGTGCACCTCTTGGTATTTACGATAGCGCATATGTTTTCTTTATACCGTAGATACCGAAGGGGGTGACGGAGCCGCGAACTTCACCGAGCTAGGCTCCGACTACTCTGAACCAGGCAAGCATGTTTGAACTTTTGATATGATGAGTGTCTTGGCATGTTTTGCATTTAGTTAGTCTCATGGCATGTGATGAGCATACCGATGAGCGTTATTTCCATGCACTGTTGAGGTAAGTGAGTTCGATGATCCATAAGTGGATGGATGTGCATATGAATGGCCATGTGTTGGCATGAGAATGGGTAAGATGGCAGTGTTGTAGCATGCCAGTCTTATGCCAGACTACGTGACTTCAGTGTCAAACCGTATCGGTCCAGTTCCTTCCATTTCCTTCCTTGTACTACCACATGTTTTCCGCAAGGAATATGGCTTAGTAAGTTGTAAACCGCTTTCCTGGTACACACCAAAAAGGAGAGGCCGTGATGATGGTTCCATGGACCTGGATTAAAGCCAGTCATCCGGTCAGGGGGCATGGGTGTTTCCGGTTGGGACCGAGAGGGGGGCACCCCTTAGAGCGCGCGTATATAAATTTGATCCCATGCTATTCGAGATTGTGATCTCCCCGTCTCAAAAGTTTTTCTTGGACGATGTCTAGGGTGATTCCTAGCATCAAGAGGTGGAATGGGTGTGTACTGGTTAGCTGTGTTTCCTACCGAAAAACTGTAAACGGAACTAGTCCTTCGTGACTACGGAAATCCGTTGGCTGTGGGAAAAATTTTGTACAAACTCTGCAGAGTCATATATTCCTTCAAATCATCTGTTCCATGTCCAAGTTCGATATTAACTTGTCCTGACCAGATGTCAGTTTTGATGACAGAAACTCCGGTGAATCGCATGAGTGCTAAGTCCGGTTAAATGATTATTCCTGTGGATGGACTAACCCATTTATTTTCATGAATTGAATGTTTATTATGAGTGATATTTACTTGTGGACAAAAGCCCTTTCTGTGATGTCGCTCAGACGTCCGATTGTGGCATTTCTTTTAAAGCCCTTTCTGTGATGTCGCTTAGACGTCCGACGGTGGCATTTCTTTTAAAGCCCTTTCTGTGATGTCGCTCAGACATCGGACTGTGGCATTTCTTTTAAAGCCCTTTCTGTGATGTCGCTCAGACGTCCGACTGTGGCATTTCTTTTAAAGCCCTTTCTGTGATGTCGCTCAGACGTCCGACTGTGGCATTTCTTTTAAAGCCCTTTTGTGATGTCGCTCAGACGTCCGACTGTGGCATTTCTTTTAAAGCCCTTTTTGTGACGTCGCTCAGACGTCCGACTGTGGCATTTCTTTTAAAGCCCTTTATGTGGTGTCGCTAAGACGCCCGACCGTGGCATCATTTCCTTTATTTATTTGTTCACCTTTCGAGGCGTCGCTTCAGACACCCGATCGGTCTCCAGTTATGTTTTGTTGGGATTTCAGGCGGACAACCGCCGTTTCCCTTTTACTTACCTCGTTATGCTAATTTATTTTAATGAGCATTGATGAATTAATCATGACGCATCCATGCATGCATTTGTTATATCTTACGTCCGAACTGTCTTGCGAGTACTTTCAAAGTACTCACTGGCTTGTTGATTTGGCCAGATGCTGACGAAGGCGATCTCATGGATGAAGAATATGATAGCGAGTCCGACGCCTAGAGGAGTCCCAGTCTGTCTCGTGCGACCCTGGATTTGGTCATTGTATTATATCCGCTTTCGCTACCAAATAAATTCATCGAGCCTCACCTCGACGCTCGAGGAGATGCCAGTTTTAGAGTCCTGTATCCCTCTCCCCGCTGTGTTTATCCACCACCATCCTATCCTCGAGTTAGTAGTATGCCTCCACACCACTGTGTCGTGTCCGCCATTATGTATAATAATTGGCGTGCTTGTAATAATTTGGTTGAGCAACCGTAGTTCAACCCTGTAATATATTTTTTGCTACTGGCTTGTTGTATCAAGATTTTGTCTACTAGTGAGGAGGATTTCTCTCATACTGGACTCAATAGATTGGTTTCTCAATAAATATTTTTATTGGAAAACCGGTCGTGACAAGCTTGGTACCAGAGCCAGGCTGACTGTAGGAAGCCACTAGGTGCGATCGCTAATTGGTTTTTAGCATAATAGAGCCATTTTATATTTTTCTGCAATTGTAGACATATCTGACAGTCAGCATAAATTTATGATCTGACCATGCAGAATTTTTGCCTACTTTTGTAGATGGCTGACAACAGCTGCGAGTCTCATACCTTCGCCAACGTGCCCGATGGGTTCGTCAAGCTTCTTTCCTTCATCGTTCAGGTCGCGATGGGGCCATCCGTGCGCCCTGTCTTCACACTCTGCCAGCACCGAGTCAACGACAGTCTGACCATGCACCAGGACGCGGTTCAGTTCAAGGGAGGGTGTGGTGAGTTACGCCGCTTCCGGTTCTTGGGAAGAGCCATGCCTACGGAGAGGCATGCTATGCAGATGGCAGCCCGCGAGGCGATAGCTCATCTCAGGGATGTCCTACCCGTGATGAAGACTCGTCGTTACCGTTATCTTCCATGCCATGTGCCTTACACCTGTCACTACGCATTCTCCTGCCCCAGAGGAGAACGAGACGAGGCTTTTGAGATGCTTATTGAGTATCTCCGGGCCCTGGAGGCAGCCTTCGACAACCTGGTGGACGACTTCGTGGCTGCCCGCATGGACTCAGTTCATGGCTGTGCTGCCAACAGGAGGGAGCTCCTACCCACCGCACCGCCGCTGACTTTTGTCTCATCCTCAGCATCTTATGCACCTACTCGTCGCCTGCCTTCTACCGAAGAATTCAACCAAGTTATTGCGCCCACTCCAGTGCGCACTGCACCAACCTTCGCACCCACTCCTATTCGTGTTGTTCCTCCCCGGGCAACTGCTCCGTCCACTCTGCGCAACACTACACGTATGGAGCCTATTAGCGAGGAGGAAGTCGAGTCCCCAGCCTCGCTACGCCTCACCCTCGGCAGGGCAAAGGAGGTCGTCAACATCTCCGCCTGAGTACGCTTAACCGCCATGTAATGTGCCGCTTTGTATGATATGTTTATATGTACATAGGTTGTGAGAAGTAGCATGTTTGCGCATCATGTAGAATCTGGAGAAGTGCACTAGCCTAAATAACATGTCAGGATTATGTACGCATATCCTGAGTGATGTATTGTATAATTACCGTCGCATGTAAGATATGTAATGAGCAGTCCTTCTCCGTGCGCAAGCCGATTTGTTTTTCTTAAGTAAGCTTGGTTATTTATTTTATTTGCCAGCTCTATACATTTATGGAATGGTTTTGCGACTCTTTCCGCTTTTCTTATGGGTTTTACAAAATATTTTCCCAGAGTGAAAAATGTCTCGTCCTTGGACTCGCTCCATGCCAACTCCACCAGAGGAAAATTATGATACACAACCCAGCAACGAGTTCACTCAGGGACAGTCAAGCCAACAGGGCAGTGAGTCGGCACTTTCACAAATGTGCCGCCTTTATGAGCAGAGCCAGCAGCAACATCGGGAAATGATGAACCAAGTCATCAACATGGGAAATCATCATGGACAGTATCAGCAGCATTCCAAGTTATCTGAGCTACAGAAGACACGTCCCCAAACTTTTTCTCATACTGACAAACCTCTTGAGGCCAAGGATTGGCTTCGAGATATGGAGAGAAAATTAATAATTGCAAAATGTTCAGATCTCGAGAAGGTATTATATGCTCCGCACTATCTCACAGGAGCAGCCGCATCATGGTGGGAGAATTTTCTGCACATGCACCCCAACGAAAATGATATAACCTGGGATGATTTCAAGGAAGGTTTCTGTGGTGCACACATTCCCAAGAGCATTATGAAAATTAAGAAGAGAGAATTCGATGACCTCAAACAAAGGAACATGACAGTGTCAGATTACAACGGTCAATTTACTCTGTTGTCGCGCTACGCCAATGAAGAACGTATGACTGAAAGCAAGAAGATGGAGAAATTTCTTGACGGTCTGGCGCCCGCGCTTAAATGCCAACTGGTCGTGCACACATTTCCAGATTTTAAAACACTAATGGACAAAGCCATTACTCTGGAAAATGAGAGACGTAGCTTGGAGGATTTACACAAGCGAAAAAGGGACCAGACTACTCTTGCACGCAACCATCGAAGCAGGACAGATTTTCAGAAAGGTGGGACACACAAACCTACCACAAACATTTCTCGCCCAACCAAGAATTTCCATGCAAGGGACAAAGAGTTCACATATCGCCCAGGCGTTACTTGTTACGCTTGTGGAGAAGAAGGGCACTACGCCAAACAGTGCCCCAAGCCAAGGAACTCGACCCTGAAGCCAAACAACGGTGGCAATAATTTAGCGCCCAAGCGCAACAACTTCAACCCCAACAACAACCACAGGAAGGGTCATCTGAACCACGTGACCAAAGAAGAAGCACAAAATGCTCTGGATATCGTACTCGGTACGTTTCCTGTCAACACAATACCTGCAACGGTTTTGTTTGATTCTGGAGCTTCTCGCTCATTCATTTCAAAAAGTTTTGCTTTGCAAAATAATTTTTCGATGTACCCCTTGGAAAAATCCATGATCATCAAGTCCCCTGGGATTCAGCAAGTTACTCAGAGTTATTGTCAGAATGTGACCATTGAGTTCGAAGGATTGAAATTTTTCGCCAATCTTATTGTGTTGGAAAATAAAGGACTGGATGTCATCCTAGGGATGGACTGGTTAACCACCAACAAAGGTTTTATTGACTGTTTCAACCGGACCGTGATTCTCACACACCACCACGGGAAGACAATAAAAGTACCAGCCAAGGAAAGAAAAATACCCCGGCAGCCAAGATTGAATAAGGTGGATATTTCTGAGTTAAGCAAGGTTCCAGTAGTATGTGAATTTCCAGACGTATTTCCCGAAGAACTACCGGGCATGCCACCAGACCGAGAAATAGAATTCAGCATTGAGCTAGCACCAGGAACCAACCCCCATATACAAGAAACCATACAGAATGGCACCATCCGAGTTGATTGAGTTGAAGAAACAAATAAAGGAATTACTGGACAAAGGATACATTCGAGCCATCTCCTCACCTTGGGGATCACCAATTTTATTTGCCAAAAAGAAGGATGGAACACTGAGATTGTGCATAGACTACCGAGCACTTAACATGGTCACAGTCAAGAACAAATACCCGATGCCAAGGATAAATGATCTATTTGATCAGCTCGCTCAGGCCAAGGTATTCTCAAAAATTGACTTAAGGTCAGGATACCATCAATTAAAAGTGCGAACAGAAGATATCCCCAAAACAGCCTTCACCTCCAGATATGGGCTATATGAGTTCACAGTTATGCCTTTTGGATTAACTAACGCCCCCGCATATTTTGTTCACCTCATGAACAAAGTATTTATGAAGTTTATGGACAAGTTCGTTGTGGTATTTGTCGATGATATTCTGATATACTCCAAAACACCAGAAGAGCACGCGGAACATCTCAGGATTGTGCTAGGAGAACTCAGAAAGCATCAATTGTATGCCAAGTTCAGCAAATGCGAATTTTGGCTAAGGCAAGTAGGCTTTCTAGGCCACGTGCTGACCCAAGACGGTATCGCAGTGGACCCGGAGAAAGTCAAGGCCATACTTGACTGGAAGGCACCAGCCAGCGTAACGGACATACGAAGTTTTCTGGGAATGGCAGGATATTACCGCAGATTTATTGAAGGATTCTCCACTCTAGCCAAGCCAATGACGCAGTTACTCAAGAAAGACAAGAAGTTTGAATGGACAGAAGCTTGCGAAAAAAGTTTCCAAGAGTTAAAACGGAAATTAACCACAGCACCGGTATTAATTGTGCCAGACATACACAAAAACTTTGTGGTGTATTGTGACGCGTCCCGAAAAGGTCTCGGGTGCGTGTTGATGCAGGAAGGCAAGGTTGTCGCATACGCTTCACGACAACTCCGCAAGCATGAGGAAAATTATCCCACTCATGACTTAGAAATGGCAGCAGTCATTCATGCACTTAAGGAATGGAGGCATTTCTTACTTGGGAATCGGTGTGAAATATACACGGACCATAAAAGTCTTAAATATATTTTCACACAGCTAGAACTAAACTTACGGCAACGCCGCTGGTTGGAATTGGTAAAGGATTATGACGTTGGAATCCACTATCATCCAGGGAAAGCAAATGTAGTAGTCGATGCTCTTAGTCGAAACCCCAGCTCCGACGAAAACAAACTACAAAGTTTGAGACCTGAATTCCAACAAGAATTTGCAAAACTCAACCTGTTAATGGTCGCGGAAGGCACCATATCAAACTTGGAAATAAAGCCTGATCTTGTGGAGAGAATTAAAGAAGTTCAGCCTGGTCACCCAAGCATTGAAGGAATCAAAAGAAAAGTGAGTATGGGCAAGGCCTCGGAATTTGTTATAAGCGATGATGGAATATTACGGTACAGGGACAGACTCTGTGTGCCAAACATAGAGGACCTCAAACAGCAAATCCTAGCTGAAGCACACACCACTCCTTATTCAATCCACCCTGGAGGAACCAAAATGTATAAGGATATTCAGGAAGGATTTTGGTGGCACGGTATGAAGAGGGACATAGCCACATTCGTTGCATGTTGCGATTCGTGCCAACGCATAAAAGTTGAGCATCAAAAACCAGCCGGACTACTGCAACCAAACAAAATACCTGAGTGGAAATGGGATGAAATAGGGATGGATTTTATTGTCGGACTACCTCGGTCACGACACGGGTATGATGCCATATGGGTCATCAACGATAGATTAACCAAGGTGGCACATTTCATTCCAGTAAAGACAACCTACAACACTCAGAAGCTTGCCAGGATTTACCTCCCTCGTATAGTTTGTCTGCATGGAGTCCCGAAGACTATAATCTCCGATAGAGGCACTCAGTTTCTCTCGAGATTTTGGGATCATTTACAACAGGCTCTGGGAACCCAATTGGCCTTCAGCACAGCCTACCATCCCCAGACTGATGGACAGACTGAACGCGTAAACCAAATTTTGGAAGACATGCTGAGAGCATGTGTCCTCACCGATGGAACCAGTTGGGAAGAAAGCCTGCCATATGCCGAGTTCGCATACAACAACAGTTACCAGGCCAGCCTGCAAATGGCACCTTTTTAAGCCCTATACGGACGAAGATGTCGTACCCCGCTAAATTGGTCAGAGACCGGAGACAGCCGTATCTTCAGCCCAGACATGCTCAAAGAAGCCGAGGAAAAAGTCAAGCTAATCAGGGACCGACTCAAGACCGCTCAAAGCCGACAGAAGAGTTATTACGATCAGAAACATCGTAGGGTCAACTTTGAACCCGGTGAATTTGTGTACCTACGAGTATCACCTATGAAGGGACTGCAACGATTTAAGATTAAAGGAAAGTTAGCACCAAGATTCATTGGACCATTCTGCATAGTGGCACGAAGAGGCACTGTAGCCTACCAGCTAGACTTACCCGAAGACTTGTTTGACATTCACGACGTGTTCCACATCTCTCAGTTAAGGAAGTGCGTAAGCAAACCAGAGAAACAAGTATCCCATGAGAACATTGACGTACAACCAGACCTCACTTACCGAGAACACCCAGTAAAAATATTAGAGGAGTCTGAAAGGAGAACCCGACAGAAGACCATCAAGTTTTTCAGAGTTCAGTGGAGCAACCACACCAAAAGCGAAGCAACTTGGGAAAGAGAGGATTTTCTTCGGACAGAGCATCCACACTTATTTGAGGAACAGTTGAAATCTCGGGGAAAGAGAGGGGGTAGGTGTTGTGACACCCCAAAATTTTTGCTTTGGTTTTCAGCAAAAACTTTGTGGCTTTTATAAAAGAGGCCATTTAAAATTTTCCAGAAAACCTTCCTCATAAAAACTTTCTTTTCTTTGGCAAGGATTTTTTTTAAACCTTGGTGTTTGAATCTTTTGAAACTTCTTCTCTGTTGGTTCCCTCTCAAATTATTTTGGGAGTTTAATTTAATCTTTTTCTTTTAATAAGAAGCTCTATGAAAAATTTGGTTTTTCATATCCTTGAAGCCACCCATGGCATTGTATTTTTGCCCATGTGGTAAAACCTCTCCAAAACCTCCCCTCCTCCTTGAATTCAACCTAAGTTCTCTGTCCCAACTAATCCAAACAAGTTTTGGATTTTATTCTAATTATTTTTCCCCCTCAAATCAATTCTGAAAATTATTTGGAGCCTGAGAGATTTTCAAAGCAAGTACCATATTGCATTTGAGTTATGACCTCAAACCAACTCTCCTGGATAGTCCTTTGAACCCACAACCCAGAACCATCTTGATCCACTCCTCCTCTTTTCAAATATTTCAAAATTCAGTCTCTGCAAGTTTGGACCAGATTTGCCAAATTTGGTGAAATTCATATGCACACTTCTCCAAAAATTCCACCAAAATTCAGGCAGCCTTCTTGAGCAATGAGTAGCCACTCCACCAAATTTCAGCTCAAGGAAAAATCCCTAGATGCCTGGATCATTCTTTCGAACACCTTGCATGCACTGATTCAGTCAAATTCAGTTAAAATTCAGTTTCAGTTTCGTCAGTTCCAGTCACGCGGCCACAGTGCACTTGGCACGTTACTCGCGGCCTCGCTCGCTTGTCCGGAGCCTGGCACGCGCTCTTGGCGCGACCCTGGCGTCGGTGGCGCCCTGGCCCGCCTGCGCCGGCATGTCTTGCGGCGGCCGGCTCCCTGTAACGGCCGACAGGGAGGAGAACGGCGGCGCAACGCCGTTCGGTGCCGCCCAAACCCTCTGGTGGCTCCGCGTGGCCGTCTCCGTGCCAGCGCACGCATGCGGCACCATCGCCGTGGCGCAGCACGCACAGAGCGTGCTCTCTGCCGCCGACGGGCCCGCGCCACCCCATTCCGTCGAACTCCACCTAAGCCACCTAATTCCAACGAGGTTAGCGCACAAACCGAACCAGGGAACGACCGTGATGACGCCCCACCTCTGCAACCTCCCGTTCAACCTCCACGCCGCCGTAATCGCCTCGCCGGAGAACCCCGTTCTCGGCAACCGCCTCGGGGCGGCTATATATAGCACCCCGAGCCCGCTAGCACTCACGCCCGGCTACACCACCTCACCACACCCTGCCTGACCACTGGAGGGGCCTCGAGGAGCCCTTCTTCCTCGACTCCGGCCACCTCCGTCCGCCTCGGCCTCCAGCTCGATCCACTGCGGTGAGGCCATCTCCGGCGCCCAAACCTTGTCCGTAGCCCTCTCTCACACCTAGCATCCTAACCCCCTCGTCAATTTGAACCTTGCAGCCCTCTCCGGCGAGCTCCATCCTCGTCCGAACCGCCGTCCGCCGGAGCAGAGGCCGCCGTCGACACAGTACTCGCCGGCGACCACTCTCACCTCCCTCAGACGCGGAATGGTGCCCTAAACACAGAGGTACACCCCGATCCCCCTGCCTCGCCGTGGATCACCGCCGGCGACCACCGCACCTCTCGGGCGCCGTCGCGCTCTATTTTGATTTTCAAACCTGACAGGTGGAGCCCACCCGTCAGCCTCTCTGTCTTTTCTAAACGAAGCGTTATCTGAAAACGCCTTCTGCCGAATGCGCTTTCCCTCTGGGCTGGCGTAGTTTCTGCCGAAGCGTTTTCTGTTTTTAAGACTAGCCCCTGGAAACTTTCTGTTTCATTACAGATGAGTCCCTGGACTAAAACCCTTATAACTTTTTAACAGAAGAGTATTTTTGATTGATTCTTTTTCTGTCTTCCTTAAAATTTTGTCTAGTTTTTTATCAGATTTATTTGAAAAATATTTGGTATATTTTTGTGCACCTCTTGGTATTTACGATAGCGCATATATTTTCTTTATACCTAGATACCGAAGGGGGTGACGGAGCCGCGAACTTCACCGAGCTAGGCTCCGACTACTCTGAACCAGGCAAGCATGTTTGAACTTTTGATATGATGAGTGTCTTGGCATGTTTTGCATTTAGTTAGTCTCATGGCATGTGATGAGCATACCGATGAGCGTTATTTCCATGCACTGTTGAGGTAAGTGAGTTTGATGATCCATAAGTGGATGGATGTGCATATGAATGGCCATGTGTTGGCATGAGAATGCGTAAGATGGCAGTGTTGTAGCATGCCAGTCTTATGCCAGACTATGTGACTTCAGTGTCAAACCGTATCGGTCCAGTTCCTTCCATTTCCTTCCTTGTACTACCACATGTTTTCCGCAAGGAATATGGCTTAGTAAGTTGTAAACCGCTTTCCTGGTACACACCAAAAAGGAGAGGCCGTGATGATGGTTCCATGGCCCTGGATTAAAGCCAGTCATCCGGTCAGGGGGCATGGGTGTTTCCGGTTGGGACCGAGAGGGGGGCACCCCTTAGAGCGCGCGTATATAAATTTGATCCCATGCTATTCGAGATTGTGATCTCCCCGTCTCAAAAGTTTTTCTTGGACGATGTCTAGGGTGACTCCTAGCATCAAGAGGTGGAATGGGTGTGTACTGGTTAGCTGTGTTTCCTACCGAAAAACCATAAACGGAACTAGTCCTTCGTGACTACGGAAATCCGTTGGTTGTGGGAAAAATTTTGTACAAACTCTGCAGAGTCATATATTCCTTCAAATCATCTGTTCCATGTCCAAGTTCGATATTAACTTGTCCTGACCAGATGTCAGTTTTGATGACAGAAACTCCGGTGAATCGCATGAGTGCTAAGTCTGGTTAAATGATTATTCCTGTGGATGGACTAACCCATTTATTTTCATGAATTGAATGTTTATTATGAGTGATATTTACTTGTGGACAAAAGCCATTTCTGTGATGTCACTCAGACGTCCGACTATGGCATTTCTTTTAAAGCCCTTTCTATGATGTCGCTCAGACGTCCGACGGTGGCATTTCTTTTAAAGCCCTTTCTGTGATGTCGCTCAGACGTCCGACTGTGGCATTTCTTTTAAAGCCCTTTCTGTGATGTCGCTCAGACGTCCGACTGTGGCATTTCTTTTAAAGCCCTTTCTGTGATGTCGCTCAGACGTCCGACTGTGGCATTTCTTTTAAAGCCCTTTTGTGATGTCGCTCAGACGTCCGACTGTGGCATTTCTTTTAAAGCCCTTTTTGTGATGTCGCTCAGACGTCCGACTGTGGCATTTCTTTTAAAGCCCTTTATGTGGTGTCGCTAAGACGCCCGACCGTGGCATCATTTCCTTTATTTATTTGTTCACCTTTCGAGGCGTCGCTTCAGACACCCGATCGGTCTCCAGTTATGTTTTGTTGGGATTTCAGGCAGACAACCGCCGTTTCCCTTTTACTTACCTCGTTATGCTAATTTATTTTAATGAGAATTGATGAATTAATCATGACGCATCCATGCATGCATTTGTTATATCTTACGTCCGAACTGTCTTGCGAGTACTTTCAAAGTACTCACTGGCTTGTTGATTTGGCCAGATGCTGACGAAGGCGATCTCATGGATGAAGAATATGATAGCGAGTCCGACGCTTAGAGGAGTCCCAGTCAGTCTCGTGCGACCCTGGATTTGGTCATTGTATTATATCCGCTTCCGCTACCAAATAAATTCATCGAGCCTCACCTCGACGCTCGAGGAGATGCCAGTTTTAGAGTCCTGTATCCCTCTCCCCGCTGTGTTTATCCACCACCATCCTATCCTCGAGTCAGTAGTATGCCTCCACACCACTGTGTCGTGTCCGCCATTATGTATAATAATTGGCGTGCTTGTAATAATTTGGTTGAGCAACCGTAGTTCAACCCTGTAATATATTTTATGCTACTGGCTTATTGTATCAAGATTTTGTCTACCAGTGAGGAGGATTTCTCTCATACTGGACTCAATAGATTGGTTTCTCCATAAATATTTTTATTGGAAAACCGGTCGTGACAAAGGGTTTGTTCCGTTGAAGTGGACGCTCCCGACAAGTTTTGCTCCGACAAGCTTGCCGGGGAACATCAAGTTCCGGCTGAGCCACAGATTCTTGCCGTAGAAGCAGATGTTTCTGCAGCAGCATTTATGCCTTTAGCCCTTGTTGTTGAGCCGCAGGCTCCGGCATGGGCACAGCAGATTGTCCATTTCCTCCAGACAGGAGAACTTCCCGAAGTGCAAGAAGAAGCGGAGAGAGTAGCCCGACAATCAAGTATGTACCAGTTTGTCGATGACATACTGTACAGAAGGAGATTCAACGGAGTGAAATTGAAGTGCATTCCCCGGGAAGATGGACAGAAGCTGTTGGCGGAGATACATGGAGGCATATGTGGTCATCACATTGGCGCAAGAGCACTTGCCGGCAAAGCTTTCCGGCAAGGTTTCTTTTGGCCAACAGCCCTCCAGGATGCAACTGCACAAGTAACCAAGTGTGAAGCATGCCAGTTCCACTGCAAGCAGATACATCAACCAGCTCAAGCTCTCCAGATGATCCCTTTGTCCTGGCCATTTTCGGTCTGGGGGCTCGATATCCTCGGCCCCTTTCCCCGAGCTGTCGGGGGCTTTGAGTACTTGTACGTGGCAATCGACAAGTTCACAAAGTGGCCGGAAGTGGAAGCAGTGAGGAAGGTGACAGCACAGTCAGCAGTCAAGTTCTTCAGGTCAATTGTTTGCCGTTTTGGAGTCCCTAACAGGATCATCACCGACAATGGCACACAATTCACGAGCCGCACCTTCATGCAGTACGTCCAAGATCTTGGCGCCAAGGTCTGCTTCGCTTCTGTTGCCCACCCGAGAAGCAACGGTCAAGCGGAGAGCGCAAACACTGAAGTGCTGCGCAGGCTCAAGACCAGAACTTTCGACAGACTGCACAAGTGCGGAAGGAATTGGATCGAGGAGCTGCTAGTGGTTCTTTGGTCGATCAGGACAACGCCAAATCAAGCCACTGGCCAGACACCTTTTGCTCTAGTCTACGGAGCAGAGGCAGTTCTCCCCACGGAACTCGTATACGAATTGCCTCGAGTGCTCGCTTATGATGAGCTCGAGCAAGAGCAGCTGCGGCAAGATGACGCGCTGCTCCTTGAGGAAGATCGTCTTCAGGCTGCTGTACGAGCTGCTCGATATCAGCAAGCTTTGCGCCGCTACCATAGCCGCAAAGTCAATGCCAGAAGTCTCGAGGAAGGCGACCTTGTTCTTCGGTGCGTTCAATCAGCAAGAATTCCAACAAGTTGACACTGAAGTGGGAAGGCCCTTATCGGGTGAAACGAGTCACTAGGCCTGGCGCTATCTGCCTTGAGACCGAAGATGGCTTTCCGGTGAGCAACTCCTGGAACATTGAGCACCTTCGTAAGTTTTACCCATAAGGCGCGGTTGTCGGGAGCTGTTCTGGCAACCACCTTTTGTACAAGCCTTGCCGCTGTTGCATGTAACCCTTTGTACAAAGCCGGGCGCAGATCCCGTGCATAAATAAAGATCATATGCTCTGCACATCTTGTCAAATGTCATGCTTTTTTCTTTTTTGCATGTATTATCTGACATCTTGTGCAGCACTTGCCCCCGGTAAGAAATAACGAGCCTTAAGGCTCCATATCTTTATTTTCTCTTCTTTCTTTTCCTCAAAAAGAAGGTTCCTTCGCCCACAAGTTCATCCGGGGGAGAGGAGAAGATAATGGTGTGGACCAGGCGTCGTTCAAGAAAGCATCGCCTTGCCGGGACAAAAACGACAGATAAGCTAAGTTGCCAAAGTTTGAGCACAATCAGTTTTAAAATTTCTTAAGTTATCTTCCTTGAACGACCGTCCTTTGTATGGAAAACCTATGCGCGGAGGAACCGACTCGCAGCTAGTTGCGCCCTTATTTCGTTTCGAGTCCGCTCAACGACTTAAGTGTGTTGCGACTAGTTGCGACAAGGTTTCTTGCCGGAAGCAGCGCCGCCGGCAGGCTGCTGATGTTCCGCACTCAGCGCTCGCGGCAAGGGTGCCTGCGCCGGCAAGTTCCCTAAAAGCGTAGGGTAAAAACATACAAAGGAAGGAATCAGGTAAAGGAAATAACATAGCAAATATTGCCCAAGATAAAGTTATATTACAAAGGTAACTTGTTGTGGCACTGACTAAATTGTTCTCATAGCATAAATGGAAGCGGCAAGGAAAGGAGAAAAAGGGCAGCCTAATCCACGCGCTCGCCGTCGATCCTTCTGACTTCATTCACCTTGTCCACAATGGGTGCGACAAGGGCCTTGAGCTCCTCAAGATCAGCACCCGTCGGCAGCTTTTTGAGGACGTTGGTGAGGTTGAGGCCCGGATTGCGGAAGAGCACCTTCACCAGCACCTTCTCCAAGACTCTGGCGCAGATTGCGCGCGACTCGTCAGCCAGCTGCCTTGGGATCCTTTCCCGGAGTTGCTGGAGAGCCGTCGCCACGCCCTTGAAGAATAGAGTGAGCTTGGCGCTGGGCTGGAGGTTCTCGTCGGAGGAATACCCGAAGCCCTCCAGTTCCAGCTGCGCTAGCTCCTCGTCGATGACTGCGGCGATGTTGACGAGGCCCTCCGTCCAGAGCTCCGCAGTAGCCCTGAAAGTGTTCTGGGTTTCGGCGGCCCTCGTCAGCAGCGCCTCATTGGCCTTGATCTCCTACTTCAAGTCCTCCTCCCGCTTCTTGGCGCCATCTAGCGTCTCCGTCAGCATGGCCAGCTTCAGCTCGAGATCAGCACTGGCGTCCTTGGCGGCGTTCAGCTCCTTACCCTTCTCAGAGAGACGACCCTGCAGCTCACCACGGGCAAGGGCGTCCTTCTCGCGCTCGCGCTGGAGCGCGGCAAGCTCTTCATTCTTTGTCTTGAGGGTGGCTTCTAGCTCCGTCACCCTCACCTCCAGCTCCTTCTTGGCGGCCTCGGCAACTGCAGCAGCATCCTTCGCTTCCTTGAGGGCTCCGCCAAGTGTCTCCTCGCGCGCGGCAAGCTCCTCCTCATGGCTGTCCAAGTTAACCTTCTTCTGCGTCAACTCACCTTCCCGCTTGGACAGCTCCTCGGCGGCAAGCCGCTGCTACTCCTCGGCTTCAGCCCTCTCAAGGATGAACGCCTTCCGCGCCTCGACAAGCTGCGCCCTCTCCTCTGCAATGGACCGGAGGGCCTCTTGGTTGCGGCTCTGGAGCTCCTCCGCATGCTTTTCTATGTCTACTCCCGCCTGCGCGACAAGCGCTTCCCGGGACTCCAGTTTCACTTGGCGGGCGCGGTAGAGTGACACCAACTTCCGGAGCAGCTGCTCCTCCTCAGACTCGCCGTTGCTGCTGCTTGGCGTGTCCACCACCGTCGGCCCAGTGGTGGCGAGCACTTCTCCATCAAAAGCCTCTCCCTCGACCGGCGCCCTGGAGCTTGACGCCCAGGGGAGCTTGATGAAGACACCGTCGCCGGCCTTCAAGTAGGCGCCGGGCTGGGGCTCTTCGGAGCCTGGCGCTGCGTCAGCGGCAGAGGGATCGGCGGTCGGTGTAACGCCCTGCGCTCCTGCGGCCCCAGGGTCGTCAGTATGATCGCCGGATCCCTCGCCAGCTCCAGCCCCAGCAGCCCTGGCGGCCTCTTCTTCGGCGGGATCATCAGCGTCGGCCTCTTCTTCAGTAGCAGCGGCATCGCCAGTATTGCCGCACACATTCTCCTCGCTGGTGGCCTCGGTCTCCATCGGTTCAGTGGAGGGGGGATCTGAAGACAGGAAGAGGGAGAAGAAGTCAAGCAAATATCCAAAAAAGAAGATCAGAAGAAGAAGAATCCAAGGGAAGTTTCAAGCAAGGGAAATTACCAGTGCTGGGGTCCACGGTCATGGGCTCCACCACCGGAGGGTCGCTGGTGCTGCCCCTTGCCGGAGACTCCTCCCTTGCCAGGGACCTTTCCCTTGTCGGAGAGTGCTCCCTTGCCAGAGAATCACCCCTTGGCGGCGTAGTCGAAGCAGATAGCACCTCAGGGGCAGCTTCTGGTTGTTCCTGGTGAGCCTGTTCTGCTCCTACACAAGCAAACCAATAAACAAGATATCAGCAAGGAAAGAGCACCCGTGCGCGCCCCATGACAGGAAGTGAACAAATACTTACGCTGGGGGCTGCGCTGGGGGCTGCTTCGGGGAGAGATTGCCGGGTCCGACAGGGTGGTCTCTGATGCGTCCTCTGTTGCCACAACAGGATCATCCTCGATGACAACCACGGGGACCTTGGCCCTCTTCACCGCTCTCTGGGCCAGAGTCCTGGAGAGGAACAAGGTTCAGAAGAAAGCAGATCAGAAACAAGACAAGAAACAGCAGGAATTGAAGAACTATAAGTAAAATAAAAAGAAAATACTTACTCGTCCTCCTCTTCTTCCTCCTCGTCGGAGCTGAGCGTGGAGAGATCGAAGTCTGGCACCCTTTCAGCGCGGCGAGGCGGAGGAGTAGGCTCCCTTGGACGCTTGGCGGGAGCTGCGGCAGGATCGGAAGCGGCGGCCCGAGAAGACCCCGCCCCAGTTGCCGGTGCGGCGTGAGATGCTCCCGTGGCGGCGGTGCTTGGCGCGGTGGAGCGTGTCCCGCGGCGCGGCGGTTGTTGGCCTGTCTGCCGCCCTGCTGTGTCTCCGGTCCTGCGGAGGCGCCTTCTTGGTTGAGCTGGGGGTTGCACTGAGGGCCCCGTCTGCGGCAAGTTGCTTGAAGACGGCTGGCCACTTGCGCCCCCGGCAGGCTCACTCGCTTTGGCTTCGGGCTCCCCCTCGCCAACGACCTCCCCGCCAAGATCCTCTCGGTCGGCAAGGCTTGCCGCCTCGGCTGCCTCTGCCTCCTCCAAAGTAAACCCGAACTCGCCCGCGGCGGCGGCTGCCGCCGCCTCCTCCGCCCTGGTGGCGATGCGCCGCATCTCGTCATCAGTGGTGTCACGGGTGAGAAGCCTCTGCTCGTCGGCGCGGACCGCCACCTCCACCAAGTCGTCAAAAAACTGTTGCACGACGTCGTCGGCGGGCTCCTGCCAAGTTGGGATAATCCCATGCGAACCGCACTCCGGCATCATTGCGCGGATGCGGTCAAGCTAGGAGTTATTGCACAACGGGACGACCCCCTGCGGCAGCCTGAACCACTCGGGATGGTTGGGGTCGGTGCTTGAACAACTCCTTCAGCGTCCCATCCAACTCCATGACAGTAAAGTTAAAATTGAGGCCTGGGCGCAGCCTCATGATATCCGCCGGACCCCCAAACAACCAGGCGGGTCTCCCCCTCTCCTGCAGAGGGGCGATACGGCGGCGAAGAAAATCCGCGCCAACGTCCCCCACAGTGAGCCCGGCAAGCCTGAGCCGCAAGATCCGGGTGGTGGCGATCTTCAATCTGGCATCGTCCGCCGCCAGGGCGCTCCAGTCGCCGCCGCGCACTACTCGGGCTTGGCGCAAATTGGTGAATGGATGCGGGTTCTCATCAACAATCCAACACCACTCCGCTCTCCACTCCTCCCATTTGCTGCGGAGCTCCCCCTCCAGATAGACCTCCTTCATGCCGACCCTCAAGATCCAGGTGATCCCGCCAGCTAAGGTCTCACCCTTCTCGGCCCAGGGCATGAAGTAGTGGCGAAAAAGGGCAACATTTGGGTGGATTCCGACGAAGTTCTCGCAGAGATGTGCGAAAACTGCCATGGTCAGAACGGCGTTGGGGGTGAAGTCAAGGAGATGAAACCCGTAGGTATTCATGATATCATAGAAGAAATCGGAAAAGGGCGGGCAGAGCCCGCAGTAGAAGAACAAAGGAAAGAAGTAGTATCCTTTTGGACACCGCTTCGAAGTAGAAGCTTCGGTGGGGAGTACCTGCGTGCGCGGATGCGCCCGCGTCTCCGTTGACCAGAAGAGATAGAACCACTCCCGCAGCTCCTTCGCGGTGAGCTCGGGGGGGGGGGGGGGGAGTGCTCGCTCCTTGCGCAGCGCCTCAAGCCGCAGCGCCTCAAGCCGCAGCGCCTCGGCTGACTTTGCACCCTTCCCAGTCTTCGGAGCCATGGCGGAAGCGGTGGGGGAGGGCGAGGGCGTTGGCGGCGACGGCGACGGGCGGCGGAGCGCTGCTCTCTTTCGGCTTTGAGAAGCGTAGGGGAGCGGCGGAGATTTCTGAGGAAGCAACTGCAAGTGGCGAAGGTGGGGGAACGGCCCCTGTTTCCCCTGCTTATAAAGAGGAGGAGGCGAACGTTACGCCTTTCTCGATTAAAGAATCACCCACGACCTCTCCCGCGACGCCGCGTTTGACGCATGCCGTTACGGGAGGGCGCGGTGGATACGGAGTTAGATTTGGTGTGAACCCAGGCCGCGTGTGCCCGTGCCCTGTTTTGGGCCTGGCCCAACAGCGCTCGGCACCGTGTGTGGCCCAGGCCCGGGGGCGCCTGTCAGTGTACTAAAGTAGGGGTACCTTAGTATCCCGAACTTGTGCACGGGCACTCGCAGCGTCCCGCGGCAAGGCTTGCCGGGTGTCCGCCAAGATCCTCCGTAGTTCCTATTGATGCCATTCAAGAACAAAGTGTTTTAACTAAGGAGACAAGACTCCGGCAAGAGGAGCTTGCTGGGAAGGACAAGGCCCCGGCAAGAGGAGCTTGCCGGGAAGGCCAACCAAAGCACTTCAAAGAACTTGTCGCGACACGTCGCGCGTCCCAGCAAGACCCGACGAGCGACAAGCTTTCGGGTGCGGCAAGACAACGACCGCGGCAAGGCGCTTGCCGTGGCGAAGCCACTACTCTGTGCCCACGCTCCAGCGCACCCGTCGACGTGTCGCCCTGAGACCATTCCAGACGCACGTGGCGGGAAGCTGTGCAGCCAAGCGGTGCAAGGTGGCAAGTGGAGATGACGAGAAGGCCATCGTGGCAAGCGGTGGCACCCCTAACAGTCGCTTTTTTGCACTGTTTAGGCGATGCGGACGGGCATTAAATGCTCTTGTCCCCTGCCGTCAGAGTTAGGTAGGGTGCACTGTAGATAGCAGTTGTACCAACCCCCCTTTTTACATTTGTACCCTTGACTGCGTTGCCACCTGTCGGTGACCCCTTGTGCCTATAAAAGGAGGCCCATGTGCAACGTAGGAGGGGTTCGACTCATTCGAAACTACGCCACTCTCACACTCTCAAAGAACAAAATACAACCACAAAGCAGCAATAGAAGTATTATCTCTCCGGAGAGCTCCGAAGCTGGGTAAAAATCGCTCGCGTGCTCCGCCTCGATCCGCTCTTCGTGCACCCTCCGCTCCCTTGCCGGACCGAAAGGGGCCCTGCCCCATAGGTGTTTGTTTCCCACGATAGTATTACACCTCAAGGTGGCCCAAACCAGGATAAACTGCTGTGTCTCTTTGTCCTGTTGAGCTCGACGCGCTAGGCTTTGAGGAATTGCGAGTAGGCAGGCTGGGTAGGTTGAGATCTCCGCACGCACACCAGAGTTTGAACCTATCAAGTGTTTGCGGAACCTGAAATCTGATAACCACTTTCTAGTAGTTTGTAGGATCATATTCTTGTGCGTTTCTATTGCTGCTAACCATGGCAGGATTAAAAGTTGAGGAGATTGACTGGGAGAACATGACGAAGAAGGAGCTTCATGATAAATTTCAGCAAATGTTGAGTGAACAGGTGGAAGACGTGATGGCCACTTCTGGAACGACACTTGAGAGGATTGATGACATTGAGAAGACAATTTACACCAAGTTGGACGCCAAGTTCGATGAAGTACTCGCACGTCTACCACAGCCACCACCCGCATCTGCTCCACCATTGCAACAACATCAACAACCATCTCCATGCCGTGATCCAGCAGGGCGAGCGCAGCGTGTTCCTATTGAGCTCGGACAAACTTCTGGTGCTGCTGCTACTGCTATTGATGCTTCTCTAGCTCCTACTGCTACTGCAGAGGTGGAGCAATATTACGAGGATGACGTTGATCAAAATCAGAACTATGTGCAACCCCTAGCACCACCACCACCACCACCACGCCGTCCTCATGCTTATAATCGCAACAGTAGGGCTGTAGCACCACCTCAGGTATGACATTATGACCATATACATAAACTAAAACTGAATATTCCACCGTTTGAGGGTTGATACATTCCTGATTTATATCTTACTTGGGAGTTAGAAACTGAACAACGTTTCACATGCTTACAATATCTTTAGGATAGACGTGTTGCTGCTGCTATTTGTGAATTCACTAGTTTTGCTTCTGTTTGGTGGTCTTGATACGTCTCCAACGTATCTATAATTTTTGATTGTTCCATGCTATTATATTATCTGTTTTGGATGTTTAATGGGCTTTAATATGCTCTTTTATATTATTTTTGGGACTAACCTATTAACCGGAGGCCCAGTGCCAGTTTCTGTTTTTTTGCCTATTTTAGAATTTTAAAGAAAAGGAATACCAAATAGAGTCCAAACGGAATGAAACCTTCGCGATGATCTTTCTTGGACCGAAAGCAAACAATAAGATTTGGAGTTGAAGTCAGAGACACAATGAGGCGTCCACGACACAGGAGGGCGCGCCCAGGGGGGTAGGCGTGCGCCCCACCCTCATGGGCCCCTTGTAGCTCCACCGACCTAGTTCTTTCGCCTATATATACTCTTATACCCTAAAAACATCAAGGGAGCCACGAAACGAATTTTCCAACGTGGCAACCTTCTGTACCCGTGAGATCCCATCTTGGGGCCTTTTCCGGTGATCTGCCGAAGGGGGAATCAATCACGGAGGGCTTCTACATCGACACCATTGCCTCTCCGATGAAGCGTGAGTAGTTTACCACAGACCTTCGGGTCCATAGTTATTAGCTAGATGGTTTCTTCTCTCTCTTTGATTCTCAATACAAAGTTCTCCTCAATATTCTTGGAGATCTATTGGATGTAATACTCTTTTGTGGTGTGTTTGCTGAGATCCGATGAATTGTGGATTTATGAACATGATTATCTATCAACATTCTTTGGTTCTTCTCTGAATTCTTATATGCATGATTTGATATCTTTGCAAGTCTCTTCGAATTATCCGTTCAGTTTGGCCTACTAGACTGATCTTTCTTGCCATGGGACAAATGCTTAGCTTTGGGTCCAATCTTGTTGTGTCCTTTCCCAATGACAGTAGGGGCAGCAAGGCACGTATTGTATTGTTGCCATCGAGGATAGAAAGATGGGGTTTATATCATATTGCTTGAGTTTATCGCTCTACATCATGTCATCTTGCTTAATGCATTACTCCATTCTTATGAACTTAATACTCTAGATGCATGCTGGATAGCGGTCGATGTGTGGAGTAATAGTAGTAGATGTAGAATCATTTTGGTCTACTTGAAACGGACGTGATGCCTATGTTCATGATCATTGCCTTAGATGTCATCACAACTATGCGCTTTTCTATCAATTGCTCGGCAGTAATTTGTTCACCCACCGTAATACATGCTATCTTGAGAGAAGCCACTAGTGAAACCTATGGCCCCCGGGTCTCTTTTCCATTATATTGCATCTCTTTTCCATATTGTTGAATCTTGTTTACTATTTGCAATCTTTACTTTCCAATCTATACAACAAAAATACCAAAAATATTTACTTTATTATCTCTATCAGATCTCACTTTTGCAAGTGACCGTGAAGGGATTAACAACCCCTTTATCGCGTTTGTTGCAAGTTCTTGATTGTTTGTGCAGGTATTCGATGACTTGTGCGTCGTATCCTACTGAATTGATACCTTGGTTCTCAAAACTGAGGGAAATACTTATGCTATGCATCGCTCTTTCCTCTTCAAGGGAAAACCAAGGCAAGATCAATAGGTAGCAAGAAAGATTTCTAGTGCCGTTGCCGGGGAGATCTACGCCAAGTCAAGCCATACCAAGTACCCATCATAAACTCTTCTCCCTTGCATTACATTATTTTCCATTCGCCTCTCGTTTTCCTCTCCCCCACTTCTAAAACAATTTTCAAAAACCTTTGCCTTTTCTTCGCCCCATTTCTGTTCGCCTCTTTTCGCTTGCTTCTTGTGTGCTTGTGTGTTGGATTGATTCCTTGTCACGATGGCTCAAGGTAATACTAAATTGTGTGAATTTTCCAATACCAACAACAATGATTTTATTAGCACTCCGATTGCTCCAACTACCGATGCTGAATCTTGTGAAATCAATACCGCTTTGTTGAATCTTGTTATGAAAGTTCAATTTTCTGGCCTTCCTAGTGAAGATGCCGCAACCCATCTAAACAACTTCGTTGATTTGTGTGATATGCAAAAGAAGCAAGATGTGGATAATGATATTGTTAAATTGAAGCTATTTCCATTTTCTCTTAGAGAACGTGCTAAAACTTGGTTCTCATCTTTGCCTTAAAATAGTATTGAATCATGGAATAAGTGCAAAGATGCTTTTATCTCTAAGTATTTTCCTCCCGCTAAGATCATCTCCCTTAGGAACGATATTATGAATTTTAAGAAACTTGATCATGAGCATGTTGTACAAGCTTGGGAGAGGATGAAATTAATGATACGTAATTGCCCTACATATGGTTTGAATTTGTGGATGATTATACAAATTTTTTATGCCGGATTGAATTTTGCTTCTAGAAATCTTTTAGATTAGGCCGCGGGAGGCACTTTTATGGAAAGCACTTTAGGAGAAGCTAATAAGCTCCTAGATAATATTATGGTTAATTATTCTCAATGCCACACTGAAAGATCTACTAGTAAAAAAGTTCATACGATTGAAGAAATTAATGTTTTGAGTGGGAAGATGGATGACCTTATGAAACTGTTTGATAATAAAAGTGTTTCTTATGATCGTAATGATATGCCTTTGTCCACTTTGATTGAGAATAATAGTGAATCTATGGATGTGAATTTTGTTGGTAGGAACAATTTTGGTAACAACGCGTATAGAGGCAATTTTAATCCTAGGATGTTTCCTAGTAATTCCTCTAATAATTATGGTAATTCCTAAAACAACTCTTATGGAAATTTTAATAAGATGCCCTCTGATTTTGAGAATAGTGTTAAATAATTTAGGAGTTCGCAAAAGAATTTCAATGCTTTGATTGAAGAAAAATTGCTTAAGATTGATGAATTGGCTAGAAACATGGATAGAATTTCTCTTGATGTTGATTCTTTGAAAGTTAGATCTATTCCACCTAAGCATGATATCAATGAATCTCTCAAAGCAATGAGCATTCCATTGATGAGTGCAAAGAAAGAACCTCTAGGATGCGTGCTAAAAAAGATTGATTTGTGAAAGCGTATTCTTCTAATTTTCATGATAATGATGATGAAGATATAAAAGTGATTGATGTGATCCTATTAAATCTTTGTTTTCGAATATGAATCTTGATAAAGATGGGACTGGTGATGAGTCAACCTTAGTTAAAAGGCGTCCCAATGATTCGAAGTTTTTACATCTAGATGCAAAAATTAATAAAAGTGGGATTCAAGAGGTCAGAACTTTAAGTAGCAATGAACCCACTATTTTGGATTTCAAGGAATTTAATTATGATAATTGTTCTTTAATAGATGTATTTCCTTGTTGCAATCTGTGTTAAATTCTCCTCATGCTTATAATCAAAATAAAGCTTTTACCAAACATATCGTTGATGCTTTGATGCAATCTTATGAAGAAAAGCTTGAACTAGAAGTTTCTATCCCTAGAAAACTTTATGATGAGTGGGAACCTACTATTAAGATTAGGATTAAATATTATGAATGTTATGCTTTGTGTGATTTGGGTGCTTGTGTTTCCACGATTCCAAAAACTTTTTGTGATGTGCTAGGTTTCCGTGAATTTGATGATTGTTCTTTAAATTTGCATCTTGCGGATTCCACCATTAAGAAACCTATGGGAAGGATTAATGATGTTATTATCGTTGCAAATAGGAATTATGTGCCCGTAGATTTCATTGTTCTTGATATAGATTGCAATCCTACATGTCCTATTATTCTTGGTAGAACTTTTCTTAGAACGATTGGTGCAATTATTGATATGAAAGAAGGAAATATTAGATTCCAATTTCCGTTAAGAAAGGGCATGGAACACTTTCCTAGGAATAATTTTTTTCCCTTATGTATCTATTATGAGAGCCACTTATGGATTGCATACCAAAGATGTCAATACCTAGATCTATTCGTGTTTTTATATCTAGCTAGGGGCGTTAAACGATAGCCCTTGTTCGGAGGCAACCCAATTTTATTTTTGTTCTTTACTTTTTGCTCCTGTTTAGTAATAAATAATCCATCTAGATTCTATTTAGATGTGGTTTTATGTTTTAATTAGTGTTTGTTCCAAGTAGAACCTTTGGGAAGACTTGGGTGAAGTCTTTGCGATCTTGCTGTAAAAAACAGAAACTTTTGCGCTCACAAGAATAGCTGTCATTTTTATAGAAGAGTGCTTTTAGGTTAATTATTTTTGCAGAAGATTAATAGACAAATTATTCACGTCCACAAATTTATTTCAGAAATTTTGGAGTTACATAAGTATTCGAAAGTTACGGATTTCTACAGACTGTTCTGTTTTTGACTGATTCTGTTTTTCGTGTGTTGTTTGCTTATTTTAATGAATATACAAGTAGTATCGGGGGGTATGAACCATAGAGAAGTTGTAATACAGTAGGTTTAACACAAATATACATAAATAATGAGTTCATTACAGTACCTTAAAGTGCTGGTTTATTTTCTTATACTAACAGAGTTCATGAGATTTTCTATTGAAGTTTTGTGTTGTGAAGTTTTCAAGTTTTGGGTGAAGATATGATTGATTTTGGAATAAGGAATGGCAAGAGCCTAAGCTTGGGGATGCCCAAGGCACCCCAAGGTAAAATTCAAGGACAACCAAAATCCTAAACTTGGGGATACCTCGGAAGGAATCCCCTCTTTCGTCTTTGTCTATGGGTAACTTCACTTGGGCCTATATATTTATTCACCACATGATATATGTTTTGCTTGGAGCGTCTTGTATGATTTGGGTCTTTGATTTTTAGTTTACCACAATCATCCTTGCTGTACACACATTTTGTGAGAGACACGCATGAATCAGAATTTATTAGAATACTCTATGTGCTTCACTTATATCTTTTGAGCTAGACATTATTGCTCTAGTGGCTCACTTATATCTTTTTAGAGCACGGCGGTGGTTTTATCTTATAGAAATTGCTGATCTCTCATGCTTCACTTATATTATTTTGTGAGTCTTTTAGAATAGCATGGTAACATTCTTTGGTTATATAGTTAGTCCTAATATGATGGGCATCTAAGATGCGTATAATAAAAACTTCCATATTAAAGGCATCGAATACTATGAGAAGTTTGATTCTTTATGATTGTTTTGAGATATGAAGATGGTGATATTAGAGTCATGCCAGTAGAGTAGTTGTGAATTTGAGAGATACTTGTGTTAAAGTTTGTGATTCCCGTAGCATTTACGTATGGTGAACCGTTATGTGATGAATTTGGAGCATGATTTATTTATCGATTGTCTTCCTTATGAATGGCGGTCGGGGACAAGCGATGGTCTTTTCCTACCAATCTATCTCCCTAGGAGCATGCCCGTAGTACTTCGTTTCAATAACTAATCGAGTTTTACAATAAGTATGTGAGTTCTTGATGACTAATGTTGAGTCCATGGATTATACGCACTCTCACCCTTCCACCATTGCTAGCCTCTCTCGTACCGCGCAACTTTCGCCAGTACCATACACCCACCATATACCTTCCTCAAAACAGCCACCATACCTACCTATTATGGCATTTCCATAGCCATTCCGAGATATATTGCCATGCAACTTTCAACCATTCCATTTATTATGAGATGCTCCATCATTGTCACATTGCCTTGCACGATCATGTAGTTGACATAGTATTTGTGGCAAAGCCACTGTTCATAATTTTTCATACATGTCACTCTTGAATCATTGCATATCCTGGTACACCACCGGAGGCTTTCACATAGAGTCATATTTTTCTATAAGTATTGAGTCGTAATTCTTGAGTTGTAAGTAAATAAAAGTGTGATGATCTTCACTATTAGAGCATTGTCCTAGTGAGGAAAGGATGATGGACACTATGATTCCCCCACAATTCGGGATGAGACTCCGGACGAAAAAAAGAGGCCATAAAAAGGCCCAAACAAAAAAATAAGAGAAAAAGAGAGAAGGGGCAATGCTAATATCCTTTTATCACACTTGTGCTTCAAAGTAGCACCATGATCTCCATGATAGAGAGTCTCCTATGTTGACACTTTCATATAGTAGTGGGAATTTTTAATTATAAGGACTTGGCTTGTATATTCCAGTGATGGGCTTCCTCAAAGTGCCCTAGGTCTTCGTGAGCAAGCAAGTTGGATGCACACCCACTTAGTTTCTTTTGTTGAGCTTTCATACACTTATAGGTCTAGTGCATCCGTTGCATGGCAATCCCTACCCACTCACATTGATATCTATTGACGGGCATCTCCATAGCCCGTTGATACGCCTAATTTATGTGAGACTATCTTCTCCTTTTTTTCTTCTCCACAACCACCATTCTATTCCACCTATAGTGCTATGTCCATGGCTCAAGCTCATGTATTGCATGAAGATTGAAAAAGTTTGAGAACATCAAAAGTAAGAAACAATTGTTTGGCTTGTCATCGGGGTTGTGCATGATTAAATACTTTGTGTGATGAAGATAGAGCATAACCAGACTATATGATTTTGTAGGGATAGCTTTCTTTGGCCATGTTATTTTGAGATGACATGATTCCTTTGTTACTATGCTTGAAGTATTATTATTTTTATGTCAATATTAAACTTTTGTCTAGAATCTTTCGGATCTGAACATTCATGCCACAATAAAGAAAATTACATTGATAAATATGCTAGGTAGCATTCCACATCAAAAATTCTGTTTTTATCATTTACCAACTCGAGGACGAGCAGGAATTAAGCTTGGGGATGCTTGATACGTCTCCAACATATCTATAATTTTTTATTGTTCCATGATATTATACTATCTGTTTTAGATGTTTAATGGGCTTTAATATGCTCTTTTATATTATTTTTGGGACTAACCTATTAACCGGAGGCCCAGTGCCAGTTTCCATTTTTTTTTGCCTATTTTAGAGTTTTGCAGAAAAGGAATACCAAACGGAGTCCAAACGGAATGAAACCTTCGCGATGATCTTTCTTGGACCAAAAGCAATCTGGAAGACCTCGAGTTGAAGTCACAAACGCAACGAGGCACCCATGAGGCAGGAGGGCGTGCCCGGGGGGTAGGCGAGCCCCCACCCTCGTGGGCCCCTCGTAGCTCAACCGACCTAGTTCTTTCACCTATATATACTCTTATACCCCAAAAACACCAGGGGAGCCACGAAACCACTTTTCCACCGTTGCAACCTTCTGTACCCATGAGATCCCATCTTGGGGCCTTTTTCGGCGATCTGCCGGAGGGGGAATCGATCACGGAGGGCTTCTACATCAACACCATTGCCTCTCCGACGAAGCGTGAGTAGTTCACCACAGACCTTCGGGTCCATAGTTATTAGCTAGATGTCTTCTTCTCTCTCTTTGATTCTCAATGAAAGTTCTCCTCGATGTTCTTGGAGATCTATTCGATGTAATACTCTTTTGCGGTGTGTTTGCCGAGATCCGATGAATTGTGGATTTATGAACAATATTATCTATGAATATTATTTGGTTCTTCACTAAATTCTTATATGCATGATTTGATATCTTTGCAAGTCTTTTCGAATTATCGGTTTAGTTTGGCCTACTAGATTGATCTTTCTTGCCATGGGAGAAGTGCTTAGCTTTGGGTTGAATCTTGCGGTGTCCATTCCCAGTAACAGTAGGGCAGCAAGGCATGTATTGTATTGTTGCCATCAAGGATAAAAAGATGGGGTTTATATCATATTGCTTGAGGTTATCCCTCTACATCATGTCATCTTGCTTAATGTGTTACTCTGTTCTTATGAACTTAATACTCTAGATGCATGCTGGATAGCGGTCGATGTGTGGAGTAATAGTAGTAGATGCAGAATTTTTTCGATCTACTTGTCACGAACATGATGCATAGGTTCATGATCATTGCCTTATATGTCATCATAACTAGTTGCTTTTCTATCAATTGCTCGGCAGTAATTTGTTCACCCACAGTAATACATGCTATCTCGAGAGAAGCCACTAGTGAAACCTATGGACCCCGGGTTTCTTTTCCATTATATTGCATCTCTTTTCCATATTGTTTAATCTCGTTACTATTTTGCAATCTTTACTTTCCAATCTATACAAAAAAATAACAAAAATATTTACTTTATTATGTCTATCAGATCTCACTTTTGCGAGTGACCCTGAAGGGATTGACAACCCCTTTATCATGTTGGTTGCAAGTTCTTGATTGTTTCTGCAGGGATTCGGTGACTTGTGCGTTGTCTCCTACTGAATTGATACCTTGGTTCTCAAAACTAATAGAAATACTTACGCTACTTTGCTGCATCACCCTTTCCTCTTCAAGGGAAAACCAACACAAGCTCAAGAGGTAGCAGGTCTGAACATTGTAGATAATATCATGAAAATATCCCTACTACTTGGGCTGCTTTGAAAACTCTTATGCGTACTCGTTGGGTTCCACCATATTATCAACGTGAATTACATCAAAAAACTGCAGCGTTTGAGACAAGGAAAAAATTATGTATAGGAATATTATCAAGAATGACAAACTGGCATGATTAGAAGTGATATTGTTGAGGATAATGAAGCTATGCTTGCAAATTTTATGGGTGGATTAAATAGATAGATTCAGACCATTTTAGAGTATAAGCAGTATAACTATATCATTCGTTTATTCCATCTTGCTTGCAGAGCTGAACATGAGGTGCAGGATCGTAAGGCATTGGCGGAAACTAATTTTTTGCAAGTCGACCTACATCATGGACACATCGTGCATCTTATACTTCCACACGTTCTACTGCACCGGCACCTCCGTCACTTGCCACCTCAAGTCATGATACAAGAAAGCAGGCACTGCTACATCTTGAGCTTGCGTTGGTTTTCCTCGAAGAGGAGAGGGTGATGCAGCAATAGTAGCGTAAGTATTTCCCTCAGTTTTTGAGAACCAAGGTATCAATCAAGTAGGAGGCTCCTCAAAAGTCCCACGCACCTACAAAAACAAACAAAGAACTCGGAACCAACGCAATAAAGGCATTGTCAATCCCTTCACGGCCACTTGCGAAAGTGAGATCTAATAGAGACAATAAGATAAGGTAAATATATTTTTGGTATTTTATAATATAGATGCAAAAAGTAAAGATGCAAATAGAAGTAAATTGGAAGCAAATATGATCAGAGATATAGACCCGGGGGCCATAGGTTTCCCTAGTGGCTTCTCTCAAGATAGCATAAGTATTACGGTGGGTGAACAAATTACTGTCGAGCAATTGATAGAAAAGCGAATAATTATGAGATTATCTAGGCATGATCATGTATATAGGCATCACGTCCGCAACAAGTAGACCGACTCCTGCCTGCATCTACTACTATTACTCCACACATCGACCGACTCCTGCCTGCATCTAGAGTATTAAGTTCATAAGAACAGAGTAATGCATTAAGCAAGATGACATGATGTAGAGGGATAAACTCAAGCAATATGATATAAACCCCATCTTGTTATCCTCGATGGCAACAATACAATACGTGCCTTGCAACCCTTTCTGTCACTAGGTAAGGACAGCGCAATATTGAACCCAAAGCTAAGCACTTCTCCCATGGCAAGAAAGATCAATCTAGTAGGCCAAACCAAACTGATAATTCGAAGAGACTTGCAAAGATAACTCAATCATACATAAAAGAATTCAGAGAAGATTCAAATATTATTCATAGATAAACTTCATCATAAGCCCACAATTCATCGGATCTCGACAAACACACCACAAAAAGAGTTTGCATCGAATAGATCTCCACAAGAGAGGGGGAGAACATTGTATTGAGATCCAAAAAGAGAGAAGAAGCCATCTATCTAATAACTATGGACCCGTAGGTCTGTAGTAAACTACTCACAACACATCGGAGGGGCAAGGATTATGATGTAGAAGCCCTCCATGGTCGATTCCCCTTCCGGCGGAGCGCCAGCGAAGGCTTCAAGATGGGATCTCGCGGATACAGAAGCTTACCGTGGTGGAAATTGTGTTTCATCTGCTCCCTGGATGTTTTCGGGGTACGTAGGCTTATATAGGAGGAAGAAGTACATCGGTGGACGCCCGAGGGGCCCACGAGACAGGGGGCGCGCCCTATAGGGGGGGGGGGCGCCCTCCTATCTCGTGGAGGCCTCGGCGGCTTCTTGACTTGCACTCCAAGTCCTCTGGATCACGTTCATTTCAAAAAGCACGCTCCCGAAGGTTTCATTCCGTTTGGACTCCGTTTGATATTCCTTTTCTTCGAAATACTGAAATAGGCAAAAAAACAGCAATACGGGTTGGGCCTCCGGTTAGTAGGTTAGTCCCAAAAATGATATAAATGTGTAAAGTAAAGCCCATAAACATCCAAAAGGGGTAATATAATAGCATGGAATAATCAAAAATTATAGATACGTTGGAGACGTATCAAGCATCCCCAAGCTTAATTCCTGCTCGTCCTCGAGTAGGTAAATGATAAAAAGAGAATTTTTCATGTGGAATGCTACCTAGCATAATTCTCAATGTAATTTTCTTTATTGTGGCATGAATGTTCAGATCCAAATGATACAAAATAAAAGTTCATATTAACATGAAAATGGTGATACTTGAAGCATAATAATCAAAGTAATCATGTCTTCTCAAAATAACATGGCCAAAGAAAGTTATCTCTGAAAAATCATATAGTCTGGCTGTTGCTCTGTCTTCATCACACAAAGTATTTAATCATGCACAACCCCGATGACAAGCCAAGCAATTGTTTCATACTTTAATAATCTCAAACTTTTTCAACTTTCACGCAATACATGAGCGTGAGCCATCGACATAGCACTATATGTGGAATAGAATGCTGGTTGTGGAGAAGACAAAAAGGAGAAGATAGTCTCACATCAACTAGGCGTATCAACAGGCTATGGAGATGCCCATTGATAGATATCAATGTGAGTGAGTAGGGATTGCCATGCAACGGATGCACTAGAGCTATAAATATATGAAAGCTCAACAAAAGAAACTAAGTGGGTGTGCATCCAACTTGCTTGCTCACGAAGACATAGGGCATTTTTGAGGAAGCCCATCATTGGAATATACAAGCCAAGTTCTATAATGGAAAATTCCCACTAGTATTTGAAAGTGACAACATATGAGACTCTCTATCATGAAGATCATGGTGCTATTTTGAAGCACAAGTGTGGAAAAGGAGGTAGTAGCATTGTCCCTTCTCTCTTTTTCTCTCATTTTATTTTTTTCTTTCTTTTTTTCTTTTTTATTTTATTTTTTCTTTGGCCTTGTTTTTTTTCTTTTGGCCTTTTTTTCTTTTTTTTTCTTTTTATAAAGTCTGAAGTCTCATCCCGACTTGTGTGGGAATCATAGTCTTCAGCATCCTTTCCTCACTAGGACAATGCTCTAATAATGAAGATCATCACACTTTTATGGATTTACAACTCAAGAATTACAACTCAAAGCTAGAACAAGATATGACTCTATATGAATGCCTCCGGCGGTGTACCGGGATATGCATTGAATCAAGAGTGACATGTATGAAAATTATGAAGGTGGCCTCGCCACAAATACAGTGTCAACTACATGATCATGCAAAGAGCAATATGACAAAAGTAATGCGTGTCATATGAACGGAATGGTGGAAAGTTGCATGGCAATATATCTTGGAATGTCTATGAAAATGCCATAATAGGTAGGTATGGTGGCTGCTTTGAGGAAGGTATATGGTAGGTGTATGGTACCGACGAAAGTTGCGCGGCACAAGAAAGGCTAGCAATGATGGAAGGTTGAAAGGGTGCGTATAATCCATGGACTCAACATTAGTCAAAAGAACTCATGTACTTGTTGCAAAAATCTAGAAGTCATCAAAAACCAAAGCACTACGCGCATGCTCCTAGGGGGATAGATTGGTTGGAAAAGACCATCGCTCGTCCCCGACCGCCACTCATAAGGAAGAGAATCAATAAATAAAATTGTGCTCCAACTTCATCACAAAGCGGTTCACCATACGTGCATGCTACGGGAATCACAATCTTCAACACAAGTATTCTTTAAATTCATAATCACCCAACTAGCAAATATCACTACCTCCATATATAAAAACAATTATCAAGCATCATATTGATCATAGCATCCAATTCTTTTTGTATGATAGTTTTTATTATACCCAACATGGATGCTCATCATTCTAGGACCAACTTTAAAATCATAGCAAATACCATGCTATTCTAAAAGACTCTCAAAAAGATATAAGTGAAGCATGAGAGACTAGAAATTTCTTCAAAATTAAGAAACCATCATGCTCTAAAAGATATAAGTGAAGCACTAGAGCAAAAACTATCAAGCTCAAAAGATATAAGTGAAGCACATAGAGTATTCTAGCAAATTCTAATAAAGTAGGCTTCTCCAAAAAGGTGTGTACAGCAAGGACGATTGTGGTAAACTAAAAAGCAAAGACTAATATAATACACGACGCTCCAAGCAAAACACATATCATGTGGCGAATAAAAATATAGCTCCAAGTAAAGTTACCAATGAACGAAGACGAAAGAGGGGATGCCTTCCCGGGGCATCCCCAAGATTAGACTTTTGGCTATCCTTGAATATCTTGGGGTGCCTTGGGCATCCCCAAGCTTAGGCTCTTGCCACCCTTTATTCCATAGTCCATAAAGGTTTACCCAAAATTAGAAAACTTCACAACACAAAACTCAACAGGAAATCTTATAAGCTCCGTTAGTGAAAGAAAACAAAACCACCAGATAAGTTACTGTAATGAACTCATTCTTTATTTATTTTGGTGTTAAACCTACTGTATTCCAACTTCCCTATGGTTTATAAACTATTTTACTAGCCATAGATGCATCAAAATAAGCAAACAACACACGAAAGACAGAATCTGTCAAAAACAGAACAGTCTGTAGCAATCTGTAACTAACACAAACTTCTGGAACTCTAAAAATCCTACTAAAATAGGAATTGCTGGTAAATTTGTTTATTGATCATAATCAAAAAGAATCAACGCAAAAGAACGTTTCTGTGATTTAACAAAATTATATTCATGCGCGCAAAGTTTCTGTTTTTCAGCAGAATCAAATCAACTATCATCGTAGGTTATCCTATAGGTTCTACTTGGCACAAACACTAATTAAAAGATAAAAACACATCTAAACAGAAGGTAGATGCAAAATTTATTACTAAACAAGAGCAAAAACAAAAAACATAAAGGAAATTGGGTTGCCTCCCAACTAGCGCTATCGTTTAACGCCCCTAGCTAGGCATAAAAGCAAAGATAGATATAACGGGTGCCATCTTTGGCACTAAATTTATAAGTAGCCCGCATGATCGATTCATAAGGTAATTTGACTTTCTTTCTTGGAAAGTGCTCCATGCCTTTCTTTAATGAAAATTGGAATCTAATATTCCCTTCCTTCATATCAATAATCGCGCCAATCATTCTAAGGAAAGGCCTACCAAGAATAATAGGGCAAGAAAGATGGCAATCTATATCAAGAACGATAAAATCCATGGGCACCAAATTCCTATTTGCAATAATGAGAACATCATTGATCCTTCCCATTGGCTTTTTAATGGTGGAATCCGCAAGGTGCAAATTTAAAGAGCAATCATCAAGATCATGGAAACCTAGAATATAACATGAAGTTTTAGGAATCGTGGAAACACTAGCACCCAAATCACACAAAGCAAAACACTCATGATCTTTAATTCTAATCTTTATAGTAGGTTCCCACTCATCATTAAGTTTTCTTGGTATGGAAACTTCCAAATTAAGTTTTTAATTATAAGATTGCATCAAGGCATCAACAATATGTTTGGTAAAAGCTTTGTTTTAACTATAAGCATGAGGAGAATTAACAATGGATTGCAACAAGGAAATACAACCTTCTAAAGAACAATTATCATAATAAAATTCCTTGAAATCCGAGATAGTGGGTTCAATAATATTTAGAGTTGTGACCTCTCCAATCTCACTTTTACCAAATTTAGCATCAAGATCCAAAAACTCCGAATTCTTGGGACGTCTTCTAGGCAAAGTTGACTCATCATCAGTCCCATAATTATCAAAATTCATATTGCAAAACATAGATCTAATAGGAGACGCATCAATCACTTTTAGATCTTCATCATTATTTTCATGGAAACTAGAAGAACACGCTTTTATAAAGCTATCTTTTTTAGCATGCAATCTAGCAGTTCTTTCCTTGCACTCATCAATGGAAATTCTCATTACTTTGAGAGACTCATTGATATCATGCTTAGGAGGAGAAGATCTAAGTTTAAGAGAATCAACATCAAGCGAAAGTCTATCAACGTTCCTAGCCAAATCAGCAACTTTGAGCAATTTTTCTTCAAGCAAAGCATTAAAATTCTTTTGAGAAATCATAAATTCTTTCACACTATTCTCAAAATCAGAGGGCATCTTATTAAAATTACCATAAGAATTATCCAAAACTATTCCTACCAACAAAATTCCCATCCATAGATTTATTATTATTCTCAATCAAAGAAGATAAAGGCATGTCATTGGCATCAAGAGGAGTATTTTTAGTAGCAAACAATTTCATAAGTTCATCCATCATTCCACTCAAAACATTAATTTCTTCTATAGCATGCACTTTTTTACTAGAAGAACTTTCGGTGTGCCATTGAGAATAATTAGCCATAATATTATCAAGAAGTTTTGTAGCATCTCCTAACGTGATTTCCATAAATGTGCCTCCCGCGGCCGAATCTAAGAGATTTCCATAAATGTGAATTTTTATGCTGTGCACAGACAGGTGTCGGACGTCCGACGTTCACTGGTCGTCCGGTGGTTCGCAGGGGTCTGGATGCCCGGTAAGTGTCGGGCATCCGAGGTTTTCGTTCGAGATAGTTGGCGTCAGATTTCCGGTCAGGGTCGGACGTCCGGTGCGTCGGTCCTCCGGGCAGCTTTGGACTTCTGGCATTTTGGCTCTAGATGGGCGCTGTCGGACATCCGGTGGGGGCCGGTCGTCCGGTCGCTGGAGGGTGTCGGACGCCTGGTCCTTGTCGATCGTCTGGTTGCTGTAGCGATCTCTAGCTGGGACTTGGGCTGGCTGGAGCTTCAAGCGTCAGAAGTCCGACAAGCCTCGGTCGTCCGGTGGCTGGGGATTTTCTGCTAGCTCCTCTTCTTGGCCGTTGGATGTAGTTGCTTTGTGGCTTCCCTCCGAGTACCCGATCACACATAGGGTTTCCACTTGAGGTAGTAGCCATGTCTCACATGAAGAATGTGTAAGTTAGGAAAGGAGAGAGTTCGCCTTATCTTCGATAGACCTTGCTCTAGGTCTTGTCATTCGTCCAAGTGGTTTTATGGGAGATATAGGTAGGTCCATGTGGATGAATGTGGGATGCTCCGCATCATCTCCCCCCCTGGGAAAGATCTGACTTCGGATCGAAAGCCTCATCATCATGTTAGGGAGAGAGATCCTTGACATTGAAGATGTTACTCACGGAATACTTGTCTCATGGGAAGTTGAGCTTGTATACATTGTTGTTGTAGCGCTCGAGCACCTTGAAGGGTCTGTTGGCTCGGGGTCGTAGCTTGGACTTCCATTCATTGGGGAAGCGTTCTTTGCGAAGGTGTAGCCATGCGAGATCTCCAATGTTGAATATCATGGGTTGCTTGTTGATCTTGAGCTTGGTCATGACATGTTGTACTTGGCGCTCGATGGTGTGCCTTGTATCTTCATGCATCTTCTTGAGGTAGCTCACTTGTGCACTCACGTCCATGTTGATGCGCCTTTGTAGTGGGAGAGGTAGAATGTCCAATGGGGACAACTGATTGAAGCCGTAGACGACCTCGAACGGGGATTTGTCGGTAGTCAAATGTTTTGCATGGTTGTAGGCGTACTCGGTGATGGGTAAGCAATCCTCGCACTCCTTGATGTTCTTCTTGATAAACATGCGTTGGAGACTAGAGAGCATCCGGTTTGTGACCTCCATTTGGCCGTCGGTTTCAGGATGGTATGCCGAAGAGAGCAAGAGCTATTCCGAGCTTGGTGCATCAGCTATTCCAAAAGTAACTTATGAACTTGACATGCGGCCCAAGAAAATAGTCTTTGGCACTCCATCTATGCACAATATTTACCTAAAAAAAAGATTTGCAACATGTGAACCATCGTCTATCTTGTTACATGGAATAAAGTGTGCCATCTTAGAGAAATGATCCACAACAACAAACATGGAATCCTTTCCATTTTGAGTTCTAGGCAAACCAAGCACAAAGTCCATACTAATATCTTCCCATGGGTGATATGGAATTGGAAGTGGCATATATAGACGGTGGGATTAAGCTTTAGGCTTAGCTTTGTGACATGTCGAGCATCGGTTGGTGAATCGCGAGACGTCACGGAACATCTTGCACCAAAAGTCATTCTTTGAGAGTATAGCAAAGGTCTTGTCGCATCCAAAGTGTCCAATCAGTCCTCTTCCATGAGATTCTTGCAAAAGTAACAAACGAAGAGAAGACTCGGGGATACATCAAAAGTAGTTCTTTGAGAGCGTAGCGAAGTTCTTGTCGCATCCAAAGTGTCCCATAAGTCCTCTTCCATGAGATTCTTGCAAAAGTAAAAAACGAAGAGAAGACTCATACGATAATCATCTTTGATGTAATAGCGTTCCCAGGATGTATGCGTCAAACTTTAGCATAAGGAATAGCAAAAGTAGGGTCATGCGCATACAAATCTTTTATGTGCTCAAAGCCAATACCATTCAATTCAAGTTGAGTTACAAGCATGTATTTGCAGGAGAGTGTATCCGCCACAATGTTTTCTTTACCCTAAATGACATAAGGAAAATATTCTATAAATTCACTCCACCTAGCATGACGCTTGTTCAACTTAGTTCGACCCTTAAGATACTTGAGAGTTTCATGGTCGGTATGAATGACTAATTCATGGGGCGAAAATAATATTCCCACTCACGCAAAACTCGCACTAAAGCATAGAATTCCTTGCCATAGATGGAATAGTTGAGTTGCGCTCCAGAAAGTTTCTCACTAAAGTAAGAAATAGGTCACTTCTCTTGCATTAACACACCTCCTATGCCACTACTGCTAGCATCGCAATGAAATTTAGAGGTTTTGCCAAAATTTGGCAAAGCGAGCACGGGAGCGTGCATAAGCAAATTCTTAAGCTCATTAAAAGCAGTATCTTGGGATTGTCCCCAAACAAATGATGTATTCTTCTTACTCCAGGTATGCAAAGGAGATGCAATGGTGCTAAAATCCTACACAAGGCGATGATAAAATCCGGCCAAGCAAAGAAAACTACGCACTTGTTGCAAGTTTGTGGATTGGGGCCAAGTTTTAATAGATTTGATCTTGCTCTCTTCTATAGGCATGCCCTTGGAAGAAACAACAAATCCTAGGAAGACAAGCTTGTCAAGACAAAATTTGCATTTTCCCATGTTAGCATAGAGTCTCTCTTTGCAAAGAGTTTGCAAAATGGTTCGAAGATGGGTGACATGATCTTTGAGAGACTTCTTAAAGACAAGAACATCGTCAAAATAGACCACGACAAATACACCAACTTAGGGTGTAAGGACAAAATGCATGACGCGCATGAACATACCGGGTTCTTCGGATAAACCCATTGGCATAACAAGCCATTCATATAAGCCAAATTTGTTCTTAAATGCGGTTTTCCATTTGTCACCTTCGTGTATGCCTATTTGGTAATAGCCACTTTTAAGGTCAATTTTAGAAGAAAACAATTGTGGCTCCGCTAAGCTCATCAAGCATATCATCTAGGCGTGGAATAGTATATCTAAAGCGGACGGTGATAGCATTTATGGGTCTACAATCAGAACACATGCAAAAACTACCGTCTTTCTTAGGTGCTAGTATGACCGGTACGACACAAGGACTTAAGCTTTCACGCAAATGCCCATTGTCAATGAGTTGTAGTACTTGCCTTTGTATTTTCTTAGTTTGTTCGGGGTTAATGCGGTAGGGTGCCTTGTTAGGAAGAGGCTCCGGGTATGAGGTCGATGCGGAATTTGATGTCTCGTAGTGGAGTGTAACGCCCCGAAGCCTCCATGCTCGCTGCCAAATTCCACCTTGGCATAACTTGCACCCCATACATCTGTGATCCTCGTTGGGACGCCAAGACCAGACCCGTCAAGTACCCTTCGGATTCGTCAAGACCCTCATGTACAACTACACCTGATGATGCGACAAGTACCCCGACAACGTGTACATCTACACCGCCAAGACCGGACCGACAAGTACCCCGACATCGCGTGTACCACTACCGTCGCCCCGAAGACGTTGGATTCTTCAAGTACCTCTCCGAAAACGAACGTGTACCACTACTTCCACTACTCCGCCACGTGTGCCACTACTTCCCACGACGACTCGTGAACGACTACTTCCTCTACTTCGTATCGAACTCGTTTCGCCCCAAAAATGCACGCTTCGAAGGTATAACCCCGAGATGATCACCCGTGGACCGAATGCATGTTGTTGAGATGCTCGTGTTTGCACCGTGCCCGTTTTCTTCATGCACGTTCCTCCTCGTTTGTCATGCCACCGACATGTGGGACACCCGGTAATCGGGATCACCCCACCATCCTTTTGCATGACACGCTTACCCACACTTTCTTTTGCACCGACATCTCGATGAGTTGTCGGATCACCTGAATGTTGCCGTGGCACCATTTTCGTTATCGTTGCCGTGGCACCCCTTTTGTTCCGCCATGGTGACCAAATGCTTCATAACATTCTCACGTCAACATTTTCATAAAAATTGCATAAAACTTGCATATGCCATCCGCATCATGGTAACAACATTTAAATGGTTAAAATTGTTGTTTGCATTAAATTAAAAATATGCATATGGGGATTTTCCAGAATTGTTGTTTGTTATTTCCGGCCTCATTTAAACATGCCTAGTTAGGTAGTTTCATTATGCTTCACCCCTTTCCATGTTTAACAACATTTAATATTGATGAGTAGCATAAACAGGAGAGAACTAAATAAGTGATGTGGTGTTTCGTCAATATGCAACTCGTTGCATATTGAGCTCCATTTAATTTGTAGTGTTGTTTGTCGCACTTTGCCATGCCATGCCTCTTTAAACCGGACATGCATCATACTTGTTTGTGCATCATGCCATGATTATGCTTGTGTGTTTACCATGTTGTTTGCTTCTTTCCGGTGTTGCTTCTTAGTTCCGGTAATGTTGCGATTGTGAGGATTCGTTCGACTACGTCCGTTCGTCTTCTTCATGGACTCGTTCTTCTTCCTAGCGGGATTTCAGGCAAGATGACCGCTACCCTGGATCTCACTACTATCATTGCTATGCTAGTTTCTTCGTTCTATCGCTTTGCTGCGCTACCTATCATCTTGTTCTATCAAGCCTCCCAAATTGCCATGCCAACCTCTAACCTTTTCACCCTTCCTAGCAAACCGTTGTTTGGCTATGTTACCGCTTTGCTCAGCCCCTCTTATAGCGTTGTTAGTTGCAGGTGAAGTTGAAGATTGCTCCATGGTGGACAGGGTTATGTTGGGATATCACAATATCTCTTATATTATTAATGCATCTATATATTTGGTAAAGGGTGGAAGGCTCGGCCTTATGCCTGGTGTTTTGTTCCACTCTTGCCGCCCTAGTTTCCGTCATACCGGTGTTATGTTCCCGGATTTTGCGTTCCTAACGCGGTCGGGTGATTTATGGGACCCCCTGACAGTTCGCTTTGAATAAGACTCCTCCAGCAAGGCCCAACATAGGTTTTACCATTTGCCTCACCTATTACCTTTTTCCCTTGGGAGTCGTGCATCCCAAGGGTCATCTTTATTTTAGCCCCCCCGGGCCAATGCTTGTCTAAGTGTTGGTCCAAACTAGAGCCGCTTGCAGCGCCACCTCGGGGAAACTTGAGGGCTGGTTCTAGTTGTACGTAGTGCTCATCCAGTCGTGGCCTGAGACGAGATACGCGCGGCTACTGTCACGATGTCGGCACGCCGGGAGGTCTTGCTGGTCTTGTTTTATTACTGTCGAAATGTCTTGTAGCCGGGATTCCGAGACTAATCGGGTCTTCCCGGGGAGAAGGAATATCCTTCGTTGATCGCGAGAGCTTATCATGGGCTAAGTTGGGACACCCCTGCAGGGTATAAACTTTCGAGAGACGTGCCCGCGGTGATGTGGCAGATGGGAATTTGTTAATGTCCGGTTGTAGATAACTTGACACCAGATACGAATTAAAATGCATCAACACCGTGTGTAGCCATGATGGTCTCTTCTCGGCGGAGTCCGGGAAGTGAACACGGTTTCTAGGTTATGTGTGACGTAAGTAGGAGTTCAGGATCACCTCTTGATCATTGCTAGTTGACGACCGTTCCTTTGTTTCTCTTCTCGCTCTCATTTGCGTATGTTAGCCACCATATATGCTTAGCCGCTGCTGCAACCTCACCACTTTACCCCTTCCTTTCCCATTAAGCTTTGCTAGTCTTGATACCCATGGTAATGGGATTGCTGAGTCCTCGTGACTCACAGATTACTACAACAACAGTTGCAGGTACAGGCTATGCGATGATCATGACACGAGAGCGATGTTGCTTGTTTTGGAGTTCTTCTTCTGCTTCTTCAATCGGGGGATAGGTTCCAGGTCGGCAGCCTGGGCTAGCAGGGTGGATATTGTTTGAGTTTCTGTTTATGATTCATCCGTAGTCGGATGTTGTTCTTGTATGTTGTATTGTTGTATTCATGTGATATTGTATGTATTGGATGTATCCCCACTATTATGTAATGTTGATGTAATGATATCCACCTGGCAAAAGCGTCTTCAAGATGTGCTTCTATCCTTGGTGGGACCTTCGAGTTCCTTTAGGATAGGGTCGCATCTTGGGCGTGACAAGTTGGTATCAGAGCCTCGACCGACCATAGGATCCCCCTTGATTGTTGGCCGTTGTTGAGTCTAGAAGAAAACTATTTTGAGTCTTAGGATTATATATATATCGGAGAGTAGGATTCTTTTTACTCCTCAGCCCTCTTTGTCGCTCTGGTGAGGTTTCCTGACGTAGATGTTTTGTCTTTCCTCTCCTCAAATTTCACTAACTTTTTTTTAGGATCACGCGGGTATCTTGGGATCGTTTTGATATTCTTATGACGAGAACATTGTTCTTGGTGCCTCCTGACATTTAGGGGTTGTGGCAGTGTCCCGGGGAGTTGAGCTCCGAGGTGTTGTCGTCATAATTTTATCGTTGCAGTTCTGGAATACCTGAGTTTTGCCGACATCGAAAATCTCTTTTATGCAGTTGTTGGTGAGATAAACCCGATAACCCAGTACTGAGGTGAGTACGGGAGTATTGCCATAGCTCGTATAACGGATGCTTTTCGAAGGTTGAGGTACACGATTTCCGAAGGTTTCTTGGTTATGTGTTGACGGATGGATACAGCTTGGATGTAGGTATTGTTAGTTTGGGTGAGATATTTATTGCTTCCCCTGTATCCCCAACACCAGATTGCATAACCAGAATGTTTCGGGAGTTTATAGGTGGGAATTCAAGTAGCTCCTAGAATATCTTTCCGACAGATGCATGATATGGGATTGGGTAAATCTCTATCATATGTATTTGTTCCGGCTTATTCTGCAAGCCAAATCCTTTGTTTTGTTTTATTTGTGGTATTCGAGTTGCTTCGAAGTCAAATGTTGAATCCATACATTTTCCTAAACGGTGTTCTCATATTTCTATGGGAGTACTAATCCTTCTTGATCACTGAGGTTGTCATGTCAACTCTTTTTCAACCAGTGTGTTTCTCTTCAAGTGCATCCGATCATTCCAACATTTGCTGATCAATTCTAAGTTTTCTCAACGGTGTTTGTTTCATCCATCCCAAGTTGTCTTTGTTTTCCCGCCCTCCCACCCCTTTTCTTCAAGGACTCAGATTTCTTAATCAAGTATCCTTTTTATTGATGGGAAGTCTCTTCATTCTTTTCTTTCGATGTTCTTATCCGGTGATTTTCCATGAAGATGCTCAACAGTTTCAAGTTCATCATCCTTTGTTGTTGTTTCTTCTCCGGTGGATCCAATTCAAGCTTTCAGTGTTGATCATATTCCTCTCCTCGTGTCAAATGCTTTCTCATGCCGGTGCACCTCTCAATCACTCACCTCTTGCTATTCATTTGTTCGAGAGTGCTTAAGATATCTCATAAGATTCGTGTTTTCCATTCTTAATTCGTTCAAGCTATTTGGAGATTATTTTCTCATTCAAGTCATTTAATTCTACTGGTGCAATCTTTATTTCAAGCAATCCTTCAACGATATTTCTTTTGAGTGGGCCCATAACCCACAGGTCTTTTCCCAGGATCTTACCTGACTCTTCTAATTATTCCGGAGCCATTCCTAATTCTTTTTGAGTTTGACGTAAGAATGAATTTCATCAGTCAGTTGCCATCTTCAAGATCGATTTCAATTCTTTTCATTGCCGATTCAACCTTTGCTCTTCTCATTCTCCTAGAGTATCTCAGTAATTTTGGTGGTGTTTTCTCATCGTCATTTGAAGACCGAAGAAGGATTTTTCTTAAATCTTGCTCCATTCTCTTCAAGATTCATGGTTAATTGATGCCATCCTCTCATAATTGTTTTTGATTGTGACAATTCTTTTCTTACCATCCGGAGCATTTCATGAGTTGTTTCCATTTCTTTCCTCCGAAGGCCATCATGTCATAATTCTTCATTCTCAGTGTGTAGCTATCATTCTCCGAATCTTACCGGTGCATTGTTCAAATACCCTCTAATCAGTTCATGATTTATTTGTTCTCATGTATTTAAATCCCCTCAAGTATCTTCATTCGTTTTCCAATTCTTCCCGGTGAATTGTGCCTTTGCTATGTTCATTTTCAATTCTTACGGTGGTTCGTTCAAGATTTCTCTTCCTTCGTCATCGTATCAATTCATTCATTCATTCGTTGTTTCCAAATCCCACCAGTGGCTCCATCAATACCTTCTCAAGTTCGCACTATATCTCTTTTAATCCTTTCTACGTGAATAAGTAGTATGCCAAATCCGTTGCTTGTCATCAATTAAATTTGATGAAGGATAAGCATACAATAAATCTTATTTTTATTTCCTCGAGGTGACTCAATTCTTTTTATGGAGATTATTCATGATGAATAAATTCTTGATGACAAGTGAATCATCTTTCTTTCCGGAGTTGGTCATCATATCACATTCTCGGTTCTAGTGTTTCATCTATTCTTTTTCCAGAGTTCCAAGTTTTCCGCATTATCTCGTCGCGAAGCTCCTTCTAAATCATCACAAGGCTTCACCTTGTGTTTTCAAGTTCTCTTTCTTTTTATCATCCTTTTACTACCGGAGTTCTTCATGGAGGCTCTACATGGTGGTTTGTCAAGGATTCCTTTCGTTCTCGATTTGTTCTTCAAGATTCCTCTTGAAGTTATGACCCGCCAAGCTATACTCTAAAAATAAACATGGTGCTCAACACATGTTTTGTTTTGAGGAGTTCAAGTATTCTTCATCTTGCATTCCAAAGTGCAATTCTCCTACCTTATCTTTTGAGATGGTGTTATATCATTCTTGGAAATTTCCATTCAGGTTTCGCGATTCACGTGTTGTCAAGAATGAGGTATTTTAAATCCATCAATCTCTTCGTTGGAGTTATCTTGTGTCAGATTTCACGTAAAGCCTTTCCGTAAGGGTTGCTGCTATTTGTGGTGATTATGCATGACCCAAGCTTGCTCTTTATTCTCTTGGTGGAAGAAGCTTTCATCTCTTCGTGGATCTCAAAGCAAGCAATTGTTTTTCGTTAGTGGCAAAATTTCACCTCAAGTGTTGAGATGTTTCCATAAGCCCACTACAAGCTTATTGGTTTCGTTGTTGGTTTTCCAAAAACTCGGTTATAACCTTCTTGGAAGGGTGCTTTCCAAGATCATTTGTGGCAGAAGTTGGCTTTTCCTTCTCCATTCTGTTATTCCAATGATCTATCTTCTATGCTTTCTTCCGGAGGCTTTGTGGGGTTGCTCTCGTTGACCCATCATCTCGTTTTGTCAAGATCATGTTCTTTTCATGCTTATCAATTTAACCGGAGTGTTGTGTCATCTCTTCAAGTTCTTTTCATCTTATCAAGTGTTCCTTCTTCTTTTAGTCGGAGTGCTGCCCAAATTATATCAATCTTATTCCTTCTCTATCTAGTTTTAACCGGAGTGGTTTCAATATCTATCTTATCACTAAACCTCTTGGTTCTCGCTGTATCCCTTGTTCCTCTTTTCTAACGGAGTGTTTTCATCTTTGCTCATCTTCGTTGTTTTCTTCCTTTCATTTTGCTCAACCTCTCAAGGTTCGTGGTTTCACTCGTTCGTCAAGGAAGCAACTTAGTTTACCTCTTATCTTCCTCTCCGTTTCTCTCCGATGCCATCCTAGATCTCAGGACAAGATCCTCTTGTAGTGGTGGAGTGTTGTAACGCCCCGAAGCCTCCATGCTTGCTGCCAAATTCCACCTTGGCATAACTTGCACCCCATACATCTGTGATCCTCGTTGGGACGCCAAGACCGGACCCGTCAAGTACCCTTCGGATTCGTCAAGACCCTTATGTACAACTACACCTGATGATGCGACAAGTACCCCGACAATGTGTACATCTACACCGCCAAGACCGGACCGACAAGTACCCCGACGTCGCGTGTACCACTACCGTCGCCCCGAAGACGTTGGATTCTTCAAGTACCTCTCCGAAAACGAACGTGTACCACTACTTCCACTACTCTGCCACGTATGCCACTACTTCCCACGACGACTCATGAACGACTACTTCCTCTACTTCGTATCGAACTCGTTTCGCCCCAAAAATGCACACTTCGAAGGTATAACCCCGAGATGATCACCCGTGGACCGAATGCATGTTGTATGAGATGCTCGTGTTTGCACCGTGCCCGTTTGCTTCATGCACGTTCCTCCTCGTTTGTCATGCCACCGACATGTGGGACACCCGGTAATCGGGATCACCCCACCATCCTTTTGCATGACACGCTTACCCACACTTTCTTTTGCACCGACATCTCGATGAGTTGTCGGATCACCGGAATGTTGCCGTGGCACCATTTTCATTATCGTTGCCGTGGCACCCCTTTTGTTCCGCCATGGTGACCAAATGCTTCATAACATTCTCACGTCAACATTTTCATAAAAATTGCATAAAACTTGCATATGCCATCCGCATCATGGTAACAACATTTAAATGGTTAAAATTGTTGTTTGCATTAAATTAAAAATATGCATATGGGGATTTTCCAGAATTGTTGTTTGTTATTTCCGGCCTCATTTAAACATGCCTAGTTAGGTAGTTTCATTATGCTTCACCCCTTTCCATGTTTAACAACATTTAATATTGATGAGTAGCATAAACAGGAGAGAACTAAATAAGTGATGTGGTGTTTCGTCAATATGCAACTCGTTGCATATTGAGCTCCATTTAATTTGTAGTGTTGTTTGTCGCACTTTGCCATGCCATGCCTCTTTAAACCGTACATGCATCATACTTGTTTGTGCATCATGCCATGATTATGCTTGTGTGTTTACCATGTTGTTTGCTTCTTTCCGGTGTTGCTTCTTAGTTCCGGTAATGTGGCGATTGTGAGGATTCGTTCGACTACGTCCGTTCGTCTTCTTCATGGACTCGTTCTTCTTCCTAGCGGGATTTCAGGCAAGATGACCGCTACCCTGGATCTCACTACTATCATTGCTATGCTAGTTTCTTCGTTCTATCGCTTTTCTGCGCTACCTATCATCTTGTTCTATCAAGCCTCCCAAATTGCCATGTCAACCTCTAACCTTTTCACCCTTCCTAGCAAACCGTTGTTTGGCTATGTTACCGCTTTGCTCAACCCCTCTTATAGCGTTGTTAGTTGCAGGTGAAGTTGAAGATTGCTCCATGGTGGACAGGGTTATGTTGGGATATCACAATATCTCTTATATTATTAATTCATCTATATATTTGGTAAAGGGTGGAAGGCTCGGCCTTATGCCTGGTGTTTTGTTCCACTCTTGCCGCCCTAGTTTCCGTCATACCGGTGTTATGTTCCCGGATTTTGCATTCCTAACGCGGTCGGGTGATTTATGGGACCCCCCTGACAGTTCGCTTTGAATAACACTCCTCCAGCAAGGCCCAACATTGGTTTTACCATTTGCCTCACCTATTACCTTTTTCCCTTGGGAGTCGTGCATCCCAAGGGTCATCTTTATTTTAGCCCCCCCGGGCCAATGCTTGTGTAAGTGTTGGTCCAAACTAGAGCCACTTGCAGCGCCACCTCGGGGAAACTTGAGGGCTGGTTCTAGTTGTACGTAGTGCTCATCCGGTCGTGGCCTGAGACGAGATACGCGCGGCTACTATCAGGATGTCGGCACGCCGGGAGGTCTTGCTGGTCTTGTTTTATTACTGTCGAAATGTCTTGTAGCCGGGATTCCGAGACTGATCGGGTCTTCCCGGGGAGAAGGAATATCCTTCGTTGATCGCGAGAGCTTATCATGGGTTAAGTTGGGACACCGCTGCAGGGTATAAACTTTCGAGAGCCATGCCCGCGGTTATGTGGTAGATGGGAATTTGTTAATGTCCGGTTGTAGATAACTTGACACCAGATCCGAATTAAAACGCATCAACAGCGTGTGTAGCCGTGATGGTCTCTTCCCGGTGGAGTCCGGGAAGTGAACACGATTTCTGGGTTATGTTTGACGTAAGTAGGAGTTCAGGATCACCTCTTGATCATTGCTAGTTGATGACCGTTCCTTTGTTTCTCTTCTCGCTCTCATTTGCGTATGTTAGCCACCATATATGCTTAGCCGCTGCTGCAACCTCACCACTTTACCCCTTCCTTTCCCATTAAGCTTTGCTAGTCTTGATACCCATGGTAATGGGATTGTTGAGTCCTCGTGACTCATAGATTACTACAACAACAGTTGCAGGTACAGGCTATGCGATGATCATGACGCGAGAGCGATGTTGCTTGTTTTGGAGTTCTTCTTCTGCTTCTTCGATCAGGGGATAGGTTCCAGGTCGGCAGCCTGGGCTAGCAGGGTGGATATTGTTTGAGTAGTCGGATGTTTATGATTCATCTGTAGTCGGATGTTGTTCTTGTATGTTGTATTGTTGTATTCATGTGACATTGTATGTATTGGATGTATCCCCACTATTATGTAATGTTGATGTAGTGATATCCACCTTGCAAAAGCGTCTTCAAGATGCGCTTCTATCCTTGGTGGGACCTTCGAGTTCCTTTAGGATAGGGTCGCATCTTGGGCGTGACATGGAGGTAGTCCCGGAGGTAGCTCATCGGGGAAGACGTCCTTGAATTCCTGCAAGACATCAGATAACACTAAAGATAGAGGGTGAGAGGTGTTAGTTGTTGTTGGCTCATCTTGCATAATAGGACATAGTGCATAACACTTGATGGGTTCTCACTAACTTCTCTCATCTCACTTTTGGTAGCGAATAGCACTAGGTTTTTCTTATGGCTCATCGTGGAGGCACTCATTTTGGGCTTGTGGCTCTCACTCCCTTTTGGGTGGCTCACTCTCTCACTATTCTCTTCAATGATGGGTGGTTGCCTGCTTGTCGATGATCACTTGACTTGGTGACATAGGTCATAGCAAATACTACTTTCCCTTCATCTTGAAGCTATAGTGATTGGTTCGCCCATTGTGGATGATGCCGCGGTGGAATTGCCAAGGTCATCCAAGTAGGAGATGGCAAACGGACATAGGAACCACATCGCACTCCAAGGTGTCTTCTTATGCTCCAATCTTGAAGGATACTTGAACGGTGTGTTCCACTTGAATGGTGCTAGAGTTTCTAAGCCATTGAACCTTGTAGGGACGATGTCGGTGCAACAAACCTTGGTGTATGTTGCCCGAACTGTACAAAGGCTCAAGGGAAAGTTTATAACATCCAAGACAAGGCCAAGCAGAAAGGGAAAACTCTTTGAGGAACCAAAGGGCGGATCAACAAGACCAAGACAAGCCAAAAGGGCAAGATTTCACTAAGGGAGAGGCCTCCCTTGCCGAGCAGGCGAGCCTGGCCAGGTCGAAGCCTCCCTGAAGGCGAAGCAGATACGCCCCGGCAGGCCTGCCGGGCCAGCGGGGTTCCACTTCCCCACCAAGGCTCCACGCTCCACCTCATAGCGACACAAGTCACTTATTGTTGCGATGTCGAGCCCCCAGGTGGCTAAGTGGCTGTCAGTTACAGCATGGCAGTCGTTTGGAGAGAAGATCATCCCTGTATGACACCCATCCTGACGCGTGTCATGAGCGCAGATAGAAGATAACCAGAATGGCGTGGCAAGGCTTGCCGGGCTGCACCCATGATGTGACGTACATCGGCGCATTTAATGCGTTCTGTCCTGACTGCAGAGTTAGGTATGATAGCACTTTTGGCTATCTAATCACTGGATAATGATCACTTTGTCATTGTAGTGACCCCTTGACCTATAAAAGGAGGGCCGTGGCAACCTTAGGAAGGATTCGGACCTCTGTACACTCATACGTGTGTAACACCTCTCGTCCCGAGGCAACCTTGTCGGGCTAGAGTACCGCGTTTCCACCACGGTCCTCTCAATCCACCAAAGAAGGAGTAGGGTTTTCTGCCACGCGGCGGCCTGAAGCTTGGTAAAAGCAGGCCGTGTCACCACTGCCCTGCTACCCCACGGCCTCAGCTCTTTTTGCAATGTGCCCTTCCCCCTTGCCGAACCACAAAGGGGCCTATGGCCCCATAGGTTATCACGTTTCACCGCGACATCTTTGGTGCGCCAGGTTGCGGGGAGTAGTTGCGCGAATCCGAGATTGGGAACGGCGTGTCAATATTCATCATCATCTTCATCATCGATGATTTCATCATCCATGGCGCTAAAGAAAAAGTCCGGCGTTTCAGCTCACCCGTCCACCTCGAAGGCCTCCTCGCATGTAGCCACTGAAGCCATGGGGGCTACAGGGGCGCATGGGGAGGTGGACACCACGGTGAACATGACTGGCGCAGACGGCGCCATCACCGTTCCCCCTGCGGTCGCAGCAGGAGTAGGAGTCGCCATAGGAGGGCAAAGCCAACAGCATCCCGATGGCCATGCATTGCAAGGCGTGGATGGGGAGGTCATTCGGCCTGCACACCCTCATCACGCTGGAGAACACAGCCGTAGCGACAATGCCCGCTCTGGTGCGAGCCGCGACCCCCTCGCTATCCCCGCTGCGGGAGCGGCCGTAGAGCATGCGCCTTCCCCAGGGCAGGGTAATCAAGCTGAGCCACCGAACGGGGCTGACAATCCCTAGGCTCATTCTTCCCGTCGTCGCAATGTCGTGGCGACACGCTCGCGGCAGCAAGAATACGATGGCATCGATGCCACCGGCACCGTCAGAAATCGGGCGACATCGCGATCTGCGTCGTCGTCCATTCCAAGCACTGTTGCTATGGCGGGAGCCCAGCTCCTGCTAACGTTCCCGCCAGCGTCCAATCAAATGGATGAGTGGAGAGCCACCATTTAGAGCCTGATTGGTTTCGCTGAGGCGGGAACGTCAAGGGCAGGCCTGCCACGGCACCCGCAGGCAGCAGCAACTGCCCAAGCTGCTGACCATGCTGTAGGGGCCGCTCCGACGGTACAATCCCCTCCATGTCAGCCGATGCAGACGCCACGACCGGAGCCGCATGCGCAAGTGCACGACAAGGTGTCGATGGCCTCGTCGGACCCACAAGCCCATCAAGATTAGCGGCAGGTCCTAGGAGACAGACGACAGGAAGACGCATGCGTCACCATAGAGCGACGCTGCGAAACCCGCCGTCTGTCCGACAGGCCTTTCAAGGTGCAATGGACGTGATGTTGATGAGCCCGCGCCCGGCAGAGGTGGATACCTGCCTTTCGAGGTCGGGTGTCCTGCCTTCACCAGCGAGCTATGACAAGTTCGTTCGCCATCCACCTGCGTTTTCCAGCCAGACATACCAGGGAAAATATGATGGGAAGTTGAACCCGGCAGAGTTCTTGAGCATCTACAACATCGCTATTCAAGTTGCCAGAGGAAGAGACGAGAAGGTGTTCACTAGTTACTTCCCTTTGGCCCTCAAGCCAAACGTGAGGTCATGGCTGATGCACCATCCGAAGAATTCCATCTCATGATGGGCTGACCTATGCCATGAGTTTGTTGGTAACTTCACGGGCGGCCATCAAGAACCACGGTGGCCCACCAATTTGAAGCTCCTTCCACAAAAAGAAGGGGAGAGTTTACAGAAGTACATGTAGAGGTTTAGCCGGGTGCACAGGAACATTCCAAACATCCAACCGGCAGCTGTGATTGTCGCGTTCCAGTCCAACGTGCACAACCGCAGGATATGTTCCAAGATGAGAGTTCGGTTTCCCAAGATTGTGAATGAGCTTTACACCTTGGCAGAAAAGTGTGCCCGAATGGAGGAAGGGAGGTGACTCCCTGGAGAAGAGGATGGAATCAATGTTAATTCAGATGAAGACGACTGAGGGATTCCTAGACTAAGTGGTCCTCGGATAACCGGACTATATACTTTGGTTGGACTATTGGGCTGTGAAGATACAAGATAGAAGACTTCTTCCCGTGTCCGGATGGGACTCTCCTTTGCGTGGAAGGCAAGCTTGGCGATTTGGGTACGTAGATTCCTTTCTCTGGAACTGACTTTGTGTAACCCTAGCCCCCTCCAGTGTCTATATAAACCGGAGGGTTTATTCTGTAGGACAAGGATCATAACCTCATAGGCTAGACTTCTAGGGTTTAGCCATTACGATCTCGTGGTAGATCAACTCTTGCAATACTCATATTCATCAAGATCAATCAAGCAAGAAGTATGGTATTACCTCCATACAGAGGGCCTGAACCTGGGTAAACATTGTGTCCCCCGCCTCCTATTACCATTAGCCTTAGACGCACAGTTCGGGACCCCCTACCCGAGATCCGCCGGTTTTGACACCGACATTGGTGCTTTCATTGAGAGTTCCGCTGCGTCGTCATCAGAAGGCTTGATGGCTCCATAAATCATCTACAACAACGTAGTCCAGGGGGAGACTTTCCTTCCCAGGCAGAACTTCGTATTCGGCGGCTTCGCACTATGGGCCAACTCGCTTGGCCATCTAGAGCAGATCGACAACTACGCCCCTGGCCATCAGGTCAGATTTGGAAGCCCGATTTTTGTGGCTGATATCCGTGGAGACTTGATCTTCGACGGATTCGGGCCCATGACGGATGTCCCCTGCCACCGTGATGAACATGACCTAAATCTGTCATCCGACAATGCTTAGGAGATAGCGCCTGTAGCCGCTCTAGCCTCAGATCCGGAGCAGATCACATCGTCCGAAGATGGGAAGTTTAACCCCGCCATGGAAGTCGCGGACTCAGCAGCGCTCGACCACACACAGACCCAATATCTAGTTGGGTTTGTGTCACCGGAACCTCGGACTCATCTCCGGCCATTGGTTCCAGACCGCGTGCATCCATGCCCATCGAACCTGAGTGGGCGCCGATCTTGGAGTTTAGCTCCGGGGACATCTTGCAGCACTCGCCTTTCGGCGACGTGTTAAACTCATTAAAATCCCTCTCCTTGTCAGGGGACTCACGGCCGAACTATGTCCCGCTCGAATGGGAAGAGGACGATGAAGCACTTCATTTCCCACCCACCGCCCACTTCATCGCCACTGTAGAGGACTTAACCGACATGCTCGATTACGACTTCGAAGACATCGATGGTATGGACGACGATGCCGAAGAAGAGCAAGCACAAAAACAACCACCCTTAGGGTAGTGGACAGCTACATCCTCATATGATATATACACGGTGGACACACCTAAGGAGAAGGAGGCCGACGGCGATAATAACATGCCTGTCGATGAACCCCCCAAGCGCCGGCGTCAGAAGCACCGACCTCGATCTGGCAAAAGGAAAAAGAGCAACATTGTCACGGACGACGATGATAATCTGAACCAAGCCGAGGACCCCATAGACCCAGTGTTGGAGTAGGGCATGCGAGAGGACGGCAAACACTGTCCGGAGAGGTTGTCTGACCACAGCGATGCCGAAGATAACAACTATCAACCTGTCTCCGAAGAGGAGATCAGCCTGGGCGACGACGAATTCATCATCCCAGAAGAATCATTAGAACAAGAACGCATCCATCAAAGGCTTATAGCCACTGCAAGGAGCCTAAAGCAGCAGACTGCGGCTTAAAGCCGCACAAGATACACTCAATGACAGATGGAACGAAGTGCTAGACGCTGAGGAAAAATACGGCGGTAATCGCCAAACAAAGAGCTATCCTAAACGTAAGCTTTTGCCCGAATTCGACAACGAGGCTATTGTGCCTATACGGCCGAAAAACAATATGGCCGACAGACGGACCGACCACCTCATGGTCGAGACAGAGCGGCAAGAAATGCTGTACACAAGCCCGCACCCCCTCCCCGTAAAGGAGGGAAGGTTGCGGCCCAGGACCAGAAACACGACCTACGTGAAGACCTGGACAAAAAAGCTGGCAAAGACAGAGCGGGAAGAAATGCCGTACACAAGCCCGCGCCCCCTCCCCGTAAAGGAGGGAAGGTTGCGGCCCAGGACCAGAAACACGACCTACGTGAAGACCTGGACAAAAAAGCTGGCAAAACCAGGTCCATCTACGGATCCAGGGAACGTGCTCCTACACTTGATCACAATTATCAAATGAAATATGTCGGCCATTTACCAGCTCAGAACCAATACCGAACATTACAACCGTTAGACCCAACCCACGACACAGCCAGATACAGGGGTGCCACACACCCCCTGTGCTTCACCGATGAGGTGCTCGAACACGATTTTCCAGAAGGGTTCAAACCCGTAAACATCGAGGCATATGATGGAATGACGGACCCTGCGGTTTGGATAGAAGACTTTATTCTTCACATCCACATTGTTCGCGGAGATGATCTCCATGCCATCAAATACTTACCCCTCAAGCTAAAAGGACCAGCTCGGCACTAGCCTGTCTGCGCACAGAGATCGAACCCGAGGCCCATGTATCCCTCTCCCACATACCCCTTTGTGGACCTAGACTATATATACTCCTCCACCTCCTCCTATTTAGGGTTAGCATTGTGATAGCTCATATGTGAGATAGAGCTTTGCTCATCCACTTGGTTACTTCTCCTCGGAGCTCACGACCTCTCCGGAGAAGATCCCCCAAGCAGATTCAAGACCCCATCACGGGAAGACCCTTCAAGAGAGCCTACGGAGAAGACCTTTTGTATCGTCCTTTGTTGACCTTGAATCGTGTATCACTCCTTGTGTTTCAAGGATCTAGCATATGTGTGACCATATCTTGTTGGTTGAGTGATTTCTCTCGTGTTTCCATTCGTGTTCCCCTCATTTTTCCCTCAAGTTCTTCGTGTTCTTCGTAGGATACCCTCCAATCATGAAAGATCAGGCATCTAGGGTTCTACCCTATATCACCTTAGGTCATCCACTTGAGGGAAAATTGCTACTGTCCTACAAAACTCCGCGCTTGGAGGCCCAACACGTGTCTACAAGAATAAAGTTGCGTAGTACACATCAAGCTCTTTTCTGGCACCGTTGCCGGGGAGGTGAGTGCATGAAGGTATATATTTAGATCTTGCAATTGAATCTTTTAGTTTCATGTTTATCACTAGTTTGGTTCATAAAAGAAAACTACAAAAAAATGGAATTGAGGTTGCATCATATTATTCGTCTTTATAATGTCTTTCGTGAAAATGATGGAAATGAAAATTGTGATGGAAGAAGAATTCAATAGAATGTTTGGCATAAACAATGAGCATGAGTGCAATATTGTTAGTATGAATTCTTTGAATATCCATGATGCTAGTGATATGCAAAGCCATAAGCTTGGGGATGCTATGTTTGATGAAGATGATATTTTTATTCCCCCAAGTTTTGATGTGAAAATTTGTTAGAATGGTAGCATGCCTCCTATTTGTGATGATTACAATGATGAATGTGGGTTTTGGAAGAGTGTCAACTCTAGGTAATGTTCCCACTATTTTGGAGGGTGTTGAATCTCATCACAATGGTGAAAGTGGATTTGAAGAGGTCATGACTTTATTTAGTGATGAATCCACCATTTTGGATGAGGTTTCAATTGACTATAATAACAAAGTTCCTATCTATGATGATTATGGTGATGACATGTATGCTTTAAAGAATAATAACCATGAAACTTGTCATCATGATTTAAATTGTCACTCTCATGATAGTTATTTTGCTGAGTTTGCTCCCACTACTATTGATGAGAAGAAATTTGCTTATGTGGAGGGTGATAAGTTTTATATGCTTTTGTGTCATGAAAGGAATGCGTTATGTGATGGATATATTGTTGAATTTCTACACGATGCTACTGAAAATTATTATGAGAGAGGAACATATGCATTTACATATTGCAATAATATCAAGTTTCATCTATATGTGTTGAAAGTTTTGAAGTTGCACTTGTTTTGCCTTCCTATGCTAGTTGATTATTGCTTCCATAATTTGTTTCCTCTCAAAATCCCTATGCATAGGAAGTGGGTTAGGCTTAAATGTGCTATTCATATGCTTCATGATGCTCTCTTTGTGTTTCAATTCTTTACTTTTATGTGAGCATCACAGAAATCATCATGCCTAGCTTAAAAGGCATTAAATAAAAGTGCTTGTTGGGAGAGAACCCAACATTTACCCCTACTGTTTTTGTGTGTTCACATGATTAGGCTACTGTATTAATCATATTTTGTTGTCTTTGTTTCTATAAAGTGCCAAGTAAAGCCTTTGGGATCATGTTGGGTGATAGTTGATTTGATCTTGCTGAAAAACAAAAACTTTTGCACTCACAAAAATAGCTCTCATTTTTAACAGTAGAGTGCTTTTGAGTTGATTCTTTTTGCAGAAGATTAATATACAAAAATTTTCACATGGTCCTGATTTTTTCATAATTTTTGGAGTAGCAGAAGTATGGTTTGTGTACAAATTACTACAGACTATTATGTTTTTGATACATTCTGTTTTCAATGCATAGTTTTCTTGTTTCCTTGTTTTTATGGCATATATTGCTCAATAGAAATTGTGGAAATGGTATGGTACAGTAGGCATTGTGTGGAAAAAATTATGAATCTTGTCTTTGACAGTACCAAAGTGAAATAGTTTGCTCTTTATCATACTAACCTATCTCACAAAGTTCCGTTAAGTTTTGTGTGATTGAAGTTTTCAAGTTTTGGATGAGATCTCAATATGAGAAGAATTATGAGTGACAAGATCCTAAGCTTGGGGATGCCCCGGAAGGCATCCCCTCTTTCAACTCCAAAATTATCGGTAACCTCACTTGGAGCTATGTTTTCATTCATCACATGATATGTGTTTTGCTTGGAGCATCAATTTATTTTGTTAGGATTTGCTTTTTGTTATTTAGAATAATGTTTTTCATATTTTATTTCAATAGAAGTTACAATGATAACCTTTGCCATGCTTATTTTGCAAGTATACATGTTGCTATTTCAAAACAGAAAGTTTATCGCTGTTGCAAAAATTCCCTAGAAAAGTCAGAATGTGATAAAATGCTAAAACTTTTTGCAAAATAAGATCTGATTAATTTTCTAAAGTTTGGTATTTGTTTCAAAAAATTTGGATTTAGGGAAGTATGATGAATATTGTATTCTTTATAGACTATACTGTTTTGGCAGATTGTTGCTATGTTTGCATATGTTTGGTTGTTTAATGATTCTATTTGAGGACAGGAGTATGAAATATGCAGAGGCATTTAGTATGCAATGTTGAATAATAATTTTAGTAATTTTCTACAGTAGAGAATGATAAGGTTTTGCACTGATTATTCTAACTTATCTCATGAGTTCTTGTTGAGTTTTGTGTGGATGAAGTTTTTGAGATTTAGGGAAACCGTGATATGAGAGGAATTAAGGAGACACAAATGCTCAAGCTTGGGGATGCCCAAGGCATCCCAAGCTAATATGCCAAGAAGTCTCAAGCAGGGAAACCTACGCAGGCAAGGAAACATGAATCGGAACATAGATGGATGTCGAAAACAAACCTAATATGAAAAGAACTCGGATTGGTGGTGGATATATGATGGTTTATGATAGCGGTGGTGGTATATAGTAGCGGTGATGGTATATGGCAGCAGTGGTGGTATATGGCAGTGGTGGTAGGATATGGTAGCGGTGATGGTATATGGTAGCGGTGGTAGGATGGTGCGGCGGCGGCGTGACAAACTGTGACAGAACTCGAAACTCTAAAGGACTAGACGCTAAGACCAGCAACTAGACACGACGATGCAACCGCAAATTCAACAAAGCAAAAACCCTAAAATGATTATGCAAAGGCCCAGACTGGTTCGGATATGGTGAACTAACCCTAATACTTTTTTGTGGCTTTTTGTGGACTTTAGGTATGAAGAACGGACTCGATCTATAATACGAAAAACTGTAAAATCTCACCGAGCAACCTGGAAATCTGATACCACTTGATAGAGGCAAAGGTGTCCCTATGTTTTTATGAGATGGTGGCTATCGTTTTCTGTGGGAGTCGACCTTGACGATCCGACTACGAACGTGCGAGACGTCGCGCCTTAGTAATCGCTAAACCAACTTCCAAGGGTTATTGACCATGCCGGGGCACGATCAACCTGACCACGAGGGTCTATTTCCTGCGAGCAAACGAAGAACAAGCAAGAAACTGAGATCGCAATCTGGATATTACGAATATAAGAGGAAAGCTTTATTAATGAAGGTGGGGTTTTGTGACGTCTTGGTCTGGTCATTGAACACAAACGAAGTACGCGAAGTTGCAGCTATGGTGAACTTTTAATCTAAACAAAACCCAAAGTCTAAACGACGCCCTAATGGCTGTATATATGGAGGAAGAGGGGGGAATTTCGTGGCCCTTGGGGAAGGGGTCCGAAACCAACCCTATCTCTTGTTTCCCCACACGTACGGACTCTAAAAACAGCCTATACTCAAGTATTTCGATATTACATGGGCCTGGCCTAATAATAAGGTGACGCATCACCTAGAATAGCCTCTGGACGGAAGTTATGAAGTAGCATCTTGTATATTTCTTCCAAGGCTTCGTGCACTCATTGTGGTGGCTTCAACGTCCTGAAATCATCACTTGTAACTCCGTTCTTGTTCCCCTTGCGCACGCCATCATCTCCATGCTTGTTCTTGCTCCAATGTTCATCCTTCTCCAAGCTAGGCCCTTCATTTGCAAGCAAAACAAATGTATCCAATTTAGGCAACATCATATTCTCATGTACATTGTAATCATTACCAAGAAATGAAAGTACCTGGTAATTTAATTGACGTGTGCGAGCTCTTGTAATTGGTCCAGTATCTATAGCAGCGGGGGTTGTGGGTGTAACAATGGTATTGATGTCCTCATCATCCGCCCCCACTCATGCCCGCTGCCGCCGCCCCCACTCGAGCCCGCCGCCGTTGCCGCTGTCCGCCTCGCCGCCGCTGACCACCGCCGCCGCCGGTAGACCCGCCGCCCTCGCCATCCGATCTGGATCCAACGGTCCAGATCGCATCTGTTTTTTTCGCTTCCATTTTTCTTATTTATTCAATGTTCATCCTTAAGCTTCTGTAAAGAACGGTTTTCGTTCTGTTAGGTTCTATAGCGAACGTTCATTCAATAGTTTTTTCTTTTTATTTTTGTTTTTCTGCCAGCGACCTATTCGTAGTTTTTATTTATAAATTAGCCCCTATGTTTCAAACTAGCACAAATTTTTGCTCGTTTGTCCGAATTCGGTGAGACCAATGCCAAAATCTTCAGAGCAATCTCATTTATGCAGTAATCCAACTTGAACATGTTTTTGAAAGTTTAAAATTTTAGTTTAGTTCATATTTGAATTTGATCTTCTTTTCTTCATATCTTGAGTTTCATTGCTTCGTTTTAGTTGATTCTTTTTGCAAATCGTAGCTAATCCCATATAGATACTGCTAAGATCTAATCCACACAATTATAATACTATTAAAAAATGTTTTTTGTTTAGAGTAGTTATTTGCTTGTTTTTTAGTTTTTTTGGATCTTTTATTTGATTTCTCTTTGCATCTCTTGCTTGAGTGCTTATGTATGCTATTTTTTGTTTACGATAGATTTTCCGTAGTGCGAAGATTGTTACTACAAATCCCTAGAGTTTTGCGACCGTCAGCAAGGCAAGTTACACTTTGATCATACTCTTTCAATACCCGGTTTTTCCTATGCATTAGTTTTACCCCTCAATGATTTGCATGAGTAGGATTGGGAACATGTGGTTTGGTTGTAGTTCATGAGGTAGGAACCTATTACCTTTGATCACCCCGGGAATATACGTTATGCTCATAATTGCTTAGCCATGCTCGTAGACGGGGATTGGTTCGCGAGATTCATGCAAGATGTGAGAGATAATAATTTTTGGACAACAGTAAGTTGGCAACTTTAATACACATCTGGGTGGATTGTTTGGGCACCTAGAGAAACCAGTGCTTGCCCCTGGGAATCCCAGAGTACCCGTGTGATTACCCTAGGTCCGCCACCCAGGATCAAAGGGATCATATGATATTTCATGCCTAGAAACTTCCATGTGCAGCCACAAGCCATTATGGGCTCTGGCATAGTTGAGTAAGTTGTGTGACATCTTTCAGTGTTAGACTAGCAGATGTAGGGGAAAGTAGGTGTACCGGTCTACCCGGAGTAAAGAGTTAATGCTTCACAAAGACTATGTCTCGATCTTCCGATCATGGATGCGGTCGAGTTTTGTGGGGAAAAGTGTGCAAACCTCTGTAGAGTGTACAAACTAATCATGGTTAGCCGTGTCACCGGTTATGGACAATTTGAGTTTCTAGAAGTGAATATTTTGTTGATCTCATCACTCTATTTAATTAATGTATTGGGTTTAATTGTAATTACTTGCTAATTTTGGGATTGAGTTGGAGGAATCTTCTCAATAATGGCATAAACTTGATAGTAAATAAAATTTATTCCTTTGTTGTAGGAAAAAATTCTCTTTATGCAAAATTAAACTTAGAGCCTCCACCAGCCAAATATGCATGTAGATATAGTTTATTTCATTCATTTTCTCTATAGTGTGACTCTGCCATCATATTCCATGTGCTGACCTACACGGCTGTAACGTCTCATATTGCAGAGTTTTCCGATGAAGAATAAGGTCTGCTAGGTCGTTGTCATGCACTCAGTTATGCCGTGGAGTTGATGGACTCATTTATCTTCGAAGCTTCCGCTGTTACTTTGTTGGTGTACTAGAGTAGGGGTACCCAAGTATCCTGAACTTGTGCACGGGCAGTTGCAGCGCCCCACGGCAAGGCTTGCCGGGTGACCGCCAAAGTCCTCCGTGGTTCCTTTGGAGCCATTCAAGAACAAAGTGTTTAAGCCAAGGCGACAAGACCCCGGCAAGAGGAGCTTGCCGGGAAGGCCAACCAAGGCATATCAAGGAACTTGCCGCGACGCGCCACACGTCCTGGCAAGGCTCGGTGAGCGACAAGCTTCCGGACGCGACAAGACAACGACCGCGGCAAGGCGCTTGCCACGGCAAGCCACCACTCTGTACCCACGCTCCAGCGCATCCGTCAACGTGTCGCCATGGGGCCTTTCCAGGCGCGCGTGGCGAGAGGCTGTGCAGCCAGCGGTGCGAGGTGGCAAGTGGTGCTGACAAGATTGCCATCGTGGCGAGCGATGGCGCCCCTGACGGTCCCTTTTCTGCACTGTTTGGGCGACACAGACGGGCATTTAATGCCCTTGTCCCCTGCCATCAGGGTTAGGTAGGATACATTGTTCAGGTAGTTGTACCAACCGCAACTCCTTTTACATTTTTGCCCTCGCCTACGTTACCACCTGTCGGTGACCCCTTGAGCATATAAAAGGAGGCCCATGCGCAACGTAGAGGGGGGTTGGAAACCAGAAAACACTCACGCTCGGTCTCGCAGCTAGTGGGTACTGTAGCGTTCATCGCTCTCGAGCAAGAACACAATACAATCAGACAAGCAGCAGTAGGAGTATTATCTCTCCAGAGAGCTCCGAAGCTGGGTAAACCGCTCGTGTGCTTTGCCTCGATCCGCTCTTCGTGCGATCTCCGCCCCCCGCCGAACCGAAAGGGGCTCCGGTCCCATAGGTGTTCGTTCCCACGACATCTTTCGCGTGCCAGGTAGGGGGCGTCGAGGTTGTGTGAACCCGATCCGGCGTTCACGCGAGCCAGATCTTCATCTTCTTCATCATCTTCATCGACATGCCACCGAAGAAGAAGGCTTCGAAGGTGGTTGCTCCGTCCACGTCGATCCCACCACCACAGGAGCAAACGGGTGGTGGGGTAGACGCTGGCGGAGGAACGGGCGCCGACGAGGGAGCTCACGGTGCTGCCAGGTCCAAGGACAAGGCCGCGCAAACCTCGTCGTCCGTACATGCACCGCGCCCATCTCAGGAGGCGCGGGACCGACAGCGTCATGGTACTCGCGGTACCATACGTTCGTTGGACCGAGATCGAGCTGGTGGATCTCGGGATGCTCAAGACCAGCATGCACGCCAACATGCTGGCACGAGCAAGACACGGTCTCCTGGACGGGATCCTGCTCCTTCTAACATAGTTAGAAGTCCGAGCATATCCCGCTCCTCGCACTGTTCACCACCGCCACCCAAAACTTCGGAAGAAGCTTTGGCATGAGCTCAACTGCTCCTGGATTACCCTCCAACGGCGGACAAGATCGACGAATGGAGGGCCACCATTCAGAGTCTCATCGGCTTCGCCAACGACGACACTCCATGGCAGCCGGCTACATCGCAGCCGTGGCAAGATCGCCAGGCACGAGCCGATGGCGACAAAACCAGTGGGGGTGCAACCACCATGCACTCTCCGCCCCGAAGGCCAAGATCGCCGACTCGCCGGATCCACCTCGACGACGACTCCACCGCGTCGTCAGATCCACGAGCTCATCGCGATCAGCGCCAAGTTCTTCATGAACGACAGCAAGAAGACGCTCGTACTCGCATCGAGCGTCGAAGAGAAGCGCGGCGTGAATTAGACCAGCGCGCTGGGCCCGCTGTCGACATGCATGAGCCAGGGGAACCAGGCGACTTGTCGTACGCGGTAGGTTGCCCTGCGTTCACTCGTGAGCTGCCGCAAGTCTAGTGGCCCAGCACGAAGAATCTCAAGCCAGACGTACCAGAGAAGTACGACGGCAGGTTGCATCCGTCGGAGTTCCTCAGCATCTACACCATCGCGGTGCAAGCTGCCGGGGGGCGCGACGACAAGATCCTTGCCAACTACTTCCCGCTGGTGCTCAAGCCCAATGTCAGATCCTGGCTCATGCACTTGCCGGACAACTCCATATCCTCATGGGCAGATCTATGCCATCAGTTTGTCGGCGCCTTTACAGGCGGCCACAAGCCTCATGGCCAAGAGAGCGACCTTCATCTGCTCGCCCAGAAGGAAGGAGAGCCCCTGCGCAAGTACATTCAGAGATTCAGCCAAGTACAGCGCAACATCCCAGATGTCCACCCTGCAGCGGTCATCAGCGCGTTCCATCAGAATGTGCGAAACCGCAGGATGCGGGAGGAGATGGCGATGTGCAAGATCAGAGATGTCAGTGAGCTATATGCCCTAGCCGACAAGTGTGCACGTGCTGAGGAAGGGAGGAAACTCCCCGGAGAGAATGCAGGAGCAGGAGGATTTGACAGCGATGATGCTGCCCCGGCAAGGAAAAACCGGCGGCGGAACAACAGGAAGAAGAAAGGCAAAGATGTGCTAGTCATTGAGCAGTCCGGCAACGGAGGTGGCACCAAGGAAGCCGAAGCTGTGGCGGCCGCCGACAAGCAGGACGGCTCCGGCAAGTAGTACTACAAGATCCACCGCACCAAGGGCCATGATCTCCAGAGCTGCAAGAAGGTCGAGTAGCTTGTTGAGCAGAAAATGGCTGAGTACGAGCGGCGCGACAAGGAGAAGGCCCAAGAAGGTACTGGAGGATCCGGCAAGAAACGTCCCGGCCGGGGAGGACGCCGCGGCAAGGCCAAGCAGCGGCAAGGAGACAGGCCTCCCCACGGCCGTGACAAGGATGAAGATGACGACGAAGATGAAGATATGGATGATGATGAGGCCGATGAGCAGGAGTTTCAGAAAGCCACAGAGGTCCTCTGTGTTGACGGCGGTGCTTCTCTGCATACTTCACACTGCCAGCTCAAGCAGTGGGTGCGGGAAGTCAATGCAGCAGAACCACCCGTCGAGTCACGCAAGCCTCTGAAATGGTCCAGCACGCCTATCATCTTTGATATTGAGGACCACCCTGATCGCATAACTGTGGTCGGGTGCTTGCCAATGTTGGTTTCACCAACTATCCGCAACCTCAAGGTCACTAAGATGCTAGTTGACGGCGGGGCCGGCTTGAACCTGATCTCCTCCGCGGTACTCCAGAAACTCCAGATCCCTGACAGCGAGCTCGAAGAGACCGGCACATTCCAAGGAATCAATCCGGGAAGGAGCAAGCCGAAAGGGAAGATCACGTTGCCAGTAACATTTGGCAGCGAGTTGAACTTCAGGACTGAGAGGGTCACTTTTGACGTTGCTGATTTTTCATTGCCATACAATGGGATACTTGGCCGTCCAGCGCTCGCCAAATTCATGGCAGCCTCTCATTATGCATACAACATGTTGAAGATGCCAGGCCCGATAAGTGTCATCTCTATCCCTGGCGACAAGAAGGATGCTCTTATCTGCGCCGACAAGATTTACCGGGAAGCAGCGGCCGCAGCAGATCGCAAGACACCTGCCGCTGAAGCTCTCGGGGGGAAGAAGAAGACCAAGTCCGGCAAGAGTTCTGATGCCCACTCCGGCAAGCGCACCTCTTCGAAGTGCTGCGCTACTGTCGAGGATGCACCATCGAGCTCCACCGGCAAGTGTAAGAAGGCAATGGCAGCTCCGCCAGAGACCAAGAAGGTGCCCGCCAAGGAGGACGGCACTGGTGGTACCTTTACCATCAGTGCCACTCTCGACCCTAAATAGGAAAGCGCGCTCGTTGCTTTCCTGCGGGCGAACATCGACGTGTTTGCATGGCAACCGTCTGACATCCCCGGTGTTCCCAGGAAAGTAATCGAGCACCATCTTGCTGTTTGTCCTCATGCGCTGCCCGTCAAGCAGAAAGTCAGGAAACAAGTAGTGGAGCGCCAAGAATTCATTGCAGAAGAAATCAAGAAGTTGGAAGCAGCAGGCCTTGTCAGAGGAGTGCTCCATCCAACGTGGTTGGCCAATCCTGTAGTCGTGCGCAAGGCAAACGGGAAATGGAGGCTTTGTATCGACTTTACCGATGTTAATAAAGCTTGTCCCAAAGACCCATTTCCCTTGCCGCGCATTGACCAGATTGTTGACTCCATGGCCGGATGTGACTTGCTTTCATTTCTTGACGCATACTCGGGATACCATCAGATCTTTATGGCAGAAGAGGATGAGGAGAAGACCGCATTCATCACTCCATGTGGCACGTACTGTTTCGTACGAATGCCCTTCGGTTTGAAGAATGCTAGTTCAACATTTGCAAGAGTAGTCCATGACGCTTTTGAGCCATAGTTGCACAGAAATGTGGAAGCCTACATGGATGACATAGTGGTCAAGAGCAAGGACAAAGCAACTCTAATTCAAGATTTAGACGAGACCTTTGCAAATCTGCACAAGATCAACCTCAAGCTGAATCCCAAGAAGTGTGTGTTTGGAGTCCCCTCCGGCAAGCTTCTCGGGTTCTTCGTGTCTCAGCGGGGAATTGAAGCCAATCCCGACAAGATCAAGGCCATTGAGCAGATTGAAGCACCAAAGCGCGTCAAGGATGTACGAAGGCTTGCCGGTTGTGTGGCTGCTCTCAGCAGGTTTATCTCTAAGTCTGCTGAGCGCGCCCTGCCGTTTTTCAAAATATTGAAAAAGGCAGGTCCAATGAAATGGACTCCGGAAGCGGAGGCTGCGCTGCAGGACTTGAAGCGATACCTGTCCTCCACTCCAATACTTGTCGCACCTAAGCCACAAGAGAAGTTGTTGCTGTATATAACGGCAACCAATCAAGTGGTTAGTGCTGCGTTAGTAGCGGAGAGGGAGGAGGATGATGAGCCAGCGACCACGGCGGATGCATCCAGCGACAAGCAGGGGGCTTCCCCGATAAGATCTGGTCCCGACAAGGATGGATCTGCGCAGGCACAGGAGGAGAAATAGAAGAAAATGGTGCAGCGCCCAGTTTACTTTGTCAGTTCCCTTCTGTAGGGGGCTAGGTCAAGGTACTCTGGTGTGCAGAAATTGCTTTTCGGCCTTCTCATGGCCTCAAGAAAGCTGCGCCATTACTTCCAAGCACATGAGATCATAGTTGTCACTCGCTTTCCGCTGAAGAGGATACTGCAGAATCCAGAAGCAACAGGCAGGATTGTCGAGTGGGCGCTGGAACTGTCAAGCTTTGGCCTCAAGTTTGAGAGTACCTCAACTATCCAGAGCCGAGCATTGGCAGAATTCATAGCAGAATGGACGCCAACACCAGATGAAGAAATTCCAGAGACGAGCATCCCCGTCAAGGAAGCAAGCAAAGAGTGGATGATGTTCTTTGATGGTGCCTTCTCGCTGCAAGGCGCCGGTGCAGGCGTGCTACTTGTCGCCCCCACCGGATAGCACCTCAAGTACGTAGTCCAGATGCACTTTCCCAAGGAGCAAGCAACAAACAATACTGCAGAGTATGAAGGTTTGCTTGCCGGTCTCAGGATCGCAGCTGACCTTGGGATCAAAAAGCTCATTGTCAGGGGTGACTCGCAGCTTGTCGTCCGCCAAGTAAACAAGAATTATCAGAGTCCGTTGATGGAAGCCTACGTTGACGAAGTGAGAAAGTTAGAAGAGCACTTTGACGGCCTACAGATGGAACATGTTCCGAGAGCTCAGAACGACATTGCCGACGGCCTGTCAAAGTGCGCCGCACTTAAGTTACCTGTGGAACCAGGGATCTTTGTGCTCAAACTAACTCAACCGTCCGTAACACCATCAACTAGACAGAGCAAGAAGAGGAACTTGATTTCTGGTGACTATTTTCCGGCAGAGCTCCCCGAAGCCGCTGCCAAGAAGGTCCCCAAGATCAACACCAAGGGTGCTGAGGAGCAGTCTACTCCGGCAAGCCCTAGGGTTTGTCCCGTTGAAGCAGACGCTCCCGACAAGTTTTGCTCCGGCAAGCTTGCCGGGGAACATCAAGCTCCGGCTGAGCCGCAGGTTCTCGCTGTAGAAGCGGATGTTCTCGCAGCAGCATATGTGCCTTTAGTCCTTGTTGTCGAGCCACAGGCTCCAGCGTGGGCACACCAGATTGTCCGTTTCCTTCAGACAGGAGAACTTCCCGAAGAGCAAGAAGAAGCGGAAAGAGTAGCCCGGCAATCAAGTATGTACCAGTTTGTCGATGACACACTATACAGAAGAAGATTCAACGGTGTGAAATTGAAGTGTATTCACCGGGAAGATGGACAGAAGCTGTTGGCAGAGATACATGGAGGCATATGTGGTCACCACATTGGCGCAAGAGCACTTGCCGGCAAAGCGTTCCGGCAAGGTTTCTTTTGGCCGATAGCCCTCCAGGATGCAACTGCACAAGTAACCAAGTGTGAAGCGTGCCAGTTCCATTCCAAGCAGATACACCAACCAGCTCAAGCTCTCCAGACGATCCCTTTATCCTGGCCATTTTCGGTCTGGGGGCTCGACATCCTCGGCCCCTTTCCCAGAGCTGTCGGGGGCTTTGAGTACTTGTACGTTGCAATCGACAAGTTCACAAAGTGGCCGGAAGTGGAAGCAGTGAGGAAGGTGACAGCACAGTCAGCAGTCAAGTTCTTCAGGTCGATTGTTTGCCGTTTCGGGGTCCCTAACAGGATCATCACCGACAACGGCACGCAATTCACGAGCCGCACCTTCATGCAGTACGTCCAAGATCTTGGCGCCAAGGTCTGCTTCGCTTCTGTTGCTCATCCGAGAAGCAACGGTCAAGCGGAGAGGGCAAATGTTGAAGTGCTGCGTGGGCTCAAGACCAGGACTTTCGAAAGGCTGCACAAGTGCGGAAAGAACTGGATTGAGGAGCTGCCGGTGGTTCTTTGGTCGATCAGGACGACGCCAAATCGAGCCACTGGCCAGACACCTTTCGCTCTAGTCTATGGAGCAGAGGCAGTTCTCCCCACGGAACTCGTATACGGATTGCCTCGAGTGCTCGCTTATGATGAGCTTGAGCAAGAGCAGCTGCGACAAGATGACGCACTGCTCCTTGAGGAGGACCGTCTTCAGGCTGCTATACGAGCTGCTCGATACCAGCAAGCTTTGCGCTGCTACCATAGCCGCAAAGTTAATGCCAGAAGTCTCGAGGAAGGCGACCTTGTTCTTCGGCGTGTTCAGTCCGCCAAGAATTCCAAGTTGACGCCAAAGTGGGAAGGCCCTTATCGGGTGAAATGAGTCACTAGGCCTGGCGCTGTCTGCCTTGAGACCGAGGATGGCTTTCCGGTGAGCAACTCCTGGAACATTGAGCATCTTCGTAAGTTTTACCCGTAAGGCGCGGTTGCCGGAACCCGTTCCGGCAACCACCTTTTGTACAAGTCTTGCCGCTATTGCATGTAATCCTTTGTACAAAGCCGAGCGCAGACCCCGTGCATAAATAAAGTTCACGTGCTCCGCACATCTTGTCAATTCCATGCTTTCTATTTTTTGCATGTGTTATCTGACATTTTGTGCAGCACCTACCCCCGGTAAGCAATAACGAGCCTTAAGGCTCCATATCTTTATTTTCTCTTCTTTCTTTTTCTCAAGAGGAAGGTTCCCTTGCCCACAAGTTTGACGGGGGGGAAGGAGGAGAAAATGGTGTGGACCAGGCGTCGTTCAAGAAAGTTTTGCCTTACCGGGAAGCAAACGACAGAAAAGCTAAGTTGCCAAAGTTTGAGCAATCAGTTTAAATTTTTAAGTTATCTTCCTCGAACGACCGTGATTTGTATGGAAAACCTGTGCGCGGAGGAACCAACTCGTAGCTAGTTGCGCCCTTACTTTGTTTCGAGTACGCTCAGCAACTTAAGTGAGCTGCGCCTAGCTGCGACAAGGTTTCTTGTCGGTAGCGGCACCGCCAGCAGGCTGCTGACGCTCCGCACTCAGCGCTCGCGGCAAAGGTGCCTGCGCCGGCAAGTTCCCTAAAAGCGTAGGGCAAAAACATACAAAGGAAGGAATCAAGTAAAGGGAATAACATAGCAATCGATACCCAAAATAAAAGTTATATTACAAGATAGCTTGTCGCAGCCCTAATAGATTGTTCCCGTAACATGGCTGGCAGCGACAAGGAAAGGAGGAAACGGGCGGCCTAATCTACGCGATCGCCATCAACCCTCTTGACCTCATTCACCTTGTCCACAATGGGTGCGACAAGGGCCTTGAGCTCTTCCAGATCAGCATCCGGAGGCAGCTTCTTGAGGACATTGGTGAGGTTGAGGCCTGGGTTGCGGAAGGCCACCTTCACCAACACCTTTTGTAGAACTCTCGCGCAGATCGTGCACGACTCGTCGGCCAGCTGCTTTGGGATCCTCTCCCGGAGTCGCTGGAGGGCCGTCGCCACGCCCTTGAAGAACAAAGTGAGCTTGGCGCTGGGCTGGAGGTTCTCATTGGAGGAATACCCGAAATCCTCCATCCCCAGCTGCGCCAGCTCCTGATCGATGACTGCGGCGATATTTACGAGACCCTCTATCCAGAGTTCCACCATCTCCCTGAAAGTGTTCTGGGTTTCGGCGGCCCTCGTCAGCAGCGCTTCGTTGGCCTTGATCTCCTCCTTCAAGGCCACCTCCCGCTCCTTGGCGCCGTCCAGCGTCTCGGTCAAAGTAGCCAGCTTCAACTCAAGATCAGCGTTGGAGTCCTTGGCGGCGCTCAGCTCTTTGCCCTTCTCGACGAGATGACCCTGCAGCTTGCCATGGGCGTGGGCGTCCTTCTCGCGCTCACACTGGAGCGCGGCAAGCTCTTCATCCCTCGCCTTGAGATCGGCCTCTAGCTGCGTCACCTTCGCCTCCAGCTCCTTCTTGGCGGCCTCACCAGCTGCGGCAGCATCCTTTGCCTCCTTGAGAGCCCTGCCAAATGTCTCCTCTCGCGCGGCAAGCTCCTCCTCATGGCTGTCCAGATTGACCTTCCGCTGCGCCAACTCGCCTTCCCGCGCAAACAGCTCCTCGGCGGCAAGCCGCTGTTGCTCTTTAGCTTCAACCTTCTCGAGGAGGAAGGCTTTCCGCGCCTCGACGAGCTGTGCTCTCTCCTCTGCAATGACCCGAGGGCTTCTTGGTTGCGACTCCGGAGCTCCTCCGCATGCTTCTCAATATCCACTCCCGCCTGTGCGACAAGCGCTTCCCGGGATTCCACCTTGGCTTGTCGGGCGCGATAGAGTGATACCAGTTTCCGCAGCAGTTGCTCTTCCTCAGACTCGCCGCTGCTGCTGCTTGGCGCATCAACCAGCGTCAGCCCAGCGGAGGCGAGCACCTCTCCATCGAAAGTTTCTCCTTCAACCGGCGCCCTGGAGCTTGACGCCCAGGGGAGCTTGATGAAGACGCCATCGCCGGCCTTCAGATAGGCGCCTGGCTGGGGCTCTTCGGGGCCTGGCGCTGCGGCGGCGGCGGAGGGATCGGCGGTCGGTGTAGCGCCTTGTGCTCCTGCGGCCTCGGGGCTGTCAGTACGATCGCCAGACCCCTCGCCAGCTCCTACGGCGGCAGCCTTGGCAGCCTCCTCGCCGGCAGGATCATCGGCGCCGGTTTCCTCTTCGGTGGCAGCGGCGTCGTTGGTGTTGCCGCGCGCGTTCTTCTCACCGGTGGCCTCGGTCTCCATCGGCTCCGTGGAAGGTGGGTCTGAAGGCCGGAAGAGGGAGAAAAGTCAAGCAAATATCCAAAAAGAAGATCAGAAGAAGAAAAACCCAAGGGATGTTTTCAAGTAAGAAGGGTTACCTGTGCTGGGATCTGCAGTCATGGGCTCTGAGGGAGTCCTGGACTAGGGGGTGTCCGGACAGCCGGACTATCAATGTCCGCCGGACTATCAAGACTACAAAGATACAAGATTGAAGACTCCGCCCCGTGTCCGGATAGGACTTTCCTTGGCGTGGAAGGCAAGCTTGGCAATACGGATATGTGGATCTCCTACCATTGTAACCGACTCTGTGTAACCCTAGCCCTCTCCGGTGTCTATATAAACCGGAGGGCCTTAGTCCGTAGGACAACATACATTACAACAATCATACCATAGGCTAGCTTCTAGGGTTTAGCCTCCTTGATCTCGTGGTAGATCTACTCTTGTACTACCCATATCATCAATATTAATCAAGCAGGACGTAGGGGTTTACCTCCATCGAGAGGGCCCGAACCTGGGTAAAAACATCGTGTCCCTCGTCTCCTGTTACCATCCGCCTAGATGCACAGTTCGGGAACCCCTACCCGAGATCCGCCAGTTTTGACACCGACATTGGTGCTTTCATTGAGAGTTCCTCTGTGTTGTCACCGATAGAGCGGATGCCTCCGCCCGTCTTCAAAGACGGTGTTTTCGCCGGAGGGGCCTTGGCCGCCGGCCAAACTATCTGGCTTGGTGGTTTTCTCATGACCGCCTGTCCGGCCGCCGCTTCGGTAATGACTTCTCAAGTCATCAAAAGCAATCTTCGCGTCAGCCCTAAAGCTGCCGAACAGTTAGATCCAATAGAGCTCTCGTCTGTTAAAAAGCTCTTGGATCGCATCGCCGCCCTGGGAGTCGCTACGGACTACAACCAGATTGGGCTTAAAACCGATCTGAGAGAGATTAACTCTCCCCAGGCCACCCACCACGTCGCAGTGGTGGAAGAGCAATACGGCAACTCTTTGCCAGTGTTGAAAACAATTCATGTCCGGATTCCCGAACCCTCCATGCCGGATTCCCGCGGAGGGACGGACTTCGATCGAGCATCGAACTTAAAATCATGCATCACCCCGGACTCGCTGGATTGTCCCCAGCAAAACACACTTCCGAATTCGGAAACCCCTTGGCCTTTGAGCCTCAAGATGGGCAGGGATCCGGATTTTATTCCACCCGCCTGCCCAGACATATGCGATCTATCTCTAATACGGCAAGAGCCTACAGAAACAGTACATCACTACTGGGCCAGATTCCTCCTGGTTATGGATAGGATAAAGGACTGCCGACAGGAAAATGCAATATCAATCTTCCGCAATAACTGCACGGACAAGGGAATACTAAACGCCATTGATCGTCGCAAAATTACGCGCTTTACCGATCTGGCGTCCATTGTACGAAAGTACTGTGCGATGGAGAGTTTCCGGAAAACCGAAAATCAATTTTGGGATAATCCGGCCCCAAACCCAGTCCGCAGTAAAAGGGCGCCTTACACTCAGGCCCCAGATGCAAAAACGAAAATAAAAAACCCAATGAGGGAAACGGAACCGTACTGGAGGGATGGCTCAATGGACCTTGTAAGCTTCACAATACAGAGGGAGCCGTCCCAACACATAGCCTTCGAGCATGTTGGATATTACGGCAGGTGGCCAAAAGTGGCGAAGAGCTTCTAGCTCCGGGAAACCACTCCAACAATACCAGCACGGTATCAACAGTCTTGGAGACTTTCGCATCAAATAATATGCGAAAAGGATCAATCCGCGAACTCGCCGAAGTCTACCAAGTAGAAACAGCAAATCCATGGAGCGACACAGCCATTACCTTCAATGGCAGTGACGAGCCCACATTCCGAACAACTAGAGCCCCAGCCGCACTGGTACTTAGTCCCATAGTGGACGGCTTTCGACTGACAAAAGTCCTCATGGACGGTGGCAGCGGACTAAACCTCATTTACGAGGAAACTCTGCGAAAAATGGAAATCGATTGGAGCCGTATTGAACAAAGCAGCACAACCTTTAGAGGAATAATCCCTAGCCGGGAAGCGCACTGCACCGGAAAAATCACACTCGATGTGGTGTTCAGTTCTCCGGACAATTACAGATCCGAAGAAGTCACGTTCTAGGTGGCCTCGTTCAGCAGTGGATATCACGCCATATTAGGACGAGAGGCATTCACAATTTTTCAAGCAATACCTCATTACGGGTACATGAAGCTTAAAATGCCTGGGCCCAGTGGAATAATCACTCTCGCTAGTGATCCGGACATAGCACTCCGCGCCGAAAACAAGACAGCCGCACTAGCCCTCGAGGCACTATCCGAAGCCCTAGCGGCAGAGGAACTCACCGCGCTGCGGTCTACGGTGAACAGGGACGATGTGATACTCGATAAAAGATCCAAGTCCACCTCCTTCAAACCAGCAGAAGAGATAATAAAATTCCAGGTCCATCCAATGGACCCAACAAAGATGGCCTCCATTGGGGCACAATTGAACCCCAAAGTAGACGCCGCACTGCGCGAATTCCTTCGGGAAAATTGGGATATCTTCGCTTGGCATCCTTCAGACATGCCCGGAATCCCTCGCAGGTTGGCAGAACACAGCCTAAACATCCTAAAAGGATTCAAGCCAGTCAAACAGGCTCTTCGACGATTTTCTGAGCCCAAAAGACAGGCAATGGGAGAAGAGCTAGCCAAACTATTGGAAGCCGGATTCATTAGAGATATCAAACATCCGGACTGGCTAGCAAATTTGGTGATGGTACCAAAGAAGGATAAATCCTGGCGCCTCTGTCTCGATTTTAAAGACCTCAATAAAGCTTGCCCAAAGGATCCCTTCCCTCTCCCCCGCATCGATCAAATTATCGATGCCACAGCAGGGCACGATTCGTTGTGCTTCCTGGACGCATACTCTGGCTATCATCAAATCAAGATGGCGGAAGCAGACCAAGCCGCAACGGCATTTATCACTCCATATGGACCATTCTGCTTCAACACGATGCCCTTCGGACTCAAAAACGCCGGCGCAACATATCAGCGCATGATTCAAACATGTCTGGCTACCCAGATCGGCAAAACAGTCGAGGCATACATAGACGATGTAGTCGTCAAAACAAAACACGTCGAAACTTTAGTAGACGATTTGAGGCTCACATTCGACAACCTCAGAGCATATGACATTAAGCTGAATCCGGAAAAATGCATTTTCGGCGTACCAGCCGGAAAGCTGCTGGGCTTCATCGTATCCGGTAGAGGAATTGAAGCAAATCCGGCCAAAATCCGAGCTCTGTCACAGTTGGATATTCCAAAAGACCTCAAGCAAATACAAAAATTAACAGGATGCGTGGCAGCCTTAAGCCGCTTTATCTCCCGTTTAGGAGAAAAGGCGCTGCCCCTCTATCGCCTCCTCAGGCGCACCGAACACTTCGAGTGGACGGATGCTGCCACTGCCGGACTCGAAGAAATAAAGGCCATACTGGCAACAAATCCGGTCCTGGCTGCGCCCACTCTGGGCAAACCAATGTTGTTATACATCGCAGCAACACATCAAGTTGTAAGCGCAGTCCTCGTCGTCGAACGAGCGACAGAAGGGCATAAATTCCCTCTTCAAAAACCAGTGTATTATGTATCCACTATGTTAACTCCCTGCAAATCCCGTTACCTGCACTATCAGAAGATAGCATATGCGGTGTTCATGGCGTCTCGAAAGCTCCGGCACTACTTTCAGGAGTGCTCGATAACAGTGGCCTCTGAAGTTCCACTCAATGACATTATAAATAATCACGACGCAACGGGCTTGGATAGCAAAATGGGCCATTGAGCTCTTACCATTCAACATCACTTACAAACCTCGACGAGCTATAAAGTCACAAGTTTTGGCTGACTTCGTCGCCGAATGGACTGAAGCCGAACTCCCTAAAGAGTACGGCGCATACTCCAATTGGACTATGCATTTCGACGGCTCCAAAATGTTGGCCGGACTGGGGGCTGGCGTCGTACTGACGTCCCCCACCGGAGATACAGTCCAGTATGTACTTCAAATATTGTACACGGACTCCAACAATGCAGCCGAATACGAGGCCCTGTTACATGGTCTCCGGATGGCGGTCTCCATGGGCATTCAACGCCTAGAGGTGCGCGGGGACTTAAACCTTGCAATATCCTAGATAAATGGAGACTTCGACGCCAAGGATCCGAAAATGGCAGCATATCGCAACGCTGTCCTAAAAATGTCAGCTTGGTTTGAAGGACTCGAATTCCATCACATAGCCCGAGATAATAACCAAGCGGCCGACGTCCTGGCACGCATCGGTGCGAAACGTGATGCTGTCCCTCCAAATATCTTCCTGGAACAGCTCTTCAAGCCATCCGTACTATGGGAAGAGGAGCCCGGTTGTTACAAACCGGAGAAAACCGCACCAACTGGTGATTCGGCAGACGACATAACACCCTCCGCCCACGTCATAATGGCAGTAATTGCCGCGTGGACAGAACCTTTCCTAGCCTACTTACTTAGGCAGGAACTTCTCGAAGACCAAAATGAGGCCCGCTGCATAGTCCGGCGATCGAAGGCCTACAAGGTCCATGAGGGAGAACTTTATAAGAAAAGTACCACCAGAGTCCTTCAAAGGTGTATCTCCGAAGAAGAAGGGCGAAACCTCCTGGCTGAAATTCATGCCGGACTAGGCGGACACCACGCAGCAGCCCGGGCCCTTGTAGGAAAGGCATTCCGTATAGGATTTTATTGGCCGACGGCTCGGGCAGACGCACAGGACTTGGTCCAGCGATGCGTTGGTTGTCAGCTCTTTGCTAATCAGAGCCATATGCCACCCGCCGCCCTCAAAACCATACCCATTACCTGGCCGTTCGCGGTCTGGGGGCTTGACATGGTTGGACCCCTTAAAGGGGGAACCCACAAGAAAAAATACCTATTGGTCATGGTGGATAAATTCACCAAATGGATAGAGGCCAAACCGGTCAAAACGGCAGAGTCCGGACTAGTGATAGACTTTATATCAGGGGTGGTACACCGTTACGGAGTCCCCCACAGCATCATCACCGACAACGGCACGAACTTCACAGCCGACGAGGTTAAGTCATGGTGCAAAAATATGGGCATCAAGCTCGACTATGCGTTAGTCTATCACCCTCAAACCAACGGTCAAGTGGAAAGAGCTAATGGTCTAATAATGAGCGGCATTAAACCCAGACTAGTGAGGTCACTCACTAAATCCGACACACAATGGGTCGAGGAGCTCGACTCCGTACTCTGGGGGCTGCGGACAACGCCTAACCGTACTACCGGATTCACACCATTTTTTATGGTATACGGCGCAGAGGCAGTCTTGCCCTGTGACATTATTCATGACTCACGTCGAGTGCGCATGTATGAGTAAAGAAAGGCCGAGCTTGATCGGCAGGACAGCTTGGACACATTGGAGGAAGAACGTGACGTCGCGAAGGCTCGTTCTGCATTCTATCAGCAGCAGGCCCGAAGATATCAAAGCAGAGAAGTACAGGCCAAGACTTACAACGTTGGTGAACTAGTTCTACACCTGCCGGACAAGAAAAAGGACAAGCTCAAGCCCAAATGGGAGGGTCCCTTCATCATCGATCAAGTACTGAACGGCGGAGCGTACTGTCTACAAAATGCGTCGGATCACCGACTCGAGCCGAACCCATGGAACGCAGCCCGCCTCCGACGATTCTATGCCTAGCGCCGGATTAAGAGTTCGTCCCCTTCCCCCGTCCAAACTTTTACACTTCGGCTGTCTTTTGTTTCTCTTTTTATCCTTTTTATTTAAAAAAGCCCTTCTGGGCCCATTTTTGCATTCTTTGCATAATCATGATGTGCCATTCGCACTCATTATTCCTGGGGGCTTCTTTTACAGAAGCTCAATTATATGCATGATGTGCCATCCGCACTCATTATTCCTGGGGGCTTCTTTTACAGAAGCTTAATTAAACGGGTTTTATACCCATCACATGTGTCAAGCTTCCACATGTACCTTTTACTCGCCATTATATGCATCGATATGACTTAAGTTTTGGCCAAGCTGGGTTGCCTGGCTCCTGTGCTTACCCCTATGTTCCCGATTGTTCGGCTAGGAGGTAAAGGGAGCACCTCTGCGATTGTTACTACCGGGTCAGCCGGATGTGTACCTCGGATTGGGTGAAGCCGAAAGCTAGCGTTCTTAAGGGAATATTCGGTCGGTGACTTAAAAGATGACTTTTTACCTATTTATCCATCTGCCCCCAGATGTTTTACTGCTTTCTTTGCAGTCCGGACATGCACTTTAGGGCATGCCTCCCAGCGAAAGGAACCCTTAACGGAACTATTCTCCCTGGAAGATGTTTCTTACTAACCATGTAATATAACATAACTAGTTGGGCACTTGTCTGATAAAGCAATAATGACCCCTACGCCTGGTCTCCATGCATACCACGGTTGTTTCTTAACCAAAAAGGTATTCGGACACACTCCGGACTCTAGGGTCCCGAGGTCGAAGCGAAAAGGTCGGCAAAGACAAATGATCTACAATCTGGCTAGAAGGCATTTCACATGTCACTTTAAAGGATAACATACATTGTCAAATTTATTGATTGTATTCCTCCTCAATCCCGTCTAACAGGCTGTCTAGTTTACAGTCCTGTTGGGAAAATTTAGCAGCCAACTCTACTTGGCTATACATTAAACTCACATGGATCTCCTTCCCATCGGGCCCCACCGGTCCAACTTCGGCCATATGGTTGGGATCCGCCTTCTTGTACCGCGTCTTCACCATGGCCCAAGCCTCCCTCGCACCTTGACGGCAAGCCGAAATCTTCCACAAACGGAAGCGCTGCCGCACTCCCTGCAGCTTCTCCGCAAGCTCCCCGAGGCCCTCGGGTAGGCTGAGGGTTGGCCATAAAGCCTGAACGACGCCGCTCATTGCCTGCTGAACTCGTTCGAGTAGCTGCAACAGTTCGGGAAGTTGATCACCCATTGATATGGGCATCTCCTCTGCAGGACGACCCATGAGTATACCTACAAGACATATCATGTCAAAATGCTTCCTCGCCGAACTCTTCTTTTCAAAAGAGTTCGCTCAAGCACTTACTATAAATGCTGCCACGAAGCCGCTGATTCTCCTTAACGGAGCCGGACAGCTCGGCCTGAGCGCCTCTCAGCTCTTCTCCGAGCTTGGCGTTGGCATCTTGGAGCTTGTTCCTTTCCTGCTGAACTCTATTCAGCACACTCTTGCCGGCCTTTAGCTGGCATAGCAATGCTTGCCTGTCCGGATCTTGTCCGGCGGTACCTGCAAATGTCATTATTAGACTCGCGCGCACGCCGCACAGCGCTTATATTTATTAATAAAAATGTGTTACCAGGAGGGGTCTTTCCGTCTCCTCCTGCGGCAGCAAGTGCGGCCTCAAGTTGGGCCTTGCAATCTTGCAGCTCCCGAGACAGCTGGGCGTTCTTCTCGTTAAGTGCCTGAAATTTATAATGATCCTTAAATCAGTTAGCATAACTAATTTAAGTCTCGGGGGCTACTGGTATATACAACCATTAAAATTCCCTTACCCGTATGTCTTCCACATACTGCTCTGTGGCTCTGGTAAAACCATTTTGAGCAGCATGGAGATGTGCGTCCCCTGCGTTAAAGGCATCCAATGACTCAGGGGAAAAGCACACTTCTTGAAATACTGTCCGGCGGCGCCTATGGTTCATGGCACTCTCCACCTCAGACTTGCTGGCGGACAGTCTGTCGGTATCCTCCGTTGGAGAAGGATCCGGCCCGCGTCTTGCGCTTGCCTCCCCCTCCAGGCCGGGCGCTGGAGCCTGGCCGGTGTTGGTCGGTTTGGCAATTCCTGCGCTCGCAGTCCGGCGAGCGCTTTTTCTCCTACAAAAATCATGGGCACTTAGACGTTTCCTCGGAACGTTGCTCTAAAAATACAAATACGAGCTATACCTTTGCGGCGACGTTTCTGTCCGCACTGCGCTCCTTTTCCGCCTGCTGGTTCGGACTGACCTCTGTTGGTCGGCCGCCGCGGGCTCGGCTTCCTGCCGTAAAGGCGCTTCCTGCAAAATACCATCGTTCGCGAAGGTCAGAAATGGGCAGGGATGAGATAATGGTGTCCGGACTTCAGTCGCGGTCACCTGGGAAGCCGAACTTAGTCCGGGGTAGTCCGCCGTAATGGCGACCAAAGCATTGTCTATGCTGAGCTGGTGATACACCCCGTCGATCAGCTCCACCTCGATATCCGGGTCCTCTTCGGAGGCCGGATCCAGGGATCCTTTTGGATCCTCGGGTTGCGGGGCAGGACTTACCATGTCCTCCACAATCCGGCGTAGACCCTGCGCCGAAGACATAATGTAAGAAGCTTAAACTTCGAAAGCATGGGCTGGGCCCTTCAAGGTGTTCACTTACCCATCCTCTGGGGTTGATCATGGAAAACCCATTCAAAGGGTTCGTTCGAAGGAAATCCTCCTTCTCCCCCTTGTACAGACTGGACAGGATCTTCACCAGATCCTCGGTCGAATCCGGCCCTTTGCGGCCATGCCGGGTAGCATCGTCTTCCCCGTTAAAATCCCACATGGGGTGGCCTCTGTATTGCAGTGGTTGTACCCCTCGCTTGATGCATGTCGCCATGACTCCGATCATGGTCAAGCCGGAATGAGCCATTAATCTTATCCGGCCCATCAAGTAATGGACGCTCTTGTCTTCCTCCAATCAGGGGCTCCGCGGGCGCCAGCTGAGGCGTTTCTTCAAGGGAGCAGCACTAAACTCCGGGAGGCCGATCCGAACTGGGTCTGGCAGCGGAGCATCTTCTATATAAAACCATTCCGAGGGCCAGTCTTCGGACGCCTTCTTGGGAGTGCCGGATAGGTATCCGGTCCCGGCGATGCGCCATATTTCGGCGCCGCCCACTTGATATATGGACCCCTGATAAGAACGGGGTATGAGGCAAAACAGCCTCTTCCACAATGCGAAATGGGGCTCAATGCCCAGGAATAGCTCGCAAAGAGATACGTAGCCCGCGATATGCAAGACAGAGGCGGGCGTGAGGTGGTGGAGCTGGAGTCCGTAGAACTTCAGGAGCCCGCGGAGGAACGGATGTATTGGAAATCCGAGTCCCCTCGTCAGATAAGGGACAAAACATACTCGCTCCCCCTTATTGGGGCTAGGAGTGTCCTCCGCCTGTCTCCCACCTTGATAAGTAACCAGTCCGGCCCGGACTGGGATCATAATGGCCGGAGGGAGGAATCCCCCCGTTTGGAGCTTCTCGAGCTCGTTGTGCGAAATAGAGCACCTCCTCCAACTCCCCGGCGGTGGGCTGGGAGCGCGCGAAGAAGAGCCGTGTTGACGATCCATGGTGGAATGGATTTCTAGGTCGAAGACGCTTCGATGGAGTATTCGCGGGAGGAAGACGGTGTGGTTTGGATCTGGATTCTTGCCTCTTTTATAGGCGACCAACTCGCACAATTTGGGGGTGAAATGCAAAATACACCCTGGCTTTTCGCATTTGTGCGACGCGTGGAAGAGGGCCATTATTTGGCGTAGAAGCCGAGGAATACAGTATTCAAGATGAAGCCGGACACTGTTCGGCAGGTACATGGAATTTGAAGGGAGAACCCGCCTTGCAACACCGAAGACTATAAACGCGCTGGACTTATCGTCATTGAAGCCTGGTTCGGGGGCTACTGAGGGAGTCCTGGACTAGGGGGTGTCCGGACAGCCGGACTATCAATGTCCGCCGGACTATCAAGACTACGAAGATACAAGATTGAAGACTCCGCCCCGTGTCCGGATGGGACTTTCCTTGGCGTGGAAGGCAAGCTTGGCAATACGGATATGTGGATCTCCTACCATTGTAACCGACTCTGTGTAACCCTAGCCCTCTCCGGTGTCTATATAAACCGGAGGGCCTTAGTCCGTAGGACAACATACATTACAACAATCATACCATAGGGTAGCTTCTAGGGTTTAGCCTCCTTGATCTCATGGTAGATCTACTCTTGTACTACCCATATCATCAATATTAATCAAGAAGGACGTAGGGTTTTACCTCCATCGAGAGGGCCCGAACCTGGGTAAAAACATCGTGTCCCTCGTCTCCTGTTACCATCCACCTAGACGCACAGTTCGGGACCCCTACCCGAGATCCGCCGGTTTTGACACCGACAGGCTCCACCACCGGGGGGTCGCTGGTGCCGTCCCTTGCCGGAGACTTCTCCCTTGCCGGAGAACGCTCCCTTGCCGGGGAATCCTCCCTTGGCGGTGTAGTCGAAGCAGATAGCATCTCAGGGGCGGCTTCCGGTTGCTCCTGGTGAGGCTGCTCTGCTCCTACACAAACCAGTAATCAGATGTCAGCAAAGAAAGAGCACCCATGCGCACCATAACAGCGGGAAGTAAACCATATACTTACGCTGGGGGCTGCGCTGGGGGCTGCTTTGGGGAATGAATGCCGGGTCCGGCAAGGTGGTCTCGGGCGCGCCCCCTGCCGTTGCGGTGGGCTCGTCCTCGATGATAATCACTGGAGCCTTGGCCCTCTTCGCCGCTCTCTGGGCCAGGGTCCTGAAAAAGAATAAGTTCAGTGTAAAGCAAATTAGATGCAAGACAAAAACAGCAAGAATTGAAGAATTACAAGTACAACAAAGAATCTTACTCTTCTTCTTCCTCGTCGGAGCTGAGCGCGGAGAGATCGAAGTCCGGCCCTCTTTCGGCGCGACGAGGCGGAGGAGTAGGCTCCCATGACCGCTTGGCGGGGGCAGTGGCAGGATCAGAAGTGGCGGTCCGGGAGGACCCCGCTCCAGTTGCCGCAGCGGCGTGAGACGCTCCCGCCGCAACAGTGCTTGTCGCGGTGGAGCGTGTCCCGCGGCGCGGCGGCTGTTGACCCGTTTGCCACCCTGCTACATCCCCGGCCCTGCGGAGACGCCTTCTTGGTGGAGCTGGGGGCTGCTCTGGGGGCTCTGCCTGCGGCAAGCCGCTTGAAGATGGCGGGCCGCTCGCACCCTCGGCGGGCTCGCTCGACTCGGCTTCAGGCTCGGCAAGCTCTCCCTCACCGGCAAGCTCTCCGGCAAGCTCATCTCGATCGGCAAGGCTTGCCGCTTCTGCTGCCTCTGCCTCCTCCACGGTGAATCCAAACTCGCCCGTGGCGGCGGCTGCCCCCGCCTCTTCCGCCCTAGTGGCGATGCGCCGCATCTCCGCGTCGGTGGTGTCGCGGGTGAGACTCTTCTGCTCATCAGAGCGGATCGCCACCTCCACCAAGCCATCGAAGAACTGCTGCACGACATCGTCTGCGGGCTCCTGCCAAGTTGGGACAAGTCCATGCGAGTCGCACAGCGGCATCATTGCACGGATGCGGTCGAGCGAGGAATTGTTGCACAGCGGAACGACACCTGTTGGCAACCTGAACCATTCGGGATGTTGAGGGTCGTGCTTGAACAATTCCTTGAGCATCGCGTCCAGCTCCAAGACAGTGAAGTTGAAGTTGAGGCCCGGGCGCAGCCTCATGATGTCCGCCGGATCCCCGAACTCCCAGGCGGGTCTCCTCCTCTCTTGCAGGGGGGCAATGCGGCGGCGAAGAAAATCCGCGCCAACAGCGCCTACAGTGAGCCCGGCAAGCCTGAGCCGCAAGATCCGGGTGATGGCAATCTTCAGCTTATCATCGTCCGCAGCCAGGGCGCTCCAATCGTTGTCGCGCACTACTGGGGCTTGGCACTGGGCGGTGAATGGCTGCGGGTTCTCCTCAACAATCCAGCACCATTCTGCTCTCCACTCCTCCCACTTGCTGCGGAGCTCTCCTTCCAGATACACTTCCTTCTTGCTGGCTCTCGAGATCCAGGCGATTCCGCCGGATAGGGGCTCCCCTCTCTCAACTCGAGGCATAAAGAAGTGGCGGAAAAGGGCTACATTTGGATGGACTCCGACAAAGTTTTCGCAGAGATGTGCGAAAACTGCCATGGTCAGAACAACATTGGGGGTGAAATCAAGGAGGTGGAACCCGTAGGTGTTCATGATATCATAGAAGAACTCAGAGAAAGGCGGGCAGAGCCCGCAGTAGAAGAACAGCACAAGAAAGGGTATCCGTTCGGAGCCCGTTCAGAAGCGGCGGCGGAGAGTACCTTCGTGCGCGGATGCGCTCGCGTCTACGTCGACCAGAAGAGGTAGTACCACTCCCTCAGCTCCTTCGCGGCGAGCTCGGGGGGGAAAGTTGCCTGCTCGTTTCGCAGCGCCTCAAGCCGCAGCGCCTCGGCCGACTTCACGGCCTTCCCGCCTTTCGGAGCCATGGCGGAGGTGGTGGAGATCGACGGCGTTGGTGGCGACGGCGGCGATGGGGGGTGGAGCGCTGCTCTCTTTCGGCTTTGGAAGAAGGGGGGAGCGGCGGAGATTTTTGAGATTGGGACAGCAACTAGCGAGATGGGGGAACTGCCCCTGTTTCCCCTGCTTATAAAGAGGGACGGGGCGGACGTTCCGTTTTTCAGAATAAAGAACCACCCATGATCTCTCCCATGACGCCGCAATCAACGCGTGCCGTTAGGGGAGGGCGCGGTGGATACGGAGTAAGATACGGCGTGGCCCCAGGCCGCGCGTGCCCATGCCCTGTTTTGGGCCTGGCCCAACAGCGCTCGGCACCGTGTGTGGCCCAGGCCCGGGGGCTCCTATCGGTGTAGTAGAGTAGGGGTACCCTAGTATCCCGAACTTGTGCACAGGAAGTTGCAGCGCCCCGCGGCAAGGCTTGCCGGGTGACCGCCAAGGTCCTCCGTGGTTCCTTTGGAGCCATTCAAGAACAATGTGTGTAAGCCAAGGCGACAAGACCACGGTAAGAGGAGCTTGCCGGGAAGGCCAACCAAGGCATATCAAGGAACTTGCGCGATGCGCCACGCGTCCCGGCAAGGCCCGGTGAGCGACAAGCTTCCGGACGCGACAAGACAATGACCGCGGCAAGGCACTTGCCGCGGCAAGCCACCACTCTGTACCCATGCTCCAGCGCATCCGTCAACGTGTCGCCATGGGGCCTTTCCAGGCGCGCGTGGTGAGAGGCTGTGCAGCCAGCGGTGCGAGGTGGCAAGCGGCGCTGACAAGATTGCCGTCGTGGCGAGCGATGGCGCCCCTGACAGTCCCTTTTCTGCACTATTTGGGCGACACAGACGGGCATTTAATGCCCTTGTCCCCTGCCGTCAGGGTTAGGTAGGATACACTGTTCAGGTAGTTGTACCAACCACAACTCCTTTTACATTTTTGCCCTCGCCTACGTTGCCACATGTCGGTGACCCCTTGAGCATATAAAAGGAGGCCCATGCGCAATGTAGAGGGGGGTTGGAAACCAGAAAACACTCACGCTCGGTCTCGCAGCTAGTGGGTACTGTAGCATTCATCGCTCTCGAGCAAGAACACAATACAATCAGACAAGCAGCAGTAGGAGTATTATCTCTCCGGAGAGCTCCGAAGCTGGGTAAACCGCTCGTGTGCTTCGCCTCGATCCGCTCTTCGTGCGATATCCGCCCCCCGCCGAACCGAAAGGGGCTCCGGTCCCATAGGTGTTCGTTCCCACGACATACTTTATTTAGATGGCCTTCAGCCATATTATTTCTGTAATAAATACTCTTTATGAGGACCTCGATGTAATAAGTGTGTGATTAAACTCTGTTATAATTCCTCGAGTACTGTGTGTCAGCATACCGATCCAGGGATGATACTTAAGCATAGAGACTTCGGTCCATTGGGATTGGGTCGCTACAATAGTGCAATTTATTTGTGGCACTGTCGTTTGGGTCATATCGGTGGAAAGCGCATGAAGAAACTCCATAAAGATGGACTTTTGGAATCACTTGATTATGAATCATTTGATACTTGCGAACCATGACTTATGGGTAACATGACTAAAACTCCATTGTCCAAAACAATGGAACGAGCTAATGACTTATTGGAAATTATACATACCAATGTATGCGGTCCGATGAGTGTTGATGCTCGTGGCGGGTATCATTATTTTCTGACCTTCACAGATGATTTGAGAAGATATGGGTATATTGATACATCTCCAATGTGTCTATAATTTATGAAACATTAATGCTATTATATTATCTGTTTTGGATGTTTATGGGCATTATTATACACTTTTATATTATTTTTGGGACTAACGTATTAACCGGAGGCCCAGCCCAAATTGTTGTTTTCTTGCCTATTTCAGTGTTTCGAAGAAAGGAATATCAAACGGAGTCCAAACGGAATAAAACCTTCGGGAGCGTTATTTTGGAACAAAAGCAGTCCATGAGACTTGGAGTGGAAGTCAGGGAAGCTTCGAGGTGGCCACGAGGTAGGGAGGCACGCCCTACCCCCCTGGGCACAGCCCCCACCCTCATGGGCCCCTCGTGGCTCCCCTGACCGACTTCTTTCAACTATATATGTCCATATACCCTAAGAACATTGAGGAGCACAATAGATCAGGGGTTCCGCGGCCGCAAGCCTCTGTAGCCACCAAAAACCTCTAGGGAGCCCGTTCTGGCCCCTGCCGGAGGGGGGGGATCCATCATAGGTGGCCATCTTCATCATCCCGGTGCTCTCCATGATGAGGAGGGACCAGTTCACCCCCGGGGCTGAGGGTATGTACTAGTAGCTATGTGTTTGATCTCTCTCTCTCTCTCGTGTTCTTGATTTGGCACGATCTCGATGTATCACGAGCTTTGCTATTATAGTTGGATCTTATGATGTTTCTCCCCTCTACTCTCTTGTAATCGATTGAGTTTTCCCTTTGAAGTTATCTTATCGGATTGAGTCTTTAAGGATTTGAGAACACTTGATGTATGTCTTGCATGTGCTTATCTCTGGTGACAATGTGATATTCACGTGATCTACTTGATGTATGTTTTGGTGATCAACTTGCGGGTTCAGTGACCTTGTGAACTTATGCATAGGGGTTGGCACACATTTTCGCCTTGTCTCTCCGGTAGAAACTTTGGGGCACTCTTTGAAGTTCTTTGTGTTGGTTGAATACATGAATCTGAGATTGTGTGATGCATATCATATAATAATACCCATGGATACTTGAGGTGACATTGGAGTATCTAGGTGACATTAGGGTTTTGGTTGATTTGTGTCTTAAGGCATTATTCTATTACGAACTCTATGATAGATCAAACGGAAAGAATAGCTTCGTGTTATTTTACTACGGACTCTTGAATAGATCGATCATAAAGAATAACTTTGAGGTGGTTTTGTACCCTACCATAATCTCTTCGTTTGTTCTCTGCTCTTAGTGACGTTGGAGTGACTCTTTGTTGCATGTTGAGGGATAGTTATATGATCCAATTATGTTATTATTTTTGAGAGAACTTGCACTAGTGAAAGTATGAACCCTAGGCCTTGTTTCCTAGCATTGCAATACCGTTTACACTCACTTTTATCATTTGTACCTTGCTGTTTTTATAATTTCAGATTACAAATACCTATATCTATCATCCATATTGCACTTGTATCACCATCTCTTCGCCGAACTAGTGCACCTATACAATTTACCATTGTATTGGGTGTGTTGGGGACACAAGAGACTCTTTGTTATTTGGTTGCAGGGTTTTTTGAGAGAGACCATCTTCATGCTATATCTCCCACAGATTGATAAACCTTAGGTCATCCACTTGAGGGAAATTTGCTACTGTCCTACAAACCTCTATACTTGGAGGGCCAACAACGTCTATAAGAAGAAGGTTGTGTAGTAGACATCATATATCTAGTTAATGAAACACAAAGCTGAAACATATGAAAAGTTCAAAGAATTTCAGCGTGAAGTGGAGAATCATCGTAATAAGAAAATAAAGTTTCTACAATCTGATCATGGAGGAGAATATTTTAGTTACGAGTTTGACCCTCATTTAAAACAATGTGGAATAATTTCACAGCTGACGCCGCCAGGAACACCACAGCGTAACCGTGTATCTGAATGTCGTAATTAGATATGGTGCGATCTATGATGTCTCTTACCGATTTACCACTATCGTTTTGGGGTTATGCATTAGAGACAACTGCATTCATGTTAAACAGGGCACCGTCAACATCCATTGAGATGACACCGTATGAATTGTGGTTTGGCAACAAAACTAAGCTGTCGTTTCTTAAAGTTTGGGGATGTGATGCTTATGTTAAAAGGCTTCAGCCTGATAAGCTCGAACCTAAATCGGAGAAGTGTGTCTTCATAGGGATACCCTAAGGAAACAATTGGGTACACCTTCTACCACAGATCCGAAGGCAAGATCCTTGTTGCTAAGAACGGAACCTTTCTAGAGAAGGAGTTTCTCTCAAAAGAAGTGAGTGGGAGGAAATTAGAACTCGATGATGTAATTGTACCTTCTCTCAATTTGTAAAGTAGCTCATCCGAGAAACTGTTCCCATGATGCCTACACCAACTAGAGAGGAAGCTAATGATAAATATCATGAAACTTCAGATCAAGTTGCTACAAAACCTCGTAGGTCAAACAAAGCACGATTCACACCAGTATGGTACGGTAATCCTGTTCTGGAGGTGATATTGCTTGACTATGACGAACCTACAAACTATGAAGAAGCTATGATGAGCCCAGATTCCGATAAATGGCTTGAGGCCATGAAATCTGAGATAGGATCCATGTATGAGAACAAAGTGTGGACTTTGGTGGATCTGCCCAATGATCAGTGACCCATAGAGAATATAATGGATCTTCAAGAAGAAGATTGACGCTGATGGTAATGTTACTGTCTATAAAGCTCGACTTGTCGCAAAGAGGTTTTTGACAAGTTCAAGGGGTTGACTATGATGAGGCTTTCTCAACCGTAGCGATGCTTAAGTCCGTCCAAATCATGTTAGCAATTGCCACATTCTGTGAAATCTGGCAAATGGATGTCAAAACTACATTCCTTAAATGGATATCTCTAAGAAGTGTTGTATATGATGCAATCAGAAGGTTTTGTCAATCCTAAAGGTGCTAACAAAATGTGCAAGCTCTAGCGATCCATCTATGGACTGGTGCAAGAATCTCGGAGTTGGAATATATGCTTTGATGAGTTGATAAAAGCATATAGTTTCATACAGACTTGCGGTGCAGCCTGTATTTGCAGGAAAGTGAGTGGGAGCAATACAACCTTTCCGATAAGTATGTATGAATGACATATTGTTGATCGGAAATGATGTAGAATTTTCTGGAAAGCATAAAGGAGAGTTTGAAAGGAGTTTTTCAAAGAAAGACCTCGGTGAAGCTACTTACATATTGAGCATCAAGATCTATAGAGATAGATCGAGACGCTTGATACGATTTTTCAATGAGTACATACCTTGACAAGATTTTGAAGTAATTCAAAAAAGATCAGTCAAAGAAGGAGTTCTTGCCTGTATTGTAAGGTGTGAAGTTGAGTAAGACTCAAAGCCCGACCACGGCAGAAGATAGAGAGAGAATGGAAGTCATTCTCTATGCCTCAGTCATGGGTTATATAAAGTATGCCATGCTGTGTACCAGATCTGTTGTGTGCCTTGCCACTGATTTTGGCAAGGGGGTACAATACTGATCCAGGAGTAGATCACTGGACAACGGTCAAAATTATCCTTAGAGGAGTAAGGAAATGTTTCTCGGTTATGGAGGTCATAAAGGGTTCGTCGTAAAGGGTTACGGCGATGCAAGCTTTAACACCAATCTAGATGACTCTGAGTCTCAGTCCGGATACATATTGAAAGTGGGAGCAATTAGCTAGAGTAGATCTATGCAGAGCATTGTAGACATAGAAATTTGCAAAATACATACATATTTGAAAGTGGCAGACCCGTTGACCAATCTTATCTCACAAGAAAAACATGATCACACCTTAGTACTCTTTAGGTGTTAACCACATTGTGATGTGAACTAGATAATTGAGTCTAGTAAAACTTTTGGTTGTCGGTCACATGGCGATGTGAACTATGGGTGTTAATCACGTGCAGATGTGAACTATTGGTGTTAAATCACATGGCGATGTGAACTAGATTATTGACTCTAGTGCAAGTGGGAGACTGAAGGAAATATGCCCGAGAGGCAATAATAAAGTTGTTGTTTTATATTTCCTTATACCATGATAAATGTCTATTATTCATGCTAGAATTGTATCAATCGGAAACTTGATACATGTGTGGATACATAGAAAAAACACTGTGTCCCTAGTATGCATCTACTTGACTAGCTCGTTAATGAAAGATGATTAAGTTTCCTAACCATAGACATGTGTTGTCATTTGATGAACGGGATCACATCATTAGGAGAATGATGTGATGGACAAGACCCATCCGTTATCTTTGCAAAATGATCGTTTAGTTTTATTGCTACTGCTTTCTTCATGACAAATACATATTCCTCCGACTATGAGATTATCACACATCACAACGTAACAGGGTGATTATAAAGATGCTCTATAGGTATCTCCAAAGGTGTTTGTTGGGTTGGCATATATCAAGCTTAGGGTTTGCCACTCCGAGTATCGGAGAGGTATCTCTGGGCCCTCTCGGTAATGCACATCATATGAAGCCTTGCAAGCAATGTGATTAATGAGTTAGTTGCGAGATGGTGCATTACGGAACGAGTAAAGAGACTTGACAGTAACGAGATTGAACTAGGTATGGAGATACCGACGATGGAATCTCGGGCAAGTAACATACCGATGACAAAGGGAATAACGTATGTTGACATTGCGGTTCGACCAATAAAGATCTTCGTAGAATATGTGGGAATCGATATGAGCATCCAGGTTCCACTATTGGTTATTGACCAGAGAGGTGTCTCGGTCAGGTCTACATAGTTCTCGAACCCGTAGGATCCACACGCTTAACCTTTGATGATGATATGCATTATATGAGTTATGTGTTTTGGTGACCGAAGTTTGTTCGGAGTCCCTGATGAGATCACGGACATGACGAGGAGTCTCAAAATGGTCAAGAGGTAAAGATTCATATATTGGAAGGTAGTATTCAGACATCGGCTTGGTTTCGAGTGATTCAGGTATTTTACCGGAGTACCGAGGGGTTACCGGAACCCCCCCGGGGAAGTATTGGGCCTACGTGGGCCTTTGTGGAGAGATAGGAGGGCCGCAAGGGGTGGCCGCTCCCCCCCATGGTAGTCCTAATTGGACAATGGGAGGGGTGGTGCCCCCCTTTGCCTCTCCCTCTCCCTCTCCTTCCTTTTTCCCCTCTGGTAAGACAGGAAAAAGGGGGCAGCCCGAATCCTACTAGGAGTGGAGTCCTAGTAGGACTCCCCCCCATGGTGCGCCCCTCCTGGCTGTCAGATTAAGGGATCCGCAAACCCTTGAGAGGTTTGAACTCTTGGGTGCGTGCGGAGATCTCAACCTACCCAGCCTGCCTAATCGCGATCCTCCTAAGCCTAGCGCGTCGAGCTCAAAGAGACACAGAGACACATCAGCTTTATCCTGGTTCGGGCCCCCTTGCGGTGTATTACCCTACTCTAGCGTTTTGGTGGATTGTCTCGAAGGGCTGATGTAACGCCCCGGATTCGATGCGCCAGGTGTCTGCCAGTTATTCGTCGTCGTTGCCATGTCATGTGCTTGCGTGTTGCACTTTGCCATGTCATCATGTGCATTTCATTTTGCATATGTGTTCGTCTCATGCATCCGAGCATTTTCCCCGTTGTCCGTTTTGCAATCTGGCACTCCTATGTTCCCCGGCGTCCCCTTTTGGCCTCTTCTTTTATGCGGGTGTTAAACTTTCTCGGAATGGCCCGAGGTTTGTCAAGCGGCCTTGGTATACCACCGGTAGACCATCTGTCAAGTTTCGTGCCATCTGGAGGTCGTTTGGTACTCCAACGGTTAACCGGGTAACCGCAAAGCCCTCTTTTGTTTGCAGCCCAACACCCCTTCCAAAGTGGCCCAAAACCCATCTAACTCCCCTCCATGCTCTCGGTCATTCGATCACGATCGCATGGCCGAAAACCGCTCCTCATTTGGACTCTCCTAGCTCCCTCTACCTATAAATATGTCTTCCTCCCCGAAATCACCCCCGAAACCCTAGCTTCTTCCTCCTCCCGCAGCCGGACGCGTCCGCCCGGCGCCGGACACGTCCGCCCCGCTCGCCCCGACGAATCCCGCGCCGACACGTGTCCCTCCGCCGCCTCCCTCCGCCGCAGGCCCACGGGGAGCCCGCTCTGGGCCGCCCCGGGCCCGATCCCGCGCCCCGCGCCCGCTGCCCTAGCGCCGCCGCCGCCGACCGTCCGCGCCCGCCTGCCGACCGCGCGCCCGAGCTCTCCGCCGCTTCGGCTTCCGCGCCACCGGCCGCCTTCGCCACCGGCGACCAGCCGTCGCCCCGCCCCACGCCGCCGCCGCCTCCTCGCGCTGCCCGCGCCCCGGCCACGCCGCCCCGTAGCTCCCCGCCGACCTCGCCTCCAGCCACCGCCGGCCCCACCTGCCGCCGCCGCCGGGAGCTCCACCGCCGCCCAGGGAGCCCCGATGCTCGCCGCCTTCGCCGGATCCGAGACCCCCGGGGCCGGGTCCGCCCGTTCCCGGCCTCTCCTAGGTTCGCCAGAGCTCCGCCGCTGCCGGAGCCGGACCAAGCCGCCGCCGCAGCCCTCCAGTTGGATCGGGAGGAGCCCGATCCCATCGGCCGCCACCTCCGCTCATCGCGCGCATGGGCCCCGGCCCAGAGCGCCGGCCTTCCCAACCTCTTCGTCCACTGGGCCGAGCCCAAGGGGTGAGATACCCCTATTCCCCGTCCCAGATTTCTGACATATTCATGCCATGTTCATCATGCTATATCTCTGCATCCGTAGCTCCGTTTCATGCGTGTAATATGTCAAATTGTTTGTCTCGACGAGTACTTCATTTCATTCCATTGCATCATTTTCATCTGAGCTCATCTTGATGCCCGAAATGCTGTTGGAAGAGTGCATGTTGATGTTAACCTGCTGAAACTGTTATAACTTGCTCATTTGTCATTTTTGCCATGATTGATGTGTGCATCCTATGAGGTTGATGTCTACATGTGTTTTGATCTATGCTATGCCATCTTTCCAGGGGTGCTAACCATGTATTTTTGTGAGTTGTGTGCTGAGTGTATCAAGCTTGTTAAGTAGGGTAGTTGCTGTTGCTGTTTTCCTGACAGATTCTGTTATATTTTGTTGCTATGTTAACATGCTTCTACTAATCATTCTATGCATAATCTGGAGATGTCCTATAAACATGTTTTGATCTACATGTCATGCTCTATCCATTCATGCCCTTGGGTGCATTTATAGCCTGCTGGGACATGTTGTTATCTTGCTCTAAAGTTTGCTAAATGATGTTTCTGTCAGCCTGTTAACATGAAGTTCAATGTTTCCATGATTGTTTCCTAGTGGTCCATGCACCCTATGAACTTGTTCTTGCCATTCTTAGCTTCATAAACATGCCTTCTTACTGTTGGTTGCCTTTCCATGCCATGTATTGCTCTGTGGTGAGTGGTTAAAGCTCACCAACATGCCTACTTATTGTTGTTTCTGCCATGTTTGAATCTGTCATATAACTTGCCATGTTTACATGGGTGCCATCATATTTTCTATGCCTTCTTGGCTCATGTCAGTAAGGGAGTTTTGATCTATGCCATTAGTAGATTCATGCCATGCCTTTGTTTGCCATGATATGTTCCTGTAACATGTTGTTTGCTTGCTCTAAACATTGCAACCTGATGTTATTTCCTGTTAAGTCTGAAACTGTTATTATTTGCAATCTTTCCATGTCTTTTTGAGCATGTTTTGGTTTCTGGAGATAGCTCAGTGTTCATGTTTTGTTATGATTTACCTATGCTTCATGCCCATGCCTTTTGTTCTTATGTTGGGGTGCTGTAGCATGTTGTTTTGATGGTTACAATATGCCTAGTTGCTGTTTTGGACAGATTGTTGCTATAACTTGTATGGAGTGTATGTGTTGAACCGTTGCTCCGTTTTGAGTGTGCTCTATATGAAACTTGCTTGTTTTTGCATGTAGTTTCATGTTACCATGTTGCATCCTTGTTTTGAGGTGTTTGCTTGATGTTTGTATGCATTTTGCATCAATGCCATGCTTAACTTGTTTTGCTCATATCTTCTAGGCCGTAGCTCCGAATCTAATGAACTTTATATGTAACTTGACTAGAATCTCGTGTAGATCATCTTGGTGCATCTTAACTTGCTGTTTAACAACTTGAACATAATGTTTATTCAGATCTGGACCAATTTCGAAATATGCATATGAGGACTTACCGGAATTGTTATATGTTGTTCCCGGCCTCATTTAAACTTGCCTTGATGTGTTGTTCTTGTTTGCATCATCTCTTGACATGAGTAGCTTCATGTAGCTTTGTCATGCATCATGCCTGTTATGCATCATGTCTTGTCATGTGTGGTGTGTTTACCATGTTGTGTGCTTCTTTTCGATAGTTCCTATTTCGTTGCGATCGTGAGGATGCGTTCGTCTACGCTTGGTTCATCTTTGTGGCTTCATCTTCTTCATGGACTCATTCTTCTTCCTAGCGGGATTTCAGGCAAGATGACCGCTACCCTAGATCTCACTACTATCATTGCTATGCTAGTTGCTTCGTTCTATCGCTATGCTGCGTTACCTATCTTTTGCTCATCAAGCCTCCCAAATTGCCATGAACCTCTAACCTTTGACACCATTCCTAGCAAACCATTGTTTGGCTATGTTACCGCTTTGCTCAGCCCTCTTATAGCGTTTCTAGTTGCAGGTGAAGTTGAAGATTTCTCCATGGTGGACAGGGTTTATGTTGGGATATCACAATATCTCTTATATTATTAATGCATCTATATATTTGGTAAAGGGTGGAAGGCTCGGCCTTATGCCTGGTGTTTTGTTCCACTCTTGCCGCCCTAGTTTCCGTCATACCGGTGTTATGTTCCCGGATTTTGCGTTCCTAATGCGGTCGGGTGATTTATGGGACCCCCCTGACAGTTCTCTTTGAATAAAACTTGTCCTGCAAGGCCCAACCTTGGTTTTACCATTTAACTCACCTAGCCCTTTTTCCCTTGGGAGTCGCGCTCTCGAGGGTCATCTTATTTTTACCCCCCCCCCCGGGCCAGTGCTCGTCGTGAGTGTTGGTCCAAACCGTCAGCCGCCGGTGGCCACCAGGGGCAACTCTGGGCTCGCCTACCGGAAGTTTGGACAATCCGGTGTGCCCTGAGAACGAGATATGTGCAGCTCCTATCAGGATTTGTCGGCACATTCGGGCGGCTTTGCTAGTCTTGTTTTACCATTGTCGAAATGTCTTGTAAATCGGGATTCCGAGACTGATCGGGTCTTCCTGGGAGAAGGTCTATTCCTTCGTTGATCGCGAGAGCTTGTCATGGGCTAAGTTGGGACACCCCTGCAGGGTTTAAACTTTCGAGAGCCGTGCCCGCAGTTATGTGGCAGATGGGAATTTGTTAATGTCCGGTTGTAGATAACTTGACACCAGATCCGAATTAAAACGCATCAACCACGTGTGTAGCCATGATGGTCTCTTCTCGGCGGAGTCCGGGAAGTGAACATGGTTTCTGTGTTATGTTTGACGTAAGTAGGTGTTCAGGATCACCTCTTGATCATTACTAGTTGACGATTGTTCCTTTGCTTCTCTTCTCGCTCTCATTTGCGTATGTTAGCCACCATATATGCTTAGTCGCTGCTGCAACCTCACCACTTTACCCCTTCCTTTCCCATTAAGCTTTGCTAGTCTTGATACCCATGGTAATGGGATTGCTGAGCCCTCGTGGCTCACAGATTACTACAACAACAGTTGCAGGTACAGGTTATGCGATGATCATGACGCGAGAGCGATGTTTGCTTGTTTTGGAGTTCTTCTTCTGCTTCTTCTTTGATCAGGGGATAGGTTCCAGGTCGGCAGCCTGGGCTAGCAGGGTGGATATTGTTTGAGTTTCTGTTTATGTATCATCCGTAGTCGGATGTTGATCTCTTGTATGATGTATTGTTGTATTCGTGTGGCATTGTATGCCTTATGTATGTATCCTCATCTATTATGTAATGTTCATGTAATGATATCCACCTTGCAAAAGCGTCTCAATATGCGGGTCTATCCTTGGTGGGACCTTCGAGTTCCTTTTGGATAGGGTCGCAAATTGGGCGTGACAGCTGATGAGGAACTAGTACAGTGAATGAACTGGCCTCAGGAGGCGAGGTGTTCTTGAGCTGGTGTGGTGTATGCTAGCTTGACCTCTCGACCCCTTCTATGGTGGTGGCTGGTCCTATTTATAGTGGCCTTGGTCCTCTTCCCAAATAATGGCGGGAAGGGATCCCACAACGGCCTGCGAAAAGCCTCTGCTCGTGACGTTGCGGTGGGCTCGTTGATGACCTCCGTCCTGCCGTCCTAGCGGTCTTGGTCTCGTTGCACCGAAATGGCAACCATTGTCTGATTTTCCTCGGGACTCCGTGCCTGTGGCTTTCCTTCTTTGCATCGAAGAGGAAACCTGCACTCTGCGACCGCCTGGTGTCCGCCTGGTGCCCGGCTGGCCTTGGTCGTCATGGCTCACGTCAGCTTAGCCTCGTGAGGTAGGCTTGCAGTGAACTCTCCGCCCCTAAGGAGCCAGCCTGAGGAGGCCGATCCCCTCGGGGCCTTGATGTCGTCCACCTCGCGAGGCTTGGCCCCTCGCGAGGGTCCTGTGTTGTCGATGCTGAAGTCGGGCCGTACCAGGCCATCGATGGAGCCATGTGGTGGGCCGCAGGTAGGCAGGGCTGGATACCCCCAAATCCAAGACGCCGACAGTAGCCCCCGGGCCCAAGGCGCGCTCGGACTTGGCTTCAAGGCGAAGCCAAAGGGCAAGTGCAGAGCACCGCAGGCCCTAACCGTCTGCGGCCTTGATGACGCGTGGCGATTGATGGGACGTGGGCGACTCCGGTTCCCCTTGCTGCCTTGGCAACTGTTCGACTTGACAATTGCATGCTGCATGGAGAGAGAGTCATCATTGCTGGAGGTCGTGGGAAGCTGACAATTTACCTTCTCCTAGCTATAAATGTGCGAGCGGGTAGAGCCCTTTCCCATCTCTCTTTTGCCTGGTTCCTGCCTGCTTCTTCTCTTCTCCACCTTGCCTCCATGGCGCCGATCAGGAGGTACTCCGCGGCCGAGAAGGGGAAGGCCCCTAGGGAGGGGCCTGACCCTCTTCCGCCGAAGAAACTGCTCCGCCTTACGCATGACGCCGGCATAGGGCGAGAGGTGACCAGGCCTTGGCGATCGAGGCCTCCGCCTGGCTTACACCTCCCCATATACGCCCATGCTCAGGATGAAGGAGTGCACCATCGGCTTGCACCTGATGAAGATGGCAGGGCCGCCATTGCCCTGCCAACTGCACCATGGACCCACGCCGAGGGCAGCTCGTGCGAGTTCATGGTGTGGGCGGTGATGTAGACACCTAGATCCGACTCCCACGGTTCTTCGCGAGCGAGCTGCCTCCCAGGGGACCGGTTGAGCATCCACTTCGAGTATGATGGCGCGGCCACTCTGTTCTTCAAGGTCTTCAACGAGGAGGGCGAACGGATGGAATGCTACCCTGGAGGGGCAGCGCGAGGGACACTGCAGCGGGTGCTGGACCTACTGCTGTCCCCTTCGGCACTTCGTCCAACAGTAGTGACGACTCCTGGGAATCCAGCGACTCTCCTGAGCCCAGTGATTCTCCGGAGTCGAGCCACGATAGCTACGTGCCGCCAAGCTCCCGCCGAGGCTGGAGCACGGCTGCTGCCGCTGCTCGGCGTCGCCAGCGATACCATAGGGCCCAGTAGTTGCTTTCCTTGCGCGGAATGAAGATCAACCCCCATGGGGTTTGTAAGGATCAGAATGTACTTAGAGTCAACGCTGCTTCTTTTGATTTCGTAATGTATGCGCATATCCCAGTTCGGCTCAGTTTCCCCCTTTTCTTTTCCCTAGGCAGTGTGGCGCTCTACGCCGACAGGACCCAGTCCCTAGGCAGGCTTCGGCCGTCTCTAGTATGCCAGGTCGTGATGCCGTGGTGAAGGCTAGGAGGTGAGCGGCCCGAGGTCCGGTAAGAGCTCATGAGACGCGATGCTCACGAGGTCCCCCTTGGCGTGCAAGCAGCTCCACAAAAAATTGAAAAGGGGAGAAGAACTGCCAAAGTGGAACTATGAGGCAAGGCATGCGGGGAGCGAAGCTGGTGCTGTAGCGAGCCAAGACTTATCTTTTGTTGTCTTCGCCCATCCGGGAGATGATGCTTGCTTTCGCGCCTGTGGTACCGTTGGGTGCGGCCTACATTGGCCACCCTCTTGCCTTGCCTGCCAAGGTGCTCTACGTCCTCGGGACCCAGCCCTCAAGCAAGCTCAGCCACCACTGGTATGCCAGGTCGCGATGCCGTGGTCAAGGCCAGGGGATGAGGGTTGGAGAGCCAGTAGGAGCTCCCAAGACGCGATGCCCGGGAGGCCCCCCTTCAACGTGCAAGCGACTTGCAAGGCGAGATGGTGGTTGTCCAGGCCAACCCGTGGCCCATCGCCAGGTGAACCTGCAGGTTAGAGGACATGGAAGGCCGGGAGCCCCTGCGGAGCGGGCTTGCAGCCCAGGGCGTAAGACAGTGGCACCGAGGACCTGGCGAGGTGGTGTGCCGAGGGGGTCGTGAACCAGAGCTCGATTCTTGGGTTTATCAGCACTCCAGGGATGGGCCCAAGCACAAGCGCCATGCCGACGTGAGTTATCATGCAGCGATACATGAGAGGTACCAGCCAACACGTATGAGGGGGCGCGAGGTGGCGGTTATAGGGTGATAATCATAGACAAACTCGCAGAAATGGTTAGATAGCCTTGGTTTATGCAAAAACCATATGTGCAGTAGGGCCGGACCCATACGGCCTGGGGATGATGCAGCCCGAGGGGCGCCCCCAAAATGAATGAACTAGATAGATGTCACCTGGTACCATTGCTGAAGAAGTGTTGAAGTAGCCAAAAAACACGCGCCGCTGGAGTCGTCCCTCACGAGCCGCTCTAGTGCCGGGCCTCGGGAGGCTCGGTGGGACCAAGAGGCTCCTGAAGGTGCGCCTCTATCTCCGCAAAGATCGCCTGATGCCTGGCCTTGCAGGCCATCCGGGTGTCCCTCCTGCAGCGCTAGAGCGCCCCAGCCGCGCCCGGCAGGCCGAAAGGCATGCAGACGTAGCTGTGAGGCGGGCCCTCGCACCGACCGACACGAGACGACCAGATGAGCTGCCGAGACGCGGCCCTGTTGAGCCCAGGGATGTCGATGTAGAGGAGGAACTCCTTACCCTCGCATGGGCAGTGAGCTGTGCCTCGCGGCAGGTGACGATCGCCTTGCAGAACCCTTCTTGAATATCCTCGATTGCCTTGCTGATGAACTCCTGAACACCTGGTGCCTCACGCCTGCTACCTTCTCCTGGGAAGCATGCTCTGAAGAGCGCCTCCACATGGTGCCCGAGCGCCTCCCTCGAGACCCTGGCTAGGTCTGAGGCCCTCCAAAGGAGAGCCCTCGAACCCAGCCTGAGAGGGGCACCGGGCGCACCTTCCTATGCGATGGGTGAAGGTGCCGTGTTTGGAGACGCAAGGCTCAGCGCGGCCGCCTGAAGTGATGCTTCCTCACGAGAGCCTTGTCCCAGCTGTAGCTTTTTTGTCTTGGGGGCGACCTCAGGAGGGAGGGAGCCGTCTTCGTCTTCAGGCTTCTCGACCGCTACAGCCTAGAAGGCACGCTCGAGGGGCACACCGCATCCTTCTCTTGACACGCGACTGTGATGACGCCGCCGCTTCCTAGCATCTTGAGGACGTTGTAGCCGTGGTGCATAGCCGCCATGAACTTGGCCAGCGCTCGGTACCCTAGGATGGTGTTATAGGGCAGGCGGATGTCGGCAACGTCAAAGTCGATGAGCTCAGTGTGGTAGTTGTTGCGTTCGCCGAAGGTGACAGGGAAGTGAACCTGCCCTATCCGATGTGTAGAACCATTGGTCACTGCTAAAAATGGCTTGGTTGGGTGAATCTGGTAGTATGGCACTTGGAGTCTATCGAACATCTAAACATATCAAACATTGAGCCCTGCTCTGCCATCGATGAGAGTCTTCATGACGACCACGTTGCTGATGAAGGGGGAGCAGAGCATAGGGAGCGTGCCAGCAGTGGCCGCGCACTTGATCTGGTCTAAGGAGTCGAAGGTGATGGCACACTTGGACCACTTGAGAGGGCGAGTTGCTTTAGGCTTGGGGAGCGCAGCATTCACCTCGCGCGCGAACTGCTTGAAGATGCGGTGGGAAGCTAGGGCCTGTGAGCCACCCAAGATGCAGGCAATGGCCCGAGGCTCTTGGATGCCCCCAGCCCCCTCGTCCTGGTGGTGATCTTCATTCCTCCTTGGCGGTGGAGGCAGAGGAGGCAGAGCTGCGTTGCCTTGAGGGCGCTCCTCACGAGTCTGCTCCCTCCAGTTACCCTCGCGAGGCTGGCCCTGCTAGCGGTCCTCACAAGGCTGGTTGCGCCACTCCTGACGCTGGTCGCGTCCGTCCCAGTGTCCTCCACCTCGGCCGCCTCCACGGTCGTAGACTCGATCGTTGCACTCGGGGCATCGACAGAGGTGCCCGTCATGGAGGGCCCTGAGCTCCTGGCAGTCGTTGGTGTTATGGCTGTGAACGTTGTCGAAGACGCAGAACAACCGGTTGCTCTTGGATGACTCGGGGTGGTCGCAGCCGTGCTTCATCTCTGGCTCGGCCGCAAGCACTGCTGGCCCCTTGCGCTTCACGCCCTTGGTCTTGGTCTTGTTGTCCTCTGGATCAGCATCGGGGATCTCAAGGAGGAATTGGCGTCCCTCCTTCGCCCTCGCGCACTTGTTCGCCATGTTGAACATCTCCATAGCAGTGCAGAGATCCTCGTGGATGGCGAGCTCCTCCTTCATCTTGACATTGCGGACGCCATCAGTGAATGCTGAGATGATGGCCTCGTCTGACACCTTGGGGATCTTGAGGCGAACGTTGTTGAAGCACTAGATATACTTCTGCAGGGTCTCTTCAGGTTGCTGCTTGATGCGACGCAGGTCACCCGCGGCCGGTGGACGTTCGTGAGTACCCTAGAAGTTGGCGATGAAGCTGCGCATCTCCTCCCAGGAAGAAACCGACCCCTCGATCAGGTTCAGGAGCTAAGAACGCACGTCATCCTTGAGGGCCATCGGGAACCAATTTGCCATGATCTTCTCGTCGCCGCTGGCCGCCTCGATTCTTAGCTCGTAGAGCTGCAGGAACTTAGCGCGGTCGGCGGTGCCATTGTAGTGTGGAGGCAGGTCAGGCTTAAACTTGCTTGGCCAGATGACGTTGCAGAGCTCTAGAGTGAATGCGCGGCACCCTGTCATGGCCACCGGAGGTCGTCGAGGGGGTGGAAACTGGTCTTGGTGCATGCGCACCGCCACCTCCTGCGGCGGTACGCGGGCCTAGTGCTGGGGTGCGGGAAGCACGCGCGCTTCTCCCTGGGGGTGCTGCACCACCTGTCAGCTCACGTCATCCCGAGCCGGTGCAGGACGAGGCGGGTCACGCCCTGGAGCCACACGCCTTGGCTCAACGACGACGCCCTGGGCGGGAGGTGGTGGAGGAGCCCCGTGCGCCATGTTGCCCGCTGCAGGTGGGTGCTGTGGCAGCGAGTGAGCCGACTCGGCGGAGCCTCGTGCGCGACGCTGACGAGCTCAGCGATCCGCTCGAGCCACTCCTCGTAGAGGTCGCCGACCGGGCGGTAGCGAAGGAGCTCCCGCGCCATGAGAAGAGCGGCCTACGCATCCGCCTGGCCGCGACGCGCGTGGGATGACGAAGCTGCTGGGGTTAGTGACGGAGTAGCGGTGCGCCCGTCACGGTGCACCGACGGGTGTAGCGATGAAGCTTGCTGCTCGTGGCTGGCATGTCCCGTGGCAGCGTTGGCCGTCGGAGACGGAGCGCACCAGACACAACCATCACCTACCAGAACCGTCTGAGCGAGGCGGGTGGCGACTGCAGCCCGACGCTCGGCGCGAGCCCGGCGCGCGTCGGCCATGGAGGTGTCGGAGTGGTGGTGGATCGATCGACGGAAGAGTGGATTCGACGCACCCCTACTTGGCGCGCCAAATGTCGGATTAAGGGCTCCGCAAACCCTTGAGAGGTTCAAATTCTGGGGTGCGTGCGGAGATCTCAATCTACCCCGCCTGCCTACTCACGAGCCTCCTAAGCCTAGCGCGTCGAGCTCAAAGAGACACAAAGACACAACAGGTTTATCCTGGTTCGGGCCACCTTGCGGTGTAATACCCTACTCCAGCGTATTGGTGGATTGCCTCGAAGGGCTGAGGAGGAACTAGTATAGTGGATGAACTGGCCTCAAGAGGCGAGGTGTTCTTGAGCTGGTGTGGTGTATGCTAGCTCAGACCTCTCGACCCCTTCTATGGTGGTGGCTAGTCTTATTTATAGTGGCCTTGATCCTCTTCCCGAATAATGGCGGGAAGGGATCCCACAAAGTCTGGATTTGAAAGGGTACAAGTAGTACAACTTATCCTGACAAAAGTAGTCTTCGCCTGCTAAAAGCCTCTGGTCGTGACGCTGCGGTGGCTCATTGATGACCTCCGTCCTACTGTCCTGGCGGTCTTTCTGTCGTTGCACCAAAGTGGCAACCTTTGGTTGATTCCTCGGGACTCCGCGCCTGTGGCTTGCCTCCTTTGCACCGAAGAGGAAACCTGCGCTCTGTGCCCGCATGGCGCCCGCCTGGCCTTGGTCATCATGGCTCACGTCAGCTGAGCCTCATGAGCTAGCCTTGCATAGAACTATCCGCCCCTCAGGAGCCAGCCTGAGGAGGCCGATCCCCTCGGGGTCTTGACGTCGTCCTTTTCGCAAGGCTTGGCCCCTCGCGAGGGTCCTGTGTTGTCGATGCTGAAGCCGGGCCATACCAGGCCGTCGATGGAGCCACGTGGTGGGCCGCAGGCAGGCAGGGATGGATACCCCCAAATCCAGGACGCCGACACTGGCCGGCCGCCTCCTCCTCCCCTCCTTTATATACGGGGGAGGGGGCACCCCAAAGACAGATCAATTGTTCTCTTAGCCATGTGCGGTGCCCCCCTCCATAGTTTACACCTCCGGTCATAGCGTCGTAGTGCTTAGGCAAAGCCCTGCATGGATCACATCACCATCACCGTCAACACGCCGTCGTGCTGGCCAAACTCTTCCTCGACCTCTGCTGGATCAAGAGTTCAAGGGACGCCATCGAGCTGAACGTGTGTTGAACTAGGAAGTGTCGTACATTCGGTATTAGATCGTGAAGACATTCGACTACATCAACCGCGTTAACCAAACGCTTCCGCTTTCGGTCTACGAGGGTACCTGGACACACTCTGCCGCACTCGTTGCTATGCACCTCCTGGACAGATCTTGCGTGATCGTAGGACATTTTTTTAAATTGCATGCTACGTTCCCCAACACATGACGCCCTGTACTTCTTCCTCCAGGCCCGAAAGAGATCACTACTTCTCCACCATCTCTTCCTCTCCGAGTTATAAAACAACCGCAAGCAATCTTGCAGTATGTCTCTCCCTTCCGCCACCTCCCACTCCATGGAAAGCTAACCCATGTCTCTCGCAAAAAAAATTGGGTCATGGATCTATTGTGCTAAAGTATCTTATTGCATCAATATTGTTTTCCTCATCTAACTTTTTTCTTGCAGGTTTATACTTGAATCCACACTCACTTTGGATCTGGGTTCAATTTGTTTTGTATAGTGTGCTTGGATAGTATTGTTCTCTCCTGGGATGCAATTCAGGCTCTTCTCATGTAGACCCCATGGATACCTTATGGAGATTGGTTGGAGCATAATTTACTCACGTATACAACCAATGGATACATAATGAACATTAGTTGGAGCATAACCATGCTCACCAACTGAGCATATAAATTAAACATGATGTCTAAACAGGTGAAAACATCATGAAGGAGCCTAATGTCAGTTCTCAACATCTTCGCTGGTCAAGTTACTACTCAATTTTTGTATTGATAAAACATGTCCAAGACCCTCCATGGGAGAGTTAACATGGCAATGGCCTGCCCCAGTCTCCAGTTACAACTGATGTTGTTCCTTTGATTTGCTGGCCCCCCACAATCTCCTGTTCAAGGATTTCCTTGCTCTGTCATGTCCTCACCGTTGTATGTTAGACTATTGACTTCTCATGAATTTGTTGGAGCAGATAGTTAGACTGTGAAACACCTGACATTGAAGCTCTATGTCAACTTCTAAAACGTTCAACTTTTCTGTTATAAATCCGAATATCTATTTTTTGTGGACAACTGGTTTGCAAATGCAAAGGCACGTGAGAACTACTAATGCATTGAGTGTTGTTCCTGCTGCACTTTCTATTTTCTGACAATTGTGTGTGACAACTACTAAATTATAAATTCGGTAGATGGCGTGTGAAATAAATGGCGATATCAACTAGGAGTCATATAATTGGTAGGGTAAGGGAAGTTGTACTCTATTGATATTATCATCAACACAAAAGAACTCTTCATATACACTTTTTGCGACTACATGATTCCTGAATAGGATAGATTCAAATGGTCCGTATCTTTTGAAATAAGACCACCTGAACGTCAATGATGTTATTGTGGTGTGTTCAGGCGAACAATATAAATCATAGTGTACTTCTTAGTATAATTTAGTAAATTAGTTGCTTTGGCCAAGGTAAGAGATTTGTACTGATGGCCATCTCTTTTTGTGAGAATGATGTATTTTCATGCTGATTGAAATACATTTTAATGAATGTGGTCATGTACTTAGGTAGGTAGCCGAGTTTTGTTGTTTCAGCAAAAAATAATGATTTTGTTTTCGTATGTTTCCAGTAATGCGGTAGAGAGCTTTTCTAATCCGAAAATTCTATGCCAAGTGTGTGGAGCATTTACCTCTGGTGATCTTTAGAGAAATTTAGGTTCCAGGAGAAAATTTTAACAATAAAGTTTTTGATTAAGATGTGTCTTGAATTGCATAATGACTATTCAAAAGCATTACCTTGATGTCTGATTTTATGTAGTGTTTTGTTTATGTTTTTTAATGAATGTTGGATCAACTTGGCATATGCACTATAATTTTGTTTAAAAGGATAATCTAGTAGAAAAGTTAATGCAAGATGGTCATCTCGCTACTATAAATCTTGGTTTTATTCATCTTTTCCCCCTACTGTATTGTCTATCTCTTTGTTTAACACACACTCTTTGTACAACATTTATGAATTTAAAATATATCTATAATATGTTTTTACCTTTATTTTTCCTCATCATTGAGTTATTTATGTAGTACCAGACCTCTAAACTTGAATGCTAAAAATATAATGTGTTGGTAGGTGCTTCTTTTGGATGCATATAGTAAAAATCTTAAGCATATCCAAAATATGTTGACTAAGTGTAAATTGGATTACTGCCTCATGTTGATGGCATTGTCTCTAAACATTTTGTAATGTTTGTTTTAGTGATATTCCAAATAAACATTTATACATCTATTAGGTAAGTCATTTCCATTGAAGCTTAATTAATTATCATGTTCTTATAAGAAAACATATTTATACTTGAAATTAGATTGAATCACTTAGGCACTCCGCACTCACATGTATTCCTATAGCATGTTCCAATATATTTACATATATTTCAATAGTTATGTGCAAGTGGGGTCTTATAGGAAAGATTAATATCTAACCATAGATTACTTCTTATTTTACATACACGTAAAATATGAAGCAAAATATAAAGTGAGAAAATGAGGATTTTTGTAATAAAACTAGCCCGTGCAAATGCATGGGTTATTGACTAGTGAAGCATAATAATAAACCATCTAGTGTTGCTTCTGAAATTAACTTGAAATGTGCATGCTTAGTTGCCACCAAATCTGATACTGATGATCTAGATTTCAGCAAATCTGTTTGCTATGCTTTTGTGTGCAACGAGGCATTATTTTCATTCTAGGACGTGCCTTCCTCTTTGCCTCCTGCAATCTCTAACATTTTGCAAGACTTCGCTGACGTCTTTCCATAAGACGTGCCACCGGGATTACCACCTATTCGAGGGATTGAGCATCAGATTGACTTAATTCCCGATGCGTCACTGCCAAACCATGCGGCATACTGTAGCAATCCAGAGGAGACAAAGGAGATTATGCGTCAAGTATAGGAGCTACTCGACAAAGGTTATATACGTGAATCTCTTAGTCCTTGTGTTGTTCTTGTTATACAAGTGCGTAAAAAGGATGGTACATCACGTATGTGTGTTGGTTGTAGAGGCATTAATAATATTACTATTCATTATCATCATCCTATTCCTAGGCTAGATGATATGCTTGATAAATTGAGTGGCTCTACAATATTCTCCAAAGTTGATTTGCATAGTGGATACCATCAAATTCGTATGAAATTGGGTGATGAATGGAAAACAACATTTAAAACTAAGTTTGGATTATATGAGTGGTTAGTCATGCCTTTTGGGTTAACTAATGCACCTAGTACTTTCATGAGATTAATGAACGAAGTTTTACGTGCTTTCATTGGACAATTTGTGGTAGTTTACTTTGATGATATACTAATTTGCAGCCGATCTTTGGAGGAACATTTGGAACATTTACGTGTTGTTTTTTATTGCTCTACGTGATGCACGATTGTTTGGTAACCTTGGGAAGTCCACCTTTTGCACCGACCGAGTATCCTTTCTTGGATATGTTGTTACTCCACAGGCAATTGAAGTTCATAAAGCAAAGATTGAAGCTATTCAGAGTTGGCCGTAGCCCAAAACGGTCACACAAGTGAGGAGTTTTCTTGGCCTCGCTAGGTTCTATAGGCATTTTGTGAGAGATTTGAGCACCATTGCTGCATCGCTCAATTATATTACAAAGAAGGACTTGCCTTTTGTTTGGTGTACCGCACAGGAAGAAGCCTTCACAGTGTTGAAAGATAAGTTGACACATGCTCCTTTACTCCAATTTCCTGATTTTAATAAGACTTTTGAGCTTGAATGTGATGCTAGTGGAATTGGATTAGGAGGTGTGTTACAAAATGTTGGTAAACCTGTTGGATACTTTTCTAAAAAATTGAGTGGGCCTAGTCTAAATTTTTCTACTTATGATAAAGAGTTATATGCTCTTGTTCGGACATTAGAAACATGGTAGTATTATTTATGGGCCAAACAATTTGTTATACAATCTGATCATGAATCTCTGAAACACAGTAAAAGTCAAGCTAAACTGAACCGTAGACATGCTAAATGGGTTGAATTCATTGAGATCCCTTATGTCATTAAACACAAGAAGGGTAAAGAAAATGTTATTGCTGATGCATTGTCTCATCGTTATACTATGCTTTCACAACTTGACTTTAAAATATGTGGTTTGGAGACCATCAAAGATCAATATGTGCATGATGGTGAATTCAAAGATGTATTGCAGAATTGTAAGGAAGGGAGAACATGGAACAAGCTCCTCGTTAATGATGGATTTGTGTTTCGTGCTAACAAGCTATGCATTCCAGCTAGCTTCGTTCATCTTTTGTTGTTGCAGGATGCGCATGGAGGAGGATTAGTGGGACACTTTGATGTTAAGAAGACGGAGGTTGTACTTGCTACACATTTCTTTCGGCCGAAGCTGAGACTGGATGTTGGGCGGATTGTTACTTGCTGCACCACATGTCAGAAAGCTAAGTCATGGCTCAATCCTCGTGGTTTACATATGCCTTTTCCTCTACCAAGTTCTCCATGGGAGGATATATCTATGGACTTTGTTTTGAGTTTACCTCGAACAAAGAAGGGGAGGGATAGCATATTTGTTGTCGTGGATAGGTTCTCGAAGATGGCACACTTTATACCATGTCATAAAAGCAATGATGCGGCTAATGTTGCTAATTTGTTCTTTCATGAAATAATGCACCAAATGCTGATAATCCGCACTCCGAATTGGGTGATTCTTTTTTGTTGGAAAGTACATTTGCAACCCAATTGGACTCACCTTCAAATTCGTCCGGAGCATTGAGATATTGACGAAACAATCTGACGTTGCAGCAGAATCCGAGTCAAACTACAAGTCCAATGGTGTTGCATCACCTCCACTTGGGCCCATGGGTCTTGTACGACCTGAGGTTAGTTTTAGGCTTCCTTGGGATGTCCTCCCACCTCCTCGGCCACCACCCCTTGCTCCTATATAAGTAGAACAATCTAGTAGCTTTTTCTTGGACAGTACGTAAGAAAATAAATCTAATCTAGGGATAATTGGATATCCTCACCGTGCAACTTGAAAGCTGATACCACTTGATAGATGCAAAGGGTGTCCCGATCTTTCAATGAGATGATAACTATCGATTGGGTGGAGTCGACTTTGATGATCCGACTACAAATGTGCACGACATTGAGCCTTAGCAATCGCTAAACCAATCTCCTGAGGTTACTGGCAATGCCGGAAGCACGATCAGCCTGACCACGAAGGTCTATTCCTTCATGCAATCAAAGAACAAGCAAGGATATGATAATGCAATCTCAATATTGCAAATATATATGAATTATTGATAAAATTAGGGATCTGAAAGCGGTGTTGATCTGGTCGTTGGACACAAACGAAGTACACGAAGTTGCAATGGCTAACTTTTAGCGAAACAAATCCCCAAAGAAAAAGCTACTAGATTGATTTACTTATATAGGAGCAAGGAGTGGAGACCAAGGAGGTAGGACGTCCCAAGGCAGCCTAAAACTAACCCTAGGTCGTACGAGGCCGGGCCCGAGTGGAGGTGATGCAACACCCTTGGACTTGTAGTTTGACTCAGATTCTACTGTAGCATCAGATTGTTACGTCAATACCTCAATGCTGCAGAGGAATTTGAAGGTGAGTCCAATTGGGTAGCAAAGATCACGAAATCTATTTTCCACTAAAAAAATAATCTCCCAATTTGGAGTTCGGATGAAAGAGTTCTTGGCTTTTTGAGTCAGGTATGTCTGTGTAGTCCGAATCTGAGTCCAGAACACGAGAGACTTGGACTCTATCTTCTCTTGTCCCAAAAGTGACGTGACAGGACTTTTTGAATAGCACCTAAACTTCTCTTTTTCCCTATCTGCATATGTGGATTGTACAGTTGTCCCATACACCTCCAATTAGACATGGCATAAAAGTCTGTGAAGTATTTTTGTCCTGGATAGTATAAATAAACTATTGTATAGTTTGCATAGAAATCATCTCATAAATATGCATATATGCAATTTTTTTGTCGTATCCAAGGTAGTCATGTCCTTATCATCCTTCACTTCTTGAAAACAAAGCCATCCTCGACGTTGCCTAATATGAAATGTGGCTAACAAAAGAGACAATGTGTACATGTTGTATATGTATATGTCATCCATTTTTACTTCCCTTGGTTTTTGCACATATGACACATGTATACGTGAGTAACTTTCATAGTTCTTAAAATAGAAATCCAAAATATTATCAGAAGAAGTAGAAGGCATGAAAATATTGCAACTCAGTTTGCACATATAAGTGAAGCTCTCATTCATATCAAAAGATTTACAATGTTCATCATTAAACCATCCCAAGATTGGTGAATAAACCTTGCTTGCATTAAATTTACATCCTACAACATTCTTAAATAAGCAAACATGCAATAAGTCATCTGAGACTGAATCATCACCAAGATTAGAGGTCATATCAAAATGATTAAACATTGGTTCTTTTGCTTCAACAGTTAATTCAATGGTTGGACTTAAAATTGTTGGTATCCTAGCTGTTTGATCACATGACACATTCATGACAGTAACATGATTCTCTAAAATAGGTGGTGTGCTCAAATCAACAGATAACTCAACACATCATGTATTCAAGTCAACTAGGCATTCATCATCCTCATGTGAAGTTATGTCATCAATACCTTAAGTGTTACCTTTTTGAAATGACTCATATGATGTAGGTACTGATGATGGTAATGTACCATAGACCTGAGGCGATGGCGCACTAGCAATCTGAGGTGTTGCTGTTGTAGCAGGTGCATCGAGGGATGATACAACCAGTGTTGGTGAGCATCAACTAGAATAGTAGCTATCGTAGTCTCCCAACGCATCATCGTGCCTCTGTCTCTCAAATGTACAATCACGAACTAGTAATGCAACACAGAATATAATGAAATCTTGCGCGAATGTCATGGTTCAAACCACGAAAAAATTATTCTTTGTATTGTTGTCAGATTCATCTTTCTCACAATGATGCATATAAGATTTGAACTCCTGAAAGTAAGCATTAACAGTGTTACTGCCTTGTTTTAGTTGTTCCAATTTATGAAGTAGTTCAAGATGATAATAAAAAGGAAAAAACTGTTGTCTTAGTATAACTTTCAAAACATTCCAAGTTGTGGGTTGGTTATTGTCGTGGGAAACCATGGCCACCTATGGGGCCGAGCCTTGTGGTTTGGCAGGGGGAAGAGCACATTGCACAAAGAGCAGAGGGTGTAGAGCAGCACGGCAGTGATCACACAGGCAGTTTTACCCAGGTTTGGGCCGCCGTGAGGCGTAAAAGCCTACTCCTGCTTTGGTGGATTGATGAAGGGACCATGGTGAAGATGCAGCGCTCGAGCCCAGCAAGGTTGCCTCGGGGCAGGAGCAGCTACGTGTGTACGAGAGTAGAAGGGTCTAAATCCTTTCTAAGGTTGTCATGACCCACCTTTTATAGATCAAGGGGTTACCACAATGGAAAATCAGTCATTGCGTATTGATTAGATAGCAAACTGTCCTATCATACCTAACTCTATAGACAGGACAAGGTGCATTAAATGCACCTCTTAGTGTCACATCGTAGCGCAATCCAGCAAGCCTTGCCGGGCCGTACATCCACTTTCTCGCCTGCCTGCATGACACGTCTCTGGATGGTGTCATTTGGAGGTGATTTCCTTTAGAAGTGGCTTCCACGTGCCAAATAACAACCACTTAGTCACTTGGGGATCGACACCACACAGATCGATGGCTTGAGTTGTTGTGAGGTGGAGCGGTGGAGCCTTGGCTGGGTAGTCCACCCTCAGCATCCCCGACAAGCTTCTCAGGGTAGTCTTGAGACTTGTATTCGGGGCAACCTCGACCCCGCCAGGCTCGCCTGCCCGGCAAGGGAGGTTTTTCCTTAACGGTATCTTGCTCCTTTAGCTTGACTTGGTCTTCTTGATATGCCCTTCGATTTCTCGAAGAGCTATCTCTTCTGCTTGGTCTTGCCTTAGATGTTGTAACCTTGCTCTTGAGCCTATGTATAGTCCAGGCAACATACCTGGGGTTTGTTGCACCGATAGGAGCCCCCAGGCCTGGCCTGAACGTGCTGCCGAGTGTCGTCGGGGTAGGCCCTGTCAAGTACATAGGCGAGGAGGTTGCGGTAGCTCGCCCTCTGAGGTATTCTTTTCTTCTTCATAAGTCTGAGCTTGAGTCAGTTTCTGGTTTTCCCGCGTGTTGCATAACGCCAATTGTAGTGGGGACATCTTTGTAATGGCCCATGAATGAATTTAACGCTCGGGGGAGTAACTGCCAGTTCACTCTTCCCACCACGTTCTTATCCCTTGCCATGTATGTTGCATGCATTGAGTCGGGTATGTAACAGAGGCGCGTGGTGCAGGGGAGAGCGTCATGGCAGGGGCCCAACCCTCTCAGATTGGTGGAGAAGGACGGCGGTTACCGTCTGGGGGATCGGCCCCCAGCCCTAACCCGCCTATAAAAGAGGGGGTGGGGACGAGTGGAAGTGTTCATCCACGCACCTCTCCTCTCCCATCCCCTGCCTTATTCTTGCTATGTCGAGAGGGAGGGATAGGGCCAGGCCCCATGCTCTCGATTGGGGTCGGTGACACAGAATGCTCGTGAAAACGCTCAGGGAGTGAGTCTGGTCCGAGGGCCGAGGAGACGCGGCGTTTGGGTTGCTCGCAACATGGGAGGTGTCAAGCTTCTCCAAAATGATGAAACGCTTGCCTCCTTTTCCCGAGCGGCCGTCTGATGGGGAGCAATAGCCCTTCTTGCGAGTGTCGAGGCTTGTCATTCCACCGACAGGGCTCCTTGGGCTTCCGGCGCCTGTCTGGGGTGTAGTGTTCGGGATCATGGGCGATCCCAGCACTGCTCCTTCCAGCGGAGCTGTGGTTGGTGTTGAAGATGGTGGCACCTTCTGCCTGCCAAGGCGGGGAGCGGTGCTCCATGAGATCCTTGGACGTCGCAGTTGTCGGCTGCCTCTCCGGGGAAGGTGACAGGCCAAGGGTTCGGCTTCTCCCTTCAGCGATGGTGATGGGGGAAAATGAGGCAGGACGGAGAAGGCAAGTGGCAGGGCGTCAGGTCGGAGTACGATGGCACGGACGCCTTCGTCTTGTAAGGCTGGCGTGCTGCCTCGTCTTTCCGCTCTTCCCCTCACTCCCCGGCACCATCATCACCGGTCTCTTCGAGATGGTTGCCGGGGTGGTGGTCGTTCTCTTGGTGTCATTGCCCCCTCCATCCGTCCTCCAGCGGAGCTCCGGTGGCCCTCCTCGCCGGTGCTTGTGCTAGGGCTTCTTGCTGGCCTTGGGGGTGCTGGCCAGGGCACCACCAAGCTCCTCCCTTCGTCCTCGACCTTCACAGCCTCGCCACTCCTGATCTTGTCATGCTGCGCCCGGCAGGTCCTGACAGGATCAGGTCGGGCATCTACTCAGGAACTCCTTTTGCCCTATTCACCTCCCATCGTCGTGCCTAGGAGGAGAGGGACAAGAAGGGGATTACGGGGCACTTATCTTTTTCATATACTAAAATATGTAGGAATCGACCAAACTTTAGTCTAAATTATGTAATCTTCTTTACTCATCATTGTGTTCTGTAAGATCTGTACTTGCTTATTAGCATATTAATGAAAAAGACAGGACTTGCCGGGTACTTGTGCATGTATCACATCCATGGAGAGGTGAGATGCCTATATACATTCAAGTAAACAAGTTTTCCCCGGCAGGCTATCATGCCGGTACCCTTAGTTTGTTGCCACTGGGCTAGGCCTGCCGGGTACTCGAACGTTGCTTCCGCCAAACCTTTTCCACCAAAGGCCACTACGACCATCCTGACCGAAGCAACATTCGAGTGAAAGGACGGAAGCACCTATGTTTCAAAGGTGGTGAGGTTTTCATATGCACAAGTTTATCTTCACACAACACGGATGGATAATAGAAAGAACTTATCTGTTTGGCTTGTTGAGGATCACTATGTAGGCTTGTCTTCACTTCTTTTCTTCAGGACCGAGTCCGTGGCAAGAATCCCTGCAGCTTAGTGGATATGAAAAATAGAGCAACATGTGATATTATCTACATAATCATGCCATGCTCATGATATGCTTATGCATGCATGCAATCTTCTTTGGGGCCCCCAACGCTTCGTTTATTTCTCTGTTGCTTAGGGTCTGCGCCTGGGTTTGTACAAAGGGTTACATGCAACTTCGGCAAAGCTTGTACAAAAGGGTGGCTGCCGAGCAGGGCCTGACAACCGTGCCTTACAGGTAGAACTTACGGAGATGCTCAATGTTCCAAGAGTTTTGCAACTGAATGCCATCTCCGGTCTCCAGACGCATACTACCCGGTGAGGGCCTTCCCACTTTGGCGACAACTTGTTTGTAACCTTGGCGGACTGAACGTGCCTAAGGACAAGGTCACCTTCATCAAAGCTCTGGGCATGAACCCTGCGGCTGTGATAGTGACGCGGGGCTTCCTGGTAGCATGCAGCACGCGTAGCAGCCCAGAGACGGTTCTCCTCAAGTAGCACAGTGTTGTCATGCCGGTGCTGTTCTTCTGCTACTTTATCATAGGCAAGCACTCGAGGTGACCCATATATGAGTTCCATGGGGATCACTGCTTCTGCCCCATAGACTAGGGAGAAGGGAGTCTGCCCGGTAGCTTGATTTGGTGTCGTACGGAGGGACCAAATAACCACCGGCGGCTCGTCAATCCATCGACTGCTGCACTTCTGTAGCTTACCAAATGTTCTTGTATTGATGCCTCGCAGCACTTCAGCATTTGCGCTCTTAGCTTGTCCGTTGCTTCTGGGATGGGCAACAAAGGCAAAAGAAATTTTGCTTCCAAGGGCATGAACATATTGCATGAAGGCGCGGCTTGTGAATTGGGTGCCATTGTCGGTGATGATTCAGGCAGGTACCACGAAGTGGCACACCAATCCTTTCAAGAACTTGATAGCTGACTATGCAGTCATCTTTCTCACGGGCTCCACTTCCGACCATTTTGTAAACTTGTCAATTGCGACGAACAAGAATTCAAAGCCCCCACTAGCATAGGGGAAGGGGCCCAAGATGTCGAGCGGCCAGACCGAAAATGGCCATGACAAAGGGATCGATCAGAGAGCTTGAGCAGGCTGATGGATATTCTTGGAGTGGAACAGGCAGGCTTCACACTTGATGACTAGCTCGATTGCATCTTGGAGGGCTGTGGGCCAGTAGAAACCTTGTCGGAAAGCTTTTCCACCAAGGCCCTTGATCCGATGTGGGAGCCACACATACCCTTGTGGATCTCTGCCAGCAGTTCCTTTCCTTCTTCCCGGCACAAGCATTTCAGCTTCACACCATTGGGACTTCTTCTGTATAGTGTATCGTCAACGAACTGATACATACTAGCCCTCTGGGCTACTTTTTTAGCTTCTTCTTGCTCTTTGGAAAGTTCTCCTGTTTGGAGGAAACGAACAATGTGCCATCCCAAGTTGGAGCCTGAGGCTCGACAACGAGGACTAGCAGCACCTCCTCATTCATGGGAGTGCACGCCTCAACTGCAAGGATTTGTAGTTTGGCGGGAAGGTGTAGCTCACTGATTGAAGGGGAGTTGTTCCCGCCAAGCTCTATGCAAGGGGCTTCGGGAAACTCTACCAGGAGAGGATTGTTAGAGTCCAGTTTCCTCCTCTTTTTGGCCCTTGCTGCCAGGGACACGGAGGGCCGAGTTAGGTGGAGAACAAAAGTCCCTGGTTCCATAGGGAGTTTTTGCACAGTGCACTTTGACAGATGGTCAGCAATGCGGTTTTCTACATGTGGCATGTGCTCTGTTTGCAATCTGTCAAAGCGCTCTTCCAACTTTCTCACTGTTGGAGATATGCCCTAGAGGCAATCATGTATGATGATATTTCCTATTGTTTATGAATAAAGATAGTCCTTGGATGTAATTAATGGCACTTGTTGGCAAGTACGTGACTTGTCTGTGAGATCTTGTGTTGTATGATACATCCTAAATTGTTCCTAGTCGCAAGTGACGTGTGGGCACACGTCGGACTAGACTATCATATGACATGGTGGATGGCTCGGTCTCACTAGCCATGGAGCATTGGATGCTAACCAGATAATATGGACTCGAAAGGATTTGGTCGAATTCGACGTAGTCGAATCTGAGTCGAGATAAGGTTCGAGTCGGACATACCCAACTATGAGACACAGTGATATGTCATATGTGAGTCTCTACTACAACATATGTTCTATGTCCTAAGACCTAAGCTGACGCATGTACTCGGGGTGGTTACAGACTTGCTTTGGGCCGACCAAACGCTACTCCGTGAATGGGTAGTTACAAAGGTAGGTTCCGGGTTTGTCCAGTCCCATGCTGCGAGACATGGTCGAGCAAGATGGGATTTGCCCCTCCGATTAGGAGAGATATACTCTGGGCCCCTCGTGTGATCCGACCAGGATAAGCATGGCCATGCGATAAGGATTATGAGATAATCCAGTTTATGGTCGGTATCACTGGAACGAGAAAGAGGTCGGGCTAACACAAGGATGACAGTCTCGCCTTGAGCCCAACAACATATATCGTGAGGCAAAGGGAACAGAAGTGTGACACGTTGTACAGGTTCGCCTAACCAGCTTCATAGTCTGCTTGGTGGTCGGCACGCCTTGCTAGAGGCCGCTACCAACTGTGCAGGTCGGAGGTGATCCGAACTATGACCAAGCTGACTTGAACCTAAGGGCTCGCGCGCTTAAGGGGAGGAACCTATGAGATCGGTTCAGAGGACACTGGTCGGACGTGATCCGAGCTGGACTTGGAACACGACCGAGTAGACTTTGGGCTTTAGAATCCGTGCAAGGCCCAAGTATTGAGCCCGCGACGGATGCCTATAAATTGAGGCGGTGCGGCACACTTTTCACTTGATCGCTTCGGTGCTGTCACTAGGGTTTGCATGTGTTGCGAATAGACACCTCCACTCGCTGCCGGTTTTGTGATCGGACCTAGCAGTCCACCGCACGACGTTCCTCCTGCACGTGCGGATACCATTAGAGGCGATACACTTGCACCGCTCCGGCGAACCTGTACGAGGGGTCCGACGACCGGCTGTTCGAGGGAGATCGGACGAGGAGGAGACGATCCACACGGACGCACTGCCCCAACTCTTCTTCCGCTGCATGGCACTGCCCATCTAGTGGTAACGATCTGTGATCCATCTTCGTAGCATCTTCCTGGTTGTTCTTCGCATAGGAAATTTTTAATTTGCAGTCGACGCACCCTATCGTAGAACCCAACAGTGGTATCAGAGCCTCTGCTATAGGATTTGGATTCAGATCGTATGCATATTAGATATGTGGAGGCGGCAGATGAGATCTGTTGTCGTTGATGAGATCGGCTGTATGCATGGTTGATGAGATCAACTGCACATGGGGATTGAAGAGGCTATGTTTTTTGATGATCGGAGTAGATGAGGTCGTGACACAACCTACCCCTACTGGTCGGTATCCGCCATCGGGGTTAATAGTAAAACGTAAATCCGAATCAGACATGCGATGATCGATGATATCGGTCAGATCAGAAAATTCGGCGTGATTAGGGTTCAGATGGGACTGCCCGTGTGCGTAGCGCCTTTTTTCGTACATGATCACACAAAACCGATAGAATGCAATTCTATGCATAACTTTATTTGCAGGGTTTGTTGTTAATATTATTGCTCATGTGTATGTGATGCCCATGTGTAAATTATACATGGCCTGGGTGTCATGTTTGTCAGCTGGCAGAAGCCAAAGTGTTGTCATTATAATGTATAACAACCTGCGTGTCGACTTGTGACTCTATGTAAGATTCATTACTAGTTGTAGTAGTTGGAATATAGAGATCAGGTTGGTGGCTTGGCGTCCCGGCCTGACAAACAAGATGGAGTTCCTAGATGGTCATCGGAGTCGGAGCCGACCTGGAAGAACATCCATGAAGGAGCCATACTATTTCACAATATGTGTTTATTTGTGATTGTTATGCTTCTTTGTTTTCTATGCATGTTGGAATGATAGAAAGATCCCTCATTAATATCAAGTAATTTGCCATCCCCGATGTTGCACCTTCGCACGTCAAGTACGTCTAGTAGTGGTCTCATAAAATTGAGGTGTTGTTGGGTGTCCTTGAACTGAAGGGTTCGTGTCGGACATGGACATGCACTGCATCAGGTTAACTTGACAAGGCTATCAAAACAGTTTTGGGTGTTGTGGCAAAGAAGGTTGGGAGCTGGGGTATGAGATACCTTCCCGACCGATAGGAGTCGTATAGAGATACAATTAGCAAGGAGTTTCTTACCGGATAGGTATGTTGGCTAGCAGTGATGCTAAAGCACACTAGTCGCATGCGCTAGTTGGATCTTGAATCACTAAGAGTTTGCGGAGAGATGCTGACATCAGTGGGAGTATTTCTGTTTAGGCTTGAATTACTCTACATAAACACATTGCTTAGTGATTGCATATTTTCTGTTGTAGATCAATGGCACCACCTGCTCAACCCAACTTTGCATTGAAATCAATTCTGGAAAAGGACAAACTAAATGGAACAAACTCTACCACCTGGTTTAGAAACCTAAGAATAGTTCTCAAGCATGATAAAAAGGAACATGTTCTAGAGGATCCACTTCCAGAGGAACCTGCCAATAATGCTAATACCACAACCAGGAATGCCTACCAGAAACTCATTGATGAATCAAACGAGATCAGCTGCCTCATGCTGGCTTGTATGGAGCCCGATTTGCAGCAGCATTTCAAAGATGTTGGGGCTTTCGATATGATCGAGAGTCTCAAGAGCATCTTTCAGGTGCAGGCTAGGACCGAAAGGTTCAACGACTGGCGATCCATGATGGATTGTAAGCTGAAGGAAGGTGATCCACTGAGCCCACGTGTGATCAAGATGATTGGATATGTGCAAGCTTTGGATCTGTTGGGCTTCCCGCTCTTGGATGAGCTGGCAACTGATGCAGTTCTAGGTTCTCTTCCGCCCAGCTATGGGACGTTCATCTCGAACTATCATATGCATGGCATGGATAAGAAGCTCACTGAATTGCATGGGATGCTCAAAGTGGCAGAGCAGGATATTAAGAAAGGCACGCATCAAGTGTTGATGGTGCAGAAATCAGCTAAGTTCAAGAAGAGTTGGTCCAAGAAAAAGGCTAAAGCAAAGGGCATGGAGACAGTAACCTCCGGTGCTACGCTGAAGTTTGGACCGGACTCGAAGACCATTTGCTATCACTGCAAGGAGACCGGTCACTGGAAGAGGAACTGTAGCAAGTGGCTTGCAGAGCATGGCAAGAAGGCCGGAAATGCTTCTTAGGGCAAAGGTACACTTGTTGCATATGTTATAGACATTTACCTTGCGGACATACCTAGTAGGTCTTGGGTATTTGATAACGGATCGGTTGTTCACATTTGCAACTCGATGTAGGGACTGGTAAGAACTAGGCGTGTGGCACAAGGGGAGATTGACATCAGGGTCGGAAACAAAGCAAGAGTTGTTGCGTTGGAGGTCGGCACGATGCAGCTCCAGCTTCCTTCTGGATTTATTTTGGAATTGAATAATTATTATTACATTCCTGCACTTAGTCAGAACATTATTTCTGCCTCATGTTTGATGAGTCAGGGTCATGAATTCAATTTAAAGGACAATGGTTGTTGAAAGCACAAGTGCTCCCTGGGTGATTTTGGTAATTAATGTCAACATATCTCTTGTTGGACTAATACTTCTATCTAGTATATTTCAGATAAGTCCAACAGTGGAGTGGCATGGACAAGAGGATGTGGAACCCCTTCAAGATGCTAAGGACAAAGGATTGGCTCAAGCTCAAAGCTCAGGACTCTACATTTTCTATTTCAGTGATCCAAGATCACATTGAGTCCATAGGAAGGCCAATACTATTAAAAGGGGATGAGGTGTTGCTTAATGGCTTGCTTTCTCAAAGTTCTTAGTGATATGCTCCAAAACCCTCAACCACTTTATAATATCCACATATGTCCCAAACCAAAAGTCAAACTTGGCCCCACTAATTTGATCTATTTGGCGCCACCGAGTTCATTTGACATAGCCACTGCCAGAAACCCTAGTCACTTCGGTCTCACCGAGATGGGCTTGCAAACTCCTTGTTGCCTAATGCAATATTTTCGGTCTCACCGAGAAGATGTAATCAGTCACACCGAGTTTGCTTGACCAACTCTCTGTTTTGCTTATTACTAAATCGGTCCCACCGAGTTTGTGTAATTGGTCAAACCGAGATGAGGTTTTACCCTAACCCCTACACATCGGTCCCACCGAGTTGATCATATCGGTCCCACCGAAATGCCTAACAGTCACATTATGAACTAAATCGGTCTGACCGAGTTTTATGATTCGGTCCCACCGAGCTTGGTGAATTGTGTGTAACGGTTAGATTTTGTGTGGAGGCTATATATACCCCTCCACCCTCTCCTCATTCGTGAAGCAAGCCATCAGAACATGCCTACACTTCCAGCATTCATTTTCTGAGAGAGAACCACCTACACATGTGTTGAGGCCAAGATATTCCAATCCAACCATATGATTCTTGATCTCTAGCTTTCCCAAGTTGCTTTCCACTCAAATCATCTTTCCACCAAATCCAATCCTATGAGATAGAGAGTTGAGTGTTGGGCATACTATCATTTTAAGCACAAGAGCAAGGAGTTCATCAACAACACACCATCTATTACCTTTTGGAGAGTGGTGTCTCCTAAATTGGTTAGGTGTCACTTGGGAGCCTCCGTCAAGATTGTGGAGTTGAACCAAGGAGTTTGTACGGGCAAGGAGATCGCCTACTTCGTGAAGATATACCCTAGTGAGGCAAGTCCTTCGTGGGCGATGGCCATGGTGGGATAGACAAGGTTGTTTCTTCATGGACCCTTCATGGGTGGAGACCTCCGTGGACTCGCGCAGCAGTTACCCTTCGTGGGTTGAAGTCTCCATCAACGTGGATGTACGATAGCACCACTTATCGGAACCACGCCAAAAATCTCCGTGTCTCCAATTGCATTTGCACACTCCAATCCCATCCCTTTACTTTCTTGCAAGTTGCATGCTTTACTTTCCGATGCTCATATACTATTTGCATGCTTGATTGAATTGTATTGTGTATGCTTGAAATTATGTTAATCTACCACCTCAACTTGAAAAACTTAAAAACTGCCAACTTTGTGTGTTGAGGGTCTATTCCCCCCTCTAGACACCTCTTCTCGATCCTTTCAGTTGTTCGTTTTATTTGAATGGTATGTTCCATGGCTATGCACCCATTGTTGATGGGCTATTTATATTGAATCTAGAATAGGAATCGGTCTATAACGTGAATGTCAAGAGGCATAAGCCTAATGAGATAAATCCGACATACTTCGGGCATTGCCGGCTTGGACACTTTAGTCTGAAACGCATGAAGAAGCTCCATGATGATGGGCTCCTAACTTCGTCTGACTTTGAGACGTTCGAGACATGTGAATCATGCTTACTTGGCAAGATGACAAAGTCTCCTTCCGCAAAGAGTTGCGAGAGGGCGTCCGAGCTGTTGGAACTTACACATAGTGATATTTGTGGTCCAATGAGCACAACTGCCAGAGGTGGCCATCAGTACTTCATGACTTTTACCGACGACTTGAGTAGATTTGGATATATCTATTTGATGAGGCACAAGTCGGAAACTTTTGAAAGTTCAAAGAGTTTTAGAACGAGGTTGAGAATCAGCTCGGCAAGACTATAAAACTTCTACGATCAAATCGTGGAGGTGAATACATGAGCTAGGAGTTTGATGATCATCTGAAAAGCCGAGGTATAGTACCTCAGCTCACACCTCCGGGTACGCCACGGTGAAACTGCGTGTCAGAACGGAGGAATAGGACCTTGTTGGACATGGTCCAGTCAATGATGAGCACATCGTATTTACCCTTGTCATTCTAGGGATACGCTCTAGAAACTGCAGCTTTCACACTTAACAGGGTACCATCAAAATCCGTAGACAAGACACCACATGAGATGTGGACCGGGAAGAGTCCCAATTTGTCTTTTCTAAAGATTTGGGGTTGTGAAGCATTTGTCAAGCGACTTATGTCAGACAAGCTTACACCCAAGTTGGATAAGTGCATATTTGTGGGATATCCAAGGGAAACCTAGGGATATAGCTTCTACAAATGTGAAGAGAACAAAGTGTTGGTTGCTCAGAATGGGATTTTCCTTGAGAAAGAGTTTCTCAGTCGGGAGGCCAGTGGGAGGACGGTCCGACTCGAAGAAATTCGAGGACCACTTAGGGACGGCTCGGCTGGTGAAGAGATCATACCGGAGTTAGTCAGGGAGCCCGTAGTGGAAGCGGCACCGAAACCACGAAGGTCGAAAAGATTGCACAGAGTGCATGATGTGTTGTTGCTGGAAAGCGACAAGCCGGCCACGTATGCGGAAGCGATGGTGAGCCCAGATTCCAAGGCATGGCTGGAGGCCATGAGATCCGAGTTAAAGTCCATGGATGAGAATCAAGTCTGGGACTTGGTTTATCCGCCGCCTGGCATAATGGCCATTGGTTGCAAATGGGTCTTTAAGAAGAAAACTGATGTGGATGGAAATTTTCAGATCCACAAAGCTTGGCTTGTCGCTAAGGGTTATGGACAATTTCAAGGAATTGACTACGATGAGACTTACTCGCCGGTAGCGATGCTGAAGTTGGTGAGGATCATACTAGCTATAGCTGCATATTTCAGTTATGAGATATGGCAGATGGATGTCAAGACGGCTTTCCTTCATGGAAATTTAACCGAGGACGTGTATATGATACAACCCAAGGGTTTTGTCGATCCGACTAGCGCTGGTAAGGTATGCAAGCTTAAGAGATCCATTTATGGGTTGAGTCAAGCATCTCGGAGCTGGAATATTCGTTTTGATGAGGTCATCATTGGTCTTGGTTTCATCAAAAGCGAAGAGGCCGCTTGTTTATACAAGAAGTTAAGTGGGAGCTCAATAGTGTTTTTGATACTGTATGTGGATGACATACTACTGATCGGAAATGTTGTGTCCATGCTAAACTTGGTCAAGGAGTCATTGAATGGCAAGTTTTCTATCAAGGACCTTGGTGAGGCAGTCTATATTTTAGGCATTAAGATCTATAGAGATAGATCGAGGAGGCTACTCGGCTTAAGCCAGAGCATGTACATAGATAAAGTGTTGAAGCGGTTCAACATGAGTGAGGCGAAGAAAGGGTTCTTGCCACTCTCACATGGTATAAGGGTAAGCGAGACTTAGAGTCCTTCGACATTTGATGAGCGAAGCAGGATGAGTAGGATTCTGTATGCCTCGACAATCAGATCCATCATGTATGACATGATATGTACAAGGCCTGATGTTGCTTTTGCAATAAGCCTAACGAGTAGATACCAGGCCAACCCAGGAGAGTCACTGGGCAGCTGTAAAGACTATTTTGAAGTGCCTGAAAAGGACTAAAGAGATGTTCCTAGTTTATGGAGGTGAGGAAGAGCTCGTCGTAAAGGGTTACTGCGATGCTAGTTTCCAAACCGACGGAGTTGATTGTCGATCATAGTCCAGATTCGCATATGTCATGAACGGAGGAGCAGTGAGCTAGATGAGTTCCAAGCAAGATATGGTGGCCGATTCTACTATAGAAGCCGAATACATTGTGGCTTCTGAAGCTGCAAAGGAAGGTGTTTGGATGATCCTGGTATTTTCCTAGCCTCGATAAAACCATTGGACCTTTATTGTGATAATTCTAGTGCCATCGCACAAGCCAAGGAGCCGAGGAATCACCACAAGGTCAGACACATAGATCGGAAATATCACCTGATACAAAAGATCGTAAAGAATGGTGCTGTAGAGTTATGCAAAATTCACACGGATGCAAATGTTGCAGATCCGTTGACTAAGCCACTTCCACAACCCAAGCATGAGGGGCACGTTAGAGCTATGGGCATACGATGTTTATTTGATTGACTCTAGTGCAAATGGCGGACTATTGGAGATATGCCCTAGAGGCAATCATGTATGATGATATTTCCTATGTGTTTACGATAAAGATAGTCCTTGGATGTAATCAATGATACTTGTTGGCAAGTACGTGACTTGTCTATGAGATCTTGTGTTGTATGATACATCCTAAATTGTTCCTATTCGCAAGTGACGTGTGGGCACACCGGACTAGACTACCATATGACACGGTGGATGGCTCGGTCTCACTAGCCATGGAGCATTGGATGCTAACCGAGTCATACGGACTCAGAAGTATCTGGTCGGATCCGACGTCGTCAAATCCGAGTCGAGATAAGGTCCGAGTCGGACAGACCCAACTATGAGACACGGCGATATGCGATCTATGAGTCTCTAGTACAACATACGTTCTATGTCCTAAGACCTGAGCTGACGCATGTACTCGGGATGGTAACAGACTTTCTTTGGTCCGACCAAACGCTACGCCGTGACTGGGTAGTTACAAAGGTAGGTTTCGGGTTTGTCCAGTCCCATGATGCGAGACATGGTCGAGCAAGATGGCATTTTCCCCTCTGATCAGGAGAGATATACTCTGGGACCCTCGTGTGATCCGACCAGGATAAGCATGGCCATGCGACAAGGATTATGAGATAATCCAGTTTATGGTCGGTATCACTAGAACAAGAAAGAGGTCGGGCTAGCACAAGGATGACAGTCTCGCCTTGAGCCCGACAACATATATCATGAGGCAAAGGGAACAAAAGTGTCACATGTTGTACCGGTTAGCCTAACCAGCTTCATAGTCTGCTTGGTGGTCGGCATGCCTTGCTGGAGGCCACTACCAACCATGCAGGTCGGAGGTGATCCAAACTCTGACCAAGCCGACTTGAACCTAAGGGGTCTTTCTCTTAAGGGAAGGAACCTACGAGATCCGTTTGGAGGACACTGGTCGGATGTGATCCGAGCTGGACTTGGAACGCGACCAAGTAAACTTTGGGCTTTAGGATCCATGCAAGGCCCAAGTGTTGAGCCCGCGATAGATGCCTTGCGACACACTTATTCAGTTGATCACTTCGGCACTGTCACTAGGGTTTGCATGTTTTGTGAATAGACACCTCCACTCGCCGCTGGTTGTGTGATTGAACCTAGCAGTCCGCCGCACGACGTTCCTCGTGCGCGCGTGGATACCATTAGCGGTGGTGCACTTGCACCGCCCGGCAAACCTGTACGAGGGATCCGACGACCGGCTACTCAAGGGAGATCAGATGAGGAGGAGACTATCCATGCGGACGCGCTGCCCCAACTCCTCTCCCACTGCACGACACTGCGCGCATAGTGGTAACAATCTGTGATCCATCTCCCGTAGCATGTTCCTGGCTGTTCTGCGCATAGGAAATTTTTAATTTGCAGTCGACGCACCCTAGCGTAGAACCCAACACTCACTTCCACGACGTGTGCCTCCATCAACTGGCTTCGGTAATCCTTGTTTACTTGTCTCACCACAAGTTGTGAATCGCCGCGGATGATCAGCTCCTTGATTCCTAGTTCTATTGCAATCCTGAGTCTGGCAAGGAGCCCTTCATACTCTGCAGTATTGTTGGTAGCCTTCTCCCTAGGGAAATGCATTTGAACGACGTACTTAGGGTGCTCCCCAGTGGTAGCAATGAGAAGCACGCCAGCTCCTACACCTTGTAGGGAGAAGGCACCATCAAAGTACATAATCCATTCTTGGAGCGCTTGCTTGCTGGGAATGATTGTCTCCAGTACTTCTTCGTCAGGGGTTGGTCTCTATGGCCCGATGGGACACGAAGAAGTCAACTAGCTTGCCGGAAGTAACGCCAAACACACACTTCTTCGGGTTTAGCTGCAAGGTGATCCTCTGCATATTTGCAAAGGTATCTTCCAAATCCTGAATGAGAGTCATTATGTCCTTGGTTTTGACCACTATATCATCCATGTGGGCATCAATATTTCTCTGCATCTGGGACTCAAAGACAATCTCTACTGCTCTTGCAAAAGTGGATCCGGTGCTTTTCAACCCGAAGGGCATCCGCACAAAGCAGTACGTGCCACATGGGGTTATGAATGCGGTCTTCTCTTTGTCTTCCTTGGACATGAAGATCTGGTGGTACTCGGAGTATTCATCAAGAAAGGAAAGCAGGTCACAACCGAAGGTGGAATCCACAATCTGGACGATGTGCAGCAAGGGGAACGGGTCCTTCGGGCATGCTTTAATTAGATGTGTGAAATCTATGCAAAGCCTCCATTTCCCATTCGCCTTGCACACCACCATTGGGTTCTCTAACCACGTTGGATGCAATACTCCTTTGACCAAACCAGCTGCCTCAAATTTCTTGTTCTCTTCGACAATAAACTGTTGTCGCTCCAAAGCTTGCTTCTGGACCTTCTGCTTGACGGGCCGAAAATCTGGGCAGACAGCAAGGTGGTGCTTGATTACCTCCCTGGGAACACCGGGGTTGTCAGATGGTTGCCATGCAAACACATTGACATCTGCCCACAGGAAGGCAATGAGTGCGCTTTTCCTATTTGTCGTCGAGGGTGGCGCTGATAGTAAATGTACCATCAGTGCCAGCCAGCCCTACGGGGACCTTCTATACAGCGGGTGCAGCAGCCTTGGAACTCTTGCTATTGGAACTCTCCGGCAAATCATCAATAGGCACAACGCACTCCGAGGAGGTGCGCTTCCCGGATTCCTTGCTGGCGTCCTTGTTAGCTTTCTTCGTTTTCTTTCTTTCCTTGGTGGAGCAGCAGCTTCTGTGGCCTCTCCAGCGACAGCTTCCTGGTACATCTTGTCCACGCATATGATTGCGTCTTTCTTGTCCGATGGAATGGAAATGACACCTATTGGCCACGGCATCTTCAGAGTGTTGTAGGCATAGTGTGATGCCGCCATGGATTTGGCCAGTGATGGGTGACCAATGATTCCATTTTATGGCATGGGGAGGTCAACCACATCAAATACGACCTTCTCGGTCCGGTAGTTTAATTCTCCCCCGAACATTACCGACAGTGTGATCTTCCCTTTAGGACGACTCCTGCCGGGGTTGATCCCTTGGAACATACCAGTAACCTTGAGCTCTTCATCTTCTATCTAGAGTTTGCTGATGACCTTTGGAGAAATTAGAATCAACCTGGCCCTACCGTCAACGAACATCTTTGTGACTTTGAGGTTGCGGATTCTTGGTGAGACCAACAATGGCAAGCACCCTACCGCAATGGTGCGATCAGGGTGATCCTCTTCATCAAAGATGATGGGCATGCGGGATCACTTGAGTAGCTTCCAAGAATCTGCCGCTGGCTCCATGACATTGACTTCACGCGCCCACTGTTTCATTGGCGGTGAGAGGGGTGCAAAATATGCACCCCCGTCAATGCATAGGGCGTCAGTGGCTTTCTGGAACTGATGCTTGTTGGTTTCCTATTCATCTCCTTCGTCACTCTTGCCAGCGCAATCCTTCTTCTCATGGCCTCTAACGGGTTTCCCTTGATACTGAGAAGCCTTGTTGGGGCGACCTGTTCTTCCGCCTCGGCCCTTGCCGCCAGCGCCATCTTGGTCTTTCTCCTTATCACGCTTCTCATACTCAGCCCTCTACTTCTTGACGAATTGCTCAACCTGACGACACTCCTGAAGATCGTGGCCTTTGGTCTGATGGATCTTGCAGTACAGCCCATCACCCTTCCTAGCTTTCTCGGCAGCTGCTGCTTCCCACCAATTAGTACATGCAATAATTTCCTTGCCGGGGGCCTCGGTGTTAGCCTTCTTGCTAGTACTAGGTGTGCTCGATCCTTCAACGGTCAACACGACTTTATCCTTGCGCTTCTTGTTCATCTTCTTCTGGTTGGTGATGTCATCGTTGTCCTCTGAGTCGACGTTGATGCCATACTCTTCACCGGGGAGCCGCCTCCCTACTCTACATGGGCAGACTTATCCACCAGAGAGTACAACTCATTCACAGTCTTGGGTAACCGGACATTCATTTTGGAACATATCCCGCGGTTGCGCACGTTGGACTGGAATGTAGCTATCACAACTGCCGGGTGGATGTCTAGAATGTTCCTGTGCACTCGACCGAACCTCTACATGTACTTCCGCAGGCTTTCTCCTTCCTTCTGCGGGAGGAGCTGCAAGTCGCTGGGCCACCCAGGTTCATGATGGCCGCTCGTGAAGGCGCCAACAAACTCGTGGCATAGGTCAGCCCAGTTTGAGATGGAGTTCTCTGGCGGGTGCATCTGCCAAGACCTCACATTCGGCTTGAGTGCCAAAGGGAAGTAGTTGGTGAACACCTTCTCGTCTCTTCCCCCGACAGCTTGAACAACGATGGTGTAGATGCTCAAAAGCTCTACCGGGTTCAACCTTTCATCGTACTTCTCTGGTATTTCTGGCTCGAATGTGCCAGCAGATGGCCAACGGACTTGCCGTAGCTCGCGTGTGAAGGCAAGGCACCCAATATCGAAAGGCAGGTACCCGCTCTCATCGGGCGAGGGTTCGTCGATGTCGGGGCCATTGCGCCTACCAGACTGGTGGCGTGTTTCGTGGCTTTGTTCGATGGTGATGCACGCCTCTTCCCCCTGCCTGTCTTCCGGGAGTCACCACTGGTCCCGACGTGCTCGAGTATCAGATGAAGTCATCGATACATCGTCGGGCTCTTGGTCGCGTGGTTCTACTTGTGCCCCTTGCGCTGGCTGCCGTGGAGGGGATTGCACCATGGGGGTGGCTCCTCAAGTACGGACAACGGCTAGGGCCGTTGTCGCCGCCTGTGGAGGTCATGACAGGGCCGCTTGCTATGATCCTCCAGCCTCAGCGAAACCAATCATGCTCAATGGTGGCTCTCCACTCATCCATCTGATCGGCCACCGGCGGGAATCTCCACAGGAGTTGGGCCCGCACCATGGCTTCCGAAGTGGTGCTCAGCATGCATGATGATGTAGACCGTAATGTTGTATGGCTCCTGACGGTGCCGGTAGTGGCAGCGTCGTGCTCTCATCACCATGAGCCAGTCACCAGGGTGGCGTGGTGACGAGGTGGATGTGCCTGGAGATCAGCGGCTTCGTTCGGCGCATCAGCTCGGTCAGCTCGCTCCGGGGGTGGCGCGTGCCCTGCGGCCGCACCAGCTGCAAGGGCAACCAGAGGGTTGCGACCCACCTAGAGCGAGCGTCACCACTGTGGCCGCATCCTTCGGTGGGGTGGAGAGGTAGAGACGGAATAATCTCTCCACATGCACCCTGGGGAGTATGGCCGCTGGGATGCTGTTGGCGCTGTCCTTCTTTGGTGCCTCCTGTTCCTGTTTCGGCAGCAGGGGAGGTGGCCACGACGACGCCTGCACCAAACACGCCCGCTGCGGCGTCCACGTCCCTGTGCGTCCCTATAGCCCCCACGGCCTCAGCGGGAACGGGTGGAGGGGCCTTCGAGGGGGTGAGCTGCAGCACCGGGCTTCTTCTTGGGCGCCATGCATGATGAAGCCATCGATGAACAAAACGATGATGAAGATGATGCACTCCGTACACTCTCGCGTTCTGGCAAGCGCTTACCTATACCTGGCATGCCAAAGATGTCATGGAAAAACACGGCCACCTATGGGGCTATCAGCCCCTTGTGTTTCAGCGGGGGGGAATTGCACATTGCACAAAGAGCGGAGGGCGCAAAGCAGCACGACAGCGATGACACGGGCAATTTTACCCAGGTTTGGGCCACCGCGAGGTGTAAAACCCTACTCCTGCTTTACTGGATTGATAAGGAGACCGTGGTGGAGATGCAGCGCTCGATCCCGGCAAGGTTGCCTCGGGGCGTTAGCGGCTAGGCGCGTACGAGAGTACAAGGATCCAAATCCTTTCTAAGGTTGCCACAACACTCCTTTTATAGCTCAAGGGGTCACCACAATGGGAAATCAGTCATTGCATACTGATTAGATAGCAAACAGTGCTATCATAGCTAACTTTGCATACATGACAAGATGCATTAAATGCACCGCTTAGTGTCACATCGTAGTGCAACCCAGCAAGCCTTGCCAGCCCGTTCGGTCACTTTCTCGCCTGCCTGCATGACACGTCTCTGGACGGGTGTCATTTGGAGGTGTATCCTTCGGAAGTGGCTGGCACGTGCCAAATAATAGCCACTTAGTCAGTTGGGGGCTCGACACCGCATCGATCGATGACTTGAGTTGCTGTGAGGTGGAGCGGTGGAGCCTTGGTGGGGTAGTCCACCCTCAGCATCCCCGGCAAGCTTGCCGGGGCAGTCTTCAGACTTGTCTTCGGGGCAACCTCGACCCCACTAGACTCGCCTGCCCAGCAAGGGTGGTTTTTCCTTAATGGTATCTTGCTCCGTTAGCTTGACTTGGTCTTCTTGATGTACCCTTCCATTTCTCGAAGAGCTATCTCTTCTGCTTGGTCTTGTCTTGGATGTTGTAACCTTACTCTTGAGCCTGTGTACAGTTTAGGCAACATACCTGGGGTTTGTTGCACTGACAGTTATCAATATTTTTCTTACAATGCACACTCAACCAAACAGAAGCAAAACCAGTAAATGCTCCAGTAGCAGCTCGTATTGTCTCAAGTTCAGAAAAATGATGGTGACTAAAAACTTGTTCTACTTCAAGCTTTGAAGCTAGATAAATAGATCCACCCTCAAATGACGGTAAGAGATAACCTGACCATGTGCTTGTGTGTGTTGTCCCACCTCTCCTGATGGTGAAGATGTATCTTTTGTTCGGATTATCAGCATTTGAGGCATTATTTCACGAAAGAACAAATCAGCAATATTAGCATCATCATCACTTTTATGACATTGTATGAAGTGTGCCATTTTCAAGAATCTAGCCACGACAACAAATATGCTATCCCTCCCCTTCTTTGTTTGTGGTAATCCTAAACCAAAATCTATAGATATATCCTCCCATAGATTACCAGGTACAGGCAAAGGCATATATAAACCATGAGGATTGAGTCATGACCTAGCTTTTTTACATGTTGAACAGCGAGCAACAAAACGCTGAAGATCCCGTCTCATCTTTGGACAAAAGGAATGTATAGCAAGTACGTCCTCCATCTTTTACACGCCAAAGTGTCCCATTAATCCTCCTCCATGCGCCTCCTGCAACAACAAAAGACGAATGGAGCTAGCTGGAATGCATAGCTTGTTAGCACGAAACACAAATCCATCGTTAACGACAAACTTGTTCCATGTTCTCCCTTCTTTACAATTCTGCAATACATCTATAATTCAGCATCATGCACATATTGATCTTTGGTGGTCTCCAAACCGAACATTTTAAAGTCAAGTTGTGAGAGCATAGTATAACGTCGAGACAATGCATCAGCAATAACATTTTATTTACCTTCTTGTGTTTAATGACATAAGGGAAAGTCTCAATGAATTCAACCAATTTAGCTTGTCTACAGTTCAGTTTTTCTTGACTTTCAATGTGTTCAAAGAATCATGATCAGAATGTATAACAAATTCTTTGGCCATAAATAATGTTGCCATGTTTCTAAAGTTCGCACAAGAGCATGTAAGTCTTTATCATAAGTAGGATAGTTCAGACTAGGCCAACTCAATTTTTCAGAAAAGTACGTAACAGGTTTTCTATCTTGTAGTAACACACCTCTAATCTAGTTCCACTAGCATCACATTCAAGCTTAAAAGTCTTATTAAAATCAGGAAGCTCGAGTAAAGGAGCATGTGTCAACTTATCTTTCAATACCATGAAGGCTTCCTCCTTTGCGGTACCCCAAACAAAAAGCACATCCTTCTTCGTAAGCTCATTGAGAGGTGCAATAATGGTGCTGAACTCTCTCACAAATCGCCTATGGAAAGCGGCAAGGCAAAGAAAACTCCTCACTTGTGTGCCATTTTGGGCTACGGCCAACTCTCAATAGCTTCAACTATGCCTTTGTCAACATCATTTCCCTGTGGAGTAACAACATAGCCAAGAAAAGATACTTGTCGGTGTGAATGGTGCACTTCCCAAGGTTAACAAACAAACGTGCATCACGTAGAGCAATAAAAACAACACGTAGATGTTCCAAATGTTCTTCCAAAGATCTGCTATAAATCAGTATATCATAAAAATAAACTACCACAAATCGTCTAATGATAGCATGTAAAACTTCGTTCATTAATCTCATGAAAGTACTAGGTGCATTAGTTAACCCAAAAGGCATGACTAACCACGTATATAATCCAAACTTAGTTTTAAATGTTGTTTTCCATTCATCTCCCATTTTCATACGAATTTGATGGTATCCGCTACGCAAATCAATTTTGGATAATATTATAGAGCTACTCAATTCATCAAGCATATCATCTAGCCTAGGAATAGGACGATGATAATAAATAGTAATATTATTAATGCCTCTACAATCAACACACATACGCGATGTACCATCCTTTTTTGGCACTAGTATAATAGGAACAACACAAGTACTAAGAGATTCTGTAACATCCCAAATTTTCAATTTGGAATGTTATACACTAGATCATCTTTGCATATCATATTTTATTTGCTTTTGGCCTAATCTAGAAATTCTACGCAACTCAAGGACCCTCAGAGAGAGTTGGGGATTTTGTTATTTTCATATTTGAGTTTTTCTCAAATTTTGAAAATAGGATCATTTGATTTTATTTATTCTATCTTCAATTATTTCTATTATAAAAATATGAGAGAGGGAATAAAATGACTTTCCTAAAAATGAAGAAATATTGAGGATTTAATAAAAAAATCAAATAAGATTTTATTTTGGAGTTTTCGCTATTTTGTTTGAATTTAGGAAAAATTGCACGTTTTTCAAAACTGCATTTTATGGCCAATAAAACTTTCATATCGCTCTAAATATTTCATTTATACGGTGAAAATTTGTTTTGGCATTTTTAGATTTTTATTTATTTTTCTAGGATTTATTTTCTGTTCGGCGGAATTGTTTAAAGAAAAAACAAGGGTACCGCGCGCCTGACTGGGCCGAAGGCCCAGTCGAGCCGGCCTAGCCACCGCCGCCATCTTCCGCCGTCCTGATCGCCACCGCCGCCGATTCCCAGAGGGCCACACCGCCAGCGCGCCTCCCGCAAGCCACCGCCGCCCCCCCCTTTTAAATACCGACCTGGGGCACCCCCTGGAGCCCCATAGCCGGAGCCGCCGCCGCAAGCCACCGCCACCCCGCCGCCTTGCACCGCCGCCGCCAGGAGTCACCGCCGCCCCGCCACCCCACGCCGCCCGCCGCCACCTGAGACCCCGCCGGACTTCGCCGGAGCCCCGACGAGGTAGGCGCCCGCCGTAGCCCCGGTTTTCAAAGAAAACCCATTCGTTTTTTTAGAAAACCCTAGGTTTTTTATTATTTAGATCGGTTTATTTTTTCCGGTTTATTTATTTAGCAAGCGTTCGCTCGATCGTTAGTTTTATTGGACGAGTTCGCCATTTAGTTTCATTTAACGAACGTTCGTTCGTTAAACTGTTCGTCAGTTTTTCTTTTCTCGGATTTTTCCGCGATTATTTCTGATCGCGATTTCTTTTCCGATTTTCATTCTAGTATAACTTTTCGCTCGTTTATCGGAATCAGGCGATTCAAGCGCCTAGAGTTTCATCTCGAAACTCTCTTTCCGTTTAACCAACTCAAACAAGTTTTTGCTTCTGTAAAATTTGACTTAGGTCCAGATTAGTAAATGAAGCTTGTTTCTTTCGCTGTTTGACTTTTGTTGCTTCGTTCGATTTGATTCCTGTTGCAAACCGGAGTTCTTAAGTTGAACTTTCTGGTTAGTTCTCTTATTTGAGTTTTACATGTGCATTATATGAGTGCTTATTGTATGCTTGTTTTTTTGCGATAGAGTACCCGGAGTGCGCGGCTTGCTACTTCGAATCTCTAGGTTTCATGGATCATCAGCAAGGCAAGTAATACTATGATCATACCTCTTTACTACCCAGTTTTATTGCATTAGATCAATCCTCAAACAATTGCATGATTAGGATCTGATTAATATGTGGGTTTTGGGAAGTAGATGAGGTAGTACCTATTACCTGTTTTAATATCAAACCCTTGGGAGTTACTTCTACGTTTGCTTATATTGCCATGCTATGTTAGTAGACATGGATTGGGTGAGTGTATCCATGACAGATGTGAGATTGTTATTTAATGGTTTATTTAAGGTGGCAACTTTAATACACATCTGGGTGGATTGAGGCACCTGGGTATTCCAGAGATTGCCTGTTTTTCATTATGGACCGCCACCCAGGCTCAAAGGGATCATGAGATTATTCAAGCTAGAAACTTCCGTGTGCAGCCACAAGCTACTATGGGCTCTAGCATAGTAGAGTAAGTCATGTGAACTCTTATAGTGGTAGACTAGCAGATGTAGGGGATGTAGGTTGGTACTGTCTACCCGATCATAAGGTGCAAACACTTCTGAAAGACTATGTCTCGATCATCCGTTTCTCAAACACCATGTAGTTCGAGAAATCCAATGGAGGAGATCGAGTCTTGTGAGGAAAAGTGTGCAAACCTCTGCACAATGTATAAACTAATCATGGTTAGTCCTATCCCCGGTTATGGACGTTTTAAGTACCTAGTACTTGGATTATCATGTGAATCTCATCATGTTACTTTTAATTAATCTTGTTGGGTTTAATGATGATGCTTAATTGGGATTGAGAGGATGTATATCTTCTCAATGTTTAACAACCACCATGATAGTTAAATAAAATTTATTCCTTTGTAGTAGGGAAAAATTGGCTTTATGCAAAACTGTAACCATAGAGCTTTCCACCAGCCATATATGCATGTAGTATAGCATATTTCTTTTCATTACTCTCTATGTGTTACATTGCCAGCATATTCCATGTGCTGACCTGTTTTCGGGCTGCAACGTTCATGTTGCAGACGTTCCAGATGATGAGTAAGGTGGTTTAGGTCGTGGTTCTATACTCAGTGATGCTGTTGGAGTTGATGGACTCACTTATCTTCCAAGCCTTCCGCTGTTATCGTTTATTAGTTGCCTTAAGCCATATTTATTGTAATAAGTTCTCTTTGGAGACATTCGATGTAATAAGTGTGCGATTGCTACTCTATTATAAATCCTTCGAGTACTGTGCCTGTCAGCATTACTAATCCAGGGATGACACTGATGCACAGAGACTTGATCGTCTGAGGTCTGGTCGCTACAAGATGGTATCAGAGCACACGCTGACTGTAGGACACGACCACTAAACTAAAAGCCCTAGATCACTACTCACTCTTCTCATTTCTGACTCCTCATCTTTTCTACTCTATTAGGATGGCGGATGCAAGGAACAAGTTCATGCAACTGGATGAAGATACACCCTTTGGACGCCACTTGAAGGAAGTCACTAGATACCTGAACATCGGAGTACCAAGCTTCACCGGGACCTACATCGCCACTTTACCAGAAGTGGAGCGTTGGATGATTCAAGTTGAAGTTCCAGGAAGGACGTTCATCCCATCACTGAGCCCATATAGTTTTCCTTTGATGCACCAACCTGGAGTCTAGGAAAGAGCATGGCAGCCCACATCACCATGGGATGCATTGGAGAAGTTTACCAAAAGGATCTCAAGGATACCATTTACCAGATTTGTGGGCGCCGAGATGAGAGATGGGAGATGATCAGCACCAGGAAGGATAGATCAATTGCAGCTTTCATCCAGGAGTTAAACCAGCACATTCGACGCCAGCAGAACCAGATGTGCGCAGGCATGATAGATCTGAAGAAGGCCATGACCAAGCAAACGGAACTGGAGGAAGAACTCAAGTCTACACGCGATGGATATGAGGAGGAAATAGCAAAACTCTTGGAGAAGAATGATGATCTCAAGAAGAAGCTAAAGGTGTTTATGGGATTTCCCGCGACTGGAGGAGAAGAAGATTGCACCTGTCCAGAGAACTACATCATCATCGATGTCACCGACTCGGACCCAGACGATAGCGACGATAACTATGTTGATGAAGCTGGAGCAGATATCATGGAGTCTTCATCGAAGCACTTTTTCTAGTCGACCACCATAACAGTAGTAGAATTCCCCCATTTATCTAGCATAGTCCGAGCACTTTTGTAACGATAGTTAGACCGTTGCATGCCCTTGTATGAATTGAATGAAGTGATTTTTTTTTGCATTTGTCTCATGTGCATGTGGGTAGTGTTTTCTCCCTAGACCCTTTCTATTCTATTTTCTCATCTTTTCTAAACCCTCAGATGCCTCTGAGACGTGACAATGGATTTGCTATCCCACCAGAGCTCACTCAGTTGATCCAGCAGCAGAATGCGTTGATGTAGTTGCTAGTCCAGAATCAGAATCAGGGGAACAACAACAACAACAACAACAACAACAACAACAACAACAACAACAACAACAACAACAACAACAACCCACCACCTCCACCACCTGTTGATCACTTAACCCGTTTTCTTAGACTGACTCCATCGGTGTTCTCCAATAGCACCGAGCCGATAGTTGTAGATGATTGGCTCCGCAAGATAGGGAGGGAGTTGACCACTTCAGGATGCACAGATGCAGAAAAGGTGCGTTTTGCCGCACATCAGCTTGAAGGACCCGCAGCATCATGGTGGGAGAATTTCATAGCCACGTATCCTATCGACACTGTCACATGGGATCAGTTTCAGCAGGCTTTTCGTACTGCCCATGTTTTAGCAGGAGCTATGGCCATGAAGAAGCGTGAGTTTTGCAACTTTCGCCAAGGAGGACGGACAGTTGGACAGTATGTGGATGACTTTAGTAAGTTAGCACGTTATGCCCCAGATGACGTTGCTACGGATGCAGCTAAGCGGGAGAAGTTTTTGGAAGGACTGAATTATGAGCTGAGCATGCAGTTGATGGTAGCAACTTTCAACAACTACCAGGAGTTGGTAGATCGGGCTCCCATGATTGAAGGGAAGCAGTAGCAGATTGAAAACCGCAAGAGGAAGTATGGACAAGGAAGTACAATTCTGGAGCTCAGCAGAAGCCATGTTTTACCCCGAAATCGGGAGGACATTTCCAGCATACCCATGGAGGAGGGAGTTCACACAATCATAGTGGCCCCAAGAATGGTAATGGGAATGGAGGAAGCAACGGCCAGAACCATACCAACCCATCAACCCTAGCCAAGAGATACCTGAGCCAAGTCACTTGCTATAAGTGTCAGAAGATTGGACATTATGCCAATGAATGTCTTGAAGCCCAGAATGGAAATGGCAATGGAAGCTCCCATCCAAAGCCAAAATGCCAGAATTGTACAACAACCATCCAGAGCCAAAATGCCAGAAGTCCAAAGCCGCTCGGAGGACCGACGCACCGGACGTCCGACCCTGACCGGAAATCTGACGCCAGCTATCTCGAACGAAAAACTCGGATGCCCGACACTTACCGGGCGTCCGGACCCCTGCGAACCACCGAACGACCAGTGAACGTCGGACGTTCGACACCTGTCTGTGCACAGCATGCTGGGCTGAGGCCCATGTACCCCTTCGCCCACTTAGAATATAAATACTCCTTGTCGGTGTCAAAACCGGCGGATCTCGGGTAGGGGGTCCCGAACTGTGCGTCTAGGCGGATGGTAACAGGAGACAAGGGACACGACATTTTTACCCAGGTTTGGGCCCTCTCGGTGGAGGTAAAACCCTACTCCTGCTTGATTAATATTGACGATATGGGTAGTACAAGAGTAGATCTACCATGAGATCAGAGAGGCTAAACCCTAGAAGCTAGCATATGGTATGATTGTTGTTCGTCCTACGGACTAAAACCCTCCGGTTTATATAGACACCGGAGAGGGCTAGGGTTACACTGAGTCAGTTACAATGGTAGGAGATCTACATATCCGTATCGCCAAGCTTGCCTTCCACGCCAAGGAAAGTCCCATCCGGACACGGGACGGGGTCTTCAATCTTGTATCTTCATAGTCTTGGAGTCCGGCCAAAGATGATAGTTCGGCTATCAGGACACTCCCTAGTCCAGGACTCCCTTAGTAGCCCCTGAACTAGGCTTCAATGACGATGAGTCCGGCGCGCATATTGTCTTCGGCATTGCAAGGCGGGTTCATCCTCCGAATACTTCATGGAAGATTGTGAACACCAGGATAGTGTCTGGATCTGCAGAATAAGTTCCACATACCACCATAGAGAGAATAATATTTACACAAGTTCAATGCACTGACGTATTCCGTGGCGTGACATCACACCACGGCCAAGCCTTTATTCGAGTTGTTTTTTCTGTTCCACCTCAGCACGTTTAGCAAAGCAGTTTCCTTGGCATGTCTTGTCAAAGAAGAGATCGTGTCCCCTTATTCCGGGATTCTCATCAATACGGGCGTGGGTAACCCAACCGCGCCATTGATTGCGGCGCTTGGGAGATAAGCAAGTTTTACCAGGCTGGTGGGGACGCATAGTTTCGTCCGCCCATATATAAGGGGATAAGGATCCACCTTTTTACCTATGCCTTCTTCCTCCTTTGCTTATCCATCTCCGCGCACTCGAGCTCCAGCGCCCAAGTCCGCACATCTCGCCTCAACCTTCTCCAGCCATGTCCGGAGCGGGAGGCAAGTGGATGGCCTCCTCCGTCACGGAGGGGCACATCAAGAGGCTGCGAAAGGCTGGATACTTATCCAGTGACATTGCGCATCGGCTCCCCGACGAGGGGCACCTCATGCCCACCCCCGGGCCCCATGAGAGGGTGGTATTCCTCACCCATTTCCTCCGCAGGCTAGGTTTTCCACTTCACCCATTTGTCTGGGGGCTCATGTTCTATTATGGCCCGGATTTCCATGATCTGGCCCCGAATTTCATCCTCAACATCTCGGCGTTCATCGTCGTGTGCGAGGCCTTCCTCTGCATCCAACCCCACTTCGGCTTATGGCTAAAGACTTTTAATGTCAAGCCGAAAGTAGTGGGCGGCTGCCAAGCGGAGTGCGGAGGTGCCATGGTGGGCAAGATGCCCAATGTCCTATGGCTCGAGGGCTCCTTTGTGGAGACCATAAAGGGGTGGCAATCGGGGTGGTTCTACATCACCGAGCCGCGTGGCCCCGAATGGGCAGCGGCCCCGAATTCAGATCTGGTATCCCCACACGGCTCACCTCCTGGAAAGAGAAGGGCCTATCTTGGGGTGATTTGGAGGAGCTGACCGGACTCCAATCCTGCGTCCAAACCCTGGTGAACAAGAAGCTCAAGCTTGTCAACGTAATCCAGGTCATGCTCATCCGCTGGATTCTCCCGTGCCAACAACGGGCTTTCAACTTGTGGGAGTTCGATCCGGCACAGCACCAGACCTTGAGCAGGCTCTTCGACACTACATACGAAGATGCCTGGAGGGTGCTATTCAAGGGCGCCGAGGCTCCCGCATCCGCTATCGAAGATCGCGGATTCAGCTCGCAGCATCAAGCCGGCGAGGTAAGCTATTTTACCCTTTACAGGGCGCTTATTTTCCATAGTTTGACTCTATGCGGGATCTAAACTCCCCTACCTTTGACAGGCCTGGCAAGAGACGTCCGGGCAGGTTAACTGTCCGGCTCCCTTGCCAGAAGATCCAGCGGATGCCTAATTAACGGGACTGCTAGCTTCGGTGCCTTACGTGGTGCCAGAGAAGAAGACCAAGAAGAAGGCCACAGAAACTCGAAGGAGTTCCCGACGTCAGGTGTTGTCAGACTCATCGCCCGACGACTCCGAGGCAGACTCCTCCCGCGAAGACGGGGAGGAGGAAAAAGAGGCTTCTCCCCCAGCGGGGGGGGGGGGGGGAGAGAAGAAGAGGAAGGCTTCCCCAATAGGGGAGGCCGAAGGGTCAAAGAAGGGAAGGACCCTCCCCCCGGACTACTCCACCAACGCCAACGATGATGAAGAGGAGTGGCCACCAAGGACTAAGCCCCCGGCAACATCGTAAGTGTCCGGACCCCAGAATAATTCAAGGCATTTTGTTTGTCGCATAGAATCTCATGACGCCGAATACAACCCTGCAGCCCGCCCAGGGACGGGCTTGATATTTCGACGAGCGGCTCCCTGGCTCCGTCGGACGTGAATAGTACTTCACTTCCGGCCGCCTCCTCTCCTCGCGCTGCTGATGACGCCGAGGTGGGGTCCCAAAAGGGGCCTAGCCAGGAGGAGCAGGAGGTCCCAGAGGTGCCGCAAGGCAACCTCCTGGACTTTGGGCACGAGGGGGATCAACCCCCAAAGGGTTCTGAGTTCGGACCTATGCCGGACTCCGCACCGGAACCCTTAGTGGTTCCAGAGTTCGGCCGGCGACCCCTTCGTGAGAAGGGCAAGACTGCGACGCCGGTGGCCTCCGTCCAACCGGAGGCACCGGATAACTTGCTGGAGGCGCTCAACGGCGCCTCCATCGACGAGGAGCACCGCACTGTTATGAGTGCGGTGATCCAGAAAGTTCGGTCCGCCAAGAGCAGACTGACTGAAGCCTGTACCAGCCTTCTAACAGGCTTTGAGGTATGTAATTAAGATATGTAAAATAGTACCGCCTAGACAGTAGCCCCAAATGCTCAGTTTGGTGTTCGGAAAGAAAAGCCGAACTGAGGATCTAATAAGATATACGCAGGAGTCTAACATAAGCATGTCAATATGGGAATGCAGGCTGCGCTGCTAACCTATGCCGCATTGACTGCGGAGGTCAATGTGTTGAAGGAGAGCCTCGAGCGGTCCGAGAACGAGCTCGGCTGTGCGAAGAAGCAGCTCGAGGACGAGGAAGGTAAGTAATACCTTATTAAAGTAATACCTTATAGAAAAGGATTTGGTTGCAAAAAAATGACAGGAATAATGTGAGTATTGCAGGGGCCATGAACGAGGTGGCGACCCTGAAGGAAGCGGTGTCCGAGGCCGAACGCAATGCGGCTGTGGAACACACCGAGCGAGAGAAGCAGGAGGAGCGGGTGGCGGAGGTGCGGCAAGAGCTCCAGGCTCTCGTGGAAAAACACGAGAGTTTGGAGCGTGACTCGAAGACTCGAGAGTCCGAGCTCGCCTCGGCTCTTGAGAGTGCCCAAGCCGCTAAGGCCGAAGCCCAGAAAGCCCTCCAGGAAATTGAGGCGATAAAGAAGATAGCGGCGGGTAAGGCATTCTTCATGCAAAGCAAGCACGTGAAAGTGAATTACTTGTTACTTACCCGAATCCGGAGCTCCCAGGAGCATTCGTAGATCTGCCCCGCAGTGTGTCCGATGCTGCCGCATTCTACCGGGCCGAGGAAGGGAGCTTGACGGAGAAGGTATTCTGGTCTCAGTATGTTGAGGCCGGACATCCGGTGCCCCTGAGCGACCAGCTGAAGCAGCTAGTCGAGCTCCACAAGGTGGCCGAATAGGCCATGAAGGGCCTCATAGTTCGGCTGTGGCCTAAAGAAGCCATGCCTGGCAGCTACTTCGGTCTGGTGCGGCGGCTGGTGGACGCCTGTCCATGGGTTGAAGTCATCAAGCACTCCGTCTGCATTGAAGGTGCCCGTCGGGCCCTTGCCCGTGCAAAAGTACACTGGGGCAAGATGGACGCTGAGAAGCTTGTGACGGACGCGCCACCGCCGGGCAAGGAGTATCACACGCCTGAGATGTACTATAAGGGTGTCCTGAAGGGTGCCTGCCTTATAGCGGGTGAATGCTCCAAAGATGTAATTTTTGAGTAGACTCGCATTTTGTTATCCTGTGCGCTGAAAACTTGTTCATATGCGCTCAGCAACGCTTGTTAATTTAAAATATTACCTTTTGTGCAGCCGTTTATCAAATTTGAGAGCTGGCAAGTCGTTGGCTTCAGCCCCCATGCCACGAGTGTTGGGGTGTTTGGGATAAACTTGAGCGCTCTTGTTCCCATTTTTGGGTCCTTCGAGGGAGGCGCTCAACACAACGAACAAGGCAACCGGACTTATAATGCTTGAACACTCCCACTTAGCCATAGAATTCTATAATTTTAAATTTCGGCGAAGCCCCTAGTGTTCAGAAGACTGAATTCGGGGCGCTATCCACGCCTGGGCCGGACAAAGCCGGCTCCTCGCTCTAAGCGGCATAAGTCTTTAGGGACTCGAAAAAATCTCTCGAATAGCGACCGGCTCTCGCCCTATCATGACGGTCAGCTTTAGCTTTCTCCACTGAGGTGCTCAACCCAGCTCAACTGGGGCACAATCGCAGTGGTTCTCCCAGCGCTACCTTAGATGATATAACGGAACGTAAGGTACCAAAACATGGGAGCCAGGCAAACCCAACTATTGACCCAAGACATGATTCGGAGCCGATGCATATAATGCTATAAGTTTGGGGTGCCGCACTTGTGAAAGTGTTCGGACTTTTCACACCATACTTTGGGGAACTTAAGCCCCTGGTGTATTTGGCTGTACCAAAGCGTACGGGTGCAACATGTCATAAGTGAACATATATAGATAAAAAAAGGAATGCAATAATAGGCAAAAAGCGATGCATTGTTTATTCAAAAAATACTGCAATGAAAGCAGAACGATACAAATAGTGCGATAAGCAAGGGATGGGACTATTTAACATGTCCCCCTCCAGGGGTAGGTTGTGGGATGGTATGCAAAACAGGTATAATGCTCGTAATAGAGACCACCTGGATACTCGACGTAGCTTTTCTGCTTCCCTGGCTATTGCATCGTGAGTTTGGCAAGTCTACTACCGGACAAGGCTTCTAGAAAACGGAGTCCTGTGAATAAGAAAAAAAAAGAATGACACATTTGGGAGCCCCTGGTGTGGTTGAGCTGCACTCTGGGCATGCCTTGGTCGTGCCCCTCCCCCTATGCCCATGGTATCTCCAGAGCGTAGTTATGTACGCGTGGTACTGGTCTCGCGATTTCGCGAGGGCTGGGGTTGGGGCCGCATTGCTACGCGTGCTTGGAACGTGCCAGGTGGTCTTGTTGTAGGTTACTCCGAGCGCGCTTGACGGTGTCCGGCCGCTTAACAGCCGGACTCGAGAATTGCCTTAAGAGGCTGCTTTGTACTTCCACCGTGAGAGCCGCTGTATGCTCCTCCGTTCGGAGAGAGCGGCCGGTGTTTCCGTTGATCGTAAAGACTCCTCGAGGGCCTGGCATCTTGAGCTTGAGGTATGCGTAGTGGGGCACCGCATTGAACTTTTCAAATGCGGTTCGTCCGAGCAGTGCATGATAGCCGCTGCGGAATGGGACTATGTCGAAGATTAACTCCTCGCTTCGGAAGTTATCCGGGGATCCGAAGACCACTTCAAGTGTAACTGAGCCTGTACAATTTGCCTCTACACCTGGTATGATGCCTTTAAACGCCATTTTTGTGGGTTTAATCCTTGACGGGTCTATGCCCATCTTGTGCATTGTATCCTGATAAAGCAGGTTCAGGCTGCTGCCGCCATCCATCAGGACTCAAGTGAGGTGAAATCCGTCGATGATTGGGTCTAGAACCAATGCGGCCAATCTACCATGGCAGATTCTAGTGGGGTGGTCCCTTCGATCAAAAGTGATCGGGCATGAGGACCACGGGTTGAACATTGGGGCGACGGGCTCCATCGCATATACGTACCTGAGTGCACGCTTCCGCTCCCTTTTGGGTATGTGGGTTGCGTATATCATGTTCACCGTCCGCACTTGTGGGGGTAAACCCTTCTGTCCTCTATTGTTCGGCGGCCGGGTCTCTTCCTCGTCATCGCTATGTAGCCCCTTGTCATTTTTTTCGGCAATTAACTTGCCTGCCTGCTTGAACACCCAACAATCCCTATTGGTATGATTGGCTGGCTTTTCGGGGGTGCCGTGTATTTGGCACGAGCGATCGAGTATTCGGTCCAAATTGGACGGGCCCGGAGTATTTCTTTTGAATGGCTTTTTCCGCTGACCGGGGTTAGAGCCTCTGAATCCGGCATTGACTGTAGTATCTTCAGTATTATCGCCGTTAATGCGGTGCTTGTGCTTGTTGCGACGTGACCTGCCATTGCTGTCCTTGGTATCCGAACTACCAGAGTTTTTGGTTAGGTTGTTACTGCAAGCTAGCCAGCTGTCCTCTCCCGTGCAGAAGCGGGTCATGAGTGATGCGAGGGCTGCCATGGATTTCGGCTTTTCCTATCCTAGGTGCCGGGCAAGCCACTCGTCGTGGATGTTATGTTCGAAGGCTGCAAGGGCCTCTGCATCCGGACAGTCGACGATTTGATATTTCTTGGTTAGGAACCGTGTCCAGAATTGTCTAGCCGATTCTTCTGGCTGCTGAATTATGTGGCTTAGGTCATCAGCGTCTGGCGGTCGCACATAAGTGCCTTGAAAGTTGTCGAGGAATGCGGCTTCCAGGTCTTCCCAACACCCAATTGATTCTTTTAGCAAGCTGTTGAGCCAATGCCGAGCTGGTCCTTTAAGCTTGAGCGGGAGGTATTTGATGTCGTGTAGATCATCACCGCGGGCCATGTGGATATGAAGGAGATAGTCCTCGATCCAAACCGCAGGATCTGTTGTGTCGTCGTATGATTCAATGTTTACGGGTTTGAAACCCTTGGGGATTTGATGATCCATTACTTCGTCTGTGAAGCATAATGGGTGAGCGGCGCCTCTGTATTGGGCTATATCATGACGCAGCTCAAACGAGCTTTGTCCACTGTGTTCGGCCCGGCCGGAATTGCTGTATCCGGCGTGACGATTGTCATCACGTATCGTGGGGCGCCCACGCGATCCGTAGATCGATCTTGTTTGTCTTGCCTTGTCCTCCAATATGTCTCGTAAGTCTGGCGCATTCCCCCGTGGTTTGTACTATTCGAGCGACGCCGGGGTACGGCTTTAGTGGAGGGCCTAGAGGCCTCTCTGTCGTGGCCGCGAGGTGGCCGGTCGGCCGTATTGTGCGCTGGTGATGTAGGTTTAGGTGCTTCCTCCTCTAATCAGGGTAGCAGCTTGCATTTTGGGCAGCTTTTGGAGGGGCGTTCGAGTTCATACTCTTCGGCCGCAAGGACTTCAGTCCATCTGTCGGCTAGCAAGTCTTGGTCAGCTCTAAGCTGTTACTGCTTTTTCTTGAGGCTGCCTGCCGTGGCCATAAGCCTGCATTTGAAACGCTCTTGTTCGATGGGATCCTTAGGCACGACAAATTCGTCGTCGTCGAGGCTTGCCTCGTCTTCGGAGGGAGGCATATAATTATCGTCCTCTACCTCTGCCGCTCTCTCATGATGGCTGGCTTCTCCATCCTCCTGCGCTGAATCCTGCTGGAGGGGGTTGTCTTCGGCACTGTTCGGGGTGTTATTGTCTCCGGTGCCGAAATCTCCATTCTTGCTGTGGCGGGATTTAGAGCAGCGCCGTTGACGCCGGCGCTTAGGCTGTTTCTTGGAGGGGTCATCCTCCGTTGTTCCATCGCCACTCCCATCCTTTGTGATGTCCACCATGTATATGTCGTATGACGAGATGGCCTTCCAGTGCCCTGTAGGCGCTGGTTCTTGGTCGTCTCCTGCATCATCGTCCATACTGTCGATGTCTTCGGAGTCGAAGTCTAGCATGTCGGTTAAGTCATCGACAGTGGCTACGAAGTGTGCGTCTAGGCGGATGGCAACAGGAGACAAGGGACACGATGTTTTTATCCAGGTTCGGGCCCTCTCGATGGAGGTAAAACCCTACTCCTGCTTGATTGATATTGATGATATGGGTAGTACAAGAGTAGATGTACCACGAGATCAGAGAGGCTAAACCCTAGAAGCTAGCCTATGGTATGATTGTTGTTCTGTCCTAAAACCCTCCGGTTTATATAGGCACTGAAAAGGGTTAGGGTTACACAGAGTCGGTTACAATGGTAGGAGATCTACATATCCGTATCACCAAGCTTGCCTTCCACGCCAAGGAAAGTCCCATCCGGACACGGGACGAAGTCTTCAATCTTGTATCTTCTTAGTCCAGGAGTCCGGCCAAAGGCTATAGTCCGGCCATCCGGAACCCCCTAATCCAGGACTCCCTCAGTAGCCCCTAAACCAGGCTTCCATGACGACGAGTCCGGCACGCATATTGTCTTCGGCATTGCAAGGCGGGTTCCTCCTCCGAATACTTCATAGAAGATTTTGAACACAAGGATAGTGTCCGGCTCTGCAAAATAAGTTCCACATACCACCGTAGAGAGAATAATATTTACACAAATTCAATCTGCTGACGTATTTCGTGGCGTGACATCAGACCACGGCCAAGCCTTTATTCGAATCATTTTTACTGTCCCACCTCAGCGCGTTTAGCGAGGTGGTTTCCTTGGCACGTCTTGTCAAAGCAGAGATCGTGTCCCCTTTATTCCGGGATTCTCATTAATACGGGCGTGGGTAACCCAGTCGTGCCCATTGGCACATCTCCTCTATCGAAGGCGAGTCCCAAACGGTCATGGGGAAGGCTCTTGGTATTCAACCTCTTTATAAAGAGACCAAGGCTCCACTCCTTTCTTTCAATCTACATCGAATCCGCCCCTTGCCTCGAGTTCCAACACCCAAAGCTCCAGATTCAGGCGCTTCAGACCTTCGATGATGTCCGGCTCCGACCTGCAAGGCCGGTGGATGCCTTCCTCCATTATGTAAGAACACGTGCTAAAGCTAAGAGACGCCAGGTATCTAACCGGCAAAATTTTGCAAAGGTTGCCCGCCCAAGGGCAGGTTATTCCCACTCCCAAGCCTGGTGAAACCGTGGTGTTCGCGTCTCACTTCCTTCGAGGGCTAGGCTTCCCGACGGACCCCTTCGTGAGGGGGCTCATGTTTTATTATGGGTTGGAGTTTCATGACTTGGATCCGGAGTCCATCCTCCACATCTCATCGTTCATTGTCGTATGCGAAGCCTTCCTCCGCATTACCCCTCACTTCGGATTGTGGCTCAAGACCTTCAAAGTGGAGCCGAAGATGATCAGGGGGCAGCAGGCAGAGTGCGGAGGGGCTGTTATAAGCAGGAATGTTGATGCTCCGTGGCCCGAGGGCTCTTTCCAAGAGGAGCTCAGTCTATGGCAACAAGAATGGTTTTATATCACAGCTCCCAGGGACACCAAATGGGTGGCGCCGCCTGCCTTTCGCTCGGGCCCTCCACCGCGGCTGGCGTCATGGGTCAATAAAGGACTTGACTGGGGGCCGTCCAGGGATGTGCCCTTGTTGTAGGGCCTCATTCAAGACCTCCTAGAGAGAGATATCACTCTGGTCGTAGTAGCGCAGGTCATGCTGATTCGTCGCATCCTGCCCTGCAAACGTCGCCCCCTCCACCTGTGGGAATTTAACCCAGAGGGACCACGATCTCTCCAACATTTTATGGGCGCAACACCCGTGGAGATGGTAAGCTTTTCTTCGGATCACAAGCGATGTGTCCGGACTTGACCAAGGACGCAGGTCTGAGCTGCAATCGCCCGGATACTCAACTAAGTAGCCCTTTACCCGGACACGCTATCCCATATTTATCATGAATTTTCCCTCAAAAGAGTTGTCCCTTGAACAGGAGTGGATAGCGAAAGCAAAGTTAATCAGGTGTCCGGCCCCCCTCCCTGAGACCACGCCGGATCCCGTGTTAACCAGGATGCTGGAGGTTGCGCCTTCGGAAGAAGGTGAAGGGGGGATCAAGGAAGCTACCGCCTCCGCGAAGGAGGCTGTTAGGAAAGTAGGGATCGAGAATCCCTCCATCCAAGGGAAGAATAGGACCGCCTCTGAAGACCCGGAGACCATGGTCTCAAAGCGGGGGAAGAAATCTTCATCAGAGGGTCCTGCGCCGAGAGATGCCTCGGCCGAATTGTGCCCCCAAGGGGATCAGCCCTCCACCGAGCCGTAAGTAAAAAGAGGAGTTAAAATAAAGGGTACCCCTACCTTATTTCTGATGAAGATAACCGAAACTTTACCTTGTAGTTTGGATCTCAGCCCTTCTCAGCAGAGTGAAACGCCTCCCCCTGCCGTACCGTCTTACGAGGTGGGCGACCCTGAGGTGTCATCGCGGAGGGTTTCTCTGAGTCCGGCGGGGTCGGAAGGCAGTCGTATGTCCCCCCAAAGCCCTCCGCGTCCGGCCTTCGAAAAAGGCCATCGGACTAGTCCGGCACCACCTGGTGTACGGTCGGAGGAGTTGAAGGATCTACTCGGGCGAGCGTCTATCTCAGAAGATCACTGTGCATTAATGGGTATGGTGATTGAAAGGATTTCATTCGTTGAGAGCGGATTGCACGAAGCCGTCAGAAGTTTACTGACAGGTTTTAAGGTACGCAAAATGATGTACCTTCTGATAGTTCCGCATATAAAATGCGCCCTATGTAGATAGTAGCCCCTGAGGCTCGGTGTGTTGTCAAAAAATGACAGCGCGCCGAGGATCATAATCCCAGGTATAATATGTCGCCCATCCTACATAGGTGGAGAAGGGTCCGGTGGCCAGCCGGACTGATGAATTTGCCGAACTAAAGCGGCAACTTGATGTGGCGGATGTCGACATCGCGCTTGTCAATAAGCGACTCGACGAGTCATAAGGTATGCAATTCTCCACGGACACCTGGTAAGGGAGCTTGATGCCCGTGCCTTACAACACATATGCTTGATGCAGATGGTGCCGCTGCCATGGAGAACCTTGGGGCGGAGCTCGCCCGAGCTAAGGAGCAGGCCAGAAAGAGTGATGCGTCTGCGTTGCAGGCGGCCGAAGAGCTAAAAGCCGAACAGGCTGCTCACTGCCGTAGCAAGAATGAAATGGCAGAGATGGCCGTGAAGTTGAAGAATGCTGCCGACCACTGCAAGTTTCTTGAAAAAGAAGATCGAGCGGTACAAGAGGACCTGAAGAAGGCCACTACCGAGGCCAAGGATGCTTGCTCTGCGATTTGAGCTATGAAGGAGGAGCTGCGTCAGGCCGGGGATATCACGGCTGGAAAGCCCTTTCTGCTGCGGAGGAAATTCATGGATCCTAAATATGCTCAGTTGGACCAGCTGTGGAGTGCGGAGGATGCTTATTTGGATTTGGCGGCATGTGCCGCGGACGCGGCCGAACACTTCCGAGATCAAAAGGACCACGAAATGGAAAATGTTTTTTGGTCGCAGTTCCATAATCCAAAGCACCCGCTTCCATTAACCGATCGCTTGGCCGAATGGGCGGAGTTGAATAGGTTATCCGGACTTGCCATGAAGGATGTCGTGAGTCTTTTGTGGCCGAAGAGGCCCGAGCCGACGAGTTATTTTGGCTTGGTGCAGCAGTTCCTTGGTGCGGTGCCGCATATCAATGCAATGAGGAGGTCGGCATGCATAGAGGGTGCGCGGATGGCTCTTGCCCGTGTCAAGACATACTGGGCGGAGATGAAGGCCACCGATGTTGCATCCCAAAATTCGGACGAAAGCCGAGTACCTGTCGAGCACTATTTTCTGGAAGTTCTGCAGGGCGCTCGTTTAATAGAGACGCAGTGCTCGAAGGATATTATGTTCGAATAACATGTATTATTGTGAAACAATGTTTCGATGAAATATAAAAGCTTTTTATACTTGTGCCTTCAAGAATTAAAATACCTCCTATGCGGCCGTTAATGTATATGTGTATATAACCTGAAAGATGGCAGTCTTCGGCTTCAGCCCCCATGCATATAATGCGGGGGTGTTTGCAAAAGGTGCATTTTCACACTTGATCCAACGTCTTGGTCCTATAAAGGAGGTGGTAGCGCGACAAACTAGGCAACCGGACTATAATGCTTTATCACTTTCACTTAGCCATAGGAGTTTGACAGTGGGGCTACTATATAGCCCCTAGGGGCACCGGCTCACCCGAATTCGGGGTGCGTAAGTGCCTGACCGGGAAACGGCCCTTCGTCAAAGCGAAGGAATCCTAAAGATTCTGGTGGGTCATCGAGTGGTTGACCAGTCTCATGCTATATCATGACAGTCAGTTTTCGGCTTTCTCTACTAAGGTGCTCACCTGGCCGAACCGGGGCACAATCGCAGTAGTTCTCCTGGTGCCGCCTTAGCCGTTAGAGCGGAACGTAAGGCAGCAAAACACAGGATCCGGGCAAACCCAACATTTGACCAAAGACATGATTCGGAGCTGATGCATATAAGGCCTAACTCGAGACGCCAAAGACTCCCTAAGGTAGTCGGTCTTTATGAAAACGGGCCAAACAACGCCCTTGGTAATAAGCCCCTGGTGTCTAGGTACACGCAAAATTCTGACGTGGCCCATGCCAAAACGCCAGCCTCCTCCTCGGTTATAGCAAGAAACCTGGGGATGTGTATCAACAAGAGATAGTAAAAAAGGTTTACGCAGGGTCTTAATCTAAAAGGAATCCTTGTCACGGGTCCCTACTGCACGTCTGCGCCTGTGTCTCCGTTGTGCCGTATCCTGGACGGGTGTAGCACGGTGTTCATCTGTAAAAGAGAGGAACATAGTTGAAAAAGATCGTGCGAAAGTGTACGTTATGTTAAATAAACAAGGTGCGATTCAAAAAAAAGTGAATAAAATTGAGCTTTATTGTCTCTTGTTGTACATGCGCGGAGCCCCTTGCACAGGGGTATGCGGCTAGTAAGCCCTTGTATGTTTACAACGGACTCATCTAGCTGTGTCCGGGGTCTGGACGACCAGTTTAGGTGCTTTGATTGGTGAAGCCGGTTTAGTGTGTGGCTGTCAGGGCAGTCACACAATCTTCCGCGCTCGAGGAACACTCGGTATTTCCCTTTAAGGTAGATGATGCCTCACAGACCGGGCATTTTTATTGTAAGGGATGCATAATGCGGTATTGCGTTAAAGCGGGCGAAAGCTTCGTGTCCCAGTAGTGCTTGGTAGCTACTTGCAAATGGGGCGAGGTGGAAGTTTAACTTTTCGCGTCGGAAGTTGTCGGGTGAGCCGAACACAACTTGTAGCAGTAGAGAGCCCGTACAATGGGCATATGGGCCTGGCATTACCCCTTGAAAGGAAGTGTTGCTATGGCGAATTTTGGCTGGGTCTATCCCCATTTTGCGGATTGTGTCCTGATATAGCAGGTTTAGATCACTGCCGCTGTCCATTAGGACTTTTGTAAATTGGAGTCCATCGATTATCAGATCTAATATCAAGGCAGTCCATCCTGCATTCCGGATACTTCTAGAGTAATCCTGATGGTCGAAGGTGATTGGTTTTAATAACCAGTGGCAGGACTCCTCTGGGATAGGCCGCATGGCATGTATCTCTATGGGCGCCATTCTGTTTTTCCCTTTTGTCACGTAAAGTGAATTTACTGTTTTGACTTCTTGTGGGAAATTCGTTTGTTTTCCGGTGCTCTGCTTGTGGGGTTCGTCATCGTCCTCTCTTGGTGCGTCGAGCCCCTTGTGTTCGGCGTTGAGTTTGTCGGACTGCTTGAAGACCCAACAATCTCTGTGGGTATGGTTTGCAGGCTTCCCGGCAGTACTGTGGATTTGGCATTTCTTGTCCAAGATTTTGTTTAAGTTAGATAGCTCATCCTTGTTATCCTTAAGGGGCAGTGTTTTATGATCCTGCCGTGAGCTTTTGAATCCGGCATGGACTGTCGTGCTCTTCGGGCTGTTTCCCTTGGTCCGGTGCTGGTCCTTGCTTCGTCGCGGTTTCCCGTTTCCATCCCTGACTTCGGATGTACTTGGGTCGCTGGTACTGCATCTTGCCAGCCAGCTATCCTCTCCCGCACAAAAGCGGGTCATGAGGCTTGTCAATGCGGCCATTGTTCTTGGCCTTTCTTGGCTGAGGTGTTTGGCGAGCCATTCGTCTCGGACGTTATGTTTGAAAGCTGCTAAGGCTTCGGCGTCCAGATAGTAGACTATTTGGTTCTTTTTAGTAAGGAATCTGTTCCAGAATTTTCGGGCTCACTTCCGGGTTGTTGAGTTATGTGACTTAAATCGTCTGCATCCGGAGGTCGGACATAGGTCCCTTGAAAATTTGCCCGAAAAGCGTCCTCGAGCTCTTCCCAACTTCCAAGGGTGTTTTCGGGGAGGCTTTTGAGCCAATGCCGGGCAGGCCCTTTGAGCTTGAGGGGTACATATTTTATGGCATGGAGGTTATCTCCTCTAGCCATGTGTATGTGGAGGATGTAATCCTCGATCCAGACTCCAGGGTTTGTTGTTCCGTTGTATGCCTCTATGTTTACGGGTTTAAATCCCGCTGGAAATTCATAATCCAGAACCTCATCGGTGAAACATAGGGGGTGTGCAGCACCCCTATATTTAGGTGTACCATAATATTCGGATACTTGATGTGTTGCATTGCTTACTAGAGCTTGCTTTCTTGGCCCGTAGATAGATCTAATTGGGCCACCTTTTTGATGCAAATCCATGTGCGGATCGCGTGCTGGCTTGTGTGCGGCACCGTTTGCCACTCTATGTTTGCCATGGGGTCATCTATCCGACCGGGTGGTCTCCTTGTTCTTTGATTGCGGGGGCTCTACGGCCTCCTCGTCAAATTCAGGCAGTAGTTTTTGCTTCGGGTAGCTCTTTGTTTGGCGACTATCGTCGTATTTGTCTGCGGTGTTGCGTACTTTGCTCCATCTGATTCTGAGTGCATCTTCCGCTGTTTTGAGATTCAGCTTCTGCTTTTTCAGGCTATGCACAGTGACGAAGAGCCTTTTGTGGAGGTTCTTCTGCTCCAACAACTTGTCCGGCGTGAGATCGTCTGGACTGTTATCTTCGCTAGGGACGGATTGTTTATCCAGGTTGTCCTATTCGAACGGTTGCTCAATAGCATGTTCGTCGTCCACTGGTTTGCCCTGCTCTATGGCTGGGCCTGTATGGCTGCTGTCTTTGTCGAGGCGGGACTTTGAGCGGCGCTTACGTCGCCGTTTTGATTGCTTTTCGAGGGAATGATCCCTCGTGGCGTCCCGTTGTTCCTCGTTGTCGCTTCCTTTAGGTGTGTCCACCATGTATACATCGTGAGATGAGGTGGCTGTCCAGTGCCCTATAGGTACTGATTCATGTTTGTCTCCTACATCGTCGTCCATACCGTCGATGTCTTCGGGGTCGAAGTTGAGCACGTCGTTTAAACTTTCGACAATGGCTACAAAGTGGGTGGTGGGTGGGAGTCGAATTTCTTCGTCGTCCGCATCCCAACCTTGCTGACCATAGTCCGGAAAGGGCTCTCCTGATAGAGAGAGATACTTTAGTGAATTCAGGATGTCGCCGAAGGGCGAGTGCTGAAAGATGTCCGTGGTGGTGAACTCCATGATCGGCGCCCAATCGGCGATTGGCAGGGGCGCGGAAGGTTTAGAGTCCGGAGAGGAGTCCGGTGCCTTGGAGTCACGAGCTTCACAAAGGACAGGGTTGGTGTTCGGCTCAATCGCCTTAGAGATAGCAGCCCCTGAGGCGGTGTCCAGCCACCCGTCCTCGATCGGCGTAGTCAGCTCCGAGCTAAGGGTCGGAGCGGACACTTGTGCGGCCTCCAGGGCACTGTCTGGCGGCAGAGCTAGATCATTCCCATTGTGAAAGTGTGGCGCGCTTGGCTGCGGCTCGAACCCGTCGAAGATCAAGTCTCCGCAGACATCAGCTGTATAGTTCAAACTTCCAAATCTGACCTGATGGCCAGGGGCGTAGCTTTCAATCTGCTCCAGATGGCCAAGCGAATTGGCCCGCAGTGCAAAGCCGCCGAATACGAAGATCTGTCCGGGGAGAAAAGTCTCACCCTGGACTACATCGTTGTTGATGATCGGAGCATCGGGCCTAAAGATGACGACACAGAGGAACTCTCAATGAAAGCACCAATGTCGGTGTCAAAACCGGCGGATCTCGGGTAGGGGGTCCCGAACTGTGCGTCTAGGCGGATGGTAACAGGAGACAAGGGACACGATGTTTTTACCCAGGTTCGGGCCCTCTCGACGGAGGTAAAACCCTACTCCTGCTTGATTGATATTGATGATATGGGTAGTACAAGAGTAGATCTACCACGAGATCAGAGAGGCTAAACCCTAGAAGCTAACCGATGGTATGATTGTTGTTCTGTCCTACGGACTAAAACCATCCGGTTTATATAGGCACCGAAGAGGATTAGGGTTACACAAAGTCGGTTACAATGGTAGGAGATCTACATATCCGTATCGCCAAGCTTGCCTTCCACGCCAAGGAAAGTCCCATCCGGACACGGGACGAAGTCTTCAATCTTGTATCTTCATAGTCCAGGAGTCCGGCCAAAGGCTATAGTCCGGCCATCCGGACACCCCCTAATCTAGGACTCCCTCAAGCATGTTGCCAATCTTGGGAAAGAATGAAATTGATGCTTCGCAATTTCCCTACTCACGGTTTGAATTTAAAGTTGCCACCTTAAATAAACCATTAAATAACAATCTCACATCTGTTATGGATGCACTCACCCAATCCAGGTCTACTAGCATAGCATGGCAATATAAGAAAATGTAGAAGTAACTCCCAAGGGTTTGATATTAAAACAGGTAATAGGCACTACCTCATCTACTTCCCAAAACCCACATATTAATCAGATCCTAATCATGCAATTGTTTGAGGATTGATCTAATGCAATAAAACTGGGTAGTAAAGAGGTATGATAAAAGTGTTACTTGCCTTGTTGATGATCCGTGAGACCTAGATATTCGAAGTAGCAAGCGGCACACTTCGGGTACTCTATCGCAAACAAACAAGCATACAATAAGCACTCATATAATGCACAGGTAAAACTCAAATAAGAGAACTAAACAGAAAGTTCAACTTAAGAACTCCGGTTGGCAAAAAGAATCAAATCGAACGAAGCAACAAAAGTCAAACGGCGAAAGAAACAAGCTTCGTTTACTAATCTGGACCTAAGTCAAATTTGAGTTTACCAGATAGGGAGGGAGTTGACCACTGCAGGATGCACGGATGCAGAAATGGTGCGTTTTGCCGCACATCAGCTTGAAGGACACGGAGCATCATGGTGAGAGAATTTCACAGCCACGTATCCTATCGACACAGTCACATGGGATCAGTTTCAGCAGGCTTTCTGTACTGCCCATGTTTCAGCAGGAGCTATGGCCATGAAGAAGCGTGAGTTTCGCAACTTACGCCAAGGAGGACGGACAGTTGGCCAGTATGTGGATGACTTTAGTAAGTTAGCACGTTATGCCCCAGATGACGTTGCTACGGATGTAGCTAAGCAGGAGAAGTTTCTGGAAGGATTGAATGATGAGCTGAGCATGCAGTTGATGGTAGCAACTTTCAACAACTACCAGGAGTTGGTAGATCGTTCTCTCATGATTGAAGGGAAGCACTAGCAGATTGAAAACCACAAGAGGAAGTATGGACAAGGGAAGTACAATTCTGGAGCTCAGCAGAAGCCATGTTTTACCCCGAAATCGGGAGGACATTTTCAGCATACCCATGGAGGAGGGAGTTCGCACAATCATAGTGGCCCCAAGAATGGTAATGGGAATGGAGGAAGCAACGGCCAGAACCGTACCAACCCATCAACCCCAGCCAAGAGAGACCTGAGCCAAGTCACTTGCTATAAGTGTCTGAAGACTTGACATGATACCAATGAATGTCTTGAAGCCCAGAATGGAAATGGCAATGGAAGCTCTGGGAAGAAGCCGAACCCTTTCAATAGGGGACAGGTGAACCACGTTAACGTGGAGGAGGTTGAAGCCCAGCCAGATGCAGTAATAGGTAAGTTTTTGGTTAAGTCATTTACCGCACTCGTTCTTTTTTATACTGGTGCATCGCATTCATACATATCAAGGGGATTTGTGGATAAGTATAAACTGCCAACCCAAGCCCTTAGGTCACCCATGTTAGTAACCTCTCCTGGAGCAGAGTATATGGGTAGCTTATGGTGTGATCGGTTACCATTAAGGATTGGTCACTACGTGTTTCCCTCGGACCTAATAGTATTGGAATCGCAAGGATTGGATGTGATATTAGGCATGGATTGGTTATCGAAGTATGGAGGGAACATCGAATGCGCCAGTAAGTCGATTTTTCTTACCACCCCAAAAGGAAGAAGGATCAAGTATGTATCCCGGCATGTACCGAAGAGGACTCAAGTAAATTCCTTATCAAGAGTTGTACAGGAGGAAATACCCGTGGTGAAGGATTTCCCTGACGTATTTCCAGAGAAGTTGCCAGGCATGCCACCGGATAGAGACATTGATTTTTTGATTGAGCTTTTGCCAGGCACAGGGCCGATATCTAAGAGACCGTACAGGATGCCCGCAAAAGATTTGGAGGAGATTAAGAAGCAGATTAAGGAGTTACTAGATAAAGGCTATATTCGCCCAAGTTCTTCACCTTGGGGATCGCCAGTGCTTCTAGTGGAGAAGAAGGATGGATCATTAAGGAGCTAAGGAGCTAGGTATTTTCCAAGATCAATTTTCGATCAGGATACCATCAGTTGAATATTCGAGAGCAGGATATACCTAAGACGGATTTTACCACCAGGTATGGGCTGTACGAGTATACCATTATGTCATTTGGTCTGACTAACGCATTAGCATATTTCATGAACATGATGAACAAGGTGTTTATGGAGTTTCTGGATAAGTTCGTCGTGGTGTTCATTGATGATATTTTAGTCTACTCAAAGAATGAAGAAGAACATAAGGAGCATTTGTGTTTGGTACTTGAAAATCTCAGAGAACATCGGTTATACGCCAAGTTCGGCAAATGTGAATTTTGGTTAAAGGAAGTTGGATTCCTCGAACACGTTATATCTGGAGAAGGAATAGCAGTAGACCCCACCAAAGTTGTCATTGTGACAAACTGGGAAGCCCCAACAACAGTTGGAGAGATCCGGAGTTTACTTGGACTCGCAGGATACTACCGGAGGTTCATTGAGAATTTCTAGAAGATTGCAAAGCCGATGACGGAGTTGTTGAAGAAGGATACCAAGTTCAAATGGACTGAAGAATGTGAGGCCAGTTTCCAGGAGTTGAAGAAACGCTTGGTTACATCGCCAGTGTTGATTCCGCCAGATCAGCGCAAGGATTATGAAGTATATTGCGACGCATCTCGTCGAGGACTTGGAGCAGTGCTTATGCAGGAGGGAAGAGTTGTTTCATATGCCTCATGACAGCTTAAACCTCATGAGTTGAATTATTCTACACATGATTTGGAGTTAGCAGCCATAGTGCATGCATTGAAGACTTGGAGACATTTTCTCATTGGAAACCATTGTGAGGTGTACATGGATCACAAGAGTTTGAAGTACATCTTCACGCAGAAGGAGATGAATCTCAGGCAAAGAAGATGGTTGGAGCTCATCAAGGATTATGATATGAGATTGCACTATCACCCCAGAAAGGCTAACGTAGTAGCCGATGTGTTGAGCCGCAAGAGCCATGTCAACACGCTCATGACCGGAGAGTTACCAAAGGAGTTAGCCGAGGACCTTCGTGAGCTATGTTTGGAGATAGTTCCGAGAGGTTATGTTGCAGCATTGGAGATTCAATCTCCTTGATGGATAAGATCAGAGAAGCTCAGAAGACTGACAAGGAGATTGCCTCTATAAAGGAGAAGATGAGAAAAGGAAAAGCTAAAGGATTTCGTGAGGATGAGCACGATACCTTATGGTGTGAGGACCGCGTTTATGTGCCTAATGATCTGGAGATCAAGAAGTTGATTCTGCAAGAGGCCCATGATTCACCGTACTCAATTCACCCACGAAATACCAAGATGTATCTGAATTTTAAGGACACTTTCTGGTGGACCGGAATGAAGAAGGATATTGCGGAGTATGTAGCAGTATGCGATGTATGTCAGAGAGTAAAGGCAGATCATAAGAAGCCAGCAGGATTGCTACAACCATTGCCGATACCCGAAGGGAAATGGGATAAGCTAGGCAAGCATTTTATCACAGGATTGCCCAGGACTCGTTCGGGCTATGACTCGATTTGGGTTGTAGTCGACCGTTTGACGAAGGTAGCTCATTTTATCCCCGTGAAGACCACTTACACCAGTGCTAAGTTGGCTAAGATATACATGACTAGGCTCATATGTCTGCATGGAGTTCCGAGGAGCATTATATCAGATAGAGGAACTGAGTTTACCTCAAAGTTCTGGAATCAGTAGCACGAAACTTTAGGTATCAGGCTAGAGTTCAGTACGGCTTTTCATCCGTAGACAGATGGACAGACCGAGAGAGTCAATTAGATTTTAGAGGATATGCTGAGAGCTTGTGCGCTAGATTATGGATCTAGTTGGGAGGACAATTTTCCATATGCAGAGTTCTCTTACAACAACAGTTATCAATCCAGTTTGAAGATGGCCCCTTTCGAAGCCATGTACGGAAGGAGGTGCAGAACCCCGTTGTCGTGGGATGAAGTTGGAGACCGCCAGTTGTTTGGACCAGATCTGATTAAGGAGTCTGAATAGAAGGTGAAGTTGATTCGCGATAGGCTCAAGGTAGCCCAGTCCAGGCAGAAGAGCTATGCAGATTCAAAATGCAAGGAGACAGTTTACGAAGTCGGAGACAGAGTTTATCTTCGTGTATCTCCACTTCGAGGAGTTAAGCGCTTTGGAGTTAAGGGAAAGTTAGCGCCACGTTTTATAGGACCATACAAAGTTTTGGAGAGTATGGGAGAAGTTGCTTACAAGTTGGAATTGCCCAAAGGACTGTCATGAGTTCATGATGTGTTCCATGTTTCCCAGTTGAAGAAGTGCCACACAGAGATGGCTGATATACCGCTAAGAGATACAGTGCTGCTGGAAGCGATTCAGTTGGACAGTGATTTGACCTATGAGGAGAAACCAGTCAAAATTCTCGAACATGCCAGCCAAGTCACCTGCAGCAAGGTTAGCAAGTATTGCAAAGTTCAGTGGAGCCACCACACCGAGGATGAAGCCACCTTGGAGCGAGAGGAAGATCTGCTGAAGGACTACCCTCACCTGTTTTCTAGCCAACCCGAATCTTGAGGGCGAGATTCATCTTAAGGGCGGTAGGTTTGTAACATCCCAAATTTTCAATTTGGAATGTTATACACTAGATCATCTTTGCATATCATATTTTATTTGCTTTTGGCCTGATCTAGAAATTCTACGCAACTCAAGGACCCTCGGAGAGAGTTGGGGATTTCGTTATTTTCATATTTGAGTTTTTCTCAAATTTGAAAATAGGATCATTTGATTTTATTTATTGTATCTTCAATTATTTCTATTATAAAAATATGAGAGAGGGAATACAATGACTTTCCCAAAAATAAAGAAATATTGAGGATTTAATAAAAAATCAAATAAGATTTTATTTTGGAGTTTTCGCTATTTTATTTGAATGTAGGAAAACTTGCATGTTTTTCAAAACTGCATTTTAGGGCCAAGAAAATGTTCATATCGTTCTAAATATTTTATTTAGACGGTGAAAATTTGTTTTGGCATTTTTACATTTTTATTTATTTTTCTAGGATTTATTTTCTGTTCGGCGGAATTGTGTAAAAAAAGGTACCGCGCGACCGACTGGGCCAAAGGCCCAGCCGAGCCGGCCCAGCCGTCGCCGCCGTCTCCCGCACCGGATCGGGATCAGAGTCCCGATCGCCGCCGCCGCCGAGTCCGGGAGGGCCACGCCGTCACCGTCCCTCCCGCAAGCCACCGCCGCCCCCCCTTTTAAATACCGACCCGAGGCCCCCCTGGAGCCCCATAGCCGGAGCCGCCGCCGCCGCAAGCCACCGCCGCCCGCCGCCGCCAGGAGCCGCCGCCGCCGCCGCCCCATCAGACTTCGCTCGTTCGTTTGTTTTAATGGACGAGTTCGCAGTTTAGTTTCAGTTAACGAACGTTCGTTCGTTAAACTGTTCGTTAGTTTTTCTTTTCTAAGATTTTTCCGTGATTATTTCTGATCGCGATTTCTGATCCGATTTTTGTTCTAGTATAACTTTTTGCTCGTTTATCGAAATCAGGCGATTCAAGTGCCTAGAGTTATGTCTCAAAACCCTCTTTCCGTATAACTAACTCAAACAAGTTTTTGCTTCAGTAAAATTTGACTTAGGTCCAGATTAGTAAATGAAGCTTGTTTCTTTCGCCATTTGACTTTTGTTGCTTCGTTCGATTTGATTCTTTTTGCCAACCGGAGTTATTAAGTTGAACTTTCCGGTTAGTTCTCTTATTTGAGTTTTACCTGTGCATTAGATGAGTGCTTATTGTATGCTTGTTTGTTTGCGATAGAGTACCCGGAGTGTGCCGCTTGCTACTTCAAATCTCTAGGTTTCACGGATCATCAACAAGGCAAGTAACACTTTTATCATACCTCTTTACTACCCAGTTTTATTGCATTAGATCAATCCTCAAACAATTGCATGATTAGGATCTGATTAATATGTGGGTTTTGGGAAGTAGATGATGTAGTGCCTATTACCTGTTTTAGTATCAAACCCTTGGGAGTTACTTCTACGTTTGCTTATATTGCCATGCTATGCTAGTAGACCTGGATTGGGTGAGTGTATCCATAACAGATGTGAGATTGTTATTTAATGGTTTATTTAAGGTGGCAACTTTAATACACATCTGGGTGGATTGAGGCACCTGGGTATTCCAGCGATTGCCTGTTTTTCTTTATGGACCGCCACCCAGGCTCAAAGGGATCTTGAGATTATTCATGCTAGAAACTTCTGTTTGCAGCCACAAGCTACTATGGGCTCTAGCATAGTTGAGTAAGTCATGTGAACTCTTATAGTGGTAGACTAGCACATGTAGGGGATGTAGGTTGGTACTGTCTACCCGATCGTAAGGTGCAAACGCTTCTGAAAGACTATGTCTCGGTCATCCGTTTCTCAAACACCATGTAGTGCGAGAAATCTAACGGAGGAGATCGAGTCTTGTGGGGAAAAGTGTGCAAACCTCTGCAGAGTGTATAAACTAATCATGGTTAGCCTTGTCCCCGGTTATGGACATTTTGAGTATCTAGTACTTGGATTATCATGTGAATCTCATCATGTTACTTTTAATTAATTTTGTTGGGTTTAATGATGATCCTTAATTGGGATTGAGAGGATGTATATCTTCTCAATGTTTAACAACCACCATGATAGTTAAATAAAATTTATTCCTTTGTAATAGGGAAAAATTGGCTTTATGCAAAACTGTAACCATAGAGCTTTCCACCAGCCATATATGCATGTAGTATAGCATATTTCTGTTCATTACTCTCTACGTGTTACATTGCCAGCATATTCCATGTGCTGACCCGTTTTCGGACTGCAACGTTCATGTTGCAGACTTTTCAGACGACGAGTAAGGTGCTTTAGGTCATGGTTCTATACTCAGTGATGCCGTTGGAGTTGATGGACTCACTTATCTTCCAAGCCTTCAACTGTTATCGTTTATTAGATGGCCTTAAGCCATATTTATTGTAAAAAATTCTCTTTGGAGACATTCGATGTAATAAGTGTGTGATTGCTACTCTGTTATAAATCCTTCGAGTACTGTGCGTGTTAGCATTACTGATCCAGGGATGACACTGATGCACAAAGACTTGATCGTCTGAGGTCTGGTCGCTACAGATTCATGTATATAACCTTTATCGAGCAACTCCTATACTTGATGCACAATCTCCTTCATCTCCTCTAGATTGGTACCGTATGGTGCACGGTTGGATAGTGATGCACCGGGAATTAAGTCAATCTGATGCTCAATCCCTCGAATAGGTGGTAATCCCAGTGGCACGTCTTATGGAAAGATGTCAGCAAACTCCTGCAAAATGTTAGTGAGAGGAGGAGGCAAAGAGGAAGGCATGTCCTGGAATGCAAATAATGCATCTTTGAACACAAAAGCATAGCAAACAGATTTGATGAAATATTGATCGTCAATATTAGATTTGGATGCAAGTAAACATGCACTTTTCAATTATTTTCAGAAGCAACACTAGATGGTTTATTATTAGGATTCATTTGTTGCTCAAATTCTTTTGCCACAATCTAATTTTCACTCTTATCTTTCTCCTATTTTGCTTTAATAGCTCTATTAATATCATCTTTCAAAATGGAATCAGGAGATATAGGAAGCAAAGTAATATGTTTATCCTTATGAACAAGAGTATACTGATTGTTTCTACCATGGTGTACAATTTTTTTATCAAATTGCCATGGTCTACCAAGTAATAATGAGCATATGTAGAGATACTAAAATGCACACGAACAATACATGTTGCCTTAACCTTGTCGCTGTTGTTGAACCATTGGATGTAGTAGTGATGTGGATGTGGTCGTGTGGCGAGATATAGCTTCTCCACCATCTCCATGCTAGCCAAGTTATCGCAATTCCCTCCATCTATGGTGACGCGAACAGAACATCCCTTCACAACTCCTTTTGTATGGAACAAATTATTTCTCTGATTTTTCTCTGCTTGTGTGATCTGCACACCCAAAACACATTGAGCAACAAAACTTTCATACCTGTCAGCATCTTCAGCAGCCATGTATTGGTCTCATGATCAGAATCATCTCCATCGTGATCCTCACTTGTAATAAGAGCCAAAGTCTCCTCATCATAGTCACTAGCGGACTCATACCCACCGTCCTCGGTAGCAATCATAACAAGCAGAGATTTGCATTCTCTCGCATAATGACCTCTACCCTTACAACAACGACAAATAGTAGCATGCGTCTGCCCCATTGACGCCATGGATGAAGAAGAGCTCTGTGCAGGCGCGGTAGGTGTGCTCTTGGCAGATAGTGGTGGCAGTGCCTGCTTTTTTGTATCACGGCTGAAGGCGGTAGCTGACGGATGTGCTAGTGCAGTAGAACGTGTAGAAGTAGAAGATGCACGCGCTGTCCAGGATGAAGGTCAACCTCCAGAAAAATTAGTCCGCGTCGATGCATGTCAATCCTACACTTCATGTTCAGCTTTGCAAGCAAGATGGAATAAACGAGTGATATTGTTGTACTCTATATACTCTAAAATGGTCTGAATCTCTCTATTTATTCCACCCATAAAACATGCAATCATAGCTTCATTATCCCCAACAATACCACATCTAACCATGCCAGTTTGTAATCTTGATAATACTCCTGTACAGAATTTTTTTCCTTGTCTCAAACGCTGCAGCTTTTGAAGTAATTCACGTTGATAATATGGTGGAGCCCAAAGAGTACGCATAGAAATTTTCAAAGCAGACCAAGTAGTAGGGATATTATCATGATATAATCCAGAATGTACAGACCACCAAACATAAGCAAAACTAGTGAATTCACAAACAGCAGCAACAACACAACTATCCTCGGGATATTGTAAGCATGTGAAACCTTATTCAGTTTTTAACTCCCAAGTAAGATATACATCAGGAATGTATCTACCCTCAAACAGTGGAATATTCAATTTTAGTTTAGGAATACAGTCATAATCTTGTACCTGAGGTTGTATTGCAGCCCTACCATTGCGATTATAAGCATGAGGATGACTTGGTGGTGGTGGTGCTGGTGGTTGCATGTAGTATGATTTTGATCAAACCTCATCCTAGTAATAGTCCTCCACCTCTATAGTAGCAGCAGGAGCTACAGAAGCATCAACGGCAGTAGTAGTGGCACTAGAAGTTTGTCCTGGCTCAATAGGAACACGCTGCGCTCGCCCTGCTAGATCACGATATGGAGGTGGTTGTTGATGTTGTTGCAATGGTGCAGCAGATGCGTGTGGTGATTGTGGTAGACGAGCGAGTACTTCATTGAACTTGGCTCCCAACTTGGTGTCAATTGTCTTCTCAATGTCATCAATCCTCTCAAGTGCCTTTCCAAAGCTTGCCATCACGTCTTTCACCTGTTGACTCAACATTTGCTAAAATTTATCCCGAAACTCCTTCTTCATGATGTTCTCCCAATCAATCTTGTCGGCTTGTGATCCTGCCATGGTTAGAAGCAATAGAAACACATAAGAATATGATCCTACGGACTACTAGAAAGTGGTGGTGGTGGAGTGTCACAAATTCATCAAGCAAATCTCAAATTCTTACCAGTTCTTACCCAACAGCACGTGGTGATCGGCAACCGTTGTAGTCAAAACTCTCAAAGCTTGGACAGGGCGATTGCTAGGTGGTGTCAAACGCATGATATTGATGTATGTGGACCTGGGAAGGCTTATGATATGGTAGCAAAAATGTCAGTAATAATCAATTCAGAGATGCAAAGCTAAATAAATAGTCAACGACGGTACTGTGTTGGTCTAGGCTAGACTGTGCTACAGACACGAGCCTAGAACACTAACAAAATCACGGCGCTGCACGGAAACAAAGGAAAAGCACACTCTGAATATTTTTTCTTGCTCTTTTTTTGCGCTCTTGTTTTTTTTGCCGAGAATCATTATAATGGCGAGTGTCTCAAAACTCTTCCCAAGTCAATATAACGGGATAGACACGAAATTTTTGTGACTAACTTTTTTTCGACTGCGCGGACCAAAATCTGGAAACTGCTCAAAAAAAACTTTCTATAATGGCGCCACTCTCAAAATGCTTGGAAACACCTAAAAAATAGGATAGCCAGATTTTTTTTACAAGTGCATTTTAGGAAAATTTTGGGCCTAAATGGAGGGTAGGTTTTTTTTGGAAACCAACCATTTCTACGGACGGCAAAATATTGATGGAATCCGAAACCTACTCAGACAAGGAAAGAGGAATATGACTACAGATGGATCTCGAAAGCAACCTGAATATAGGGTGGACTTGGATTGGTGATGGACAGGCGGTCATATATGTGTACTCGGATTGATTGCGTTATGGACTCGGATTGGTGGCAGATATATGGTGATATATGGCAATGATGATGTATCTGGTGTGGTGGTGGTATATGGCAGCGGATGATGTATCTGGTGTGGTGGTATATGGCAGCGGATGATGATGGTGTGGCGGCGATGTGAGGACCTGGGAACAGAACTCGAAACTCTAAAGGACTAGACGCTAAGACCAGCAACAAGACATGACAATGCAACCGCAAATTCAACAAAGCAAATGACAGAAAATATTATGCAATGGGTCAGACTGGTTCGGATATGATGAACTAACCCTAAATTTTTTCGCTTTTTCGTGGACTGTAGGTATGAAGAACATACTCGATCTAAACTACGAAAAACTGGAAAATCTCATTGAGAAACCTGGAAATCTGATACCACTTGATAGGGGTGAAGGTGTCCTGATGTTTCGATGAGATAGCTATCTTTCTGTGAGCGTCGACCTTGACGATCTGACTACGAATGTGCGAGACGTCACGCCTTAGCAATTGCTAAACCAACTTCCAAGGGGTTATTGACAACGCCGGAGCACGATGAACCTGACCACAACGGTCTATTTCCTGCGAGCAAATGAAGAACAAGAAAAAACTAAGATTGCAATCTGGATATTGTGAATATAAGAGGAAAGATTTATTGATGAAAGTGGGGTTCTGTGACGTCTTGGTCTGGTCGTTAAACACAAACGAAGTATGAGAAGTTGCAGTTATGGCGAACTTTTAATCTAAACAAACCCAAAGTCTAAACGACACCCTAAGGGTTGTATATATGGAGGAGTGGGGGGGAATTTCTTGACCCCTTGTAGGAGGGGTCTGAAACCAACCCTAACTTTGTTTCCCCACACATACGGACTCAAAAACAGCCCGGAATTTCTATTTCGAAATTACATGGGCCTGGCCCAAAAGTAAGGTGGCGCAGCACCTACAATAAGCTATGTACAAAATTTATGAAGGGGCATCTTGTATATTTCGTCCATATCCTTGTATGTCATCACGGAGGCTTCAAATTGCTGAAATATGCACTAGAAATGCCATTCTGGATCCCTTTGCACGTGCCTTCTTCTCCATGCTTGATCCTCCTCCAGTGTTCATCCCTCTTGTCCATGCTAGGCCCTTCATTAGTAATCAACACAAATGTATCTGATTTAGGCATCATCATATTCTCACGAACATTAGAATTGTCACGAAGAAATGAAAGTACCTCGTAATTCAATTGGCGTGCATGAGCTCTAGTAATTGGTCCAGTATGTATAGTAATAGGGTTTGTGGGTGTAATAATGGTACTTATGTCCTCATTATAAAGGTCTTGGCACTAGAATCTATCGGCCCAACCTGGACCAAGTTGTTAGTTTCCTGAGATGCTTTCCGTGCCTGGAGAAGCTATATATCGAGGTGATGTTCCTTATCTGTTAAATGTTAACCATAAGGGAGTTCAATTTTTGACACCTTTTCCCAAGTTTACAATGACAATATACTATGATTTCTGAAGGAATTTTGGAGGATTTCAGTACATACATGCCCCCCCCCCCCCCGATATTGGTTGCTTGATTCATATGGTGACAATCCATAAGCATTTCTCCTCTGGATTCATCTGTACTAGTTTTCTTAGGGAATTTTTCATCGACTCCAACCTCTTGTGAAGAAGGCTACATTTTTCTAGATTGTAATCAAATGCCCATGTTAATCATGTCAGATCGAAGATGGCACGTTAGTGCATCTATAATACATAAATAGTTCATCCCCACTATCTTATTTCTCTTGACATACAAGCTATCCACATAAGCAAATCAGCCACATAAGCATTCCACTACCAGATTATAGAGGACCCACGACAGGTTAACCAAATCGAGTTGCGCCCGCCCAATTGACACGCAAAATACCACATCTGTGTTTTGGTTTACCCGCCCGCCCGCACTGTGTTCCGATGCATTCTGGACAATGCTTTGCACCTACATGCATCTACGCTACCTGGACCAGTAGTTTTTATTTAGAGCCGCCTGTTTGGTACGTGACATGTAGTGATAGCCCAAATAACTAAGGCGGGCCTATATTTGGCTTAATTGGTCGTGGTGCTAGCCCATGTAATCGCACTAAGATCCCTAAAAAATGTATTTGCAGTAGCTCGCTTCAGATTCATTCTCCGTTGTGAGTCATATCACCGCTGCTCTCTCTTTGCTCCTCGCCGCCCTACCGATACGTCCTCCATTCTTTTTTCTTTGTGTTGTTTGCGGGAGATACGTTCTCCATTCATCATCATGAAACATCAATATTCACCGCCCCTCATTACCTCGCCTCCATTACCTTGCAAATGCGAGCAGGCGCCACCTTGGTCCCTTCATCTCCTTCATTACTTGAATCCTCTTCATCTTCTGCAGCCACTGTGCCACAAAGCATTCATGGATTTCCTTCTACTGGGTCTTCATCTTCCCCATGCAAGAGTAACTGACTGAGGCATCATACTTATATGTATCCGCTATTGTCTCCCAACTCAATCCTTCCTACCTAGAAGCTCTCTCTCTCTCTCTCTCTCTCTCTCTCTCTCTCTAGCTGAGCTTGTATGTTTACTGGGCTACTATTCCCGCACAGATTGGAAAATTCATCACAATATTGCGTGGGAGGTTCTATCGTCCACCATCAAGACTTTGTGTGCATTAGTTTGTTCAAATTTTCTCTCTTTAAGTTTATATATAGCCAATTCATTTGTGGTTCAACTTATTTTGCATAGAGTTTGGTTGGACTGCTTGGATAAGGATTTAGGAAGTACTTTTAGGTACATCACCTTCCAAGTAGTATTTTGTAAGATTTTTTATTATAAAAATAATGTATTTTTGAAAGATCTGTGGCTGGAGTTTTCCATTTATTTTGCTTACACATTCGTTGCAGTTCTCTCCCTCTTCGTATGTGGTTATATGACTTGATGGTGATTAGTTGCAACATTTATTAAGCCACACTATGTCTACAGGTTTTGTCGTTCTTTCTACATGTCCACGTTTACTCTACGCTTTGTTAGTGGATTTCTTTCTGAATCCCCATTGTTAATATAATATATAACCTAATGTTAGATTATTTTGCTTTCACCCACTTGATGATGAGAAGGCTAGCAATAGGAACAGAGAAGCATGTATAGTATCGAATTTGCAATTGCATATAGTATTTTTATTTTCACCATTTTGTTATTCAAGAATAATTTATTTGTCCCCGAGTGCATTTATCATATGCTATATTCCCTTGCTATTTCTCATATACATTGTTTGACTACCTCTATAAAAAGTCAGTATTTAGTCAACTTCCTAAGGCTGGGTTAGTATCTTAATATTGGTGAACAAGAGCTCTGTGAATCGCCTTGATATGGTACATTATAAAGGTTTCTTTCAAGATCAAGCTTATTTTTGCTTTTCATTCCAACACAATACATAAGACTGTTTATTATTTTCTGACTCACTCATTTTCATGCAGATCTAGAGAGCTTTGGTATGGAGATCTATGATTATTATTTATCTGATTGCAAGTGATGTTTGAAAATTAACACAAACACGATTCTTTGATTTCCAGTTTCCACTAAATAAGTAGCTTCGTATGTTATTCCCAAACCATCAGAGAAGTCTCAGTCCAACAAGAAATATGAAGAGGCAGACGTACATATGGGAGACAACAAAGGGGAAACTGGGGGTGGAGTTTTGCTTCTGAGCTGTGTTGTGTGTTCAGCTTATGATCTATAGGTGTATGTGATGTATCCAACGTTTTTCACCTTTCTAAACTGTATCTGTAAGAGCTATAGGTTCCTTTCTTTTGCCTTTTTTTGTTGTACAATAGACTGGGTTTCATTTTCAAGATTTCATTTCAAATGGAAAAAAGAACCGGAGAGTTACTCCAAATTGTTCATAAAAAATGTTTGGTCATTAGAAAATTCATTTGTCTACAACAAATGGGCATCACACATATTTGCCCTGTGAAAGTTTCCAAGTTTTGCTTACCGAGGTAGGATTTATAGCATGTCGGAATATCTTTGGAGTAAATTGTTTTTTTCTTCCATGAATGCTCCATTATTTTGGTTCGCTAAGGGGTTTACTCGCATGGAAAATCTTTTGTTTACTCGCAGCCTCACTCACACCTTTGACACTTCCAATATCCAGTATATGAATTATTTTATGCTATAAAGAAATTACAAATTTCCGCAGCAACGCGCGGGGTATCTGCTAGTTTTACAAATCTTGCAAACCAAATAGGCCTTTATTAGTGTTCAAAACTGCATGTAGGCACTAACAAGTTTTCTTCTTTTGCAGATAAGATTAGGCCTAGTGGTGGATAATGTGATACAACATAACAATCACATTACATGCCTAGATCTGCATCTCTCAGAAATTACCTTGAACTCCTACCGAGGGGCCTTACTTGAGATTATCTTCGCCAGGTTCTTTGTTGCATTTATTTCACAAAAATGAATGGTTTGTTGATTAGTGCCGGTGGTGCGGCAGAATGGAAGAGGCTCCAAAAAAAGCTGAATTTCATTTTGGAACTTCACATGACAGAGTAATCGTAAGTCATTGTGTCAACCCCGTACATGACTTGTTACTGGTAATCCTTGTTTACTTGTCTCACCACAAGTTGCGAATCTCCATGGATGATCAGCTTCTTGATTCCCAGTTCGGTTGCAATCCTGAGCCCAGTAAGGAGCCCTTCATACTCTGCAATATTGTTGGTAGCCTTCTCCCGGGGGAAATGAATTTGAACGACGTACTTAAGGTGCTCCCCAGTGGGAGCAACGAGAAGCACACTAGCTCCTGCACCTTACAGGGAGAAGGCACCATCAAAGTACATAATCCATTCTTGGGGCGCTTCCTTGCCGAGGATGATTGTATCCAGTACTTCTTCATCAGGTTCTGGCATCCACTCCCCAATGAACTTTGCTAGTGCTCTGCTCTGAATAGTTGACGTGCTCTCAAACTTCAAATGAAAGCTAGATAACTCCAAGGCCCATTCCACTATTCTGCTAGTGGCCTCGGGGTTTCTGTGTATGCGTTGCAAAAGGGAAGCGGGTGACAACTGTGATCTAGTGGAGTTGGAAGTAGTGGCGCAGTTTCCTTGAGGCCATGATGAGGCCAAAAACCAACTTTTGCACGCCAGAGTACCTCAACCTAGCCCTCTGTAGCAAGGAGCTGACGAAGTACACTGGGTGCTGCACCACCTTCTTCCTTGTCGTGATCTTGGAACTATCACTACTGCCCTGCTCTTCCATGTCTTGAACTGCACCTGACCTTGTCGGGATGGGTTTGCTTTCCTCTCCAGAGGGGACGGTGGTTGCGGGTGCCACTTCATCCACTTCCCGCTGTGCCACTAGTGCTGCACTAACCACTTGATTGGTTGCCACTAAGTATAGCAGCAACAACTCTTGTGGTTTGGGAGCGACCAAAGTGGGCACAGAGGAAAGATAGGTCTTCAATTATCATAGTGGCGCGTTTGCCTCCGGGGTCCACTCCACGGGCCCCGCCTTCTTCAAGATTTTGAAGAATGGTAGGTCGCGCTTGTCAGACTTGGAAATGAACCTCCTCAGCGCGGCAACACATCCAGTCTTACGTCTCACGTCTTTAACTGTCTAGGGTGCTTGAATCTGCTCGATAGCCTTGATCTTGACTGGGTTGGCCTCTATCCCCTGATGGGACACGAAGAAGCCAAGTAGCTTGCCGGAAGGAATGCCAAACACACACTTCTCCGGGTTCAGCTTCAAGTTGATCCTGCGTAGCTCTACAAAGGTCTCTTCCAAATTCTGAATGAGAGTCATTATGTCCTTGGTTTTGACCACTATATCATCCATGTAGGCTTCAATATTTTTGTGCGGCTGGAAGTCAAAGCCAATCTGTACTGCTCTTGGAAAAGTGGATCCAGCGCTTTTCAACCTAAAGGGCATCCGTACAAAGCAGTACGTGCCACATGGGGTTATGAACGCGGTCTTCTCTTCATCTTCCTTGGACATGTAGATATGGTGGTACCCGGAGTAGGCATCCAGAAAGGAAAGCAGGACACACCCGGAGGTTGAATCCACAATCTGGTTGATGCGCGGCAAGGGGAACGGGTCCTTCGGGAATGCCTTATTTAGATATGTGAAATCTATACAAAGCCTCCATTTCCCATTCGCCTTGCACACCACCACTGGATTCGCTAACCACATTGGATGCAATACTCCTCTGACCAAACCAGCTGCTTCAAGTTTCTTGATCTCTTCGGCAATAAACTGCTGTGCTTCAGAGCTTGCTTCTGGAGCTTCTGCTTCACGGGCCGGGCATGTGGGCAGACAGCAAGGTGGTGCTCAATTACCTTCCTAGGAACACCGGGATGTCAGATGGTTGGCATGCAAACATATCGACATTCGCTCGCGGGAAGCCAACGAGCGCGCTTTCCTATTTGTCGTTGAGGGTAGCGCTGATAGTAAACCTACCATAAACCGCCAGCCAGCCCTACCGGGACCTTCTTTATAGTGGGTGCAGCAGCTTTGGATCTCTTGCTATTGGAACTCTCCGGGAAGTCATCAATAGGCGCAGCACACGCCGAAGAGGTGAGCACCCCGAATTCGGCGCTGGCATCCTTGTTAGCTTTCTTCTTTTCCTTGCTTTCCTTGGTGGGAGCAGTAGCTTCCGCGGCCTCTGCAGTGATTGCTTCCCGGTACATCTTGTCCACTCATATGATTGCTTCTTTCTTGTCCGATGGAATCGAAATGATGCCCATTGGCCCCGACATCTTCAGAGTGTTGTAGGCATAGTGGCATGCCGCCATGAATTTGGCCAGGGCTGGGCGACCAAGGATTCCATTGTACGGCAGGGGGAGGTTAACCACATCAAATACGACCTTCTCGACTGGTAGTTTAACTCTCCCCGAACGTTGGCAGTGTGACCTTCCCCTTAAGACGACTCTTGCTGAGGTTGATCCCTTGGAACGTAACAGTAACCTTGAGTTCTTCATCTTCTATCTAGTTTGATAATGACCTTTGGAGAAATTAGATTCAACCAGGTCCCACCGTCAATCAACATCTTTGTGACTTTGAGGTTGCGGATTGTTGGTGAGACCAACAACGGCAAGCACCCTACCGCGGTGGTGCGGTCAGGGTGATCCTCTTCATCAAAGATGATGGATGTCCGGGACCACTTGAGCAGCTTCCGAGAATCAAGCGCCTATTATTTAAGTTGGCGATGAGAGGAGTGCAAAGATGCACCCCCGTCAATGCATAGTGCGTCAGTGGCTTTCTGGAACTACTTTTCGCTGGTTTCCTCTTCATCACCTTCATCACTCTCATCATCGCAATCCTTCTTCTCACAGCCTCTTGCAGGTTTCCCTTGATACTGAGGAGCCTTGTCGCGGAGACTTACTCTGCCACCTCGGCCCTTCCCGCTAGCGCCATCTTGGTCTTTCTCCTTATCACAATTCTCATACTCAGCTCTTTGCTTCTTGACGAGTTGCCCAACCTGATGACACTCTTGAAGATCATGGCCTTTGGTCCGATGGATCTTTCAGTACGGCCCATCACCCTTCCCAGCTTTCTCGGCAGCCGCAGCTTCTCGGCAATCAGTGCACGCGACAGCTTCCTTGTCGGGGGCCTCGGTCTTGGCCTTCTTGTAGGTACTAGGTGCGCTCGATCCTTCAGCGGTCAGCACGGCTTTATCCGTGCACTTCTTGTTCTTCTTCTTCTGGTTGGTGGTGGCCTCGTCGTCCTCTGAGTCAGAGTCGACAGCATCCACTTCAAAGGCGAGCTGCCTCCCCACCTCTACGCGGGGACACTTATCCACCTGAGTGTACAACTCATTCACAGTCTTGGGTAATCGTACGTTCATTTTGGAACGTATCATGCGGTTGTGCACGTTGGACTAGAATGTAGCTAGCACAGCTACTGGGTGGATGTCTGGAATGTTCGTGTGCACACAATTGAACCACTGCATGTACTTCCGTGGACTCCTTCCATCTGCAGGAAGAGCTGCAAGTTGCTGGGCTGCCCAAGTTCTTGATGGCCGACCGTGAAGGCGCCAACAAACTCATGGCACAAGTCAGCCAGAGGGTTGCGGTTCGCCCAGAGTGAGTGCTGTCGAAGCGGTTGCGTCCTTCGGTGGGGTGGAGAGGTAGAGATAGAATAATCTCTCCACCCGCACCCTGTAGAACATGGTCGCTGGGATTCTATTGGCATTGTCCTTCTTCGGTGCCTCCTGCTCCCGTTTTGGCCGCAGGGGAGGTGGTGACGATGCCGCCTGCGCCGGCCATGTCCCCTGCGGCATCCACGTCCCCGTAGCCCCCACAGCCTTAGCGGCCACGTGCGGAGGGGCCTTCAAGGTGGACGGGTGAGCTGCAGCACTAGGCTTCTTCTTGGGCGCCATGGATGATGAAGTCGTCGATGAAGAAAATGATGATGAAGATGACGCGCTGCATACACTCTCGGGTTCGCGGAAGCGCTTCCCCCTACCTGGCATGCCAAAGATGTCGCGGGAAATCATGGCCACCTATAGGGCCATCGGCCCCTTGTGGTTCGGCAGCGTGGAAGAGCACAATGCACAAAGAGCGGAGGGTGCGGAGCAGCACGATAGCGATCACACGGGCAGCTTTTACCCAGGTTCGGGCCGCCGCAAGGCGTAAAACCCTACTCCTACTTTGGTGGATTGATGAGGGGACCATGGTGGAGATGCAACGCTTAACCTAGCAAGATTGCCTCGGGGCAAGAGCAGCTACGCGCGTACGAGAGTACAAGGGTCCGAATCCTTTCTAAGGTTACCACGACACTCCTTTTATAGATCAAGGGGTCACCACAATGGCAACAGCCATTGCATACAGATTAGATAGCAAACAGTGCTATCATACCTAACTCTGCAGACAGGATAATGTGCATTAAAAGCACCGCTTAGTGTCACATCGTAATGCAGCCCGACAAGCCTTGCTGGGCCGCTCGGCCCCTTTCTCGCCTGCCTGTGTGACACATCTTCTGGACGGTGTGATTTGCAGGCGATTTCCTTCGGAAGTGGCTACCATGTGCCAAATAACAACCACTTAGTCACTTGGGGGCTCGACACTGCACCGATCGATGACTTGCATTGCTGTGAGGTGGAGCGGTGGAGCCTTGGCTGGGTAGTCCACCATCAGCGTCCCCAGCAAGCTTGCCGGGGCAGTCTTGAGACTTGTCTTCGGGGCAACCTCGACCTCGCCAGGCTCACCTACCCTCCAAGGGAGGTTTTTCCTTAGTGGTATCTTGGTCCTTTAGCTTGACTTGGTCTTCTTGATCTTCCCTTTGATTTCTCAAAGAGCTATCTCTTCTGCTTTGTCTTGTCTTGGATGTTGTAACCTTGCTCTTGAGCATGTGTATAGTCTGGGCAACATGCCTGGGGTTTGTTGCACTGATAGTAATATTATTAATGGATCTACGATGAACACACATACGTGATGTCCCATCCTTTTTCAGCACTAGAATAAGAGGAACGGCATGAGGACTAAGGGATACGTGTAGAGAAACTTTGTCGAGCAACTCCTGTACTTGATGCATAATCTCCATCATATCCTTTGGATTGGTACGGTATGGCGCACGGTTGGGCAACGAAGCACCAGGAATTAAGTCATTCTGATGCTCAATTCCTAGAATAGGTGGTAATCCAGGTGGTACATTTTATGGAAAGACGTTAGCGAACTCCTGCAAAATGTTAGTGACAGCATGAGGAAAAGAGGGAGGCACGTCCTCGAATAAAATAATGCCTCTTTGCACACAAAAGCATAGCAAACAGGTTTGCTGAAATCTAGATCATCAATATCTAATTTGGTGGCAAGTAAACATCCACTTTTCAATTTAATTTCAGAGGGAATATGAGATGATGGTTTAGTATTAGGCTTGATTTGTTGCTCAAATTCTTCTGCCACAATCTGATTTTCACTCTTGTTTTGCTCATGTTTTGTTTTACTAGCTCTAGTAAGGTCATCTTTCAGTATGTGTTCAGTAGACATACGAAGCAAAGTAATAAGTTTATCCTTATGAACAAGAGTATACTAATTGTTTTTACCATGGTGTATAATTTTTTTTATCGAATTGCCTTGCCCTACCAAGTAATAAGGAGCATGCTTCCATCGGTACCACATCACAATCAACATAATCAGCATATGTAGCGATACTAAAATACACACGCACAGGACGTGTACCTTAACCTTGCCGCTATTGTTGAACCATTGTGTGTAGTAAGGATGAGGATGTTGTCTGGTGGAGAGAGACAACTTCTCCACCATCTACATGCTAGCCAAGTTACTGCAACTCCCTCCATCTATGATGACGTGAACAGAATGTTCCTTCACAACTCCCTTTGTATGGAACAAATTGTGCCTCTGATTTTTCTCATCATGTGTTACCTACAAACTCAAAACACATTGAGCAACTAAACTTTCATACCTGTTAGTGTCTTTAGCAGCCATGTATTTTGTCTCCTATTCAGAATCATCTCCACCGTGTTCTTCACTTGCAATAAGAGCCAAAGTCTCCTCATCGTAGTCACTAGCGGACTCATACCCACCATCCTCAGTCGAATCATCACACGCGGAGAAGGGACTTTGCTCACATAGTGACGTCCACCCTTACAACGAAGACATATAACATCATGTGCTTGCCCTATTGATGCCATGGATGAAGAAGAGCTCTGTGCGGGAACGGAAGGTGCGCTCTTGGCAAACGGTGGTGGTGCTTGTTTTCTTGTATCATGGTTGGAGTTGGCGAATTAATTATGCAGCATTGCCACAGGAGGTGTGGAAGTAGAAGATGTATGTGGTGTCCATGATGCAGATCGACTTGTAGAAAAATTAGTCTGCGCCAATGCCTATTGATATTGCACTTCATGTTCAACTTTGCAAGCAAGATGGAATAAACGAGTGATATTGTTATAATCCTTGTAGTCCAAAATGGTATGTATCTCTCTATTTAATCCACCCATAAAATGTGCAAGCATAGCTTCATTATCATCAACAATACCACATCAAATCATGCCAGTTTGTAATTCATGATAATATTCCTCTACAGAATTTTTTGCTTGTCTTAAACGGTGCAATTTTGGAGTAATTCATGTTGATGATATGGTGGAACCCAACAAGTACGCATAGCAGTTTTCAAAGGAGCCCAAGTAGTTGGGATATTATCATGATATAATCTACAATGTTTAGACCACCAAACACAAGGAAAACTAGTAAATGCACAAACATCAGCAGCAACACGTCTATCCTCGGGATATTGTAAACATGTAAAACGTTGTTCAGTTTCTAACTCCCAAGTAAGATATCATCAAGAACGTATCTACCCTCGAATTGCGGAATATTCAATTTTCATGTAGGAACATGGTCATGATCTCGTACCTTAGGTGGTGGCGCAACCCTATGTTGCGATTATATGCATGTGGACGACCTATTGGTGTTGGTGGTCGCACATAGTTCTAATTTGGCACAAACCTCCTCGTAATCACCCTCATAATCATCGTCCTCCTTGGTAATAGTAGTAGGAGCCACCAAAGTAGCAATAGCAGTAGAAGCAGCACTGGAATTTTGGCCTTTCTGGAGAGGAACACGCTTCGTTCGTCCTACCGGATCGTGACATGGAGGTGGTTGTTGTCATTGCAATGGAGCAGCAGAGGTAGTAGGTGGTGTTAGATGCGCGAGCACTTCACTGAACTTGGCATCCAACTAGGTGTCAATTGTATTCTCAATTTCAACTATCCTCTCCAGAGCCTTTCCAAGGCTGCTCGTCACGTCTTGCACCTGTTGACCCAACATTTGCTAAAATTTATCATGGAGCTCATTGTTTGTCATGTTCTGTCAGTCCAGCTCATCCGCTTGTGACCCTCGCATGGTAAGTAGGAAGAGAAACACATAAGAATATGATCCTACAGACTACTAGGAAGTGGTGGTGGTCGTCAGTCACAAATCCGTTAAGCGAATCTCAAATTCTTACCCGTTCCTACCTAGCAGCATGCGGTGCTCAACAACTGTTGTAGTCAAAACTCTCAAAGCTTGGATAGAGCGATTGCCAGGTGGTGTCAAACGCATGATGTAGATGTATGTGGATATAGGAAGGCTTAATATATGGTAGTAAAAAGGGTCAGGAATAATCAATTCAGAGATTCAAAGTTCAATAAATGCCGAACAACGGTACTGTGTTGGTCCTAAGCTAGACCGTACTATTGATGCGAGCCTAGAACACTAACAAAATCATGGCGTTGCACCTAAACAAAGGAGGAGCACTCTGAATCTCTTTTTTTGCACTTTTTCGCTTTCACTTTTTTGCCTCTTTTTTTGCTCCGAAACAATTTTTTTCTTCGTAAAAGTCAACAAATGGTCTAAAAACTTCCAAGCCAGAATTTTCTAGACTCAATTTTTTTTAAACTGGAACTATTTTTCTTCTACATGTGGCACGGAACTTGAGGAATCTGAGTTGGTGATGGCTCATACTAGTACGTGATCAAGAAAACAGTAACAGAGAAGGAAATACTGGACTCAGAATAGGATTGGTGGCGGAGATGAATCTGGTGGAACTCGGAGTAGTGGCAGATATATATGTAAGGGTTATGGAACATGGACTTGTGGCGATTATGATGGAGGTGGACTCGGATTGGCGATGGATATGTGGTGGCATATATGGACTCAGATTAGTGGTGAATATGCGATGGTGGTATATGACAACGATGATGACGATGGTGGTATATGGCAGTGGTGATTATGATGGTGTGGCAACGGTGCGACAACATGTGAATAGAATCAAAACTCTAAGGGACTAGATGCTAAGACCAGCAACTTGGCATGATGAGGCAACGCAAATTCAACAAAGCAAAAACACTGAAAAGATTATGCAAAGGCTCAGATTGGTTCAGACGTGATGAAACTAACCGTATTATTTTTTGGCTTTTTCGTGGACTATGGTATGAAGAACAAATGCAATCTAGACTACGAGAACTAGTAAAATCTCACAGAGCAACCTCGATATCTGATACCACTTGATAGAGGCAAATGTTTCCTGTCTTTTGATGAGATGGTGGCTATCATTTTCGGTGGAGTAGACTTTGACAAGCCGACTACGAACGTGCGAGGATGTCACACCTTAGCAATTGCTAAGAAACTCCGAGAGGTTATTGACCATTCCGTAGCACGGTCACCCTGACCACGAAGGTCTATTTCCTGCATGCAAAGAAAGAACAAGCAAAAAACTAAAATTCCAATCTGAATATTGCGAATGTAAGAGGAAAGTTTTATTAATGAAAGTGGGGTTCTGTGACATCTTGGTCTGGTCGTAGAACACAAATGAAAGGCGCGAAGTTGCAACTATGGTGAACTTTTAATCTAAACAAAATACCAGCCTAAACGACGCCCTAACAGTTGTATTTATAGGGAGACAGAGAGAATTTCATCCACCCTTGGCATGGTGGGACTAAATTCTATCCTAAGTCGTTTTCCCTATTAACACAGACTCTAAAAACAGCCTATGAAGTGTGTTTTAAAATTACGTGGCCTGGCCCAAAAATAAGGAGGCGAAGCACCTATATTAAACAATGGACGAAATTTATGAAATGCCGTATTGAATATTTCGTCCATGACCATGTATTTCATCATGGTGGCTCCAAAGTGTGGAAGACTCCACCAGAAACTTCATTCTTTTTCCCCTTGCGTGTGCCATCCTCTCCACGCTTGATCACGGTCCAATGTTCATCGTTCTTGTCCATGCTGGGATCTTCATTTGTAAGCAAAACAAATGTATCCAATTTAGACAACATCATATTCTCATGAACATTAGAATCATTACCAAGAAAAGAAAGTACCTGGTAATTTAATTGGTGTGCGCGAGCTCTAGTAATTGGTCCAGTATATGTAATAGAAGGGGTTGTGGATGTAACCATGGTAGTGATGTCCTCATGACCCTCTTCACATTCGAGAGCGATTTTCCTGTCCCCATTCACTATGATAGTTCCTGCAAGCCCTCGCATTTTGAGCTTTAGGTAAACATAACAAAGATGTGCCATGAATCGAGCATAAGTCGGCCGACCGAACAAGGCATGATAGGGCCACCTCAAACATCAGTAACTTGGATTCATAGTTCAACTAAGTGCCAAAAAGGACTTCTAGTGAAATCTTCCCAATAGGGTATGCTGACTTCTCAGGAACAATCCCATGAAACACTATGGAGGACGGCTTGAACTGCTTCTCTCACAGGTTCATCTGCTTGAAAGTATTATAATAGAGGTTGTTGATACTACTTCCACCTTCCATGAGTACCTTAGTGAACTTATACCCGCCGACCTAAGGTGCCACCACTAGAGCAAGGCAACCCGGATTATCATCCCGTGGAGGATCATCCTCTCAATTCCAAGTCACTGGCTGCTCTGATCAGTTTAGGTACTCTGGAATTGCCGGCTCAACCATGTTGACGGCCCGTTTCTGGATTTTTCTGACATGCTTGCAAGTACTAGTCATGAAGACATGATATTGCCCACTATTCAATTACTTCAGATTGCTGTGAAACCCAAACTAGTTTCCTTGATTCTGATTTCCCAAGCTAGATCGCTGATTATTGCCACCGTCCTCACCAGCTCCCTGAAAACCATAGCCTTGGGCACCTGGCCCCTTGAAGTCGATGTTGGGGAGATTCCCTTGTGAGCCGGCACCTCAAAAAGCCGGCTCTGGACCAGCCAGCTCTAGGGTTTCCTGGATGTCCACCATTGCCCTCACCATGATGGTGCTGATAAGCTTGGTTTCTGAATTTGTGCATGATGAAACAAGTTTCCCAGGAATAATTTGCTGGCATGCCGTCAAAATTGTGTATGGGACACAGGGCTTTGAGGGCTTCCTCGTAGTTACGAGGTCAGTTCCCATTATAAGGTCTCCCTGAATTGTTGTTCTGACACTGGTTTTTGAAGCTAGTATTTGTATTAGCAACAAAATCTAAACCTCCATCAGTATTCTTATGATTGTTGTCATGGTTGCCATGTGTCCCTGACCACTATTATATCCATTATTCTGCTGAGCCTTCTCGGTGTTTTTCTTGCCTTTGCCAGACTTCTCATCATTTGAAGTTGGATCTATTGTATTATCAGACTCGGTATATCGAGTTCAAACATCCATGAGATCAGCCATGTATTTCACCTTTCGCTTGAGACGACTAAGGTTTTGAACGAGAAGTTGAAAGTGACAGTTCTTTTCCAAGATCGGGACGGCTTGAGAAGCCAAGATGCTGTCGAACGAGTGGATAATCTCTGCAACTCGATGTGACCAGTGATGGCCTGACTCGTCATCACACTAGATGGAGTGTTCCAAATCTACAATCATCATTAGGCGCTTGCAGGTTCCCTGGAAGTTCTTGATGAAATGCTCCTTCAGTTCCTCCTCCTAGGTATTAATTGAATTAGCAGGTAGATTCTTCAGCCATGTGCGTGCCAGCCCTTCCAACTTCATGGTTAGATAATGAGCACAAACCGCGTCACTGACTTCCAACATATCCATGACTAACTCATAAGTTTCAATCCACTCAGCCGGCCCCATATCAACTGTATAATTAGGGACTTTGCGATGACCCTTAAAATCAAGCGGCATATGGTCATTACGCAAAGCCGTCCCTAAGCATGGAGTCCCGCTGGTCCTGCTGGAAATCACAGTGCCTCACAGCGCCGACTGTGCTGAGGTAGGTTGGGGCTGTGTTGTAGGTTGAAATATGTTGCACCTGTATTTCCTGCCCCTACTTCGTGCGTGGAACAAGTGGCGTCTACAATTGCATGTGCATCTGAGGCCGTCAGTCATGGTGGATTCTATTGTGGCTGTTGTCGCTGCCGGCGTTCACTGCTAGACACTCTTCCAGACCCACATTCATAAATATTGCAATCATCATAAATAGGAGGCATGCAATCATCATAACAAATTTGCACATCAAAACTTGGGGGGGGGGGGACTAAAAGGATCATATTCATCAAACATAGCATCCCCAAGCTTATGGCTTTGCATATCATCAGCATCATGGATATTCAACGAATTCATACTAGCAACATTAAAATCATGCTCATCATTTAATGCTTTTATGCCAAACATTTTACTGAATTCTTCTTCTATCAACTGAGCACAATTTTTCGCTCCAACATTTTCAAGAAATACATTATAAAGATGAATAATATGACGCAACCTGAATTCCATTTTTTGTAGTTTTATTTTATAAACCAAACTAGTGATAAAACAAGAAACTAAAATATTGAATTGCAAGAAAGATATACCTTCAAGCACTCACCTCCCTGGAAACGGCGCTAGAAAAGAGCTTGATGTCTACTAGACAACTTATTCTTGTATACTCGTGTTGGGCTTCCAAGCGCAGTGTTCTGTAGGACAGTAGCAATTCTCCCTCAAGTGGGTGACCTAAGGTTTATCAATCGGTGGGAGGCATAGGATGAAGATGGTCTCTCTCAAACAACCCTGCAGTCAAATACAAGAAATCTCTTGTGTCCCCAACACATCCAATGCAATGGAAAATTGTATAGCTGCACTAGTTTGGTGAAGAGATGGTGATACAAGTGTAGTAAGGATAGTAGATATAGATTTTTGTAATCTGAAAATATGAAAACAACAAAGTAGCAAGTGATAAAACGAAGCACAAATGATATTTCAATGCTTGGATACAAGGCCTAGGGTTCATACTTTGACTAGTGCAATCTCTCAACAGTGCTAACATAATTGAATCAACAATCCCTCAACGTGCGACAAGGAATCTATCCAAATTTCTTATCTAGCAGAGAACATAAGATGAAACTGTTGTAGGGTACGAAACCACCTCAAAGTTATCCTTTTCGATAAATCTATTGAGATATTCCCGTCACAAGCAGCCCTAGAGTTCATCCTAAAATAACAGCATATAATACACATCAACCAACTCTAATATCACCTAGATACTCCAATGTCACCACAAGTATCTGTGAGTTCATTATTTGATATGCATCAAACAACTTCAGATTCATAATATCCAATCCAACACAGAGAACTTCAAAGAGTGCCCCAAGATTTCTACCGGAGAAAGTAGGAGAAAAACGTGCATCAACCCCTATGCATAGATTACCCCAATGTCACCTTGGGAATCCACGAGTTGAGTGCCAAAACATATATCAAGTGAACCAATATAATACTCATTGTCACCACGGATATTCATATGCAAGACATACATCATGTGTTCTCAAATCTGTAGAAGTATTCAATCTGATAATAGTGAAACCTCAAAGGTAAAAACTCAATTCATCACAACAAGATAGAGAGGGAGAAACCCCATATGATTCAAATATATTAACAAAGCTCATGGTACATCAAGATCGTGCCAAATCAAGAACATGAGAGAGAGAGAGAGATCAAACACATAGCTACTAGTACATACCCTCAGCCCCGAGGCTGAACTATTCCCTCCTCGTCATAGTGGACACCGGGATGATGAAGATGGGCTCCGGTGATGATTTCCCCCTCCGGCGGGGTGCCAGAGAAGGCCTCTAGATGAGATCGCTTCGGCATAGAGGCTTGCGGCGGCAGAGCGGAAATTCTAGGTTTCTTTCTGGGAGTTTTTTTAATTATAGGAATTTTTGGCATTGGTTTCACGTCATGGGGGCCCACGAGGGAGAGTCAAGCCTGCCCGGCACGCCCTGGGGGGAGTGTGTCCCCCAGGCTTGTCGTTTCCACGTGAGGCTTCTGGTCCTTCCTCGAAGCTTTGGGCTGATGTAGGGTGGAACCCTAGGGGCCGATCTTTCATGATTGGAGCGGATCCCGCGAAGAACATGATGAACACACGAGGGGAAATGAGAGGAAACACACAAATCAACGAGAAATGGTTACACATGTGCTAGATCCACATACACACTGAGAGATACACGATCCAATTCAAACAAAGTACGATACAAATGGTAGGTAGTTGATCCCAATCCGTGAGGAGTTGAGGTATTGAATACAAAATGGATCTTCCCTTGACGGGGTCTTGAATCCCGCAGGATCTTCTCACATGCTCACATGGAGGTCTTGAACTCCATGGGAGTGGTGGTCTCTCTCTGTCAAGAGGAGGATAGGAGCAAAGCTCACATACAAATGAGCTATCATATTTGCTAACCCTAGAAAGGAGGTGGAGGTGGTCTATTTACAATCTTAACCACAAAGGAGTAAGTGGGAGAGAGATACAAGGCCAAAGGCCACGGCTGTGCACACACAGGTGCCAGACGTCCGGAGGACATTGGTTGTCCGGAGGCTTGCGGGGGTCTGGACGTCCGGAGGGCATCAGAATTCCGACATTTTGCTTCTGGACATGTGGCACCGGATTTCCGGTAGGCGTCGGACTTCCGGTGGCTGGAGGTTGTCGGACGTCCGGTGGTCATCGGTCGTCCGGCCGCTGTAGACTTGGCAGCTGTTGTCCTTCTGGTCGGCTCTGCGTGGGCGCGTCGGATGTCCGGTGGACGCTAGTCGTCCGGGCGTTGTAGAGTGTCGGACATCTGGTGGCTTCCGGTCATCCGGCCGCTGTAGTATCCACAGCTCCGTCTTCTTCCATCTTCGCTTTCATGCTTCCCTCGCGGATGGTGTAGGTGTTCCTTGGCACTTGCACTCCTCCTCATCGTCCGTGAAACTCTGGCGATACCTATGCATACACATGAGGGGAATTTCAAGTACTATACCATCCTCGAAGGGTTCAAGCAAACATGTGTAAAGGAGATGATTCCCCTTTATGTATGTGAATTAGATGTCGCATGTGTCACTTGCTAAATGGATTCTTGACACGATGATGTCCGTAGGATGCTCCGCATCATCCCCCCCCCCCCCCCCCCCCGCGGAAAGATCGGACCTCGGATCAAAAACCAAATCACCATGGGAAAGAGATGATGTCGTCGTGTAGAAGTGGACGCTCGCCAAGTATTCGTCATCTTGATGCTCGGAAAGGGCACTCTCCAATGTCGCACTGTCTTGTGATTCATTCAAAAGGAGTAAGGACAACAAACACTTGGAAAAACAAATGTGGTTAGAGTTAGTGCAAAACCAAGCATTCAATAGGTGATTCACCCAACAAGTGTCGTCATCAAGCATAGTGTAAGGTGTGACAAAGGATTGTGACATGGCATGTAAGCACATAAATTGAGCACAATCAAGGACATCTTGGAAATAAGTATGCAAATGGGAGGTAGAGATGCAAATATGTTTGACAATTGAGCAAGCATCTACCTCAAAGTCATAGCAACCATGCATAAAGCGCTCGACAAATGGTCTATGGTAGGCATAGCAGGCATTCACCACACCAAATAAAATGAATTGTCTAAATACATGGGTCAAGTGCAAGACAATCCAGGCATAACACGCATAGGGTGTAGGAAAAACCGTGTGGAACTCAACACAATAGAAAGAGCAATTGTTCATCATGTGTGAGGCAATCAAGTCAATAATGTGACAAGCAATGGAACATGGCATATCTGGAGAAATGACATTGTTGCAACCGAACATATGATAGGAGCAAGTAATCCAAGAATTAGACCCAACACACAAGGCATAAATATCATGATGCATGGAAATGTGATAATGGCAAGTTGAAGCAAGATCTCTAACATGCATGCAATCAAGTGGTCCAAGATGGCCAATATGTCTCATGGTGAAAGCAACACAAGTAGTACGATCCATAATATCCATGCTTAAGAAACATGTCACGTTGAAGGCATGTCCTTGTGCATTCGTCATAATGCTGAAGCGCAAGCAAATGCGGTGTAGAAGCGAGTCGCGGTAGAATGTATGAGGCACGCTGATGCGGAGCATCCTACGGCCATCCCCATGGACCTACCTTTGTCTCATCAAGAGCCAAGAGGACCTATGACACGAGCACGAGCTAGAGCTCTCGAGAACGAGGTGACTTCTTTCCTTAGTGATATCACATACGATCCACTCGAGACATGGCTACTACCTCAATCTGGAATGTTGTGCATGATTAGGTACCAAGAGGACCTTCCCGAGGATGCACATGAAGATGCTCAAGACCCCAAGTCCATGGAAGAAGAGAACCAATGGAAGAAGGCGAGAGCAGCCTCCAGGCACCGGACATCCTGCCAGGACCCCGGACATCCGGCCCCTGGAGATCCACAAGGCCAGGCATCTGCAAAAGAAGCTACAGGGACCGGACATCCGGCGTCCCGCCCGGACATCCGGCCCCCACCGGAAATCCGGCCTAAATCCCGGACATCCGGCACTGGTGTCCAGGGAGCACAGAAGCTTGCCCCGTCAGCCCGGACATCCGGCGTTCACCCCGGACATCAGCGCCTCCCGAAGCCACAGACATCCGGCCCCTCCGAGCGGACATCCGGCGTTGCCCATCCAGTGAACAGAAGAGTCAACTCCACTGGCCCGAACCTCCGGCCCCTCCAGCCCGGACATCCGGCACCTCGTGAGCGCCCGGACATCCGGCCCGTCGCCCGGATATCCGTCGCTCTCTGCCTACGCGCAGCTCCTTTGGGCTGTGACCCATGTACCCCTTCTCCCTTTGACTATATATACTCCCTCATCCCATACGTTTTAGGGTTATCATTGGTTTAGCTCATATTTTGTGAGAGCCTTGCTCATCCACTTGGTTACTTCTCCTCGGACCTCACGACCTCTTCGGAGAAGATCCCCCAAGCGGATTCAAGACCCCTTCAAGGGAAGACCATCAAGACCTCCTCACGGAGAAGAACGGCTAATCATGTATCTTTCCTTTGTTGATTTTGAATCTTGTGCTACCTTATGTGTTCGGTGATCTAGCCCTTGTGTGATCTATTACTTGTCGGTTTAGTGATTCTCTCGTTTCTCCCCGTGTTTCCCCTTTGTTTTCCGCGCGTTCTTCATGTTTTCCCGTAGGATCCACTCCAAATGTAAAAGATCGGCCCCTAGGGTTCTGCCCTACATCATCTTGGTATCATGAGCCACGTTGATCACATTTTTGGAGCCCCTACCCTTTGTTTTCTAGCTTGATTTTATTAATTTCGTCCTAAATCTGAAAATCCCCACCAAAAATAGCCCCAATTTTTTTTTGTGATTTGTTGGTGTGATGAAGTTTTGTTGGATTTGATCCACGAATCTGCTTTGCATCGAGTTGATCTAGCTTTTCCCCATCTCTCCCGCGATTTCCGTCCACCAATTTGTCCGAATTTTTCCCCGGAGTTGCAAATTTTCCCGTGGAGTTCATCGTGTTAGTCCACGATCCAGAGCCCGGACATCCGCCCTGTGTCCACCGGATATCCGGCGGCTGGCCCGGACATCCGGCGACTGGGAGCAGCAACTCCATCCCCCATGCCCATTTCCGCATACTTTCCCCAAATTTTGCCCCGGTGCCCACGACTACTCCTGCAAACTCCCAATGTTCCCACAAACACCACCACCGCTCACCGCTACCTCCTATGTCGATTTTGACATGTTTTGGTCTTTGAGATTTTGAGTTGTGGTTCCCGTGTCCTATTGGGTTTCTGCTATATAGGTACGGTTCGACGTCACCTTCACCACCGCTCTCCTCCATCGACTACTCATCATCGCCAAGGATGGTAACCTCGACAACATCTTTGTCATACCTTGCAATTTCATTGATACACCACATGGCCTTACTTTTGCGTAGCTTACCCATCGAGACTATCCATTGAGTATTGCCAGCAACGTGACTTGTGCACATTAGTGGTCATATTCCATAGCATACATACCATACCACCGTGGTGCATATCTTGGAATCAACTTGTGTGTCACAAAGTTGTCATAGCATACACAATTTCTCTCTTGGTTCGTAAAGTTTTGCATGAGTAAAGAGCTCAAAAGTGAAAGAGCCACCCAAGCTTTTAAGCAAAGAGGAAAGATAAGCAAAGAGCTTATAAGCAAGAACCATAGCATCATACTACATTAAGATTGTCACATAAGATCATTTTGGATCATAGCACCGAAATACCATACATATAGCATACTTGGGATAGAGATCGTTGCATTTTTGCCTTGTAGGTTGTGCACAAGTTCCGTATCCGCCTATTGTGCAATCGTGCTAGCGTCTCTCTAGTATTGTGCAACAAGAGCATTTTCGTGGATTCCACATTTTGGCTCACTTTTGGTTTGCACAATCCCATTTATCTATTTGCGTGTGTGTTTCCGTGTACCCCTACTTGCTTGGTCTACTTGTTGCATTTGCAAATTTGTGAATCTTTTCCAACATTATTGAATCTCACTTTCAATTGCATCAAATTTTATGCCACCATCCTAACCAAGCTCCACCATAAGCTTTTACTTGTGTAGGTGTGAGAACCGACAAGAATTGGTACCAATAGTGCTATTTCATTGGCCGCATTTGAGTGAACTTGATTCATCATCAACATCGGTCAAAGGTACATTGGTATAAGTTCTTCTCCTTCTACCACTCACATTTTTGCTTGGAATGATGGATAGGCCAAGTACTTCTACCAACCCACTCTTCATCGACCAAGACGACGACATGTCATCATACGTCACCAAGAGCCACCTCTTTGGTGCACAACAAGCGTTATATCAAGAGCAACAAGCAATGAATGACCGCATCGACAACCTCGCCACCGACTTGTGACTCTCCGAGCAATGTACACGAGACTACTTCGACAACAAGCTCGACGTGCACAAGCAAGAGAACGATGCAAGAATGGACGCGATCCGCGCCTTGTTGGTGAACGAGCCTCCTTCTACATCGTCATACTCAAGACGGAGCCACTCAAGTCGACACTCCGACGACTCCTTCTCCGGCTCAAGTACACCGTCATCGAACACTCTTTGACGAGCCGCACGTCAAGACCGTCATGCATCTCGCAACATGCTACACGTCAATCATTCACAAGAGCAAGCCGATGAGCAAGTCCCTCGTCCTCAGTCAAATCAAGTCGCTTTTGCCCAAGCTCAAGAACGACAACGTCTTTGTCGCCAAGAAGAAGAAGAACGAGTGTGTCTACACCAAGAGCAACAAGACGCCAAGGCTCAACGTCTTGAACAACAACTACGTGAAGCGCAAGCTCTTGAGGCGCAACGTGAACTTCAAGAATCAAGTCGAGCTATCGCCAACCGCAATCGCGAACGGCGTAATCAAGAGGAAGCCCTTCGTGAAGAAATCCAAGAGAGGAACTACCAACCGCGCGTGCAACGCCAAGCTCCACAAGCTCGTCAAGCTCCACCTCAACCACAAGTTCAACAAGAGCAAGTTGATCATGGACTTCCTCCACGCCAAGAGCAACATGAGGATGATTACCCTCCACGTCAAGGGCGTCATCATCACCCTCGCCAACAACACAATGAAGAGCAACGCTATGGCAAGCTCAAATTCACAATGCCCAAGTTCAATGGAAGCAATGATCCCGAAGAGTACCTCTCATGGGCATTGAAGGTCGACAAAATCTTTCGTTTACACAACTATGAGGAAGAGAAGAAGATCGCTACAGCATCACTTGAGTTCCAAGACTATGTGCTCATATGGTGGGAACAAGTCCTTGAGCGCCGACAAGCAAGAAGTGAACCTCCAATCACAACTTGGGCTCAAATGAAGGAAGTCATGCGAGCACGTTTTGTACCAACCTACTACAACCGCGATCTCTTCAAGAAGCTACAACTCCTCAAGCAAGGAACAAAGAGTGTTGAAGAATACTACAAGGAAATGGAGATTGCCATGATTCAATCCAATCTCACGGAGGATGATGAGCAAACAATGGCACGATTCTTGAATGGACTCAATCATCCCATCAAGAAGATCGCCGACTTCCAACCCTACTTCGACCTCATTGAGCTCGTGCATCAAGCTACAAAGGCGGAACGTCAAGTGCAAGATGACCTCAAGTACGCCAAGTAATCATCCAAGACCTACAGCTTCTCCAATAACCAAGCTTCAACAACTACTCCAACATCTACATCAACCAAACCTTCTCCAAGCAACGACGACAAGGCGAGTTACAAGAAAACTTCATCAAGTTCAAGTCGTCTTCCTCCTACTACAAGCAACTTCAAGCCGTGTGCTTCTTCATCTACTCCGACCGATGAGACCGTCAAGACAAGCTCCTTCAAGTGTTTCACTTGCGGCGGCCGAGGCCACGAGTCCTATGAATGCACAAACAAGCGCACCATGATCCTCAACGACAATGGCACATATGACTCCATGAGTGATGAGGAGATGGAAGCTCTTGAGAAAGTGGCCATGCACCGGCGCGTCAACGAGGATGAAGATGATCAAGTCTTTTGTGATGAAGATATGAGCCCCGCTCTTGTTGTCTCCAAGGTCTTGACTCTTCAACATCAACAAGAAGAAGACCAAAGATGCCACATCTTCCACACCAAGGCTGGCATCAATGGACGATCCGTCAAGGTCATTGAGGGAGTCCTGGACTAGGGGGTGTCCGGATAGCCGAACTATCATCATCGGCCGGACTCCAAGACTATGAAGATACAAGATTGAAGACTTCGTCCCGTGTCTGGATGGGACTTTCCTTGGCGTGGAAGGCAAGTTTGGCGATACGGATATGTAGATCTCCTGCCATTGTAACCGACTCTATGTAACCCTAGCCCTCTCCGTGTCTACATAAACCGGAGGGTTTTAGTCCGTAGGACAGAACAACAATCATACCATAGGCTAGCTTCTAGGGTTTAGCCTCCTTGATCTCGTGGTAGATCCACTCTTGTACTACCCATATCATCAATATCAATCAAGCAGGAGTAGGGTTTTACCTCCATCGAGAGGGCCCGAACCTCGGTAAAAACATCGTGTCCCTTGTCTCCTATTACCATCCGCCTAGACACACAGTTCGGACCCCCTACCCGAGATCCATCGGTTTTGACACCGACATTGGTGCTTTCATTGAGAGTTTCTCTGTGTCGTCACCGATAGGCTCGATGGCTCCTTCGATCATCAACAACAACGACGCAGTCTATGGTGAGACTTTTCTCTCCGGACAGATCTTCGTATTCGGCGGCTTTTCACTGCTGGCCAATTCACTTGGCCTCTGGAGCAGATCTAAAGCTACGCCCCTGGCCGTCAGGTTAGATTTGAAAGTCTGAACTTCACGGTTGACATCCGCGGAGACTTGATCTTCGATGGATTCGAGCCACAGCCGAGCGCGCCGTACTGTCACGATGGGCATGATTTAGCTCTGCTGCCGGACAGTGCCTTGGAGGCCACACATGAGTCCGCTCCGACCATTAATTCGGAGCCGGCTGCGCAGATCGAGGACGGGTGGCTAGACACCGCCTCGTGGGCTGCAACCTCTACGGCGATGGAGCCGAATACTGACCTTGTCCCTTGTGAAGCTCGTGACTCCGAGGTGCCGGACTCCTTGCCGGACTCCGAACCTCCCGCGCCCCCTCCAATCGAATCCGATTGGGATCTGATCATGGAGTTCACCGCTGCGGACATCTTTCAACACTCACCTTTCGGCGACATCCTGAATTCGCTAAAGTATCTCCCGTTATCAGGAGAGCCCTGGCCGGACTGCAGTCAGGACGGTTGGGATGCGGACGACAAAGAAATTCAAAGCCCACCCACCACCCACTTAGTAGCCACTATCGACGATCTAACCGACATGCTAGACTTCGACTCTGAAGACATCGATGGTATGGACGACGATGCCGGAGACGACCAAGAACCAGCGCCTACTGGGCACTAGAAAGCCACCTCGTCATATGACATATACATGGTGGATATCCCAAAGGATGGGAATGGCGAGGGAACAACGGAGGAAGACCCCTCCAAGAAACAGCCTAAGCGCCGGCGTCAGCGGCGCCGCTCTAAATCCCGCCACAGCAAGAATGGAGATTCCGGCACCGGAGATAATAACACCCCAGACAGTGCCGAAGACAACCCCCTCCAGCAAGATTCAGCACAGGAGGACGGAGAAGCCAGCCCTCATGAGAGAGCGGCAGACGAAGAGGTAGAGGATGATAATTACATGCCTCCCTCTAGAGACGAGGCAAGCCTCGACGACGACGAATTCGTCGTGCCTGAGGATCCCGTCGAACAAGAGCATTTTAAACACAGGCTTATGGCCATGGCAAGCAGCCTCAAGAAAAAGCAGCAACAGCTTAGAGCTGATCAAGATCTACTAGCCGACAGATGGACTGAAGTCCTTGTGGCCGAAGAGCATGAACTCGAACGCCCCTCCAAAAGCTACCCCAAACGCATGCTGCTCCCCTGATTAGAGGAGGAGGCACATAAACCTGCATCACCAGCGCACAATACAGCTGACCGACCACCCCGTGGCCGTGACAGAGAGGCCTTTAGGCCCTCCACGAAAACCGTACCCCAACATTGCTCGAAAAGCACAAAGCCACAGGGGAACGCTCCGGACTTGCGAGATATATTGGAGGATAAGGCAAGACAATCAAGATCGATCTACGAATCGCGCGGGTGCCCCATGATACGAGACGACAACCGTCGCGCCGGACAAAGCAAGTCTGGCCGGGCCGAACACAGTAGACAAAGCTCGTTTGAGCTACGTCGTGATATAGCCCAATACAAAGGCGCCGCACACCCACTATGCTTCACAGATGAAGTAATGGATCATCAAATCCCCGAAGGGTATAAACCCGTGAATATTGAGTCCTATGATGGCACAACAGACCCCGCGGTTTGGATCGAAGACTATCTCCTTCATATCCACATGGCCCGCGGTGATGATCTTCACGCCATCAAATACCTCCCACTCAAGCTTAAAGGACCAGCTCGGCATTGGCTTAACAGCTTGCCAGCGGAATCAATTGGGTGTTGGGAGGACCTGGAAGCCGCATTCCCTTATAACTTCCAGGGCATGTATGTGCGACCACCAGACGCTGACGATCTAAGCCATATAATTCAGCAGCCAGACGAATCGGCCAGACAATTCTGGACACGGTTCTTAACTAAGAAAAATCAAATCGTCGACTGTCCGGATGCGGAGGCCCTCGCAGCCTTCAAACATAACATCCGCGATGAGTGGCTTGCCCGGCACCTGGGACAGGAAAAGCCGAAATCCATGGCAGCCCTCACATCACTCATGACCCGCTTCTGCGCGGGAGAGGACAGCTGGCTAGCCCGCAGCAACAACCTCAGCAAAAATTCTGGCAGTCCGGATACCAAGGACCGCAACGGCAGGTCGCGTCACAACAAGCACAAACGCCGCATTAACGGCGACAATACTGAGGATGCGGTAGTCAATGCCGGATTCAGAGGCTCCAAACCCGGTCAGCGGAAAAAGCCATTCAAAAGAACTACTCCGGGTCCGTCCAATTTGGACCGAATACTCGACCGCTCGTGCCAGATACACGGCACCCCCGAAAAGCCAGCTAATCACACCAACAGGGACTGTTGGGTATTCAAGCAGGCAGGCAAGCTAATTGCCGAAAACAATGACAAGGGGCTGCATAGCGATGACGAGGAAGAGACCCGACCACCGAACAATAGAGGACAGAAGGGTTTCCCCCCACAAGTGCGGACGGTGAACATGATATATGCAACCCACATACCCAAGAGGGAGCGGAAGCGTGCACTCAGGGACGTATACGCGATGGACCCAGTCGCCCCGAAGTTCAACCCATGGTCCTCCTGCCCGATCACTTTTGATCGAAGGGACCACCCCACCAGCATCCGCCATGGCGGATTCGCCGCATTGGTTTTAGACCCAATCGTCGATGGATTTCACCTCACCAGAGTCCTGATGGATAGCGGCAGCAGCCTGAACCTGCTTTATCAGGATACAGTGCGCAAGATGGGCATAGACCCCTCAAGGATTAAACCCACAAAGACGACCTTCAAAGGTGTCATACCAGGTGTAGAGGCCAATTGTACAGGCTCAGTTACAATGGAAGTGGTCTTCGGATCCCCGGATAACTTCCGAGGAGTTAATCTTCGACATAGTTCCGTTCCGCAGCGGCTATCATGCTCTGCTCGGACGGACCTCGTTTGCAAAGTTCAACGCGGTGCCGCACTACGCATACCTCAAGCTCAAAATGCCAGGCCCTCGAGGAGTCATCACGGTCAACGGAAACACTGAACGCTCCCTCTGAACGGAGGAACACACAGCGGCTCTCGCGGCAGAAGTACAGAGCAGACTCTTAAGGCAATTCTCGAGTACGGCCGTTAAGCGACCGGACACTACTAAACGCGCCCGGAGTAACCTACAACAAGACCACCTGGCACGTCCCGAGCACGCGTAGCAGTGCGGCCCCAACCCCAGCCCTTGCAAAATTGCAAGACCGGTACTTCGCATACATCATTACGCTCTGGGGATACCGTGGGCATAGGGGGAGGGGCACGACCACGACAGGCCCAGAATGCGGCTTAACCACACCAGGGGCTCCCAAGTGTGTCATCCTTTTTTTCCTTTCTCTTTTTTTTTCTTATCCACAGGACTCCGTTCACCAGAGGCCCTGTCCGGCAGTCATCATCGATGGAGGTAGTTTCCACAACTTGGCAAGTGAAGAACTATGCTCCAAGCTTCAATTGGTTAAGAAGAAGCACCCGCACCCCTACAAGGTTCAATGGCTAAGTGACTCCGGCACTATACGAGTTGAGCATATGGTCCAAGTCTCCTTCAATATTGGTGCATATGAAGACACTTTGGAGTGTGATGTGGTCCCCATAACCGTTTGCCACCTCCTTCTTGCTAGGACATGGCAATTCGACCGTGGTGTCATCCACAATGGGCGTACCAATCACTATAGCTTCAAGATGAAAGGGAAGGAATATGTGCTACGGCCTATGTCTCCTAGTCAAGTGGTAGCCGACAAGCAGGCCACACATCATAGAGAGAAGAGTGAGAAAGTGATCCACCAAAAAGTGAGTGAGAGCCACAAGCAAAACTTGAGCGCCTCTTCGCATAGAGAGAAAAACCTCATACTATTTGCGACAAAAAGTGAGATAAGGGAAGTATGTGAGAACCCATCGAGTGTTATGAACTTTGTCCTCATGTGCAAGGATGGAGAACCAAAAACTAACACCTCTCATGGGCTACCTTTAGTGTTTCAATCTCTTTGCAGGAATTCCAAGATGTTTTCCCCGATGAGCTACCTCTGGGTCTACCTCCTCTACGAGGCATTGAGCATCGAATCGACCTCATCCCTGGAGTGCCACTTCCAAACAAAGCTCCATACCGTGTCAATCCCGAAGAAACCAAGGAGATTCAATGGCAAGTACAACAACTAATCGACAACGGTCATGTACGTGAAAGCTTAAGCCCTTGTGCCGTTCCCGTTATACTTGTGCCTAAGCCCGATGGAAGTTTCCGCTTGTGTTCCAATTGTAGACCTATAAATGCTATTACCATACGCTATAGGCATCCCATTCCTCTCTTAGATGATATGCTTGATGAACTTAGTGGAGCCAACTTTTTCTCAAAAATTGATCTTAAAAGTGGCTATTATCAAATCCGCATACAAGAGGGTGATGAATGGAAAACTGCTTTCAAAACCAAATTTGGCCTATATGAGTGGTTAGTCATGCCTATGGGTTTATCGGAGGCTCCCGGTACTTTCGTGCGTCTCATGCATTATGTGCTTCGCCCTTATATTGGAGTCTTTGTTGTGGTTTACTTCGATGATATTCTTGTGTTTAGCAAAACCATGAAAGAGCATCTTAATCATGTTAGGGCTGTCTTACAAACCCTTCGCAAGGAAAGTCTTTATGAAAACATGAAAAAGTGCACATTTGGTGTTGACAAAGTGGTTTTCTTGGGTTTTGTTGTATCTCCCAAGGGTGTCCATGTTGATGAATCTAAAATTGAAGCAATTAAAACTTGGCCCCAACCCAACAATTTGCAACAAGTGCATAGTTTCCTAGGTCTAGCAGGAATTTACCGTCGCTTTGTGAAAGACTTTAGCACTATTGCCGCTCCTTTGCATGCCTTGAGTAAGAAGAATGCTCCTTTTGTTTGGGGATCTTTGCAATCCACCGCTTTTGATGAGCTCAAGTCTTTGCTTACTCATGCTCCGATTCTTGCTTTACCCAACTTTGACAAAACTTTTGAGGTTCATTGTGATGCAAGTGGTACCGGAATTGGCGGAGTTTTGATGCAAGAAAAACGAGCCATTGCAAATTTTAGTGAAAAACTATTGGGTGCTCAACTTAACTATCCCATCTATGACAAAGAATTGTATGCTTTAGTGCGTGTGCTACATGTTTGGGAACATTATCTTAGACCTCATGAGTTTGTCATCCATACCGATCATGAAACACTTAAGTACTTAAAAGGTCAAACTAAGTTGAACAAGTGTCATGCCAAATGGAGTGAATTTATTGAATCTTTTCCCTATGTGATCAAGTACATTAAGGTTAAGGAAAATGTAGTTGTCGATGCACTTTCACGCATATGCACACTTGTCACTAAACTGGAGTTGAATGTTATTGGCTTTGAGCACATAAAATACTTGTACGCTAATGATCCATCTTTTACAACTCCTTATGCTAAATGTTTGACGCATACATCTTGGGAACAATATTACATCAAGGATGGTTATCTTATGAGAGCTAAAAAACTATGCATTCCCGAGTCTTCTCTTCGTTTGCTCCTTTTGCAGGAGGCTCATGGAAGCGGACTCATGGGACATTTCGGACGCGACAAGACATTCGCCACACTCTCCAAGAACTACTTTTGGCCCAAGATGTTCCGTGACATCTCACGCTTCACCACCCGATGCTCTACATGTCGCAAAGCTAAGTCTAAAGCTCAATCCCATGGTCTTTACATGCCTCTTCCTATTCCTTATCAACCTTGGGAAGACATTAGCATGGATTTTGTACTTGGTTTGCCTAGAACTCAAAATGGCAAGGATTTCGTGTTTGTTGTTGTGGACCGATTTTCTAAGATGGCACATTTTATCCCTTGCAACAAGATAGACGATGCTTCACACGTGGCAAATCTCTTTTGTAGGGGAAATCTTGCGTCTCCATGGAGTACCAAAGACAATCGTCTTCGACCGCGACGTCAAGTTCTTGAGTTACTTTTGGAAGACCCTATGCGCCAAGCTCGGAATCAAGCTCTTGTTCTCATCCGCATACCATCCTCAAACCGACGCTCAAACGGAGGTGACAAACCGTACACTCTCCACTCTACTTCGCGTGTTGATCAAGAAGAACATCAAGGAGTGGGAGGAGTGTCTACCCATCGCTGAGTACGCCTACAACCGTGCAAGACATTCGACGACCGGCAAGTCCCCCTTCGAGGTCGTCTACGGCTTCAACCCGTTGTCCCCATTGGACATTCTACCTCTTCCTCTAAAAGAGCGCACCAACCTCGACGCAAATGCCCATGCAAGCTACATCAAGAAGATGCATGAAGATACAAGGCACACCCTCGAGCGACAAGTACAACGACTCGCGACCAAGCTCAACGTCAACAAGCATCCCATGATATTCAACATTGGAGACCTCGTGTGGCTACACCTTCGCAAGGAACGCTTCCCCAACAAACGCAAGTCCAAGCTTTTCCCTCGAGCCGACAGACCCTTCAAGGTGCTAGCACGCTACAACAACAACGCTTACAAGATCGATCTCCCACGCGACAAGTACAACATGAGCGACATCTTCAACGTCTCCGATCTCTCCCCGTACCATGGTGATGAGGATTTCGATCTGAGGTCGGATCTTTCCCAAGGGAGGGGAGATGATGCAGAGCATCCTACGGTCATCCCCATGGACCTACCTTCGTCTCATCAAGAGCCAAGAGGACCTATGACACGAGCTAGAGCTAGAGCTCTCGAGAACTAGGTGACTTCTTTCCTTAGTCATATCACATACGATCCACTCGAGACATGGCTACTACCTCAATCCGGAATCTTGTGCATGATTAGGTACCAAGAGGACCTTCCCGAGGATGCACATGAAGATGCTCAAGACCCCAAGTCCATGGAAGAAGAGAACCAATGGAAGAAGGCGAGAGCAGCCTCCAGGCACCGGACATCCGGCCAGGACCCCGGACATCTGTCAGATTTCGGGTTCCGGCAGACCCTTGAGGTTCGAATACTGGGGTGCGCGCGGAGATTTCGCCCTCTATCCACCTGCTCCTCACCGAATCACTAGGATCTAAACTACGAAAAGAACAACACAAGAGACACAGGGTTTATACTGGTTTAGGCCACCATTGTGGTGTAATACCCTACTCCAGTGTGTGGTGTGGTGGATTGCCTCTTGGGCTGATGATGAACAGTACAAGGAAGAACTGCCTCGCGAGGGTTAGTTCTTGGCTGGTGCGATGAACTGCTAGGAGGAGTTCAGTCGCCCTTATCTCTCTCTCTCTCTCTCTCTCTCTCTTTCTCTCTTTCTTAATTCTAGATGTATGCCAATTCCTCCCTCTACCCTGGGGGTGGCTAGTCCTATTTATAGGCAAAGGCCCAGGGCCTCTCCCCAAATATTGAGCGGGAAGGGCGCCAACAATTGGCCATTTTGAAGGGGAACAGCGGGTACACTTATCCTGACTAAAGTTGGTCCTCGCCTGTCAAAGGCTCTGGTGGTGACGCCTGCTTGGGCTCTACAATGACTTCCTCCTTGCCGCTGGTCTGTTCTTGGTCTCGTTGCACCGAAATGGATGCCTTTGCTGGATTCTCTCGCCTGCGCTTGCTCCCTTTGCACCAAAGAGGAAAGGAGGACACTGCGCGGGCTGCCGCCCGACTGGCGCCCTTGGTCGTCATGGCCTGCGTCATGGGCACCTCGCGAGGTACCCCGCCTTGAACTCTCCGCCTCCTCGTGAGCCAGCCTGATGAGGCTGTGCCTGAAGAAGCTCCTTGTCGTCCACCCCGCGAGGCTTGGCCCCTCGCGAGGGTCTTGAGCTTGTGTTTATGAAGATGGGCCGCGCTGGGCCCCCTTTGAGCCACGCCGCAGGCCGTAGGCAGGCAAGTCTGGGGACCCCCGTTCCCAGAACGCCGACAGTAGTCCCAGGGCCCACGGCGCGCCCGGACTTGGCCGAGCAGAGAGGCGAAAGGGCAAGTGCGAAGCGTCGCGGGCCCTAACAGCCTGCGGCCTTGGGCGCCGCGTGGCGGTTGATTGGACGTGGGCGTCTCCGCTTCCCCACGACGCCTCGGTAACTACACGGATTCAACAAGTCCCTGCATGCAAAGCGGGTCATGATTACCTGCGATCGTGGAGGTCGATGGTTGGCCTTCGCCGGCTATAAGTACGGAACGGCGCACCCCATCCAGTCTATCCCCTCTGCTTCTCCTTCTTCTTCATGGCTCCGCCAAGGAAGTTCTCGGCCGTAGAGAAAGGAAAGGCTCGCCAGGTCGAGTCTGCCTCTCCCCCGCCCAAGCGCGGTCGAGGTCGCCCTTGCAAACACCCTGCGGCCTCCACGACGGCCCCCCCGCGGTTGCGGAGGTGGCTCTCTGCACGGTGATGGGTGGCTGGCCGTGGCCGGGGGGCGTGCTCCGGCCGTGCGACCCCCCACGCCGCGCTTCCATACTGTGGAGGTGCTGCCGGAGTTCATTGTGTGGGCGGTGGAGCCAACTAGCGCCCGGCTTCAGCTCCCTCGCTTCCTCCTAGGTGAGCTCCCTGCTGGCGCCCTGGGCGGCCTCTGGCTCCAGGTAGATGGCTGCTGCAGCCGGGCCTCGTGGGCTTCGCTGGAGGTCTTCGCGGCTGGGAGCCTGGCCTTGACCCGCGGCTGGTAGACGTTTTCCCGCGCGTGTGGCCTGAGCCGCCGGGGCACCCTGCACTTCAAGTTCGACAGCGACGCCACCCTCTATGTGAGGGTGTTTGGGGAAGATGGTCGCCGCGCAGGATGCTGCCCTGAAGATGATGACCACGGCCGGGGACCCAGCCCCGGCGAGGATGGAGAGGACAGCGCGCGCGTGGTTGGCGGTGTCCGGGACTCCTCAAGCTTCACCAGCTCTTCTTCGGGTAGCGACTCTTCTAGCAGCGGCCGCGGTCAGCCTCCACACCGTCGTGCCTGCTTGGAGGGCGGCAGCGGGTCTGCCCGCCGTCGCGCCCCGGTGAAGCGCGAGAGGGAGTCTTCCTGAGCTCCGGCGGCGGCTCGAGTCTTCCCTGAGGGCCGGCATAGGGCGAGCTTCGCCTAATTTGTTCTTTCCTTTCTTTTCTCCTGCATGGGGCCCCGTGGGGGCGTGTTTGGGTTATCGTCGTCAATCATCGTACTGTTTCTGTTATTTCGGTATTGTTCCTTTCTGTCGCATGCCCGCGCGTAGGTAATCTCCACCCTCAGCCGTGGGGGCGACCGACCCAGGTCCTGTATTCGTGTCATGGTGCCCATGGGGCATGGACTGGAGGGGTGCTCCTGTAGTGGACCCGGGCCGTGAAACCTTGAGTGATAGGGACAGAAACACTCGCGAGGGCGCCCGGAGCTTCCACCTCGCGAGCCCTTGCGCAAGAGAAATCGAAGCAGGAGGGCGAAAAAGTCGAAGAACCACAAGTCAAAAGGCGGCGATAGTTTCGATAAAACTCCAAATGAGAATGAACTAGTCAACTGCAGAAAGCAAATGAAAAAGCCGCATCCGGCACCTAGTCTAGTCTTCGACGTCTTCTCACCAGCGCGGAGCTAAGTGCTGCCACTAGGCGTGGGAGGGAGCCCCAGGGCCTGAGGCCGGCGCTCCTGAGACTCCGGGGCGTGTACAGCCCCAACTCATTATTACGTGAGAGTGTCACGGGCGGCGAGCTTCACAGGCGTTGGCCTTCTTCACAAGCTTCGGGCCTTTCTTCAGGGAGGCAAGCTTCACGGGCATTGGCCCTCTTCACAGGCTCTTGGCCTTTTCCAAAAAGATGAGCTTCACAGGCGTTCGCCTTCTTCACAGGCTCTAGGCCTTTTCCAAAAAGATGAGCTTCACAGGCGTTCGCCTTCTTCACAGGCTCTGGGCCTTTTCCAAAAAGATGAGCTACACAGGCATTCGCCTTCTTCACAGGCTCTGGGCCTTTTCCAAAAAGATGAGCTTCACAGGCATTTTCCTTCTTCACAGGCTCTGGGCCTTTTCCAAAAAGATGAGCTTCACAGGCATTCGCCTTCTTCACAGGCTCTAGGCCTTTTCCAAAAAGATGAGCTTCACAGGCATTCACCTTCTTCACAGGCTCTGGGCCTTTTCCAAAAAGATGAGATTCACAGGCATTCGCCTTCTTCACAGGCTCTGGGCCTTTTTAGGGGTAAAATCTCCGGCGGTGCTGGATGTTCCACGCGTTCTGGACAGGTACTCCCTCCTGAGTCTCCAAGCGTGCGGAGCCGGGCCTGAAAACATGAACAACCTTGAACAGGCCCTCCCACATGGGAGAGAGCTTATGCAGTCCCTCCCTGGAGAGAACCCGCCGGAGCACGAGGTCCCCTACCTCGAGAGTTCTGGGGTGGATGTTGCAGCAGTGGTATCGCCGCAGTGCTTGTTGGTACCTTGCCGCTCGCAGCGCGGCTTCTCGATGATGCTCCTCTCCTAGCACGAGGTCCATCCCCTGCATGGCGTCCTGCTGCGTCTCATCGAATGCCAGGACCTGCGCGGAACGACACCAGACCTCATGAGGGAGGACCGCTTCAGCTCCGTAGACCAGGAAGAAAGGGGTCTTCCCAGTCGGCTTGGTCACGGTTGTGCGGATGGACCACAACACGGACTGAAGCTCGTCGTACCAACCTCTGCCGCAGGCCTACAGTTTCTTCTTGAATGTTCTGGTCTTGAGGCCCCTCAAGACTTCTGTGTTGGCCCGCTCGGCCTGGCCGTTGCTTCGGGGGTGCGCCACCAAAGCGTAGCATATCTGCGTTCCAAGGTTAGCACGGTATGTTTTGAAGAGGTTACTAGTGAACTGCGAACCGTTGTCAGTGATGATGCGGTTCGGTACCCCGAACCGGCTCACGATGCCCTTGATGAACTTGACCGCAGAACCAGCAGGGATGGTGCGGACGGCCTCGACTTCAGCCCACTTGGTGAACTAGTCCATGGCGACGTAGAGGTAGCGATAGCTCCCTGGCGCCATAGGAAACGGGCCCAGGATATCCAGCCCCCAGACTGCAAACGCCCACATGAGGGGTATGGTTTGCAGACCTCCTGCCGGCTGATGGATCTGCTTGGCATGGAATTGGCAAGCCTCGCAAGCCTTCACTAGTTTGTCAGCGTCATTGAGCGCAGTAGGCCAATAGAAACCGATGCAGAACGCCTTGCCGACGAGGGTCCGTGATGAAGAAAGATGCCCACAATCTCCACCGTGTATATATGCCAGTAGTTCCTTCCCTTGCTCCCTGGTGATGCAGCGCAGGGACACATCGTTTGGTCGTTTCCGGTGGAGCTCTCCATCCCTGATGCAGTACGCTGTAGCTTGCCGCGCCACACGCTCTGCTTCCTCCTCCTTCTCCGGCATGGTTCCTTGTGTTAAGTAGCCCCGGAGCTCTGTGATCCAGCACCCCTCCTGAGGCTCCATCGTCAGGAGCAGGCGTGCTCCTGAGGCTGGGCCACAGGCTGGGGCTCCCGAGGCAGGTGGCTGGGGGAGCTCCTCCCGAGGCTGTGCTGTGTTCGATAATGATGGCAGGGCCGAAGGCTTGAAGAGCCGTTCCTCGAAGATGCCCGGCTCCTGGGGTAACCGCCTGGAGTCTCGTTTGGCGATGTCGTCGGCCTCTTGATTAGTGCCACGGGGCACATGCTGTAGCTCCAACCCCCAGAACTGCTTCTCCATCCTGCAGACCTCCGCAAGGTAGGCTTCCATGTCCTCATCTCTTGGCTCGTATACCTTGTTGGAGAAATTGACGAGGAGCTGCGAATCGCCCTTGATAGTAAGGCGCTTCACCCCTAGGGCAGCGGCGGCCTTCAAGCCTGCTATCAGTCCTTCGTATTCCGCTATATTGTTGGAGACCTTTTCACCCTACTGGAAATAGAGCTGCACGGTGTAGTAAAGCTTGTCCTGAGTGGGAGATATGAGCACCGCCCTAGCCCCAGCGCCATGCCTGGAGAATGCCCCGTCGAAGTACATGACCCAGCCTTCTGGCGCCTCGCTTCCGGGGGAGAGGGATCGATCCTCGCCGGCCTTGAGGTCCGGTGCCTCCGTCCATTCGGCCAGGAAATCTTCTAGGGCGGCTCCCTTGATGACCGTGGTCGTGCTGAATTCGAGATGAAACGCTTGCAGTTCAATGTTCCACTCGGTGACCCTTCCAGCCGAGTTAGGGCTCTGGAGCACCCTTTCCAAGGGGTATGCTGAGACAACCTTGATCGGGTGACCCTGGAAGTAGTGCCGCAGCTTCCGTGAGGCCACCAGTAGCGCGAGGAGGAGCTTCTATGGCATGGGGTACCGTGCCCTTGCATCTTGCAACACCGTGCTGACGAAGTACACCGGGTGCTCAACGAGGCTTGGAGCGTCGGTGCTGGTGGCGTCCTCCGGAGGCCGTGGCGCCTGCTGAGGCGATGGGGCCTCCAGAAGCTGGTTGCCTGGGGGAGGGGCCTCCTCCGCTCCCGGCGCGCTCCCCTCTGGCAGCTGATCCTTCTTGGCCGTGGTAGCGATCTCTGCGAGTCCCTTTTGGTCCTGCTTTGCCTTGACACGGGTAGCTGCCGCGGCTTTGGTCCGACGCTCCTCCCTAACTGCCACCAGAGCCACGCTGGCGGACTAGGGAGTGGCGGCGAGGTAGAGTACCAAGGGCTCTTGAGGGCGTGAGGCCACCATCACCGGAGGGCTGGTTAGGTATCTCTTGAGATCTTGGAACGCCTTTTCGGCCTCTTCAGTCCATTCAAAGGGCCCCTTTTTCTTCATCAGCTGGAAGAATGGCAGCGCTCGCTCCCCTAGCCTGGAGATGAAGCGCCCCAGCACAGTCACGCGCCCCGTGAGCTTCTGCATTTCTCTGAGGGTCTTTGGTGGGCTCATGTCCTCGATTGCCTTGACCATTTCTGGGTTGGCCTCGATGCCTCGGTGGGACACGAGGAGGCCCAAGAACTTGCCCGAGGGGACTCCAAACACACACTTCTCCGGGTTGAGCCGCAGGCTCACTGCGTTGAGGCATGTGAAGGTTTCCTCTAGGTCTTGTATCAGGGTCTTGGCCTCGCGAGACTTCACTACAATGTCGTCGACGTAAGCCTCCACGTTCTTCCCGAGTTGCGGGCCCAAGGTGATGTGCATGAGCCGCTGAAAGGTTGCCCCCGCGTTGCGCAGTTCGAGCGGCATGCATGTATAGTAGTACACCCCACACGGGTCAGGAAGGCCGTCTTCTCCACGTCTTCCACCGCCATCTTGATCTGGTGATACCCGGAGAAGGCATCCAAGAAGCATAACAGGTCACACTCAGCGGTGGAATCGATGATCTGATCGATGCGAGGGAGCGGGAACGGATCTTGCGGGCATGCTTTGTTGAGGTTGGTGAAGTCAACACATATGCGCTCCTTCCCTCCCTTCTTTGGCACAACCACAGGGTTGGCGAGGCTTCTAGACGATGAAGGCCTGCTTTTCAGTAGACTGCCTCCTCACCTTCTGCTTCACGGGGCGCACGTTGGGGCACACGTTGAGGTGGTGCTCGATTACACCCCGTGGGATCCTTGCCAACTGATCGGGCTCCCAGGCGAACACCTTCTTGTTTGCGCGCAGGAACTTGACCAGGGCTTCCTCCTGCTCGGGCCCGAGGTTGGCGCCTATGGTGAAAGTGGCGTTAGTGGACCCGTCCTCGTCGATAGGTATCTGCTTGGTCTCTGCCTTGTCTTGGGTGAACAACTGTTTCTTCTTGGTTGGCGCAGCTCCTTTGGGCTTGGGGGTTTCTGCATCGGCGGGCCGTGCTGCCGCCGCTGTCTTGAGGGCGAGCTTGAGTACTCGCAGCGCATCTCCGGTGTCCCCGGGCACGGTGAGGACACCATTGCTCCCGGGCATCTTCATGAGGTTGTACGCCGGGTGAGTCGTGGCCATGAATTGGGCCAGTGCCGGATAGCCGAGAATGGCGTTGTAGGGGAGGCCAATGGGGGCGATGTCGAAATCGACCTGCTCTGTGCGGAAATTGTCGTAGGTGCCGAAAGTTATCGGGAGCCGGATCTGTCCCAAGGAGCTGGACGACCCGCCTCCGACGCTCGAGAAAGGCCGGATGGGTTGCAGCCGCTCTCGGGGTATGCAGAGGAGGTTGAAGGCCTCAACTAAGAGCACGCTGAGGCTCGCGCCGCCGTCAATGAGAGTCCTGGTGATAGCCACCTGGCAGATGGTGGGCGTGCAGAGCATGGGGAGCGCACCCGAGTAGGCTGAGTTGTAGGGGTGGCCCTCTGAGCTGAAGGCCGGCCTGGCCGATGGCTCCGACCGGCCCGGGGGAGCCCCCTACCGCGTGGAGGCGGCGCCGACCCGGCGGACGAATGGCTTGACGTGGTGGCTGGAGGGCGGTGCCTGCGAGCCGCCCAGGAGGGCCGCGACGACCGAGGGAGCCGGCGCGACGGGGTGGGTGAGGAAGAGGCCGCGTGGCTCTTCCCAAGAGGCCACGGAGGGATGCTGGGATGATGCTTGCTGCCCGTTCCCCGCCGGGCCGGTGGCGGTGTTGACGGCAGGTGACGGGGAACGATGAGGACGCCCGCCGACGGGAGCCGTCTGGGTGACACGGGAAGCGAGGGCGGCTCGGTGCTTGGCGTGGGCCCGACGAGCGTCAGACATGAACGCAATGGTCGGAGAAGAACAGGGCGACAGAAGACGAATTCCGGCGCACCCCTACCTGGCGCGCCAAATGTCAGATTTCGGGTTCCGGCAGACCCTTGAGGTTCGAACACTGGGGTGCGCGCGGAGATTTCGCCCTCTATCCACCTGCTCCTCGCCGAATCGCTAGGATCTAAACTACGAAAAGAACAACACAAGAGACACAGGGTTTATACTGGTTCTGGCCACCATTGTGGTGTAATACCCTACTCCAGTGTGTGGTGTGGTGGATTGCCTCTTGGGCTGATGATGAACAATACAAGGAAGAACTGCCTCGCGAGGGTCAGTTCTTGGCTGGCGCGATGAACTGCTAGGAGGAGTTCAGTCGCCCTTATCTCTCTCTCTCTCTCTCTCTCTCTCTCTCTCTCTCTCTCTCTCTTTCTTGATTCTAGATGTATGCCAAGTCCTCCCTCTACCCTGGGGGTGGCTAGTCCTATTTATAGGCAAAGGCCCTGGGCCTCTCCCCAAATATTGAGCGGGAAGGGCGCCAACAATTGGCCATTTTGAAGGGGAACAGTGGGTACACTTATCCTGACTAAAGTTGGTCCTCACCTGTCAAAGGCTCTGGTGGTGACGCCTGCTTGGGCTCCACAATGACTTCCTCCCTGTCGTTGGCCTGGTCTTGGTCTCGTTGCACCGAAACGGATGCCTTTGCTGGATGCTCTCGCCTGCGCTTGCTCCCATTGCACCAAAGAGGAAAGGAGGACACTGCGCGGGCTGGTGCCCGACTGGCGCCCTTGGTCGTCATGGCCTGCGTCATGGGCACCTCGCGAGGTACCCCGCCTTGAACTCTCTGCCTCCTCGTGAGCCAACCTGATGAGGTTGTGCCTGAAGAAGCTCCTTGTCGTCCGCCCCGCGAGGCTTGGCCCCTCACGAGGGTCTTGAGCTTGTGTTGATGAAGATGGGCTACGTTGGGCCCCCTTTGAGCCACGCCGCAGGCCGCAGGCAGGCAAGTCTGGGGACCCTCGTTCCCAGAACACCGACAACATCCGGCCCCTGGAGATCCACAAGGCCGGGTATCTGCAGAAGAAACTACAGGGACCGGACATCCGGCGTCCCACCCGGACATCCGGCCCCCACCGGAAATCCGGCCTAATCCCGGACATCCAGCATTGGCATCCAAGGAGCATAGAAGCTTGCCCCGTCAGCCCGGACATCCGGCGTTCGCCCCGGACATCCGGCTCCTCCCGAAGCCATGGACATCCGGCCCCTCCGAGCGGACATCCGGCGTTGCCCATCCAGTGAACAGAAGAGTCAACTCCACTGGCCCGGACATCCGGCCCCCCCAGCCCGGACATCCGGCACCTCGTGAGCGCCCGGACATCCGGCCCGTCGCCCGGACATCCGGCGCCCTCTGCCTACGCGCAGCTCCTTTGGGCCGTGACCCATGTACCCCTTCGCCGTTTGACTATATATACTCCCTCATCCCGTACGTTTTAGGGTTAGCATTGGTTTAGCTCATATTTTGTGAGAGCCTTGCTCATCCACTTGGTTACTTCTCCTCGGAGCTCACGACCTCTTCGGAGAAGATCCCCCAAGCGGATTCAAGACCCCTTCAAGGGAAGACCATCAAGACCTCCTCACGGAGAAGAACGGCTACTCGTGTATCTTTCCTTTGTTGATTTTGCATCTTGTGCTACCTTATGTGTTCGGTGATCTAGCCCTTGTGGGATCTATTACTTGTCGGTTTAGTGATTCTCTCGTTTCTCCCTGTGTTTTCCCCTTTGTTTTCCGCGTGTTCTTCATGTTTCCCCGTAGGATCCACTCCAAACATGAAAGATCGGCCCCTAGGGTTCCGCCCTACATCACTCGTTCTCAAGAGCTTGAATTGTCAACCCACATGAAGTGGAAGTCGACAGACATCCAAGTATCCTACACATGCACACAACAAGAGAAAGAACGTATGTGCATGGTAGATAAACATATCATCCACCATGATGGTTCTCTTCTCTTACACATAACCATTAGTAGCAAAAGTGCATGAATAATATGATGCAACAATGTGCATATTCATGTCACTAGGCATATGGTGCAAAGAGGGAAGACAACCATGCTTCACAAGGATTATGTCAAAATCTCCAAATATAAGCGGGAATGCTATGGGGGCAATCTCATTATCAAGACTAAAGGCATTGTTTGCACTCAATACATGGAAAATCATCTAGCATGAGGGAGGCAACATATGGAGATATATGACAAGAAGCAATAGCAATCATGTGCAAAGCATGGAAATAGATGCCATCAACCGCATGAAATGAGCAAGTGTGAATCATGGGTGATGCACTATACAAGGCAATCATAATAATCATGTCGTGCAAACTAGTTGAGCGAAGATGCAACACACTAGAGAAATCATGTGATGTAGGGTAGAACCCTAGATGGTCGATCTTTCACGATTGGAGGGGATCCTACGAAGAACACGGAGAACACGAGAGAAATCACTCAAACCAACAAGATTCGATTACACATATGCTAAATCCTCGAAACACAAAGACATACACGATCCAAGTCCAACAAAGGACAATACAAGTGAAGGTAGTTATTCCCCGTGTGGAGGCCTTGAGGGGGTCTTCCCGTGAAGGGGTCTTGAATCCGCTTGGGGGATCTTCTCTGAAGAGGCCGTAGACTCCAATAGAGAAGTAACCAAGTGGATGAGCAAAGCTCTATCTCTCAAATGAGCTAATCTTTTGCTAACCCTAGAAACAGGGAGGAGGAGGTCTATTTATAGTCTAGTGTCACCAAAGGGTAAGTTGGCTTTCATGCAACACACGGCCGGCATATAGGCGTCAGACGTCCGATCGTCATCGATCGTCCGGAAAGGGTGTCGTCGAAGTGTCGACTCTAGCGGCTCCATCTTGAGTAAGACGACAAGGTAGAAGAGCGGTTGATTAACAAAGCACAATCTCGTCCATTCTTGTGTCATTCTCTTGTTTGTGTTCATCGAGCTTGTTGTCGAAGTAGTCTCTTGTACGTTGCTCAGAGAGTCGCAAGTTGGGCACCGATGAGGTGGCTCTTGGTGACATAGGAGGACATGTCGTCGTCTTGGTCGATGAAGAGAGGGGTGGTAGAAGAACTTGGCCTATCCATCATTCCTAGCAAATATGTGAGTGGGAGAAAGAGAACTAATACCAAATGTACCTTGACCTATGTTGAAGATGGATCAATAATCACTGAAATGTGTAACAAGGAAATAGCATAATTGGTATTGATTCTTATGAGTTCTCACACCTACACAAGTAAAGCTTATGGTGGAGCTTGGTTAGGATGGTGGCACAAAATTTGATGCAATTGTTAGTAAGACTCAAAGATGATGAAAAAGATTCACAATTCGCAATTGCCACATGTAGACCAATAGTAATATGTGGCACACGGAAACACACACACAAAATAGATAAATGGGGTCGTGCAACCAAAAATGAGTGCAAAATGTGGGATCCACGAAAAATGCTCTTGTTGCACAACACTAGAGAGACGCTAGCACGATTGCACAATAGGCGGATGCGAAACTTGTGCACAACCTACTAAGAAAAAATGCAACGACTTCTATCCCAAGTATGCTATATGTATGGTATTCCGATGAAATGATCCAAGATGATCGAGTATGACAATCTTAATGTTGTATGATGCTATGGTTCTCGGTTAAAAGCTCTTTGCTTATCTTCCTCTTTTGCTTAAAAGCTTATTTGGCTCTTTCTCTTTTGAGCTCTTTTGATGGACACTTATGCAAAACTTCACGAACCAAGCTAGCAATTGTGTATATGCTATGACAACTTTGTGACACAAGAGATGATGCCAAGATATTAACACCACAATTATGATATATGCTATGATCACTAATGTGCAATAGTGATATTGCCGGCAATACTCAAATGTCTTGTCTTGATAGATAAGGTACACAAAAATGGGCTAAGGGGTGATCAATGTAATGGCAAGAATGTACCATGAAAGGATACCACGATACCAAGATCATATAGAGGTTACCATTCTTGCTTATGGTCGAGGTGTCAAAATTGTGTAGCGGTCAATGTCGATGATGGATATGAGCGGCGGTGATGTCGTCGAACCGTCCCTAAGTAGCCGAAACACATTAGGAAACAAAAACCGCAACTCAAATCTCAAAGACCAAAATGTGTCAAAATTTATCGGAGTGTGAAACGGGTGAGCGATGGTGGTTGCGGAAAATGATGGTGGTTGGGTAGGTTGAAGTATCAGAATGTCGTGAATGGCATGATACTGCGAAAGTGGAATGGGAGTGCTTATCGTGAAATGGAGTGGAACGGTGGTGGTGGCCGAACTGAAAAAGTTCAGTTTCGTCAAGAAACGTCGGACGTCCAAGGATGGTCAGACGGCCGGTGTTCGTCGGATGTCCGTTCGCTGTCAGACGTTCGGTGCTTGGGCGATTTATGGCACAGGATGAACTCGGGTTCTCGAGATGGGGAGGCAAAATTGGGGCAAAATTAGGCGATTTTGTGGATGGAATTGGGGGAAAAGATGGGGGAAACCTAGATCCACTGGAGACAAAGCAAATCCACGGATCAAATCCAACAAAACTTCATCTCACCAACAAATCACAATAAATTTTTGGGTTAGTTTTGGTGGGGATTTTCGAAATTTGGGAAGAACACAACAAAATTAGGCTAGAAAAACGAGGGTAGGGGCTCCAAAATCCTAATCAACGCCGCTCATGATACCAAGGTGATGTAGGGTAGAACCCTAGATGCCCGATCTTTCACGATTGGAGGGGATCCTACAAAGAACACGGAGAATACGAGAGAAAACATGAGGAGAGAAATCACTCAAACCAAAAAGATTCGTTTACACATATGCTAGATCCTCGAAACACAAAGAGATACACGATCCAAGTCCAACAAAGGACGATACAAGTGACGGTAGTTCTTGATAACCCACAAGTATAGGGGATCACAATAGTTTTTGAGGTTAGAGTATTCAACCCAAATTTATTGATTTGACACAAGGGGAGCCAAAGAATATTCTCAGGTATTAGCAGCTGAGTTGTCAATTCAACCACACCTGAAAGACTTAGTATCTGCAGCAAAGTATTTAGTAGCAAAGTAATATGGAAGTAACGCTAACGGTGGCAAAGGTAACCGTAGCAGTTTTGTAGTAATTGTAACAGTGGCAATGGAAAAGTAAATAAGCAAAGAACAATATGTGAAAAGCTCGTAGGCAATGGATTAAAGTTGGACAATTATGTCGGATGCGATTCCTCATGCAAAGAACAATATGTGAAAATAAGTACAGAACTAGCTCCATTTCATCAATATAACGTAGGCATGTATTCCGAATATAGTCATACGTGCTCATGGAAAAGAACTTGCATGACATCTTTTGTCCTACCCTCCCGTGGCAGCGGGGTCCTATTGGAAACTAAGGGATATTAAGGCCTCCTTTTAATAGAGTACTGGACCAAAGCATTAACACTTAGTGAATACATTAACTCCTCAAACTACGGTCATCACCGAGAGTGGTCCCGATTATTGTCACTTTGGGGTTGCCGGATAATAACACATGTACGTGACTATTGTCTTGCAAGATAGGAGCAAGAACTCACATATATTCGTGAAAAAATAATAGGTTCAGATCTGAAATCATGGCACTCGGGCCCTAGTGACAAGCATTAAGCATGGCAAAGTCATAACAACATCAATCTTAGAACATAATGGATACTAGGGAACAAACCCAAACAAAACTAACCCGATTACATGGTACATCTCATCCAACCCATCACCATCCAGCAAGCCTACGATTGGATTACTCACGCACGGAGGTGAGCATCATTTAATTGGTGATGGAGGATGGTTGATGATGACGATGGCGATGGATTCCCCTCTCTGGAGCCCCGAACAGACTATAGATCAGCCTCCCGAGGAAGATTAGGGCTTCGCGGCGGCTTCGTATCGTAAAACGTGATGAATCCTTCTCTCTGATTTATCTCCCCTAAAGTGAATATATGGAGTTGAGGTTGAGGTCGGTGGAGTCCCAGGGGGGCCACGAGGTAGGCGGGCGTGCCCTTCACCCTCATGGATAGGGTGTGGGCCCCCTGACGTTGATTTTTTCGCCAATATTTTTTATTAATTCGAAAAAGTTGCTCAGTGGTTTTCTAGGTCATTCCGAGAACTTTTATTTCTCCACAAAAATAACACCATGGCAGTTCTGCTGAAAACAGCGTCAGTCCGGGTTAGTTCCATTTATGCAAGTTAGAGTCCAAAACAAGGGCAAAAGTGTTTGTAAAAGTGGATACGTTGGAGACGTATCAGTTCTTCTCCATGAGGAGGCCTTGAGGGACTTTTCCCATGAAGGGTTTTTGAATCCGCTTGGGGGATCTTCTCCGAAGAGGCCGTGGACTCCAATGGAGAAGTAACAACGTGGATGAGAAAATCTCCATCTCTCAAATGAGCTAAACTTTTCCTAACCCTAGAAAGAGAGAGGATGAGGTATATTTATAGTCTAGTGTCACGAAAGGGTAAGTGGGCTTCGGCCCAACACACGACCGTCATCGGTCGTCCAGAGGCTTGTGGGGATCGGATGTTCGGGAAGTGCAGACATCCGATGTTTTGGCTCTCTTGGGGCTTTGTCGGACGTACGGTCGCGGTCGGTCGTCCGATGCATCAGTCGTCCAGGGGCTTCCATACTTCCGATGTTTTGGCTCAGGTGTGCTGGTGTCGGTCGTTCGGTGGTGCTCGGTCGTCCGGGTACTCTGAGGTGTCGGTCGTCCAACGAACGCCAGACGTTTGGTCGCTGTAGCGTTTCCTGGGTCGGGCTGGTCCGGCAGGTTGGAGCTTTAGGCGCCGGTCGTCCGGTTGCACTCGGTCGTCCAACTACTGGAGCCTTCCGGGCTGCTTCTCTTGTCGCTCCTTGTACTTGGTGTCCAGGCCGTCTTGTCCGTTGGGTGTAGTTGTTCCATGGCCTACTTCCAAGTATCTGATCACGCATAGGGTCTCCGCTTGAGGTAGCATCCATGCCTCATATGTGGAGAGTGGTAGTTCGGAGAGGAGCGAGTTCACCTTATGTTTGATAGCCTTTGCTCGAGCTCTTGTCATTGGTCCGAGTGGTGTCATCTGAGACGTAGGTAGGTCCATGGGGATGACCTTGGGATGCTCCGCATCATCATGGCAATCATGTCATGTGAGCAAATAGTGGATATAGGCATGCACATGAAATATCGCAAGCACGGAAGCAAATCATGGTCAAAGGATCATCATAGGTATGGGTCAGAAATGGAACATGGCAATAACAAGCAATATCTCCACCAAGCTTGCAAATACAATTACAAGAACGAGAATATATCATCATGTGTAACGCAAAGCATGGGTCACAAATTCATGGCAAAGGAATAGGAGAGAGCATATCATGCAAAGTGAACACGGCAATATGGGCAAATGATACATAATGAGCAATAACCCATTACCATGTGAGGGCCATGTAGAAGAAATGCGCAAAGTTTTTGTGCAATGGGAACGATGGTAATGACAATCCATAGGATCCCAAATCATCATTGCTCTCTAGAGCTCATGTTGTCAACTCATGGGATTGTGAGATTGGTGATGGAGGATGGTTGATGATGACGGTGGCGACAGATTCCCCTCTCTAGAGCCCCGAACGGACTCCAGATCAGCCCTCCCAAGGAAGATTAGGGCTTGGCGGCGGCTCCGTATCGTAAAACGCGATGAATCCTTCTCTCTGATTTTTTTCTCCCCGAAAGTGAATATATGGAGTTGGGGTTGAGGTCGGTGGAGTCCTAGGGGGCCCACGAGGCAGGGGTGCGCCCTGGGGGGGGGGGGATGCCCTGCACCCTCGTGAACAGGGTGTGGGCCCCCTGACTTTGATTCTTTCGCCAATATTTTTTATTAATTCCAAAAAGTTGCTCAATGGATTTCCAGGTCATTCCGAGAACTTTTATTTCTGCACAAAAATAACACCATGGCAGTTCTGCTAAAAACAGCGTCAGTCGGGGTTAGTTCCATTCAATCATGCAAGTTAAAGTCCCAAACAAGGGCAAAAGTGGATATGTTGGAGACGTATCAACTCCCGCAAGCTTAAACCTTTGCTTGTCCTCGAGCAATTCAGTTGACAAACTGAAAGTGATAAAGAAAAACTTTTACAAACTCTGTTTGATCTTGTTGTTGCAAATATGTAAAGCCAGCATTCAAGTTTTCAGCAAAGATTATGAACTAACCATATTCACAACAACATTTTGGTCTCATGTTTACTCATATCAATGGCATAATCAACTAGCGAGAAATAATAATAAATCTCGGATGACAACACATTCTCAAAACAATCATAGTATGATATAACAAGATGGCTAGCCCTTTCTGAGACCGCAAAACATAAATGCAGAGCACCCCTAAAGATCAAGGACTGAATAGACTTGTAATTCATTGTAAAAGAGATCCAGTCACAGTCATACTCAATATAAATTAATAGCAATGCATGCAAATGACAGCAGTGCTCTCCAACTGGTGCTTTTTAATAAGAGGATGATGACTCAACATAAAAGTAAATAGATAGGCCCTTCACAGAGGGAAGCAGGGATTTGCAGAGGTGCCAGAGCTTGAGTTTTGAAATAGAGATAAATAATATTTTGAGCGGCATACTTTCATTGTCAACATAACAACCAAGAGATCTCGATATATTCCATGCTACACACATTATAGGTGGTTCCCAGACAGAATGGTAAAGTTTATACTCCCCCACCACCAACAAACATCAATCCATGGCTTGTCCGAAACAATGGGTGCCGTCCAACTAACAACAATCCTGGGGGAGTTTTGTTTGCAATTATTTTGATTTGATTTAAGCATGGGACTAGGCATCCCGATTACCGGCCATTTTCTCGTTAATGATGAGCGGAGTCCACTCATCATGAGAATAACCCACCTAGAATGGAAGATCTAGACAACCCTAGTTGACACATGAGCTATTCGAGCATACAAAACAGAATTTCATTTCAAGGTTTAGAGTTTGGCACATACAAATTTACTTGGAACGGCAGGTAACTACCGCATATAGGAAGGTATGGTGGACTCATATGGCATAACTTTGGGGTTTATGGAAGTTGATGCACAAGCAATATTCCCGCTTAGTACAAGTGAAGGCTAGAAAGTGACTGGGAAGCGACCAACTAGAGAGCGACAACGCTCATGAACATGCATTAAGATTAATGAACAGTGAGTGCAAGCATGAGTAGGATATTAATCACCATGAACATAAATATCGTGGAGGCTATGTTGATTTTGTTTCAACTACATGCGTGAACATGTGCCAAGTCAAGCCACTCGAATTGTTCAAAGGAGGATACCAAACTATCATACCACATCACAACCATTTTAATAGCATGTTGGCACACAAGGTAAACCATTATAAACTCCTAGCTAATTAAGCATGGCATGAGCAACTATAATTCCTAACTGTCATTGCAAACATGTTTCATCCATAATAGGTTGAATCAAGAACGATGGACTAATCATATTTACAAAAACAAGATATGTCGAGTTCATACCAGCTTCTCTTATCTCAATCAGTCCATCATATATTGTCATTATTGACTTTCACTCGCACGACCGAGCGGTGTGAATAATAATAATAGTGTATGTGCATTGGACTAAGATGGAATTTGCAAGCATTTAATAAGGAGAAGACAAGGTAATATGGGCTCTTGGTTAGATCAACAATAATGCACATGAGAGGCACTCCACATTTTCGTCGTGGTCTTCTCCTCTCGACCCCCAAAGAAAAGAAATAAAATTATTTACACGGGAAAGCTCCCAACAAGCAAAAGAAGAACGAGAAATCTTTTTGGGATTTCTTTTAATAACTACTACAAGCATGGAAAGTAAACTAGCTAAAATCTACAACTAATTTTTTTGGTTTTTCTTAAGGTTTTTCAAACACACAAGAAGAAAGCAAGAAAAAGAAATAAACTAGCATGGATAGTACAATGAAAAAGTATGAGCACCGACAACTAGCATGAGTGTGTGAGCATGAATGTAATGTCGGTGAGAAATACGTACTCCCCTAAGCTTAGGCTTTTGGTATAAGTTGGTCTATGGCAAATTCTCGAAGCTACTCTCTCCGGTGTACTGAGGAGGATCCTCCGAACACCTCTGGTTAGCGATCTCTCCGGATCCCACTAATAAACAGACTGTCTATATGGGTCAAGTGGTGGCTCAGGCTCAGGCTCTGGGGCTAGTGTCATCCTCCTGTATGCATAAATGGCCTCGGGCAAGATGAGGTACATGCCTAAAAGTATGTTAAACAAAGATGGTGCGGGCAAGACAATAGTCTCACAGTGAGTTTTACCAAATATCGAATTATACTTAAGCGTCTTCTCCTTATTTTTAACAATAAACTCATGTGCTACCATACTCTTATAATCTAGAAAAATAGTGGGCAACAACTTCTCTTCTTTCTCATGATGCCTAATAGGTATCTCAAAGTGTTTAGCAAGGCGTGAGGCAAAGATACCTCCAAAGATGGGGCCCTTTGTACGGTTTAGACTTAACCGTTTAGCAACAATAGCGCCTAAGCTTAAAGTTGTTTCATGAAACAAAGTATGGCGCAAAATAACAAGATCAGGAGCACTAAGATTTCCACTATTCCTGCGACCCATTAAGCATCTACTAGCGAATATCGCAAAGTAACGTGGAATAGGAAAATGTATACTGGTAATTCATCCATCGGAAACTTTCCTCGGTTCCCCTACAAAAATTCTATCAATAAACTCCTCCACATCACTATGATGTGGTTCCTCAATACTGCCCACATAGGGTATCTTGCACACTTGACAAAAATCGCAGAGTGACATCTCCCTACCCTCATCATATAAGTGAAACTCCACTAAAGGTGGTCATTTCTTAGCATGGAAATAAAAATTTGGCACGAAAGTATTAGTGAGTAGGAGATACTGTTCGCGCTGGTCGTGGAGTAAGTCGGTGAGGCCTGCATTCTCAGCCAAGTAATAAAAATCATCATAAATTCCGGCGGCCCTCAAGAACACATCACAAGGCCATTTGCACGCCTAGACTTCCGCGGTGCGAGGAAGATTGAACTTGGGCGTTTTGTTTTCCTCGTTCTGCTTATCCTTCAAGCTTCGGCTCGAGGAGCCCCTCAACAATCTTTTCATCATTTTCTCTGAAAAATTTATGAAATTTTTAGTGACTCAAAATAAAAGTGAACCAAACACAACAAGATTGATAGCAACTACTCCCACAAGTGCCTAGAGGCTATATCCTGCATTAAAACTACTTGGAACCATATAAATTTGACATGCAAGCTCAAGAACAGGGTCACCTCGGCAGCAAAAATTTGTAATGAATAAAGCATTAGAACAAAAACTAATTGGACCATTGGAGGAGTCACATACCGAAGAACAATCCCCCAAAACAGCTTTGTGAATGGAGCTTTGAGCAAGCAGATAGAAAATGGCAGCAAGATGAGCTAGAACACGGGTTTGAGCTATGGGAGGATTTTTCTGGAGGAAGACGAAGTGAGTGGGTGCTGGAATAAGTGGAGGGGGTCCAGGTGGGGCCCACGAGGCAGGGGGTCACGCCCCAGGGGGGTGCACCCTGCGCCCTCGTGACCAAGTGGTGGCCCCCTGGTGTGTTCTAAGTGCCAGAAATTCTTAAATATTCTATAAAAAGTTATACTTCATTGTCAGGACATTTGGAGAACTTTTATTTTCGGGGTATTTTTTATTGCATGGATAACTCAGAAAACAGACAGAAAATACTATTTTTGCTTTATTTCAACTAAATAACAAGAAGTAAAAGGAGGGTACAGAGAGTTGTGCTTTCTAACTTCATCCATCTCATGCTCATCAAAAGGAATCCACTAACAAGGTTGATCAAGTCTTGTTAACAAACTTCTTCCGAATAACATGAAACCGGAGAATTTCGAATAGACTAGGTTACCTCAACAGGGATATGCATGTCCCCAACAATAATAATATCATATTTCTGTTTGACAGTAGGAAGAGGAAATTCAAAAGCTCCAATAATAATAGTTGAAATTTTTCCAATAGAATTGATATTACGGACTTGAGGTTGTTTCCTCGGAAAGTGTACCGTATGCTCATTACCATTAACATGAAAAGTGACATTGCCTTTGTTGCAATCAATAACAGCCCCTGTAGTATTCAAAAAGGGTCTAGGAAGGATAATCAACATACTATCATCCTCGGGAATATCAAGAATAACAAAGTTTGTTAAAATAGAACATTTGCAACCACAACAGGGTATAGTTGGTACTCCTGGATCTCCATGTTTCTTTGTTATTCCACCTTTAAAAGTGTAATTAGCAAGCATGGTGGAAATTTCAGTTTTGGTATCTTTCTTTTATTTGTGACAATATCTTTCATGTACTTAGCATAATGATTCATTTTAAGCATATCAGTCAAACGCATACGCAAGAAGATAGGTCTAATCATTTTAGCAAAGCGCTCAAAATCCTCATCATCCTTTTTCTTGGATGGATTAGGAGGAAAAGGCATGGATTTTGAAACCCGTGGTTCTCTTTCTTTACCGTGCTTCCTAGCAACGAAGTCTCTCTTATCATAATGTTGATTCTTAGATTGTGGGTTATCAAGATCAATAACAGGTTCAATTTCTACATCATTGTTACTTCTAGGTTGAGCATCAACATGAACATCATCCTTAACATTATCACTAGGTTCATTTTCATTACCAGATTGTGTTTCAGCATCAAAAATAGAAATGTCATTGGGATTCTCAGGTGTGTCTATAACCGGTTCACTAGAAGCATGCAAAATCCTATCACTTTTCTTTTTTCTTCTTCTTAGAAGGACTGGGTGCATCAACATTAGTTCTCTGAGAATCTTGCTCAACTCTCTTAGGATGGCCCTCGGGATACAAAGGTTCCTGAGTCATTCTACCACCTCTAGTCATAACTCTAACAACATTATCATTTTTCTTGTTGTTTATTTCATTGAGCAAATCATCTTGTGCTTTAAGCACTTGTTCTACTTGAGTAGTAACCATAGATGCATGTTTACTGATAAGCTTAAGGTCACCTTTAACTCTAGACATATAATCGCTCAAGTGTTCGATCATATAAGCATTAAGTTTCAATTGTCTACCAACATAAGCATTGAAGTTTTCTTGTTTAACAATAAAATTATCGAACTCATCCAAGCATTGGCTAGCAGACTTATAACGAGGGATGTCACCTTCATCAAATCTATAGAGAGAATTTACCTTTACTACCTGTTTCGGGTTATTAAGACCATGTATTTGTTCAATAGGTGGTAAATTCTTAACATCTTCAGCTTTAATACCTTTTTCCTTCATAGATTTCTTTGCCTCTTGAATATCTTCGGGACTGAGAAATAGAATACCCCTTTTCTTTGGAGTTGGCTTCGGAGTTGGTTCATGAAGTGTCCAATCATTATCATTACTCAATATATTATTCAATAGCAATTCAGCTTGCTCAACAGTTCTTTCCCTAAAAACACAACCAGCACTACTATCCAGGTGGTCTATGGAAGCATCGGTTAGTCCATTATAAAAGATATCAAGTACTTCATTTTTCTTGAGAGGATGATCAGGCAAAGCATTAAGTAATTGGAGAAGCCCCCCCCCCCCAAGCTTGTGGGAGACTCTCTTCTTCAATTTGCACAAAATTATATATTTCCCTTAAGGAAGCTTGTTTTTTATTAGCGGGGAAATATTTAGCAGAGAAGTAATAAATCATATCCCGGGGACTACGCACACAACCAGGAGCAAGAGAATTAAACCATATTTTAGCATGACTCTTTAGTGAGAAGGGAAATAACATAAGGATATATAATAATGAATTTTTTTCTCATGAGTAAATAGGGTGGCTATATCATTCAATTTAGTAAGATGTGCCACAACAGTTTTAGATTCATAGCAATAAAAAGGATCAGATTCAACCAAAGTAATTAACTCGGGATCGACAGAGAAATCATAATCCTTATCAGAAATATAGATAGGTGAAGTAGCAAAAGCAGGGTCATATTTCATTCTAGCATTCAGAGACTTCTCTTTCAGCAAAACTAACAGTTTCTTAAGATCATATCTATCTTTGCAAGCAAAAAGTTCTCTCGCAGTTTCTTCATCGATAACATAACCCTCAGGTACATCAGGCAATTAATATCTATGGGGAGAATCTTCATCATCACTTTCATCAATATTATCAGTTTTAATAATTTCATTCTCTCTAACCCTAGCAAGTTGTTCATCAAGAAATTCACCTAATGGCACCGTATTATCAAGCATAGAAGTAGTTTCATCATAAGCAACATGCATAACAGAAGTGGCACCATCAATAACATGTGACATATCAGAATCAATAGCAGGTGCACATGTCGCAAGTTTACTCAAAACAGAAGGTGAATCAAGTGCAGAGCTAGATGGCAGTTCCTTACCTCCCCTCGTAGTTGAGGGAAAAATCTTGGTTCTTTCATCTTTAAAGTTCCTCATAGTGATCAACAGATATAAATCCCAAGTGACTCAAAGAATAGAGCTATGCTCCCCGGCAACAGCGACAGAAAATAGTCTTGATAACCCACAAGTATAGGGGATCAATAGTTTTCGAGGGTAGAGTATTCAACCCAAATTTATTGATTCGACACAAAGGGAGCCAAAGAATATTCTGAAGTATTAGCAGCTGAGTTGTCAATTCAACCACACCTAAAAGACTTAGTATCTGCAGCAAATTATTTAGTAGCAAAGTAATATGGAAGTAACGGTATCGGTGGCAAAGGTAATAGTAGTAGTTTTGTAGTAATCATAAGAGTGGCAACGGAGAAGTAACTAAGCAAAGAACAATATGTGAAAAGTTCGTAGGCAATGGATCAGTGATGGATAATTATGATGAATGTGATACCTCATGCAATAGTTATAACATAGGGTGACACAGAACTAGCTCCAGTTCATCAATGTAATGTAGGCATGTATTCCGAATATACTCATACGTGCTTATGTAGAAGAACTTGCATGACATCTTTTGTCCTACCCTCCCATGGCAGTGGGGTCCTATTGGAAACTAAGGGATATTAAGGCCTCCTTTTAATAGAGTACTGGACCAAAGCATCAACACTTAGTGAATACATGAACTCCTCAAACTACGGTCATCACCGGAGTGGTCCCGATTATTGTCACTTCGGGGGTGTCGGATCATAACACATAGTAGGTGACTATTAACTTGCAAGATAGGATCAGGAACTCACATATATTCATGAAAATATAATAGGTTCAGATCTGAAATCATGGCACTCGGGCCCTAGTGACAAGCATTAAGCATGGCAAAGTCATAGCAACATCAATCTTAGAACATAATGGAAACTATTGATCAAACCCTAACAAAACTAACTCGATCACATGGTAAATCTCATCCAACCCATCACCGTCCAAGAAGCCTACGATGGGATTACTCACGCACGGCGGTGAGCATCATGAAATTGGTGATGGAGGATGGTTGATGATGACGATGGCGATGGATTCCCCTCTCTGGAGCCCCGAACAGACTCCAAATCAGCCCTCCCGAGGAAGATTAGGGCTTGGCGGCGGCTCTATATTGTAAAACATAATGAATCCTTCTCTCTGATTTTTTTTCTTCCCGAAAGTGAATATATGGAGTTGGGGTTGAGGTTGGTGGAGTCCCAGTGGGCCAAGAGGCAGGGGACGCGCCCTAGGAGGGGCGCCCTGCACCCTCGTGGACAGGGTGTGGGCCCCCTGACATTGATTCTTTTGCCAATATTTTTTATTAATTCCAAAAATGTTGCTAAGTGGATTTCTAGGTCATTCTAAGAACTTTTATTTCTGCACAAAAATAACACCATGGCAATTCTGCTGAAAACAGCGTCAGTCCGGGTTAGTTCCATTGAAATCATGCAAGTTAGAGTCCAAAACAAGGGCCAAAGTGTTTAGAAAAGTGCATACGTTGGAGACGTATCAATTCTTCTCCATGAGGAGGCCTTGAGGGGCATTTCCCGTGAAGGGGTCTTGAATCCGCTTGGGGGATCTTCTCCGAAGAGGCCGTGGACTCCAATGGAGAAGTAACCACGTGGATGAGAAAATCTCCATCTCTCAAATGAGCTAATCTTTTGCTAACCCTAGAAAGAGAAAGGATGAGGTCTATTTATAGTCTAGTGTTACAAAAGGGTAAGTGGGCTTCGGCCCAACACACGACTGTCATACAGGCATCGGACGTCCGACCGTCATCGGTTGTCTAGAGGCTCGCGGGGGATCGAATGTTCGAGAAGTGTAGGACAACCGATGTTTTGGCTCTCTTGGGGCTTTGTCGGACGTCCGGTCGTGATCGTCATCCGGTGCATCGGTCGTCCGGGGGCTTCCATACTTCTGATGTTTTGGCTCAAGTGTGCTGGTGCTGGTCGTTCCGTGGTGCTCAGTCGTCCGGGAGCTGCGAGGTGTCGGTCGTCCGACGAACGCCAGACGTCTGGTCGCTGTAGCGTATGCTGGCTCGGGCTGGTCCACAGGTTGGAGCTTCTGGCGTCGGTTATCTGGTTGTGGTCGGTCATCCGACGGCTGAAGCCTTCCGGGGTGCTTCTCTTCTCGCTCCTTGTACTTGGTGTGCACGCCGTCTTGTCCATTGGGTGTAGTTGTTCCATGGCTTATTTCCAAGTATCTGATCACGCATAGGGTCTCCGCTTAAGGTAGCAGCCATGCCTCATATGTGGAGAGTGGTAGTTTGGAGAGGAGGGAGTTCACCTTATGTGTGATAGCCTTTGCTCGAGCTCTTGTCATTGGTCCAAGTGGTGTCGTGGGAGACATAGGTAGGTCCATGGGGATGACCTTGGGATGCTCCACATCATCATGGCAATCATGTCATGTGAGCAAATAGTGGATATAGGCATGCACATGACATATCGCAAGCACTGAAGCAAATCATGGTCAAAGGATCATCATAGGAATGGGTCAGAAATGGAACATGGCAATAACAAGCAATATCTCCACCAAGCTTGAAAATACAATTAAAAGAACAAGAATAAATCATCATGTGTAATGCAAAGCATGGGTCCCAAATTCATGGCAAAGGCATAGGAATGAGCATATCATGTAAAGTGAACTTGGCAATATGGGCAAATGATACATAATGGACAATAACCCATAACCATGTGAGGGCCATGTAGAAGAAATGTGCGAAGTTTTTGTGCAATGGGAACGGTGGTAATGACAATCCATAGGATCCCAAATCATCATTGCTCTATAGAGCTCATGTTGTCAACTCATGGGATTGTGAGATTCACGAGTATTCATGGGTACCTACACAAAAGAGACAAAAACCAAAGAAAGTGTGTGTGTGGTAAATCTACACATCATCCATCATGATGTGTATGTGCATGTGAGAGTTAGCTCAAAGAAATTCTATGCATGGTATAAAAACTTGTCATCAATCATGAAAGAATAGTTGTTATGTATAACATGATGGGGACACAAATTGAGCATGCAATCACTACTCTAGGATGCTTCTAACATGACACTAATATCAGAGACCTTTGACGAAACTGTGGGCGATGCATTAATCACAAACATTGGTGTAAAAAGCTCGCCAAAAAATGTGCAAATGTTTGCGACAGCGGAGCCATCAAAAATGGTTCAGATTTTAGTTGCGTGTGCGATGCAGGACACACGGTTAATCCATTCGAACTGTTTGCGATGAGGTAGAACAACAGAGATGGGTAGCCATATCAATGTGTGTGCGATACACGTCATACTGTTTGCTTTGATGAACTATTTGCTATTGGGAAGTGCAACAGAAACGGTTAGCCAGATCAAGGTGTGTGTGATATACGGCATATGGTTCACTCGGACGTACTGTTTTTTATTAGGGAACACAACATAAGTGGTTCAACTTAACAAGATGTGTGTGATATGCGGCATACAGTTCACATGGATGAATTGTTTGCGATGAGCCAAAATAACACAAATGAGTCGTGTAAACAAGATGTGTGTGATACGCGGCAAACAACCGACTCGTATGAACTATTTGCGATGAGAAATTACAACACAGATAGTTAATACAGTTAGTTCGTGTGCGATTCTGTGCATACAAAAAAGTTTGAAAAATGCAAACTAGTTGCTTGCAACGGCTAGGAGTATCACACATGATGCGTCTGCGAGTACTCGTGTGCGATGATTAGTAAGTTACACATACGTTTCCAACACGTGTGCGAATTTGCACTATGGACAGTTAATATGCAAATGCCATCTGGACATCGGGCACACGCTTAAACTCAATGAATTGTGTATGATACTAATACTTTCCATGAAAATTTAAGAACTTGGCTAACAACATTGAGTAACATATATATAGTGGTTACACTATTCGACAAAGGGAGGATCTTCGTAACATGGTTTTGATAACCATATGGTCTATATGTACATACTTAACATAGTAACAACTATCACATTTTGAGAGGCTAAGGGCCAACAACCATATGGTCCATATCTACATACTTAACATAGTAATAGTTAGCACATTTTAAGAGGCCGAGGGCCAACAACCACAAGTATCCGCCGGAAGCAGCTTGATCACAGTGTCTCGGCATCTCACAATGAAAAGGAAGAGCCCTCCTATGCCTTGGTAGAGCATGAGTAGAATAGTGTCTCCAATTTCCCAATATCGATGCATTGCCACGACAAGAGAGAACTTGTTAATTTGAATGGTTCCATTTCTGCCGAAAATGCAGTACCTTGGAATCACTTTGGCATTATTAGCAGGCACAAGTGTAATTCGACCACGCCGGGAAATAGATCTAGGAATTGCTACAGGGGCAATTTCTGTTGAAATGTAGAATAAAAACCAATTGTAACATATCATCGAACATATATATAATTTATGAGCATGAACATTAAAATAAGACTTTTTACTAGCGTTTTATGCACACAATTCCTCTTCTTCAATGTGTCCACCATAGGTATCATTCATTCCATCCAAAATCCAGCGTTCATACGCTATGCTATCTCTGTCAGATTATCAACAAAGTTTATGACATGCTTCAAGTACTTCCAGTGAAATTTGGTACGCTTATAACATAAAGATCATTCACTATGCATCCAACATATCCTCTCTACTACAGGATGCTGCTAACGCGACACTACGATCAGAGACCCTTTGACGAAACTGTGTGCGATGCATTAATCACAAATGGTGGTGTAAAACAACCGTCAAAAAATGTGCAAAACGTTTGCGATGAGGGATGCATCAAACACGGTTCAGAGTTTAGTTCCGTGTGTGATGCAGGGCATACGATTCAGTAAAATTAACTGTCTGCGATGAGCAGCAACAAAAGAAATAGGAAGCCAGATGAAGGTGTGTGCGATATACAACATACAGGTCACTAGGATGAACTGTTTGTGATTAGGCAACACAAAAGAAACGGTCAGCCAGATCAAGGTGTGTGCGATATATGGTATGCGGTTCGCTCAGATGAACTATTTTCCTGGAGACAAGAGAACATAAACGGTTCAACATAACAAGATGTGTGTATACGCAGCAAACAGGTCTGTTATCACAAATGTGTGCGATGACCGATAATAACACAAACTATTGTTGCTAATAAGACCTATGTGTTGTGTGATGGGATTGCATATATATATATATATATATATATATATATATATATATATATATATATATATATATATATATATATAGATAGATAGAGAGAGAGAGAGAGTAACACTATTGTGATCCTGGGATCAGAATAGCTATTTGGATCAGGATCGGCCCTATATATAGCGCGATCGGGTTGTTCCCGAACTCCCAAACCGGGAGCGAGCACCCGATAGAAAAAAGAAAAAAAACACACATCGCCCCAGGATAATCTCCAACCTCCCCACTCATCACGGGTCGAACCCCGTATCCGCCGCCGCCCCCACTCCCCAGATCTCCCCGCCGTCGTGCGCCCTCCCCGGGCACCCCGGCCGCCGCGCGCCATCCCCACGGCCCGCACCTACCCCCCGTCGTTCCTCCTCCTCTTCCCCTGCTTTCTTCCTCGGTGCCGTCCCGGGCCTCCACGCGAAGCAGCTGCGGCATCGCGATCCACCCATCGGTGACTCCCGCGCCCGCGCGCCTCCTAGGCCTTGTCGTTCCGGACCCCCGCGCCACTCACCGCCAGGATTCGGCAACACGGCCGCCTCTAGCCTCCACCACCTGCCTCCGCTGCTCTCCGTGTTCCACCCTCCCCTCTGGTGAGCCTCCTCTTGACCTCTGTCTTCCTCTTCTCCTTCTCTACCTCCGGTGAGCTCTGCTCGATCCTCCTGCTCGTCGCCGCCCCTTGCCACCTAGCTCCTCTTGTGCGCCGCCCGACCACCATCTCTCCGGCCGCCGTCCTAATCACCCACTGTTTCCACCTCTGTACTAATCCATCGTCCACCTCGTGTCGGACAACGACAGGGCATCAAACTGGGAAGTCAGGTGCCTCTCCTCCTTTCTCTCCCCTTTCCTGCTGAAATGGATGCTCAGTCCCTCCTCTGCATGTGTGTTTGAACTGGAGTGAGTATTGAATTTGAGCCGCCACCCTCTCTCTCTCTCTCAGAGGCAAGTTCGCAAACATCGTGTTCGTCCCAGTAGCCCAGAGGTGCTCACTGCTGTACTCCGGCCATCCTATCCTGCTAGACGAGTTGGCCGCCCGCACCACTTCGCCGAGCGCTGGGGTTCTCCCAGTGTGAGAGCACACACAAGCGGCCGCACTTTGACTCCCTTGCCCACAGGCTAGGAGAATTTCATGTATTACTACTCGTGGTTCGTTTTGTATAAAAAATATAGAAAATCAAGGAAGTTTGATGCTTATGCGTGTGAGGCGGAAGCTTTTTTCATTTGTTTCTTTTTTGCGAGATGAAACGTTTTTCATTTTATGTAAGCCGAAAAAATTGTGGATGTAATATGTGTGTGCGCATGCGTCGTACACTGAATTGAAAACTATTTTTTGTCATGTGTGTTTTCCATATTGGTTTCATAGTGTCTGTTTTTTGTGTTAATGGAGTAAACAAAATAGGAAGTTCAAATTTGAGAAAGCGGCAAGATCAACTAATATGGAAACACTAAAAATTACATTGAATACAATTTTTTGTTAGTGAAGTTCAAGTTGGAAAAACATGATAAAAAATGTATTCTCTCACTTTGCACAATAAAAAGGTATATCATGTATTGGATGATTTCCCCAACTAGTCGCTCTCTCACACACATTCTATTTGTGCTTCCCTTCTCCTTCATAAAATTGTTATAAAAAGAGAGCATATGATTTCAAAATTAGAAGCAAAAAAGCAAGCATTTCTTAAAGACAAAAAAATGTAGATGTGAAGTTCAGATTCTCCATCATGGATAGTCCAAAATGTTCAGTTACAGCAAAACACGCACATCGGATAGTTCAAAGTTTGTAATTACAAATTTCCTCTGCTTTTAGGGAAAACCTAGAAGTTTAGTTTAAATAATGGAGTTGTTCAATGTTTATTACAAGTCTAGAATTTTTTTGTTATTAAATAAATAAACAAAAAAGTTAAAATTTACAAAAATGGAGCAGTTTGTTTTTTATAAATAAAACCCCAAATTTTCTTCAATACCAAAGAATAAAATCAAGAAGTTTAAACTAAAAAATAAAACAAATTAGTTCGATGTATGCAAACAACACAAGTTTTCTTGAATTTCAATAGCATGCGAAGTTCATGTTTTAGAAATTCATAAGTTCACGTGTACAAAAAGTTAGAGCGGTTTGATGTCTACAAAAAACTCAGACTTTCTCCGTTATTAAAGCAAAATAGAGAGAGGTTCAAAAGTGATAACAATGAGAAGTTCATGTACAACATGATGTGTGTTTTCATACGAGAAAAAAAGAATAAAAGGAGAAGTCCAAAATTTTGTTGCTTGTAGTTCAAGTGCTCGGCCCGAGAAAGTTCAAAAATTCTTGTGAGAGAGGTTGAACAAAAATATGTGACAGAAGTTCAAGGAGAAAACAGCGGGACGTTCAACTACTACACGGAATGCATTTCAGATAATAATATAAGAATAGAAAACCAAAAGCTTAAAAGGTTTGTTGCAAGAAGTTCATGTGGTCCTTCATGCACGGTGCAAAATTAATATTGCGGGACATCCGACCTCGAATTACATGTTTGAAAATAGCAAAAAATGACGTCCGACCTTCAATTGCATGTAATTCAATGTATGCACAAAAACGTGACAGAAGTTCATAGTGAAAACAATGAGAAGTTCAAGTACCGCAAGGAATGCATTTCAGGTTAGAATAAAAAGTATAGAAAAATAAAAGCTTAAATAGTTTGTTGCTAGAAGTTCAAGTGCTCTGTCAGGGGAAGTTCAACAATTCTTGCGAGAGAGGTTCACCTTCTATTTCCATGTTTGATTTTTTCCGTATAAAAATTGAATACAATTCTTTACTCAAAATATAAAAAGGTGAAGTTCAAATTGAAATAGGTTGTGACAAAGGTTCACCGTGTATTTAGATGTCCAAAATACATAAAAAAATAGGTTGTTTTCTGTGTTTTAAAATAATTCTCTCAAACTAGAGAGAAGTTCAAAAGTGATAACAACCGGAAGTTCACGTACTACATGGTGTGTATTTCATATAAGAAAAATACAAATAAAGTGAAACAGAGTGAAGTTCAAACAGACATGCCCCAGAAGTTCAACTACTTCACGCAGTGCGAAAAATAGCATGTCAAAAAATAGCACGTCAAAAACAGAGTGAAGTTCAAACAGACATGCCCGAGAAGTTCAACTACTTCACGCAGTGCATTTCCATTCGCGATGAAGGCAGAAATCATGATCTTGTCATTTTCTAATTTACTTCAAAATGACAGGAATATCATTTGTGTAGGTTCAAGTCCTCGGTCGGAGAAAGTTAAAAAATTTATTGTGAGAAGGGTTTGTACAAAAGGAAAATCATTTGTGTAACAGTAACGAATGGATGAGGAAAATTACAAACGAAAATACGTCACAGAAGTTCAACGTGAAAATAGCAAGAAGTTCAACTACTACACTAAATGAATTTCACATGAAAAACTTTTAAAACCGTCGTGAGTATGAAAAAACAATCAACACGGGAAAGTTGCGTGTTCACAGTAGCTTTCCACTGGTATGACACTTCCTCAATTCCGGTGAGTGTTTCGGCGAGTGGATGGTGAGCTACAGTCAAAAAAAGCACGTGAAAAACAGAGTGAAGTTCAAGTAGACATGCCGAGAAGTTCAAGTCTTCACGCGGTGCATTTTCGAAAAATCTGTTTGGCGATAAAGGCAGAACGCATGTATCTGCCATTTTCGCAATTACTTGAAAACGGCTAAGAATCAGAGAAAACCATCAACATGAAAAAGTTTCGCATTTTCCGTAGCTTTTCAACGGTATATTATTTGCACCATTCCGTTAAAATTTGTAGAAAATACGGTGAAAATACGTTTTTCGCAATTTTCAAAACTGATTAAAACCATAAAGAATTTGGAGAAATAATAGATACAAAAAAATTTCGCATTTCCTCAAGCTTTCGAATGCCATATCATTTGCTGCATACAGACATACGGTTAAAAAAATTAGCTCGAAAATACAAATTCGCTAGAACTTGTATTGCTTTCTAAATTTCTTTTGAACTATTCAAAGTTAGGAAAACTTTCAAAATGAAAAAGTAGCGCATTTTCATAAGATTTCCAACGCCATATCATTTGCCTCAATTGGATTAGCTGTTTAGGAATGCCATCGAAAATACGAACTCAACTGTTCGGTTTGCGAAATTTTATGATTTTCCAAATTATTCTTTAACCATAAGGAATTAGAGAAAACTTTCAACATGTGGAAGGAGCGGTTTTGCGGCAGCTTTCCAACGCCATATTATTTGTGCCATTTCGATAAATGGTTTAGAAATGCGATCGAAAATATGATTCACGTTTTTTGTATGAAGGAAAAATAGTTTTCAAAACTGCTCTTAAACCGCTTACATTTTGCCAAAAATTCAACTTGGGTCATGATACTGGTGTTCATAGTTTTCCAACGGTATATAGCAAGCCCCATTTGGACACTTTTTAGCTGAAGTTCAACCTTGTACTCAGGGAAGGTCAGGCGCGTTACTCGAGAAGTTCATGTTGTGATCAGAATATTATTCTGATCCCGTGATCCGAATAGTGTTTATGTGTGTGTCTGTGTGTGTGTGTGTGTGTCTATATATAGGGTGGGTCTATTATGATAACACCCTTAGGAGTCTTATTACGATAACACCTGAGTTTATTCTAATAACACCCCGACCGACATGTAGCTACAAACTAACCACGACCAAACTGCGGACGTAAAGAAAAAAACAAAATAGAACCCACCCCGCCTTATCCTCTCCTCCACCCCTCGCTCTCCCCGTGCTCCACACCCGTATCCCACCGCGTCGCCACCTCCCTGTTAGGGATGTAAGTGGCAAATAAATGGCGTCCGCAATCCCGTTTAGTTAGTTTTTGCTAGCTTGATTGTTCATTTTCCTCAAACAAACAAAAAACCTTTTTGAACTATCATATCATAAGTGGACTTTAGATGGGAACGAGTTGACATCCCTACTCCCTGTGCCGTCGGACCACCTTCCCCCATGCCGCTAGACCACCTTCCTGCCCACGCTGCCGCACCACCTTCCTCCCCCGCGCTGCCTAGCCGCCATCTTCACCCGCGCCGTCGCCCCACCTCCTTCCCCCGCGCCGCCGCGGCACCATTCCGACGACCTCCTACCTCCCACCCCACGTCGGCCCCTCCCAGCGATGCGGTCGACATCCTCCTTCCAACCCGCACCGCCGGAGACCTGCCCTCGCCGCGCGCCGCTGGAGCACCACCCCGCCACGTACCGCCACGCCCGGCCTCTTCCCCTGCAGCACCTTCCCGTGGCGTCGCCCCGTACTTCCCATGGCCACGCCGGCGCCCTAGCCCCGCCTGAGCTCTTCCGCTACCTCCCCTCTGCCAACCTTCCCCGCCACCACCCCACCATCGCCGCCCCCTCCCTCCCACCTTCTCCCATGCCGTCCCGACAATCATCCACCCTGCCACGCGCGTCAGACCAAGATCGCTGGGGGCATGTGGTTGTCAAACAATGACGACCACGGCCTCCCGGCCCAGATTCGTCGGCAACAGTGCCAGATCCGCAAGCCAGCGGCTGGATCCGACGAGCGACGCCCACGGAGCCCCACCTACTCCGGCCCCGACAACTCCACCATTTCCGGTGGTGGCGTTGCAAATTTTTCGCTCGAGGATGCCATGGCTGTTCTCCGGTGTTATGCTTTGGTCGCCATCGATCATGCTGTGGTTCATTGTGCCCGCGTGCATTGGTGAGGGTAGCCCGGCATGCGCATGCGTGCAGAAAGGTTGTGTCGCCGAGGCAGCTCGTGTGGTTCCTACAGGTAGTGGAGCGTTAGCCTTTAGTTCAGATAAATAATTTGTTCAGATTTTCCCGATGCGATGCGATGAGCAATTCAAGTGTGCACAGTGCTCCCCAGATTTTCCCTTCAGCTTGGTTTGTGTGTGCAGTGGAGGTTGCTGCTACGGGTGACTAGTGTAAACGTGCCTCCAGAAGCAACTCTCTCCTTAACTCGTCGCATTTCCCCGGCGGCAGGAGAGAAGAGTACTGCTCTAGGGTGCTCTCCTTCATGGGGGCAGGTGGTCAGCCGCTGCGGTGCAGCTCAAAAACATGTGCCAGACGGTTCGGTGCTTTGGCCTGGATGGCGCGAGTGCTGCTCTGGGTCAACGCCATTGTGCCTCATTCTGCGAAGTGCAGTAGTCACCTCACCGCGCTGCAGTCGGTATTTCCAGTGCATGCAGCTCGCAACCCGCCGATGTGCCGTCTAGCAAAAATTCTGCAGTGCACTTGCCCATGAGAAGTTCACTTCTTTTTCTAATGCACTTTGTTTCGTTTGTGGCTCTCGAAAACATGCATAGAAAAAAATAAGTGCAGCTCACTTGTTTCATTGCTGTAGTGATCTTCTATCTTCGAGCGGTTCACTATGTTGCCAAGTGCAAAAGCAAATTGGAAGAAAACAAACAAGAAAAAGTTGATTTTTTTAATGCAGCTCACTCTGTTGTTTGTGTGCAGTAGAAAGAAAATTGGAAAAGAACAATTGATGCAGTACACTCACCTCGTCCCTGCAGTGCATACTCGTTGATAAAAAACGTTACGGAGACGATAAAAGAAAAATAATGTGGTTCACTTTTCATAGTATTGCGGCTCACCAACGCTCGACATGAAGTGCACTCTACCTCGTTTGTGAAAATTTACATCCCACAAAAAAAGAAAAATTTACGTCCCACAAAAAAGAAATCATGAAGTTGACTTGTCTGTCCAATGAAGTGCGGTTTCTAGTCTAAATAAGTGTGGTTTTCTGTCTGATGCAGTACGACCCGTTTACGGTAGTCTCGAGGTTCACTTTTCATAGTATTTTGGTTCACCAACACTCGACATGAAGTGCACTCCACCTTGTTTAGGAAAATTAGTGTCCCACAAAAAAGAAATCAAGAAGTGCACTTGCTTGTCCAATGAAGTGCAGTTTTTAGTCTAAAGAAGTGCGTTTTTCTGTCTGATGCAGTAAATACGACGATTTTGGTGTCGCAAAAAGACAGAGTGTCCGCATTTCATTAAAATCAAAATTGCTCCTAAACTGTAAGGAATCGGAGAGAGTGTTCTACATGAAAAAGCTGCGCCTCGTCGATATCTTTCCAACGGTGTATAATTTGAATCATTTCAACCAGCGGTCTGTAAAAAATTTGCGAAAAACGACCGCCGCCTCTCGTTGTCAACCGCATGATTTTCAAAATTAACTAAAAACCGTAAGGAATCTCAAAAATATTTCAACATATGAAAGTTGCGCCTCATCCGTAGCTTTCCAACGCGTATCATACGCCTCACTTTGACAAATGGTTAGAAAACTGGAGCGAAAACAATACCGAAAATGTCAAAATAAATTGAAAAACAGAATTCCGCGATTTAGTAAATTTGAAACTGCTCTTCAACTCTAATGAATTAGAGAAAATAATAGATACGAAAACGATGCGCCTCGACGATATTTTTTCAACAGCGCATCATTTGCTTCATTCCAATGAGCGGCTTAGAAGAAATCACGAAAAAATGCTCGCTGCGACTCGTTATGGGCTGTGCACTTGCGGTGTACTGGAGGTCAATGCTTCATGTACACATTGTACTGGAGGTCTATGCTTCGTGTACAGAATTAACGTAAGATGACATGATTGCAATACCAAATTAAACATCCAATTACGTTATATAACAAATACCATAAATATTGCAAGGTTAAAATTCAACAATTACAATGCCAATTTCAAACATTGCAAACCTCATCATTTCCGCAAAGGGATCAGCCGCTGACAAGTCATGTATGGGTTTAACACAATGACTTCCAATTACTCTGTCATATGCTCTTCTAATATGAAGTTTAGCTATTTTGGAGCCTCTTCCATATTGCAGTACCTGCCGGCTCTGATCAGCGTACCATTCATCTTTCCTAATTAAATGTGTGTTCAACCTCAGTACCCTCAGCACCCTTGCTCTGGCAAGAAAGAACCTGGCAAGTGTAATCTCTAGTAAGGTCCCTCGGTAGGAGTTCAAATTAATATTTGAGAGATGCAGATCCAGGCATTCAACGTGATTATCATTATAAACATTATCCACCTTTGGGCTTATTATTATCTACAAAAGAAGAGAACGTGTTAGTGCCTACATGCAGTTTTGAACACTACTACACGCCTAGTTGGTTTGCAGGATTTGCCAAATGCACCAACGTGCCATCTTTGATTTGACATGATAAACATGGGCATCTTTTTTGAAAAGGAGGTTATCCCCGACCTAACATGGGCATTTTATTACAATCTAGAGAAATGTAGCCTTCTTCACAAGAGGTTGGATTGGATGAAAAAATCCATAAGAAAACTAGTACAGATGAATCCAAAGGAGAAATGCTTATGGATTGTAACCATATGAATCAAGCAACTAATATGGGTTGGGGGTGTATGTCTTGAAAACCTCCAAAATTCCTTAAGAAATCGTAGTACATTGTCATTTTAAACTTGGGAAAATGTGCAAAAAATTGAACTCCCTTATGGTTAACATTAACAGGAAAGGAACATCACCTCGATATACAACTTCTTCAGGCACGGAGAGCATCTCAGGCAACTGAAAACTTGGTCCAGGTTGGGGCCGACGGATTCTAGCGCCAAGACCTTCACTATGCCCAGAATTTGGGTGAAGCATTGCTGGATGACAAACGAACATACATCTTCAAAACTACAAAAAATGTTAATATCAAGAAGGAGAGATATAAGGCGACTGTTGTACCTGAAAGTAGTAGTATTTGACAGACGAGTAGTCCACCGCTGTCAATTTCGGTGCAGAAATGACATTGATTCTTGTTGGATCAACTACAAGTAATCTCTCAAGTGAAGGTGTGTCCTCAGTGACCATATTGTGGTCCACCTTTTGTGATCTCTCATTGCAGCATGATAAGTCTCCAACGTATCTATAATTTTTGATTGTTGCATGCTATTATATTACCCCTTTTGGATGTTTATGGGCTTTATTTTACACATTTATATCATTTTTGGGACTAACCTACTAACCGGAGGCCCAGCCCGTATTGCTGTTTTTTTTTTGCCTATTTGAGTATTTCGAAGAAAAGGAATATCAAACGGAGTCCAAATGGAATGAAACCTTCGGGAGCGTGATTTTTGGAACGAACGTGATCCAAAGAACTTGGAGTGCAAGTCAAGAAACTTGCAAGGCGGCCAGGAGACAGGAGGGCGCGCCCACCCCCCTGGGCGCGCCCCTATCTCCTGGGCCCCACAGGCGGCCACTGACGTACTTCTTCCTCCTATATATACCTACGTACCCCGAAAACATCCAGGGAGCCAACGAAACACAATTTTCACCACTGTAACCTTCTGTATCCGCGAGATCCCATCTTGGAGCCTTCGTCGGCGCTCCGCTGGAGGGGGAATCGACCATGGAGGGCTTCTACATCAACACCATAGCCCCTCCGATGAGTTGTGAGTAATTTACCACAGACCTTCGGGTCCATAGTTATTAGCTAGATGGCTTCTTCTGTCTTTTTGGATCTCAATACAATGTTCTCCCCCTCTCTTGTGGAGATCTATTCAAGGTAAACTCTTTTTGCGGTGTGTTTGTCGAGATCCGATGAATTGTGTGTTTATGATGAAGTTTATCTATGAGAAATATTTGAATCTCCTATGAATTCTTTTATGTATGATTGAGTTATCTTTGCAAGTCTCTTCGAATTATCAGTTTGGTTTGGCCTACTAGATTGATCTTTCTTGCCATGGGAGAAGTGCTTAGCTTTGGGTTCGATCTTGCGCTGTCCTTACCCAGTGACAGAAAGGGTTGCAAGGCACGTATTGTATTGTTGCCATCGAGGATTAAAAGATGGGGTTTATATCATATTGCTTGAGTTTATCCCTCTACATCATGGCATGTTTCTTAATGCGTTACTCTGTTCTTATGAACTTAATACTCTAGATGCATGCTGGATAGCGGTCGATGTGTGGAGTAATAGTAGTAGATGCAGGCAGGAGTCGGTCTACTTGTCGCGGACGTGATGCCTATATACATGATCATGCCTAGATAATCTCATAATTATTCTCTTTTCCATCAATTGCTCGACAGTAATTTGTTCACCCACTGTAATACTTATGCTATCTTGAGAGAATCCACTAGTGAAACCTATGGCCCCTGGGTCTATCTTTTATCATATTTGCTTTCAGTCTACTTTTATTTGCATCTTTACTTTTTGTATCTATATTATAAAATACCAAAAATATATTTATCTTATCATATTATCTCTATCAGATCTCACTTTCGCAAGTGGCCGTGAAGGGATTGACAACACCTTTATTGCATTGGTTGCGAGTTCTTTGTTTGTTTGTGTAGGTGTGTGGGACTTTTGAGGAGCCTCCTACTGGATTGATACCTTGGTTCTCAAAAACTGAGGGTAATACTTACGCTACTATTGCTGCATCACCCTTTCCTCTTCAAGGAAAACCAACGCAAGCTCAAGACGTAGCACAACACCAACAACACGCATAAATAGTCCGGAGAGTCCTGGAGGTGATGTGGAAGGTATTCGACCAATTCATTGCCTGAAGATGAAGGAACTCGAGTGCAGTACAACCGCGGAGTAGGCACTCCATGTCATCCTTTGGGATGCTAGTGGCGATGAGCTCGAGGTGCTTCCGTCGTGGTAGAAAAAGAGCGGGCACATCATTAAGGGGGGGATGGCAGTTCATCAACTTGGCGAGGCGCAGCGTGGGCGCGAAGCGGAGCGCGGACGTTTGTAGCGAGCGCATGCCCATCATTAAAACTGAGCTCCTCGAGCTGATCTGTGGCAGGGGATAAAACCACTCGTCAAGCTTGGCTCGGTCCTTGCAATTGGAACGGAACTTTCCCATGATAAGGCCTCTGATTGGGCCATGCACTACAAAAAAAAGACACATCTGTGACATTTTGGGACGAACGAATTTTTTTCGTGTCATACTTATGACACTTCTGTGACGATAATTGTGACAAAACACGATATCATCATAGATGTGGTGGGCTCCTACTTCTATGACAAAAAATCATGACAGAAAATGGGCTTTTCGTCCTGAGCGGGCCAGAGACGCAGCTGCATGATATTCTTTGGGCCGTCCATGACGGAAAAAACCATGGTAGAAGCAAGGGCGAGGAAAATATCTGGATGTTCCCAGTTACGGTGGGTGGTCGGGGCCGAGCGATGTACGGAGGTTTGCACGTTTCTCTCGTACACGCACGCGGGTTGGTGCGAGGCGTTGGGCTCTAACTGAACCCGAGCGAGGCGTTCACCTACTGAACTGGAGCGATTGCACTGCAGGCTACGCGTTACTGAACCCGATCGATCGATCGATGGCTGTTAACTAAACCCGATCGAGCAATTTCTTTGCTACTGCTACTAATTGAAGCCGATCGATGCTGCCTCTGGATGAACAGTGAGCGTTATTGGGGGGTGTGGATGAACAGCGGTGGGGGTTGGATGAATAGGACCCCGTGGTGTTGCCGCCGGATGAACAGGACCCCGATCAATCGAGCCGGTTGGGCGTGGATGAAAAGGACCCCCGTGGAGGGCTGGATGAACAGGACCCCGTGGAGGGAAGGTTGAATAGTAGCCGGTGGAGGGCAGGTTGAACAGTAGCCGATGGAGGGCTAGATGAATAGTAGACAGTGGAGGGGTGGTTGAACAGGACCCTGTGGAGAGGGCTGGCTGAACAGTAGTCGGTGGAGGAGCGCGCGGTGGAGGCTAGATGAATAGGAGCCCGTGGATGAACAGTCGCAGGTGGAGGCTGGAGGAGGTCGACGGTGGATGAACAGTAACTCGTGGAGGCTGGAGAAGGTCGAGGTGGAGTTGAACAGTATCCCGTGGAGTCCCGTTTTGCGGTACGCCACACCCCTCCCAATGAACTGGACCACCGTTTCGATCGTAGCACTCCAACACAAGTCCGTTTCCTCTGTTTTGCGGTATGCCACACCCCTCCCAATCAACAGGACCCCATTTCAATTGTAGGAGGTCCAACAGAAGTCCGTTTTCTCTGTTTTGCGGTACGCCAGACCCCTCCCGATGAACAGAATCCTGTTTTGACCGTGGCCGGTCGAACACAAGGCTGTTTCCTCCGTTCTGCAGTACGCCAGGTGATGTAGGGTGGAACCCTATAGCGTCGATCTTTCACGTTTGGAGGGGATCCTACAGAGGAATCACGAAGAACACGCGGAAGCACAAGGGGAAACATGGGGAAAACGAGAGGGAATCACTCAACCAACAAGGAATCGATCACACAAGTGCTAGATCACCACACACATATGAGATCCACAAGATACAAAGTCAACTAAGGTAAGGATACAAAGGAACCGTTCATCTCCAAGAGGAGGCCTTGATGTTCTTCCCTAGATAGGGGTCTTGAATCCGCAGGGGGATCTTCTCCGAAGAGGTCCTGATCTCCGAGGAGAAGTAACCGAGTGGATGAGCAAAGGCTCTCACACAAATATGAGCTAATCCAATGCTAAGTCTCAAAGTGAGGAGAGGGGGTCCTATTTATAGACTTGGGGGCGAAGGGGTACATGGGCTCAGCCCAACACGCGCACACAGGCGCTGGCCGGATGATCCGGACGAGGGTCCGGATGATCCGGGCTGGTCCGGATGATCCGGGTGGAGGTCCGGATGACCCGGAGGGTCGGCTGGTGGTCGCGCAGGGCCGGATGTCCGGCAGGAGATCCGGACGTCCGGGCCGGGTCCGGATGATCCGGGACTGGGGCCGGATGATCCGGCTTCAGGTTTGAGCTTCGGGAGTCCTCGATTGATTTAGCCGGATCGTCCGGGCCGGGGTCCGGATCGTCCGGGCTCTGTCCGGATCGTCCGGGCCGCCGTCCAGATCGTCCGGCCATCCTGGTCCTTGGTGATTTTTCCTCTCCGTCTTCATGCATGTCTTCCGCTTCCGGTTCTCCTTGCCTCCTAGCTTCTTCATGGTTGACTCCTTGGTACCTGAGTATGCATAGCGTTTCCGTTTGAGGTAGTAACCATGTCTCATGTGAATCAAAAGGGAATTGTGAGAGGAGTGATGTCACCTCGATTTCTAGAGCTCTTGCACGTGCTTGAGTCATAGGTCCTCGTGGGGTTGGAGGTGTTGGTGTAGAGTCCATGGGGATGATGGAAGGATGCTCCGCATCATATCCCCTCCCTTCGAAAGGATCCGACCTCGGATCAAGATCTTCATCACCATGGAAAGGCGAGAGGTCTTTGACGTTGAAGGTGTCGCTCACGTTGTACTTGTCGCTTGGTAGGTCGAGCTTGTAAGCGTTGTTGTTGTAGCGTGCTAACACCTTGAAGGGTCCATCGGCTCAAGGTAGAAGTTTGGACTTGCGTTCGTTGGGGAAGCGTTCTTTGCGAAGGTGTAGCCACACGAGATCGCCTATGTTGAAGATCATGGGTTGCTTGTTGACGTTGAGCTTGGTCGCTAGTCATTGTACTTGGCGCTCGATCGTGTGTCTTGTATCTTCACGCATCTTCTTGATGTAGCTTGCACGTGCACTTGCATCGAGGTTGGTGCGCTCTTGTAGAGGAAGAGGTAGAATGTCCAATGGGGACAATGGGTTGAAGCCATAGACGACCTCGAAGGGAGACTTGCCGGTAGTCGAATGTCTTGCACGGTTGTAGGCGTACTTGGCGATGGGTAGACATGCTTCCCACTCCTTGATGTTCTTCTTGATCAACACGCGAAGTAGAGTGGAGAGAGTCCGGTTCTTCACCTCCGTTTGGCCGTCGGTTTGAGGATTGTACGCCGATGAGAATAGGAGCTTGATGCCGAGCTTGGCGCAAAGAGTCTTCCAAAAGTAACTCAAGAACTTGACGTCGCGGTCGGAGACGATTGTCTCTGGTACTCCATGAAGGCGCAAGATTTCCCTACAAAAGAGATTTGCAATATGTGAAGCATCGTCTACCTTGTTGCAAGGGATGAAATGTGCCATCTTAGAAAATCGATCCACAACAACAAACACGGAATCCTTTCCATTTTGAGTTCTAGGCAAACCAAGTACAAAATCCATGCTAATGTCTTCCCAAGGTTGATATGGAATTGGAAGAGGCGTGTAAAGACCATGAGATTGAGCTTTTGACTTAGCTTTGCGGCATGTCGAGCATCGGGTGGTGAAGCATGAGACGTCTCGAAACATCTTGGGCCAAAAGTAGTTCTTGGAGAGCGTGGCGAAGGTCTTGTCGCGTCCAAAATGTCCCATGAGTCCACCGCCATGAGCCTCTTGCAAAAGGAGCAAACGAAGAGAAGACTCGGGAATACATAATTTGTTAGCTCTCATAAGATAACCATCCTTGAGGTAATATTGTTCCCAAGATGTATGCGTCAAACATTTAGTATAATGAGGTGCAAAAGATGGATCACTAGCATACAAATCTTTTATGTGCTCAAAGCCAATAACATTCAACTCAAGTTGGGTGACAAGCGTGCATATGCGTGAAAGTGCATCGGCAACTACATTCTCCTTACCCTTAATGTACTTGATCACATATGGGAAAGATTCAATAAATTCACTCCATTTGGCATGACGCTTGTTCAATTTAGTTTGACCTTTTAAGTACTTAAGCGTTTCATGATCGGTATGGATGACAAACTCATGAGGTCTAAGATAATGTTCCCAAACATGTAGTACACGCACTAAAGCATACAATTCCTTGTCATACACGGGATAGTTAAGTTGAGCACCGGAGAGTTTTTCACTAAAATAAGCAATGGCTCGTTTTTCTTGCATTAAAACTCCGCCAATTCCGGTACCACTTGCATCACAATGAACCTCAAAAGTTTTGTCAAAATTGGGCAAAGCAAGAATCGGAGCATGAGTAAGCAAAGACTTGAGCTCATCAAAAGCGTTGGATTGCAAAGATCCCCAAACAAAAGGAGTATTCTTCTTACTCAAAGCATGCAAAGGAGCTGCGATAGTGCTAAAGTTTTTCACAAAGCGACGATAAAAACCTGCAAGACCAAGGAAACTTCGCACTTGTTGCAAATTGGTGGGTTGGGGCCAAGTTTTAATTGCTTTGATCTTAGTTTCATCAACATGGACACCCTTGGAAGATACAACGAAACCCAAGAAAACCACTTTGTCAACGCCAAAAGTGCATTTTTTCAAGTTGGCATAAAGACTTTCCTTTCGAAGTGTTTGCAAAACAAGCTTAACATGATCAAGATGCTATTTCATGGTTTTGCTAAACACAAGAATATCATCGAAGTAAACCACAACAAATATTCCAATGTAGGGTCGAAGTACATGATGCATGAGATGCACAAAAGTTTCGGGTGCTTCCGACAAACCCATAGGCATGACCAACCACTCATATAAGCCAAATTTGGTTTTGAAAGCAGTTTTCCATTCATCACCCTCATGAATGCGGATTTGATAATAACCACTTTTAAGATCAATTTTTGAGAAAAAGTTGGCTCCACTAAGTTCATCAAGCATATCATCTAAGCGAGGAATGGGATGCCTATAGCGCACGGTGATAGCATTTATGGGTCGACAATCGGAACACAAGCGGAAACTTCCATCGGGTTTAGGCACAAGTATAACGGGAATGGCACAAGGGCTTAAGCTTTCACGTACATGACCGTTGTCGATTAGTTGTTGTACTTGCCGTTGAATCTCCTTGGTTTCTTCGGGATTGACACGGTAGGGAGCTTTGTTTGGAAGTGGCGCTCCGGGGATGAGGTCGATTCGATGCTCAATGCCTCGAAGAGGAGGTAGACCCGGAGGGAGCTCATCGGGGAAAACATCTTGAAATTCCTGCAAAAGATATTGAAACCCCAAAGGTAGCTCGTGAATGGTGTTAGTTTTGGTATCTCCATCCTTGCACACAAGGACAAAGTGCATCACACTCGATGGGTTCTCACACACTTCTCTCATCTCACTTTTGGTGGCAAATAGTATGAGGTTTTTCTCTCTAGGCGAAGAGGCGCTCAAATGTGGCTAGTGGCTCTCACTCACTTTGTGGCTCACTTTCTCACTCTTCTCTCTTTGGTTGGTGGCTTGTTTGTCGGCTATCACTTGACTAGGAGACATGGGTCGTAGGACATATTCTTTTCCTTTCATCTTGAAGCTATAGTGGTTTGTACGCCCATTGTGGAAGACACCACGGTCAAATTGCCATGGCCGACCAAGGAGGAGGTGGAAAACGGTCATTGGGACCACATCACACTCCAAAGTGTCCTCATATGCACATATTTTGAAGGATACTTGGATCGTATGCTCAACTCGTATAGTGCCGGAGTCACTTAGCCATTGAACCTTGTAGGGGTGCGGGTGCTTCTTCTTGACCAATTGGAGCTTGGAGCATAGTTCTTCGCTTGCCAAGTTGTGGCAACTACCTCCATCGATGATGACCTTGACGGATCGTCCATTGATGCCGGCCTTTGTGTGGAAGATGTGGCATCTTTGATCTTCTTCTTGTTGATGTTGAAGTGTCAAGACCTTGGAGACAACAAGAGCGGGGCTCGTATCTTCATCACAAAAGACTTGATCATCTTCATCCTCATTGATGCGCCGATGCATGGCCACTTTCTCAATAGCTTCCATTTCATCTTCACTCATTGAGTCGTAGGTGCCATCGTCATTGAGTATCATGGTGCGCTTGTTGGTGCATTCATAGGACTTGTGGCCTCGGCCGCCGGAAGTGAAACACTTGAAAGAGCTTGTCTTGACGGTCTCATCGGTTGGAGTAGATGATGAAGCACGCGGCTTGAGGTTGCTTGTAGTAGGAGGAAGACAACTTGAACTTGTGGAAGTTTTCTTGTAACTTGACTTGTCGTCGTTGCTTGGAGAGGGCTTGGTTGATGTCAAAGTTGGAGTAGGTGTTGAAGCTTGGTTGTTGGAGAAGCCGTATGTCTTGGATGAGTACTTGGCGTACTTGAAGTCATCTTGCACTTGACGTTCCACCTTTGTATCTTGATGCACGAGCTCAATGAGGTTTGAGTAGGGTTGGAAGTCGGCGATCTTCTTGATGGGATGGTTGAGTCCATTCAAGAATCGTGCCATTGTTTGCTCATCATCCTCCGTGACATTGGCTCGAATCATGGCAATCTCCATTTCCTTGTAGTATTCTTCAACACTCTTTGTTCCTTGCTTGAGGAGCTGTAGCTTCTTGAAGAGATCACGGTTGTAGTAGGTGGGCACAAAACGTGCTCGCATGACATCCTTCATTTGAGCCCAAGTGGTGATTGGAGGTTCACCTCTTGCTTGCCTGCGCTCAAGGACTTGTTCCCACCATATGAGCACATAGTCTTGGAACTCAAGTGATGCCATAGCGATCTTCTTCTCTTCCTCATAGTTGTGCAGATGAAAGATTTTGTCAACCTTCAATGCCCATGAGAGGTACTCTTCGGGATCATTGCTTCCATTGAACTTGGGCATTGTGAACTTTAGCTTGCCATAGCGTTGCTCTTCATTGTGTTGTGGTCGATGGTGATGATGATGCCCTTGACGTGGAGGGTAATCATCCTCATGTTGCTCTTGGCGTGGAGGAAGTCCATGATCAACTTGCTCTTGTTGACCTTGAGGTTGGGGTTGAGCTTGAGGAACTTGTGAAGGAGCTTGTGGGGCTTGACGTTGCGCACGCAGATGGTAGTTCCTCTCTTGGATTTCTTCTCGAAGGGCTTCCTCTTGATTACGCCTTTCGCGATTGCGGTTGGCGATAGCTCGACTTGATGCTTGAAGGGCACGTTCCGCCTCAAGAGCTTGTGCTTATCGTTGTTGTTGTTGAAGACGTTGAGCCTCGGCGTCTTGTTGCTCTTGATGTAGGCGCGCTCGTTCTTGTTCTTGTTGGCGATGAAGACGTTGTCGTTCTTGAGCTTGAGCAAACGCCACTTGGTTCGATTGAGGACGAGGAACTTGTTCATCAACTTGCTCTTAGGAATGCTTTTCGTGTAGCGGGTTGCGAGATGCATGACGGTCTTGACGCGCGGCTCATCGAAGAGTGTTCGATGAAGGTGTACTTGTGTCGGAGAAGGAGTCGTCGGAGTGGCGAATTGAGTGGCTCCGTCTTGAGTGTGAGGATGTAGAAGGATGCCGGTTCACCAACAAGGCTCGGATCTCATCCATTCTTGCATCGTTCTCTTTCTTGTGCGCGTCGAGCTTGTTGTCGAAGTACTCTCTTGTACGTTGCTCGGAGAGTCGCAAGTCGGCGGCAAGGTTGTCGATGCGGTCGCTCATTGCTTGTTGCTCTTGATGGAGAGCTCGTTGTGCGCCAAAGAGGTGGCTCTTGGTGACGTATGATGACCTGTCGTCGTCTTGCTCGATGAAGAGTGGATTTGTAGAAGAACTTGGCCTATCCATCATTTCAAGCAAATTGTGAGTGGTAGAAGGAGAAGAACGAATACCAATGTACCTTTGACCAAAGTTGAAGATGAATCAAGTTCACTCAAATGTGGACAATGAAATAGCACTATTGGTACCGATCCTTGTTGATTCTCGCACCTACACAAGTAAAAGCTTTTGGTGGAGCTTGGTTAGGATGGTGGCACAAAATTGATTGCAATCGTTAGCTTGACTCAAAAATGTTGAAGAAGATTCGCAAATTCGCATATGCAACAAGTAGACCAAGCAAGTAGTGGTACACGGAAACACACACGCAAATAGATAAATGGGATTGTGCAAACCAAAAGTGAGCCAAAATGTGGAATCCACGAAAATGCTCTTGTTGCACAATACTAGAGAGACGCTAGCACGATTGCACAATAGGCGGATACGGAGCTTGTGCACAACCTACTAGGCAAAAATGCAACGATCTCTATCCCAAGTATGCTATGTGTATGGTATTTCGGTGCAATGATCCAAGATGATCTTATATGACAATCTTAATATTGTATGATGCTATGCTTGTTGCTTATAAGCTCTTTGCTTATCTTTCCTCTTTGCTTAAAAGCTTGAGTGGCTCTTTCTCTTTTGAGCTCTTTTCTTATGCAAACTTGACGAACCAAGATAGCAATTGTGTATGCGATGACAACTTTGTGACACACAAGTTGATTCCGAGATATGCACCACGAGGGTATGTATGATATGGTGTATGCAACTAATGTGCACAAGTCACGTTGTCGGCAATACTCAATGGCTAGTCTCAATGGGTAAGCAACGCAAAAGATGGTTATCAATGCAATTGCAAGGTATGACAAAGATGTCGTCGAGGTTACCGTCCGTAGCGAAGATGAGTAGTCGACGAAGATGAGCGTTTGTTGTTGATGTCTCACCGCACCTAAATAGCCGAAACACAATAGGACACGGAAATCTCAACTCAAATTCTCGAACCCAAATTCGAATGGTAGTACGGAGGTTGTGTCATGGAGTTTTGGCAAGTGGAAGTGGTGGTGGTTGTAGTGGGAAGGTGGTATGTAGGTGTAGGTGGTGGTGGTGGTGGAGGGGGACTGCACAAGTCCAGTTTCGGCAGAGGAAGCCGGATGATCCGGGCCAGGAGCCGGATGATCCGGGCACGTCCAGATGATCTGGGTCGGAGTCCGGATGATCCGAGCAGGTCAACTCGCACGGGAACTGCTCGGGAAGAACATGAAAATGGGGAGAAATTTGACGATTTCGGGGATTTTGGATGGATTTCGAGGGGGAGAAGGTGGGGAAAACAAGATCCACGAGTTACACACCGAATCCACGGATCAAAATCAACAAAACATCATCAAAACAAACAAATCACAAAAAAATTTGGGGGGTATTTTTGTGGGGATTTTTGGATTTAGGACGAAAACAACAAAATCAAGCTAGAAAACACGGGGTAGGGGCTCCAAAAACATGATCAACGTGGCTCATGATACCATAAGATGTAGGGTGGAACCCTATAGCATCGATCTTTCACGTTTGGAGGGGATCCTACGGAGGAATCACGAAGAACACGCGGAAGCACAAGGGGAAACACGGGGAAAACAAGAGGGAATCACTCAACCAACAAGGAATCGATCACACAAGTGCTAGATCACCACACACATATGAGATCCACAAGATACAAAGTCAACTAAGGTAAGGATACAAAGGAACCGTTCATCTCCAAGAGGAGGCCTTGATGTTCTTCCCTAGATAGGGGTCTTGAATCCGCAGGGGGATCTTCTCCGAAGAGGTCCTGATCTCCAAGGAGAAGTAACCGAGTGGATGAGCAAAGGCTCTCACACAAATATGAGCTAATCCAATGCTAAGTCTCAAAGTGAGGAGAGAGGGTCCTATTTATAGACTTGGGGGCGAATGGGTACATGGGCTCAGCCCAACACGCGCGCACAGGCGCTGGCCGGATGATTCGGACGAGGGTCCGGATGATCCGGGCTGGTCCGGATGATCCGGGTGGAGGCCCGGATGAGCCGGAGGGTCGACTGGTGATCGCGCAGGGCCGGATGTCCGGCTGGAGGTCCGGACATCCGGGCCGGGTCCGGATGATCCGGGACTGGGTCCGGATGATCCGGCTTCAGGTTTGAGCTTCGGGAGTCCTCTGTTGATTTAGCCGGATCGTCCGGGTCGGGGTCCGGATCGTCCGGGCTCTGTCCGGATCGTCCGGGCCGCCGCCCGGATCGTCCGGCCATCCTGGTCCTTGGTGATTTTTCCTCTCCGTCTTCATGCATGTCTTCCGCTTCAGGTTCTCCTTGCCTCCTAGCTTCTTCATGGTTGACTCCTTGGTACCTGAGTATGCATAGCATTTCCGTTTGAGGTAGTAACCATGTCTCATGTGAATCGAAAGGGAATTGTGAGAGGAGTGATGTCACCTCGGTTTCAAGAGCTCGTGCACGTGCTCGAGTAATAGGTCCTCGTGGGGTTGGAGGTGTTGGTGTAGAGTCCATGGGGATGATGGAAGGATGCTCCGCATCACCAGGCCTCGTTTCCATCAGCTGTTCCGTCCAAGCCGGTTGGCTCCCGATGTACAGCACGCGTTCCGTTGCCTCCCAATGAACACGACGCATTCCATTGCCTCCCCATGAACACGACGATGACACAATTTCTCCATTCCGACCCAGCCATGTACACGAGCCTTGGCCATATGTATGCGCAATTAGGCATTCGAGACCCCGCCCGTATGTACATACAGGGCCATATTTTCTTTCTTGCACCCTGGCCGCTATACGTACGTGTACATGCTCCGTGCATGCCTCTACTATGGCACGTGCACGCCACTACTATGGCACATGCGCGCCTCTACTACGACACGTGTGCGCCTCTACTACGACACGTGCGCGCCTCTACATCGACCAGTATGTACGTACATGTTCGCGACCAGAATGACAACGCTACGTATGCTTCGACCAGGTGGGTCCCGACTATCACACACTTCCTTGCGTGCGAAGATGTAGCTGGTGGGTCCCAGCAGTCAGGGGGCGAATCATTTTTTTCCCGTGATATGGACGCACTTCCTTGCATGCGAAGATGTAGCTGGTGGGTCCTAGCAGTCAGGGGGGAAACTTTCTTTTTTGCAAAATACGGTGGCCTGTCCAGTGGGTACCTGCTGTCAGGTGGAGGAATAATTATATTGCGCGTAATAAGGAGGCACTTCCTTGCGGCTGCCATGGACCCAACTGTCAGCCTCTCCACGTACAGTACTCTTCCGATGGAAGTCATTCCTTGACCACGTTTACCACGCCGCGCGGAGAGCACCAGGGCGGTGAATGATGGCGAGGCCTAGGAAGGGGACGACGCGAAGCCGGGGAAGACGCGGCAGCGGAAGCCCGCGCGGAGAGGAGTATTAGGGTTCACTGGTTCGGCCGCGGTGTGAGGCTCCCGTCGCTGCAGAATAACAGGGGGTGTGGGGTGAGTAGAGGGATGGCCTGGCCAGCGGTGGGAGTATTAGGGGCGGTGAGGCCTCCGCGGCATCACAGTCGGCCACGGGAGGCAAAAGCACGAGGCACGACCGGCGCTGCTTTGGGCGGCTGGAGCAAGAAGACCAGAGGTTGAAGAAGCACTATGGCCGTTAGAAGGACATTGTACAATCACTGGAGCTAGAATCGTTCATATTGACTAGTTGACAAAGCCCTTCGTCCTCGTCAACTTAGTAGGCCCACAAGTCAGCCTCCCACTATGCTGGGTCCCAGCTAGCAGAGGGAGTATTCTTTTTTTTGTGCGTAATAAGGAGGCACTTCCTTGCGCGCGAAGATATAGCTGGTAGGTCCGACCTGTTGGTGGGGGGAACATTTTTTCGTGAAATACAGAGGCCCTTCCGGTGGGTCCCAGATGTCAGGTGGAGGAATCATTATGTTGCGTGTAATAAGGAGGTATTTCCTTGTGTGCGGCCGTGGACCCAGCTGTCAGCCTCTCCACGTTCAGTCCACGTCCGATGGAAGTCATTCCTTGACCACGTAGGAGTACGAGGGTTCACTGGTTCGGCTTCGGTGTGAGGCTACCGTCGCCGTAGAATAACAGGGGTTGTGGGTGAGTGGAGGGATGGCCTGGCCAGCAGTGGGAGTAGTAAGGGGCGGTGAGGCCTCCGTGGCAGGACAACCAGCCATGGGAGGCAGGAGCAGGCTGCACGACAGGCGCTGCTTTGGGCGCCTGGAGCAAGAAGACCAATGGTTGAAGAAGCACGACGGTCATTGGAGCTAGAATCGTTTATATTGACTAAGTTGACAAAGCCCTTGGTACGCGTCAACTTAGTAGGCCCACAGGTCTGCCTCCGAAATGGTGCGCCCCAGATGTAATTGGGAGGAATCATTTTTTTCGCATAATAATGAGGCAGTTGATTGCATGCGGCCAGGCCAGCGGAGGGAGTAGGGTGGACCGGTGAAGCCTACGCGACATCACATCGGGCCACAAGAGGAGGGAGCAGGCAGTCCCGCCGGCGCTAGTTTAGGCGGCTGGAGCAGGAAGATCAGAGATTGAAGAAGCACGTCGGCCATTGGAGGGACATCCAACAGTCACTGCTGCTAGAATCATGTGTTGACTGACAAAGCCTTGTGTAAACTAGTCAGCGTCGAAATTTGTGGCATGTACAGCCCATTTGCTATTATTTTTATAATTTTTACTCATTTTCTAATTCGTATGGAACTTATTGCAGCCCATTTTCCATTTTTAGAAGTGCTGCCCATTTTCTGGTCATTACGGGTTAAAAAATTGAACTAAATATGTACCAGGGTTAAAAATTGAACCAAAAAAATTGTGACTAATATCAAAGGGGTTCAAAATTGTGACTAATATTGAACTATTTTTTTGGAATTTTCAACCCTTTGATATTAGTTTTAACAGACACTGACCAAACTCTTTGGCCAGGCCAGAATGCATCCCTCCTCATCTTGAAAGATTTGCAGCCCAATAATTCAGAGAAAACAAATAGGCCTAGCTTGGGTATTTTTCAAAAAGAAATATTGGGCTGCCTATTTTCCCAAAGAAAAAACTGCTGGGCTGGTCATGTTGTTAGACGGGCCACAGAGACCGCACAACCCAGTTTATAGCCTGCTCCTCTGAATTACTACTCGAAAAAAAAAGTTGTGCAATTCTATCGTTAATTAACTATACATTGAAAATGATGTGGGTCCCAGATATCGGCAGGGTGGATTAGAGTAAAAAAACGAGGGGTGCATCTGAGTAGTAAAAGAGGCGCTTGCTTGTGTTCAGGGGTGGAGCTTGTGGGTCCGTACTGTCATACTCACAACTATATTCCTCTCCCGATTCACTATGTTGACAGGGCCGGACGGAGGCGCTGCGGTGAGCGCACCAAGGCGGAGGATAAAGTGTTGTCGCCAATGTGCTGGGCTGGGTTGGACATTCTTATTGAAAAATGAAAATGGACCGGAACTATTTACGATGTTGACTACGATTTGCATTGGTCCGCTGGTTGCAGGAAGAAAATGCTAGGATAAAGAAGACTTGCCGCTATCTTTGCCTTAGAATAATATCGACTGAATGTAACGACACTATCATAGGAACTAATATCCTCCTGTTAAATCGTGAATTTAAAGAACTGGTGCATGAGCATTTAGCTTTATTTATTTATTTATTTACTTATTTATGTTTAGGGGACCATGAGGATGTACCTGGGCCGGATTCATGTGAGAGCCTCCCTTCCAGTTAATTATGGGATCCTCTATTGGGCCTTCATCAGTGGGTTGCATGTTATCAACAAGTGGAAAATGGGTTCCGTACCAAAAATAGTATGCGCTACGTACCATATGGGGCACTAAAGGATCGGACAGTGCAATGACTTCCAAAACATTGTGTTTGTCGTTCTAACAACACATTTATTCAACCAACAGACGAAATATACTACTAATTGTACATTGAAAACAGCAGCAGCAACCAGGGCTGGGGGTGCAACAGAAGCAGTAAGCAGGCCAGAAGAGTAAAACGCATGCGCTCTCTTCCAAACCAAACATCAACCATCATTACAAATGGGCTACCAAAAGAGAACAAGTGTATGCATCAAACTAAATAAATATCCTACTACACCAAGTGTACGCATCTAACTAACTGGCTCAGTTAGATGTCACTATTTATTAAGCTGTGGAGATTTGCTGACGGCTTGAACCAGATGGGTGCCTGGTGGGGGAAACTCCAGCCAGCAGGTCGAAGTCTGATACTTGCGACCCGCTCTCCTACTTTGGGCTACAGAGCGTGGTAGCACATATCAGGGTATGGTGCATGCAGAGACGCATGGTATGCTGTGTACACACAGTTTTGCCTGATGAACGAAACCACGCTGCCATCATGATCCTTGTCATCCGTTATCTCCTGGTTAAACGGATAATTTAGTCCGAGAAATGGAGAGCGTGTACCAAGGCTACTTATCAGCCTCTAGTCAAAAATTCCTGAAGGCCCAGAGAAGTTGGGATCCTGCTCAAAGACCTTGCAGTGACTGTGATTGTATTCCGCGAAACAACACGCCCGGTACGTGCGAACGATTGTCGTTTGCTCGAGCCAGGAACCACCTACAACTGCCATGCCGCTTTTCTTTGAAAGGTTCTGGGATTAGGAAGGGTAGGGACACCAGGCGGCCTACAACATCACATCAAGTTGGAGTCAAATAAAAAGGGCTCTTAATGTAGTCAATCTTAAGAACAACATGTTATAAGAATGAATATTTTTTCAGTAAATGTTGACAGTAATATAAGCAAGCCAGCATAATATCATAGGAAAGTAACAGACTGCTGTAGCAGCTGTTTGTAGCGACGACTAGAGTAGGCCAACAATACGTCCAGCCACAGAAGGACTCGACAGTGTAAATGAAGCCCTTGTGTTCAATGTCATCAGAGAACCATGGAGGACGTATGATCATGCAATGGACGTGCAGATTTATCCACTTACCCCAGTGACCTATCAGATAGGTGAGACCGCGGTTGAAGAACGCAATTAGCCTGAAGTCTTTATAATTCATAGATCTTGTGGGCACTTGGCAGATTACAACCTTGAGCAAATCAAACTTGGCATCATGTCGGCTACTGTAAGATTCCAAGTATTCTGGGCCACGATGCCAAAGCAGTGCAGTGTTAATCGAAGGAAGGGGGATCAATCGCCGAGTGTAGACCTCCATGAGTATCCTGCTGCCTGACCGTCGACGAGCACCATCCAAGACGTGTTCATGCCGACCCAGTACATACCATTAATGTAGTTGAGGGTGACAGGGATCAGATCACAGTTAAGGGGGTTGATGCTTGCCACCCTGTGATTGTTATGCTGCGTGACACACCGTTTCTGAAGACCAGGAGGCATCAGCAACCAAGGAGCTGGCTTAAAAAACTCCGGCCTGAGGGCTTTGAGTAAACGGTACAGCCCCGACGAGCACGCGGCGAGCGGCATGGTACTGAGATTGTCCACACATGAAACAATGAGCTTGATTACCTTTATGGGGAGCGAATTCCAGCCACTCTTTCGACGAACGCTGCTCGGTTCTGTCATTGTTAGTGCTTGGGTTTTGGATGAGGGGGAGAGGCGCCTTAGAGGGGATGGAAGATTGGACGAGATTTTGTGCGGACAAAGATGGAGAAGCGAATATGTGCTGCAGGAAGTGGACAGGTGATGATGACTACAACACGCCGCTTGACTTGCGAGACACATACCAGCAATGTAGGGTCATATCAATGCCAGACAACTTGCTTGAGTGATCACAGTACTGGTACTCCCTACAGTACCTACTACTATGCCCTAACTTGCTTGACTAGAGTAGTAGTGGAGTAGGACTCTGCTCTACTACTAGAACCGGAGGAGTAGTATATTCTAATCTGAAATAGTTACAAACTTCAATGCCCGAGTGTGGAATGACTACGAACCGCCATCGGTGCTAACTCCAATCCCCAGCAAACGTTCACTGGGAGACATGGTAGTTGCAAACGCCCGTGATGCAGTTACAGTATGTGTGTAAGGGTGGCGATTTTGTCAAATACTATGGCTTAAAAACAGGCCACCATCGGATGGAAATCTGACAGTTACGTGGGATTCGTTAGGATTGAGCTCGTGGCGAACAATCGCCAGATATCATTACTAAAAGAAGGTTAAAACACCCGGTGCTATAACTTGCACCAGCTGACCACTAACAATGATACTAACATAGTTGTAAAATGGTCAAAGACTGTGTCTACGTGGTGTTTGGAATTATCAAGATGCATTTTTTACAAAACACCTATTGTGATTGACCCATGCAGGAGTAATCCCATGTCTAAAAACTAATGATATCTCGAGAATTTTATCGGAAAATGGTATCTCGACCATTTCATCGAAAAAATGATATCTTGAGAAAGATGATAGATAAGGTGAGGAGGAGTGGGGCGTGGTGGTGACTGGGGGTCGGACAGGGCGGAGGCATGGGAATGGACGGCGCCGGCAGTGGCCACCATGCCAGATTGTTCCAGAGACTTCCTTTTTTAATTGCTCAGCAATGAGGTTGTGTGACATAAGGATGAAGGAGGCAAGGCCTTATCTATAAATGTGGAGAGAGGTGCGGTTATCTTTTGTAAAATTGTCATAGTTTGCTTTCTATCCGTCAGATATAGAACTGACAGTCTATACTATAAGATGGCAGGCACACCATCATCACCAATTCTCTGCTCCCTACTCCTATAAAAGACTCAGTTGGTGATGATGGAGGCGAGGAGGCATGTTCAGCCGGCGTGCAGCAGATGAGGCAGTACTATTCGATTTGTTATAAAAAACAAAGAAGAGTAGTAGAGATAGAGATAAGAGTAGAGATAGAGACTTAGGGAGGAGTACCATCTACTGCTTCATGTGCTACTCCTGCGCTCCATTCGGCGGCCGCAACATCCCCTACAACCACTCCCTCCCGCGCTCCATTCGACAAGTGCTATTGTAATTTGGGGAGCGCACTCTCGCTACTGCTGGCAGCGACGACTTCATCGACAACGACTTCTTCCCCGACCTCGGCAACCTCTTCCTCGACGACATGGGCGACAACCTCAACGCCTACGGTGCTGCCCCCGTTGCACCGTATGTGTTTCTGTCCTTCCTGTTCAAAATTGTGGTAGAATTCATGTTTCTACTCTGTATCCTAGATTCTATCTGTTCATCTACTATGCTAGTCCACATGATTAGCTTAATCTCTGTTATAGCCGTCATGATTTATTTTGTGCTTATTCAGACTAAATCTCGTAGTAACTTGCTCATATATTCAACTAGCGCAACGTCCCCTACAGCCACTCCCATTTCATGGACAGCCTGGTCGATGCCTCCAAGGAGTCCTTCGTCTACTGGTATGAGCCCGATGTCATTTTGGGGCTCGCCGACGGACATCGTGCATCACCTCACGCAGGCGTGCGGCGATCACTACTGGCCCTTGGCGAAGAAAATCAAGTATGAGACGTGCTACCCGTTACCATGCCAGAGTCGCTGGAGGATCACTGCCGCCTGCTAGTCTCAGAGGAGGACGGCAGCGTCTTCCTCTTGATCGTGGGCACCGGCGAGGCCCGCGTAGCCGCCACCCCATCTTTGTAGTGTGCATCAGGGGTGACGCCGCTGACGCTGACACTGACACGAGGCCGATGTACGGGTGCATGCTCACTGTTACTACCCCTCAGAGATATGTGCGCAGTGACACCGGCTCCATCATGCTGACTAGGACTGTGCTGAGCTAGGACCTTCCTGCCAATGTGGACATGGAAAACGCATGGCATGATCCCCCCCCCCCCGAATATGGTGCACGGGGACTCCAAGGAGGTTCACCTGGACATATGCATTACCAAGTTAAATTTTGATCATTCTTCGCTCAATGCAATCCACTGTCTAAGCATGTGGAGACTTCCATGTATGATCTTGCTCTATTGGAGTGTCATGCATGCATAAAAGTGTATCCATTTATGGTTTAGTCTAAAATCTTCCATGTATGAATTTTTACTACAGTACTGGTGAAAGACTTACGATGAACCATTTCTTACATCTCCTCTGCCCCCTTCCAAGTCATCCTGATTTAATCCCTCCATCTAGGTGTATAAGGGCATGGTTAATACTTAATAGTATAGCCAACTGTTGACTATAAGAAAGTGCAATGTCATCTGTAGCCAACATGTATAACAATCGATACTCAAAAACTAATTCTTAAAGATCATTTCTTGCAAAGCACAATAAGTGCTATTTCTTTAGAAGTTTTGGATACAGGTTGAACAGTTGAACGCTTTTATTTGCAAAAGATACTTTTTATCTATTTCACCCAGACGTTGAGCTCTAGAGATGAAATAATATCCGAAGGAACCTATCGATACCCGTTACACATGAGATGACCCCAACATCCTTTGTCAAAATAAACAACTCCCCGATCAATGCATTTCACTCTTACGTGCAACACACGGGCACCTTACTATAGATTAGTACGACAAAAAATTGAACTAACATTATATATAGGATGATAAATGCTGATGCATGTCACCCAAAATTATATCATTGAAAACTATGTTCAAATACGAATCCAACTATATAGTTTTTGTTGACATGCACTAACATTTTGTCAGTTAAATCTTCAGTCAAATTCAATGGGGGGCTAATAAACCACGACTGATGTAGTACTAGTGTAGAGGGCGGCGCTGCATGGGAATCTCACCCCGCTCATGGCGTGGCAGTAAAGCCGTCATATCAGAAAACACAACCACTCCCAGTAATAAGTGGCCTGGTAAAATAAACGGACAAGCAACCATCACATCCCTCTGTCTTTTTTGCATTTCATCTCTTTGCATTTACTTTCTCCTGTTCATCTCGCACACTGGATCCCTAGCTAGTACTCCAAGTATCCCTAGCTACTACTCCTAGGGCCAGTTCTTTTGACGGCTTAAAAAATAAGCCGTCTCTTCCCCAGCTTTTCCCATAAGACTAGTCACAGTGGAGAGTAACATTAAGGCGCCTCACTCATTTATTTGGGCTTCTAAACTAGTACTAGTACCTCCGTCCTGGTTTATTCGTCACCATTGTAATTTGTGCTAAATTTTGACCAAAGATTTAACTGATAAAATGTTAGTGCATGTGACATGCACAAACATTTCATTAGTTAAATTTATGATCAAAATTTGACACAAATTACAATGGGGACCAATAAACCAGGATAGAGGTAGTAGTAATGGGATTACTAATCTAGAAGCCTAAAAGAACTGGCCCATGGTACTACTACTAGTAGTAGTACTCAAGTTGGAATTCCAATTTCACGGCACAACTTGTTAGGCAAAAAAATTCGATACAGGGTGTAGGAAGTGGTTTGGGAATTTGCATGCCTTTCCGACCAGTGAGATACTCTGTACAAAGTACGACAGAGAAATAACCACAGAGAAAGGAGCTAAAAGTAAACAATCAAACGAACATTTTTACATTTGTTTTGCATTGAATCGTTTCACAAGCTTGACTAGTGTTGTTTTTCTACTTTTACAAAAACCGCATCGTAATGTTAAAACGTGCATTTGCATGTACGTAAGTAATAGTAGTACTCCCTCCATCTAGGTGTATAAGTCTTCCCTCCTTCTTGGTCACGGTGCACAACCAAAGATGACTTATTCACCTAGACGAAGGGAGTAGCACAGTCTGCAAGCATATATAGAGAGAGACATGTAGTGCGATAGTATATAGTAAAGTCTGTGCTATATGCATGTACTTACAAGATGCGTACGGATACACAAGGTTTCCAAACTTACCCTTTTACATACTTAGTTAAGGACGCTAATAATTCCTGAACGTTCGGGATTTATCATTTGCATCCCAAAACTAATGAGATTGCCTTACGAAACTAAATTATACTCCTACTAAAAGCCACAGCGCTCGCAGGAGCGCTTGCGGCGCGCCACGAACCCTGGTGCGCGGCCATTTCCCAGCGCGCTGACACAACGCCTCTTCCTCAGCCTCGCAAATCGCGAGGTGCTGATTGGCGGCTTGCCGGCGGGCGAGCGTGATCTCGCCGGTGTGGTGATCCAGCGCCAACAGGTACTCCTCCTTGATGGAAACGTGCACCCGGTCCACGTACCGCCAAGCATAGATGAGGCGCTTGGGCCCGACGGCACTCAGGGCTTTGGCACAGGCGTCCTCCGCCACCCTCACGACCCTCGCACGAGCCTTCTGCCAAAAAGCCAATTGCCTGACTCTCTCGGACGTGGCATAGACCTGCCAGGCAACTTGCCTAGCGGCGTGCTTCTCTTCCTCGGCCTTCTTCTCCGCCTCTATTTTAGCATGCTCTGCCGGAGGCAAAGCCTCCCACAAGGCGACATCCATTTCTTTCCAAAGAGCCTCAAGGCTGGGGAGGGGGGCTCGGCTGGTGGCACAGCGTTCTCCTCGTAGCGGGGAGCCAACGCGTCCTCCTTGACTAGTGGCGGCGAGGAACAGAATGGCGACGCATGACCGTCCGCGCGGTGCAGCGAGGGGCGCTTAGGGCTTGGGAGGGGCGATGCCATAGTGGTCGTTGTGAGAGGGAGGGGGAGGAGATAGCGATGAACGTGAGCGTTCTTCCGAATGCCACGGGAGGCACAATATTTATAGCGAGCAATTGCACACCTATGTAAGATATGGACTGAGCTGCACTGGCTTAACTGCACGTCTAGTTGCGTCACTGACATGTGGGCCAGAACCCTGTCGGGCCCATATGTTAGTGACCCAATGCACCTGCAGTTAAGTAACTGAAGCAGTGTCCCGTAAGATATGTTGCGTGATTAACATAACAACTACGTGGGCATATTTGTTGGTGATAGAGGCAAAGGTGTCCTGTCTTTCGATGAGATGGTGGCTATCATTTTGGAGGAAGTCGACTTTAACGATCCGACTACGAACGTGCGAGGACGTCGCGCCTTAGCAATCGCTAAACCAACTCCGAGAGGTTATTGACCACGCCGGAGCATGATCAACCTGACCACGAAGGTCTATTTCCTGCAAAAAAACGAAGAACCAGCAAGAAACTAAGATGGCAATCTGGATATTGCGAATAATAGAGGAAAGCTTTATTAATGAAGGTGGGGTTCTGTGACGCCTTTGTCTGGTCGTTGAACACAAACGAAGTACGCGAAGTTGCAGCTATGGCGAGCTTTTAATCTAAACAAAACCCAAAGTCTAAACGGTGCCCTAAGGGCTGTATATATGGAGGAAGAGGGGGGAATTTCATGGCCCTTGGTGGAGGGGTCCGAAACCAACCCTATCTCTTGTTTCCCCACACATACGGACTCTAAAAATAGCCTATACTTATGTATTTCGAAATTACATGGGCCTGGCCCAATAAAAAGGTGACGCAGCACCTAGAATAGCCTCTGGAGGAAATTCATGAAGTGGCATCTTGTATATTTCGTCCAAGGCTTCATGCACTCGTTATGGTGGCTTCAAAGCCCTGAAATCATCACTTGTAACTCCGTTCTTGTTCCCCTTGTGCATGCCATCATCTCCATGCTTGTTCTTGCTCCAATTTTCATCCTTCTCCAAGCTAGGCCCTTCATTTGTAAGAAAAAAATGTATCCAATTTAGGCATCGTCATATTCTCATGAACATTAGAATCATTACCAAGAAATGAAAGTACCTGGTAATTTAGTTGGCGTGCGCGAGCTCTAGTAATTGGTCCAGTATATGTAACAGTAGGGGCTGTGGGTGTAACAATGGTATTGATGTCCTCATCATCCTTCCCTTCTTGAAATGAAGTCGTCCTCGACGGAAGCTCATCTTCCTCACCCAAATAAGGCTTCAAATCTGCAATGTTAAAAGTGGGACTAACCCCAAAATCTGCAGGCAGCTCAAGTTTATATGCATTATCATTTATTTTCTCCAACACCTTAAAAGGATCATCAGCACGTTGCATTAACTTTGATTTGCGCAAATCAGGAAATCTATCCTTACGCAAATGTAACCAAACAAGATCTCAAGGTGCAAACACAAGATGTTTTCTACCCTTATCTCTAGCAAGTTTATATTTAGCATTCATACGCTCAATGTTTTCCTTAGTTAACTCATGCATTTTTAAAATCAATTCAGCACGTTGTTTAGCATCAAAATTAACCTTCTCCGAGGATGGAAGAGGCAACAAATCAATAGGTGCACGAGGTAGGAAACCATACACAATTTCAAAAGGGCACATCTTAGTAGTAGAATGCAATGAATGATTATAAGCAAATTCAATATGAGGCAAGCATTCTTCCCACATTTTCTTATTATTCTTCAAAACAGCCCTAAGCATAGTAGACAATGTTCTATTAACTACTTTAGTTTGTCCATCAGTTTGGGGGTGACAAGTAGTACTAAAAGCAGTTTAGTCCCCAATTTAGCCCATAAACATCTCCCAAAGTGGCTACGAAATTTAGTATCACGATCTGAAACAATAGTACTGGGAACACCATGCAAGCGAATAATTTCACGAAAGAACAAATCAGCAACATTAACGGCATCATCGCTTTTATGACATGGTATAAAGTGTGCCATTTTCGAGAATCTATCCACGAGAACAAATATGCTATCCCTCCCCTTGTTTGTTCGAGGTAAACCTAAAACAAAGTCCAAAGATATATCCTCCCAAGGAACACTAGGTATAGGCAAAGGCATATATAAACCATGAGGATTGAGTCGTGACTTAGCTTTTCGACATGTAGTGCAGCGAGCAATAAAACGCTCAACATCCCGTCTCATCTTTGGCCGAAAGAAATGTGTAGCAAGTACATCCTCCGTCTTCTTCACGCCAAAGTGTCCCATTAATCCTCCTCCATGTGCCTCCTGCAACAACAAAAGATGAACAGAGCTAGCTGGAATGCATAGCTTGTTAGCACGAAACATAAATCCATCATTAACGATGAACTTGTTCCATGTTCTCCCTTATTTACAATTCTACAATACATCTTTAAAATTAGCATCATGCACATATTGATCTTTGATGGTCTCCAAACCAAATATTTTGAAGTCAAGTTGTGAGAGCATAGTATAGCGACGAGACAATGCATCAGCAATAACATTTTCTTTACCCTTCTTGTGTTTAATAACATAAGGGCAAGTCTCAATGAATTCAACCAATTTAGCATGTCTATGATTCAGTTTAGCTTGTCTTTTAATATGTTTCAAAGATTCATGATTAGAATGTATAACAAATTCTTTGGGCCATAAATAATGTTGCCATGTCTCTAAAGTCCGAACAAGAGCATATAATTCTTTATCATAAGTATAATAATTCAGACTAGGCCCACTCAATTTTTCAGAAAAATATGCAACAGGTTTGCCATCTTGTAATAATAGACCTCCTAATCAAATTCCACTAGCATCACATTCAAGCTCAAAAGTCTTATTAAAATCAGGAAGTTGGAGTAAAGGAGCATGTGTCAACTTATCTTTCAATACCGTGAAGGCTTCTTCCTGTGCGGTACCCCAAACAAAAGGCACATCCTTCTTTGTAAGCTCATTGAGAGGTGCAGCAATGGCGCTGAAATCTCTCACAAAACGCCTATAGAATCCAGCAAGGCCAAGAAAACTCCTCACTTGTGTGTCCGTTTTGGGCTGCGGCCAACACTCAATAGCTTCAATCTTGGCTTTATCAACTTCAATTCCCTGTGGAGTAACAATGTAGCCAAGAAAAGACACTCGGTAGGTGCAAAAGGTGCACTTCCCAAGGTTACCAAACAAATGTGCATCACGTAGAGCAATAAAAACAGCACGTAAATGTTCCAAATGGTCCTCCAAAGTTCTGCTATAAATCAATATGTCAGCAAGTAAACTACCACAAATCGTCCAATGAAAACACGTAAAACTTCGTTCATTAATCCCATGAAAGTACTAGGTGCATTAGTTAACCCAAAAGGCATGACTAACCACTCATATAATCCAAACTTAGTTTAAATGCTGTTTTCCGTTCATCCCCCAATTTCATACGAATTTGATGGTATCCACTACGCAAATCAACTTTGGAGAATATTGTAGAGCCACTCAATTCATCAAGCATATCATCTAGCCTAGGAATAGGATGACGGTAACGAATAGTAATATTTTTAATGCCTCTACAATCAACACACATACGCGATGTACCATCCTTTTTCGGCACTAAAATAATAGGAAAAGCACAAGGACTAAGGGATTCGCGTATATAACCTTTGTCGAGAAGCTCTTGTACTTGACGCATAATCTCCTTCGTCTCCTCTAGATTGGTACGGTATGGTGCACAGTTGGGTAGCGATGCACCGGGAATTAAGTCAATTTGATGTTCAATCCCTCGAATAGGTGGTAATCCCGGTGGCACGTCTTGTGGGAAGACGTCAGCGAACTCCTGCAAAATGTTAGTGACAGCAGGGGGCAAAGAGGAAGGCACGTCCTCGAATGAAAATAATGCCTCTTTGCACACAAAAGCAAGGCAAACAGATTTGCTAAAATCTAGCTCATCAATATCAGATTTAGTGGCAAGTAAACATGCACTTTTCAATTTAATTTCAGAAGCAACACTAGATGGTTTATTATTAGGCTTCATTTGTTGCTCAAATTCTTTTGCCACAATCTGATTTTCACTCTTATTCTTCTCCTGTTTTGCTTTATTAGCTCTATTAATATCATTTTCAAAATGGAATCAGGAGTCATAGGAAGCAAAGTAATATTTTTATCCTTATGAACAAGAGTATACTGATTGTTTCTACCATGGTGGACAGAATTTTTATCAAATTGCCATGGTTGGCCAAGTAATAAGGAACATGCTTGCATAGGTACCACATCACAATCAACATAATCAGCATATGTAGAGATACTAAAATGCACACGAACAGTACGTGTTACCTTAACCTTGCCACTGTTGTTGAACCATTGGATGTAGTAAGGATGTGGATGTGGTCTTGCAGTGAGAGAGAGCTTCTCCACCATCTCCATGCTAGCCAAGTTGTTGCAGCTCCCTCCGTCTATGATGACGTGCACAGAATGTTCCTTCACAACTCCCTTTGTATGGAACAAATTATGCCTCTGATTTTGCTCAGCTTGTGTGACCTGCACACTCAAAGCACGTTGAGCAACTAAACATTCACACCTGTCAGTGTCTTCAGGAGCCATATATTGCGTCTCATGATCAGAATCATCTCCACCGTGTTCTTCACGTGTAATAAGAGCCAACGTCTCCTCATCATAGTCACTAGCGGACTCATACCCACCATCCTCAGTTGCAATCATCACACGCTGAGATTTGCATTCTCTCGCATAATGACCTCTTCCCTTACAACGACAACAAATAATATCACTTGTGTGCCCAGTTGATGCCATGGAAGAAGAAGAGCTCTATGTAGGCCCGGCAGGTGCGCTCCTGGCAGATAGTGGTGGTTGTGCCTGCTTTCTTGTATCACGGCTGGAGGTGGCACCTAATGGAGGTGCTGGTGCAGTGGAAGTAGAAGATGCACGTGGTGTCCATGATGAAGGTCGACCTGTAGAAAAGTTAGTTCGCGCCAATGCTTGTCGATCCTGCAGTTCACGTTCAGCTTTACAAGCAAGATGGAATAAACGAGTGATATTAGTATACTGCTTATACTCTAGAATGGTCTGAATCTCTCTATTTAATCCACCCATAAAACATGCAAGCATTGGTTCATTCTCCTCAACAATACCACATCTAATCATGCCAGTTTATAATTCCTGATAATATTCTTCTACAGAATTTTTTCCTTGTCTCAAACGCTGCAATTTTTGAAGCAATTCATGTTGATAATATGGTGGAACCCAATGAGTACGCATAGCAGTTTTCAAAGCAGCCCGAGTAGCTAGAACAGGAAATAATCTACAATGTTCAGACCACCAAACACATGCAAAGCTAGTGAAAGCACAAACAGCAGCAGGAACATGTCTCTCCTCAGGATATTGTAAACATGTAAATCGTTGTTCAGTTTCTAACTCCCAATTAATATATATATCAGGAACATATCTACCCTCAAATTGTGGAATATTCAATTTCAGTTTAGGGAGATGGTCATGATCTCGTAGCTGAGGGGGAGCCCTAACATTGCCATTATTTGCATGTGGATGACCTGGTGGTTGTGGTGCTGGTGGTTGCACGTAGTTCTGATTTTGATCAACCTCATCCTCATGATCTCCCACATAATCATCCTCCTCCCCATCAGCAGTAGGAGCCACAGAATTATCAACAGCAGCACTAGCAGTTTGGCCAGGCTGAAGAGGAACACGGCTCAGTCGGCGGAGGGCTGTTTCACGATGTGGAGGTAGTCGTCGTCGTCGTCGTTGTTGTTGTTGTTGCTGCAGAGGTGCTGCAGGTGCAGCCGGTGGTGGGAGATGCACAAGCAGTTAATTAAATCTGTTATCGAGCTTTGTTTCGAATGTCTTCTCAAGGCCAGTGATCTTCTCCATGGCCTCTTCAAAATTGTTCAGTGCATCTTGCACCTGTTTAGTCATCATTTGCTGAAACTTATCATGAAGCTCCTTGTTCGTTAAGTTCTCCCAGTCAATCTCGTTGGCTTGTGATCCTGGCATGGTCAGCAGCAATAGAAACACACAAGAATATGATCCTACAGACTACTAACAAGTGATGGTGGTGGGTGTCACAAATCCGTCAAGCAAAACTCAAATTCTTACCAGTTCTTACCCAACAGCAGGCGTTGATCGGCAACCGTTGTAGTCAAAACTCTCAAAGCTTGGATAGAGCGATTACCAGGGAGAGTCAAACACACGACGTAGATGTATGTGGAGCTAGGAAGACTTATAATATGGTAGCAAAAAGGATCAGCAATAATCAATTCAGAGATGCAAAGTTGAATAAACGCTCAACGACGGTACTGTGCTGGTCCTAGGCTAGATCGTGCTAGAGACGCGAGCCTAGAACACTAACAAAATCACGGCGCTGCACGTAAACAAGGGACAAGCACACTTTGGAATTTTTTTTTTTGCTCTTTTTTTTGCGCTTTTTTTTGCGCTCCTCTTTTTTTGCCAACAATCACTATAATGGCGAGTGTCTCGAAACTCCTCCCAAGTCAAGATAACAGGATAGGCACGAAATATTTTTGACCAATTTTTTTTTCGACTGCCCGGACCCAAAAACTGGAAAGGGTCAACAAAACTTTCTAAAACGGCGACTGTCTCAATACGCTTAGAAACACCTAAAAATAGGATAGCCAGAATTTTTTTTGTCTAGTGCGTTTTTGGAAAATTTTGGGCCTAAACGGAGGGTGGTTTCTGGACTCTTTTTTTTGGAAACCAACCTCTTCTACGGACGGCAAAAGATTGCTGGAATACGAAACCTACTCAGACAAGGAACACAAATCTGGAAATAGATGGATCTTGAAACTTAACCTAATATGAGATGGACTCGGAGTGGTGGTAGTATATGGATGTGGGTCGATGGTGGTATATGGACTTGGATCGGTGTTGGTATATGGACTCGGAGCGGTGGCGGATAAGCGGGATGGTAGATGGCAGGAACGACGTATCTGGTGTGGTGGTGGTATATGGCAGCGGATGATGATGGTGCGGCGGTGGCGTGAAAACCCGTGAACAGAACTCGAAACTCTAAAAGACTAGACACTAAGACCAGCAACTAGACACGATGATGCAACCGAAAATTCAACAAAGCAAAATACTGGAAAGACTATGCAATGGCTCAGACTAGTTCGGATAAGATGAACTAACCCTAAATTGTTTTTTGGCTTTTTCGTGGACTGTAGGTATGAAGAACAGACTCGATCTAAACTATGAAAAAATGTAAAATCTCACCGAGCAACCTGGAAATCTGATACCACTTGATAGAGGCAAAGGTGTCCCGTCTTTCGATGAGATGGTGGCTATCGTTTTGGAGGAAGTCGACTTTGACGATCCGACTATGTGCGAGGACGTCGCGCCTTAGCAATCGCTAAACCAACTCCGAGAGGTTATTGACCATGCCGGAGCACGATCAACCTGACCATGAAGGTCTGTTTCCTGCAGGCAAACGAAGAACAAGCAAGAAACTAAGATTGCAATCTGGATATTGCGAATATAAGAGGAAAGCTTTATTGATCAAGGTGGGGTTCTGTGACGCCTTTTTCTGGTCGTTGAACACAAACGAAGTACGCAAAGTTGCAGCTATGGAAAACTTTAATCTAAACAAAACCCAAAGTCTAAACGATGCCCTAAGGGCTGTATATATGGAGGAAGAGGGGTGAATTTCGTGGCCCTTGGTGGAGGGGTCCGAAACTAACCCTATCTCTTGTTTCCCCACACATACGGACTCTAAAAATAGCGTATACTTATGTATTTCGAAATTACATGGGCCTGGCCCAATAATAAGGTGACGCAGCACCTAGATATAGCCTCTGGATGAAATTTATGAAGTGGCATCTTGTATATTTCGTCCAAGGCTTCATGCACTCATTATGGTGGCTTCAAAGTCCTGAAATCATCACTTGTAACTCCGTTCTTGTTCCCCTTGTGCATGCCATCATCTCCATGCTTGTTCTTGCTCCAATGTTCATCCTTCTCCAAGCTAGCCCCTTCATTTGTAAGCAAAACAAATGTATCCAATTTAGGCAGCATCATATTCTCGTGAACATTAGAATCATTACCAAGAAATGAAAGTACCTGATAATTTAATTGGCGTGCGTGAGCTCTAGTAATTGGTCCAGTATATGTAACAGTAGGGGCTGTGGGTGTAACAATAGTATTGATGTCCTCATCAAGTTTGAACCAATTTATATGCATTGGTGCATGTGCATGTAGTTCAAATTTGAATTATGCACATGAATGCATACAAAACTCAGTTAATGTATAAAAATGTCCAAGCGAACCCCGAAAAAATCCCAAAAATGACACAACACTCTTGTTGTTCTATGTTGACACGAGAAAAAAATAGAAAGTAAGAAGAGGCAACAGATACCGTTTGTCCCCCAAGGTGGCACGTTCCCTACCGAAACCATCAGGCTTGTTGTGAGAGAAGCTCTGATTTGCGAGAAGCTTATACCCAAACCTGCCCCAAATGGGAAAAATATGTTTACCACGACATGTCGATGCCGTTCCATGATATCATGTCAAGTTTCATGAATTTCAACCGAGTTTATTACTAGAATTTTAAAACCATGTATATCAAGCGGCCAAGCGACAGTGTCAAGGTGTTTGACATTCATTCTCATTTCATGCATGTGACCTAAGCTTGCAACCAAGGACAGACATTTGATTTTTCAACCCGTTTTTATGGACTGGAGCATGTGCATGTAGTTCAATTTTGAATTATGCACATAAATGCCTAGAAAACTCAGTTAACGTATAAAAATGTCTAAACGATCCCGGAAAAAATCCAAAAATTGTACAACACTCCTATTGTTCTATGTTGACACGAGAAAAAAATTTGAAAGTAAGAAGAGGCAACAAATATTGTTTCGTCCCCCAAGGTGGCACGTTCCCTACCAAAACCATCATGCTTGTTGTGAGAGAAGCTCTGGTTTGCGATAAGCTTATACCATAACCTGCCCCAAATGGGACAATATTTTTCACCCCAGCATGTGGATGCTGTTCCATGATAACATGCCAAGGTTCATGAATTTCAAATGGGTTTTGTATTTACTAGAGTTACAAAAGCAAGCACCTCAACATTTGCCGAAGAGCCACGGTGCCGTGGTGTTCGAAATTCATCCCCATTTCTTGCATGGGACATAAGCATAAACCCATGGACACATATATGATTTTATGACCCATGTTGGTGTACCCACGCATTTGCATGTAGTTCAATTTTGAATCGCGCACCTGAAACGGCTAGAAAACTAAGTTAATGTATACAAATGTCCAAACAACCCCTGAATAATTCCAATTTTTTTGACGACACACCTATAGTTGCATGTTCACTGCAGATAAAAATTCTAGCAATTCAAACACCGCCCATTGTAGCTCTGACCCCATTATGTAATTAAAATCAAGACCAAAAATCAAGTAGATTGCACACAATTTATTATCACCAACCGTCTAAGATGCAGTACATAATATCCTGGAGCATCATCGGTGTTTAGTATGCCGATGGCTTACGCAAGAAGGTGCGTCGGCTATAGTCCACAGCTGGAGTGTCAAACACACTAGTTCGCTCCCCAAATACTCCCGCCTCTACATCCCTTGCAATCTCAAAAATATCTGCTCGCCCTTGATCCAAATTTTCAGTAGCCCTGCCTTATTACTCCCGCCTAGTAAAATTTTCAGTTGCCGTGGTATTTCCTCAAACACCACCTTAACCACCACCCCCTCCACACACACCACACACTCCCCAAAAACTCAGCTCACAGACACACACCACCCCCGAAACCATTGGTAGGTCACCGCCATCACCGCCACCTCCATCCTCAACCTCTGCCTATGTGCCGGGGAGCTCGAGGAGCCAATGGTCCAAGAGAGGTTTATCGCGGCCTCTCCGCCCGACGCCGGCGACGTGGCCACCAAGGTGTCCCCATCGTCCTTCACGGGCTCTTTATCGATCCATCGTTGCCGGTCCCCCGATCCGCCCGCCGCCGCGCCCCTACGCCGGTTTGAGGACTTCCCCGTCCTCCCTCGGACCCGGCAGCTGATGAGGTCCTACCACGGGGTCCGGCAGCGGAGCTGGGGGATGTGGGTCCCCGAGATTATAGATCGGGAGACCCACACCCGCCGGTGGCTCGGTAGCTTCCATACGGCTGAGCTCGCGGCCTTGGAGTACGACCACTGGCAGGTCCACTACCATTGTGCGGCAGCTAGGATCAATTTCCTCTTCGGCACATGTCTGGTCCACCTCGTTCCACCGGAGGCAGGGGTGGTGAGCTTGGATATGGCGTGGGAGGACCGCGAGGCATGGGAGTGCATCGAGGCCAAGGTTGCCGATGAGGCCTACATGCAAGAGCTTCGCCGACAGCACCCGGAGCTCGTGGAGGCGGAGCAGGCGATCTTTGTCGGCGCGGAGGGCGGCGGGGTTATCGCGCTCCTTCGATGATGAGGTCGAAGGCGGTGAGCATGGCGGCACAGAGGGTGGCGAGGTTATCACGCTCTCCTCCGATGACGAGGTCGAAGGCGGCAAGGATAGCGGCGCGGAAGGCACCGAGGTGGGGTGCGAGGACGAGGAGATCAACATCGACGAGTGGAGGAGTGTCTTCCCCAACGACCCCGATGATGGCACCGGCCCGAACCTGGCTCGCGGCACACTGTACCTGACAAGGAAAGATTGGCTCGACCTCCACTTTGATAGAAAGTAGTTTAGGTTAGTTCAAATTTATGTTTTATGTTCGGTTATGCAAAACTATCTATGTTTATGTTTGAATGCATGCTACTTTCGGTTGAAGCTCCTTTGAACTTGATCAAATTGAAGATTACAATGTTAAGTTTAGGGGATTGACTAGAAACGGCCAAAAATTGCTGGAGTATATATATATATCCACTAAGGGTTTTAGTCCTTTAACTTTTAAAAGATCGCCTAGAGATGGCCTTATGCCTTGTTTATTTTAGTTCTTCATATTGTGATGCTCTATATGTGCAACTATTCGCCATTCAGTTCAATTTCATCAATAACAGTTTCAACAATAGCAGTATGAATTACGATATTTGGTTGCTATTAAGGATATTGCAGTTAACATGCCTTTTCATTTTTTTAACAATATCTAGTGTACTTCAGACCTACACAATACCAGTTTGAATGATTATTTGCTTGTTTTTAAATGTTATGCCTGATGCAGTTAACACACCTTTCCACTTCTTGTTTTCTTTAACTAGCATGCTTAAGCCTGCACACTGAAGCTATGATTTGTAGATTATGTTGTCTACCATGGATATAATTGGTTAATGTTTAGCTTGTTGTGCTTAACATGCCTTTATGTGTACTCATACAGGACAATATTGAGAACAGTGATGTTTTCCATCGAGGTTAATTAGTTTCATCACATTGCTTATATGTACTCACTGTTCAGGATATCGGTAGCTGGTACCATATAGCCTGGGGGCTGATAAGGTATTAATCGTCGAATAGGACATTTCACTAAATATATCTATAACCCATTTATCAGTAGGTTAACTAGGGCCATATTTAATATGTCTGAGGCTACATAGCAACATGCATTGTACTGAATGACTGAATATGCAATCCCAGGCTACATAGCAACAAGGAAGAGTGTTACCTTAATGTTCTGATGATGTCTAGATATACATGTAATAAAATCTTATATAACGGGATGGAAGGAGTGTTGTACTACATCATTTTGCAATTGTTGTTTAGCTTCTAATGTTAACTTGGTGCTTTTAGGTACATATGTCATTCCCAAAGATCCACAGTTCGACCCTTTCTGCGTATGGGGCAATGAAATGTTCATGAACTAGCATCAAGTGAGGAAACTGATAAAGATTGTTATTGAAATGGGCCAAAAGGTGTCAATCAAACTATTTGTTTACACTTTATGCAAGACAACAGTCAATAGCAGGATGGTAAGTAAGAACCATGTAGCCTTCTTTTTACCGCCCGCAATGAGTTGTGTTAGTTGACAATTTCTACATCTTTTGTCCTTTGAAGTGGATCCTGAAGCAGTTTTACTCAAGATTACCTCTCAAACTACATGATTGGCTTCCGGCCATCACAAGGGGTTGGGCTAGAGTCGCGTGTGCCTTCTGCATCCAGGAGAGCACAATAGGGCCATTCCGTTTCACCTTGTTCAACAACCAGAATGTATGTCGCCTCTTTCTTTACCATCTGTAATAGTACAAGTATAGAACCTTGGTGCTTATGAAATTCTTAAAAATATGTACCTATGAATCGAATAATGCATTGGTTGTTTGAACCTGATGGATATGAATAAAGCTATAGCCTACTTTCAAGTTTAAATTAGGTACAATTTTAAATAGCAGCAATTTAATTAGGGCGAAATTATGGTGTGCAAGTCATTACGGCGCACACATTTAATAAAGCACAACATGTGTGATATGCATCATAATCTGACACGATTCACGGAGAGGAAACATGTGTAACAATGCACATAGTTTCTGTTTGCAAAGCGTGTGTGATGTCAGACACTATCACATACGGTGTGGGAAAACTAAATGTGTGTGAATGTCTACCTATCGTACACGGTTTATAATCATGAAATATTTGTGATGTGCCAGGCATTGTAAGCGTAGAGCCAGTTTGGTACGTGCCTAGAAAACTCCCGTGCCTGGAATCTGCCTGGTTTTAGGTAAAACCACAAAACTATGACTGCGATGGCAATGCGAGCACAAACGAGTAGCAGTGATGAAGCGTTTTGGATATTCGAGACATAAGAAAACAGTTATATAGGGGAAACTGTATGCATCAAGGCTCCCTATCCCCGATGGTTTCTGGGTCATGTGGGAAGGAACCCCCCTATTGCCAACACTCACTTGGCGACGGTTGCAAATGCCATCACGGAAAGGGGTTAAAAACCGTTTGTATAATACCTCGCTGTACCAGTGCCTGCTTAAAAGGTGGAAAGGTATTATTCATTCAGAACATGGCAGAAGAATATATAGTGCGCATAAATTGGTAAAAAGAATTTTGTTACTGCCTAGGAACAGAGTCAGGAAATGAAATCACAATTGGTTGCTTAAATATTGATCAATTAGTCAGAATAAATACCCCGATTTTGCTAAGTAATACAACAACATGGAGAAAGTTGAAAGGACACTAACCTCAATTAGACTTTGATTGACTGATGACGTTGGGGAAGTAAACATCCATGTTAATTAGAGTAGGCTGTGGTGCACGCACTAGAATTTTATTGCGAGCTTTCAGTTCATAACACTTAGACATTTTTCTCCAAACCTCCGCATTAAAAAACCATCTTTTCAAGTTTTACGCTAACCATCATTGTAAATCCATGTTGTGTTGTCAATATGACATCCTAGGAGTCATCAACAAATTAAAGCCAAGATTTCCTTCTACTCCTGTTCTTGCAAAGCAAGGGATGTACTGCTTGAAATGAAAATTAAGATCGTAAATTAGATATATTGAAATAACAGAGCAAGATGCAAATATGGGAGTAACTGATAGAAAAGATCAATGTATAGATGAACGCAAAGTACAAAAATATATAATTAAAAATAGATAATGTAATGAAGATTTGATGCAAATATGAGAGTAACTGAATGAACAATACATCATATATTTGCCTTGTATAGCGGGGATCGGCTTCGACATCTAGGCTGCACGTGGCACTGTACCTTTTATCCAAATGTCACAACAGACGGTATATGTTCACAAATTTAGGCCATGCCGATCATGGTAGGTTGAGATTGACCATACTGAGCGCTCCCTGAAATCATCTGAAATGGTGAGATAAAACTTTCTTTCCGACTGACCGTGACCACACTTGCCCGATTTGTGCTCGCACTATGGACACATGAATGAACACCCACGAATCAGCTAGAACAAAAATGAATCCACGGCGAGTTCTGCCGCTTGATTAACAGCGATGGACGGACTGTGATAAGAGATGAGTGAATATTTTGCAAAGTTGATTACCTTCTCCATGAGGAAAATCCCCGGCCCAATCCCATAGAAAACCCCAATCGACTAGAATCTAGAATGTCGGTGCAGATAGGTGGCGGAAAGCGGTAGGGGCAAAATCCCGTGCCATTTGAAGCGCGACCTTCGCCCGCCAACAACAACCATCGAGCTTAGGGTGGATGCCACGATAGAAGTTGATGAGGTGCAGAGTTGTAGAGGAGTCCGAGGCGAGTGGGTGGGGACGAAGTGGGCGAGGGTTTTCTTTTTTTCCTTTTGCATGTGTGGGTGAACACACACGGTTTGCAGAGGCGACGGAGACGAATCGTGTCTGGTAGTAAGTAACCAAGATTGAATGGGAATCCAAATTTCCTTTGTCCATGAGTTTTTTCTATGCTGAACATAAACCCTGCAAATCACTGTGTTCAAATTTGGCACTTTTCCGGGTTCATTTACAATATTTAGGAGATTATGTGCATTTTCTAGGCATTAATGCACATAATTCAAATTCAAACATTACGTGCTTGAAAAGGTGCATGAGAACAGTCTGGAAAACCATGATCGTGCGATTTAGTAAATTCTCATGCCTTTTACAAGGAATGGGCAGATATTTAAAGGAAATGTGTTTACTGGGTACTATACAAAAATGAAATACATGCTTGGAAAACATGACGCATGCGTGGTGCCGCGGTATGGCCTCACCATGCCCTGGTAAAAATTTGAGAATGTTTGTCTTATGTCTTCATGCACGCCATTCATAAATCGAACCATCAACAAGGACATTTCATGGTTTCGAGGGGGAAATGAGCAAGAAAGAAGGGGTCGGAATCAAAATTTCCTTCCTAGCTCGTCGTTCGGTTTTTTCTACAATCAAAATACCCCCTCGAATGCAGCATGTTCAAATTTGGCATTTTTCCCGGCTCGTTTACCATATTAGGGGATTATGTGCATTTTCTAGGCATTAATCCACATAATTCAAATTCGAACAACCGGAGCATGAAAAGGTGCACAAGAACGGTTTGGGAAAATAATACTCGTGGTATTTAGTAAATTTTCAAGCCTTTTACAAGGAATGGGCAGAGATATCAAGGGAATGCGTGGCAATAGTCAACCACAAACGCGTCATTTACTGGGTTATCAACTATAGAAAAATAAAATATCTGGTTGAAAAACATGACGCCTTGCATGGTGCCATGGTATGGCCTCACTGTGCCCTGGTTAAAAGCTGAGAAGGTTTGATTTATGTCGTCATTCATGCCCTTCATAAATTGAACCATCACCGAGGAAGTTCCATGCTTTCGAGAGGGAAATCACCAAGATTGAAGGGGAATCCAAATTTCTGTCCTAGTTTGTCATTCAATTTTTTTCCACGATCATCATACTGCCTCAAATGCGACGTGTTCAAATTTGACATTTTTCCGGGCTCATTTACCATATTTAGGGGATTATTTGCATTTCCTAGGCATTAATGCACATAATTAAAATTTGAACAATCGGTGCATGAAAAGGTGCACAAGAACGGTCTGGAAAACCATGCTCGTGCTATATAGTACATTCTCATGCCTTTTACAAGGAATGTGAAGATATTTCAAGGAAATGTGCGGGCAATAGTCAACCATAAATGCGTCGTTTACTGGGTTAACAACTATACAAAAATGAAATACATGCTTGGAAAACATGACGCCTGGCGTGATGCCATTGTATGGCCTCACCGTGCCCTGGTAAAAATTAGAGAATTTTTTTTCTTATGTCGTCATGCATGCCTTTCATAAATCGAACCATGACCGAGAAAGTTTCATGGATTCGAGGGGGAAATCGCCAAGATTGAAGGGGATCCAAATTTCCTTTGTCCTATGTCCATGAGTTTTTTTCTACAATGAACATACACCCTGCAAATCACCATGTTCAAATTTGGCACATTTCCAGGTTCATTTACCATATTAAGCGGATTGTGTGCATTTTCTAGGCATTAATGCACATAATTCAAGTTCAAACAATTGGTGCATGAAAGGGTGCACAAGAACGGCCTAGAAAACCATGCTTGTGCCATTTTGTAAATTCTCATGCCTTTTACAAGGAATGGATAGATATTTCGATGAAATGTGTGTCAATAACAACCACAAACGTTTGTTTGTTGGGTTTTCAACTATAGAAAAAATGAAATAAATGCTTGAAAAACATGACGCCTAGCATGGTGCCATGGTATGACCTCACCATGCCATGGTAAAAATTTGAGAAGGTTTGGCATATGTCGTCATGCACGCCCTTCATAAATTGAACCATCACTGAGGAAGTTCCATGCTTTCGAGAGGGAAATCACCAAGATTGAAGGGGAATCCAAATTTTCTTCGTTCTTTGCCCTGGAGTTTTTTTTCTACGACGAACATACACCCTGCAAATCACCGTGTTCATATTTGGCATTTTTCTGGGCTCATTTACCATATTAAGGGGATTATGTGCATTTTCTAGGCATTTAGCGCATATAAATCCGACCCAACTATAGCTGCACGAGTGTGATGTGAGGGATGTGGATTGCCGTTCGATCGCGGCACATCCTAAGGTGCACACACGTGATCCGCGTGGCTAGGGTTCTGGCTAATCATAACGCAACACACAATAGGCTCAACGCACACTATTTCTGGAAGCGATGGAGATGAACCATGTGCAATAATGAATGAGCAAAATTGTAAGGGAAGCCAAATTTCCTTTGTCATTTGTCGTTGGTCTCTTAAAAACCACCGCACTATATGGCTGCCCGACCCCTCCGTCCCAGAGATCTTTCCAAGTGTTGTTCATGGCACAGCAGCGCACAATAACTGGTAAGGAAGCGATGGCATCCCGCTGCACCACGTTCCTCGCCGCCCGCGACTGCACACATGGTAAGGAAGCAATGGCATCTTGCCGTGCCAAGTTCATCACTGCCAGTGGCCACACAATTACGTGGGCGGACTTTGAGGCTGCCATGGCCGAATGTGCACTGGATCTAGAGGTGGCCAAAGCTGCACAGAAGAAGCAGAAAAGGCAGAAAGCAGTCAAGAAAAGAGAGTCCCGCCGCCACAAGAAAGAAGAGGCCGCACGCCGTGGTGAGGATAGCTTCACGGAGATCGAGGCACGGTGGGCTGCCGCCTACAAGGCCAGGAAGGAGAGCACCGGCGTCTGGCCAACATGCCCCAATGGCAGCATGTGAGAAGTAGTTTAAGTTTGTAATATTAGAGCAAATTATTAGTAGTACTTTAAGTTTGTAGTATTAACGTATAATGTCGGTAAGAGCATCCTTTGAGGGCTTTGAGCGTTGATTAGCATGTGTGCCCGTGTGCATTCTTGTGCGTTAATCATTAGAAGATCACCAAACACACGGTTTCTATGCCGTACCCATGTGCGTTTTTTGTGTTAATGATCCATAAGTCAGTTACCTGTGCGACGTTTCCTAATAAACCAAGCGTACCATTGACTGAAAAATCAACTACACATGTACATTTTTTGGAGATGGGATCTGCCAATTTTCTGTTTTCTCGCACACGAGTATTTTACGCGCTTCGTTTGTGTTGTGTGTTTCCCTCGCCCAAGTTTCAAGTTTCGCAGCGAAATTTTCATTAGGCCCGCGATTTCAGAATTTGTTCCTCCAACCACATCCCCATCCATAAAATTCCTCAGTATCTCCCCCACCTCGCGCGCCTCCCTTTAACGGTAGCTCAAACCGCCACCGCCGCAACCACAGCTTCAACGACATCTACATTCTGCTCAGATCGAGTGAGGTAACCCACCGATCTCTATCATGGCCCCAGACTTATTGCTTAAATGGTGCCTGCGAAACATCCTCATGCCTCCAAATCCCCACCGTCCTACCTCCAGAACATCGCCCCGCAAGCCCAACCACATATCACATGGAGGTCGAGGAGCTGATAGCGGTCCATGGCACGATGGCCGCTGTGCATGTTGACCTAGAGGAACACCTCGCCTCCGCCGCCGCCGACATGGGGCAGGCTCTAGCCAAGATGAAGTGCCCCAGCGACTACCCCCCCCCCCCCCCGGACTTGACAGGTATGATCTTACCAGCTAAATCTGACCAATACCACTTGCAATGGCTATGTTTTGTATGGTTGATGTATTAAGCATGTTCGTGCCTTGTTTATTTCAGTACTACACACTGTGTGATGTTCAAGTATTAACTGTCTAGCTCAATTTCACCAATACCAGTAACAAACTTACAATACATGACTCGTGATATCACTAGAGATGCTGCCCACTTACTATTTTTGGTGGATGCTAACCCTGTTGTACTTAACATGCCTGTCCATGTCGTTACGTAGGGTCATAATGGCCGATGCTGTTGTATTCCGCCGAGGTTAGCTGCATCCCATGTCTTACAGTATTTCACATCATTTGTGCAATTGCAGTTTAACTTCTACCATTTACTGGTTGCCTGTAGGTACACATGTCAGTGCCACTGATCCACGCTTCGACCTAGAGGAACAGCTCGCCTCCGTCGCCGCTGACTTTGGGCGGGCTCTGGCCAAGATGAAGTGCCCCAGCAACTACCTCTTAGGACTTACCAAGTGTGTACTCACCAGTTCAATCTTACCAATACCAGTTGCAATTAATGACTATGTTTTGTACGATCGATGTATTAAGTATGTTCTAGTAAACATGCCTAACACATTTTACCTACTTTCCGTACCTTTTTATAGGCTGTCGGATTTTGGGTTCTGCAAACCCTTGATAGGTTTGAACTCTGCGGTGCGCGCAGAGATCTCAACCTACCCAGCCTGCCTACTCGCAATCCTCAGAGCCTAGCACGTCGAGCGCAAAGGGACAGAGAGACACGACAATTTATCCTCATTCAGGCCACCTTGCGGTGTAATACCCTACTCCAGCTTTTTGGTGGATTGCCTCGAGGGGCTAAGGATGAACTAGTACAGTGGATGAACAATCTCAGGATGTGAGGTGTTCTTGAGTTCGAGAGAGCTGGTGAGGTGGTTGGATGAGAATGGATCTGATCCCCCTCTTTGGTGGTGGCTAAGCCCTATTTATAGTGGCCTTGGTCCTCTTCTCAAGTATTCGCAGGAAGGGATCCCACAATGGCCAGATTTGAAGGGGGGCAAGTACACCCTATCCTGACTAAAGTGGTCTTCGCCTGCAAAAGCATCTGGTCGTGATGCTGCGGCGGGCTCAGCGATGACCTCCGTCCTTCCATCCTGGCGGTCTTGATCATGTTGCACCAGAATGGAAACCTTTGGCTGATTCCTCGGGACTCCGCGCCTGCTTCTTCCCTCCTTTGCACCAAAGAGGAAACTGGTACTCTACGGCCGCTGGTGCCCACCTGGCGCCCGCCTGACCTTGGTCGTCATGGCTCACGTCAGCTGAGCCTTTTCAGGTGCTCCTTGCATAGAAGTCTCCGCTCCTCGGGAGCCAGCCTGAGGAGGCCAATCCCCTTAGAGGTCTTGGTGTCGTCCACCTCGCGAGGCTTGGCCCCTCGCGAGGGTCTTGAGTTGTTGATGCTGAAGCTGGGCCACACCAGGTCGTCGATGGAGCCACACAGTGGGCCGCAGGCAGGCAAGTCTGGGTACCCCCGTATCCAGTACGCCAATAGTAGCCCCCAGGCACAAGGTGCGCATGGGCTTGGCTTCTAGGTGAAGCTAAAGGGCAAGTGCGGAGCGCCGCGGGCCCTAACCGCCTGCGGCCTTGAATGACGCGTGGCAATTGATGGGACGTGGGCGTCTCCACTCCCCCATGCTGCCTCGGCAACCGTTCGACTTGACCGGTCAATGCTGCATGCAGGAGATCATCATTACGTGAGGTCGTGGAGGCCGTCGCTTGGCCTCCCTCCGGCTATAAATGAGGGGAGGGGCAGAGCCCTCCTCACTTATCTCTTCCTTCGCCTTCTCGCCGCTCACCCTTTCTCCTTCTCCATCTTGTTGTTGCTTCCATGGCGCTAGTAAGAAGGTTTTCTGTGGCTGAAAAGGGAAAATCCCTTCAGGAGGGGCCTAATGCACTTTCGTCGAAGAAGCGTTTCCGCCATCCCTGCGACGCCGGCGCGAGGCAGGAGGTGACCAGGCCTTGGCAATCAAGGCCTCCACCCTGCTTCCCCATTCCCTTGTATGCACGGGCGCAGGACGGCGACGCACGCCTCGAGCAACCCCATGCAGTGAAGGACGAGCCGCTGCCGTCCTTCCTGCTGAGCTGCAGACCCACGCCGAGGGTAGCTCACGTGAGTTCCTGGTGTGGGCAGCGGTGTCGCCCGCCTCGTGGATCTGGCTCCCGAGGTTCTTCGCCGATGAGCTGCCGCTGAGGGGGCCACTTAAGTTGTGGCTGCAACATGCCGGGTGCTGTAGCCTGGCCACTATGGCTGAGGTCAAGGTGGTGCCCCCTGGTGATGTCTTCATGACCCGTGGATGGGGCGAGGTCGCTCCAGCCTGGCACCCAAAGGGGGCCCTCACGATCCACTTCGAGTACGACGACACCTCCACCCTGTTCTTCAAGGTCTTCGATGAGGAGGGCCAGTGGCTGGAGTGTTTCCCCGGAGGAAGTAGCCCGCAGGACACGGCTGTGGGCACTGGACCTGCTTCCGTACCCGTCGGCACCTACTCCAGCAGCAGCGACGACTCTTGGGAATCCAACGATTCTCCTAAGCCCAGCGAATCTACGGAGTCCAGTGACGACAACGGTCGGAGCGCAGCTGCGGCTGCCACTCGGCATCGTCGTTGATGCGCGCCGGAATGGTCGAAGCTTTTCTTCTTTTGTTTCCCTGCGCGGAATTAGGAATAGCCCCACGGGGGTGTGTAAGGATCGAAATGCTTTAATTCCAGTGTTGTTCTTCTGGTTTTTATGATGAAATCGCATATCCCAATCGGCACGGTTCCCCGTTTCCTCCCCTTAGGTAGCGTGTCGCTCTACACCATCGGGACCCAGTCCCCAGGCAGGCTGCGGCCGTCGCTAGTATGCCAGGTCGCGATGCCGTGGTCAAGGCTAGGAGGTGAGCGGCCCGAGGTCCGGTAAGAGCTCATGAGGCGCAATGCTCATGAGGTCCCCCTTGGCGCGCAAGCAGCTGCCCAAGAAATGGTAAGGGGAGTGAAACTGCCGGAGTGGAACTGCGAGACTGGAGTGAGCGGGTTGCGGGACTCATCCGTCATGTGAGCGACTTATCTTTTAGCAGACTCGTTGCGATTCCACTGGATGGTGCCCATCCGTGCCTGTGTGGTAGCGTCACTAGGTAGGGCCCGCGATGCTCATACCCTATCCTTGCTTACCTAGGTGCTCTACGTCCTCGGGTCCCAGTTCTCGAGCAGGCTCAGCCGCCACTGGTATGCTAGGTTGCGATGCCGTGGTCAAGGCCAGGGAGTGAGGGCTGGAGAGCCAGTAGGAGCTCCTAAGGCGCGATGCTCAGGATCCCCCCTTTAATGTGCATGTGACTCACAGGGCAAGGTGGTGACTGCCGGGGCCCGCCCGTAGCTATGCCTCAGGTGAACCTGCATGTTAGCTGGTAGAAGAGGTTGCAACTCCCTATGGTGCTGACCGCCAATCCTTGAACCTTTCGTGGGAAGACTAAGGCACCGAGGACCTGGTCAGGTGGCGTGCGCGAGGCGGGCCGCGAGCCAAAGCTTGGTTCTTGGGTTTATCAGCGTTGCTGGGACGGACCTGAGCACAAGCGCCGTGCCAGTGTGAGTAGCTTCTGTTGCAGGACGAGTATAGGACGAGTCAGCAATGTAAGGGGACCACAAGGCGGATAGGTCTTGAAGCAAGCAGGTGATGGTAATAAAACAGCTCATGAAAGATGGTTAGGCAATTCCGACGAACGCAAGAAGGATACATGTCGCAGGGACGGACCCACATAACTTGGGGATGGTGTAGCCCGAGGGGCGCCCCCAAACTGAACGAACTAAAAGATGTCACCTAGCACCGTTGCTGAAGAGATGTCAGGGTAGCATAAGATGCGCGCTGTTGAAGTCGTTCATCACGAGCCGCCTTGGCCCTGAGCCTCGTGAGGCTCCAGGGGCCTGAGGTGCTCCTGAGAATCCATCTCTACCTCCGCCAGGATCGCCTGGTGCCTAGCCTCCCAAGCCGCTAGGACATCCTACATGCGGTGCTGAAACACGACAGCCGCGCTCGGCGGGCCGAAGGGCATGCGAACATAGCTGTGAGGGGGACCCTCGCATCGGCTGACACGGGACGGCCAGAAGAGTTGCCGAGACGCGGCCCTGGTGAGCCCTGGGATGTTGATGCAGACACCGAACTCCTTACCCTCTCCAAGACAAGAAGTCGCGTTCGGTGGTGGGCGGCGATCGCCCTGCAGAACCCTTGCCTCCTAAATCTCCTTGATTGCCTTTCTGATAAACTCCTGAGCGCCTCGCGCCCCACGCCTTGTGCATTCTCCAAGGAAGCGTGCGCTAAAGCATGCCTCGACATGGTGCCCGAGCGCCTCCCTCTTGACGTCGGCTAGGTCTGAGGCCCTCTAGAGGAGAACCCCCGAGCCCAGCCTGAGAGGGGCGCCGGGTGTGCCTTCCTATGCGAGACGTGAAGGCTCCCCATCCAGGGACGTGAGGCTCAGAGTGGCACTGTCGGGCGATGCCTCCTCATGAGATTCCTGGCCCAGCTGCAGCTTCTTCGTCTTGGGGGCGACCTCAGGAGGAAGGATATCGCCCTCGTCTTCAGGGTCTCGAATGCTGCAGCTTGGTAGGCGTGCTCGAGAGAGAACACTACGTCCTTTCCCTCGCAGGCGACCGTGATGATGCCGCTGCTCCCAGGCATCTTGAGGCATTCTAGCTGTGGTGCATTGCCGCCATGAACTTGGCCAGCGCGGGGTACCCGAGGATGGCATTATACAGCCGGCGAATGTCGGCGACCTCAAAGTCGATGAGCACGGTGTGGTAGTTGTCGCACTTGCCGAAGTTGACAGGGAGGCGGACCTGCCCTATCGGATGCGTGGAGCCGTCGGTCACTCTTGAGCAGGGCTTGGTAGGCTAAAGCTGCTGGCATGGTACTTGGAGCCTGTTGAATGTCTGAACAGAGAGAACATTGAGCCCTGCTCCACCGTTAATAAGGGTCTTGGTGACTACCATGTTGCTAATGACGGGCGAGCAGAGCATTGGGAGCGCGCCGGTAGTGGCCGCGCACTTGATCTGGTCGGAGGAGTTGAAGGTGATGGCGTACTTGGACCATCTGAGCGGGCATGTCGCCTCGAGCTTGGGGAGCACTACGTTCACCTCACGCACGAACTGCTTGAAGACGCAATGTGAGGCTGGGGCCTGGGAGCCGCCCAAGATGCACGCGATGGCTCAAGGCTCCTAGAAGCCCCCAGCCCCCTCGTCCTGGTGATGATCTTCGTTCCTTCATGGCAGTGGAGGTAGTGGAGAAAGACCAGCATTTCCATGAGGCCGATCCTCGCGAGACTGGTCCCTCCAGGCGCCCTCGCGAGGCTGACCCTACCAGCGGTCCTCCCGAGCCTTGTCGCGCCACTCCTGGCGATGGTCGTAGCCGTCCCAGCGTCCTCTGCTTCGGCCACCTCCACGACCGTAACCCCGATCGTTGTGTTTGGGGCGTCAATCGATGCGCCCGTCGCGGAGGGCTCTGAGCTCCTGGCAGTCGTTGGTGTTGTGGCTGTACATGTTGTGGAAGACGCAGAACGGTTGGCTGCTCTTCAATGACTAAGGGTGATCGCAGCCGCGCTTCATCTCTGGCTCAGCCGCAAGCACAGATGGCTCCTTGCGCTTCACGTCCTTGAACTTGGCCTTCTTGTCTTCTGGGTCAGCATCGGGGAGCTCGAGGAGGGAGAGGCGTCCCATCTCAGCCATCGTGCACTTGTTCGCCATGTTGAACATCTCCATGGCTGTGCAGATGTCCTCATGTATGGAGAGCTCCTCCTTCATCTCGACGTCTTGGACGCCATCAGTGAATGATGAGGTGATAGCCTCGTCTGACACCCTAGGAATCTTGAGGCGAATGTTGTTGAAGCGCTGGATGTACTTCTGCAGGGTCTCGCTTGGCTCCTTCTTGATGCGTCATAGGTCACCCGCGGCTGGCGGGCGGTTGCGAGTGCCCTGGAAGTTGGCGACGAAGCGGTCGTGCATCTCATCCCAGGAGGAGACGGATCGCATGGGAAGATTCAGGAGCTAGGAGCGCGTGCCATCCTTGAGGGCCATGGGGAACCAGTTCGTCATGATCTTCTCGTCGCCGCTGGCCACCTTGATGCTCAGTTTGTAGAGCTGCAGGAACTCGACGGGGTCGGTGGTGCCGTCGTAGCGTGAGGGCAGGTCGGGCTTGAACTTGCCCAGCCAGATGATGTTGCGCAGCTCCGGGGTGAATGCGCGGCATCCTGCCATGGTCAGTGGAGCCCGTCGAGGAGGTGGAGCCTGGTCTTGGCGCTTGCGTGCCGCCACCATCACAAGCGGCGCACGGTCTTGACGTGGAGGTGCTGGAAGCGCACGTGCATCTTCTTGGGGCCGCTGCACCACTTGGCAACTTGCTTCTTCGCGCGGGCACCTTGCGCGGGGTCACGCCGCGGTGCCACCCGCCTTGGTTCGACTATGGCGCCCTGGGCTGGAGGTGGTGGAGGTGCCCCGTGAGCCACGTCGCCCGCGGCAGGCGGCTGCTGAGGCAGTGAGCGGGCCGGCACAGTGGAGTCTCCAGTGGCGCTAACGATTTCGGCAATGCGCTCGAGCAACTCCTCGTAGAAGTCGTCGACTGGGCGATAGCGAAGGAGCTCCTGCGCCATGATCAGAGCAGCTTGCGTGTTTACCGGGCCGCGACGCGCGTGGGAGGATGAAGCGGCCGGAGTCAGCGACGAGGTGGCGGTGCGCTAGAAGTGTCGACTGGGCGGTAGCGAAGGAGCTCCCGCGCCATGAGCAGAGCTGCTTGTGTGTTTACCGGGCCGTGATGCACGTGGGAGGACGAAGCGACCGGAGTCAGCGATGGGGTGGCGGTGCGCCCGTCGTGGCGCACCGAGGGGTGAAGCGATGAGGCTTGCTGCTCGTCGCCAGCAGGGCCCGTGGCGGCGTTTGAGGGAGTCCTGGGTTATGGGGTCCTCGGGAAACCGGCCTATGTCACATGGGTCGGGCTAACGGGCCGTGAAGATACAAGAACAGAAGGCCTCCTCTCGTGTCCGGATGGGACTCTCCTTTCCGTGGACGGCAAGCATGGCGTTCGGAATAGTTTCCTTCCTCTGTAAACCAACTTTGTACACCCCTAGTCCCCTCTAGTGCCCATATGTCGCCGCACGGGAGGGAGAGCACCTATGGGGCAGGGCCCCTTTTTAGTCCGACAAGGGGGCGGAGGGCGCATGAAGAGCTAATCGAGGCGGAGCGCGCGGGGGATTTTTACCCAGCTTCGGAGCTCTCCGGAGAGATAAAACTCCTACTGCTGCTTTGTGTTTCTATATTGTTCTTGCTTGAGGACGTGGGTGCCCTCTAGTTTCGAATGAGTCGACCCTCTCCTAGTCTTGAGCGAGCCGAACCCCCTCTCCTAGTCCTGAGCGAGCCGAACCCCCCCCCCCCCTACGTTGCACACGGGCCTCCTTTTATATGCTCAAGGGGTTACCCACAGGTGGCAACGGAGGGAAAGGGAAAAAATGGAAGAGTGGTGGTTGGTACAGCTACTTGTACAGTGTTATCATACCTAACCCTGGCGGCAGGGGACAAGGGCATTAATTGCCCGTCTGTGTCGCCTAAACAGTGCCGAAACGGACCGCTAGGGACGCCACCGTTTGCCACGATGGTTATCTTGCCAGCGCCTGCTTGCCACCTCGCACCCCTAGCTGCACGGCCTCCTGCCACGTGAGCTTGGGAACGTCCCAGAGCGACACGTTGGCAAGTGTGCTGGAGCGCGGGTGCGAAGTGGGGGCTTCCCGCGGCAAGTTCCTTGCCGCGGTCGTCGTCTTGTCGCGTTCGGGAGCTTGTCGCTCTCCGGGCCTTGCCGGGGCGCGTGGTGCGTCGTGGCAAGTTTTCTTGGAATGCCTTGAGTGGCCTTCCCGGCAAGCTCCTCTTGCCGGGGTCTTGTCTTCTTCCCGGCCAGCTTCTCTTGCCGGGGCCTTGGTTGGCCTTCCGGGCAAGCTCCTCTTGCCGGGGCCTTGGTTGGCCTTCCCGGCAAGCTCCTCTTGCCGGGGCCTTAGTTTGAGTACTTTGTTCTTGAATGGCATCAAAGTAGCCGTGGAGGATCTTGGCGGACGCCCGGCAAGCCTTGCCGCGGGACGCTGCGACTGCCCGTGCACAAGTTCGGGATACTAAGGTACCCCTACTTTAGTACACCGACAGGAGCCCCCGGGCCTGGGCCATACACGGTGCCGAACGTTGTTGGGCCAGGCCCAGAATAGTGCACGGGCACGCGCGGCCTAGGTCACACCGCATATCTTTCCGCTTCCACCGCGCACGCCCAGAACGGCACGCGTCAAACACGGCATCGTGGGTGACATGGGCGGCGTGTGCGGGGCTGAGCCCCGTGAGCATGCGTCAAGCCATGATGAAGGGGACGGCTCATGCCCTCATACCTAAACTGAGGTAGGCGTGGGGGCGTGGTGCATTTACTGGATGGGGCCAGTGCACGGTCTTCGAGGCGTCCACTCCCACGATCACGGGGTGGGGCGAGGCCGCCTCACCTGTCGCCTCGGCTCTGCATCCCCGCCACGCGGTTCCCATGCGCTTGGGGTCATGGATGGTGGAAGTGGGAATCTAGGCCGCCGCGAGTAAAGGCAGTGGTTCGGCCCTGACTCCCTGCTTTTCCCGTGCCTTGATTCGCTGAGCGGGGCGGCCGAGCCCCCACCTCGCTCCTTGACAAAGAGCGGGAGGGGAGCACAGAAGCCCACACTCTCTCATCTCCTCCTTTCTTCAGCTTCTGCTCCCCTTTCTCCCATTCGCCATGGAGAAAGGGAACCCTGGCCCTTCATCGGTGGCGGCGAGGGTCGCCGCCAGACAGCGCACCTCTCCCTCTCTCGCGCCCTTGGTGGGAGAGCCGGCCATAAGGGGAAGAGGGAGGGGGCGAGGTCGCGGACGAGGTCGAGGACGAGGTCGAGGCGCTCGGGGAAGAGGCGGACGGGGCGGCGCACCAGCTTCGCCTCCGCCGGTGGTTCCTCCCCTCACGGGGGTCCATATAGGGGACGATCCTTGTGAGTTCTTCGTCAGGCTGCGCCGGGCGCCTCGTCGTCGCCTCCGTCTTCCAACTCCGTTCGCGAGCGCGATGGAATCGGACCCGCCCGAGACACTGAGGCTGCAGATGAGGGGCTGTGGGATCAGCGGCACGCGAGTCCGCGTTGTATTCCTAGCCCCCAATGTGATGTATCTTGATCGAGGGTGGAAGGCGTTCGCCCGTATCCACAGCCTGATGGAGGGGTTCACCCTACATTTTAAGTTGATGGAGGGCGATCTCCTCTCCGTCAAGGTCTTCGGGTGCTTCGGCACTCGGGCAAAGTGCTGCGTGGACAGCTCCTCCGATAGCGAAGGCTCTCCCTCGAGCGAGAGTGACGAGGAGGGGAGCGACAGCGATGACGAGGGTAGCGGGCGGCAGGATGGCGGGTCCGACTAGGTGTTGGGCGCCGCTTTGGGCGGCACCGGCGACCCCATCATCCGTGTCGCCGGCTCCTTAAACTCCCCGGGGTCGTCTCCTTGGGCGGCTGGCGTAGGGAGGCTGCGGAAGGGGAAGAGGGCTGGCGACAAGGCCGTCAGGTCGGAGTACGAGGGCGTGGTGCCCTCGACAGCGTGCTGACGTCCTGCCGCCCCGTCTTCGAGCCCCGCTTCCAGCGCCGCCATCACCGTCCAGCCTCCGGACAGCCCCCGGGCTGTTCTCTTGGTGTCTTCTGGCACCCGTAGCTCGCCTAGGCGCTCCTTTTGCCCTTTTCGCCTCCTTGACCTATCTCCTGAAGAGGGGGACAGGAAAGGGATTACGGGCATCTTATCTTTTTAATTTGTAAGCCTTCGGGCCTTAGCTGCATCTAAAACTTGTAATCCTCTCTTTCATGTTTTTCATCCTCTATGGACTGTACCTGAGTGGGATGTTTTTTAATGGAAAAGGGGTTGCTTGCCAAGTTATTTGTCTCGCGGGTTAAACCCACGCCAAGGAGCAAATCCTTGGTATCCCTTGGACAGACAGTTCGCCTCCCGGCAACAGGCCCTGCCGCCTTCCCACGTCGCTCGACCTTCATCACGCCTTTGACGGAGGCGGGAACGATGTGGGTGCGGCCTCCTTGTTTCATCCCTCTGCTGCCGCGACTATGACCAAACTTGGCCCCGGGAACGGGCTACAGGGCCTAGAGTTGAGGGAGCAGTTTTTGGGAAGAAACGCGGTTTCGCATTCCCCAGTCCATAAGAGGATGCATGAAGAGGGACGAAAAACTTATCTGATATTGTAGCCCCCGGCAACTCTGGCTTGCCGGGGACGAATCTTGGCACTCGCAGCCCCCAGCGATACTAGCTTGCCGGGGCCTAGGTGCCGGCGCGCCCTTCTTCTCCTTTTCGTTCTCAAGCGGTCTGGCCAGGATATGCGAGCCCTGCGAACGAAGGAAAAGCAAAAGGACGGACTCTCGACCTCTAAGCTAAGGGTTAGCTGCTGTCAGGCACTATCAACCCTAACCAAGGACGAGACTCGACCTAGCATGCATGCTATAACCCCGGGGTGTCAGCGCTTCATTTACTTGTGCTCAGGGTCTGCGCCTGGCTCTGTACAAAGGGTTACATGCAACAGCGACAAGGCTTGTACAGAAAGGTGGTTGCCGAACAGGGTCCAACAACCGCGCCTTACGGATAAAACTTACGAAGATGCTCTATGTTCCAGGAGTGGCTCACCGGAAAGCCATCTTCGGTCTCAAGGCGGACAGCGCCAGGCTTAGTGACTCGTTTCACCCGATAAGGGCCTTCCCACTTTGGTGTCAACTTGTTGGAATTCTTGGCGGATTAAACGCGCCGAAGAACAAGGTCGCCTTCCTCGAAGCTTCTGGCTTTAACTTTGCGGCTGTGGTAGCGGCGCAAAGCTTGCTGGTAGCGAGCAGCTCGTACAGCAGCCTGAAGACGATCTTCCTTGAGGAGCAACGCGTCATCTTGGCGCAGCTGCTCTTGCTCAAGCTCATCATAAGCGAGCACTCGAGGCGATCCGTATACGAGTTCCGTGGGGAGAACTGCTTCTGCTCCATATACTAGAGCAAAAGGTGTCTGGCCAGTGGCTCGATTTGGCGTCGTTCTGATCGACCAAAGAACCACCGGCAGCTGCTCGATCCAATTTCTTCCGCACTTGTGCAGCCTGCCGAAAGTTCTGGTCTTGAGCCCGCGCAGCACTTCAGCGTTTGCCCTCTCCACTTGACCGTTGCTTCTCGGGTGAGCAACGGAAGCGAAGCAGATCTTGCCGCCAAGATCTTGGACGTACTGCATGAAGGTGCGGCTCGTGAATTGTGTGCCATTGTCGGTGATGATCTTGTTAGGGATTCCGATACGGCAAACAATTGACCGGAAGAACTTGACTGCTGACTGTGCGGTCACCTTCCTCACTGCTTCCACTTCAGGCCACTTTGTGAACTTGTCGATTGCGACGTACAAGTACTCAAAGCCCCCGACTGCTCGGGGGAAGGGGCCGAGGATGTCGAGCCCCCAGACCGAAAATGGCCAGGATAAATGGATTGTTTCGAGAGCTTGAGCTGGCTGATGTATCTGCTTGGAATGGAACTGGCACGCTTCACACTTGGTTACTTGTGCAGTTGCATCCTGGAGGACTGTCGGCCAGAAGAAACCTTGCCGGAAAGCTTTGCCGGCAAGTGCTCTTGCGCCAATGTGGTGACCACATATGCTTCCATGTATCTCCGCCAACAGCTCTTGTCCATCTTCCCGGGAAATGCACTTCACTTTCACTCTGTTGAATCTTTTTCTGTACAGTATGTCGTCGACAAACTGGTACATACTTGATTGCCGGGCTACTCTCTCCACTTCTTCTTGCTCTTCGGGAAGTTCTCCTGTTTGAAGGAAATGGACAATCCGCTGTGCCCATGCCGGAGCCTGTGGCTCGACGACAAGGACTAAAGGCGCAAATGCTGCTGCTGGAACATCCGCTTCCACGGCAAGAATCTGTGATTCAGCCGGAGCGTGATGCTCCCCGGCAAGCGTGTTGGGACACAGCTTGTCGGGAGCATCTGCTTCAACGAAACAAACCCTGGGGCTTGTCGGAGCAGGCCGCCCCTCAGCGCTCTCTGTGTTGATCCTGGGGACCTTCTTGATGGTGGCTTCGGGGAGCGCTGCTAGAAGGTAGTCGCCAGTAATCAACTTCCTCTTTTTGCTCTGTCCAGTTGATGGTGTTACAGATGGTTGAGTCAGCTTGAGCGCAAAAATCCCTGGTTCCACAGGTAACTTGAGTGCGCGCATTTTGACAGGCTGTCTGCAATGTCATTTTGAGCTCTTGGAACATGTTCCATTTGCAGGCCATCAAAATGCTCTTCCAGCTTCCTCACTTCATCAATGTAGGCTTCCATCAACGAACTCTGATAATCTTTGTTTACTTGACGGACGACAAGCTGTGAGTCACCCCGGACAGTAAGCTTCTTGATCCCAAGGTCTGCCGCGATCCTGAGTCCGGCAAGCAAGCCTTCATACTCTGCAGTATTGTTTGTTGCTTGCTCCTTGGGAAAGTGCATCTGGACCACGTACTTGAGGTGCTCTCCGGTGGGTGCGACAAGTAGCACGCCCGCACCGGCGCCTTGCAGCGAGAAGGCACCGTCAAAGTACATGATCCATTCTTTGCTTGCTTCCTTGACGGGTATGCTCCTCTCCGGAGTTTCTTCATCAGGTGTTGGCATCCATTCTGCTATGAATTCTGCCAATGCTCGGCTCTGGATAGTTGAAGTACTTTCAAACTTGAGGCCAAAGCTTGACAATTCCAGCGCCCACTCGACAATCCTGCCTGTTGCTTCTGGATTCTGCAGTATCCTCTTCAACGGAAAAGCGAGTGACTACTATGATTTCGTGTGCTTGAAAGTAATGGCGCAGCTTCCTCGAGGCCATGAGAAGGCCGAAAAGCAATTTCTGCACACCAGAGTATCTTGATCTAGCCCCCTGCAGAAGGGAACTGACAAAGTAAACTGGGCGCTGCACCATCCTCTTCTTTTTCTCTTCTTGTGGCTACGCAGATCCATCCTTGTCGGAGCCAGAACTTGTCGGGGAAGCCCCCTGCTTGTCGCTGGACTCGCTTGCCACGGTCGCTGGCTCATCATCTGCCTCCCTCTCTGCTACTAACGCAGCACTAACCACTTGATTGGTTGCCGCCAGATATAGCAGCAACTTCTCTTGTGGCTTAGGTGCGACAAGTGTTGGAGTGGAGGATAGGTATCTCTTCAAGTCCTGCAGCGCGGCCTCCGCTTCAGGAGTCCATTGCATTGGACCTGCCTTCTTCAAAATTTTGAAGAATGGCAGGGCGCGCTCGGCAGACTTAGAGATGAACCTACTGGGAGCAACAACACAGCCGGCAAGCCTTCGCACATCCTTGACACGCTTCGGTGCTTTGATCTGTTCAATGGCTTCGATCTTGTCGGGATTGGCTTCGATCCCTTGCTGGGACACAAAGAATCCGAGAAGCTTGCCGGAAGGGACTCCAAACACGCACTTCTCGGGATTCAACTTGAGATTGATCTTGCGCAAATTTGCAAAAGTCTCGTCCAGATCTTGGATCAAAGTTTCTTTGTCCTTTCTTGACCACTATGTCATCCATGTAAGCTTCTATATTTCTGTGCAACTGTGGCTCAAAAGCATGGCTGACTACTCTTGCAAATGTTGAACCAGCATTCTTTAGTCCGAAAGGCATCCGTACAAAGCAGTACGTGCCACATGGAGTAATGAATGCGGTTTTCTCTTCATCCTCTTCTGCCATGAAGATCTGATGATATCCTGAGTATGCATCAAGGAATGAAAGCAGATCACATCCTGCCGTGGAGTCGACAATCTGGTCAATGCGCGGCAAGGGAAATGGATCCTTGGGACAAGCTTTATTAACATCAGTGAAGTCAATACAAAGCCTCCACTTCCCATTTGCTTTGCGCACGACTACTGGATTGGCTAACCACGTTGGATGGAGTACTCCTCGGACCAAGCCTGCTGCTTCCAATTTCTTGATTTCCTCTGCAATGAACTCTTGGCGTTCTACTGCTTGTTTTCTGACTCTCTGCTTGACGGTCCGCGCGTGAGGGCAGACGGCAAGGTGGTGCTCAATTACTTTCCTGGGAACACCGGGGATGTCAGATGGTTGCCATGCAAATACATCGACATTCGCCCGCAGGAAAGCAACGAGCGTGCTTTCCTATTTAGGGTCAAGCGTGGCACTAATGGTGAAGGTACCACTAGTGTCGTCCTCCTTGGCGGCCACTTTTTTGGTCTGTGGTGAAGCTGTCTTTGCCTTCTTGCACTTGCCGGTGGAGCTCGATGGTGCATCCTCGATGGTAGCGCAGCACTCCGAAGAGGTGCGCTTGCCGGAGTAGGCATCAGAGCTACTCTTGCCGGACTTGGACTTGCCGGTGGAGCTCGATGGTGCGTCCTCGACGGTAGCGCAGCACTCCGAAGAGGTGCACTTGCCGGAGTAGGCATCAGAGCTACTCTTGCCAGACTTGGTCTTCTTCTCCCCAGGAGCTTTAGCGGCAAGTGGTTCGTGTTCTGCTGCGGCTGTTACTTCCCGGTAGATTTTGTCGGTACAGATAAGTGCATCTTTCTTGTCGCCCTGGACAGAAATGACACCTATCGGACCGGGCATCTTGAGCACGTTGTAGGCGTGATGAGAGGCTGCCATGAACTTAGCAAGCGCTGGATGGCCAAGTATCCCATTGTAGGGCAATTGAAAATCAGCAACGTCGAATGTGACTCTCTCTGTCCTGAAGTTCAGCTCACTGCCAAACGTTACTGGCAGCGTGATCTCCCCCTTCGGCTTGCTCCTTCCCGGGTTGATCCCTTGAAAGGTGCCGGTTTCTTCGAGCTCGCTGTCGGGGATCTGGAGCTTCTTGAGTACCGCGGAAGAGATCAGATTCAGGCCGGCCCCGCCGTCAACCAGCATCTTCGTGACCTTGAGGTTGCGGATCGTTGGTGAAACCAACATCGGCAAGCACCCGACCGCAGTTATGCGGTCAGGGTGATCCTTAACGTCGAAGATGATGGGCGTGCTGGACCACTTCAGGAGCTTGCGCGACTCAACGGACGGTTCTGCTGCGTTCACCTCCCGCATCCACTGTTTGAGTTGGCGGTGCGAGGTGTGCAGAGAGGCACCGCCGTCAACGCACAAAACGTCTGTTGCCTTCTGATACTCCTGCTCGTCGGCCTCATCTTCCTCCATCTCATCATCTTCATCTTTGTCTTCGTCCTTGTCGCGGCCGCGGGGAGGCCTGTCTCCTTGCCGCTCCTTGGCCTTGCCGCGGCGCCCTCCCTGGGTGGGACGCTTCTTGCCGGATCCTCCGCCACCTCCCTGGGCCTTCTCCTTGTCGCGGCGCTCGTATTCAGCTTTCTGTAGCTCAACGAGCTGCTCAACCTTCTTGCAGGCCTGGAGGTCATGCCCCTTGGTGTGGTGGATCTTGCAGTACTGCTTGCCGGAGCCGTCCTGCTTGTCGGCGGCCACCACAGCCTCGCCGGAGTCACCAGCTTTGGCCTTCTCTGCGCCACCTCCACTGCCGGACTGCTCGACAACTAGCACATCCTTAGCTCTTCTGTTTCTGTTGTTCCGCCTCCGGTTCTTCTTCGCTGGGGCGGCATCCTCACTTTCAGATCCTTCTGCTCCTGCGTTCTCTCCGGGGAGTTTCCTCCCCTCCTCAGCACGTGCACACTTGTCGGCTAGAGCATATAGCTCGCTGACATCTCTGATTTTGCACATCGCCATCTCCTCCCTCATCCTGCGGTTACGCACGTTCTGATGGAACGCGCTGATAACCACGGCAGGGTGGACGTCTGGGATGTTGCGCTGCACCTGGCTGAATCTCTGTATGTACTTGCGCAGGGGTTCTCCTTCCTTCAGGGTGAGCAGATGAAGATCGCTCTCCTGGCCATGGGGTTTGTGGCTGCCTGTGAAGGCGCCGACAAACTGATGACACAGGTCCGCCCACGAAGAGATGGAGTTGTCCGGCAAGTGCATTAGCCAAGATCTGACGTTGGGCTTGAGCACCAGCGGGAAGTAGTTGGCGAGGATCTTCTCGCCGCGCCCCCCGGCAGCCTGCACCGCGATGGTGTAGACGCTGAGGAACTCCGACGGATGTATCCTGCCATCGTACTTCTCGGGTACATCTGGCTTGAAGTTTTTGGTACTGGGCCACTGGACCTGCCGCAGCTCACGGGTGAACGCAGGGCAACCTACCGCGTACGGCAAGTCGCCTGGTTCCCCTGGCGCATGCATATCAACAGTGGGCCCAGCGCGCTGGTCTGACTGACGCTATGCTTCTCTTCGGCGCTTGATGCGAGTACGAGCGTCCTCTTGTCGTCGTTCTTGGAGAACTTGGCGCTGATCGCGGCGAGCTCGCGGGTCCGACGACGCGGTGGAATCGGCATCGAGGTTGGCCCGGCGAGTCAGCGATCTTGGCCTTCGTGGAGGGGAGTACACGGTGGTGGAACCCCTAGCGGTCTTGTCGGCGTCGGCTTGCGCCCGGGCGTCTCTCCGGGGCTTCGACGTGCTCGGTTGCCGGGGCTTGTCGCCGTTGGCGAAGCCGATAAGGCTCTGAATGGTGGCCCTCCAGTCGTCGATCTTGTCCGGCGTTGGAGGGTAATCTAGAAGCAGCTGGGCTCGGGCCAGCGCTTCCTCTGGAGTCTTGGGTGGCGGTGGCGAGCGACGCGAGGTGCGGGATATGCTCAGACTTCTAACATTGTTAGAAGGAGCAACATCTCGCCCAGGCGACCGTCCCGCGCTCGCGCCAGCATGTTGTCGCGCATGTTGGCCTTGAGCATCCTGCGACCCACGAGCCTGGCCTTGTTCTAGCGCGAGTACGGTGCTAGGAGCACTGTGGCGTTGTCGATCCTGCACCTCCTGGGAGGGGTGAGACGGATGTACAGATGCTAAATCTTGCGGGGCTTTGTCCTTGGACCGAGTGACGATGTGAGTCCCTCCGCTGGCGCCCGCTCCTCCGCCGGCATCCACCCCACCGCCCGTTTGCTCCGGTGGCGGTAGGATAGACGTGGACGGAGCGGCCACCTCCGAAGCCTTCTTCTTCGGTGGCATGTCGATGAAGATGTTGGTGTAGCGCGCGCAAACGCCGGATCAGGTTCGCACAACCTCGACGCACCCCCTACCTGGCGCGCCAGAGATGTCGCCGCGCGGGAGGGCGAGCACCTATGGGGCAGGGCCCCTTTTTAGTCCGGCAAGGGGGCGGAGGGCGCACGAAGAGCATATCGAGGCGGAGCACGCGGGGGATTTTTACCCAGCTTCGGAGCTCTCCGGAGAGATAAAACTCCTACTGCTGCTTTGTGTTTCTATATTGTTCTTGCTTGAGGGCGTGGGTGCCCTCTAGTTTCGAATGAGTCGACCCTCTCCTAGTCTTGAGCGAGCCGAACCCCCTCTCCTAGTCTTGAGCGAGCCGAACCCCCCCTACGTTGCACACGGGCCTCCTTTTATATGCTCAAGGGGTTACCCACAGGTGGCAACGGAGGGAAAGGGCAAAAATGGAAGAGTGGTGGTTGGTACAGCTACTTGTACAGTGTTATCATACCTAAGCCTGGCGGCAGGGGACAAGGGCATTAATTGCCCGTCTGTGTCGCCTAAACAGTGCCGAAAGGGACCGCTAGGGACGCCACCGTTTGCCATGATGGTTATCTTGCCAGCGCCTGCTTGCCACCTCGCACCCCTAGCTGCACGGCCTCCTGCCACGTGAGCTTGGGAAGGTCCCAGAGCGACACGTTGGCAAGTGTGTTGGAGCGCGGGCGCGAAGTGGGGGCTTCCCGCGGCAAGTTCCTTGCCGCGGTCGTCGTCTTGTCGCGTTCGGGAGCTTGTCGCTCTCCGGGCCTTGCCGGGGCGCGTGGTGCGTCGCGGCAAGTTTTCTTGGAATGCCTTGAGTGGCCTTCCCGGCAAGCTCCTCTTGCCGGGGTCTTGTCTTCTTCCCAGCCAGCTTCTCTTGCCGGGGCCTTGGTTGGCCTTCCCGGCAAGCTCCTCTTGCCGGGGCCTTGGTTGGCCTTCCCGGCAAGCTCCTCTTGCCGGGGCCTTAGTTTGAGTACTTTGTTCTTGAATGGCATCAAAGTAGCCGTGGAGGATCTTGGCGGACGCCCATGTAGAAAGGTTGAGCTGGCAGAGTCACAATATAGCATGGAGAACTCATCAAGAGCACTCTGGTTGTGATCGTTCAGTTCAACGAGGAACTTCTGCCATAAGTAGTTCATGGTATTTGGAAGAAGAAGATACCACGGACTTCAAGGACTATCGCAAAGGTTACTAATATACTAAAAGAACTAGCAACACTATCAACATGATGTAAGTAGGGTGAATATCGGGTTTAAGAACCCAGGAATAGAATACCTACTAACTAAATGGCATCGCGGGATGCTTTCGATAATGACGGCCAGAATCATCACACTGGAAACACAAAACATGGCTAGACTACTAGATGATCCCCTGAGACACCTAGGGTCATAATAATAATTCCAACATATATGTCAAGGCAATAAATTACCTCAACTCACCGATTAGTGTGGCTAATCTGGCCCAAAGAGACATCAAAAACAGGAGGAAGGGATTTGCAAATGCATCGGAATATTATAGAAACCTGGGATGACTCGGACAGCATAACGGCTGTAAAAGCTCAAAATTTTGGAGACATACAACAAAATGGTGGCATGACCACTCAGAAGCACAATATCAAGGTTTCGATATCAACTGTTAACATACAGAAGCAATAGGAACTGAAACGAGGCTTAAGTCCAACAAGCTTACATGTCTACAGATTAGTAACACGAGATCCTGATAGAAAGAAGAGATAGCCTAGTTCTTAATCCCGTAGGAAAGATGAGATGACTCAGATCAGAAGGGCATGAGGTAAAGGAGTAAAAAGAGCCTTACGTTCCATCCCACAATCAATTCCCTTATATAACTAAGAATTTCTAGACTCAACTTCGACCAGTTTGGCTTGGTAATCCTACAGGCAGTCAAGCTCTGATACCAACGCTGTCAGGACTCCGACTCAATGTCACATCGATCTAGCCTGTAACACCTCATATCACTTTGCGGCCTCACGCACGGTATTCCCACGGGTGTCGCCTTACCTTTGCCCGGGACCGTTTGCGCCTTTTGGCACACGTATATGATAGTGTCGCTAGCATCCATATGATAAGGATCCCGGGCTGACATGGCTAGTCGTAAACCCAAAGTGGCACAGACTTACAGGGACAGGCATCCATGACCCAGCATCGAACGTGTCGGTCATCAGCGAGTAAGTTCCGGGCTATAGCACTGGGCTAGCAGGACTCCGGTAGACCGGGCTGTAGCGGGCTAACAGGACTCCGGTATTCATCGCGTGACATTTCCCCGAAGGGACAGACACAGGAACGACGAAGGACACATGCCGGCCAGCCTAAGTGTTCCGGAGCAGTAGCAAGCTACCATGGCTCAGTGGAGACACTAGGAGACATTTCCCGGTAAGAGAGGCTACTAAAGATAAACAACTAGATAGTCAGATCCCACACATACCAAGCATTTCAATAACATACACACAATATGCTCGATATGTGTAAGTACAACATGGCATCACAACATGACTCTACGACTCAAGTATTTATTCCTTAGGCTCCGAGGAGCGAGATATTACAAACAGGGGTCTCATGACCCAACATTCAGAGCATACAAATCAAAACACAAGCGGAAGCTATCATGTCTGAGTGCAGACATCTATAAATGAAAAAGGCTTAGAAGCCTGACTATCTACCAGATCCTGCCGAGGGCACAAGATCGTAGCTGAGGTATCAAGCTAAACGTCGAAGTCCACGCGGAACTACTAGCGAGACCGAGGTCTCTCTGCAAAAACATAAAATAGGCAAACGTGAGTACAAATGTACCCAGCAAGACTTACATCAGAACTAACTACATATGCATCATTATCAACAAGGGGATGGTGGGGTTTAACTGCAGCAAGCCAGCTTTGACTCGGTGGCTATCCTAAACTACGACTGCAAGTAACTCTCTTGAGGTGGCGCACACGAGTCCACATATTCACCATATCAATACACCACTATGGATCCGCTCCGTCTCCCTACGAGAACGCCATCCATAGCACTCACGCTTATCTTGCGCATTTTAAAGTATCCACTTTCACTTGTCTATGAACTGATATAGGCAACCCAGAAGTCCTTTTCCGCGGACACGGCTATTCGAATAGATGATGTTAACCCTGCAGGGGTGTACTTCTTCACACACGCTCTCACCACTTACCGCCGTTTACACGACATGTACTCGGCAACCTTCAAGCGGAAGCCCAACGAGGGTGTCGGCCACGACCTACCTAAACACTCAAGTCCCTAGTCCAGGTTTATCGCCTATTTGGGTTCCATCCGTGAGGAGTTCCGACCGAAGTCTCGCTCACAGCCCCAAACGATGTGAATAGGGTTCCCGAGATACCAAACGGGCATCCGGTACACCGTGCCACGTGCCTACCGCATCACAGCCCACCCCTACGGTCAGCGCTGCGCACGGCCTCCAGCATACTACAAACACCAGAAACTACTTGCAACTCCTGGACAGAGGACAAGGGTGATTAAGAAGCCGAGAGGGTCCATTGGTTTCGGGCCCAATGCGTGCTAGTAGCTGAATCATGGATCACAAACACAGAACTCAGTTCCTGAGGACGGCTTCAATGAGACAACCCACCATGTACTCCTACATGGCCTCTCACCGCTACCTTTACCAAATCGTGTTCACATGCTTAGCTCACACACCGTAGGACATGTTCACACACCTCTGATTCATCCCGGATGAATCAGACCTGACTCAACTCTAAGCAGTAGCAGGCATGACAAACAAGCATGAATGAGTAGGCACAACAGGGCTCAAACAACTCCTACTCATGCTAGTGGGTTTCATCTAATTACTGTGGCAATGACAGGTCATGCAAAGGATAAAGGGGTTCAGCTACCGCAGCAGGTAACAGATGAATCGTTGTTGTCCTAATGCAGTAAAAGAGAGCAGGAGCGAGAGAGTGGGATTGTATCGGAATGAACAAGGGGGTTTTGCTTGCCTGGCACTTCTGAAGATAATATAGTTCTTCATGGGTGTCATCGAACTCATCGTCGAAACATCGTCTACCGAGAGGGGACAATTACCGGCAACAAGGAGGGACACAATCAATGCAATGCAACAAATATGATGCATGATAATGTCAAAGCAATATGTTGTTGATTGAGCTAATGCACCTAGCTATGATTTAAATGAAGCTGGTTTGAATACATGATTCAAATTCCAACTCCATATATGATTATTTAAATGCCCTTTATTTGTTTTGTCCAAAACAGAGGACAAACACTGTTCAAACATGCATGAAAATGGTACAGATGGATTCCTTGAATTTTTCTGATAATTTTTCATATATAATTTGTTTGATTTGGAGCTACGGTTGATTTTATATGAATTTTAGAAGTTTGAACTAAATTCTGGAATTTCCTGAATAAAAATAAATCCAGAAAAGGATTTACTGCGTCAGCATGACGTCACTGTGACGTCAGCAGTCAACGGGGCCGGCCAGGTCAAACCTGACGCGTGGGGCCCACACGTCAGTGACAGAGGGGTTAAACAGGGTTAAATTAATCCTAATTACTAATTAGTGGCGCTGGGGCCCACTGGTCAGTGTCAGGGGGTTAACTAACAGTGGTTAGCGCTGATGATGTCCACCTGGCCGACGGGGCCCACGCGTCAGTGACCCTGGGGGGTCAAACCCCAGGTCGGACAAGTCAAACCCCACCGGCGACATGACGCCGGCGAGGTCCGAGACGGCGGCGTGAAGCGGGATCGCGCTACAGGGCACGGGCGAGGCTGTGCTTGGGCTCGTTGGAGAGCCCTTGCTCCCGCGCGTCGAACGGTGGTGGTGGCCGTGCCTGAGGTGGCCGGAGTCGACGGCGGCGAGCTCGGCTGCGGCCGCCGGAGTTCGGTCGTGCACGGAAACGGGGTTAGAGCTCGAAGGCGAGCGAAGCGAGGCGCTAGGGATGCTCTATGGAGCCTTACGAACTCGTTGGACTCGCCGGGGTGACCAAATGGTCACCGGAGCTGCGTCGACGGCGAGCTCGGCGACGGCGGAGGTTCGGCCGTGGTGGGGAGGAGGCTACGGTGAGGGAACGAGGGGGAGAAGAGGGGGAAACGGTGGCGTAGCTCACCGCGGTTGCAGTGGGCGTCGAAGCGGGCTCGGGGACGCGCTGGAGACGGCGAATTCGACGGCGATGATGGTCGGAGCCCGAAGAGGGGAACGACGACGTGGCGGCGATGCAGGGCTTCCGGAGGCCCGTGGAGCGGTGGGGAGGAAGAGGGGGTTGTGGCGGAGCTTCTGAGCTAGTCGGGGGAGCGAGGGGTGGCCGGAGACGGCTGCTAAGGCGAACGGCGGCGACGGTGGTGTTCGGCCGTGAGAGAGAGAGCGAGGGAGAGGAGGGAAGAGCCGAGGGCGAGTGAGAGAGAGCAGGGGGGGAGGCGTGGTGTCGTCCAGGGCATCGAGGCGAGGAGGGGAGGGCAGGCAGGCAGGGAGAGAGGTGGCGTGGCGCGGTGGCGCGCGCGCGCGCCGGCCACACTCCCCTCCCTCTGTCGGGACGAAGACGACAGAGGAGGGAGACGGGCTGGGCCGCCTGCTGGCTGGGCCGGCCAGCTGGATGGGCTGCACAGTGGAGGAGCCCAGGTAAGCTTCTCCCTTTTATTTTTTTTTGTTTTCTAATTTCTGACATTTGTTTTGATTTAAATAATATATTAAATCATTTATTTAACTTATGCCAAATTTTTCAGGGGCTAGATATATTATTCCAGAGCTCCTTTATGATTGGCATAATATTTGGACATATATTAATATATATAGAAATATATTTCCAAAGCAAATATTTATGCATTAATTCCAAATGCCCAAAATAAATGTCCATGAGCCACTAAAAATATTGGTTTGATTTTTTTATCTCTGTCCAATATTTTCAGAGATCAACATGAGCATTTTCTTGGACCCTTTTGGAGAAATTTTTATTTGGGTCATTTTCAAAATGATTCTGAGGGTTTCACAGATTCCCATTTCAAGTTTCTGATGAAAGAGTAAACATGATGCAACACTCTAATGCATGACTAGCTAGGGTGTGACACCCTTCATCATAGATAAAGTTCTCATTGGAGGAGCCTATCGCCCGCGCAACGCTTCGTATAATCGTTTAGAGCCAAACCGATGGAACGTTGATCGGCTCCGCAGATTCTATGCCTAAATCCACACTTGTAAGCTTTTTCAGTTTTTTTCTCCCTCTCATCCCTCTATTCTCTTTTGGTTTTTTACCAGTGTTCGGATCAACCACACACTCTTGGGATATACATCATCAAATGTACACACCCATCATCACCTGGGGGCTTCTTTTTACAGAAGCTTATTCTGATTATTATTTTTGGAGCCTCAAGCTCACCGTATACATGTGTTGTCTACTCATATGTGTCCTGTCTTCGCCATTATATGCACCTTTATTACTTAAGTTTTTGCCAAGCTGGGTTGTCTGGCTCGTGTGCTTATGCCCTACGTTCCCACTTGTTCGGCTACGGCTTAAAGGGAGCACCTCTATGATTGTTACAGTCGGATTATCCGGACGTGTACCTCAGACGGGTGAAGCCGAAAGCTAGCGTTCTTAAGGGAATGATCGGTCGGCGGACAAGAGACGAACTACCCATGTTGCAATATACGCCCCCAAATTATAAAGTGTATTGTGATCTCTCCATCACAGTTTATGTATGCGCAAAAACGCATGCTGGCCCAGGGAAAGGAACCCTTAACGGAACTATTCTCTCTGGAAGATGTTTCTTACGATCAAATGTAATATAACATAACTCCCTGACTACAGCTTGTATGTTCAAGCAACTATGAGCGGACCGCCTAGTTTCTGAACATACCTTGATGTTTACCAATATTTTAAAATATTCAGAAACACTCCATACCTCTGGCTTTGGTGGTCGAAGCGGAAAGTCTGCCATGACAATCGTTTTACAATTCGGCTGGAGAACAGTTTGTTGACGAAGTACATTACTACTTGGAACCAAAAACTTCCTCTTCCTCTAGACCCTCTACTAGGTTGTCTAGTTGACAATCCTATTGTGAAAACTTAGCTGCCGTTTTCACTTGGTCATACACTAAGCTAACAGGAATTTCTTTTCCATATGATTCGGGTCAAGCTTGGTATACCGTGTTTTTACCATGGCCTAGGCTTCTCAAGCGCCTTCCTGACATGCTGATATCTTCCATAGCTCCAGGCGGCAACGAGCTCCCTTGAATAAATTTACAAGCTCATCCAGACTTCGTTGAGGGGAATTAGATGGTCATAACACCTTAGCCATGTTCCTCATTGCCTTCCGAGCTTGCTCGTGCACTTTGGACAGCTCTTGTAGCAGGTTGCCTTGGAATCCGGACACTTCTCCTTCGGGGCGTCCAGTTAGCACACCTACAGAAGAAAACTTGTCAAAATTTCAAACAGGAGACCATTCTTGACTAATAGGTTACAGAGCATACTGAATATGCTGCCTTTCAATTTCTTGTTCTCATTCAAAGCATCCGATAACTGGGCTCTCAAATCCTTCAGTTCTTCGGCCTGCTTGATGTTGGCATCCTGAAGTTTGTTCTTCTCATTAATGGTCCGTGTCAAAACACGTTGACCAGTGGCCTCTTGCCCTTCGGCATGTTGTTTATCTGCTTGAGCAGCCCTTAGCTTCTCCTCCAACCGATCTATCGAGCCTACCAATGAGACACAACCATAAACAACAAACCTCGTTGTATTCACGGAAGCCTTATCGCCGAACTATTGCTGCACTTACCATCAGGTGCCTTCTTGGATTTCTTTGAATCTCCGAGTTCAGCAGTAGAAGCAGACAGCTTTGTTCAGCATTCTTCAAACTCCTTGGATAACTTTTTATTCCTCTCCGTGAATACCTAACAAGGTAACGACTCTTTAGTCAGTTGGGCCAACTGCTTCAAGACTCATGGGTTACTAGCATATGATTATTGAAAGCTGGTGAGTTGCTCCAGCAACTCCATCACGAGCAGCTTGGATATAAACATCCGCTAAGCTGAGAGCATTAAAAGCCTCTTCGGTAAATTGTGGGTCGCGCATGGCCGCTCTCCGCTGCCGGTGACCCATCGCACTATCCACTTCGGAATTTGTGACAGATAGATTATCCGAATCCTCCGAGAAATGACAATCTGGCATTGCCCCCGCATCCCCTACAGTCCTTGTGGCAGGAGCCGGGGCTGGATCAGTCTGTGCATGGCCGGCTAGGTCTCCGGAAGCAGTTCGGCGCACACTCCTCCTGCAATATGACACCATAGGGAACGTCATTATCCAGTCTATCCATTGAATGCATTCGAAAGGATTATACCTCTTCGGTGCCGTGGAGGGCCCGACTGTATCATTGTTCGCCTTTCTCTTCCGAGAGGCGCCTTGTGCAAATGTCACTTTCTTAGAGGACGCCTTTGCTATAGTACGCTGGTGCGAGCATCTCCCCTTGGTAGCACAATACAGTGCGGTGGGTGAGTCACACTGGGAAAACTCTTTTTGAGGAAATGTATCCTGGGTACTTACATGGGAGGAAGGAAGAAGGCCGGGATAATCGGCTATAATGCCACTTCCCTGTGGTCATAGCTCGTCTGATAAAAGACTTCGTCCTCAAAATCCACGAATATGTCCGTATCTTCTCATATCCAGGATCCAGGTCCCGATTATGGTCCTCCGGTTGTGGGGCAGGGCTGTAGATCCCCTCGACGACCTTTCTCCATTCCTATTAAAGGCGGTCGGATTAAATTCACCATAGTTATGGAGAAAAGATCAATTAAGGCCTATGATCGACGACTCACCCAATCAATGGGGGTATACATGGAGAAACCTTCTCGACAGTTCATGCGAGTGAAGTCTTCCTTTTCCCCTTTGAAAAGGTTAGCAAATGTAGCTGCCAGCGCGGCAAAATTAGCCGGCCCCTTGCATCCACAATGTGTGGCGTCATCCTCACCATTGTAATGCCACATGGGAAGCCCCCTGGATTGAAGCGGCTGAACGCATCACGTTATTGAAATCGCCATTACCTCGATTATGGATAGTCCGGAATGCGCAAGCATTCGGACCTTGCTCGCTTACCGCTTAACCTCCACACTATCTTCTTGTTCATAGATTCGGGGATGCCAGCTGATGCGCTTATTTAAAGGAGCAGAGGAGAATTCGGGAAGACCTTGCCGGACAGGATCCAGAAGGGCAACGTCGTCGATATAGAACCACTCTGAGGGCCACTCTTCGGATGCCTTCTTCGGAGTATCGGGCAGGTATCCTGTTCCGCCTATGAGCCATACTTCGGCCTCGCCCACCTCGAAAATAGATCCCTTCTAGGAGTGGGGGACGAGATAGAAATATTTCCTCCATAAATCAAAATGGGCCTCACAGCCTAGGAACAGCTCGCAAAGGGCAACAAAGTCCGCGATATGTAAAATGGAGCCCGACGTGAGGTTGTGCAGTTGGAGGCCGTAGTACTCTAGAAGACCTATGAGGAAGGGGTGGATTGGAAATCCCACGCCCCTCAGCAGAAAGGAAACAAAGCACACCCTCTCCCCTGGATTGGGATTGGGGAATTTGTTCGCCAGGGCTTCGCCGTTGTAGGTGGTTAATCCCGCTCGAACGGGGTCCAGATCCGATGTAGGGAGATATCCCTGCACCTGCAACATGGCCAATTGAGTGTGGGACACCGAGCAGCTCTCCCAGTCGCCTTCTTAGGGCCTTGGGGACGCGAAGAAGAGGAAGGAGCGTTGGCCATCTTTGGCTGGTTTCTTGTGGCAAGCCGTAAGGATTTTCGTCTGGTGAGGAATGGAATCTGAGATTCGATCTCTCTTTTATAAGCGCCTTATCTACATGGTCAAGGGGTTATTTGTAAAAATACTTAGACCCTTCGTCTTCATCTTCCATGTGGATGCCGAGGCGATGGTGGCGCGGAAGCTGGAGAGCATAATATTTAATGCAAAAGCCGAACTATATGAAGCATAGTAAGGAACTTACCTTGCAAAAGCCGAAGACATAAAGCCGGATACAACATCGTCATTGAAGGCATGTTCGGGGGCTACTGAGGGAGTCCTGAATTATGGGGTCCTCGGGAAACCGGCCTATGTGACATGGGCCGTACTAACGGGCCGTGAAGATACAAGAATAGAAGGCCTCCTCTCGTGTCCGGATGGGACTCTCCTTTGCGTGGACGGCAAGCTTGGCGTCCGGATGAATATTTTCCTTCCTCTGTAAACCGACTTTGTACACCCCAAGTCCCCTCTGGTGCCTATATAAACCAGAGGGTTTTAGTCTATAGGGACGACCACAATCATACATGCTAGACATCTAGGGTTTAGCTATGACGATCTCGAGGTAGATCGACTTTTGTAACCACTATATTCATCATAGTTGTCGGTGTACTAGAGTAGGGGTACCCTAGTATCCCGAACTTGTGCACGGGCAGTCGCAACACCCCGCGGCAAGGCTTGCCGGGTGACCTCCAAGGTCCTCCGTGGTTCCTTTGGAGCCATTCAAGAACAAAGTATTCAAGCCAAGGAGACAAGACCCCGGCAAGAGGAGCTTGCCGGGAAGGCCAACCAAGGCATCTCAAGGAACTTGCCGCGACGCGCCACACGTCCCGGCGAGGCCCGGTGAGTGACAAGCTTCCGGACGCGACAAGACAACGACCGCGGCAAGGCGCCTGCCGCGGCAAGCTACCACTTTGTACCCGCGCTCCAGCACATCCACCAACGTGTCGCCCTGGGACCTTTCCAGGCGCGCGTGGCAAGAGGCTGTGCAGCCAGCGGTGCGCGGTGGCAAGCAGCGCTGACAAGATTGCCATCGTGGCAAGCGGTGGCGTCCCTGACGGTCCCTTTTTGCACTGTTTGGGCGACGCGGACGGGCATTTAATGCCTTTGTCCCCTGCCGTCAGGGTTAGGTATGATACACTGTATAGGTAGTTGTACCAACCGCAACTCTTTTCCATTTTTACCCTTGTCTATGTTGCCACCTGTCGGTGACCCCTTGAGCATATAAAAGGAGGCCCATGCGCAACGTAGAGGGGGGGGGGGGGTTCGAAGGCAGAAAACATTCACGCTCGGTCTCGTTAGCAGCTAGTGTGTACTGTAGCACTCAGCGCTCCCGAGCAAGAACTCAATACACTCAGACATGCAGCAGTAGGAGTATTATCTCTCCGAAGAGCTCCGATGCTGGGTAAACTGCTCGTGTGCTTCGCCTCGATCCGCTCTTTGCGCGATCTCTGCCCCCGCCGAACCGAAAGGGGCCCAGTCCGCCGGTCCCATAGGTGTCCGTGGATCAGTTTCCCCGGCATCTTTGGCGCGCCAGGTAGGGGGCGTCGAGGCTGTGTGAACCTGATCCAGCGTTCGCACGAGCTAGATCTTCATCTTCATCATCGACATGCCACCGAAGAAGAAGGCTTCGGAGGTGGCTGCTCCGTCCGCGTCGAACCCACCACCACCGGAGCAAACAGGTGGTGGGGTAGACGCTGGCGGAAGAACGGGCGTCGACGAGGGAGCTCACGGTGCTGCCAGGTCCAAGGACAAGGCCGCGCAGACCTCGGCGTCCGTACACGCACCGCGCCCATCTCAGGAGGCGCGGGACCGACAGCGTCATGGTACTCGCGGTACCGTACGTTCGTTGGACCAAGATCGAGCTGGTGGATCTCGGGATGCTCAAGACCAGCATGCACGCCAACATGCTGGCACGAGCAAGACACGGTTGCCTGGACGGGATACTGCTCCTTCCAACATAGTTAGAAGTCCGAGCATATCCCGCTCCTCGCACCGTTCGCCACTACCACCCACCACTCCAGCAGAAGCTTTAGCGCGAGCTCAACTGCTCCTGGATTACCCTCCAACGGCAGACAAGATCGACGAATGGAGGGCCACCATTCAGAGTCTCATCGGCTTCGCCAACGGCGACACTCCACGGCAGCCGAGTACATCGCAGCTGCGGCAACATTGCCAGGCATGAGCCGATGGCGACAAAACCGGTGGGGGTGCAACCACCGTGCACTCTCCACCCCGAAGGCCAAGATCGCCGACTCTCGACAGTGACTCCACCGCGTCATCAGATCCACGAGCTCATCGCGATCAGCGACTCCACAGCAAGAATACGCTCGTACTCACATCGAGCGCCGAAGAGAAGCGCGGCGTCAATCGGACCAGCGCGCTGGGCCCTCTGTTGACATGCATGCGCCAGGGGAACCAGGCGACTTTCCATACGCGGTAGGTTGCCCTGCGTTCACTCGTGAGCTGCGGCAAGTCCAGTGGCCCAACAGGAAGAGTTTCAAGCCAGACATACCAGCGAAGTACGATGGCAAGTCGCATCCGTCGGAGTTCCTCAGCATCTACACCATCACAGTGCAAGCTGCTGGGGGGCGGGACGACAAGATCCTTGCCAACTACTTCCCGCTGGTGCTCAAGCCCAATGTCAGGTCCTGGCTCATGCACTTGCCGGATAACTCCATATCTTCCTGGGCAGACCTATGCCATCAGTTTGTCGGCGCCTTTACAGGCGGCAACAAACCTCGTGGCCAAGAGAGCGACCTTCATCTGCTCGCCGAGAAGGAAGGAGAGCCCCTGCGCAAGTAGATTCAGAGATTCAGCCGTGTACAGCACAACATCCCAGATGTCCACCATGCCGCGATCATCAGCGCGTTCCATCAGAACATGCAAAATCGCAGGATGCGGGAGGAGATGGCGATGTGCAAGATCAGAGACGTCAGTGAGCTATATGCCCTGGCCGACAAGTGTGCACGTGCTGAGGAAGGGAGGAAACTCCCCGGAGAGAATACAGGAGCAGGAGGATCTGACAGCGAGGATGCTGCCCCGGCAAGGAAAAACCGGCGGCGGAACAACAGGAAGAAGAAAGGCAAAGATGTGCTAGTCGTTGAGCAGTCCGGCAACGGGGGTGGCGCCAAGACAGCCAAAGCTGGTAGCTCCGGCAAGGAGGTTGCCGCATGCACCAACTTCCAGGCTGTGGCGGTCGCCGATAAGCAGGACGACACCAACAAGCAGTACTGCAAGATCCACCGCACCAAGGGCCATGACCTCCAGAGCTGCAAGAAGGTCGAGCAGCTTGTCGAGCAGCAAAAGGCTGAGTACGAGCGACGCGACAAGGAGAAGGCCCAAGAAGTTACTGGAGGATCCGGCAAGAAACTCCCCGGCCGAGGAGGACGCCGCAGCAAGGCCAAGCAGCGGCAAGGAGACAGACCTCCCCGCGGCCGCGACAAGGATGAAGACGACGATGACGATGAAGACATGGATGATGACGAGACCGGTGAGCAGGAGTTCCAGAAAGCCACAGAGGTCCTGTGCGTTGACGGCGGTGCTTCTCTGCATACTTCACACCGCCAGCTCAAGCAGTGGGTGTGGGAAGTCAATGCGGCAGAACCACCCGTCGAGTCACGCAAGCCTCTGAAATGGTCTAGCACGCCTATCATCTTTGATATTGAGGACCACCCTGATCGCATAACTGCGGTCGGGTGCTTGCCGATGTTGGTTTCACCAACTATCCGCAACCTCAAGGTCACTAAGATGCTAGTTGACGGCGGGGCCGGCTTGAACCTGATCTCCTCCGCGGTACTCCAGAAACTCCAGATCCCTGACAGCGAGCTCGAAGAGACCGGCACATTCCAAGGAATCAATCCGGGAAGGAGCAAGCCGAAGGGAAAGATCACGTTGCCGGTAACATTTGGCAGTGAGTTGAACTTCAGGACTGAGAGGGTCACTTTTGACATTGCTGACTTTCCATTGCCTTACAATGGGATACTCGGTCGTCCAGCACTCGCCAAATTCATGGCAGCCTCTCACTACACATACAACATGCTGAAGATGCCAGGCCCGATAAGTGTCATCTCTGTCCCTGGCGACAAGAAGGATGCTCTTATCTGCGCCGACAAGATCTACCGGGAATCAGCAGCCGCAACAGATTGCAAGTCACTTGCCGTTGAAGCTCCCGGGGGGGAGAAGAAGACCAAGTCCGGCAAGAGTTCTGATGCCCACTCTGGCAAGCGCACCTCTTCGGAGTGCTGCGCTACCGTCGAGGACGCACCATCGAGCTCCACCGGCAAGCGTAAGAAGACAATGGCAGCTCCGCCAGAGACCAAGAAGGTGTCCGCCAAGGAGGACGGCACTGGTGGTACCTTCACCATCAGTGCCACTCTCGACCCTAAATAGGAAAGCGCGCTCGTTGCTCTCCTGCGGGCGAATGTCGACGTGTTTGCGTGGCAATCGTCTGACATCCCCGGTGTTCCCAGGAAAGTAATCGACCACCATCTTGCCGTCTGTCCTCATGCGCGGCCCGTGAATCAGAAGGTCAGGAAACAAGCAGTGGAGCGCCAAGAATTCATCGCAGAAGAAATCAAGAAATTGGAAGCAGCAGGCCTTGTCGGAGGAGTGCTCCATCCTACGTGGTTGGCCAATCCTGTGGTCGTGCGCAAGGCAAACGGGAAATGGAGGCTTTGTATCGACTTTACCGATGTCAATAAAGCTTGTCCCAAAGACCCATTTCCCTTACCGCGCATTGACCAGATTGTTGACTCCACGGCTGGATGTGACTTGCTTTCATTTCTTGACGCATATTCAGGATACCATCAGATCTTCATGGCAGAAGAGGATGAGGAGAAGACCGCATTCATCACTCCATGTGGCACATACTGTTTCATACGGATGCCTTTCGGTTTAAAGAATGCTGGTTCAACATTTGCAAGGGTAGTCCATGACGCTTTTGAGCCACAAATGCACAGAAATGTGGAAGCCTACATGGATGACATAGTGGTCAAGAGCAAGGACAAGGCAACTTTGATTCAGGATTTAGACAAAACCTTTGCAAATCTGCGCAAGATCAACCTCAAGCTTAACCCCGAGAAGTGTGTGTTTGGGGTCCCCTCCGGCAAGCTTCTCGGGTACTTCGTGTCTCAGTGGGGAATTGAAGCCAATCCCGACAAGATCAAGGCCATTGAGCAGATTGAAGCACCAAAGCGTGTCAAGGATGTACGAAGACTTGCCGGTTGCGTGGCTGCTCTCAGCAGGTTTATCTCTAGGTCTGCTGAGCGCGCCCCGCCGTTTTTCAAAATATTGAAAAAGGCAGGTCCAATGAAATGGACTCCGGAAGCGGAGGCTACGCTGCAGGACTTAAAGAGATACCTGTCCTCCACTCCAACACTTGTCGCACCTAAGCCACAAGAGAAGTTGTTGCCGTATATAGCGGCAACCAATCAAGTGGTTAGTGCTGCGTTAGTAGCGGAGAGGGAGGCGGATGATGAGCCAGCAACCACGGCAGATGCGTCTAGCGACAAGCAGGGGACTTCACCGACAAGCTCTGGTCCTGACAAAGGTGGATCTACGCAAGCGCGTGAGGAGATGCAGAAGAGAATGGTGCAGCGCCCAGTTTACTTTGTCAGTTCCCTTCTGCAGGGGGCTAGGTCAAGGTATTCTGGTGTGCAGAAATTGCTTTTCGGCCTTCTCATGGCCTCGAGAAAGCTGTGCCATTACTTCCAAGCACATGAGATAACAGTTGTCACTCGTTTTCCGCTGAAGAGGATACTGCAGAATCCAGAAGCAACAGGCAAGATTGTCGAGTGGGCACTGGAACTGTCAAGCTTTGGCCTCAAGTTTGAGAGCACTTCAACTATCCAAAGCAGAGCATTGGCAGAATTCATAGCAGAGTGGACGCCAACACCAGATGAAGAAATTCCAGAAATGAGCATCCCCATCAAGGAAGCGAACAAAGAGTGGCTGATGTACTTTGATGGTGCCTTCTCGCTGCAAGGCGCCGGTGCGGGCGTGCTACTTGTTGCGCCCACCAGAGAGCACCTCAAGTACGTAGTCCAGATGCACTTTCCCAAGGAGCAAGCAACAAACAATACCGCAGAGTATGAAGGTTTGCTTGCCGGTCTCAGGATCGCAGCAGACCTTGGGATCAAGAAGCTCATTGTAAGGGGTGACTCGCAGCTTGTCGTCCGCCAAGTGAACAAGAATTATCAGAGTCCATTGATGGAAGCTTACGTTGATGAAGTGAGAAAGTTAGAAGAGCACTTTGACGGCCTACAGATGGAACATGTTCCAAGAGCTCAGAACGACATTGCCGATGGCCTGTCGAAGTGCGCCGCACTTAAGTTACCTGTGGAACCAGGGATCTTTGTGCTCAAACTGACTCAACCATCTGTAACGCCATCAACTGGACAGAGCAAGAAGAGGAAGTTGATTTCTGGTGACTATTTTCCGGCAGAGCTCCCCGAAGCCGCCGCCAAGAAGGTCCCCAAGATCAACACCAAGAGTGCTGAGGAGCAGTCTGCTCCGGCAAGCCCTAGGGTTTGTTCCGTTGAAGCAGACGCTCCCGACAAGTTTTGCTCCGACAAGCTTGCCGGGGAACGTCAAGCTCCGGCTGAGCCGCAGGTTCTCGCTGTAGAAGCGGATGTTCCCGCAGCAGCAGATGTGCCTTTGGTCCTTGTTGTCGAGCCGCAAGCTCCAGCATGGGCACAGCAGATTGCCCGCTTCCTTTAGACAGAAGAACTTCCCCAAGAGCAAGAAGAAGCGGAAAGAGTAGCCCAGCAGTCAAGTTTGTACCAGTTTGTCGACAACACACTGTATAGAAGAAGACTCAATGGTGTGAAATTGAAGTGTATTCACCTGGAAGATGGACAAAAGCTATTGGCCGAGATACATGGAGGCATATGTGGTCACCACATTGGCGCAAGAGCGCTTGCCGGCAAAGCATTCCGGCAAGGTTTCTTTTGGCCGACAGCCCTCCAGGATGCAACTGCACAAGTAACCAAGTGTGAAGCGTACCAGTTCCATTCCAAGCAGATACACCAGCCAGCTCAAGCTCTCCAGATGATCCCTTTATCCTGGCCATTTTCGGTCTGGGGGCTCGACATCCTCGGCCCCTTTCCCCGAGCTGTCGGGGGCTTTGAGTACTTGTACGTTGCAATCGACAAGTTCACAAAGTGGCTGGAAGTGGAAGCGGTGAGGAAGGTGACAGCACAGTCAGCAGTCAAGTTCTTCAGGTCGATTGTTTGCCGCTTCGGGATCCCTAACAGGATCATCACCGACAACGGCACGCAATTCACGAGATGCACCTTCATGCAGTACGTCCAAGATCTTGGCGCCAAGGTCTGCTTCGCTTCTGTTGCTCATCCGTGAAGAAATGGTCAAGCGGAGAGGCCAAATGCTGAAGTGCTGCGCGGGCTCAAGAACAGGACTTTCGACAGGCTGCACAAGTGCGGAAAGAACTGGATTGAGGAGCTGCCGGTGGTTCTTTGGTCGATCAGGACGACGCCAAATCGAGCCACTGGCCAGACACCTTTCGCTCTAGTCTATGGAGCAGGGACAGTTCTCCCCACGGAACTCGTATACGGGTCACCTCGAGTGCTCGCTTATGATGAGCTTGAGCAAGAGCAGCTGCGGCAAGATGACGTGCTGCTCCTTGAGGAAGACCGTCTTCAGGCCGTTGTACGAGCTGCTCGATACCAGCAAGCTTTGCGCCGCTACCATAGCCACAAAGTTAATGCCAGAAGTCTCGAGGAAGGCGACCTTGTTCTTCAGCGCGTTCACTCCTCCAAGAATTCCAACAAGTTGACGCCAAAGTGGGAAGGCCCTTACCGGGTGAAACGAGTCACTAGGCCTGGCATTGTCCGCCTTGAGACCGAAGATGGCATTCCGGTGAGCAACTCCTGGAACATTGAGCATCTTCGTAAGTTTTACCCATAAGGCGCGGTTGCCAGAACCTGTTCCGGCAACCACCTTTTGTACAAGTCTTGCCGCAGTTGCATGTAATCCTTTGTACAAAGCCGGGCGCAGACCCCGTGCATAAGTAAAGCTCATGTGCTCCGCATATCTTGTCAATTTCATGCTTCCTATTTTTTGCATGTGTTATCTGACACTTTGTGCAGCGCCTACCCCCGGTAAGCAATAACGAGCCATAAGGCTCCATATCTTTATTTTCTCTTCTTTCTCTTTCTCAAAGAAAGGAAGGTTCCCTCGCCCACAAGTTTGCCGGGGGGAAAGGAGAAGATAATGGTGTGGACCAGGCGTCGTTCAAGAAAGTTTCGCCTTACCAGGAAGCAAACGACAGAAAAGCTAAGTTGCCAAAGTTTGAGCAATCAGTTTTAAAAAAATTTAGTTATCTTCCTCGAACGACCGTGCTTTGTATGGAAAACCTGTGCGCAGAGGAACCAACTCGTAGCTAGTTGCGCCCTTACTTTGTTTCGAGTCCGCTCAACAACTTAAGTGAGTTGCGACTAGTTGCGACAAGGTTTCTTGTCGGCTGCGGCACCGCCAGCAGGCTGCTGACGTCCCGCACTCAGCGCTCGCGACTAAGGCGCCTACACCGGCAAGTTCCCTAAAAGCGTAGGGCAAAAACATACAAAGGAAGGAATCAAGTAAAGGAAATAACATAGCAATTGATACCCAAAATAGAGTTATATTACAAAGATAGCTTGTCGCAGCTCTAACAGATTGTTTTCATAAGATGACCAGCAGCGACAAGAAAAGGAGAAAACGGGCGGCCTAATCTACGTGATCGCCCTCAACTCTCTTGATCCCGCTCACCTTGTCGACAATGGGTGAGACAAGGGTCTTGAGCGCTTCCAGATCAGCATCCGGCGGCAAGGTCCTGAGGACGTTGGTGAGGTTGAGGCCTGGGTTGCGGAAGGCCACCTTCACCAACACCTTTTGAAGAGCTCCCGCGCAGATCTTGCGCGACTCGTCGGCCAGCTGCTTTGGGATCTTCTCCCGGAGTCACTGGAGGGTCGTCGCCACGCCTTTGAAGAACAAGGTGAGCTTGGCGCTGGGTTGGAGGTTCTCATCGGAGGAATACCCGAAATCCTCCATCCCCAGCTGCGCCAGCTCCCTGTCGATGGCTGCGGCAACATCCACGAGACCCTCCGTCCAGTGCTCCACATTCTCCCTAAAAGTGTTCTGGGTGGCAGCAGCACTCGCCAGCAGCGCCTCGTCGGCCTTGATCTGCTTCTTCAAGGCCACCTCCTGCTCCCTAGCGCCGTCCAGCGTCTTGGTCAAAGTAGTCAGCTTCAACTCAAGATCTGCGTTGGAGTCCTTGGCGGCGCTAAGCTCCTTGCCCTTCTCGACGAGACGACCCTGCAGCTCGCCAAGGGTGTAGGCGTCCTTCTCGCGCTCATGCTTGAGCGCGGCAAGCTCTTCACCCCTCGCCTTGAGATTGGCCTCCAGCTGCGCCACCTTCACCTCCAGCTCCTTCTTGGCGGCCTCAGCAGCTGCGGCACCATCCTCTGCTTCCTTGAGAGCCCCGCCGAATGTTTGCTCGCGCGCAGCAAGCTCCTCCTCGTGGCCGTCAAGGTTGACCTTCCACTGCGCCAACTCGCCTTCCCACGCAAACAGCTCCTCGGCGGCAAGACGCTGTTGCTCTTCAACTTCAGCCTTCTCGAGGAGGAAGGCTTTCCGCTCCTCGGCGAGTTGCTCCCGCTTCTCTGCCAGGGACTGGAGAGCTTCCTGGTTGCGACCCCGGAGCTCCTCCGCGCGCTTCTCGATGTCCACTCCCGCCTTCGCGACAAGAGCTTCTCTGGATTCCACCTTGGCCTGCCGAGCGCGGTAGAGCGACACCAGCTTCCGCAGCAGCCGCTCCTCCTCAGACTCGCCGCTGCTGCTGCTCGGCGCATCAACCAGCGTCAGCCCAGCGGAGGCGAGCACCTCTCCATCCAAGGTTTCTCCTTTGACCGGCGCCCTGGAGCTTGACGCCCAGTGGAGCTTGATGAAGACGCCATCGCCGGCCTTCAAATAGGCGCCGGGCTGGGGCTCTTCGGGACCTGACGCTGCGGCAGCGGCGGAGGGATCGGCGGTCGGCGTAGCGCCTTGCGCTCCTGCGGTCTCGGGGCCGTCAGTGCGATCGCCAGACCCCTCGCCAGCTTCTGCGGCGGTAGCTTTGGCGGCCTCTTCGCCGGCGGGATCATCAGCGTCAGCTGCTTCTTTGGTGGCGGCGGCGTCGTCGGTATTGCCGCGCGCGTTCTCCTCGCCAGCAACCTCGGTCTCCATCGGCTCCGTGGCAGATGGATCTGACGGCCGGAAAAAGGGAGAAAAGTCAAGCAAATATCCAAAAAGAAAATCAGAAGAAGAAGAACCCAAGGGAAGTTTTCAAGCAAGAGGATTACCTGTACTGGGCTCTACAGTCCTGGTCTCCGCCACCGGGGGGTCGCTGGTGCTGCCCCTTGCCGGAGAACTCTCCCTTGCCGGAGACTTCTCCCTTACCGGAGAACGCTCCCTTGCCGGGGAACCCTCCCTTGTCGGTGTAGTCGAAGCAGACGGCATGTCGGGGGCGGCCTCCGGGCGCTCCTGGTAAGGTTGCTCTACTCCTACACAAACCAATAGTCAGATGTCAGCAAAGAAAGAGCACCCATGCGCGCCTAACAGTGGGAGGTAAACCATATACTTACGCTGGGGGCTGCTTTGGGGAATAGTTGCCGGGTCCGGCAAGGTGGTCTCGGACCCAACACCCGCTGTCGCGGTGGGTTCGTCCTCGATGACAATCACCGGAACCTTGGCTCTCTTTGCCGCCCTCTGGGCCAGAGACCTGAAAAGGAATGAGTTCGGAGTAAAGCAAATCAGATACAAGACAAAACAGCAAGAATTGAAGAACTACAAGTACAGCAAAGAATCTTACTCTTCTTCTTCCTCGTCGGAGCTGAGCGCGGAGAGGTCGAAGTCCGGCTCACCTCCGGCGCGACGAGGCGGAGGAGTAGTTTCCCTTAGCCGCTTGGCGGGGGCAGTGGCGGTGGTTTGAGACGACCCAGCTCCGGCCGCCGCCACGGCATGAGGAGCGGCAGGAGCAGAAGCGGTGATCCGGGAGGACCCCGCTCCAGTAGCCACAGCGGCGTGAGGTGCTCCCGCGGCAACAGTGCTTGCCGCGGTGGAGCGTGTCACGCGGTGCGGCGGCTGTTGACTCGTCTGCCGCCCCGCTACGTCCCCGGCCTTGCGGAGACGCCTTCTTGGTGGAGCTGGGGGCTCTGCTTGCGGCGAGCTGTCTGAAGATGATGAGGAAGAGGAGTCGGTATTCAACGAGCCGCTCACAGCCTCGGCGGGCTCGCTCGACTCGGCTTCAGGCTCGGCAAGCTCTCCCTCGCCGGCAAACTCCTCTCGCTCGGCAAGGCTTGCCGCCTCTGCTGCCTCTGCCTCCTCCGCGGTGAATCCAAACTCGCCCGCGGTAGCGGCTGCTGCCGCCTCTTCCAGCCTAGTGGCGATGCGCTGCATCTCCGCATCGGTGGTGTCGCGGGTGAGGCTTTTCTGTTCATCGGCGCGGACCGGCACTTCTACCAAGCCGTCAAAGAACTCCTGCACGACGTCGTCGGCAGGCTCTTGCCAAGTTGGGACAATTCCATGCGAATCGCACAGCGGCATCATTGCACGGATGCGGTCGAGCGAGGAGTTGTTGCACAGCGGAACGACACCCTTCGGCAACCTGAACACTTCGGGATGTTGACGGTCGTACTTGAACAGTTCCTAGAGCATCGCCTCCAGTTCCAGGACAGTAAAGTTGAAGTTGAGGCCCGGGCGCAGCCTCATGATGTCCGCCGCATTCTGGAACTCCCAGGAGGGTCTCCTCCTCTCCTGCAGGGGGGCGATGCGGCGGCGAAGAAAATCTGCGCCAACGGCGCCTACAGTGAGCCCGGCAAGCCTGAGGCGAAGGATCCGGGTGACGGCAATCTTCAGCCTATCGTCTTCCGGGGCCACGCTGCTCCAATCGTTGCCGCGCGCTACTAGGGCTTGGCGCTGGGCGGTAAATGGCTGCGGGTTCTCCTCGACAATCCAGCACCAGTCTGCTCTCCATTCCTCCCACTTGCCGCGGAGCTCTCCCTCCAGATAAGCTTCCTTCTTGCCAGCTCTCGAGATCCAAGCGATTCCGCCAGATAAAGGCTCCCCTCTCTCAACTCGGGGCATAAAGAAGTGGCGAAAAAGAGCTACATTTGGATGGACTCTGACAAAGTTTTCGCAGAGATGTGCGAAAACTGCCATGGTCAGAACGGCATTGGGGGTGAAGTCAAGGAGGTGGAACCCGTAGGTGTTCATAATGTCGCAGAAAAATTCAGAGAAAGGCGGGCAGAGCCCGCAGTAGAAGAACAACGCGAAGAAGGGATATCCATTCGGAGCCCGTTCCGAAGCGGTGGCGGAGAGTACCTTCGTGCGCGGATGCGCTCGCGTCTCCGTCGAACAGAAGAGGTAGTAGTACTCCCTCAGCTCCTTCGCGGCGAGCTTGGGGGGAAGGTTGTCTGCTCCTTTCGCAGCGCCGCGAGCCGCTGCGCCTCGGTCGACTTCACGGCTTTCCCTTTGACGGCTTTTGGAGCCATGGCGGAGGTGGTGGGAGAGATCGACGGCGTTGGTGGTGCTGGTGGCGATGGGGGGCGGAGCGCTGCTCTCTTTCGGCTTTGGGAAGAAGGGGGAGAGCGGCGGAGGTTTTCTAAGATTGGAACAGCAACCGGCGAGATGGGCGAACTACCCCTGTTTCCCCTGCTTATAAAGAGGGAGGGGGCGGACGTTCCGTCTTTCCGAATAAAGAAACCACCCACGATACCTCCCACGACGCCGCATTCGACGCGTGCCATTCGGGGAGGGCGCGGTGGATACGGAGTAAGATACGGTGTAACCCAGGCCACGCGTGCCCGTGCCCTGTTTTGGGCCTGGCCCAACAGCGCTCGGCACCGTGTGTGGCCCAAGCCCGGGGGCTCCTGTCGGTGTACTAGAGTAGGGGTACCCTAGTATCCCGAACTTGTGCACGGGAAGTCGCAACACCCCGCGGCAAGGCTTGCCGGGTGACCGCCAAGGCCCTCCGTGGTTCCTTTGGAGCCATTCAAGAACAAAGTATTCAAGCCAAGGAGACAAGACCCCGGTAAGAGGAGCTTGCCGGGAAGGCCAACCAAGGCATCTCAAGGAACTTGCCACGACGCGCCACACGTCCCCGCGAGGCCCGGTGAGCGACAAGCTTCCGGACGCGACAAGACAACGACTGTGGCAAGGCGCCTGCCGCGGCAAGCTACCACTCTATACCCGCGCTCCAGCACATACACCAACGTGTCGCCCTGGGACCTTTCCAGGCGCGCGTGGCAAGAGGCTGTGCAGCCAGCGGTGCGCGGTGGCAAGCGGCGCTGACAAGATTGCCATCGTGGCAAGCGGTAGCGTCCCTGACGGTCCCTTTTTGCACTGTTTGGGCGACGCAGACGGGCATTTAATGCCTTTGTACCGTGCCGTCAGGGTTAGGTATGATACACTGTACAGGTAGTTGTACCAACCGCAACTCTTTTCCATTTTTACCCTTGTCTACGTTGCCACCTGTCGGTGACCCCTTGAGCATATAAAAGGAGGCCCATGCGCAATGTAGAGGGGGGGGGGGGGTTCGAAGGCAGAAAACACTCACGCTCAGTCTCGTTAGCAGCTAGTGTGTACTGTAGCACTCAGCGCTCCCGAGCAAGAACTCAATACACTCAGACATGCAGCAGTAGGAGTATTATCTCTCCGGAGAGCTCCGAAGTTGGGTAAACTGCTCGTGTGCTTCGCCTCGATCCGCTCTTTGCGCGATCTCTGCCCCCCGCCAAACCAAAAGGGGCCCGGTTCGCCGGTCCCATAGGTGTCCGTGGATCAGTTTCCCCGGCAATAGTCAATCAAGCAGGAAGTAGGGTATTACCTCCTTTAAAAGGGCCTGAACCTGGGTAATCATCGTGTCACCTGCCTCCTTGTTACCTTTGATACTTAGACTCACAGTTCGGGACCCACTACCCTAGATCTGCCGGTTTTGCCACCTGCAGCATTGGCCACTGGTGACGGAGGACGACGAGGACAGCCGTCGCCTGTCGGTGCTGTCTGAGCAATGCGGCGGAACCTGCGACACGGTGCTAAGCGCGGGTCTGACATGCGTCAGCCATGGAAGCGTTGGAGTAGCGGGGGATCAATCGGCGGAAGAGAACATCCGACGCACCCCTACCTGGCACGCAAAATGTCGGATTTCGGGTTCCGCAAACCCTTGATATGTTCGAACTCTGGGTCCGTGCAGAGATCTCAACCTACCCAGCCTGCCTACTTGTGATCCTCACAGCCTAGTGCATCGAGCTCAAAGGGACAGAGAGACACACCCATTTATCCTGGTTCGGGCCACCTTGCGGTGTAATAACCTATCCAGCTTTTTGGTGGATTGCCTCGAGGGGCTGAGGATGAACTAGTACAGTCGATGAACAATGTCAGGAGGTGAGGTGTTCTTGAGATCGAGAGAGCTGGTGAGGTGGTCGGATGAGAATGGAGCTGATCCCCCTCTATGGTGGTGGCTAAGTCCTATTTATAGTGGCCTTGTTCCTCTTCCCAAATATTGGCGGGAAGGGATCCCACAACAGCCATATTTGAAGGGGGGAAAGAAGTACACCCTGTCCTGACTAAAGAGGTCTTTGCCTGCAAAAGCCTCTGGTCGTGACTCTGTGGTGGGCTTGGCGATGACCTCCGTCCTGCCGTCCTGGAGGTCTTGGTCTTGTTGAACCGTAATGGAAACCTTTGGCTGGTTCCTCGAGACTCCGCGCCTGCTACTTGCCTCCTTTGCACCAAAGAGGAAACTGGTACTCTGCGCCCGCTGGCACCTACCTAGCGCCCGCCTGGCCTTGGTCGTTATGGCTCACGTCAGCGGAGCCTCGTGAGGTGCACCTTGCATAGAAGTCTCCGCTCCTCGGGAGCTAGCCTGAGGAGGCCGATCCCCTTAGAGGTCTTGGTGTTGTCCGCCTCACGAGGCTTGGCCCCTCGCGAGGGTCTTGAGTTGTTGATGCTAAAGCTGGGCCGTACCAGGCCGTCAATGGAACCACGCAGTGGGCCGCAGGCAGGCAAGTCTGGGTAACCCCATATCCAGTACGCTGACATAGACAACTAGGCCATTCTCTAGACTGGCAGCACCTGCCTTGTGATGTTTAACTCTGGCAATTGCATTTTTATCAGTACCGGTTTCAATGGCTATTAAGCCTGTTGCAATTAACAGTTGAATCCATTTTTGAACAGTTGTGTTTCAGTGGCTACAAACTTACAAAACATGACTTAGGATGTTGTTAAGCCCGTTGCAATTTACAGTTGTATCCATTTTTTAGTCTGTCCCTTTGCTACCATGCTACTCTCTGCAATGAAGATATAGAGATGTTGCCCATTTGCTATTTTTGGTGTATGCTAACCCTGTTGTACTTAACATGGCTTTCCATATACTTACGTCGGGCCATAACGAGTGATGCGGTTGTTTGTCATCGAGGTTAGCGGCATCCCATGTCTTACAATATTTTACATCATTTTTGCAATTGCAGTTTGGCTTCTAACATTTACTTGCTTCTTGTAGGTACACATGTCGGCAACACTGATCCATGCTTGGACCCATAGGAAGAGCTCACCTCCGCCTTCGCTGACTTTAGGCGGGCTCTGGCCAAGATAAAGTGCCCCAGCAACTACCTCTCATGACTTACCAAGTATGAACTCACCAGTTCAATCTTACCAATACCGAGTTGCAATTAATGGCTATGTTTTGTACGGTCGATGTATTAAGCATGTTATAGTAAACATGCCTAACACGTTTTAGCTATTTTCCCTACCTTTTTATAGAGAACTGGCCATTATCTGCTCTGGCAGCACCTGCCTTGTGACGTTTAACTCTGCCAATTGCATTTTTATCAGTATCGATTTTAATGGCCATTAAGCCTGTTGAAATAACAATTGTATCCATTTTTAAACAGTTGTATTTCAATGGCTACAAACTTACAAAACATGAATTAGGATGATATTAAGCCTGTTGCAATTAGCAGTTGTATCCATTTTATTCCGTCCCTTTGCTACCACGCTACTCTTTCGCAATGAAGATATCACTAAAGATGCTGATGTTTTATTACCATTTGCTATTTTTGGTGGATGTTAACCCTGTTGTAGTTAACATTGGCTTTCCGTGTACTTACACATGGCTACAATGGGCGATACTGTTGTTTGTCGTCGAGGTTAGCTGCATCCCATATCTTATACACCATTTGTTCCTAAATATAAGTAATTTTAGATATTTCAATATAGACTACATAAGGAGCAAAATGAGTGAATCTAGATTCTAATCTAAACTATATCTATAATTCTATATACATCCGTATGTAGTTCATATTGAAATCTCTAAAAATACTTGTACTTAGGAACATAGGTAGTTGTATTTTACATCATTTGTGCAATCTCAGTTTAGCTTCTAACATTTACTGATTGCTTGTAGGTACATATATGAGCAGTACTGATCCACGCTTCGATCCTTTTTGTGTATGGGGCAATGAAATATTTATGAACAAGCGTCAAGTGAGGAAACTAAGAAAGATTGTTAGGCAAAAGAAACGGGTGATGGGAACTAAGCTCTTTATTTACACTTTGTCCAAGACAAAACTGAACTTTAGGATGGCAAGTAATGTGTTGCCTTTTCCCCTCCCACAACAAGTTACTCTGTTAGACCTTAGTATCTGATATTTTTCTATTTTTAGTGGTTTTCGAAGCTATTTACCGATGATTACCTTGCAAACTACATGACCGGAGTGAAGGCAACTAAGGTTAAAGTATATAACTCTTGCTGCCATGATAATGCTCTAGAAGTCTTCCTGAAGGCGTTGAAGGATGGGCGGGCGATCGTCACAAGTGGTTGCACAGAAGTTCTTCATGCCTATGGCATGTAGGAAGGCACATTATGGGCATTCTGCTTCTTCAACTCCAACGGCAGTCAAAATGATTTACACTTGTCTCTTCATCTTTACCGCCTCTAAATGTTGTGGTTCATCATAGTTAAATGATGTCTAATCCTATAATAACTAAACATATTGTATAGACAATTTTGTTTATGGACTCATTGTTGAACCATTGTGCTGAGAATTTGAATTGCATGTTTCATATTTCAAAATTTCCAATTCTAATAATAAATTACAGACAAAAATAAAAATATACAGGAGTAAATAAAATAATGTACACACGGTTAGAAAGAAAACGACTAGTGCGATGAAAAAAAGAGAATAGATGGTTCTTTGACGTGAAACGTTTGCGATGCCAAATGGACGCACACACGGTTTCGTCTCATATGCGTGTGAGATTCATGGTAATACGGCAAACGTTTCAAACCAGTGTGCGTGTGTGATAGGAATACCAATCGCGCACAGTTATAAAATGGACACGTTGGCGTTAGTAGAGGCACCATACACATTTTACATTCTTGAACCGTGTGCAATAACGTACCTATCATAAACATATCGGCAGATTAAATGTTGATGCCACCATTTTCACATGACTATAATGGCTTAATCATTTGGGATGTCTCTCTGATTAGAAATGTAACGTCGAGATGTAACATGTGGGACTGGGGCGGCTTCTCATACGTTTATTATATGGCGATCATCAGTAGACACTCGACCATCCCCAATGGTTTTTGGGTCGTGTGGGAAGGACCCCCTATCTCCCACACTCACTTGGCAATGGTTCCAAATGTCATCATGGAAAGGTATTAAAAACTGTTAGTATAGCACCTTACGGTACTAGTGAATTATAGCAAGTGTGTGGCACAACAATAGCATATTTGTTCATGGGATGCATATGGTGCACACAATTATGGGATTCATGCAATGCATGGAATGGATCAAAATCTCCTAAAATGTATGAGGAAACTATGGGGTCTCCTCATGAGCAATATCGAAAACATCATATGGAGAATATTGACGACATCCAAAACAATGCATATCCGAAGCTAGGTAGTCATGGAATGGCATACGATGGACATGATGCAAAGGGAGTTTATCAATATCATCGCAAGAAAAACAAATGTCAATAACCATGGGCTTGTCATCTATGCCATTTGTGCAAATTGGGTTCATTTTAATGGCATATGCATAGTCACTACGGTGAGATTGCAAATACGACATATGGTTGATCTCATTCATAGAATATGACAGGTCAAGCGGATTGTCAAACTTGATGTGGCCTAAAGAATTATAACAAGAAACCCTATGTTACATGGCATCGCAACTAATATACTCCACATGGCAATCATCAAACTCATCATAAATCGGTAAATCATCGCATGGAGAAATCATACTAGCATGAAGCATGTGGTAATAGGCGGAACAGCTTCATGCAAGCAATCAATGTCAAGATAGTCCACTAGTGGGACTAGAGCATCACCTTCACCTAAGTTACCTTTGTCATTCCACTCATGTGGTGTAGGTGAGGTGGCAAAGACCAAATGGTGGTCATCTTCATTGTGATGGAACCATGTGGGGGGTGCATCATATTCCACCATGGCCATCGTCGTGTCCATAGGAAGGACTAAGTCATCGAGAATCGGCGCGTCATCATTTATGGGACCTCGCACCAAATGAGAATACACAATAGTGGTAGAGGTTAAGTCGTTAGAGTTCAAAATGTCCTCACATTACCTATCGACTATCACACTCTCTCTATGTGGTGGTTCACTCACTCCCTCAAAGTAGGTGCACTCAAAGTTACATATGATGGAGTCACTCATCTCATTTAAGTGGTGGGGGTTGTTGTCAGATTTCGGGTTCCGCAAACCCTTGAGAGGTTCGAACTCTGGGGTGCGTGCAGAGATCTCAACCTCCCAAGTCTACCAGCTCGCAAATCTCACAGCCTAGCACGACAAACTCGAAGGAAAGGGGACACAACAGTTTACCCAGGTTCGGGCCATCTTGCGGTGTAACCCTACTCCTGCTTTGTGGTGGATTTACCTCGTGGAGCTGAGGATGAACTAGTACAGAGGAGAACAACCTCAGGAGGTGTGTTCTTGAGCTCAAGTGAGCAGGTGAGGGTGGAATGGGTTCGGTCGACTCAATTTGTTCTCCCCCGCCCATGGTGGTGGCTAGGTCCTATTTATAGTGGCCTTGGTCCTCTTCCCAAATGAAGGCGGGAAGGGATCCCACAACGGCCAAATTTGAAGGGAGACAACTAGTACATCTTATCCTGACTAAAGTGGTCTTCGCTTGCAACAGCCTCTGGTCATGACGCCACGGTGGGCTCGGTGATGACCTCCGTTCTGCCGTCCGGGCGGTCTTGTTATTGTTGCACGGGAATGGAAACCTTTGGCTGCTTCCTAGGGCCTCCGCGCATGCTGCTTGTCTCCCTTACACCAAAGAGGATACTGGTACACTGCGCCCACCGGCGCCCGCCTGGCCTTGATAGTCATGGCTCATGTCATCCGAACCTCACGAGGTGAGCATTGCATAGACGTCTCCGCTCCTCGGGAGCCAGCCTGAGAAGGCTGATCCTCTTGGAGGTCTTAGTGTCGTCTGCCCGCGAGGGTTGGCCCCTCGCAAGGTTCTTGAGTTGTCGATGTCGAAGCTGGGCCGTACCAACCATCGATGGAGCCACGTTGTGGGCCACAGGCAGACAAGTCTGGGCACCCCCGTTCCCAGAACGCCGACAGTTGCCCCCGGGACAAGGCGTGCTCGAGCTTGGCTTCAAAGTGAAGCCAAAGGGAAAGTGCGGAGCGCCGCGGGCCCTAACCGCCTGCAGCCTTGGGTGGCGTGTGGTGATTGATGTGACGTGGGCGTCTCCGATTCCCCACGCTGCCTTGAAATCCGCCAGGCTTGGCGGCTGCCCGTTGCCAGTGCAGTCCTGCCTCCTTTGCTTGTCGTGCTTGGCCTCGGCTCCTCCTCTTTCCTCGAGCTCGCGACCCCTCTTGTAAATTCAGCACCAGCTGAGGGAGTCTCGGATTAGGGGGTGTCCAGATAGCCGAACTATCACCTTTGGCCGGACTCCTGGACTATGAAGATACAAGATTGAAGACTCCGTCCCGTGTCCGGATGGGACTTTCCTTGGCGTGGAAGGCAAGCTTGGTGATACGGATATGTAGATCTCCTACCATTGTAACCGACTCTGTGTAACCCTAACCCTCTTTGGTGCCTATATAAACCGGAGGGTTTTAGTCCGTAGGACAGAACAACAATCATACAATAGGCTAGCTTCTAGGGTTTAGCCTCTCTGATCTCGTGGTAGATCTACGCTTGTAGTACCCATATCATCAATATCAATCAAGCAGGAGTAGGGTTTTACCTCCATCGAGAGGGCCCGAACCTGGGTAAAAACATCGTGTCCCTTGTCTCCTATTACCATCCACCTAGACGCACAGTTCGGGACCCCCTACCCGAGATCCGCCGGTTTTGACACCGACATTGGTGCTTTCATTGAGAGTTCCTCTATGCCGTCGCCATCAGGAAGGATGCCTCATCCCGTCTTTAAAGACGGCACTATTGCTAAAGGAGCTTTGGCTATCGGCCAAACTCTCCGGCTAGGCGGTTTCCTTATGACCGCCTGTCTAGCCGTCGCGCCGACGATGACTTCTCGGGTCATCGAAAGCAATCTTCATGTTAGCTCGGAACTCGCCGAGCAGTTAGATCTGATGGAGCTCTCTTCCTTAAACGAGCTGTTGGATCGCATCGCCGCCCTGGGAGTCGCTAGAGACTATGATCAGATTGGGCCTAAACCCAATCTGAGAGAGATTAACTCTCCCCAGGTTACCCACCACGTTGCTGTGGTAGAGGAACAATACGGCGACCCTTCTTCTATCTTAAGGACTAGCTATGTCCGGATTCCCGATCCCTCCATGCCGGATTCCCGCGGAGGGGAGGATGTTACTCAAGCCATGAACCTAAAGTCAGGCAGCGGGCTAGATTCATTGGAAAACATCCAAGAACCCAAGCTTCCAAGTTCGGAAACTACCTGGCCCCTGAGTCTTAAAGTGGACGGGGTTCCGAATTTAATTCCACCCCCACCCAAACATAAGCGATCTATCCAAAATCCGGCAAGAGCCCGCAGAAATAGTACACCATTACTGGGCCAGATTCCTCCTGGTTATGAACAGGATAAAGGACTGCCGCGAGGAGGACGCAGTTTCATTCTTCTGCAATAATTGCAAGGACAAGGGAATCCTCAACGCCGTAAGTCGTTGTGAAATTACACGCTTCGCTGACTTGGCGTGCATAGTACGAAAGTACTGTGTGATGGAAAGCGCCTAGAAAACCAAATTCAAATTTTGGGACAATCCGGCCCTGAATACAACCCCAGTCCAAAATAAAAGGGTGCATTATTGCCAGGCACCTGAGTTAAACACCAAAAAGCAAAAACCCTCTATAGGGCATGGAACTGTACTGGAAGGATGGCTCAATGGACCCTGCAAAATTCATAGTACAGAGGGTGCCACTCCAACTCATAGCCTTAGAGCATGTTGGATACTACGGCAGGTGGCCAAAAGTGGCGAAGAGCTTCTAACCCCAGAGCACCAGCCTAAGGATACCAGTACGGTATTAACAGTCTTCAAGACTTTCACATCAAATAATATGCGGAAACGAACACTCCGCAGCCTTGCCGAAGTCTACCAACTAGCAACAATAAACCCATGGAGTGACACGGCTATTACCTTTAATGCTAGTGACGAACCTAAATTCCGAACAGCCCGAGCACCAGCCGCATTGGTCCTCAGTCCAATAGTGGACGGCTTTCGCCTTACCAAGGTACTCATGGACGGTGGCAGCGGATTGAACCTCATTTACGAGGAAACCCTCAGAAAAATGGAAATAGACTGGAGCCGCATTGAGAGAAGCAGCACAACCTTTAGAGGAATAATCCCCAGTCAGGAAGCATGCTGTACTGGAAAAATCACACTGCATGTGGTGTTCAGCACGCCGGATAATTACAGGACCGAGGAGGTCACGTTCCAAGTGGCCCCGTTCAGCAGCGGGTATCACGCTCTATTAGGGCTAGAGGCATTCACAATTTTCAAGCTATACCCCATTACGGGTACATGAAGCTCAAAATGCCCGGGCCCAACGGAATCATCACTCTTGCTAGTGACCTGGACATAGCACTCCGCGCCGAAAACAAGACAGCCGCACTGGCCCTTGAGGCACTATCCGAAGCCCTAGCAGCCGAGGAACTCTGTGCGCTGCGCTCCACGGTGAATAGGGATGATGTGATACTTGATAAGAGATCCAAGTCCACCTCCTTTAAACCAGCGGACGAAATAGTCAAATTCCAAGTCCATCCAACAGACCCAACAAAAACAGCCTCCATCGGGGCACAATTAAACCCTGATGTAGACGCCGCACTACGAGAATTCCTACGTGAAAATTGGGACATTTTTGCCTGGCACCCTTCAGACATGCCAGGAATCACACGCCAGCTGGCCGAGCATAGCCTAAACATCCTAAAAGGATTCAAGCCGGTCAAACAGGCTCTTCGGCGTTTCTCCAAACCCAAGAGACAGGCCATGGGAGAGGAGCTAGCCAAATTATTGGAGGCCGGATTCATCAGAGATATAAAACATCCGGACTGGCTAGCAAACCTGGTGATGGTACCAAAGAAGGACAAATCCTGGCGCCTATGCGTCGACTTTAAGGACCTCAACAAGGCTTGCCCAAAGGATCCCTTCCCCCTCCCCCGCATCGATCAAATTATCAACGCTACCGCAGGACACAATTCATTGTGTTTCCTCGAAGCATACTCCGGCTACCACCAAATTAAGATGGCAGAGCCCGACCAGGCCGCAACGGCATTCATCACCCCATACGGCCCATTCTGCTTCAACACAATGCCCTTCGTGCTCAAAAACGCCGGCGCAACATATCAGCGCATGATTTAGACATGTCTGGCAAACCAGATCGGCAAAACAGTGGAGGCATACGTAGACGATGTGGTCGTCAAAACCAAGCATGTCGAAACTCTAGTAGATGATTTGAGGCTCATGTTCGATAATCTCCGAACATATGACATTAAGCTTAACCCGGAAAAATGTGTTTTCGGTGTACCAGCCGGAAAGCTCTTGGACTTCATTGTATCCAGTAGAGGAATTGAAGCAAACCCATCCAAGATCCAAGCTCTGTCACAATTGGATATCCCAAAGGACCTCAAACAAATACAAAAATTGACAGGATGCGTGGCGGCTCTAAGCCGCTTTATCTCTCATTTGGGAGAAAAGGCATTACCCCTTTATCGCCTCCTCCGACGCACCAAACACTTCGAGTGGACGGATGCCGCCACGGCCGGACTCGAAGAAATAAAAGCCATATTGGCAACAAATCCGGTCCTGGCCGCGCCCAACATGGGCGAACCAATGCTATTATATATCGCGGCAACTCATCAAGTCGTGAGCGCGGTACTCGTTGTCAAACGAGAAACGGACGGACACAAGTTCCCCCTTCAAAAACCAGTTTACTACGTATCCACTGTCCTAAATCCATGCAAGTCAGGGTACCCGCATTATCAAAAGATAGCGTACGCGGTGTTCATGGCATCCCGGAAGCTGCGAAACTACTTTCAAGAGTGTTTGATAACAGTAGCCTCCGAAGTACCTCTTAATGACATTATAAACAACCGCGACGCGACGGGTTAGATTGCCAAATGGGCCATTGAGCTCCTCCCGTTCAACATAACCTATAAGCCACTGCGCGCTATTAAGTCGCAAGTTTTGGCCGACTTTGTTGCCGAATGGACTGAAGCCGAACTCCCTAAAGAGTACGGCGCATATTCCAACTGGATCATGCACTTCGACGGCTCCAAAATGTTGGCTGGTCTGGGGGCTGGCGTCGTTCTGACATCCCCTACCGGAGATACAGTTCAATACGTACTCCAGATAATGTATACAGACTCCAGCAACGCAGCCGAATACGAGGCCCTTCTACATGGCTTCCGGATGGGAGTCTCCATGGGCATTCAACGCCTAGACGTGCGCAGGGATTTGAACCTCGCGATATCCCAAATAAATGGAGACTTCGATGCCAAGGATCCGAAAATGGCAGCTTATCGCAACGCCGTACTAAAAATGTCAGCTCGGTTTGAGGGGCTCGAATTTCACCATATAGCCCGGGATAACAACCAGGCAGCAGACGTATTGGCACGCATTGGCGCAAAGTGCGATGCCGTCCCTCCCAACATCTTCCTAGAGAGGTTGTTCAAGCCATCCGTACTATGGGAGGGGGAGTCCGGAAATAACAACCCGGACCCAACCGCACTGCCCAACACCGAACATTCTGACACAATTGGCGGTTCTGCCAACGAAGTAACATCCTCAGTCCACGTAATAATGGCAGTCATCGCCCCATGGACGGATCCATTCCTAGCCTACCTAACCAGGCAGGAACTTCCCGAGGACCAAAACAAGGCCCCTGCATAATGCGGCGATCTAATGCCTATAAAGTCCATGAGGGAGAGCTTTACAAGAAAAGCACAACCGGAGTCCTACAAAGGTGTATCTCCGAAGAGGAAGGGCGGAACCTTCTGGCTGAAATTCATGCCGGACTCGGTGGGCACCATGCTCCGGCTTGGGCCCTTGTAGGCAAGGCCTTCCGTACAGGATTTTATTGGCCGACGGCCTGGGCAGATGCTCAGGACTTAGTCCAACGATGCGTTGGTTGCCAGCTCTTTGCTAATTAAAGCCACATGCCACCCACCGCCCTCAAAACTATACCCATAACTTGGCCCTTCGCGGTCTGGGGGCTTGATATGGTTGGACCCCTTAAAGGAGGAACCCACAAGCAAAAATACCTACTGGTCATGGTGGATAAATTCACCAAATGGGTAGAGGCCAAGCCTGTTAAGACGGCCGAATCCAGACTGGTGATAGACTTCATATCAGGGGTCGTACACCGTTACGGCATCCCCCATAGCATCATCACTGATGATGGCACGAACTTTACGGCCGACGAGGTTAAACTCTGGTGCAAAAACATGGGCATCAAGCTCGACTATGCTTCAGTCTAACACCCTCAAACTAACGGTCAAGTTGAGCGAGAAAATGGTCTAATCATGAGCGGCATCAAACCCAGATTAGTGCGGTCCCTCAAGGAATCTAACACGCACTGGGTAGAGGAGCTCGACTCCGTACTCTAGGGGCTGCGGACCACTCCGAATCGCATGACTGGATTTACACCATTCTTTATGGTATACGGCGCAGAGGCAGTTCTGCCCTGTGACATAATTCATGACTCACCTCGCGTGCGCATGTACGAAGAAAGAGAAGCCGAGCTCGATCGGCAGGACAGTTTAGACGCATTGGAGGAGGAGCGTGACGTGGCAAAAGCCTGTTCCGCATCCTATCAACAGCAAGCTCGAAGATATCAAAGCAGAGAAGTACGGGCCAAAACTTACAACGTTGGGGAGTTAGTTCTACGCCTGCTGGACAAGAAAAAGGACAAACTCAAGCCCAAATGGGAAGGTCCCTTTATCATCGACCAAGTCCTGACCGGTGGAGCGTACCGTCTGCGAGATGCATCGGATATTCGACTTGAGCCGAACCCATGGAACGCAGCCCGTCTCCGAAGATTCTATGCCTAGCGCCGGATTCTGAGTTCGTCTCCTTCCTCCGTCTATATTTTACATATTAGCTGTCTTCTGTTTCTCTCCTTCTCCCTCCTTTCCTATTACAACCTTTGAAAGCTTGTTTGCGCATTGGTCGCACACACTTGACGCGCTATCCGCGCTCATTATACCTGGGGGCTTCTTTAACAGAAGCTTATTTATATGGGCTTCATGCCCAACACATGTGTCACACTTCCGCATGTACCTTTTATTCACCGTTATATGCATCGATATGACTTAAGTTTTGGCCAAGCTGGGTTGCCTGGCTTCTGTGCTTACCCCTACGTTCCCGATTGTTCGGCTAGGCGGTAAAGGGAGCACCTCTGCGATTGTTACTGCCGGGTCAACTAGATGTGTACCTCAGACTTGGTGAAGCCGAAAGCTAGTGTTCTTAAGGGAATATTCGGTCGGTGAACTAAAAGACAATTTCCTATCTATTTATTTAACTGCCCCCAGATGTTTTTCTGCTTTTTTCGCAGTCCGAACATGCACCTTAGGGCATGCCTCCCAGGGAAAGGAACCCCTAACGGAACTATTCTCCCTAGAAGATGTTTCTTACTAACCATGTAATATAACATAACTAGTTGGGCACTTGTCTGATAAAGCACTAATGACCCATACGCCTGATCTCCACGCATGCCCCGGTTCTTATATAACCGCGAGGGTATTCGGACACACTCCGGACTATTGGGTCCCGAGGTTGAAGCGAAAAGGTCCGCTATGACAAACGATCTACAATCCGGCTAGAAGGCATTTTACATGTCATCTTAAATTACATAGTCAACTTGACTAGGCATATTCCTCTTCAATGCCATCCAGCAGGGTGTCTAGTCTACAGTCCTGTTCGGAATACTTTGCGGCCAATTCTACTTGGCCGTACACTAAGCTCACAGGGATCTCCTTCCCATCGGGCCCCGCAGGTCCGACCTCGACCATGTGGTTTGGGTCAGCCTTCGGGTACCGCGTCTTCACAATGGCCCAGGCCTCACTGGCACCTTGACGGAGGCCGATATCTTCCATAAGCGGAAGCGCTGCCGCGCTCCCTGAAGCCTCTCTGCAAGCTCTCCAAGGCCTTCGGGCGGGGAGACAGATGGCCACAAGGCCTGGGCGACGCCTTTCATCACCTGCCGAACTCGTTCGTGCAGTTGCAAGAGCTCGGGAAGAAGGTCACCCATAGAACCGGGCATTTCCTCTGCAGGACGGCCTGTGAGCATACCTACAGACATAACTCTATTAGTCTACTTCCTCGCCGAACTCTTTTTTCAAAGTTTGTTCAAGCACTTACTAAACATGCCGCGTTGAAGCCGCCGATTCTCCTTAGCGGAGTCAGACAGCTGGGCACGAACATCCTTCAGTTCCTCACCCAGCTGGGTGTTGGCATCTTGGAGATTATTTTTCTCTTGCCTCACCCTTGTAAGCACATTCTCGCCGGCCTTCAACCGGCGCATGAGCTGTTGCTTGTCCGGATCTATCCCGGCGCCATCTGCAATATTATTGTCAGACTTATACACACACCGCACTTCACAAATTACTCATCTTTTGAAGCATATATTACCGGAGGGGGTCTCTTTGGCTTCCCCCACTGCGGCTAGTGCGGCCTCAAATTGGGCTTTGCACTCCTCCAGCTCCTGGGATAGTTGGGTATTCTTTTCCGTAAGATCCTGCACAATAAATGATCCTTAAATCAGTTATTCTAACTATTTCAAGTCTCGGGGGCTACTGGCATATATAAACTGTCAAATTTTCTCACCCGTATGTCTTTTACATACTGCTCCGTTGCTCTGGCTAGACCATTTTGAGCGGCACGGAGGTGTGCATCTCCCGAATTGAAGGCATCCAATGCCTCTGGGGAGAAACATGCGTCACGAAGAACTGTCCGGCGACGCCTGTGATTCATGGCGCTCTCCACCTCTGAATTGGTGGCAGATAACCTGTCGGCATCCTCTGTTGAGGAGCTTCCGACGCATGCCTCGTGTTCGCCTCCACTTCTGGACTTGGCTTTGGAGCCTGGCGAGCGGAGGATTGATTGGCAAACTCTCCGGATATAGTCGGGCGAGCGCTCTTCCTCCTGAAAAAGCACGAGCGTTAGTATGCCTCCCGGGAATAAAACCTGGGAGCAAGATGACACACCATACCGCTGCACCTGCGTTTCAATCTGGACTGCACTTCTTTTCAGCCTGTTGGGCCTAGTTGTCCCTTGTTGACTGGCCGTCGCAGGCTCGACCTTCCGCCTCAAGGACTTCCCCTGCGAAACACCATTGGTATACGGTGATCAAAAGCACGCACGGATGGGTCATTTTCAAAGTATTGGGACTTCGGTCTCAGTTACCTGCGAGGCAGGGAGTATTCCGGGGTAATCGGCCGTAATGGCGACCAAGGCATTATCGATGCTCAGTTGGTGGAATACCCCGTCGATCAGCTCCACCGATATGTCCGGATCCTCTTGGGAGGTCAGATCGAGGAACCGTTCCAGATCCTCGGGTTGTGGAGGCGGGCTGTTTATATCCTTTACGGCCCGGCGCAGTTCCTGCGCCGAAATCACAAAATGAGATACTTGATTATGGGAGTATGGATCGGATAGGCAAAAATAAATGTCTGCTTACCCAGCTTGGAGGATTGTTCAGTCCGCTCTGCGGATTGACACGGAGAAATTCCTCCTCTTCTCCCTTGTACAATGCGGACAAGATCTTCATCAGATCGGCGATCGATCTCGTCCCCTTACGGCCGCAGCGGGTGGCATCATCCTCCCCGTTGAAATCCCACATAGGGTGGCCTCTATAGTGGAGTGGCTGCACCCCCCGCATAATGCATGTGGCCATGACCCCGATCATGGTCAGTCCAGAATGAGCTAACAGCCTCATTCGGCTCATCAGGTAAAGGACGTCCCTGTCATTTTCCTTCTGAGGGCTCTGTGGACGCCAGCTTAGGCGTTTCTTCAAAGGAGCGTTATTGAACTCAGGGAGGCCGATCCGAATAGGGTCCGGTAGGGGGACGTCTTCTATATAAAATCATTCCGAAGGCCAGTCTTCGGACGCCTTCTTCGGTGTTCCAGATAGATATCCGATCCCGGCGATGCGCCATAGTTCGGCTCCGCCCACTTGATATATTGACCCCTCTTGAGAACGGGGCACAAGGCATAACAGCTTCTTCCACAGCGCAAAATGGGCCTCGATGCCCAAAAACAGCTCGCAAAGGGCCACGAAGCCCGCAATATGCAAAATGGAGGCAGGCGTAAGGTTGTGCAACTGGAGGCCGTAGAACTCCAGGAGCCGCTGGAGAAACGGATGAATTGGAAATCCGAGCGCTCTTATCAAATAAGAGACAAGGCATACCCGCTCTCCTTTGGAGGGGCTGGGGATGCTCTCCGCTTGCTTTCTGCCCTTATAGGTGGCGAGTCCGGCTCGAACCGGAATCATGAAGGCTGGGGGAAGAAATCCCTTGGTTTGGAGCGTCACTAACTCGCTGCGCGGGACGGAGCATCTCTCCCAATCTCCAGGCCGAGGGCTGGGAGGGCGAGAGGAGGAGCCGCATCGACTGTCCATGATAGAATGGATTTCTGTCAGATACACTCTGAGGAACGCTCGCGAAGGGAGGATGCTGTGATTCGGATCTAAATCCTCGTCTCCTTTATAGGCAGCTCATTTGCACAGCTAGGGGGGTAAATATAAAAATACCCTGACTTTTCGCATTCGTTCAACATGTGGAAGACGACCATTATTGGGCGTGGAAGCCAAGGAGCGCAATATTCACAGGAAGCCAGATGCTATTCAACAGATACACATGATTTTGAGAAGAACCCGCCTTGCAACGTCGAAGACAATCTACGCGCCGAACTCATCGCCATTAAAGCCTAGTTCGGGGGCTACTGAGGGAGTCCCGGATTACGGGGTGTCCGGATAGCCGAACTATCACCTTTGGCCGGACTCCTGGACTATGAAGATACAAGATTGAAGACTTCGTCCCGTGTCCGGATGGGACTTTCCTTGGCATGGAAGGCAACAATCATACCATAGGCTAGCTTCTAGGGTTTAGCCTCTCTGATCTCGTGGTAGATCTACTCTTGTACTACCCATATCATCAATATCGATCAAGCAGGAGTAGGGATTTACCTCCATCGAGAGGGCCCGAACCTGGGTAAAAACATGGTGTCCCTTGTCTCCTGTTACCATCCGCCTAGATGCACAGTTCGGGACCCCCTACCCGAGATCCGCCGGTTTTGACACCGACACCAGCATTCCCCCCTTTCTCGCTTCCGCCATGGCTCCGCGGCAGAGGAAGAATGGGAAGTCTTGCACCCTAGCCGAATCCTCGTCGGCCTCGGAGCCTGCTCTTGAGCGATCGATGGTGATCAATCAAGAGGGGTTGTCCAAGGTCCCCCCAGCTCTTGCCGCCGATACCATCTTGTGGAAGGCAACGATTGCTTGGCCTGCCACTCGGGCCGCGATCGACATGGATGTCACTGAGATCCCCATCCATCTTCATGCCCTCTTCGCGGGCCTGATTCCCCCTTTCTCCCCCTTCTTCAATGCCATACTCTCGCACTACCAGATCCATTTGCTGCATTTGGACCCCCAATCCATCATCCTCCTCGCTGTCTTCGCCTTCCTTTGTGAAGCCATGGTTGGCATCACTCCTTCTGTAGCCTTGTTTCGCCATTTCTTCTTGCTTCGTCTAGTTGATGAACGCCAGCTCTCAGGGTGCGTGGCCTTCCAGGCTGTAGCAGCGACGGCTAGCTCGGGGTCGACTTAGAGCTCTCACAAAATGTGAAGGGATTCCGGAAATAGTGGCTATTCGTGGATGCTGGCGCGCGTAGCCCCCTGCTCCTGCTCCCTCGGGCACCAGCGGTGCCTAGCTCCGGCTGGGGGCACGTGAAGCTTGTCGACCATCGGCTTGCCTGCATCTGGACTTGGCTAACAAGGTTGAAGAAGCTCGGGGTGACGACATCGATGGTGGTGCAGGAATTCGTCCGGTGGTGCATCGCCCCGCTTCAGCGCCATTGCCACCCAATGTGGGCCTTCTCCGGCATCAAGGACACCATGAGGATCCAGGTGCATGGTGCTCAGGCTTCTGACGGGCAACCCAGCGCCAACCGCGCTTCCAGGGGAGGGCTGCCTCCTGTACCAGTGCTCGAACAAGGAGGACTTCGTGAGGCAGATGCCCCTCTTTGACGAGTGGGGGCTGTGCCCAGGAGGCCTTGAAGGGCCTCGCGAGAATACCGTCCTCGTGGCTGCCTTGCTGATCGACCCCGTGGCGCATGCCCCGAATGTGGATGCAGGGGGGCAAGCGCCACTGGGTGGCACCGAATGCCTACTGGAGAGCGGGCGTCGCTGGGCATCCTTGAGGCAGGTGCTCCTGAGGTCCCGTTGAGGGCCCCTGAAGGAGCCACCAGGGGGATGGCGTGGCCCGAAGCCCCAGAGGCGACCGCCATCAGAACTTAGGCGAGCGGTCCCGAGGCGGCAGCTGGTGGGCAGGTGCCGCCTGGCGCTCCTGAGGCTGCTGCCGAAGGGGCCCTCTCGGGCGCTCCAGCTGCTGAGGATCACTCTGCGAAGCCTGGCCGGCTTCGCCTGAATCTTGAAGCACTCCGCAAGAGAAAGGGGCCTCCAAGCTGCAGTGGTGACACCTACCGGCCGCTGAAGCATAGGAAATACATAGTCATAGATGAGTCAGTACCACATCTTAGTGACTTCTTGCATGTTGCATCTTTCCCTGACCAAGACTCCGCTAGATTCCTTCGGCCGCGGCGGCGAAACCTTAGGAGAGGTGTCCCCCAGAAGCCCTTGGCCCACTCCTAACCCTGAGCCTCCTGCACCCAACTCCCCTGTGAGGCAAGGGAACAATCTGGGCAGCTGATGGGGGAGTCCTGGATTATGGGGTCCTCGGAGAGCCGACCTATGTGACATGGGCCGGAGTGACAGAACCGAAGGCCTTCTCCCGTGTGCAGATGGGACTCTCCTTTGCGTGGACGGCAAGCTTGGCGTCCGGATGTGTAGTTTCCTTCCTCTGTAAACTGACTTGGTACACCCCTAGTCCCCTCCGGTGCCTATATAAACCGAAGGGTTTAATCCTTAGGGGCAATCACAATCATACATGCTAGAAATCTAGGGTTTAGCCATTACGATCTCGAGGTAGATCGACTCTTGTAACCCCTATACTCATCAAAGTCAATCAAGCGGGAAGTAGGGTATTACCTCCATTAAGAGGGCCCGAACCTGGGTAAACATCGTGTCCCCTGCCTCTTGTTACCTTCGATCCTTAGACGCACAGTTCGGGACCCCCTACCCAAGATCTGTCGGTTTGACACCGACATTGGTGCTTTCATTGAGAGTTCCTCTGTGTCGTCGATAGAAGGATTGATGGCTCGCCTTGTCATCAAGGACAACATCACTTCCAGAGAAGCCCTAGCTTTAGGGTAAACCCTCCGGCTGGGCAGCCGTTAAGCTAGAAGCAGCCCAACTCATCGCCAAAAATCGCCTCCGCATCGGCCCTGAATACTCCGACAAGATGGATCCGACAGATGTTTCGGCCTTAAATGAACTACTAGATCGCATCGCCGCCCTAGGGGTCGCAACCGACTATGATCGGATTGGGCTTAAACCCGATCAGAGAGAAATTAGATCTCCGCCGATCACCCATCATGTAGCAATCATGGAGAAACAAGCCGACAATGACTCTTCTCCTACGTTGAGAACAAAGTATGTTCGGGTTTCTGAGCTCAGAGAACCGGACTCCCGTATTCTGGAAGACACTTCTTATCCTCCGAACATGGAGTCGGGTGTAGAGCCTAAAAACGCACCGGATGCTCCGGAGCCCAGGCCTGTAACCTCGGAAATTCTTCAGAATCCGGACTGCTCAGTGGGTCATGGCTTGGATTTGAACCCGCCCACCCACCACAAGCAATATTCCCCAAGCAACTCCGGTCCTCCAGACATATGCGACTTAATGTATGTGTGGTAGTAGCCTCAGGAAATAGTCCACCACTACTGGGCTACATTACTACTTGTTAAAAACAAGGTCAAGGATTGCTGCAACGACGACGCGATCTCAGTATTTTGCAACAATTGCGCGGATGATGGAATCCTTAATACCCTCAACCACCGTCGCGTACTACACTTTGCCGATTTGGCACACATAGTACAGAAGTACTGCCCAATGGAATGCGCCTGGAAAACCCAGACAGCCCGCCTTTAGGCCATCCCCCGGGCGGGCAAAGAGGATGCACCCCCACGGAGCACCCAATCATCATCCCGTGGATAAGAAAATCAAAACCGTTACGGGGCATAGAACTGTCCTCGAGGAATGGCTCGACAAGCCCTGTAAAATTCACATGATGCCAGACAACGAACCAACGCATAGCCTTCGAGCATGTTGGATACTCCGGCAGGTGGCCAAGAACGGCGAGGGTATCCTCACCAACAACACTCTAGAGAACTACTCTTCAGAGGACAATGATCCCAAAGTATTCACGGTCTTGAGACATTTTCTTCCAATAATCGGCACAAAAGGGTGCTCCGCGACCTCGCTGAAGTCTGCCATGTGGCACCAGTAAATCCTTGGAACGACATGGCGATCACTTTCAATGCTGATGACGAACCAAGAGCCCGCTCAGTCTGGGCACCAGCCGCTTTGGTCCTAAACCCAATCATAGACGGTTTTCGGCTCACTAAAGTGCTCACGGACAGCGGTAGCGGACTGAACCTCATCTACAAGGACACGCTCAACAAAATGCAAATGGACAGGAGCCACATTGAGCAAAGTAAAGCAAGCTTTCGCGATATTATCCCTAGTCGAGAAGCCAGATGCTCGGGAAAAATCAAACTCGACGTGGTATTCGGCACGCCGGAGAACTACAGGACCTAAGACTTACTCTTCCATGTGGCACCATTCAACAGCGGATATCATGCTATGCTGGGGCGAGATGCGTTCATGCGCTTCCAAGCCATACCCCATTATGGTTATATGAAGCTCAAATGCCCAGGCCCAATGGAATTATCACTATCACCGGTGATCCGGACATAGCACTCCACGCCAAAAACAAAACCGCCTCTCTGGCCCTTGAGGAATTATCCAAGGCCCTCATGGTCAAGGAATTGACCACTCTACGTTCTACAGTAGATAGGGACGATGTAATCCACAACAAGAGACCCAAATCTACTTCCTTCAAGCCAGCAGACGAAATAGTGAAATTTCAGGTACACCCGACGGACCCCAAGAAAACAGCTTCCATTGGGGCACAGCTGGATCCAACGGTGGTCGTCGCATTATGTGCATTCCTGTGCGAGAACTGGGACATTTTTGTCTGGCACCCTTTGAATATGCCAGGTATCCCACGAAGACTGTCCGAGCATAGTCTCAATATAATGAAAGGATACAAACTAGTCAAACAAACTCTATGCCGATTCTCCAAACCCAAATGATAGGCTATGGGGGAGGAGCTAGCCAAGCTACTCGAAGACGGGTTTATCACAGAGATCAAACATCCGTACTAGCCAGCAAACCTAGTCATGGTACTTAAGAAGGATAAATCCTGGCGCTTGTGTGTTGATTTCAAAGACCTTAACAAGGATGGCCCTAAGGAGCCCTTCCCACTACCTCGAATCTACCGGATTATTTCCGCAACCGCCGGACACGATTCTTTGTGTTTCCTCGATGCATATTCCGGATATCATCTAATTAAGATGAAAGAATTTGACCAAGCCGCAACGGCATTCATCACTCCGTATGGGCCCTTCTATTTCAACACTATGCCTTTCGGGCTCAAGAACGCCGGCGCAACCTACCAACGCATGATTCAAACATGCCTGGAAAAACAGATCGGTAAAATTGTGGAGGCATATGTAGATGACATAGTCATCAAAACCAAACATGTCGATTCATTGTTGGATGACTTACGCTTTACATTCGACAACCTCCGAGCATATCTCATACGGCTCAATCTGGAAAAAATGCGTTTTCGGCGTTCCAGCCAGAAAGCTGCTTGGGTTCATCGTCTCCAATAGAGGAATCGAAGCAAACCCCGCTAAAATCCGAGCCCTGTCACAGTTGGCAACACCAATAGACCTCAAGCAGGTCCAAAAATTAGCTGGGTGCGTGGCAGCGTTAAGCCGTTTTATCTCCAGACTAGTGGAAAAGGCGTTGCCATTATATCACTTGCTACACCGCACTAACCACTTCGTGTGGACGTTCGCTGCCACAGCCGGACTGGAAGAAATAAAGGCTCTGTTAGCAAGTAACCCAATCCTGGCCGCACCAAGCATCACTGAATCGATGCTTCTCTACATATCTGCAACTCACCAGGTGGTGAATGCGGTGCTCGTCGTCGAACAAGATGAGGAGGGAAATAAATTCCCACTTCAAAAACAAGTATATTATGTATCCATGGTCCTTACACCATGCAAATCCCGATATCCACATTATCAAAAGATAGCATATGCGGTCTTTATGGCATCCCGCAAGCTGTGGCACTACTTTCAGGAGTGCTCCATCACGATGGCTTCCGAAGTACCACTTAACGATATTATAAACAATTGGGACGCCACCGGCCGGATTGCCAAATGGGCCATCGAGCTCTTGTCGTTCGAAATAATTTACAAGCCACGCTAAGCCATAAAATCTCAGATGTTGGCTGACTTCGTTGCCGAATGGACAGAGGCCGAACTCCATAAAGAATACGACACATATTCCAATTGGGTGGTGCACTTCGATGGCTCTAACATGTTAGCCGGATTGGAGGCCGGTGTCGTCTTGACATCCCCCACTGGAGACACAATCCGTTATGTGCTCCAAATACTATATACAGACTTTAACAATGCGGCCGAATACGAGGCCCTATTGCACAGCCTCCAGATTGTTGTCTCCATGGGCATACAATGCCTCGAAGTGCACGGGGATTCAAATGTCGCAATATCTCAGATAAATGGAGACTTTGAAGCAAAAGATTCAAAGATGGCGGCTTATCGTAACGCCGTACACAAAATTTCAGCTCCGTTTGAAGGGCTCGAATTTCATCATGTGGCTCGAGAGAGTAATCAAGCTGCGGACAAACTTGCCCGCATGGGCGCTAAACGCGACCCCGTACCACCTAACACGTTCGTGGAGAGGCTCTTCAAGCCATCCGTAGTGTGGCAGGACAATAGCGGCAACATAGTTCCAGAGCCGATCATACCCCCAGATTCCGAACACAGCTCCGATATCATCGGGGGTTCGAGCACCGAGACAACACCATCGGCCCACAAAATCATGGTTGTAATTGCCCTGTGGACCGAACCTTTCCTCGCCTACCTTACTAGGAACGAGCTCCTTGATGATCAGACAAAGGCCCGTCGCATTGTTCCATGCTTGAAGGCCTACAAAGTCCATGAGGGGGAACTGTACAAGAAAAGGACCACCGGAGTACTCCAAAGGTGTATCTCCGAAGAAGAAGGACGACAACTCTTGACTGAAATACACACCGGTCATGGTGGCCATCATGCCGCAGCTCGGGCCCTTGTAAGTAAGGCCTTCCGTACGGGCTTCTTTTGGCCCACAGCCCGAGCAAACGCACAGGACCTCATATATCGCTGTGTTGGATGTCAGCTTTTCACCAATCAAAGCCATATGCCACCCACGGCCTTACGAACAATCCCCATTAATTGGCCATTTGCTGTTTGGGGGCTAGACCTGGTCGGACCCCTTAAAAGGGGAAGCCATAAGAAGAAATATTTACTGGTCATGGTCGACAAGTTCACTAAGTGGATAGAAGCCAAACCAGTCAAAACGGCTGAAGCCAGACCAGTTATAGACTTCATATCCGGTGTGGTACACCGTTATGGTGTCCCGCACAGTATTATTACTGACAATGGTTCTAACTTTACGGCCAATGAGGTGAAACCTGGTGCACTAATTTGGGCATCAAGCTCGATTATGCCGTTGTATATCACCCTTAGACAAACGGTCAGGTCGAGCAGGCTAACAGCTTGATAATGAGCGGCATCAAACCCAGACTAGTGCGATCTCTATGAGAATCAGACAATCATTGGATTGAAGAACTCGACTCTGTGCTTTGGGGGCTGCGTACCACGCCCAATCGCACGACCGGATATACACCTTTTTTCATGGTGTACGGAGCTGAGGCAGTACTCCCTTGCGACATTATTCATGACTCACCTCGAGTGCGCATGCATGAAGAGAGAGGGGTCGAGCTCAATCGGTAGGACGATCTGGATGGCTTCGAGGAGGAGCGTGATGTCGCGAAGGCCCATTCTGCATTTTACCAACAGCAAGCTCGGCGATATCGAAGCATGGAAGTACGAGCAAAGATTTATAATGTCGGTGAACTCGTCCTGCGCCTACCAGAGAAGAAAAAGGACAACCTCAAGCCCAAATGGGAGGGTCCCTTCATCATAGATGAAGTTCTCACTGGAGGAGCCTATCGCCTTCGCAACGCTTCGGATAATCGTTTGACACCAAACCAATGGAATGCCGCTCGGCTCCGAAGATTCTACGGATAACTTTTTTCATCTTTTCTTTTCTCCCTCTCACCCCTTTTTTCTCTCTTTTTCGTTTTTTGTACGACTTCTACCAGTGTTCGGATAAACCGCACACTCAAGGGATATACATCATTAAATGTACATGCCCCATGATACCTGGGGGCTTCTTTTTCACAGAAGCTTATTATGATTATTATTTTGGAGCGTCAAGCTCACCGTATGTATGTAATGTTTACTCATATTTATCTTGTCTTCGCCATTATGTGCACCTTTATGACTTAAGTTTTTGCCAAGCTGGGTTGCCTGGCTCCTGTTCTTATGCCCTACGTTCCCTCTTGTTTGGCTAGGGCATTAAGGGAGCACCTCTACGATTGTTACAGCCGGGTTATCCGGACGTGTACCTCAGATGGGTGAAGCCAAAAGTAGCATTCTTAAGGGAACAATCGGTCGGTGGACAAGAGACGAACTACCCTTGTTCCAACATACGCCCCCAAATTATAATGTGTACTGTGATTTATCACATCACAGCTTATGCATGCGCAAAAATGCATGCTGACCTAGGGAAAGGAACCCTTAACGGAACTATTCTCTCTAGAAGATGTTCCTTACGATCAAATGTAATATAACATAACTCCCCAAATACAACTTATCTGTTTAAGCAACTATGACCGGACTGCCTAGTTTCCGAACATGCCTTGGTGTTTACCAATGGTATAAATATCCGGAAACACTCAAAACCTCTGGTTCTGGAGGTCGAAGCAGAAGGTCTGCCATGACAATCGTTTTACAATTCGGCTGGGGATAAGTTTGTTGATAAAGTACAGAACTACTTGGAGTCAAAAACTTCTTCCTCTAGACCCTCTAGTAGGTTGTCTAGTTTACAATCCTATTGAGAAAACTTAGCGGCTGTTTTCACTTGGTCGTACACTAAGCTAACAGGAATTTCTTGTCCATCTGGTCCCCGAGGTCCGACCCAGGCCATATGATTCGGATCAAGCTTGGTATACCGTGTTTTCACCATGGCCCATGCATCTCGGGCGCCTTCCCGACATGCTGATATCTTTCATAGTTCCAAATGGCGACGAGCTCCCTTGAATAAATTCGCAAGCTCATCCATGCTCCCTGGAGGGGGATCGGATGGCCATAAAGCCTTAGCCATGTTCCTCAATGCTTTTCGAGCTCGCTCGTGCACTTTGGACAGCTCTTGTAACAGGTCACCTTGGAATCCAGACACTTCTCCTCCCGGATGTCCGGTTAGCACACCTACAGAAGCAAACAAGTCAATATTTCAAACAAAGGACCGTGTGACAGATAGGATAAAGAGCATACTGAATATGCCGCCTTTCAGCTTCTTGTTCTCTTTCAAAGCGTTCGGTAGTTGGGCTCTTAAATCCTTCAGTTCTTCGGCCTGCTTGATATTGGAATCCTGTAGTTTGTTCTTCTCATTAATGGTCCGCTTCAATACACGTTGACCAGCGGCTTCTTGCCCTTCGGCATGTTGTTTATCCGCTTGAGTAGCCCTTAGCCTCTCCTACAGCTGACCTGTCGAGCCTAACCAACGAGACAAAAGCATAATTAAGCAACCTCGTTGTATGCACGAAGCCTTATTTCTGAGATGCTACAGTACTTACCATCAGGTGCCTTCTTGGATTTCTTCAAATTTTCCAGTTCGGTGGTGGCAGCAGTCAACTTAGTTCGACATTCTTCTAGGTTCTTCGACAATGTGTTATTCCTCTCCATCAGTACCTAACAATGTAACGACTCTTAAATCAGTTGGGCCAACTGCTTCAGGACTCGAGGGATACTGGCATATGATTATTGAATCTGCATAAAATGCTTACCCGCATATCCTTGGACAGCTAGTGAGTGGCTCCAGCAAGTCCAACTTGAGTAGCTCAGATATAAGCATCCGTTGAGCTGAAGGCATTGAAAGCCTAGTTCAGGTCATGCATAGCCGCTCTCCACCGCCAGTGACCCATCGCACTTTCCACTTCGGAGTTTGTGATGGATACATTATCCCAATCCTCTGGGAGATGACAAACCGGCATTGCTCCTGCATCCCCTCCAATCCTTGTGGCAGGGTCCGGGGCTGGATTAGTCTGTGCATGGCCGGCCAGGTCTCCGGATGCAGTCCGGCGTACACTCCTCCTGCAATATGGCACAATAGGGAACGTCACCGTCCGATCTATCCGCTGAGTGCGTGCTAAAGGATTATACCTCTTCGATGCAGAAGAGGGCCCCACTACAAAAAAAAGACACATCCGTGACATTTTGGGCTGAACAATTTTTTTTCTGTCATACTTATGACACTTCTATGACGATAATTGAGACAAAACCCGGTATCATCATAGATATTGTGGGTCCTACTTCTATGACAAAAAATCATGACAAAAATGGGCTTTTCGTCCTGGGTAGGCCGGAGATGCAGCTGCATGATATTCTTTGGGCCGTCCATGATGGAAAAAACCGTGGTAGAAGCAAGGGCGAGGAAAATATCGGGGTGTTCCTAGTTACGGTTGGTGGTCAGGGCCAAGCGAGGCGTTGACCTACTAAACCCGAGCGATTGCACTGAAGGCTACGCGTTACTGAACCCGAGCGATCGAGCGATTCCTTTGCTACTGCTGCTAACTGAAGCCGACCGATGTTACCTTCGGAGGAATAGTGAGCGTTCTTGGGGGGTGGATGAACAGTTCCCGGTGAGGGGTTGGATGAACAAGACCCCGTGGTAGAAGAGGTCATTGCCGCTGGATGAACAGGACCCCGATCGAGCTAGTTGGGAGTTGATGAACAGGACCTCGTGGAGGGCTGGATGAACGGGACCCCGTGGAGGGCTGGTTGAATAGTAGCCGGTGGAGGGCTGGATGAACAGTAGCCCGTGGAGGGGTGGTTGAACAGGACCCCGTGGAGAGGGCTGGTTGAACAGTAGCCGGTGGAGGAGCGCGCGGTGGAGGCTGGATGAACAGGAGCCTGTGGATGAACAGTCACAGGTGGAGGCTCGAGGAGGTCGACGGTGGATGAACAGTAGCCGTGGAGGCTGGAGGAGGTCGACGATGGAGATGAACAATATCCAGTGGAGTTCCGTTTTGCGGCATGCCATACCACTCCCGATGAACAGGACCCCCATTTCGACCGTAGCGCTCCAACACAAGTCTGTTTCCTCCATTTTGCAGTATGCCACACCCCTCCCGATCAACATGACCCCGTTTCGACTGTAGGAGGTCCAACAGAAGTCCGTTTCATCCGTTTTGCGGTATGCCAGACCCCTCCCGATGAACAGGATCCCGTTTCGACCGTGGCTAGTCGAACACAAGGCCATTTCCTTTGTTTTGTGGTACGCCGGGCCTCATTTCGATCGGCTGTTCCGTCCAAGCCCTCCTGATGAAACGACGCATCATTCCATTCCGACCCAGCCAATTGGCTCCCCATGAACACGACGACGACGCAGTTTCTCCGTTCCTACCCAGCCATGTACACGATCCCTGGCCGTACGTATGCGTAAGCAGGCGTTCGAGACCCCGCCTGTATGTACGTACATGGCCATATTTTCTTTTTTACACCCTGGCCGCTGTACGTACGTGTACATGCTACGTGTGCGCCTCTACTACGACACGTGCGCGCCTCTACATCGACCAATATGTACGTACACATTCTCGACCAGAATGTATGATACATACGCTTCGACCAGGTGGGTCCCGACTGTCAGGCACTTCCGTGTGTGCGAAGATGTAGCTGATGGGTCCCAGCAGTCAGGGGGCAAATCGTTTTTTTGCCCGTAATATGCATGCACTTCCTTGCGTGCGAAGATGTAGCTGGTGGGTCCCAGCAGTCAGGGGGAAACTTTTTTTCTGAAATACGGTTGCCCGTCCGGTGGGTCCCTGCTGTCAGGTGGAGGGATCATTATTTTGCGCGTAATAAGGAGGCACTTCCTTGCTGCGGCCGTGGACCCAGCTGTCAGCCTCTCCACGCATAGTACTCTTCCGATGGAAGTCGTTCCTTGACCATGTTGACCACGCCACGCCGAGAGCATGAGGGCGGTGGACGGCGGAGAGGCCTAGGAAGGGGATGGTGCGGAGCCGGGGAAGACGCGACATTGGAAGCCCGCGCGGAGAGGAGTACGAGGGTTCACTGGTTCGGCTGCGGTGTGAGGCTGTCGTCGTCGCAGAATAACAGGGGGTGTCGGTGAGTAGAGGGATGCCCTACCCAGCAGTGGGATTAGTAGAGGGCGGTGAGGCCTGCGTGGCAGCACAGCCGGCCATGGGAGGCGAGAGCAGGCAGTCCCGCCGGCGCTGGATTTGACGGCTGGAGCAAGAAGATCAGAGATTGAAGAAACACGACGGCCGTTGGATTGACATACAACGGTTACATCTGCTAGAATCGTTTGTTGACATATATCATAGCTAAAAAATCTTGCATACGCGTCAACTTAATAGGCCCACAAGTCAGACCATTCCCTATTTTTTTAATAATTTATATATAGCTCATTGCAACTTATGCAATTTATTGCAGTCCAGTTTTTTGTTGGCCAGGGCCAGGGTTAAAAATTTAAACGAAATTTCGCATATTTCTGTGAGTTCCAAACTATTTAATACCGAAATATCGAGCCAGATTTAAAGTACTTTGAAGATATATTTAAATTTGGTTAAAGCCTAGTGAGATAGGAATCTGAAAATGTGAAAAAATTCAGAAATTATAAAGTATTTGCCAATTTGTCATTTGTCTTCATATTTACAACCCATTCCATATTACTTTCAAGATTTGCACGCGTCTTGAAAGAGTTGTAGCCCATCAGGGCGTAGAAAAATGAGTAGGCCTGGATTGAGTATTCTTCAGAAAAAATAAACTGGGCAAGTTTTCACAAAGAAAAAATAGCTGGGCTGGTCATATGGTGAACATAAAATATAAGCTTGGGATAGACGGGCCACAGCCTAGTAGAAACCCTGCTCCATCTCAACAATAACAAAAAAAAATACTGCTCAAGCAGCTACGTCCCAGGTGTCAGCCGACCTTGTGTTGTTCTCTTTTCTATTGACTATATACGCTCACAATGTCGTGGGTCCTAGATGTCAGGAAACCATTAGGAGGAAGCATTTTCTTTTTCCATGCGCTGACATGGTGGGCCCCTACTGTCATCCTCTCCACGTACTTCTGCTGATTCCTGTTGTTTGTTGACCAGGTTGACAACGCGAGAGGGTGGCGCCGCGGTGAGCGCACCAAAGTGCGTGGAGGACGACGGCGAGGCCTCGGACGACGGCGTTAACGATTTAGGAGACGGTGGGGCGGCGATGTGTGCGCTGAGGCGGAGCCAACCATGGGAGGCGGAAGCAGGCGGCCCCGCCGGTGCTGGTTTGGTTTTGGCGGCTGGAGGAAGACAGGACTGAAGAAACACGACAAACTGTAAAAGCAGCAGGAGTACTTAACAACCTTAACTGAAACTAACAGGGGCATTTAACAACCATAGCTGAAAGCAGTATGAGTAATTATACAGGTTCAACCATACAAAGCACGCATCGAACAGTGCTACTTTGCCTACAGTTAATGAAGCATGAGGCCGCCAAGACCCAGGACAAGGCCCAGGCGCCACCCTGCGTATCCACAACCTTCCGAATGCGGCTTCATCTTGCAATGTGGTCAATAAATAGGATATTCGCTTCAGAGCCATGGAAAAGCAGGAACATAATCTCCTATCTTATTCTCCAAGATGGAAGGGCCTTCATTATTTGAGACCACCCATGAATAAGTATCTTTTCACTTCCAAGGGGAATGGAGTAGGTCGACATAAACATCATGTTGTGACCAAGCGCAACTCTGACCCAACCATGGTCAGGCATCTGTATAGGAACAATAGAACTGGGCAATTTCTGTTTCAAGAAGATCACAGCTCTAAAACTGTGTATAAGAAATAGTTTATGAACAACATATATAACAGAAAACAACTCGTACCATAAGTTTCTCGACACAGTTGGACCTGTTCAACGAGTGCAGCAGTGGCACACATATCCCACGTGGCCTTCCACCATTGAAACACCCCACGAGGACCTCAAGAGGATCAATAAAGTGTAGGAACTTGTGGATGTCGTCCCAGTCAACTTCAGTGCCATCAGTAATAACCGGGTTCTTACAGAATAACAAATGAGCAGCCTGCTTAACTATGAAAAAACTACACATGCCACCAATTATAAGAAAATATTAGTTAGGAGTACCATCTTCGTGAGAGATTCGTTAATATGTCTAAAGTTAAATTGTGATTAGTTAGACAGAATAGGTGGATTAAGAAGTAATCGAGGCAACAAGCAAGAACCAGATACAAAACTAACATGGATGAACAATTGGAACGACGTCCGGGTGGAAGATCGCAGTGAAGATGAGACCAGATTCTGCTATTTCCATCAACATTCGTGCGCCAACTTTTAGTCCGTAACACTTGAGAAAGTTAATCCAAGTTCGGCCATAAAAAACCAGCAATTTTCTTGGTTCATGAACCCAACTCGGAACTGTTACCATTAAACTGGTGTATTCAGTTATGGCAAGGCTGAGCATCTTGAGTACATGTGTTCTGGCAGAGCAAATAATGCACTGCGGGAAAAATAATATGAGAACACAATGTATCCCCATCCAAATCTAGAAATCATTTCCTCCTTCACACCAGTGTTGACCATCGTACTAGTACCTTTTATCCAAATATAGCAATCCAAATTTCCAAATTAGTCGACAACATGTTCAACAAAACCCCACCCTCCCGGATAGAAGAGGATTCTAGGAACATAATGTGCGCGATTTAAAATCCTGTGTTAGGACAAGAAGGAACAAGTGTGGCGTCTCGCCGAGGGTGCAGAAACCTGTAGGGTCCTCGCACTTTGGGCGCTGCAAATGAAACACACTAGATTCAGTAGGAAGAAAAATGCATCAATGGCGGCGGCTGCCATCCTAGGATTACCCGCGACCAAGGGACTTGGATTAATCGGGGATGGATGAAGAATTCCTACCTGGTTCTCCATGAGAAAACCCTATGCAATTGCCGAGAGGGGGTTTTCTCTGAACAAGCAAATGAGGGAGAAGGGGATTCAGGCCTAGTGAAATATTGCCGCTTTATCCGTCCAGCTTACTACTAAAGCTGGAAAGGTGGGGGTTTCTGTGATTTGACGGCTCGTTGGGCATTAATGCGGTGCTACGACCGGGGTATGTCTACCGTGTAGTTGTGCCATCTAATTTGGTGCATATGGCACGTGGACACCATTACCGGATGCCCCACATATCAGCGAAAAGAAGTAGAAAGACAGGAGTAACTAGTTACACATAAATATATTTTTGACAGAGAAATACTCCCTCTGTAAAGAAATATAAAAATCTTTTATATCACAGCTTTATACATAAGAAAAATCAAGGGGGATATATATAACATATATAATTATAAAAAACAAAGTTTTTTTAACACAGTATAGACTAGTTGGTGATGATGGTGTGCCTGCCATCCTGCAATATAGGTCGTTCGATTTATTTCTGACGTATAGGAAGGAAACTATGGCAATTTTGCAAAAAGGTACCCACACACCTCTCCACATTTGCAAATAAGGCCTTCCCTCGTTCATGGTTTTCTCTCATTAAGATAAAATATCCATACAAACGCATCTTGATGTTACGTGCAATGCACAGGCATTATGGGGGTTCAGCTGAGAATATAATACTCAGACAGGCTCACGGTTCTAGACTTTGGGCCACAGTCCGTTGGGCCTGCATGTTTGGGGGCCCATGTGTTCTACCTCAGCACTTTTCATATTGCAAGCGATCGGTACGGCGCTGGTTTTAGATGCTGTCGCAAGGCGAATACACAAAATTGAATAAAGCACGGCAGCTGTTGGAATGAAATCGAATGACAGTTCCTAACTAGCAATCAGAGTTGCAATTCTATCAATGATATACCATGTGATAAATAATACTGTCGTACTACTTATACACATAGGACACTTGTTTCACCATGCCAGATTATTACATCAAAATCTCTTGGAGGATACATCAGTTCGGCAGTTGCGTGCTGCTACTCAAGAATTTCAAAGTTGATTTGGACCAGCTTTCCTTGCTGAGAAAGTTTGATTTTGATATCATCCCCTACCACAAGATATGATTTTGATTTGAACTTGACCATCCTTTAGCATCAATCATCATGTGACCATCCTTTGTACTTACGGTATACTAAGCAGGTTCATTCACACCAAGGTTGCGCATGGTAAGAGAAACTTGGCCACGATCACCCGGATTGTTGAATGACTCCCTCTTTGCTCTAGGAATTCTCTATTTGCAAACAAGAAGACATAAACAAACAATTAGATCAACACAGTGAATAATGTGAAACAACATGGAGAGAAAAAAGAACGAAGCACTTGGGGAGGCCAATGCCTACCAAGAAGGTGGACATGTTGGTTTTTGTAAGGACTTTGATATATGAAGTGTGAACTACAACCCAGTCTGTTGCTGGTGCAACTGCTCATTTGGTTGCCGTTGCACGGGCCGGAGCAGATACAAGTGCAAGTGTTGGTGCAGGTGCCGAAGCCATTGTTGGTGCCCGTGCCGGTGCAACTGGTAGTGCTGCTAGTGCTGCCGGAGATGGTGCTCCTTGTAGAGCTGGTGCCGGTGTCGGAGCAGGTGCCGATGTCGATACCCGATCCTCTGGTAGATTAGCCTGATCCGCTGACGCGGTCGGTACCCAATCCTCGGCTGGATCAGACTGAGTTGCTGCCGCTGCCGGTGCTAGAGCAACTGCCGGTGCTTGATCCATAGCTGAAGGTGGTACCGATGTGCGAGACAGCGACGATTGTGTCTGGTCTTCTATGATCAGCATTCTAACTTGACTAGGCTCCGTGACCGTGATCCAGTTTTTTTCTTCATTTCTTTTAAACGCGAGAAAGACTAATTGTGGCATTTTTGTTAAACCAAACTGCAGTTCATCATAGGGATTCAGCTTATACTCAGACAACAGACTGATCCAATTTTTCCGGTAATATAAGTAATGGACAGTGCCTTCGTTGCTGACACGACATAAGAAGTGAAACCTGCAAAAATAGCCATAGTAGAGCAAACCAAACTGTTTATTCTGTGATGAATGTCACATGGCAAAACCTGCATCGTAAAATTGCAGGAAAAGAAAGAAAACATGACATTAAATCAATAAGATTTAGACAGTAAATCAATAAGATTTACTTGATGTGACATGACTTAATCCTTACTAGGAAATCACTATGTTGAAGTACTAAACAGAAGATTGATCGTCCAACTAAGTGTGGCATCCAGGGCCCCCGCATACTCCCACAAGCAGGATAGTGCAAAGGTCGTGACAAATCGTATGGACCGAACATCCATGGGACCAGAAATCCTGGTGGGTGCGATAAACCCTGCAATGCATACAAATATTGGAGTGTAACCATAATTGATAAACCGTCCTCACAAAAAAGATGATCTGGATACTTCAAAATATACAGACTGAATTGAGTGGGAAGACATTAACATAGACTGTTCTCAGGACTCACCACACACCAAAAGCAGCAGTACTAAACAATACAGGGTGCACAAACACAAATCAAGTACTGAATAATAGTACTTACTACAGACAAGGAAAGTTGCACTAATTAAACTCTTCAGACTATTTCCTGCCACCGACCTACGGGATGAACCCCACATAACTGACTAGGCCATGGACTTTGTGAGAGATGTCTACCTGCACCATCACCTCTCGTCAACCTTGGAGAACCTAACAGAGTGGTCTTTCCACTCATAAACATGATGATGAAGACAGGCCGCATCAGATTTGTCGGGAAGCTTTACAAGAACCACACCCTTCGTAATCGAAGGCACAACCAGGAAATTGTTGTGGTCAAGTACAGCCTCGACAACATGCCTGACAACAGTGCTACAGGAAAACACTAGTTCAGGACACGTGGCGACAAGGACACAACAGCTGGATAGTTTAGCAGTAGAATTCATCCTTAGGTCTTCCAGTTCACATGGCATGCCGTTGAGAACTTCATCTCCACCACGGACCTGGTTCTAATTCAAACAGAAACCATATTTATTACTACCTCCGTTCAGAAATATAAGATGATTTTGGATATTATACTCCATATATAACTACATATACGCACAGAAATGAGTGAACAAAGACACTAGAACATGTCTTCAAAGGCATGGGAGCAGATGGATTACTTGCAATATCCATAACACAAGTTACTGAGGAAAATATACCCTCTTAAAAGTTATCATTGATGTTCATAAAGTACTCCCTCCATCGCAAAATTCTTGTCTTAGATTTGTCTAGATACGGATGTATTAAGTTACATTTTAGTAGTAGATACATTCGTATCTACACAAATCTAAGACAAGAATTTTGGGACGGAGGGAGTAGTTGAACGTAATCTATAAGAAACCAGTGTCAACCTCTCCCATGTTTTGGTCAAAAGAGGAATTTAGAACCGTCATTTGGCACAAAAAAATCACATGCAAGATCACCCAGAAAGTTGTACTACTAGTACTAGTACTATGTGTTAGATGAAAAAACACGATCGAGATCGAGAAAAACAGGAATTTAGAACCGTCATTTGGCACACAAAAATAACATGCAAGATCACCCAGAAAGTTATACTACTAGTACTAGTACTATGTGTTAGATGAAAAAACACGATCGAGATCGAGAAAAACAGGAATTTAGAACTGTCATTTGGCACACAAAAATCACATGCAAGATCACCCAGAAAGTTGTACTACTAGTACTAGTACTGCGTGTTAGATGAAAAAACACGATCAAGACCGAGAAAAAGATCGTCAAGAAGAGATATTACCTGGACTTCCTTAATGAGGGATCCAGGAGAGGGGGCTTGGACAGGGCGATGGCTCTGAGCTTGTCAGCGGTAGTCTCGGCGGGGTGCTTGCGCTTCTTCGTACCATGAGCCTCGACGGTTTTTGCCAGACCCATAGACATCACGCCGGCTGGTGCTCCAGCGTCCATCCAAGAGAGGAAGCTGAGAGAGAAGAGTGAATTGAGGAATGAGATGAGGGAGAAGCGAAGCGAGTGGGGGTTTTCTTCAAGAGAGGAAGCTGAGAGAGAAGAGTGAAATGATGGTTGCTTCATCCGTCCAACTTACTGTTGGAAAGGAGGGGGTTTTGTGATTTGACTACTCACTGGACATTACTGCGGCGCTTCGATCGGGGTAGTCTATCGTCACTCTACTACGGAGTAATTTAGTGCATGGCTGGTGGACCCCGATGCCAGCTCTCCCACACGTCGGCGAAAGTGAGTAATTTAGTGCATGGCTGGAGGAGGATCCGAATGGTAGAGCGTGTCCACTGTTTTTCTAAAGGAAAAAATGATTACAACAAGTGTTTCCACTCTTATGACGGAGGAGTGCGAAACATGGCAGCCACCTGAGCATACATAGTGCTCCTACTACTAGGCATGTGCAGTGGTTCATACGTCAGTACTACATAATCTTGTTGCTAGTGTAGTAAGATATGCCGATAACAAATGATGTTGTGCGCATGTCAACTATATGAACAGTAATGTAGTAACATAGTACCGCTTTTTCAGCTGTCCGGTCGAGAATGAACGGTGAGATCAATGTTAACAGAACTAGGTCTACAGCGCATGGAGAGTACAGTGCTACAGTACTACACGAAACATGAACCATATGAAGCATGAATAAGTGTTAGGCAAGGTGTATGAAGGGTGCACGGGATGGGAGCAAAAATTCGCTTCTCGACCCACTCTTGGGTGTTTGGCAGCGTGCATGAAGGGTGCTTGAGTCCACACTAGTATGTTAACACAAATACACGAAGAGGGAACAACCATATTGAGATGAGAATGCAACCAAACACACCCACACACTTTGTGCTACAGTGACTGATCTGCATCGTCTGAGTTTGATCCAGCGGTCATGTTGCACCGAGACATGGACATGCCCATGCAGAGGGCGCCTAAACACTACCAAAGTCCCTCTACTTCTCGAGGCGCACGGTGTTGGTGATGCAGGGTGCAACCGCCCACAGAGCCCGCTCCCGGTCGACAGGAGACAACTAGTCAAAGACGGCTTCCAATGGCACGAATGGATTCCGGTGATGGAGCCCTGAGAAGATACACCCAGCAACAGCGACGGCAGCCTACAACCCCTCCTTGTCCAGCTCCGCCCCCACCATCACGCGGAGACGGCAGAGCTCCTCCGAGGTATAGGTGAAGAAGGAGACCAGGTCAAGAAGCTGCAGCTCGTTGAAGTCGACGGGGTGGTCGAACGGGTTTAGCCTGACGGCCGGCATGGTCGCGCTGGCACCATGGTAGGCATTGCGCAGCCACAACACGTGTGTGGCAACTTGGTCCACGAAGTGGCTGAGGCGATCTTGGACCTCGTCACGATCGGCCCGCTCGCGCTCCAGTCGGCTCCCCTAACGGCGTATCGTATCTCCCGCTTTCTGCAGTAATGCCGCCGACACCTTGATCATTTTTGTGGTGGACGCCTGCCGCTTTTGAAGCTCCGTGAACTCCCGCACATAACAGAAGAGCATGGCACTCCTCTCCTCCTTGAGCTCACGGAGATCCATGTCCTTGGCCCTGAGCTCCGCATCCTTGGCCTGCAGCTCCTATGTTAGGCGCCTCACCTTGGACTCCCTGATCTGCTGCGCCACCATGGCACCAGGTAGAAGAAATGGGGAGAGGAAGTAAAGGGGGTGAAACGGCCAAAAGGCAATGCAATATACGGGAAGGCGAAGGGAGCCAGCCGAGGAGCGGGGAATCTTTTGGTTTTCACCATGGGAAAACACCAGTCGATGACTTCTCACTTCAGCGAGTAGTGGGTTTTACAGGCGGAGTCATTGTGACTAATTGCTGCCGCCCTGCTCCCGTCAATAAAAAAATTAAAAATCCTGCTGCGCCTACTCCCGTCAATCAAAAAATTGAAAATCCTGCCACACCCAAACACCAGAGCAACGCCGCGGTGGATATTCAAATTTACCTGCCGGCAAGGAGATAAAAAAGGGCTGAAAAAACAAATGTGGCGGCGGCCTAGCTATCGGCTGCACTAGCCAAACTAGCTAGCCACCGTGCATCACTAATGTACTCGGCGGGAAGACTCATTTACTTGCTTTGGTGCTATGACCAAGGAGGACCCAGAAAACGCGCGATATGGCGTCCCATGTCTCGGCAAGGAAGAATATATGCGTGCACCACCTGGGAGGACCCGGAGACCATGCGGTTGGGTGTGCCACATCTCGGCACGGAGGAAGAATGTGTGTGTAAAAATATACTGTATCATACGAGTACCTATGGTTCGACCTTGGGACCCAGCCAGTCCGTCAAAAACACCCCACTAGCCACATAGCTTCATCATGCTAACGTGGCATGAAGGATAGGTGTGGTTAGCTCCATCTCGACCAGCCACAACATCTCTTGTTCTAGGCAATTCTTCTATTTTCCAAGCTTTTTTTGGTTATAATAACACCACGGCAAGCTAGCGCCGCTCTTGGTTTGTGCCCGTGCAAAGGTTAGACGATCATAAATCAATTACCACGTTGAGATTACTATTTGCAAGGAAAATGCGGGCACTGTAATACACATAGATTCGCTTGTTCTAGGCAATTCTTCTATTTTCCAAGCTTTTTTTGGTTATAATAACACCACGGCAAGCTAGCGCCGCTCTTGGTTTGTGCCCGTGCAAAGGTTAGACGATCATAAATCAATTACCACGTTGAAATTACTATTTGCAAGGAAAATGCGGGCATTGTAATACACATAGATTCGTTTGGCAATTTAAAAGATTCCTTTCGTATTCTCAAATGGTAGGACCCAATGGCGTACCAGCTAGAACTTGGATCATGTTGATCCTAAAAAAAAGGGCTCTTGTTCTTCTGGTGGCATGCGTGGTACGCACATCAGGCACCCCCAACCAGTCGAGCCTCCGCGTTTCGAGTCGAAATATCTGGCGGCCAGAATTCCAGCCCTAGGAAATTACCCTCATGTCCATAATGACTACCGATGAACAATGGAGGGATGCTTTAGTAACTAGATAATGTTACCTACCATGCCGAGCACGGTTCAATTCCCTCGATCGCCGCTCCCCAAGGCCACCCATCAACTGCATTGCCTAGTACTACTACTATTACACTAGGATGAGCACAAAATTCAGCCCGTTTGTTCGTGCCTAGTACTTGAGTTAATATATCAGGCAATGCACTAGTACGAAGGGATTATCCTTTTACTCTGCATATATAACTTTTCTGAAGTCTAACTAAGAAAAATGTTTGACCAAATCCTTTCTTAAGAAATACAACAGGGCAGATGTATGGCTTCAAAATTTATTGCATGATGCAGGTTATGATATTGTTTCAAATCCTGGATTTTAAATTTCAAAAAATCCAAAAGTGACCAGAAATTCATGAAACTCAGCATGGTCACGTGATATGGCACAAATATTACTTCATAATTTTTTCTTCAATTTGAGACAAGCTGCTTATGACAAGTTGCACAAATGAAGAGCCAAGGTATTTTGGAACAAAGACTTGTCACGTTAAGGTGAACGCTTTCACTATTGAAGCCATGGGCATTTATGTGCCGCCACGAGTCCCGCTTCTCATCAACAGGTGTCGTCCGAGGAAGCGTGTGAGTCGACGGGAGGCATGCAAGCAGACCGCTGCGCCGGCTGACAGGGAGGCATGCGAGCAAACCGTTGTGTAGGCTCACCAAGAGGTGAGCCCTTTGACCAGGCTTCACCACCCACCTTCGTCCCAACTGCTGCCACTTTTAATGTTGCCGGTGCCACAGTTTAAAATCAACCCCGCACTACCCGGTATCGCTACAATCTTCTCTCTTCCTCTCTGATTCTCCTGTTGTCTACCTCCAACCAGCCTAACCTAAACGTACGCCATGCCGCATCATGATGGTCTGCCCTTAGTCTTCCAGATTCCTGAGGAAGACACCCAGCCAGAGTCTCATGAACATAAGGCACTTTGGGACGAGCTTGAACCAGCCTTGCAGGAAGACATCGCGCCTGTCCCCGCTCCCGTTCCGGCTCCCGTCTCCCCGATTGCCCCAGCGCCCATCCCTATGGCATTGATGGGCTGGGAGCCGCACATTGTCGCCGTGCTTGATGCCACAGGGTTCCACGAGGTCCCCGCCGACTTTCACGCGCCCGTGCACCTGCCAACACATGCGCCTGCGCGTGCACTAACGCGCACGCCCGTGCCAGTGCCCGTGCACCTGCCAGCGCATGCGCCTGCGTGTGCACTGACGTGCGTGCACGTGCCGGTGCCCGTGCACACGAATGTCTCCGCCGCATTGTTGCCAGCGCCTGTCCCTGTGCGGGTGCCAATGCCCCCCTCAGCGGCACGGATGGCCACCATTGAACACTTCCTTGCACCAATGCCAGTCGCCTCCTCCCACAAGTTGACCCGCTCATGGAGACCGAAGTCCAGAACATTGTGGCCTTCCTTGAAGCTAGGGCCAACGTCCAGAGTACGCCAACAACAGTGCAAGACACCACCGTCGCCATCGGTCAGTGGCCTGATGACACACAGAGCACGACAGAGGTGCCGCTTCCAACCGCAAGTCGCTCCTGCCGCCGCTACGTAATCTAAGTTGGCCATGCAAAACGTTCAGATTGCCATGCTTAAAATCCGAACCTTTATCATTTCCGTTAATTTTAGATCGATCGTCGTATGAATGTAAAGTCGGAGTGAGACTGCATGAAATCTATGGTTTGATCGATTGAATGTTCTACTAGAGCTGTATAAAATTAAATATAAAACGTCATCAAGCCACATGTATTCCTTCTCATCCAACGACCTAGACTGCTTCAATGTCGAGCGCTCAACATGTTTAGCATGCAGTAAATTTCATGCCAAAAATAGTGCTAATCACATAATAACACACAAATAATATCCTACTTAATATCCGCATGCACTTAATATACTTCCAAATTAATGTGCATTGCACATTCACATTGACTAGTGCTACTAGTACATGAAACTGGTGCCGTAACTTGTGAATGCGTCCAGATATGGTCAACGGCAACATCGCCCGCGAGTTCTTCGTGTTTGCCCGTGCATCTAAACGCAGAAGGGGAGGAGAGAGAGAGCACACATGGAACCCACCAGTAAGTTAAGGCAAATAGTACGTGCTAACGAGATGGTCCCACTAATGTACTAAAAATAATATTACATGTTATCCATTAAATAGGCTGTGGTAATATAAAAACATTATATGAACAAAGGGGGTACAACAAACATTGTTGTTCTACATATGTTGCCTATTGACGTGCGGCTTGAAGGCCCTGGTCGCATGTTCGATCCTCGTCCTTTATTTTTCAATTTGTCTATGGGTCCAAATTTGTTTCATGACAGGTGGGCCGCTCGGTGTGTAGTTTGTAGCACTTTAATTTGTGGGTCAAAATTTGTTCCATTCCAGGTGGACTATCGGTGTGTAGTTTTGTAGCTTATTTGTAATAATTAAAGAGAACAACAGAGGTTTTGCAATAATACCATGGTGCGACGTTTAAGGCAAGATAGGACGTGCGAAAGAGCAATGACCGAGCCAGAGGGAAATCAACTGGGGGAGGTGCGGGGGTTGCAACGGTGTTTGGAGTAGTTGCGAGCCAGAGGAAAATATAATCTGAACCCACCGGAATAAATGCCTACACAAATTAATCCAAGGTTGGAGGCCCCCTCGCAATGTAAATAGCTCCGGCTTTGCGAGGGATGGAGAGGTAGCTTCAATGTGTGGAAGATACAGCGTGAGAAAGCGAGGTCAATCAAGAGACAGAGATAGAGAGACAAAGTGAGTGTGATCCGACATTCATTGAAAAGATATATATGCTCTGGAGAGATATTTTCCGATTGAGCTTTTGGTAAGGGTGAGGGCTGTAAGATAGAGCTTGAGAGATGATCCAGTCACAGACATGTAGATATATTTTGTGCGTGGGAGGAAGCAAGGTAAATTAATTACATAAATAAAGGGAGAGAGATTGAGTGAGTGTGGGTCGTCGTGCGATCGAAAGAGTGAGACGTGTTGGAGAGAGTAACCTAGATAGACAATGTGCGTGAGAGAGTATACAATATGAATATGTCGAATTGGGCTCAAACATGGAGATATATCGTTTGTGTCCGAGAAAGAGCGAGGTCAATCGAGACATACAAAGAGAGAGAGAGAGAGAGAGAGAGAGAGAGAGAGAGAGAGAGAGGGAGAGAGAGGGAGAGAGAGAGAGAGAGATTGAGCGAGCGTGGCCCGCCATGAGGTTGAAAGGGTGGGGCCGGCTTGGATGGACTGACCTAGATAGACAATCTGCGTGAGAGTATAGAGTGTGTTGATCGAGGCCCGAACAGGGAGATATATCATTTGTGTGTGAAAGAAAATGAGGTTAATCGAGACTCAGATAAAGAGAGCGAGATTGAGCGAGTATGGCCCGCCGTGGGGAAGAAGGAGTGAGACAGTCTCGAGGGAGTGACCTAGATAGACAACGTGCGTGCGTGCACATGAGAGGTTGGGGAGCTAGATAAGCAATGCATGTATCTAGCGTGAGACGGTGGGAAGGAGAGAGAGAGCTTGTCATGGGGTGCAATGGAGGGTGCGTGAGGTAAATACATTTGGTAACAGAGTGGAAAAAGGGGGTTGTGTAGTTGAGAGAGTTAGAGATCAAAACATGGAGAGAAAGAATGAACGTGTGTCAGAAACCGATAGCTTCCTAAGGTGGTTAGGACAGGAAGATTGACCGATACAGGAAGTATGTAGCGTGTGTGCCGAGGGGGGGGGGCTAAAAACAAAATTTGAATGTAGATAGTACGAGACTTAATATCGATGTTTCAATTTGGTGTACATTGTAAGATTTGAACTGAGGACCATGCATATGGGTAATTATTTCGAATTCGTGCATACTAGGTTTGGAAAAGTTGAAATTGACTCAATTGTTGTTCTATTTTGTAGGTCATATGTTTGAACCCATCCAAAAGTTTTCTCACTACCATAGTGTTCATCATATACATATGAATTAGTATTGAAAAAGTAGCATGTATACAGTGAAATGTTAAATCCACGTTAGAATTGGAGATCGCTATGTGACACACACTCTAATTCAAATAACTACTTATGTTACACACACTCTAATCCACGTTAGCATGGATACCGTTTCATTTTTTTCAAATAACTCCGCATTAATTAATATGTAGTATCTCATTCCAAATGACTAATTATTTGCAAGGAAAATACGGGCATGGTAATACATACAGATTCGTTTGCAAATGAAAGAAGATTCGTTTGCATTCTCAAATGTAGGCACACCAGGCAGACCAAGGTCGTGTCGTGGTGGTCGCGTGTGTCGGACGGACGCTTAGCACCCAGCCACCCACCCCCGTCCCTCCCCCCCCCCCAAAGGACGACGACAAAATAAGTTCGCGCTTCCACGTTTCGGATTGAAATATCTGGCGGCCCCAATTCCTGCCCTGCAAAATCTCCCTTCTCTACCGTCCCCTTCCACGCCCAGATTGCTCAAATCCCTAATTCGCCGCCAACCCAAGCAAAGTTCGAATCGCCCCTTGTCTCGTCTCTTTCCCCACCTCTGTGCCAGACAACGATGATGAAGAAGACGGTCGCGCTTCACCAACGCACCGGAGCTACCTCATCTACGCCCTTGTCCACCGCACCGGGTGGTCCACCGACAACGTCGGTGGCCTCAACCGACGTGCCTCACAGACACCGACTTCCACCGCATCAGGTGCGCTTCACCAATGCCGTATCCTACCTCATCGGGGCTACTTCACCGAGAGCATCGTCGCACCTCCGCTCCCCGAGACCGTTGGGGCTTCACCAACGGTCTCGTCCATCGCATCACAGCGCTCCGCTGCCACTCAAGATCTGCATTCATGAGCGGCCAGCCAACGCCAGCGCATCACCCTCAGCGGCTTTGAAGTGACCCGCACTCTAGCTAGGCGACCATGCCCAAACGCCAGCCCGAACTAGGTATCCACACATCACTCCCTTGTCCACTGTTCTGGCGATGTTAGGATATCCTTTCACTGCTCTATTAGCTTACATGCCTATGCAACTCTGACTTTAACTCTTATTTCTTCTGGAGATATCATCTAAAACAAGCAAAACCATATTTTAGCGAAGCATGACGGTGCTACGGCATCTGGTACGCATCCTGCACACCCATATAAGCTTGTAAGTACCTGTCCTCTGGTACAACAGCAAGGTTGATTCCTCTTATTTGATCAACAATTCATCGTGTCAAAAATGCAGAGGGGGATGCAAGGAGCACAAGGCCTGCACATCCAAGCAAGTGGTAACATGGACTTGTACATGAAACATCCCAAGTGCCAGGAGAGCTGCAGTGAGCCTGTACAACAAGCTAGAGTAAGTCCCATGCATTTTATTTAATTCGTACGGGCATGCATGTATGATTTGTGTGCAGTGGCGGATCCACGAATTCAAGTTACCAGGGGTGAACATTTAACTTAAAAAATACGAAGGCACTTGCACTCCGGAAATCAACATAACTTGAGAAATGTGAAGCTACATGCACTTTGAAAACCAGCTAATGATCCAAAGTAGTTCAGATTATAAAACACTAAATGATGCAAGCACCAAAAAACACAAAATGCAACATGGTGTACAAGGACTAGAAACATGGTGTGTACCTGCTTGAATTATTCGTTGTCTGGCTGAAAATATCGAAGTGTAAATGCACCTATAACTAGTGCGCAAACTGAATATCAATATATCTATCCTGCACAAGTATGCCAATAGTTTCAAACAACAGACTAGAAAAATATTTATGCTACGTTATCATGATACGGGGACTTTCTGGTAGATGGCCTCGACGTTTCCTCAAGCCATGAAAATGTACTATAATTTGCTTGTCATCGATGCCTGCAAATCTCTATGTCTCTCTCAACATAGCAGATCATCATTAGACACTAAATCCATCAATGGGAGCTTGCAAAATGCATGCATTAGATCCCTCATTAGACACTATATGTTCATCACCAGGAGCATGTAAAATGTCTGCATCAAATCCTTCATTAGCAGTCTGTTCATTAGACACTTCAGGCTCAAGAACAACATGAGCTTGTATGTTTGCATCGGAAACTTGATTAGATACATCAGATTCAGTCAGTTTAGTATTGATTGGGGGAGTTATATAGTAAGCAGAAATTGGTTTCATTTTCTCATAGATTCCCTACATACAAGCAGTTTTACAACACCCTCAGGTTTAACTATTGGCCAGAAATTGAACACTTGAATTAGATATAATCAGGGATGTGATGTACCTTCTCGTTGTGCATGCTACTCTTGCAAGCCGTGACTGTCCGTTTGCGCAAGCTCGATGCCATGCCCATGCTGCCGCTGCTGCCTCCCACGCAGGCTACACCCAGGGTTGGATCTTCATCTTCTTGTCCTTCCATTCACTTGAAGCCCGGCGACCGCCCCCCAACGAGGGTGCGAGGAAGTGATGTGACGGTCTGTCCAGCGGCGGCTAGGTTAGGAGCGAACCAGATCGGAGGCTGGAGCGAATGAACTGGGATTTTTCCTACTGTTGATCGATATGGGAGGCGCTCGTTTGGGCCGCGGGCCCTCCATAGGGTCTCCCTTGCAATTATGTTATTGGCCCATCCAAATTTAAACAATTTTCTTAATTTTTTATATTGCTTGCTTGTGCGTTGGGACGAACAAACTAGCCTGGGCCAACCTGGATGACTCAAACTAGGTGAACACTTTCGATCCACCCGAGGCGGCCGCCCATACCAGCCCCTATGGTGGCGTCGCCCCTTTTGCGTGTATGATTGGGGTAGTGAAAAATATTCCAGTGGCACTTTTGATTACCCACAGAATGGTTGAATTGCTTGTTTTCTATGAACTGAGTTCGCCAATAAAGTGAAGGATGCCAGTCTTTTCACCCTATTGTAGATTGCTTAGCTCTCGATATGCCAAATCTAATTGCATGAAATATACAGTAAAAGCCAGTCTGATATGTGTGGCTACAACTAGTCTGACTACACGTCCTCATATAACATATCAAGGACGCACCATCTTACCAGATTAACCATTCGACTTACCAATGCAGTGTGGGAAGAAAGAAGTATTGGGACTGCGTATCCAAGCAATTGATGCCATGGACTCCTTCATAGAACCTTGTAAGCGAAAAAGAAGTTGTAGTGTGCCTGTACAAAGAGATAGCATAAGTTCAGTTACCTGCTTCTCGGAATTTTAGTTAGCCACTTATTGCAAAATTGTTCAATTACGTTGCTTGCCTTAATTTAGTTTGCTACTGATTACATAATGGCATAGCCTGTTAGTCCTATTATAGACTGCGCCACCTATGTGTTTGATACTTATTGTTAAGAATTACCTGTTTGCCTGAACTTAAATAGCTACTTGTTTGTTTAACTGCTTTGCTGCTGCAACAACCGGTTACAATGATGTTAATAATTACTTTTCAGCATCCAATAGAAACTCTTTAATTCCTTGTTTGTTTAACTAGTTTGCTGTTATAACTCCCAGTTGAAATATTTTGCTAACTTTAACTTTTCTGAATCCAATCAGAACTTTAATGGCAAAACAGGTTAGCCGAAGATCAAAGAGCAAGGTCCCCATGGACGTTGTATCATTCCACAGCAGTGGCACCGGCCCAATTGTGCATTATGAATTGCCAAATGCTGATGCTCTAGAGGCTAAACTAGTGGTAGAAAGAGATTCTGCTTCTGCACTTAGAGATGAAGTTGACATGTTAAGCAAGCTGAGACTGACCGCAGTGTTAAGGTCCTGAAGGAAAAAAAGAAATCAAATTCCCACTTGGTAAATCATAGGTGAAACATTCTTTCCATCATCGAATAACCTTTGTGTTGTTTTTTCGTGTAATCAATCAAACCATTTGTTTTAGATATCATGTAATAATTTTTTTGGTTTTTTGGTTTGTAGTTTTATTTGACCACAAGTCTGTATCAATTGATAAGACTCGGAGACATTTCATTTTGATTGTTGTGCCAGACCTGCAAATATGCTGGCTAAATGTGAATTCAGCAATAATAGTAGTATAGATTGACCATAAGTGGCACGCAAAGGAAAGGGCCAAGATGTTGTAGTAGCTTGGCTAAAAAAAGGATGTTGTTCTAGCAAAAAAAGTACAACGGCCTAGCTTATGTATGTTAGTTGATATTATTGATCCATATACTCTATAAGTGTTTATATGTCTGTTAGTTATGTACATTCTAGGTTGATTGACTCGGTATTTGATTCTTGATACATCGCTTGTGTACATATCTAAATGGGAGTACACATTATGCCGCGTGTGACATTTGAGTTGGACATAAAGTGTTCCAAATATTTGAATTCACCTTAAACTGGGTTCTAGCTTCCGAATTTGAGTATCGATATATGTAAATCATATTCATATATGACAGTGGAATACATCTTTGTCGTGCTTTTGAAGATATATAACAACACATAGAATGATTTATAAAGTTTCGTATGGGAATACAAAATGGATTCGAATTTAGTTGCCAGGGTAAACATGGATGCTTATTGTCCCAAAATTCAAAAGAAGCGGCAAAATGTCCACTCCCACGTAGGCTGCAAGAAGCCAAGTGTTTGGGAGATGGAAATTACTATCTACGCATTACACGGACAATCCATCGGCCCGATTTGCACTACTCTCAATAGGGGTAGGTTAGTAACTTCAATTAGACGTGACACGACCGCCTCTGAGCCCATTCTGACATGGTGGGCGCCAAACATGGGCGTCAAAACACATTTGATTCAAGCTCGTCCAAAAGACCTCTATTTCTCCCTCCATTTCCCCATCCATACACAATGGGCAGCAAAACAAACTCTACTCGGCCGAAATCGATGTAGGCAAATATTTTCAATAGGAGCAAGTTTTTAACTTCACTCAGACGTGACACAACCGCCCTACCTGTCAGCCCCGTTCATACACCGTGGGCGCCAACCATGGGCGCCAACTGTCGGTGTCAAAACCGGCGGATCTCGGGTAGGGGCTCCCGATCTGTGCGTCTAAGGCTAATGGTAACAGGAGGCAAGGGACATGATGTTTTACCTAGGTTCAGGCCCTCTCAATGGAGGTAAAACCCTACTTCCTGCTTGATTGATCTTGATGATATGAGTATTACAAGAGTTGATCTACCACGAGATCGTAGAGGCTAAACCCTAGAAGCTAGCCTATGATGATTATGATTGTCCCCCTAAGGACTAAACCCTCCGGTTTATATAGACACCGGAGGGGGCTAGGGTTTACACGGAGTCGGTTACAAAGAAGGAAATATAATATCCGGATCACCAAGCTTGTCCTCCACGCAAAGGAGAGTCCCATCCGGACACGAGACGAAGTCTTGAGTCTTGTATCTTCATGGTCCAACAGTCCGGCCAAAGTATATAGTCCGGCTGTCCGAATACCCCCTAATCCATGACTCCCTGAGTAGCCCATGAACCAGGCTTCAATGGCGATGAGTCCGGCGCGCAGTTTTGTCTTCGGCATTGCAAGGCGGGTTCCATCTCCGAATACTCCAAAGTAATTACCGAACAGTTGAATCATGTCCGGATATGCGAGACGATTTTCACATACCACCGTAGAGAGAACGATATTTCACAAATATAATCTTCCGAAAACTTTAAATGAAGCGAGACGACAAAATGGTCGAGTCATAATTGAATCATCTTTCCAATGCCAGCAACCGCATATATCGAGGCGGTTTTCTTTGCACGTCCTGTCGAAGTAGAGATCATGTCCCCTTATCACGGGATTCTCATCAATACGGGTTTGGGTAACCCAAGCACGCCATCAATCATGGCGCTTGGGAAATAAGCGATTTTCAACGGGCAAGTGGGGAGACGCACCGTTTTCCTCGCCTCTATAAAGGGATAAGGATTCCTTATTTTCACCCACGCCTTCTTCCTCCTCTGCTCATCCATTCCCACACCCTCGAGCTCCAGTGCCCTAGTTCACGCCTTCTCCGCACAGCCAAACATGTCCGGAGTAGGAGGCAAGTGGGTGGCCTCCACTGTGAAGGAGGAGCATATTATGAAGCTTCGGGCGGCCGGATACTTGGCCGCAGATATCACGCATCGGCTACCGGACGCAGGGCAAATCATTCCAACTCTGGGACCCCATGAGAGGGTCGTGTTTCTTGCCCACTTCGTCCGTGGACTGGGATTTCCACTTCATCCCTTCGTCCGCGGGATCATGTTTTACTACGGGCTAGACTTCCATGATCTAGCCCCAAATTTCGTCCTCAACATCTCGGTTATTATCGTCGTGTGCGAGGCCTTCCTCCGCATCAAGCCAGTCCGGTGAGTTTTCTGACCATCACCAGATGTAGTTTTCCCAGTGCACATCTTACTAAGTTGAATGATATAGCCACCCTGTTCACAAATGATGATAAATCTCGCTACTATTACATCCTTCAGATATTTCCGTTATCATTAAAGGGTGATGCTAAAACTTGGTTTAATTCTCTTGATCCTGGTTGTGTGCGTAGTCCCCAGGATATGATTTATTACTTCTCTGCTAAATATTTCCCTGCTCATAAAAAACAAGCTGCCTTGAGGGAAATATATAATTTTGTGCAAATTAAAGAAGAGATTCTCCCACAAGCTTGGGGGAGGCTTCTCCGGTTACTTAATGCTTTGCCTCATCATCCTCTTAAGAAAAATGAAATACTTGATATCTTTTATAATGGACTAACCGATGCTTCCAAGGACCACTTGGATAGTTGTGTTGGTTGTGTTTTTAGGGAAAGAACAGTCGATCAAGCTGAATTGCTATGGAATAATATGTTGACTAATGAAAATAATTGGACTCTTCCTGAGCCAACTCCTAAGCCAACTCCTGAGCCGATTCCTAAACCAACTCCGAAGAAAAGGAGAGTTCTATTTCTCAGTCTTGAAGATATGCAAGAGGCAAAGAAATCTTTGAAATAAAAAGGCATTAAAGCTGAAGATGTTAAGAATTTACCTCCTGTTGAAGAAATACATGGTCTTAATATACCACCTATTGAAGAAATTCATGGTCTTGATGACCCGACACAGGTAGTAAAGGTAAATTATCTCTATAGATATGATAAAGTTGAAATCTCGTCTACTAAGTTTGCTAGCCAATGTTTGGATGAATTTGATGACTTTATGGCTAGACAAGAAAATTTCAATGCTTATGTTGGTAGAGAATTAAAGAATAATGCTTACATGATTGGATGCTTGAGTGATTATATGGCTAGAGTTAAAGTTGAACTTAAACTCATTAGCAAATATGATTCTATGGTTAACACTCAAGCAGAACAAGTACTTAAAGCTCAAAGTGATTTGCTCGATGAATTAAATAATAAACATGATTTTGCTGTTAGAGAGGCTACTAGAACGGGTAAAATGACTCAGGAACCTTTGTATCCTGAAGGCCACCCTAAGAGAATTGAGTAAGATTCTCAGAGAAATAATTTAGATGCACCTAGTCCTTCTAAAAGGAAGAAAAAGAAAAATGATAGGACTTTGCATGCTTCTAGTGAACCTGTTGTAGACACACCTGAGAATCCCAATGATATTTCTATTTCTGATGCTGAAACACAATCTGGTGATGAACATGAACCTAGTGATAATGTTAATAATAATGTTCATGTTGATGCTCAACCTGGCAATAATAATGATGTAGAGATTGAACCTGCTGTTGATCTTGATACCCACAATCAAAGAATCAACGTTACGATAAGAGAGACTTCGTTGCTAGGAAACACGGTAAAGAAAGAGAACCATGGGTTCAGAAACCCATGCCTTTTCCTCCTAAGCCATCAAAGAAAAAGGATGATGAGGATTTTGAGCGCTTTGCTGAAAGGATTAGACCTATCTTTTTACGTATGCGCTTAACTGATATGCTTAAAGTGAATCCTTATGCTAAGTACATGAAAGATATTATCACAAATAAAAGAAAGATACCTGAAGCTGAAATTTCCACCATGCTTGCTGATTATACTTTTAAAGGTGGAATACCTAAGAAACTTGGAGACCCAGGAGTACCAACTATACCATGCTCCATTAAAAGAAACTATGTTAAAACAGCTTTATGTGATCTTGGAGCCGGTGTTAGTGTTATGCCTCTCTCTTTATATTGTAGACTTGAATTGAATAAGTTCACACCTACTGAAATATCTTTGCAAATGGCTGATAAATCAATTGTTATACCTGTCGGTATTTGTGAGGATGTGCCTGTTGTGGTTGCAAACGTCACTATCTTAACAGACTTTGTTATTCTTGATATTCCTGAGGACGATAGTATGTCGATTATCCTTGGTAGACCCTTTTTGAATATTGCAGGGCTATTATTGATTGCAATAAAGGCAATGTCACTTTTCATGTTGATGGTAATGAGCATAAGGTACACTTTCTGAGGAAACAACCTCAAGTTCACAATATCAATTCTATTGGAAAAATTCCAACTATCATTATTGGAGGTTTTGAATTTCATCTTCCTACTGTCAAGAAGAAATATGATATTCTTATTATTGGGGATGTGCATATCCCCGTTGAGGTAACCTAGTGTTATTCGAAATTTCTCCGGTTTCATGCGATTCGGAATGAGTTTGTTAACAACACTTGATCAACCTTGTTAGTGGATTCCTTTTGATGAGCATGAGATGGATGAAATTAGAAGGCACAACCTTCTGTACCCTTCTTTTACTTTCTATTATTTAGATTAAATAAAGTAAAAATAGTATTTTTTGTCTGTTTTCTGAATTATTCACGCAATAAAAAATACCCCGAAAATAAAAGTTCTCCAAATGCCCTGCAAATTTAATATGATTTTTTTGGAATATTTGAGAATATCTGGCACTCAGAACACAGCAGGGGGAGCTGGCACCTGGCCACGAGGGTCCAGGGTGCGCCCCCTGCCTCGTGGGCCCACGGTGGGCCCCCTCCACTTATTCCTGCACCCGCACACTTCTTCTTCCTCCCAAAAAAATGACCATCTAGCTCAAGCACGAGTTCTAGCTCATTTTGCTGCCATTTTCGATCTCCTTGCTCAAACCTCCATTTACAAAACTGCTTTGGGGGATTGTTCTTTGGTATGTGACTCCTCCAATTGTCCAATTAGTTTTTGTTCTAGTGCTTTATTCATTGCAAATTTTTGATGCCTAGGTGACCCTGTTCTTGAGCTTGCATGTCAAATTTATATGGTCCCAAGTAATTGTAATGCATGATATAGTCTCTAGTCACTTGTGGGAGTAGTTGCTATCAATTTTGTTGAGTTTGGTTCACCTTTATTTTGAGTTACTAAAAATTTCAGAAATTTTTCAGAGGCAGAAATATGTCCAGGAAAATGTACCAAGGTGGTTCTTAAAGGAAGAAAGGACCCAGACTCGCAATACGTGACCAGGACGACGAACCACCGAGGGAAGCTGACGTGCGGCCTTCCGAATGGCCATCAGAGGAGTTTATGGTCAAAGCAGGCATCAAGGATGAATTTGATGCATATCTGCGTAATGCTGATCCTGAGGACTTCATGCAAGATAAGTGCCCTCTATTATCATTTGACTGACTCCTTTGTGAGAAGGTTTAAATTTACATCTTCGCGCAGTTCTCAAAATGTCCTGTTTGATATTTAAGATAAATCATACACCATGGACCTAGAAGATTTCACTAGTACTTGTAAACTCCCGCAGTGGGGCAGTGTTAATGAACCTCGTAAATCTTAATATAAAGAGTTTCTTGCTAGTATCATTGTGGGAGAATCTAGGGAAATAGAACAAGCTACCATAGGGAGCATTCATTTTCCTGCTATACATTATTTTGCTCTTTTCATTGGTAGATGCATTAACGGTAAAGATGAAGCATGTCACATGTGTGTTCTTGATCTTTGTGTTCTCAAGAGTGCTGTATTAGGTGATAAACAATACAACTTGGGGGCAATTGTTGCACGTAGGTTGCATAATAATGGTTTAGTTGGAGACTTGTTTAGAGAGATTTATGCGACCCGTGTGGCTAATTATCTTGGTATACCTGTACATGAAAATGATAGGGAGTTGCCTCCCACTTATTTAGATTATAATGCCATGGTTAATCATCATTTTCTTGAGAGGAATGAACAATTCCTCCAGTATCGACTAATCTTTGACAGACGTCACGCTGTCCATATTTCTCTCCCTGCTCCTGCCCTCTTTGACTATCCGGCAAAAGGAAGATATGTTATCACCAGGAAGGAGGCAAACAAGTTTGAGAGGAGGACGGAGGCAGCTCGACGCCATGCTGTAGCTCAGGAGGCGATGGCTGCTGCATCTCAGTACGACCCCAGTTACAACTTCGGATATCAGACAGGCTACCCATGGCCATAGACCAACTTAGGCCAAAAGCCTAAGCTTGGGGGAGTATGTATTTCTCACCGACATTACATTCATGTTCACACACTCACTCTAGTTGTCGGTGCTCATACTTTGTCATTGTACTATCCATGCTAGTTTAATTTCTTTTTCTAGTTTTCTTCTTGTGTCTTTGAACAACCTTAAGAAAAAACCAAAAAATTAGTTAGCATACTTTCCATGCCTGTAGTAGTAGTAACTAAAAAAACCCCAAAAAGATTTTTCGTTCTTCCTTTGCTTGTTGGGAGCTTTCCCGCGTAAATAGTTTTATTTCTTTTCTTTCCTTTGGGGGTCGAGGGGAGAAGACCACAATGAAAATGTTTAAGTGGCTCTCATATGCATTATTGTTGATTTAACCAAGAGCCCATATTATCTTGTCTTCTCCCTTGAGTTGAATGCTTGCAGATTCCAGCTTAGTCCAATGCACGTGCACTATTATTATTATCCACACCGTTCGGGCGTGCAAGTGAAAGGCAATAATGACGAGATATGATGGACTGATTGAGATGAGAGAAGGTGGTATGAACTCGACCTCTCTTGTTTTTGTAAATATGATTAGTTCATCATTCCTCATTCAGCCTGTTATGAATAAGCACGTTTGCAACTACAGTTAGAGATTATAGTTGCTTATGCCATGCTTAATTATCTAGGAGCTTATAATGGTTTACCTTGCATGCCAACATGCTATTAAAATGGTTGTGATGTGGTATGATAGGGTGGTATCCTCCTTTGAATGATTCGAGTGACCTGACTTGGCACATGTTCACGCATGTAGTTGAAATGAAATCAACATAGCCTTCACGTAATTTATGTTCATGGTGGATTATATCCTACTCATGCTTGCACTCGGTGTTGATTAATTGTAATGCATGTTCATGACTGTTGTCGCTCTCTAAGTTGGTCGCTTCCAAGTCTCTTGCTAGCCTTCACCTGTACTAAGCGGGAATACTGCTTGTGCATCCAAACTCCATAAACCCCAAAATTATTCCATATGAGTCCACCATACCTTCCTATATCCAGTATCTACCTGCCGTTCCAAGTAAATTTGTATGTGCCAAACTCCAAACCTTCAAACGAAATTTTGTTTTGTATGCTCGAACAGCTCATGTATCAACTAGGGTTGTCTGTATCTTCCATGTTAGGCGGGTTATTCTCAAGAGGAGTGGACTCCGCTCCTCATTCATGAGAAAATGGCTGGTCACCGGGATGCCCAGTCCCATGCTCAAATCAAATCAAAATAATTGCAAATAAAACTCACCGGGATTGTTGCTAGTTGGAGGCACCCGTTGTTTCGGGCAAGCCATGGAATGATGCTTGTTGGTGGTGGGGGAGTATAAACTTTACCATTCTATTTGGAAACCGCCTATAGTGTGTGTAGCATGGAAGATATCGAGATCTCTTAGTTGTTATGTTGACAGTGAAAGTATACCGCTCAAAATGTTATTCATCTCTATTTCAAAATGGAGCTCTGGCACCTCTACAAATCCCTGCTTCCCTCTGTGAAGGGCTGATCTATTTACTTTTATGTTGAGTCACCACCCTCTTATTAAAAAGCACCTGTTGGAGAGCACTGCTGTCATTTGCATGCATTAATATTAGTTTATATTGGGTATGACTATGACTGGATCTCCTTTACCATGAATTACAATGTTTAGTCAGTCCTTGATCTTTAAAGGTGCTCTGTATTTATGTTTTGCGGTCTTAGAAAGGGCTAGCGAGATACCATCTTGTTTTATCATATTATGATTGTTTTTAGAAAGCGTTGTCATCCGAGATTTATTATTATTGCTCGTTAGTTGATTATGCCATTGATATGAGTAAACATGAGACCTAAGTGTTATTGTGAATATGGTTAGTTCATAATCTTTGCTGAAAACTTGAATGCTGGCTTTACATATTTGCAACAACAAGAGCAAACAGAGTTTGTAAAAGTTTTTCTTTATCACTTTCAGTTTGTCAACTGAATTGCTTGAGGACAAGCAAAGGTTTAAGCTTGGGGAGTTGATACGTCTCCGTCATATCTACTTTTCCACACACTTTTGCCCTTGTTTTGGACTCTAACTTGCATGATTTGAATGGAACTAACCCGGACTAACGCTGTTTTCAGCAGAACTGCCATGGTGTTATTTTTGTGCAGAAATAAAAGTTCTCGGAATGACCTAAAAATCCACGGAGCAAGTTTTCAGAATTAATAAAAAATACTAGCGAAAGAATCAGCATCAGGGGGCCCACACCCTGTCCACGAGGGTGGGGGCGCGCCCCCTCCCCTAGGGCGCACCCCCTGCCTCGTGGGCCTTCTAGACGTCCACCAACCTCAACTCCAACTCCATATATTTGCTTTCGCCGAGAAAAAAATTAGAGAGAAAGTTTCATCGCGTTTTACGATACGGAGCCGCCGCCAAGCCCTAATCTCTCTCGGGAGGGCTGATCTGGAGTCCGTTCGGGGCTCCAAAGAGGGGGATTCGTCACCGTCGCCATCATCAACCATCCTCCATCACCAATTTCATGATTCTCACCGTCGTGCGTGAGTAATTCCATCGTAGGCTTGCTGGACGATGATGGGTTGGATGAGATTTACCATGTAATCAAGTTAGTTTTGTTAGGGTTTGATCCCTAGTATCCACTTTCTTTTGAGATTGATGTTGCTATGACATTGCTATGCTTAATGCTTGTTACTAGGGCCCGAGTGCCATGATTTCAGATCTAAACCTATTATGTTTTCATGAATATATGTGAGTTCTTGATCCTATCTTGCAAGTCTATAGTCACCTATTATGTGTTATGATCCGACAACCCCGAAGTGACAATAATCGGGATATTTCTCGATGATGACCGTAGTTTGAGGAGTTCATGTATTCACTATGTGTTAATGATCTGGTCTGGTACTCTATTAAAAGGAGGCCTTAATATCCCTTAGTTTCCATTAGGACCCCGCTGCCATGGGAGGGTAGGACAAAAGATGTCATGCAAGGTCTTTTCCGTAAGCACGTATGACTATATTTGGAAGACATGCCTACATTACATTGATGAACTGGAGCTAGTTCTGTGTCACCCTATATTATAACTGTTACATGATGAACCACATCTGACATAATTATCCATCACCGATCCAATGCCTATGAGCTTTTCACATATTGCTCTTCGCTTATTTACTTTACCGCTGCTGCTGTTACAATTACTACAAAACTGCTACTGTTACTTTCGCTACTGTTACCGTTACTTCCATACTACTTTGCTACTAAATACTTGCTGCAGATACTAAGTTATCCAGGTGTGGTTGAATTGACAACTCAACTGCTAATACTTGAGAATATTCTTTGGCCCCCGCTTGTGGTGAATCAATAAATTTGGGTTGAATACTCTACCCTCGAAAACTATTGCGATCCCCTATACTTGTGGGTTATTAGCAGCGACCCTACATTCTTAAAAGGACACGCAAACCGCCTCTTTACTATTCACCGCAGGGTGACACAAGCATGCTTCGGTCACCCCACGCACGATCCCCACGTCACGCATTCAACGCGGGTCATGGAGAAGCGCAGTGGACAAAAGCTTCAAAGGTAAAAACCGGCCCCGCCTGCCCGCACACCGTTCTGGGCCCGGCCCAACAACGCGTCGCGCTTATGTGTGGCCCAGGTCCGGGGGCTCCTCTCGGTGTACAGAAGTACGGGCTCTACTTTGTACCCCTTTACCTGTGCACGGGCTGTAAGAGCCGCGCCTGCGGCCACACTTAGTAGGGTAGAGGAGGGAAGCCGAAGCCACGTGACGATTAAAGCAATGCCAAGACAGAGACACAAAGAGCAAGAGGGCGAGGTGGGCTCCCCTGGCAAGACCCCGTGCGCACCAAGACCCCACCGCCGTTCCCATGCAGCTGCCAGCCCAGCCAGCCAGGCAAGCACCTACGTGGAGACATGCGGTCCTGAGGTCAACTCAGCAAGCACCTGCGTGGTGGCATGCAGATCTTCGTGAAGACACCGCCCTCGCGCCATCTCAGCAGCCTGCCAGCCTACATGGCGCTGCCCGCCTCGCTGGCCTGGACGCGTGTCGAAGCAGGGCAAGGCAGCACTAAAGCGAAGGGACACCTCAGGGGCGCATTTAATGCATTTTTTCCAAGTTTCTATCCAAAGAGAAGCTTTGTGAAGCAAGTTCTATTTTGGTTCATCCAAATGGCATGAAACTCCTTGGGCACCTTAATATCTTCAAATCATTGGGCCATGCTCAAATTCAGCTCAATCCAATCATCTATGTGAGTGCATCATACAAATCTCCATTTCTGGCCAGTATGGCACTTTCTACAGCAAGTACCATTTTTCCTCACCCTAATGAGCTGCAAATTGGCAGAGGTGATCATCTTAGTGTGTGATCACACCATGCCAAAGTCCAGCCTCTGCCTCCTCCTGTGCTTGTCTCCCCGCAGCACAAACACCATGCTGTTCATGTCTCTTGGCTCCTCCTCCTAATCACTTCTTTGCCCCTAGACCGATTTATTTTCTCATTTTGACTAAGGGCGGCAGGGTCTATGTCCCAGAAATGATTTGGCCGCTCGGAGTGCATCGTGTGTGCTAGCTCATGCGGTGACAATGGGGCAGACAGGCCAAATCTCGCGCTCTGGAGTGTACCCATCCCTGTTCTCGTCCGTTACCTCTGCCTCTCATGTCCACTTCATGTCTGGTAGCTCGCCCATGCTCGATTTCTTTGACCTGCATCGCTGCCCCGCCCTAAGACGCTGCCGTGTGGTCGCCGTCGTCGCGCCCGTGCCATGTCCAGCTTCTGCACCTCCATTGGCATGGAGCTGGAGCTCTCTAGAGCGCTCCGAGCCCTCTTCCGCGTCTATATAAGGATCCCCGAGCCTCTCCGCACCTCCCAAGCCCCTCCTCGTCCCTCCTAGTCCACCGAAGCAACGGCATCTCGCCGGAGTTCGCCTCAGTCCACCTCGGCCGCCGCGGTTCCTCCTTGGTTCCGGCAAGCCTAGCCTCCCTCTCCTCCTCCTGAGATGCCCACAAGCTTCCCCTCATCACCGCGGTTCGCCCCAACCCCTCTTTCGTCGCCGAAGTGCACCGTGGCCGTGGTTCCCTAGTCCGGCCGCCGCCTCCACCGTTCGGGCACCTGGCCATTCGGCTGTTCCAAGCATCCTCGTGCTCCCCAACCTCACAAGAGTGCCCCCACCTGCTGCCCCACCCCATCAGCATCACCGGAGACCTCCTGCTTCGCCGACCATCACCGTTGCCCGTTCGCCTCTGTCCTTTCGGGGCGCCACCCTTCACCGCCGCCCCGCGCCTCCCCAGTGCTTCCCTCCCCCGGGAACGGGTGCGGTGTGGCCCCGTGCACCTGCCTGTGTCCTCGGTTTGTCCGGGGACGGCCGGAGCAGGCCAGGCCGACGCTCCCCTCCCTCCCCTGTTCCTCCTCTGCTGCACGAGGGGAACAGGGCACGGGGAGGAAGAAGACAACCCCTTCGGCCCCCCTGTCCCCTGGGCCCCACGCGCCAGTGGCCCAGGCACCCCTACCCACGTGTCAAGTGGACATGTATTCCACTCGGTACCTTTACCGTTTACTAAAAGCGTATTCCTCTTAAGTGCGCTTTCATATGACCGTAAGCGTATTCACTTGGAATACATTTTCTCGTATTGAAAGCGTAGTTTCCTCCTCTTTCGTCCTATAGTATGTTTTCTGACTTAGAAAGCGTATTTCCTAAAATCCGTCTCTGCCTTATCCACTCAGGGACCTATTTGTGCTTACATTTTTACAAAAAGGTCCGTGAGATTCAACCCTCACAACTTTTTGCTCGTAACTCCGATCGAGGTCAAACCAGCGCTCACATCTTCGTATCGTCAAAGTCTCTCTGTTGGTTCCATTTTCACTAGGTGGTCCCACCATGAAAATAACCGTTTGTTGTTGCCTCTAATCAGCCCCTTCCGAGAGAGAACCGTCCGGCGTTTCGTGTCCGCGGCTTCACCGCACTTCTTCCCGGAGTCTCCATCACCCCAGGAAAGCCACAACAGCCACTTGCATGATAGTAATGCAGTAGCCTTGGTTTTCAACTTCAATATTTAATAAAAGTTTGTTGTTATCTGACTGCTTGTTTGCTACTACTGTCAGTGTTTCGGTTTTACTCGTGGACTCGTGTCCACCTTCATGCTATGTTATGCGGCATCGTGATATCTTGTGCTACTTGCTAGTATCATGTTCGTAAGTCATGCTTGGTAGTAGTAATACATGCTGGTAGTTGTGATGTTCTTCGGATGCATGCTTAGTCTGCTATTCAGTACCATTGCTATGTTGGTTCCGTTGCATCTAGTTGGTTACATGTTACTTGGTAGTGTTCTTGCTATGTTCTTGCATGGTATTTATTCATGAAAATAGTGGTCGTGCTATGCTTATGGTAGAATTATGCTTGTGTTATTCATGCTTGATATATGATTTATTGTGGGTATGCTCAATGATTATGTTGCATCTCCATGCTTATGTTGATATCATGCTCATGCATTATAGTTGCATCATGTTATTTTAATATGGCTCTGCTTATTGCATTCAAGTTTAACCGGATAATAATGAACTTGAACAATTGTTGGCCTTTATGGGAAGGACCTAACTAGGTCTATTATCAGGCCTCTCGCCGGTGCCTCCAACGAGGGAAGGTTATGCGCGGGCGCTACATTGGCTGGGTAGGACGGCTTAAGCCTTGTGTGACCGTTGTTGTTGTATGTATCCATGTCCCTGTTTGGGACCGTTTATTTTGCCACGACGGTGGCCGTTGATGCCTTTGGTAGGCACGAGGCCACCATGACTTATCCCTTTCGGCCACCCATGACTTATCCCAAAGGGGAGTTGGTCGGGGTGGCCGGGAGAGTGTCATGGAAGTAGATTGGTTTTGTCGGAACACCATTGGTCCACCCGAATGGGAGTGCGAGGCCTTGGTTTCCGTGGTGTGGGTACAGTGTGCTAACCTCTGCATAGTGTGTGTTAAATCTGTCGATAGCCGTGCCCGTGGATATGGGCCCAATTTGGAGTAGGTCACACTATGAGCCAACAACGATGATAATTTTCTTAATAATAATAACCCCGGTTCGATTATGAAAGAAGTTGGTTGATCTTTATGTGATTGTGAGATGATCATGGTGGTATCGAGGATACCGATGTTGGTAAGTTGAGGCATGTGTTGGTTACGAGGTAACCCGAGCAGAGAAAGTTGGTGCATGATATGTTAACCTGTTGCATGTAGTATCGTCATGTTCATATGATCGTGCCGTGCTAAAATTGTATCATGTTCAGTTGTGCATGCCATGTTGTTCTGCTAGTACCATGTTCATGATTGCTTTAAGTTGCTAATGCCATGCTGTTGTTTGTCTTGACTGCTTTTGGTTATTGTGAGCTTGCAAGTACATTCAATGTACTGACTTGGCATGTCATGCCAGTTTGCAGGTCGTGCCTAGATTGCTTGCTTGTTTGGTGTGGTTCATGTGTTCGCGAACTAGGATAAACATTCCAGCCAGAGTCCCTGCAGATTGGAGTGCATCATCACCATTCGTTGTTCCGCTGCCCATAGTTCTTCTGCTGCTAGTAGAGGTTCCGCTGCCTCAAGTTGTTATGCTGCTTGCATAGAGCAACTGTGATTGGCATAGCGTCGTCGTGTCGGTGTTATTCATTGTAATAGCGTAGACCTTCTATTTGTATTCTTGTTGTTATAGAGAGCTGGTTTGTTCTATGCTAAGCAGTGCCTTATTCCAGAAGACTTCACTTCGATCTTTGGGCTGGAATACGGGTGCGTTCCGGTTTCTCGAGCCGGGGTGCCACAGGCTTGGTATCAGAGCAGGTCTGGCTGTAGGACGCCCTAGCCCGCGCAAATGCTAGAAAACGGTAGTATAGACCCCAGTTGGTTTGTTGCACTTGTTTGCTGCATTTGTTTGTTGCATAGCATGCATATAGGCTCATTATCTTGTCACTAACAGTTAATCTTGTGAGTGTAGGTGGCATCGGTTTCGATCCAGTACCTGCACCCTCCTTCTTTGCATGCCTGCTCTTCGGCGTTTGGCGTCATCTCTGTCCCAGCAGAGTGATGCCCTGGTAACGAGTGTTCTAGACACCATTTGCAGGAGTTAAGCTCAGGTATCGCGTCGATAACTTTCCGCCACCCACACATATTATTTCGGTGATAGACTTGTCTCTGTACCAAATCGTGCCTTCCATACCGTCCCTTTGGCAATCCTCACTGATCTTTGTTATCAGGAAAGGGCAATGCCCGCAAGCCCCAGCTTTCCACCACTATCCTGCCATGTCATTCCATTCTTTGGACTTGTACGATTCCCTTTGTACGTTTGATGATGATGTGGTCGTGACCTTGTTGTCTCACTACATGATCACCAAGTCCGTCCTTGCTTCCGTATCCATCCAGATCCAGCCGGTCTTCAGCCAGCGCTTGGTGTAGCCTTGGTCAGACCAACCCTTTCCACACATGGATTTCACTTTCGTGCACACTGCCATAGCATATTAGACCGCCATACCGGAGTTTCCGCAAGATTTGTGTGCTTAGGTATGCTTGCATATTATTGTGTGAGTAGAAGTAATATGTGATGATTGCTTGAGATTATTGTTAGTATGCTTGTGTGCTTTTGTTTTTGTTGTTTCTTTTGTTTCTTTCTTTGGGCCTTCGGTGGTACAAATTTTCCCCTTATTAAAGTTGCTCGTCAACCCACACTGGACACAAAGAATCAGTAAGGAATACAAATGTTTCGAAGCTCAGCTAAACAGAATGGAATTATCAGCCGACTGTAGTGAAATTTGGAATATCTCGTCTCAATGCAAAAAAATCCTGGATGGACTGTCAGTATCAAGTTTGCATTAGCGTGCACTCCTCACAACAGTATGGAATTATCAGCTGACTGCATTGAGATTTGGGGATATCTGATCGTGTTACGGATAATCAAGTTTGCCTCAGGGTGCACTCTTCATGGCAGTAATGATCAAATCAGCAAGAAGATAAGCTATGTGAAAGACCAACAGTGTATAGTCCAAGGTATGACTCGGATGCAAGGTTTGATTCTTCGTTGAAGATGATTTTGGAACATGATATACCTGTAAGGAAGCAAGAATGTGCCATGTTTTCAAATGCTCAGAAAGGAGGATAGTTCAGCAAAACTCCGTGCATACAAGAAATTAACAGCAGAAATATTAAGATGATATGTATGTGGTAATCAGTCTGAGAAGCTTCTGGTATAAGAAACCCCGTCTTCCCTCACAAGCTACCATAGAAGCTTCCTAGGCAAGATTCATCTATCTTCCTCAGTGTGCTATATGGATGACTTCCCGTGCAAGGTACCTTGTCTTATTCAGAAAGAAACCACAAAAGCTTCCGGCATAAGGTACCAAGTCCTTCCCCAGCAAGTCTTTAAGGCGGGAAGCTTCTGAAGCACGATAACCAGTTCCTCAGCAAGATGGCTTCCAGCATTAGTCATCCAATCTTCCTTAGTACGACATTGGTACAAGCTATGCATTGACAGTATATGGCAGTACATCTCAAGAATCAGATCCGCAACAGTTTAGTCAGAAGCAAGAACCAATCGAAGCAAGTCTGCCTCGGGAATCCAATTCTCATATATATGCGGTCAGCATACCCCCAAGGTATTTCAAGTCACTCGAACGAGGATCTGACAACCGCGTGAGGATTGTTAAAAGAAGGAAGCCAGCTATACACTGCAGTATGACAAAGGATTATGAAGATTGACGACAATAGTGAGCCCAGTACAAGTACCTGTGAACCTGGAAGATGATCCTGATGAGCCCTTGTCTCCTCTTCTCCAGTGAAGGCACCATGCTTGTGATCTGAGCTGTTTTTAGCTATCAGGGGTGGATGCTGATTTTTATTTCTCTATTCAACAACTGTCACGAGCTCTGAGCTGCTTTCCGTCCGTCTCGTACCGCTGTTGAGTATTTTTTTTCAACAGTGGCCCTATCGCTGCTTTTCGGCTATCTTAGGGAGCTGTCACTTTCTTCTTATCGACTCAATCTCATGCTCTGAGCTGCTTTTCAGCCGTCCTGAGCCATGGTTGAGTTATTTCAGTAATGTCCTAGATCTGAGTTGTAAAGACCGTTCTGGTGGCTACTGATTTATTTGTCAATTTCTTGCAAGGGTTTGGATGATCATTTCCCTACGGTCAAAACTTGAGAGGTGATGAACCTGCTATTTAAACAATATCACCATGTCAGAAGATGCGGATAAGAGTACACATATCAGAATAATGCACCCGACAGAAACTATGGACACACAGAGAAACAATATGACCCCGCTCCTTCAGCCAAGGATCCAGGCAAGAAAGCAGTAATGAAGGAGCAAGACTGATACTTGTTGCAAGAACCGCATGGTGCAGATACCTCAGACAGTCTAAGTCAGTATTGATCACCATGGATATTCACCTAAGGGAGTCTTCTCAATTTTTGGTAAGGACCCCATATAAAGGAAACCCACTCAATCAACAGCATATGCTCAGAATTGTCAGTATCGAATATCTGAGTCTGTCAAGTCAGAGTAAGGGTCAGTTCAATAGTTCGACCCTGGCAACCCTGGTAAAAGCATCACACAGCCTACTATCCCCATGGATATGCTGGCAGAATGAATGATCGGTATGTTGAGTAACAGTCATGAAGAATGAGCCCTCACTTATGTGAATCATCAAGGATAGCCAGTCATGAATAAAATTTCGTCTGTCAGAACCACCATCAGTCAAGTCTGCGGATACTATCATATAAGGTCGTACCCCTTCATGCTGGCCACGACAGGAGATAGTAAAATATTTGGGACGAATCTGATACTCACGACAGTGGAACCAGTCAAGATGATTCAGAAACTTCTGCGAATCTGTCAGGAAAACGTTATGCATCAACTCACTGTTTGGAACCCGAAATACCTGCATTTAGTGGAGAAACACAATGCAAGGAGTCAGAGCTTGGGTGTTCATCAGGAAAATCTGATCACCAATTCATGGAAGGTTCTTAGTACAGTCACGTCAATCGGAAATCACTCCTGGATTTGTGAGACGGGCATATATTTCAGTCATGATAACAAATCACACTCAGCTAAGTCAGCAGATATGAAAAGAAATGGATCATGTATAAGCATGAAACAGCCAGGTAGGATCTGTCCGAATGTGGATACGGAGAAGCAAACCACCCCAGGGCCAGTCAGGTAAGTCAGATGAAAAATTTAGTGGGAACAACAATAAAGGAAAAAGGATACTCGAGTTGGAAATGGTTTCCTTAATGTCAGACTTGTTCCTGAGCAACCAAATCTCGAGGACGAGATTTCTTTAAGGGGGAAAGAGTTGTGACAGCCTGATGTTTGGCCCTTTCTTTTTCTTTTGTTTTTTCTGAGGTTTTTGCTTGAGTTTTCTTTTTCCGTGGCTATGTGGTCTGGAAACTGAAGAAGATGAACTCTTCTTTGCTTCTAGAGTGGCTTATCATTCCCCTACCAACCCTAGACCTTGCCATTTTCATCCTTGCCCAAATCCCAATATTCTTTTTATTAGGAATATTCCTTTTCTATTAGAAGGAATAACTCAATTTGCCCTAGCTTGTGAAGCAACCCATATTTCCCTCACTCGTAAAATTCCCAAATAATTCTCATAAATTTTTTAGGTCCTATCTTGCTCAAATATGGCAAAACATTTCATTGCCATGATCAAAATAATCCTCCAATAATTCTTTTCCCATTCTTCCCTAAATGGCACTTTGTGAAGAAAGTGCTATTTATCTCTGCCCAGTTGACTCCCAACTTCTTGGGCACCTTTTCCTATCCATATAATTGCCCTGTGCGAAATCTCAACCTCATTTGCCTAGTAATTATTTTTCTATGATTTTACAAAGTTTCTGCCCAGAATGAAACCTTATGAAGGAAGTATATTCTAGGCATGTCCAAATGGGATGAACTTTTGCCACATCCTTCATTTGGACAAATCATCACTCTCCACCCAATTTGAGCTCATGTAACCTTTCCATGTGAGCACAACTCCAAATCTTGGTTTCTCGTCAGATTTTGAGTTTGTGATGCAACTATATTTTATATTGCTTCATTTAAGCTGCCAATATGCCAGGACATTCTCTTACCCATATAAACCAACTCCACCAAGTTGTGGCTCAACCTATTTAGCCATTTGCCATGTGTAATGTTTCCAAGTTTCTGTCCAAAGAGAAGCTTTGTGAAGAAAGTTCTATTTTGGTTCATCCAAATGGCATGAAACTCCTTGGGCACCTTAATATCTTCAAATCATTGGGCCGTGCTCAAATTTAGCTCAATCCAATCATTTATGTGAGTGCATCATCCAAATCTGCATTTCTGGCCAGTATGGCACTTTCTACAACAAGTACCATTTTTCCTCACCCTAATGAGCTGCAAATTGGCAGATGTGATCATCTTAGTGTGTGATCACACCATGCCAAAGCCCAGCCTCTGCCTCCTCCTATGCTTGTCTCCCCGCAGCACAAACACCTTGTTGTTCATGTCACTTGGCTCCTCCTGCTAATCACTTCTTTGCCCCTGGACCGATTTATTTTCTCATTTTGACTAAGGGAAGCAGGGTCTATGTCCCAGACATGATTTGGCCACTCGGAGTGCACCGTGTGTGCCAGCTCACACGGTGACCACGGGGTAGACAGGCCAAATCTCGCGCTCTGGAGTGTTCTCGTCCCTGGTCTCGTCCGTTACCTCTGCCTGTCATGTCCATTCATGTCTGGTATCTCACCCATTCTCGACTGCTTTGACCTGCATCTCTGCCCTGCCTTGACACGCTGCCGTGTGGTCGCCGTCGTCGCGCCCGTGCCATGTCCAGCCTCTGCACCTCCATTGGCATGGAGCTAGAGCTCTCTAGAGCGCTCCCGAGCTCTCCTCCACGCCTATATAAGGATCCCCGAGCCTCTCTGCACCTCCCAAGCCCCTCCTCATCCCTCCTAGTCCACCGGAGCAACGGCATCTCGCCGGACTTCGCCTCTGTCCACCTCGGTCGCCATGGTACCTCCTTGATTTCGGCGAGCCTAGCCTCCATCTCCTCCTCCTGAGATGTCCACGAGCTTCCCCTCGTCACCGCGGTTCGCCCCAACCCCTCTTTCGTCGCCAAAGTGCACCGTGGTCATCGTTCCCTAGTTCGGCCGCTGCCTCCACCGTTCAGGCACCTCGTCGTCCGGCCGTTCCGAGCATCCTCGTGCCTCCCCGACCTCACTAGAGTGCTCCCCACCCCCCGTGGAGCCACCCCACCCCATCAGCATCTCCGAAAACCTCCTGCTTCACTGGCCATCACCGTTGCCCGTCCGCCTCTGTCCTTTCGGGACACAGCAATTCACCACCACCCCGAGCCTCCCAGCACTTCCCTCCACCAGGAACAGATGCGGTGTGGCCCCGCGCACCCGCCCGTGTCCTCGGTTTGGCTAGGGACGGCCGGAGTTGGCCAGGCCGCCGCTCCCCTCCCTCCCCTATTCCTCCTCTGCTGCACGAGGGGAACAGGCGCGGGGAGGAAGAAGACGACTGTTTCGCCCCCTGTCCCCTGGGCCCCACGCGCCGCCCATTCTCCCCTGCCCACATGTCAAGTGGGCACGTATTCCACTCGGTACGTTTACCGTTTACTAAAAGCGTATTCCTCCTAAGTGCGCTTTCATTTGACCAAAAGCGTATTCTCCTGGAATATGTTTTCTCATTTTGAAAGCGTAGTTTCCTCCTCTTTCGTCCAAAAGTACATTTTCTGACTTAGAAAGCGTATTTCTTAAAATCCGTTTCTGCCTTATCCACCCAGGGACCTATTTGTGGTGACATTTTTACAAAAAAGTCCCTGAGATTCAACCCCTCACAACTTTTTTTGCTTGTAACTCCGATTAGGTGAAACCAGTGCTCACATCTTCGTATCGTCGAGCTCTTTCTGTTGGTTCCATTTTCACTAGGTGGTCCCACCATGAAAATGACCAGTTTGCCCTTGCTCTAATCAGCCCCTTCTCAGAGAACCGTCCGCGTTTCGTGTCCACGGCTTCACCGCACTTCTTCCCGGAGTCTCCGTCACCCCAGGCAAGCCACAACAGCCACTTGCATGATAGTCATGTAGTAGCCTTGGTTTTCAACTTGAATATTTAACAAAAAGGTTGCCGTTATCTGACAGCTTGTTTGCTACTACTGTCAGTGTTTTGGTTTTACTCGTGGACTCATGTCCACCTTCATGCTATGTTATGTTGCATCGTGATATCTTGCGCTACTTGCTAGTATCATGTTCGTAAGTGATGCTTGGTAGTAGTAATACATGCTGGTAGTTGTGATGTTCTTCGGATGCATGCTTAGTCTGCTATTCAGTACCGTTTCTATGTTGGTTCCATTGCATCTACTTGGTTACATGTTTACTTGGTAGTGTTCTTGCTATGTTCTTGCATGGTATTTATTCATGATGATAGTGGTCATGCTATGCTTATGGTAGAGTTATGCTTGTGTTAGTCATGCTCGTAAGTATGCCATGCTTATTCAGATATATGATTTATTGTGGGTATGCTCGATGATTATGTTGCATATCCATGCTTATGTTGATATCATGCTCATGCATTGTAGTTGCATCATGTTATTTTAATATGGCTCAACTTATTGCATTCAAGTTTAACCGGATAATAATGAACTTGAACAACTGTTGGCTAAGTCATGGTGCCACTGAATCGAGCTGACTAGTGAAACCACATTTGCCTTTATGGGAAGGACCTAACTGTGTCTATTGTCATGCCTCTCGCCGGTGCCTCCAACGAGGGAAGGTTATGCGTGGGCGCTACCTTGGTCGGGTAGGACGGCATAAGCCTTGTGTGCCCGTTGTTGTTGTATGGATCCATGCCCCATTTGGGACCGTTTATTTTGCCACGACGGTGGCTGTTGATGCCTTTGGTAGGCATGGGGCCACCCATGACTTATCCCAAAGGGGAGTTGGTTGGAGTGGCCGGCAGAGTGTCATGGAAGTAGATCGGTTTTGTCGGAATTCTGTTGGTCCACCCGAGTGGGAGTGCGAGGCCTTGGGTTCCGTGGTGTGGGTATAGTGTGCTAACCTTTGCAGAGTGTGTTTTAAATCTATCGATAGCAGCGCCCGCGGATATGGGCCAAGTTCGGAGTAGGTCACACTATGAGCCAACAATGGTTATAATTTGCTTAATAATAATAAATGTGATTCAATGATGAAAGAAGTTGGTTGATCTTTACGTGATCGCGAGATGATCATGGTGCTATCGAGGATACCGATGTTCGTAAGTTGGCATGTGTTGGTTACGAGGTAACCCGAGCAGAGTAAGTTGGTGCATGATATGTTTACTTGTTGCATGTAGTATCATCATGTTCATATGATCGTGCCATGCTAAAATTGTATCATGTTCAGTTGTGCATGCCATGTCGTTCTGTTAGTACCATGTTCATGATTGCTTTGACCTGCTAATGCCATGATGTTGTTTGCCTTGACTGCTTTTGGTTATTGTGAGCTTGCAAGTACATTCAATGTACTGACCTGGTGTGTCATGCTAGTTTGCAGGTCGTGCCTGGATTGCTTGCTTGTTTGGTGCGGTTCCTGTGTTTGCTAACTAGGATAAACATTCCAGCCAGAGTCCCTGCGGATTGGAGTCCATCATCGTCGTTCGTTGTTCCGCTGCCAATAGTTCTTCCACTGCCAGTAGAGGTTCCGCTGCCTCGAGTTATTATGCTGCTTGCATAGAGCAACTGTGGTTAGCGTAGTGTCGCCGTGCCGGTGTTATTCATTGTAATAGAGGAGACCTTGTATTCATATTCTTGTTGTTATACAGAGCTGGTTTGTTCTACGCTAAGCAGTGCCGTTTTCCAGAAGACTTCACTTCGATCTCTAGGTTGGAATATGGGTGGGTTTTGGTTTCTCTAAGACTGGGTGCCACAGCAGGTTTCCCCAGCCCACCCTCCGGGTGCCACTTATTACATCGTGCCACTGTGCCTAGTTTGTCCCAAGCACACCTGTACCGGGTGCCACTTGGTAGACTAGTAACACTACCTACAAACACGAGAAACTAGTTGCAACTCCTGGACAGAGATCAAGGTGATTAATAAGTCGAGAAAGCTTGGAGTGCCCGAAGCCCAATGTGTGGTAGTAACTGTCTTAGATCACAAACACAGAACTTAGTTCCTGAGGACGATCCCAATGAGACAATCCACCATGTACTCCTACATGGCCTCTCACCACTACCTTTACCGAAGCGTGTTCACACACTTAGCTCTCAACAGAAGGACATGTTCGACACCATTCCAATCCATCCCGGAAGAATAAGACCTGACACAACCCTAAGCAATAGCAGGCATAACAAACATGCATGAATGAGTAGGCACATCATGGCTCAAACAACTCCTACTCATGCTAGTGGGTTTCAACTATTTACTATGGTAAAGACAGGTCATGTAGAGGAAAGGGGGTTCAACTACCGCATCATGTAACAGTTGAATCATTGTTATCCTAATGCAGTAAAAGAGAGCAGGAGCGAGAGAGTGGGATTGAATCGGAATGCTCAATGGGGGTTTGCTTGCCTGGCACTTCTGAAGATAGTAAAACTCTTCATCGGTGTCATTGATCTCAACGTCGGAACCACATCTATCGAGAGGGAACAAACACCAGCAAACAAGAGGAAACACAATCAATGCAATGCAAAAATATGATGCATGCTCATGACATGGCAATATGCTAATCATTGAGACAATGCAACTTGCAACACAATTAAGTGAAGTTGGTTTGAACCAAAGGTTCAAATTGAAACTCCAAGTGTGGTTCTAACATGCATGAAAATGGCACATATGGAAAGATTGGATTTTTCTAATCATTTTTCATATAAAATTTATTTCATTTGGAGCTACGGTTTAATTTCTATGAATTTTAAAAGTTAAAGCCATTTTCTGGTATTTCCATATCATTTAGAATTTAGAAATAATCCAGAAAAATGATTACTGCATCATCAGTGCATCATGATAACGCCAGCAGGTCAACAGAGCTGACCAGGGTCAAACCTGACCTAGTGGGACCCACACGTCAGCGACATAGTGTCAGCTACAGAGGCTAACACGTGGGACCCGGTCAATGCTGATGTGGCCAAGTCAAAGGTGACAGGCGGGGCCCTCTGATATTAGTACTAATCTAATAGATAAGTTAAACTGATTAATTTAGGCACTAGGGCCCACATGGCAGTGGCTCTAGGGTGGTTAGCGGGGGTCATTAGCGGCTAATTAAGTTGCCACATGAGCAAACGGCGGCTAAATGCCAGTGACACAGAAACGCAGCGGCGTCGCTTGTCTGGGAGATTCTAGCGACGAGAGGAGGCAGGGTTGGGCTCGTTGGAACACCGGTGTGGCGGCTCATCCAGCGGTGGTGGTGGTAGGTGTTGGGGTGGCCGGAGACGACCGACATCGATTAGGACGGCAACGGAGCTCGGTCAAGTACGGGCGCAGGGCTGCAGAGCGGTAGGGAAGGAGCTGATGGCCTAGATGGCAACCACGGTCCACGAGAAGCACTCTAGTGCCAAGGATTTTGGCGGACAGGCATGGGACAAGGGAGCTAGGCATCCATGGCGGACGGTGGCGAGGCGGCTCTTGGTCTCGCTTGGGGATGAGAGGAAGAGAAGGGGAGGAGGTTCGGGGAGTGAGGGGAAATTGAGAGGGGACCGGGTGGGTCGCGTGGCAACGTCCAGGGCGTGGAGGAGCAGCTACGTGGCTAGAAGGAGGTGGCCAGGGGTGAGCAAACGCGCGACGGCGAGCTGTTCCTACTGGCACGAGGAAGACGACGGGGAAGGAGTTGGGCTGGGCTGTAGCTGGGCCGACATAGTGTTGGGTTACAGGAGGTTAGTCCAGGCACGTTTCCTTTCTATTTTTTTTCCTGTTTTTGTTTCTATTTTTTATTTTGCATATGTACTTTGAATTTGCTTTTGAAACCATTTCATTTTTTTGCTTCTAAAAAATATTATGGCAGCTAGATGGATTATTCAAGAGCCCCAGATTTTTTTTCAGAATTATTGGAGACTTTAAAATATTTATAGCAGCTAAATGCCTCAAATTCAAATACATAGTGATTTAATTTTAGAACCCAGAACAATCCTTGAAAATTTTCTATATTTTATGTTTGAGCCATAACTCCTGCCAAAAATATCACACATTTACTAAGAACATTTACTAAGAATGAGATTTTAGGGGTTTTTCCCTTCTTTATTTAAATTTTGAGGCTTTCAGATTTCCTCAACTAAAGTTTCAGAAATTTAGACATGATGCATGAGTGCTCTATCATGCAACTAATACGAGCAATCAAATTCTAGGGCTGTGACAACTCACGCCCACTAAACAAGATTCTCGTCCCAAAATTCAAGATGTGAGGTAAGAAGACATAGGGGACACAAAGCTAACACAATCTTCTCGATCCAATTGCTCTTCTCGAAGATGGTGGTTCATTGCATGGTATTAACCTTGACGCCTTTGCCTTCAAGATCTTCACACAACATGATGACGTCATAAGGAATTGTACAGAATCGATCTTCTCGGAGATCAAGCAGCTCATGATCAAATCATGAAGTGAGACGTTCAAAACATCTCTTGAGCTGAGACACAAAACACACATCAAGAGGGATGGAGAGGAATAGATAACGAAGGTTCAATTTGGTAAGCAACAACTCCATGCTTGAACAAGATGGTTCATAGGTTTCAAAGTAGCGAGGGGTTAATTTGCCATGAATCCATAACACAACACCTTAGGGAGGTGACTCGTAGAGTTATTCCCTTAAGTGGAAAAAAGAATTACTTTTGATACATAGATCACTGAAAATCTTCATACCAGCCTGAGGCAATTCACAAACAATCGTTTGAAGGAGTTCGAAGAAATGGCATACTCAGTTTGGAAAGAAAGCTAGAGTTATACGACAACTCGGCAAATGGAAGGCACGTTCCACTTTATGCCGAGGATATAACCTAGTGTATGAGCGTGCTCTCAAGAACTTGAGCATTTCCATATTCATCAAGGTTTACCAACATCCTTGTTGAGGATCCTAGTGACACCTCGTACTACCACGATGAATGGTGATGGAGGATGCAGATGCAAAGGAGGACATCACTTTCTCAGATTTTTCCATAGCAATGCCAAAGAAGCTAATCTGGATGATCGACCTAGAGACATTTAGCACTCTGCTTCTAATGTTCTCCTTGATGTACTAGGTACCACGGTCATGCTTAAAAGCATCAACATGGCCATCAAGTAAAGGTCGGACTTTGGGAGCACAAAAATCCATAAGGAACAACTTGTGGAATCAGTGATACCAAATCCTCATGGTGAAGATGGTCGAATTGCTCAATCAAGATACTACAATAATAGATCTTCCGGCTAGGTGTGTCTGCCAACATCGACTTTGTCGGAACCTTCATCATAGATCTTGGGAGAATTCCAACCATCATATCTGCCTAAGATTCAGATCTGGTTGGTAAAATGATATTTCAGACAGCATGTCTGAAAAGGAAAGGTTGCAACACAAATCGACGAGATGACGTTGAGATTCTCGGTAAATGGACTATGCTAGTAAGCTCCAAAACATGAGCTAGTTCTGCTACACACATGTGAACACTCTATCCCAGACAGGCATGACCACATGGTAGTCTTACAACAAAACACTACAAAGTTTAGGTGGGGAACCATCATTAAGGATATCAGAATCTTGTGCATGAACTAGTTTTCACACAACAACTCCTTTTCCTTGAACAAATAAACCAGTGGCTTGGTGTGCTAGGGATACATATGGAATGAAGGTTGCAAATCTCCAAACCACAGAATACTTCGCACATATGCATGACCGATTTGGGATGATTCCAAAGGAAGCAAAAAACAAGCTTTCTCGAATTCACGGCGGCAACTTGCATCATGCACATGGATTGGAGGAAGTCACTTCTTTCATCCGAACATATACCTCATGAACGGAACACGAAGGCCTTACAAAGTTTCCAACACTAGCATAAATATTCAACATGAATCATGGAGGAGATAAAATATGTCAATGGGCTCAATGTCGGTGTCAAAACCGGCGGATCTCGGGTAGGGGGTCTTGAACTGTGCGTCTAAGGCTAATGGTAACAGGAGGTGGGAGACACAATGTTTACCCAGGTTCGGGCCCTCTCTATAGAGGTAATACCCTACTTCCTGCTTGATTGATCTTGTTGAATATGAGTATTACAAGAGTTGATCTACGACAAGATCATAATGGCTACACCCTAGAAGTCTAGCCTATGAGGTTATGATTGTTGTGGCTAAGCCCTAGAAGCCTAAACCCTCCGGTTTATATAGACATAGGAGAGGGCTAGGGTTATACAAAGTCAGTTACAGAGAAATGAATCTACATATCTGAATTGCCAAGCTTGCCTTCCACGCCAAGGAAAGTCCCATCCGGACACGGGACGAAGTCTTGTATCTTGTATCTCCATAGCTCAACTGTCCAGCCAAAGTATACAGTCCGGCTGTCCGAGGACCCCTTAGTCCAGGACTCCCTCAGTAGCCCCTGAACCAGGCTTCAATGACGATGAGTCCGGCGCGCAGATTGTCTTCGGCATTGCAAGACCGGTTCGTCCTCCAAATATTCCAACATAGCCTTCCGAACATAGAAAACATGTCCGTCTCTGCAAAACAAGTACCACACACAACCGTAGAGAGTATAATATTTCATGAGTCCAATCCGCTGAAAATTTTGGTAGCATGACATTGCGTTATCACCCAGCCATTATTTTGAATCGTTTTCTAGCCTGCCACTCCATGTTTCGGGAGGCGGTTTTTATTGGCACGTCTTGTCAAAGCAGAGATCGTGTCCCCTTATCGCGGGATTTTCATCAACACGGGCGTGGGTAACCCAACCATTCCGTTGGCATGATTCCTTGGGAATAGGCATGTTTTAAGGCCACCGAGGGGACGCTTGATATTCGTCGCCTTTATAAAAGGGGCTAAGGTCTGTCCTTTTTCTTCCACGCTAGTTCTTTCCTCCACCTCCCACCTCAAGTTCCAACACTCGAGGGTCAATCCAGTCACTTCGAGCCTCCAGCCATGTCCAGACCTAGCCTTCAAGGCCGGTGGATTGCCTCTTCTGTCACAGAGGAGGATATCTCAAAAGCTCAGGGAGGCAAGATACGTGACTGCGGAAATCCTCCACAGGCTTCCTGCTGAAGGGCAGGTTATTCCCACTCCTAGATCCAATGAGAGGGTTGTATTCATCTCTCACTTCCTCTGAGGGCTTGGGTTTGCTCTCCATCCCTTTGTTCAGTGGATTATGTTTTATTACGGGCTGGATTTGATGATCTAGCTACAGACTCCTTCCTTCATTTCTCGGTGTTCATCATGACGTGTGAGGCCTTCCTCTGGATTTCCCCACACTTCGGCTTATGGTTCAAAATCTTTATCATGAACCCGAAGATAATTGACGGGAAATAAGCGGAGTGCGGAGGCGCTTCAATAAGCAAACTTATCACTTCTCCTTGGCCCAAGGGCTCTTTCGCAGAATCTTCTGACTTATGGCAACGGGAGTGGTTTTACATTACCGAACCCCATGGTAAAAGGTGGGCAGCTACACCCGTGTTTTGATCTATCCCTCCTTTACAGCTTGCATCGTGGATTAACAAGGGGCTGGAATGGGGATCTACTGATGAAGTGCAGACGTTGCAAAGTTTCATTCGGAGCCTCATTAAAAAGGATAAGGGTCTCACGACTGTAATCCAAGTAATGCTAATCCGCCGGATCCTTCCGTGCCAGTGACATCCTCCCCATATGTGAGAGCTCAATCCGGAAGATCCACGGACGCTTCAACACTTCTTCGGCACAATGCTCAGAGGGATGTGGAATTTATGCTTCGGCGTAGGAAAATAGTGGCCGGATACTACAGAAGACCTCGACCTTGACTGCAACCATCCGGATACTCTGGTAAGTACTCGACTCCTGAACACAGTTTAGTCAAATTACTGATAACAATGTATTGACAAAACTCTACTCGGCCAGGGCCGGCTAAAGAAGGCGGAGAGAATTAGGTGTTCGGCTCCACTTCCCGAAGACTCCGTCGATCCGGTGTTAACAAGGATGCTGGCTCCGGCACCATATCAAGTGCTGTCAGGGGAAGATAAGGAGGAGAGTTAAGAGGTCCAAGGTGGCCTCCATTCTGGAGGCACACTAGGCAATTTTTCCAGGGAGATTGGAGCTTCCACTTCCGAAGGTGGAAGGGAAGGGCAAGCTGACATCCCTTTTCCTTATGGGAAGAAGCGGGCCACCTGCAAAGACTTGAAGAGAGAAGCTTCTAAGCGGGGGAAGATATCCCAGTCAGGGGATAATGCTGACACGCAGTCACTCTGTAAAGATAGGCCCTTAGCCAAATCGTAAGTAAACCAGGGTGTTTTAAACATATCCCGTTCTTTTCTGGCTGTAAGGGTAATATTTTAAACATATGTTTGCAGTCCGGCACACAACCCTCCTCAATAGTCCTCCTCTTTGGGGGATCTTCTTCCGGAGATGTTGGAGAGCGAGACACCTCCACAGATCTCCCTGCCTGATAAGGCAGATGACGCCGAGGTGTCATCCCGAAGGATCCTTCCCGATCAATAAGTGGCGCAAGGGACAGTGAAGACCGGGGCCGAAGGTAATACTTTGGCCGCCCGGGGTCCGGGGTGTGCGGCCCCTACAGGGAACAACAAAAGTCCCAGACTATCCAATGTCCGAGGGACGACGCAACTTGTTCCGGATCAGGAGGCGCCAGATACATTGATAGACATATTGCAACATGCCTCTGTCTCAGAGGAACATCGTACCTTGATGGGTACGGTGGTTGAAAGAGTTCAGTCCATGAAAAGCGGATTGAATGAAGCCTTTACGAGCCTACTAACAGGCTTTGAGGTATGTAGTGTAATTTCAATTATATTATAAATGCAAATTGCACCTGTGTATAGATAGTAGCCCCTGAGACTCTGGTTGACATCCAAAGGGATGCGATCAGAGGATCAAAACTATATGCCTAGGAAATGATCTGACGAATTGAAACATAGGTTGTTACATCTGTGGCGACTAGCCAACATACAAAGGTAGCACATCTGAAGTAGAAAGTTGATGTGGCGGATGATGACATCACGCTTATTAATAGGCGGCTCGACGAGGCGCAGGGTATGTCTTTGGGGCCCTCAGTACATGCTAGTATTATAAAATGAGCGTGATACCGAGAATTTGTATATGCATAACTGCAGATAGTGCCGTCGCAGTTGAAACCCTTCGGGCGGAACTTTCCCGGGCCAAGGAGCAAGCCAGGATGAGTAATGTGGCTGCCGAAAAGGTAGCCGCCGAATTAGCCGAGCAGACTGCTCCGCGTCAGTGCGAGGAGAGAATATCTACTATGGCACTTGAGCTGAAGGATGCCACTAGCCGGTGCCAAGTTCTTGAGAAATATAACAAAGCCAAAGCGGTCGATCTTGACAAGGCCTTACAAGAGGCGAAGGAAGCCCGATTTGAGTCTAGAGCAGCTCAGGAGGAGATCCAACAAGCTGGGGAGATCGCGGCTGGTAAGCCATTTTTATTGCAAACTAAGTTTGGCGATCCGAAGTATGCACCGCTTAATCAACTGTGGAGTTCTCCAGACGCCTTTATGGACCTGCCGAAGAGTGCTTCTGATGCAAATTAGTTTTTGCACGCGCAAGAAGGACATGCGACGGAAAAGCTATTTTGGTAGCAATTTGACACAGCAAAGCGTTCACTGTTGAATCAACAGATGACCCAATGGGCCGAGCTCCATAAGATGTCCGGAACTGCCATGAAGGACGTCGTAGTCCGGCTGTGGCCGAATGAGCCCCTTCCGAATAGTTATTTCGGTTTGGTGCGGCAACTTGTTAATGCGGTGCCATGTATCGACGCTGTCAACCGGTCAACATGCATAGAAGGTGCATGGATGGCCCTTGCCCGTGTCAAGATGTACTGGGCGAAGATGAAGGCCACCCATATTGCAGCGCAGAGTCCACCCGAAGGCAAGGACCTTAACATGCCAGAACATTACTTTGAAGATGTCCTAGAGGCTGCCCGCTTGATAGAGTGTTAGTGCTCGAAAAATATTATGTTCGAGTAAAGTGTATCAAAATTGTAATAACAATATTATGATTTATTTCAGGCTATGTTTTAATACTTTTTGCCTGAAAAGTTTTGGTGCCTCCTGTGCGGCCGTCCTTTTTTATATATACAATCTAAAAGTTTGCAGTCGTCGGCTTCAGCCCACCTCGCGTATAACGCGGGGGTGTTCGGAAAAGCACTTGATCACACTTGGCCCAACGTCTTGGTCCATTAAGGAGGTGTTACTGTGGCAAACTAGGCAATCAAACTATTGAGCTTTAACACTTTCACTTAGCCATAGGAGTTTGACGATGGGGCTACTATATAGCCCCTGGTATGTACGCGGTTATCCGAATATGGTACGTGTACATACATGACCAGAAGAACGGTCCTTCGTTTAACACGGAGGGTATCGCAAATATTCCAATGAGTCATTGAGTGGTTGACCAGCTCTCGCCGCATCATGACAGTCAGTTTTCGGCTTTCTCTACTAAGGTGCTCATCCGAACGAGCCAGGACACAATCACAGTAGTTCTCCCTTTACTACCCTAGCCGATATAGCGGAACATAAGGTAGTAAGCACAGGAGCCGGGCAACCCAACTATTGACCAAAGACATGATTCGGAGCTGATGCATATAAGGCCAAACTCGCGACGCCGAACACTCCCTACAGGTGTCCAGACTTTTCAATATACACCGGGCTGAATACAGCCCCTGGTGATAGACCCTGGTATCAAGGCACGTATGGTAATCCAACGTGGGGAAAGAGCGCAGGTGGTGAGAGTATAAATCTCAAAACACAATACGAACCATGTTGCTTCTATAACATCCACTTTAGTACGGCGAGCCGTATTTTTACGGATAATGCCGATATCTTTCCTGGACATTATACATGCCAGGAAAGTATAAAACAAAAAGGAGATAAACAAGGTTTACATAGGGTCTAATCTAAAAAAACAAACCTTAATGCGGGGCCCTACTGCACGTATGCGTCTTTGTCTCCGTTGTGAAGTGTCCTTGAAGGGTATAGCATTATGGCCATCTGTAAAAAGGAAAAAAACAGGTAAAAGAATCTGGTGTGGCCGTAAGTAAAAGTGGTTCGTTTTAATGAACCGTGGAAGATAACTTCTGGAGTCCGAATAGGGTTGAGCCGAACTATGGACTTTTTGCGTGCAGATTACCCCCGACGCCGCCCAGGAAATTTTGAGTGTATCTCCTTGGGCGGTCGATGGGGGCATAGCTGCTAGTCAAGCTCGGGTTTATCTGAACAACCACACTGGGGTGTGCGCCGGACACGCTTAGCTTTGTCTGCGGTCTTAACAACCGATGAGCTGCTCGGCTTGAATAGGCCGTTTTGTGCTTCGACTGCTAGAGCCGTTGTCGTGGAATTAACATGTCAGATGTCCTTAGTGTGAGGACTTAGTCGCGAGGCCAACACATCTATGTGGTAGCTTGAGAGGGGTTGAGCTGAATCGAGAGACGCAACACAAGACAAGGGTTTAGACAGCTTCGGGCCCCGGGAAACATCATCCGGTAAAAACCCTACTTGCTATTTGAGGCTAGATCTCATTATCATCACGAGGGAGTCGCCGTAAACCGGCTCTCCTTTAGTTGTGTCTAGCCCTAAAGATTGTTTCTTGCTTGTCCCTCTTTGGGGAGCCCTGCCCCTCCTTATATGTGTTGAAGGGGTGGGTTACATGTGGAGTCCAACTCGGACTTTAACTTAAACTATTTTGACTTCCCTTCCTGGGCTTCTTAACGTCTGCTGGTTTAACATTGTCTGCCAGTTTAACATTGTCTGCTGGTTTAACATTGTCTGACGGTTTAACAATGTCTGCCGGTTTACCGTCTGTCTTAGCCATCTGTCTTAACTGTCGGCCAGTTTAACACCAGCCGGTTTACCGTCTGTCTTAGCCATCTGTCTTGAGTCTCCGCCGGTTTACCGTCTGTCTTAACTGTCTGCCGGTTTAATACTAGCCGGTTTACCGTCTGTCTTAGCCATCTGTCTTGACTCTCCGCCGGTTTACCGTCCGCCGGTTTACCAAGGCCCAGCCGGTTCACAACTCCAGCCGGGTCATACCGCAGGGTATATCCCCGACATTAGCCCCCAGTTTAATTTGGATTTATCCATGTTAAACTGACTCGGATCATCCTTAAGTCCTTGTCACTTCCTTCTTCTAGAAAATCCGGTTTAATAGGCCAGCTTCATAATCAATTTGCTGACATTGGTTTGTCACAGAGAAATATTTTGAAGAATAACTTCTTTGACTCAGCTCCCAATGACTTATCAAAAATAATGGTCCTTGAAATCCTCATCTGATCTTCAGCCGGTTTAAGAATGTAGAACTTGCCGGTTTATAAATATTGATAGCACCGGGTCATACTTTTAGTTAACATCCAGCTTGAAAACATACCTCTTATATGACTATCACTTGTAGCCCCCAAGTCTTAAGAAGGTAGCATAGCAACAACTTAAGACTTGCTTCAGTATAAATATCACAATCTTGAAGAAATCCAGGATGTTCATCTCAATCACTAGTCAGAATTGAGTATTCCACATATGTAGCCCCCAAGTGCCGGGTTGTCATGCTTGCAGCAACTTGGGACTTGTAATTTCCTAATGCTCATAAAAACTTCAACTAGTGTAGCCCCCAAGGGCTGGGGCATTATGCAATAATGAGCAGGGACTTTGTACATATAATCATGTAAACTTTGAACAGCAACGGTGTAGCCCCCAATGGCCGGCTCAGTAAAATAATACTGAGTTGGGACTTTGATAAATACTTCAATGAAAATAACATCATATGATGTAACCCCCATCATGGGGCTTGAATTCACGTCCACAAGGTTAAGAGCCTTGTGCTTTACCAACTGAGCAGGGACTTTGTAAATATAATGGATTAAAACTAGTGTACCATAAATTGTTGACAGGAGCAATTGGTATCCCCCAAGGGCCGGTTCATTATGATGTGATAAGTCGGGTCTTCAATAAGGCCAGCAAAAATGACTTTGCATTAGCCCCCAAGTGCCATGGTGCATGCTGGCAGTGACATGGAACTTGCACATTTGATGTAATCTCAATTTAAATAATGTAGCCCCCAAGTGCCGGGTCGTAAGCCTGCAACGACTCGGGACTATTCCCTCCATTGTAGAATAAATCACATCCATTGATAAAATAATAGCCATTGCGCTAAAGCGACTTTGAAAACCTCAATCATAATACTGATCATTGATAACCATAATAAAATCCAGCCATGTTGTCTATTTGAAGATTTGAATAATATAATCCAATGATTTTTGAGCGCATGATTCCAATGGCGCAATCCAAATATATACTGGCGACTTATAGTCCAAAACCAGACCGGGTTAATAAACACCGGATTATAAGTGATTATGCACTGACAACTTGTAGTTGACAATCAAGCCGGGTTAATGAACACCGGGTTAATTTGATGACTGATACTCATGCCGAGTCAATAGACACCGGTTCAACATAAAATTTATTCAAAATAGAAAAAATCTTGACAAAGGCAAATAAAATCGTGTAGTCAAGGCTTTTCAAGGGCTGCCAGGCCCAAATTCGAGGCTTTTCATGGGCTGCCAGGCCGCTGAGTTAAACCATTTTGCAAAGCCTTTTAAGATGGGCCTCCAACTAACCAATCGTCGTTTTAACTTTGACAAGTTCAGGGTCTCAATGAGAGTAACTGTCAAACGTTCGGCGGGTCATGCCAGGATTACCTGGATAGGAGTGGCTTACTTGATGAAGGCAGGTTAACCCGGGGTTTTGGTGAATACACCAGGCTTCCAAGCCATGGGTCGATACCCAATTACAAGGGTCCTTTCAAACTCTTTATTGCGTTGCACAAAGAGCCGCCAAGTAACTTTGTGAGCTGTGCTCAATGGGTGCCTATGTTTGAGCTGTGTGTAGCAACAAGACTCTCTTTGGCCCCTTGGGTGTGAAGCTCCCAAGATTTGTTGTGGCGTGATAGCCGGATTAATGGACAGAACTCCGCTTTGTCAGCTGAAGCCCCCATGTAACCAATAATATGATAAGCCAATAAGGCAGGATACCCATGTTTGAACCGTGCATCATGGCAACAAGTCCTCTTCGGCAACCTTTGACTTTTTTGAGAACTCGAACTTGCGAGAGATGAATTCTTTTTGAGCCATAAGTTTGAACCGGATATTGACAACTTTAGAGATTTATGGGAGATAGATTTCTCCTTGAACCGGATTTGAGAGCTTCAAAGCTTCGTGATAGATAAATTTCACTTGAACCGTATTGTAAACCGGATATTGGGAGGGCTTCAACGCTTTATGAGAGAGAGATGTGTCTTGAACCGAATTTTGAACTGGAATCCTTTCTGATGACCCGGAACTTCTTCATTGAGTCGGGATTTTGTCATATACTTTCTGAGCCGGAAATTCTCTAACAGCCTTTAAATTTTCATCAATATAGCAGTAGCCTCCGGGACCAGGTTATCTTTCTCTCCATCGTCCTAGGGTTTTTGAAGTTGCTGAAACTGGCAAGATTTGCCGAGTCATGTCATCATAGCCCCTGAGTCTCAAAGGTGACTCAAGGAGTTGGCTTGAGATTCTCCATATTGACTGTGATATAAATCGGCATAAGTTGTATATCATTGGTGTTGATAGCATGATGTGAATCCACAGAAGGTTGAGGTGACTGCGGCGGGTTATAAATGATCCCGTATGAGCCGTGTCAGCAACTCGACCAATGGTTCCTTCCAACTGGATATTTGAATTTAACCAAACTGTAGCGGTGGCGACTTGTGCTCATGCCCATTGATCCACCCAGTGCAGACGGTGATTGATAACAATTTGCCTCCAATTTGAAAGAAAGCCGGGCTACCCAAGCTGTGACTTGCTTTATACTCAATAAACATCTCATGCAGACAGGTGCGGCCCAGTATGTTGATGTAGACCAGGCCGTGATAGACGGACGACGAAAGACGACCGCGGCTTCAGAGGCGGCACAGACAAATGAGTCAACCGTGTATGTTGATGTAGCAGGGGCGGCGATTTGCTCACGTATCCGTCAAGCAGTACGGCACGGACAAGCACTAGTGCAAAAACACTATTGGCTTACGCCCCTTTGCCATACCTTGGTAATAAATAATGGTCTTGCGAAATAAAAATACCACAGACTAGAATAACTGTTTTTCAAACAGTGTAATATATACTGATAAGATTTATAGAAAGGATAGCACCTGGTGACTTGTGAGACAAACGCGGACACCGACTTTGGATGATATATGTCGGCGTTCTGGGAATGGGGGTCCCCAGACTTGCCTCCCTACGGCCTGCGGCGTGGCTCAAAGGAGGCCCAGCATAGCCCATCTTCATCAACACAAGCTCAAGACCCTCGCGAGGGGCCAAGCCTTGCGGGGCGGACGACAAGGAGTTTCCTAAGGCATGGCCTCGTCAGGTTGGCTCACGAGGAGGCGGAGAGTTCAAGGTGGGGTACCTCGCGAGGTGCCCATGACGCAAGCCATGATGACCAAGGGCGCCAGTCGGGCGGCAGCCCACACAGTGTCCTCCCTTTCCTCTTTGGTGCAAAGGGAGCAAGCTCAGGCGAGAGCATCAAGCAAAGGCATCCGTTTCGGTGCAACAAGACCAAGACCAGCCCAACCGCCGGAAGGAAGTCATTGTGGAGCCCAAACAGGCGTCACCACCAGAGCCTTTGGCAGGCGAGGACCAACTTTAGTCAGGATAAGTGTACCCGTTGTTCCCCTTCAAAATGGCCAATTGTTGGCGCCCTTCCCACTCAATATTTGGGAAGAGGCCCAGGGCCTTTGCCTATAAAAAGGACTAGCCACCCCCTGAGTAGAGGGATCTGATATCAAGAGACCGGATCAAGAATCCAAGAGCCAGAACCAAGTAGCACCAGCCAAGAACAGACCCTCGCGAGGCTGTTCTTCCTTGTATTGTTCATCATCAGCCCTAGAGGCAACCCACCACACCACACAATGGAGTAGGGTATTACACCACAATGGTGGCCTGAACCAGTATAAACCTTGTGTCTCTTGTGTTGTTCTGTTTGGTAGTTTAGGTCCTAGCGATTCGGCGAAGAGCAAGTAGGCAGAGGGTTGAATCTCTGCGCGCACCCCAGAGTTCGAACCTCAAGGGTCCGCCGGAACCCGAAATCTGACATTTGGCGCGCCAGGTAGGGGTGCACCGGAATTTGCCTTCCGTTGTCTCGTTCTTCTCCGACCATCGCATCCATGTCTGACGCTCGTCGGGCTCGCGCCGAGCGCCGAGCCGCCCTCGCTTCCCATGTCGCCCAGACGGCTCCCGTCGGCGGGTGCCCTCGTCGTTCCCCGTCACCTGCCGTCAACGCCACCACCGGCCAGGCGGGGAACGAGCAGCAAGCATCGTCCCAGCATCCATCCATGAGGCGGGACGGCCGCACTGCCACACCCTCGCTCACCCCCGCTGGTTCTTCGTCACGCGTGCCCCGCGCGGCCATGGAGGCCCGAGCTGCGCTCATCGCGGCAAACGAGCTCCTGCGCTACCGCCCCTTCGACGACGTCTACGAAGAGTGGCTCGACCGCATTGCCGAGCTCGTCCGCGCCGCCGGGGGCTCCCCCGCGCCGTCCTTCTCGCTGCACCGCGCCCTGCCCTGCGCGGGCAATGAAGCTCCTGGGGCGCCTCAGCCGCCTCCTCCTCAAGAAGGCGCCCTGGCCCCAAGACATGCGGCCCCTGGACGGAACCCGCTCCGTCAGGTGCCAGTGCAGCAAGAGCAGAGCTGCCAAGAAGTCCCTCGCCCCCGAGAAGCTTCCCGAGCACTCCCTGCTCCAGCAAGTCAAGACCCTGCGCTGCCCCCAGCCGCGGCGCATGGGGACCCGTAGGACCAAGCTCTCCGTCGCCCAAGGCCCCCTGTGGCCATGGCGGGCTGCCGCACCTTCACCTTCAAGCTGCGCAGCGTCACGTGGCCCGGCAAGTTCAGGCCAGACCTGCCTCCATGCTACGACGGCACGGCAGGCCCTGCAGAGTTCCTCCAGCTTTATGAGTTGGGCATCGAGGCTGCCAACGGGGACGAGAAGGTCATGGCCAACTGGTTTCCCATGGCGCTCAAGGACGGAACCCGCACCTGGCTCCTGAACCTGGCTCCAGGCATGATCTCCTCCTGGGACGCGATGCGCACCCGCTTCATTGCCAACTTCCAGGGTACTCGCGACCGGCCACCCGCCGTGAGCGACATGCGCCGTATCAAGCAGCAACTAGGGGAAACCCTGCAGAAGTACATCCAGCGCTTCAACAACGCGCGTCTCAAGATCCCCAAGGTGACGGAGGAGGCCATCATCTCAGCCTTCTCCGACGGTGTGCGCGACGTCAAGATGAAGGAGGAGCTGGTGATGCATGAAGACCTGTGCACCTCCTTGGAGCTGTTCAACATAGCGACCAAGTCCGCCAGGCCTGAGGAGGGATGCCTCTCCCACCTCGAGCTGCCTACCGTGGACCCAGAAGAGAAGAAGCCCAAGGCCAAGGACGTGAAGCGCAAGGGGGCTGCCGTTCTCGCGGCAGAGCCAGACACCAAGCGGGGCAGAGACCAGCCCGAATCCTCTAAGGGCAGTCGGTACTGCGTGTACCACGACCTCCACACCCACAACACCAATGAATGCCAAGAGCTCCGGGCCGTGCGTGAAGGAAGGGTCGGCAGGCGTCCCGACCGTAGCGACCGGGGCTACGGCCGAGGAGGAGGAAGGAACGTAGGAGGTTGGGAAGACTGCGGCTCACGCCAAGGGTGGCGCGACCAACCTCGCAAGGATCGCTGGCAGGACCCGCCTCGCGAGGGAGGCTGGAGGGATCAGCCTCGCAAGGATTGCCCGCAAGGGAACGCAGGCCTCCCTCCACTACCGCCGCAACCAAGGAGAAATGAAGACCGTCGTCAGGACGAGGGGGCTGGGGGCTTCCAGGAACCGCGTGCAATCGCCTGCATCCTGGGTGGAGCTCAAGCCCCAGCCTCTCAACGCATCTTCAAGCAGTTCGCCCGTGAAGTGAATGCAGTCCTCCCCAAGCTCGAAGCCACGCGCCCTATCAGGTGGTCGGCATGCGCCATCACGTTCAGTTCAGCAGATCAGCTCAAGTGCGCGGCCACGGCCGGAGTCCTCCCGATGCTTTGTTCCCCAATCATCAGCAACGTGCTAGTCACCAGGACCCTCATCAACGGCGGAGCAGGGCTCAATGTCCTGTCCGTGGAAACATTCAACAATCTCCAGGTGCCCTACAGTCAGCTTCAGCCAACCAAGCCTTTCTCCGGAGTCACCGACGACTCCACGGTCCCGATTGGACAAGTCCGCCTTCCTATCACCTTCGGGGCACGCGACAACTACCGCACCGAGCTCATCGACTTCGATGTCGCCCACATTCGCCTGCCGTACAACACCGTCCTCGGGTACCCGACGCTGGCCAAGTTCATGGCCGTGACCCACCATGGCTACAACATCCTCAAGATGCCAGGAAGTGGCGGGGTCATCACGGTGCCCTGCGAAGAGAGGGACGCAGTGTGCTCCCTGGAGCGAGCCTTTCAGGCCGCATCACTGGAAGACCTGGACCGGGAAGCAGGAGGCCTCCCGAGGCCGCCCCCAAGAAGAAGAAGACATCGTCCAGCCTGGCCCCTCAGGAGGCAAGCCCCTCAGGGCCCGCGCCTGCTCAGGGGGAATCTCCTTCCATCACATAGGGAAGCACGCCCAGGGCCCTCCTCAGGGCCGCCGACCTCGCCGAGGTCACGAGGGAGGCGCTTGGGCACCACGTGGAGGCGTGTTTCGAAGCACGTTTCCCTCAAGAAGGAGCAAGGCAAGGAGGGCCCAACCCGCAGGATTTCGTCAGCAAGGCCATTCAGGAGCTACAGGAGTCAAGGGTCATGAGAGGCAGCCGCCGCCTACCCGCTGTGGCCCCCCATCCAGGCGAGGATGGTGGGCTGCGCGTCTGCATCGACATACCGGGGCTCAACTGAGCCGCGTCTCAGGAGTGCCTCTGGCCCTTGCGAGTGGGACGCTGCGAGGATCCGCCCCACAGCTATGTGCGCATGCCTTACGGCTTGCCGAACGCGGCTGCTGCGCACCAGCGCCTCATGAGGGCCATCCTGGAGGCTCAGGAAGTCAGGCGTTCCGCAGCCCTGGTGGAGATGGAGATGACCCGCGAGGAGCCACCAGCGCCTCCGGAGCCTCCCGAGGCCCCTGAGCCCGGGGGCTCATGCGGATCGGCTCCCACAGCCCATCGAGTCTGCTACACCAACACCCCTTCGTCCCCAACATCATCAGGTGACATCTTTCAAGTTTCATTTCCAGCTGGGAGCACCCTCAGGGCCGCATTATTCCCAGGCCGCATGGTTCCGTCCCTGCGGCGTGTATCCCTTTTATTTCATGTCCTTAGCTTACCTTATTGGGGGCGCCCCTCAGGCTGCATCATCCCCAAGTCGCTCGGGCCTGACCCAGCGGCGTGTACCCTTCTTGCGTTTACCTTAGGGCTATGCTTTCGACCCATCATGCTTGTTATTTGGTGCCTTTTCCTCTTGGGTGTCGGAATCTTGGGCGTTAAAGGGGGGTGCCTGAGCATCGCGACTCAGGGCTCCTACCGGCTCTCCGGCCCTCACCCTCTGGTCTTGTCCATGGCATCGCGACCTGGCATGCCAGCGACGGCTGAGACCAGCTCGAGAGCCGGGACCAGAGGACGTAGAGTTTCGACATCTAACCCAGCTTGCGCGTTAAAGGGGGGGTGCCTGAGCATCGCGACTCAGGGCTCCTACCGGCTCTCTGGCCCTCACCCTCTGGTTTTGTCCTTGGCATCGCGACCTGGCATGCCAACGACGGCTTAGACCAGCTCGAGAGCCGGGACCCAAAGACGTAGAGCACCGGCATCTGGCCAAAATTTATAGGAACACACTCCAAGATAAGGCCCAGAGCCAGGCGCAACCCACCTTGAGGTAGGGCCCCGTGAGTCCCGCGCTGGCCCACGGGTGCCCAGATACACCTCGTCAAGCCCTACCGTGCCAGCCACGTGTCAGGGTGGGGCTGTATACGCCCTAGGGCTCCTCCCGGAGGGGAGCCCCCTCCCACGCACCAGTGGAAGCACCATGCTCCGCGCTGGCTGACGACACTGCCGAGGAGCGGCTATGCCCGTACGCATGCGGAAGTGCTATGCTCCGCGCTGGTGATAAACAACTGAGGGTGGCCCCCGGGCCGCATCAACCTCAGGGAGCCCGGAGCTCAATGTCTAGCCTCATCGCAACGCCTCCCCTCGGGAGTGCCGCGCGAGGGGGCCGGGCACGGGGGCTGCGCCTGGGTCACGCCCAGACGCACGCCACCTGGCCAGGCCCCCCGGGCCTGGTTCGTCGCACATCCCTCCCCGAGCGGAGCCAAGGTATGAAGGCCGTTTGAGCGTCAAGGGGGACTCCTGAGCATCACGACTCAGGAGCCTAACTGGTCACATAGCCCCTCACTCCTTAGTTCCGAAAGGCTAATGGCGGTTGAGGTATGCGCGGGGCCGGGCTCTGCAGACGTAGAACGACAGATCCACCTGCATCTCACCTCCCTAAGGAGTCACCCCCACATCTCACCTCCCTACTTGCTGTTCAAGCGCCAAGGGGGACTCCTGAGCATCACGACTCAGGAGCCTAACTTGTCACGTAGCCCCTCACTCCTTGGTCCCGTCCTGGTTTCCGGTCGGGGCCAATGGCGGCTGAGGTATGCGTGGGGCCGGGCTCTGCCGGCGTAGAACATAAGCAAGTAGGAAGGAATAGTGCAAATTTCAGGGAATTCAAAAGCAAATATCACAGTCCATACTGTTATCACGGCATCAAACACAAGTTTTAACACCTCCCCGAGGCATGGTACATGCGCAGGAATTAAAAGCAGGACGGGAGCCACGACAGAGTCACTTACCGGCGGTGGACCTGCGCGGAGCAGATTCGCCTTGTGGAGCAGCAGGGCTAGCAGCGCTTCGCTTCGGCTTGGTGCTGAAGGCCCGGAACTTCCCCAGCAGAGCCTCCGCACGACCCTTCACGGCCTCAGTAGCGGCAACGGCACGCTCGCCGCTCGCTGGCTCCAGCAGGCTGTCGAGGTCGATGTTGGGGTCATGAAGATAGATGTGGGTGAAGACCCGCGTCAGCGCTGCAGAAGACAAGACGCGTGCCTCGGCCTCAGCCGTATGGCCAAGGCCAAGGGTGACATCTTCAAGGGCGCGAACCAGGAAGGGAAGCAGCTTGGCGGGGCCATCCTCCTCGCCGGCCAGCGGGCTCTCAAGGCCGCTATCATAAAGCGTCTTCAATGAAGTACGAGCCTTCTCCTCCATATCCGCGAAGGCCACGCGATCCTCGGTGAGAACCCAGGCCTTGCCGTCCAGCTCAACCTTCCTCGCCTCTAGCTCTTGCTCCAGCACGCCTAGGCGACCACGGCGCCTTTTGAGCTTGGCCTCTAGGTCCTTGAGGGCCGCCTCGCGAGCCTTCATGCTTTCCTCCTGCTCTTGGCGAAGGCGGATCTCCTCCGCAAGCTGGTTCTGCAGGCCCTTCAGCTCGCTCTCCAGCGTCTCACAGCGACCTCGGACACTAGGTGCCTCCCCCAGGGCAGCGTCGTGGGCAACCTTCACCCCAAGGACGGCCTGCTTCTCCTCGTCGCAAGCCGTCGAGGCTTGGACCAGCGCCGCTCGTATCGAAGCGTCGGAGCGAATCCAGCCAGAAGCCAGCTCCAAGCGCCCGGCCACTAGACGAGGGTCGGCGCCCAGAAGATCCTGCCGCAGACGGTCCAGTCCGGCAACGGCACGATCCAGAACAGTCGGTGGAGTAGGAGGAGAAGACGGCAGCGTGACCACGGTATCCTGAGGCGGAACCAACTGCGCCACGACGGTTGTGGAGGCAGCATCAGGTAAGGGCACCTCGGGGGTCACCTGGGCCATGGGGGCTGAGCTCGCCCCAGCAGGCTCAGCCTGGCCTCGCGAGGATGCCCGGGCAGGGGAGGCCAGTGCGTCACTGTCACCTCCCTTCTTGGGCAAAGGCGCTGCCACGGATGGGGCCTCAGGAGCTCCCGTCGACTTCTTCGCCGCGGGCGCCAGCCTAGTCGGGAGACACGAGCGTCAAGCCTCAGCAACAAAACAATAACCAAGACATGAATCAAGCACTTATAGGTCATCGCTTGCGGGCTCGAGCAGCCTCCGGCCATACTTAAAGCCCGAGAGCCGGCTGCTAGGGTCAGCTTCAAGGAGCGCGGGAGCAGGAGGTGCGCCTGTGGATCGCCTCGGGGCTGGGGCAGACCCGCGGGGGATCAACCCGGTCCGGTCCTTCTTCGGGATCGGAGGCAGGCTCCCGCCGCCATGCTCATCATCATCCTCGTCATCATCAGTCACAGCAAGGCGGAGAGCGCGGGACCTGCGCTGAAGGGGGGGAGCCCTTGACTCCACCTCAGAATCAGCCCCCTCTTCCCGCTCCCCTTCTTCCTCTTCGCTGGAGTCGCCGAAGGACACGTCCACCAGATCCTCTGGAGCCTCCGCGGACACAGGCCCGTCCCCGTTGAAGACAGGCATGGACCCCACTACCTGCTCCCAGTCCTCACGGAGGAACAGGGGCGTAGGAGCGCCCTCTAGCCTCGCCACGTCGCCCCCAACCAAGGACTGGAGGACCGCAGCCAGATCCTCATCGGCCAAGACCGCGGGGCTCGGGTGAGGCCTCCACAACGGAAGTGAGTACTGACGAAGCGGAGCCAGCTGGTGCTTCAGGAATTCCCTCAGCAGCGATGCACCGGTCAGCTTCGCCGCCGCCACGCTCGCCGGCCTCAGATCTGCGTCCATCTTCTCCAACACCGGCTTCGCGCGGGGGTCCAGAAGCTCCACTCGGGACCAGTTGTCGGAGCTCGCGGGGTGCTCCGTGGGCAGGATCAGCCGAGGGTGGATGCGCCCGGCATCCACCAAGACCCACTTGCTCCTGAAGCCCTCAATCCTTTTCCCAGGGTTCGAAATGGCGATGGAGCCGCCGTATGCGACGAAGCTCGCGCACTCGGAGGCGGAACCATGGGAGGTCCGGAGGGAGAAGTAGTGGCGCAGCAAGGCCACCGAGGGTTTCACCCCTACGTGAGCCTCACAATAGTAGGCGAAGATCGCCAGAAGAAGGACGGAGTTGGGATGGAGGTGCAGAGCTTGAATATTATAGTGGCGGAGGACAGAGAAGAAGAACTCAGAAAAGGAAGGCACCAGACCAGCAACAATGGCGCTCACGAAGAGCAGATAGAAGGTGCTCCCTTGTCCTTCAGGGACGGCAGAGCCGGCCTTGAACACCTTCGCCCCGTCGATGCCCTGCGCCGCCGCCATCTGGCGCAACCGAGCAAGGCTTGCCTCCGACACGTTCGGCAAGTCCAAGGCAGACGAGTACCAAGGTCCGACCGGGGCTTGGCGAGGGGCCATATCTGGCTAGGGCACGCAGGCGGAGTAAATCTGAAGATTTCGGAGGTGGGGAGGAGAGGCGCAAGAATGAGGATCTGAGCAGCAACTGGAGAAAGCAAGGGAGGCAAGGGGCAGGTGCCGCTCCTTTACCAACTCGCGCAGTTGCAGAGGCGCCCACGTCCAATCAACCGCCACGCGGCGGCCAAGGCCGCAGGCTGTTAGGGCCCGTGATGCTTCGCACTTGCCCTTTCGCCTCTCTGCTCAGCCAAGTCCGGGTGCGCCATGGGCCCAGGGGCTACTGTCGGCGTTCTGGGAATGGGGGTCCCCAGACTTGCCTACCTGCGAGGGGCCAAGTCTCGTGGGGCGGCGTGGCTCAAAGGAGGCCCAGCACAGCCCATCTTCATCAACACAAGCTCAAGACCCTCGCGAGGGGCCAAGTCTCGTGGGGCGGACGACAAGGGGCTTCCTCAGGCACGGCCTCGTCAGGTTGGCTCATGAGGAGGCGGAGAGTTCAAGGCGGGGTACCTCGCGAGGTGCCCGTGACGCAAGCCATGACGACCAAGGGCACCAGTCGGGCGGCAGCCCGTGCAGTGTCCTCCCTTTCCTCTTTGGTGCAAAGGGAGTAAGCGCAGGCGAGAGCATCAAGCAAAGGCATCCGTTTTGGTGCAACAAGACCAAGACCAGCCCAACGGCCGGAAGGAAGTCATTGTGGAGCCCAAACAGGCGTCACCACCAGAGCCTTTAGCAGGCGAGGACCAACTTTAGTCAGGATAAGTGTACCTGCTGTTCCCCTTCAAAATGGCCAATTGTTGGCGCCCTTCCCGCTCAATATTTGGGAAGAGGCCCAGGGCCTTTGCCTATAAATAGGACTAGCCACCCCCTGAGTAGAGGGATCTGATATCGAGAGACCGGATCAAGAATCCAAGAGCCAGAACCAAGTAGCACCAGCCAAGAACAGACCCTCGCGAGGCTGTTCTTCATTGTATTGTTCATCATCAGCCCGAGAGGCAATCCACCACACCACACAATGGAGTAGGGTATTACACCACAATGGTGGCCTGAACCAGTATAAACCTTGTGTCTCTTGTGTTGTTCTGTTTGGTAGTTTATGTCCTAGCGATTCGGCGAAGAGCAAGTAGGCAGAGGGTTGAATCTCCGCGCGCACCCCAGAGTTCGAACCTCAAGGGTCTGCCAGAACCCGAAATCCGACAATATAATCGGTCAAAAAGAGTTCTCAGATATACTATTAACTTTGTCCCATCTTTTTAAATCACCGGACGCATTTGACAACCTCATGGAGTAGTATTTTTGACTGTTCTGATGTGGTGCTAGCACCCACGCAGTCCTCCTTTGTCCTTTTTGTAATGAATGCATCAACAGTCTTCACGTGGAAGATTGAATGGTGTATGTGCCTCCAAAAACCAGGATCAAATCTTCGCATATACCTCTGTTTTCACGTCAATTTCAAGGAAGTGGACCACCGCCACCACTTCTGTGTGTTAGATATGCGAGTACGTGCCCTGCTGTGTTCTTTTTTCTCTCCTCAAAGCTGTTCTGAAGGTCTTTGTTAGTACTCCATCCATTTCTTTTTAGTGATAGGTTCCATAGCTCGACAGTACTACTGAGATAATGCTGTTGCAGTGTTCCGGCTTGTCAGATCAGTAAGGTATGGCTGCGACGACTTGGCAGAGGATACGGGCGACTTGGGGGCTACGATGAAGAGGCCGACGGGGCTCTGGCCTGGTTGCTTCTCGGGCGAGGGCAGAGCGCTGGGGTCCGGCGCCGGAGGCGCGCAGACGCGAGAGCGAGGGGGTCGGCGGGCGCCGGTCCATAGCAAGGCGGCAGCACGACGGAGGAGGCCAGAGGCAGAGCATGGAGCAATAGCGGCGACAGGGAGGCGCGACCATGGGATTGAGCACGGGCGCTCTCCTGGTGCTGGATGTATGCGTGCGTGCGGCGGGTTGAGACAGCTACGGGAACGAGTCCACGCCCACGACCCCATCTGACCCGCGCGCTCGAGGTGGCCCTTGGCTTTGGTGAGCCCCTTGGAGTGAGCAAGCAGCATGTCAGTGAGGTGCCTCCGCGCGCGGCCGTGGCCCCAACCCCTTCTCCCCTGCTCCCGCACCCGCCGGGTCGGCTCCCGCATTGGCCGGGTTACAGTCTGGTGCAGGGGCGCAGCGCGGGAAAGAGTCGGCCCGGGAGCTGAACCGTCAATCGGCGCAGCGGCCAGGGCCGCTAGCAGGCGAGCGAACCGGCGCACGCGGACAACAATGGGACGACCCTGGTCAGGGCCGGAGTGGTCAAGGCGGGCGACTCACAGCTGAGGGATGACGGTTCTCCGGTAGAGGCGGGTCAAGGCCTATCGGAGGCGCTTCACGAGAGGTCACAGATGCGGCCGTGGCTCGTGGCGGAGTTGCCGGTTCACAAGTGCTCTGGTGGCAAGAAAACGAGATCAGCGGGGCCAAGGCGGCAGCTTGCCCACGCTGCACATGAATCGGACAGTGGCTTGACGAGGCGGCTCAACGCACCAGAACCGGCCGGAGGGCGACCCTGTCCGGGTACGCGGATGGCGGGTCGGATGTGTCTTGGAGATAATACGAGGGGAGACCATAGTAGCATGGCGAACCCGGCGGTGGACTCGGGCGATTCACAACGACTCGCCATCGAACTGAAGCAAACGTGGACAGCCCAAGGTGTGGCGAGCCTCGGCGACGGTGGTGACAGGCCGGCTCCAGAACAGCTGTGGCCACGCGGCAACGGTTTGGAGGCCAGAGCACGGCGGCTTGAAGCCATGGCAGAAACGGAGTCTGGTGCGGAGATGCCACGGTGGATCCTGGCGATTTGTGGTGGCTCAGCTCCGGTGGCTCTGTGCGACCGTGGGTATGAGCCTGCTAGCGGGCGGTTCAACGCGCCGGAAGCAAAGGCTCCCGACGGCTTAGGTCATAGATGATGTGGGTGGTGACTTGCGGTGGCGTGTGAAGGCGAGGGCGACTCGGTGACATTGCTCGGTGGGGAAGATGCAAAGCAAAGCGGCAGCAGGAGGTAGCCGGTTCAGAGGTGGAAAGCCGTGCCATAAACGGGTCGACTGTGGCCTTCCTATCCGTAGCAGCAGATTCAAGCGGTTTGAGGTCTCCGCAGCAGCGGGCTGGATCATTGACGGCTTAATGCGAGGTGGCCCAAAGCGTACTGGTGGAGGCGGGTCAAACGGTGATCCGGCGGCAGCAGCTCTGAAGCGGGGCTGGGTTGATACCCTTGGACTTGAAAACGCATTTGTGCGGTAGTAACGCAAACGTGCCGAATCGGATTGATGTTTGGAATATAGTAATCGGACCCGGCCACTGAATGTTAAAATCCTTACGGGCTTCAGTGGATTGATGGTATGCTGACTTCAGAAGAAAAACTTCAGTCAATCTCGATGGATAAAAAGTGATTAAATAAACCGCCGGACAGTAGCTATGATGGGACCTTAGCCCTAACTTCTTTGACTTTAGACAAATCTTATATCTGTCGCTCTGACCTTTTGATATTGAAACAATATAAATCTTTCGTTGATGATTCTTCTTCATCTGAAAAATCGCGAACTTCTTGATCCCTCAGAGATATCCCTCCAAGAACTCAGCACCACCATGCGCGAGCCCCACAGTGGGCGCCACTGTCGTGGAATTAACACGTCAGATGTCCTTAGTGTGAGGACTTAGTCGCGAGGCCAACACATCTATGTGGTAGCTTGAGAGGGGTTGAGCGGAATTGAGAGACGCAACACAAGACAAGAGTTTAGACAGCTTCGGGCCCCGGGAAACATCATCCGGTAAAAACCCTACATGCTGTTTGAGGCTAGATCTCATTATCATCACGAGGGAGTCGCCGTAAACCGGCTCTCCTTCAGTTGTGTCTAGCCCTGAAGATTGTTTCTTGCTTGTCCCTCTTTGGGGAGCCCTGCCCCTCCTTATATATGTTGAAGGGGCGGGTTACATGTGGAGTCCAACTTGGACTTTAACTTAAACTATTTTGACTTCCCTTCCTGGGCTTCTTAACGTCTGCCGGTTTAACATTGTCTGCCGGTTTAACAATGTCTGCCGGTTTACCGTCTGTCTTAGCCATCTGTCCTAACTGTCTGCCGGTTTAACACCAGCCGGTTTACCTTCTGTCTTAGCCATCTGTCTTGACTCTCCGCCGGTTTACTGTCTGTCTTAACTGTCTGCCGGTTTAATACCAGCCAGTTTACCGTCTGTCTTAGCCATCTGTCTTGACTCTCCGCTGGTTTACCGTCCGCCGGTTTACCAAGTCCCAGCCGGTTCACAACTCCAGCCGGGTCATACCGCAGGGTATATCCCCGACAGCCGTTGTGTATTCTTCTGTACCAAGAGAGCGCTCCGTATTTCCGCTGACCGTAATGACGCCACATGGTCTAGGCATTTTGAGTTTTAGATAAGTATAATGCGTGACTACATTAAAAGGGGCGAAGGCCGTTCTTCCGAGTAGTGCATGATAGCCACTTCGGAACAGAGCTATGTCGAAGATTAGTTCTTCGCTTTGAAAGTTGTCAGGAGAACCAAATACAACATCCAATGTTAGAGAGCTTGTGCAGCAGGCTTCCATGCCCAGTATAACTCCTTTAAAGGTAGTGCTGCTTGGCTTGATTCTTGATGGGTCTATCCCCATCTTGCGGACAGTGTCCTGATATATCAGATTGAGACTGCTGCCGCCGTCCATGAGGACTCGAGTGAGGTGGTATCTGTCGATTATTGGGTCGAGCAATAGGGCAGCTGAACCCCCGTGACAGATACTGGTCGGATGATCCCTGTGATCAAAGGTGATCGGGCAGGCCGACCATGGGTTAAATTTGGGGGTGACGGGCTCGACGGCATAGACATCTCGAGTGTGTGCTTGCACTCCCACTTTGGGATATGAGTGACATAGATCATGTTCACTTTTTTGATTTCCAGAGGAAATTTCGTCTGTCCCCCTGTGTTCGGCTAGCGAGGTTCGTCCTCGTCTTCGCTCTGAGGTTCCTTCCCTTTGTGCTCGGCATTGAGTTTACTGGCCTCCTTGAAGACCCAACATTCTCGGTTGGTATGATTGGCTGGTCTATCAAGAGTGTCGTGGATCTGGCAGGGCCTGTCTAGAATTTTGTCTAGGTTGGATGGACCTTCTTTGTTGCCTTTAAATGTCTTGTTCCGTTGACCGGGTCTTGAGCCCCTAAATCCGACATTTACCGCTGTATTGTCTGGGCTTTCTTCGTTGTTTTGATGTTTTTTTGTTGCGTCATCATTTTCCATTGCCATTCCTGACCTCAGATGTGCCGGGATCACTGGTGCTGCTATGGGCTAACTAGCTGTCCTCGCCCGCGCCAAAGCGGGTCATGAGTCTGGTTAAGGCGGCCATTGTCCTTGCCTCCATGGCTTTTCCTGGCCAAGGTGTTTGGCTAGCCATTCGTCCCGGACACTGTGTTTGAAGGCCGCTAAGGCTTCGGCGTCCGGATAGTGGACGATTTGGTTCGTCTTGGTGAGAAACCGGTTCGAAAGCTTACGGGCTGATTCTCTGGGTTGTTGTATTATTTGACTTAAATCGTCTGCATCCGGGGGTCGGACATAGGTCCCTTGGACATTTGCCCGAAAAGCATCCTCAAGTTCTTCCCAGCTTCCGATGGAATTTTCAGGGAGGCTTTTTAGCCAGTGCCGTGCTGGTCCTTTTAGCTTGAGGGGTAAGTATTTGATGGCATGGAGATCATCTCCGCGAGCCATGTGGATATGAAGAATAAAGTCTTCTATCCAAACTGCAGGGTCCGTCATTCCATCATATGCCTCGATATTTACGGGTTTGAACCCTTCTGGAAAATCGTGTTACAGCACCTCATCGGTGAAGCACAGGGAGTGTGCGGCACCCCTGTATCTGGCTGTGTCGTGGGTTGGGTCCGACGGTTGTAATGTTCGGTATTGGTTCCGAGCTGGTAAATGGCCGGCATATTTCGTTTGATAATCGTGATCCCGTGTAGGAGCACGTTCCCTGGATCTATAGATGGACCTGGTTTTGCCAACTTTTTTGTCCAGGTCTTCATGTAGATCGTGTTTCTTGTCCTGGGCCGCAACCTTCCCTCCTTTACGGGGAGGGGTGCGGGCTTGTGTACGGCATTGCTTGCCGCTCTGTCTCGACCACAAGGTGGTCAGTATAGTCTGTCGACGGTATTGTTTTTCAGCGGTATAGGCGTGATAGCCTCGTTGTCGAATTCGGGGAGCATCTTACGTTTAGGATAGCTCTTTGTTTGGCGATTACCGCCGTATTTTTCCTTAGCGTCTAGCACTTCGTTCCGTCTGTCATTGAGCATATCCTGTGCGGCTTTAAGCCGCTGCTTCTGCTTCTTTAGGCTCCTTGCAGTGGCGGTAAGCCTTTGATGGAGGCGTTATTGTTCTAATGGTTCTTCTGGGATGACGAATTCGTCATCGCCCAGGCTGATCTCCTCTTCGAAGATAGGTTGATAGTTGCTATCTTCGGCATCACTGTGGTCAGACAACCTCTACGCACAGTGTTGGCCGTCCTCTCGCACGCCCTGCTCCAACGCTGGGTCTATGGGGTCCTCGGCTTGGTTCAGATTATCGTCGTCGTCCGTGACAATGTTGCTGTTTTTCCTTTTGCCGGATCAAGGTCGGCACTTCTGATGCCGGCACTTGTGGGGTTCATCGACGGGCATGCTATTATCGCCGTCAGCCTCCTTCTCCTTAGGTGTGTCCACCATGTATATATCGTATGAGGAGGTAGCTGTCCACTGCCCTAAGGGTGGTGGTTTTTGTGCTTGCTATTCTCTAGCACGTCGTCCATACCGTCGATGTCTTCGGAGTCGTAATCGAGCGTGTCAGTTAAGTCCTCGACAGTGGCGATGGAGTGGGTGGTGGGTAGGAAACGAAGTTCTTCATCGTCCGCTTCCCATTCGAGCTGGACATAGTACGGCCAAGAGTCCCCTGACAAGGAGAGGGATTTTAATGAGTTTAAGACGTCGCCAAAAGGCGAGTGCTGGAAGACGTTCGTGGAGCTGAACTCCAAGATCGGTGCCCAATCAGGTTCGATGGATGCGGATGTATGCGGTCCGGAACCCATGGCCGGAGACGAGTCCGAGGTTTCGGTGACACAAGCCCAACCCGATGTTGGGTCTATGTGCGGCTCCAGTGTCGCTGAGTCTGCGGCCTCCGTGGCAGGGTTAAGCTTCTCGTCTCCGGACGATGCAGTCCGCTCGTGCTCTAGGGCCAGGGTTGCCACATGCACTATCTCCTGCGCATGGCCAGATGATAGATCTAGGTCATGTTCATCATGGTGGCCGGGGACAGCCGTCATGGGCTCAAACCCGTCGAAGATCAAGTCTCCACGGATATCGGCCACAAAATTCAGGCTTCCAAATCTGACCTAATGGCCAGGGGCATAGCTATCGATCTGCTCTAGGTTGCCAAGCGAGTTGGCCCGCAGTGCGAAGCCGCCGAATATGAAGATCTGACTAGGGAGGAAGGTCTCCCCCTGGACTGCGTTGATGTAGATGATTGATGGAGCCATCAAGCCTTCTAGTGACGACGCAGCGGAACTCTCAATGAAAGCACCAATCTCGGTGTCAAAACCGGCGGATGTCGGGGTCCCGAACTGTGCGTCCAGCCCCCGCTCCCAAGGTGCTAGAGGGCAGGGTAGCAGTCACGAGCGCCAAGAAAAGAATGCAAGAACTGAAGGCAAGAGAGTGACACAAGAAAAAGAAAACTCCCCCCGTTTTATAAATACATAGAAATGAACTGCTTCAAAAAGTCAGCAAGCGAGTACAAAAAGAGAGGCAGAAGCAGGCGGTCGTGTTCGGTGCCTTCAGTCTTCAGTCTTCGGTCTTCTCACCAGCACGGAGCAAAGTGCTTCCACTGGCTGGGCATAGTCATTGGGGACAGTGTCGACGGCCAGCGCGGAGCATGGTGCTTCCACTAGGATGTGGGTGGGAGCCCCCGTGAGGCCCTAGGGTGGCACTCAGGGAACTTCGGGGCGTGTACAGCCCCACTCATTATTACATGAGAGTGTCACGAGTGGAGACCTTCACAGGCCAGAGCTTTGCTTCATATCGCCCGACGAGGACCCCGCCATGCGGCGCCCCTGACCACCATTGGGGAGACCAGAAACCAGGACAAGACCAAGGGGCCAAGGGGACACTGACGGCGTCCTCGGCGCCCGTAGGCCCCCTGCTGAGGGGAAGGGCTCGCTGGCGCCTTCCTCGGCAGGGAACCTACCTCCAGGCTAGATCCTGCTCCGCGCAGCGCGAGGAGGGCCCAGGTGCTGGGCTTCCCCCACGCTGCTCCAAACGTCCTTCGCGCTCTTGAGGAGGGTCCGCCGTCTTGAGGGTCCTGGTGGTCACCACGTCTTGGTTTACCTGTGATCCATGGTCAGTGTAAGCGTGCCCCCGCGGCGTTAACTGTACCCAAAGGCTGCCACTGTTGGGCACGTCGGCAGGGCTTGGTGGTGGTTCAAAGGAGAGCTCGACCTCGTGTATGTCCAGCGCCCAACCTGTCGTGGGGGACCGACTGGGGCCCTCTCCTAGGGTGTGCCTTGGATCCATCACGACGGGAACGTAGTCTTCCGGGACGTTCGCACCAGGGGTGCCGCCCGGCCGCCTAATGCTCCCGCGCCCTTCTGCCATCCTCTGGTCCTGCTGGCCAGGGCGGACACTCTAACACGGCCCCTGGTGGTCTCATCCGAAGCAAAACCGTGCCGAGGTGGCACGGTTGGGGCGACGCGGGCTACTCCACGAGTCTGGTTGGCGTCGAGAGGCTCTCCGTGGCCCCTGGGAGAGGGCGCGCAGCCGTGTCGGGGATGAGCGCGCACCCCTATCATCGCCTATGATGTGGGGAGGGTGCAAAACGGCGCCCCCCTGCACGCCGCATCCAGCAGCTCAGCGACCCGTTCTAGCAAGGCGTCGCGGCCCTCTCAAGCAGCCTGCACCGCAGAAGCTCACGATCCACGATGACCGCCGCCCGCATGTTCGCTTGTTCCCTGCATGAGTACTGGGCAGTTGCTGCAGCGTAGTTCGCAGATCACGCAGCTGCGCGGCAACGACGCGGTGCCAGAGGAGAAGGCTGCACCGCACGTCCCCCGCGGTCGGTCGCCCCCGGTGGAACACGGGTCGCGAGCAGGGCAGAGTGGAGGTCTTCTTCGCCGGTGGGTGCTGCCGAGGAGGTCTGGATGACCCAGTGCTCGAAGTGGGCCCTCAGGGCGCCGGCCATGGCATCGGTGGAGCGGAGGAGGACTGGTCGATGGAAGAGGAGATTCGACGCACCCCTACCTGGCGTGACAAATGTCGGATTTCGGGATCCGGCAACCCGTGAGAGGTTCGAACACTCGGGAGCGTGCGGAGATTTCAACTTGCCCAGCCTGGCTACTCACGATCCTCCCTAGCCTACCGTGAAGAGCTCACAGAGACACAAAGACACAGAGATTTATACTGGTTCGGGCCACCATTGTGGTGTAACACCCTAATCCAGTGTGGTGTGGTGGACTGCCTCGAGGGGCTATGGATGACCAAGTACAAATGATGAACAAGCCTCAGGAGGTGAGGTGTTCTTGAGCTGGTGTGGTGCTCGGGGTGGAATCGATCTCCCCCCCCCCTATGGTGGTGGCTAAGTCCTATATATAGTAGCCTTGGTCCTCTTCCCAAATATGAGTGGGAAGGGATCCCACAACAGCGGGATTTGAAAGGGTATGAGTAGTACATTCTATCCTGACAAAAGTAGTCTTCTCCTGCGAAAAGCCTCTGGCTGTGACGCTGCGGTGGGCTCAGTGATGACCTCCATCTTGTCGTCCTGGCCGTCTTGGTCTTGTTGCACCAGAATGGAAACGGTTGGGTGATTCCTTGGGACTCCGCGCCGGTGGCTTGCCTCCCTTGCACCAAAGAGGAAACCTGTGGTCTGCACCCGCCTGGCGCCTACCTAGCGCCCGCCTGGCCTTGGTCGTCATGGCTCACGTCAGCTGAGCCCCATGAGGTAGCTGCATAGATCTCTCCGCCCCTCAGGAGCCTTCATGAGGAGGCGAACTCCTTCAGGGGTCTTGGCGTCGTCCGCCTCGCGGGGCTTGGCCCCTCGCGAGGGTCTTGCTGCGTTGGTGTTGAAGCTGGGCCATACCAGGCCGTCGATGGAGCCACATGGTGGCCCACAGGCAGGCAGGACTGGATACCCCCAAGTCCAGGACACTGACAAATAGTAAGAGGAGGCGGGGGACACAATGTTTACCTACGTTCGGGCCCTCTCTATGGAGGTGATACGCTACTTCCTGCTTGATTGAGCTTGATGAATATGAGTATTACAAGAGTTGATCTACCATGAGATCGTAATGGCTACACACTAGAAGTCTAGCAAATGAGGTTATGATTATTGTGGCTAAACCCTAGAAGCCTAAGCCCTCCGGTTTATAGGCACAGTAGGGGGCTAGGGTTGTACAAAGTTGGTTACAAAGAAAGGAATCTACATATCCGAAGCCAAGCTTCCCTTCCACGCCAAGGAGAGTTCCATCCAGACACGGGACGAAGTCTTGTATCTTGTATCTTCATAGCCTAACAGTTCGGCCAAAGTATACAGTCCAGCTGTCCAAGGACCCCTTAGTCTAGGACTCCCTCACTAAACAACAAAGTCATCTAAGTTTCCATACAGATGGAATTCCATAACTATGTGAACAAGGCGTTAGCATTGGTCAGACCAAAAGATATAATGGTGTGTGCTCGAGGAATCAACTACGAGTAAGACAACATTATGAACATCGTTGGTTCTGATTTGATTTAACGATAGGCCACACTCAAATCAAAGATTGGATAAGACAATAGCACCGACAATTGACCACGAGGATCAATCGATCAAGATATCACCTTTCTTCAACATACACACGCATGCAAAAGATATCCCTTGAAATGAACTAAGTCATGCAAAGCTTTTACCTTCCAACTCTCCAAGTTGTTGTTTAGCCTAACCAGCCAGTTCAAGGTATCCAACACAGATTCTTGGAGAAGGGGTGGTTTATAGGGATAAACCAACTTGATCACGATCTCAACACAATGGCTAGGGAACAACCTGGTGATACTTCCGAGAAGATATTCGAAAAATCACGAACCACCGATATGTTATTAAGCTCGATAACAATCTTGCTTTTTAGGGCAAGAAGACATGATCAGAAGAGCAAGGGATTCATCCTAACTCAATGATCGGAGAGTGCACCAGAAATAAGGACAAAGTAGCACGATCAATCCCAGAATAATGATTCGATAACCAACATGCTAAGAATGATATTATTGTCCTTTAACTACCAAGAAACGGGGTTGCTAGGAGTATTGATTTTACACATCATGGTTCACTTGTCGGGATTGCGGCTACAACAACACAAGACCGAGGAATGAATAATCATGGCGAGAAGTGGTGGTGCAATTCTCAAGACAATCTTGACATAAATAGGGCAACACTCCAAGGTAGAACAGAACAAAAGCTGGATTGGCATTTTGATCTACGGAATATGACTATGTGAGTCAATCCTAGATATGGATGAGGTACTAGAGTTTGTTTCTCCTAGTCGTTCTGAAATAGAAAGGCTTGACGGACCACAAGCATAATAGGCATCGATGAACACGAGTGCACTCATACTCTTGACTATCAATTGATAAACAAAGGTCGGAAAACAACTAGAGAGGGAGAACTCAAAGGAACATATGATTTTATGAGTTGTGGATGCATAGATTAGCATGTCGAACAAAGCTCAAAATTTCTTCCAGGTAACCCATGCAGAAAGGTAGGACTGGCAAAGTCACGACCATAATGGATAACTCATGAAGAGCACTCTTGTTATGACATTTCAGTTCAGGGAAGAACTTCTGCCATAAGCAGTTCATGGTATCTGGGAGAAGGATATACCACGGACCTCGAGAACTATCACAAAGATTACCAATATCCTAAAGGAACTAGCAAACACTATCAACATGAAGTAAGTAGGGTGAATCTTGGGTTCAAGAACCCAGGAATATAATGCCTACCAACTAAATGGCATCACGTGATGCTTTCGAGAATGACGGCCAAAATCATCACTAGGAACAAACAAAGATGGCTAGATTACTAGGTGATTCTCTAAGACACATAGGGCCATAAAATAGCTCCAACATATATGTTGAGGCAATAGACTACCTCAGCACACTGGTTAGTGTGGTTAATCTGGCCCAAAGGAACATCGGGAACAGAAGTAGGAAGTTGCAAATGCACCATACTATTTAGAAACCTGATAGAGGCGAGGGTGTCGATGGTCCGTGGTTACTGACGATGCCGGAAGCACGATCAGCCTGACCATGAAGGTCTATTCCTGCAAGCAATCGAAGAACAAGCAAGAATATGATAAAGCAATCTGAATATTGCAAATATGGATGAAGTATTGATAATGGTGGGGATCCGAAAGTGGTCTTGGTCTGGTCGTTGGACACAAACGAAGTACACGAAGCTGCGTTGGCTAACTTTTAACTAAACAAATCCCAAGGAAAAAGCTACTAGATTGATCTACTTATATAGGAGCAAGGCGTGGCATCCAAGGAGGTGCGAGGACGTCCCAAGGTAGCCTAAAACTAACCCTAGGTCCAACAACGCTCATGGGCCCAAGTGGAGGTGATGCAATACCTTTGGACTTGTAGTTTGACTTGGATTCTGCTGCAGCGTCAGATTGTTTCATCGATATCTTAATGCTCTGGCCGAATTTGAAGGTGAATCCAATTGGGTTGGAAAGAGCACGAAATCTACATTCCAACAAAAAAAGAATCACCCAATTCGGAGACTGTATGAAAAAGTTGTTGGCGTTTTGACTCAGGTATGTCTGTGTAGTCCGAATCTGAATCCAGAACGTGAGAGACTTGAACTCTATCTTCTGTTGGCCCAAAAGTGACGTGAGAGAACTTTTTGAACAGCAAGTAAACATCTCTTTCTCCCTTATCTTCATATGTGAATTGTACAAATGTCCCATACACCTGCAAATAGACATGGCACAAAAATTTGTGAAGTATTTTTGTCCTGTATGACATAAATAAATCATTGCATAGTTTGCATTAGGAATCACCTCACAAATATACATGTATGCAATATTTTTGGTCATATCCGTGGTAGCCATGTCCTCATTATCCTCCTCTTCTTGAAAACAAAGCCGTCCTCGGCGTTGCTTAATCTGAAATGTGGCTAACAAAAGAGACAAGGTGTACATGTTGTATATGTATATGTCATCCATTTTTACTTCTCTTAGTTTTTGCACATATGACACATGTATACATGAGTAACTTTCATACTTCATAAAATGTAAAGCCAAAATATTGTCACAAGTATTAGAAGGAATGAAAATATTGCAACTCAAGTTGTACATATAAGTGAAGCTCTTATTCATATCAAAGGATTGACAATGTTCATCATTAAACCATCCCAACATTGGTGAATAAATCTTACTTGAATAAAATTTACATGCTACAACATGCTTAAATAAGCAAACATGAAATAAGTCATTTGACACAGAATCATCACCAAGATTAGAGGTCATATCAAAATGATTAAACATTGGTTTTTTGCATCACCAGTTAATTTAATGGGTGCACTCAAAATTATTGGCATTTCAGTTGTTTGATCACATTACGCATTCATGACAATAACACGAGTCTCTAAAATAGGTGGTGTGCCTAAATCAAAAGGTAACTCAACACATGATGTATTCAACTTAACTAGGCATGCATCATTCTCATGTGAAAGTGGAAAATGCGTACCTTTGTCATTACCTCTTATGATCAACTCAGATGATGCAAGCACCCTCGATGGTGATGTGTCACATGGTGGAGATGACGTAGTCCTCGCAACAATGGATGTGGTTGTCATAGTACGCCTAGTAGTTGAAGAAACATTTGTATCAACAGTTGGAATGTGTATCGTGTGCTTGTTCTCCTTGTGGGCAACACGTCGTTTTATTTCCTGTTCAGCTTTACAAGCAAGACGAAACAAATGGTCCATAGGATAACACTCTTCATGAATTAGTATCTCCTAAATATCATGGTTTAATCCTCCCCAAAATCTATCCATAAAATCTTCTTCACTTTCTTCTAAAAATGAGTGCAACAAGGTAGTTTGTAAATCATCATAATATTTTGTTACAGTGTAACTACCTTGTTTTAAATGTTCTAGTTTTTTAATCATGCCACGAGTATAATAAACATCGACGAATCTATCTCTCATGACATGTTTTTAACCATCCCAAGTAGTAGGTATATAATCATGGTTTAACCGACAGTATTCACTCCACCAAACTAAAGCGAAGCTACTGAAAGTACTAACCGCAACTTCAAATTTTCCATGCTCATCAAAAGTGTGGGAAGCAAATATATCATTTATTTCGTACTCCCATTCAATATATAAATCAGGCCTAAAACGACTAGTAAATGGTGGCATGGAAACATTAACCTCATGTGCATTCTGATGTTGTTGCTCCTCTTGTGACAGTTGTTGTATTTTCTTAGGTGGTGGCAAATCTCCCACGATCGATGAAGCCCAAGAACTAACAACTCCGGAACCTGCCAAAGAAGAAACAAAATCCGAGAATAATGTTCCTATGAACTACTCGGATGTGGTGGTAAAACGGTCACACTATAGCAAATATCAATATCTTACAAGTTCTTACCATGCAGCAAGTGGTGACAGGAAACCAGCGGTGTCAAATAACTCTGAAGATTGTGTAAAGCGATTGCCAGGGGAACGTACGTATACACGGTGTAGAAATATGTGGAGCTGGGTTGGCTATATATGGTAGGAAAAAATTAGCAATAATCAATTCAAAGATGCAATGTTGAATAAACGCTCAACGACGGTACTGTGCTAGTCCTAGGCTAGACCGGACTAGAGACACGAGCCTAGAACACTAATGAGGTCACGGCGTAGCACAACTAGCATCAATAAAGGATAATAAGTAGCTCTGGACAGCAAGATATAAGTGAACATCACAACGACAGTAAAGATAATGATGAAAAACAACTGCCAAGCAGGATATACAACAACTCTCTCTCCATCTTTCCTCTTGAAAAGTTTGAGCCAATTTTCTGATAAATTTTTCAAAGAATGCTACTAACACAAGCTTTCCAATGCAAAATGAATCACTCAATTCCGAGTTGATATGAGGAGTCAAAAAATTCTAAAATTGGCTTGAAAAACTGGAATAAGTTGTGTTCGCGAACTTCGGAGGGCAAAAAGACCTATTTAGAAGCCTGTTTTGAGGCGCCAAATATGGAACAAGCTTTTGCCACTATTTAGATGCGGCTCGTCGCTAGCTTTCATTTTAGTACTTCCAGAGCCAAAACGGACTTCATATGAGAAAGTTATGCCTGTTTTACTGAACAGTGTACAAAACAAATTCCAATCCGAATTCAACTACGAGATTGAGTCTAGATAGATCCGAATTTTGTTTTTTTTCTTCTTTTTTTCCTCACACTTTTTTTTTGTTTTCTTACTCTCCATTTTCTCTGACTTTTTTTTACTTTTTTCTCTTCTTTTTCTTTGTAATTTTTTGTCCCTTTTTCCAAAACAAACTAGATAAGATGCAGATTGGATCAAGCGAAGATGTGAATGACCTCAACTATGATTATGACCATGAACGGTGGGCAGGACGTGATGAAAATTGATGGATGGGTGGTGGACAGTGGAAGGGATAACGACACAGCGGCAGCGTAAGTACTATGAACAGAAATCGAAACTCTAAACGAACTAGACATTAAGACTGGCAACTCGACACGACGATGCAACCAATAATTTAATAATGCAAACAATGAAAAGAAAATTGCAAAGGCTTAGACTGGCTTGGACAAAGGATGAATCGATCTAACTTTTTTGGGGACTTTTTCTTGGACAATAGGTAAGAAAATAAATCTAATCGAGGGAAAACTGGAAATTCTCACCGAGCAACCTGGCTCTGATACCATTTGATAGAGGCGAGGGTGTCCCGATCTTTTGATGAGATGATAACTATCGATTTGGTGGAGTCAACTTTGACGATCCGACTACAAACATGCATGACGTTGCGCCTTAGCAATCGCTAAACCAATCTCTTGAGGTTACTGACGATGCCGGAAGCACGATCAGCTTGGCCACGAAGGTCTGTTCCTGCAAACAATCGAAGAACAAACAAGGATATGATAAAGCAATCTGAATATTGCAAATATGGATGAAGTATTGATAATGGTGGGGGTCCGAAAGTGGTATTGGTCTGGTCGTTGGACACAAACGAAGTACACGAAGTTGCGTTGCCTAACTTTTAACTAAACAAATCCCAAGGAAAAAGCTACTAGATGGATCTACTTATATAGGAGCAAGGGGTGGCGTCCAAGGAGGTTGGAGGATGTCCCAAGGCAGCCTAAAACGAACCCTAGGTCGTACAAGGCTCATGGGCCCAAGTTGAGGTGATGCAACACCTTTGGACTTGTAGTTTGACTCGGATTTTGCTGCAGCGTCAGATTGTTTCGTCGATATCTCAATGCTCCGGCCGAATTTGGAGGTGAATCCAATTGGGTTGTAAAGAGCACGAAATCCATATTCCAACAAAAAAAGAATCACCCAATTCGGAGTCAGTATGAAAAAGTTGTTGGCATTTTGAGTCAGGTATGTCTGTGCAGTCCGAATCTGAATCCAGAACGTGAGAGACTTGGACTCTATCTTCTCTTGGTCCAAAAGTAACGTGAGAGAACTTTTTGAAAAGCAAGTAAACATCTATTTCTCCCTTATCTTCATATGTGGATTGTACAAATGTCCCATAGACTTGTAAATAGACATGGCACAAAAATTTGTGAAGTATTTTTGTCCTGTATGACATAAATAAATTATTGCATAGTTTGCATTAGAAATCACCTCACAAATAAACAAGTATGCAATATTTTTGCTCATATCAATGGTAGTCATGTCCTCATCATCTAGGATGACTCGGACAGTATAACGGCTGTAAATACTCAAAAAGATTTTGACATGCTGCAAAATGGTGGCATAACCACTTAGCATCGCAATAGCAAGGTTTTGAAATGAACTACTAACACATGTAAGTTCTAGGAACTGAACTGAGGCTTGAATCCATCAATCCTATAAGTCTATGAATTAGTAACACGTGATCCTGATAGAAAGAAGAGAAAACCTAGTTCCTTAACCACTTAGGAAAGATAGGATGACTCGGATCAGAAGGGCATAAGGTAAAGGAGTAAAAAGAGCCTTGCGTTCCCTTCCACAATCAATTCCCTTATATAACAAAGCATTTCTAGACACGACTTCAACCAGTTTGGCTTGGTAATCCTAGAGGCAGTCAGGCTCTGATACCAAAGCTGTCGGGACCCCGGTCCTAAGTCACACCCATCTAGCATGTAACGCATCATAGTGCTTTGCGGCCTCACACACAGTATCCCCATGGGTGCCAGCTTACCTGGCCCGGGACCGTCTGCGCCTTTTGGCTCACGTATATGATAGTGTTGCTAGAATCCATATGACGGAGAACCCGGGCCGACAAGACTAGTCATAAACCCAAGGTGGCACTAACTTACAGGGACAGGCATACATGACCTAGGAATGCACAGGTCGGTCATCAACGTATGAACCCAAGTCGTGGCAAGCTACAAGGACTTAAAGGAACAATGTGTGACATTTACCTGAAGGGATAGACACAGGAGCAAAGAAGGACACATGCCAATGATCCCATGCGTTCCGGAGCAGTAGCAAGCTACCATGGCTCAGTGGAAGCACTAGGAGACATTTCCCCATAATAGAGGCTAAAAAGAATAAACAACTAGATTGTTGGATCCAAGGTAGTCAGAGTCGGGATTCGGAGTCTGATCGATTTTCCTTAGACAGAATCGAAACGTAGTATCGAGTCGTGGAATCGAGGATTCTACTAGATTTACTCAAATAAGATATTTTGTATCCACGGAAGAAGTTTAAATGGGTTCTATAGAGTTTTGACACTAAATATAGAGCAAAGACGTACACATCAATGCTAGTTCTATTCCACTTCTTTTTATTGCTAACCTACTATTAGCTTGGATGTATGGAACATATATGAGGCAAATATATAGAACATTGAAATCTTTGACGCACGATATTTACTTACGGGTTTTTTCGAATACGTGAATAGCCGATCACTTGTATATCCGCCCTATAGTGCCGAACCTTGAAAGTTCTTGCTCTCCTTCTCCGATCAATCTTGACGCATCCTCCTTCCCACACTAATTCCATTTGTTAACAAGTCTGATCCTCAATATTGATCTAGGTTTTGAGAGCCAGCTCAAAGGTGTCGGCGGCTGAGCATTTGGGCTTGGGAGGGGAATAAAGGGACATGAGGCATGTGAAAATGGTTTGGATGATGGCATATTGTTGTGGTACAACTAAACAAACGACTTAGATAAATTAGTAGAATCAGACATAGTCCATCGCATAGTCGGGATTCTATAGTTTTGTACATGAATCTATGATTTGGATCGCGAGTCAACATGGATTCTACCTGATCTGGATTCATAGTGGGACTTGGATCGACATGGTTCCGTAGGATCGTGAAGTCGTAGGATTCTAGGAGTCGAGTCGGGATTCTGACTACCTTGGTTGGATCCCACACATACCAAGAATTTCAAAATCATACACACAATATGCTCGGTATGTGCAAATACAACATGGCATCACAACAAAACTATAAAACTCAATGCATTTATTCAGAAGGCTCCGAAGAGTCATACATAGTAAGAATTACAATCATGGGTCACATGACCCAACATACAGAGCATACAAGCAACGAAAGCATAACATGTGTGAGTACAGACAACTAGAAACGAAAAAGGTTGAGAAGCCTGACTATCTACAAGACCCTCCCAAGGGTACAAGATTGTAGCTGAGGTAACAAGCTAAACACCGAAATCCACGTGGAACTACTGGTGAGACTGAAGTCTCTCTGCAAAAGCATAAATTAAGCAAACATGAGTACAAATGTACCCAACAAGACTTACATTGGAACTAGCAACATATGCATTAGTATCAAAGAAGGGGTGGTGGAGTTTAATTGCAGCAAGCCAGCTTTGACTCAGTGGCTATCATGTACTACGACTGCTGTAACTCTTTTGAGTTGGCGCACACGAGTCCACATATTCATCATATCAATACACCACTATGGATCCACTCGCATCTCCCTACAAGAAAGCCATCCATAGAACTCACGCTTATCTTGCACATTTTAGAGTATCCACTTTCACTTGTCTATGAACTGCATAAGCAACCCAGTAGTCCATTACCGCGAATGCGGCTATTCGATTACATCATGTTAACCCTGCAGGGGTGTACTTCTTCACACATGCTCTCGCCACTTACCGCCATGTACACGTCATGTATCTCGACAACCTTCAAGCGGAAGCCTGGCGATGGTGTCAACCACGACCTGACTAACCACGCAAGACTCTAGTCAAGGTTTATCGCCTATTCGGGTTCCATCCGCAAGGGAGTCCAGCCGAGGTTTCCATCATGGCCCCAAACGATGTGAGCAAGGTTCCCAAGCCCACCATCCTGGTGCCACTTGGTACATCGTGCCACTATGCCTAGTCTGTCCCAAGCCCACTTGTACCAGGTGCCACTTGGTAGACTACTAACACTACCTACAAACACCAGAAACTAGTTGCCACTCCTGGACAGAGATCAAGGCGATTAATAAGTCGAGAGAGCTTGGAGTGCCCAAAGCCCAATGTGTGGTAGTAACTATCTTGGATCACAAACACAGAACTCAGTTCCTGTGGACGGTCCCAATGATACAACCCACCATATACTTGTCGGTGTTCTGGGAACGGGGGTACCCAGACTTGCCTGCCTGCAGCCTATGGAGTGGCTCCATCAACGGCCTGGTACGACCCAGTTTCGACATCGACAACTCAAGACCCTCACGAGGGGCCTAGACTCGCAAGGCGGACGACACCAAGACCTCCAAATGGAGCAGCCTCCTCAGGTTGGCTCCCGAGGAGCGGAGATTTCCATGCAAGCCTCACCTCGCGAGACTCGGGTGACGTAGGCCATGACGACCAAGGCCAGGCGCGGAGTTCCAGGGAATCAGCCAAAGGTTTCCATTCCCGGGCAACAAGACCAAGACCGCCAGGACGGCAGGACGAAGGTCATCACCGAGCCCACCACGCGTCATGACCAGAGGCGTTTGCAGGCGAAGACTACTTTCGTCAGGATAAGATGTACTAGTTGTCTCCCTTAGAATTTGGCCACTGTGGGATCCCTTCCTGCCTTTATTTGGGAAGAGGACCAAGGCCACTATAAATAGTACCTAGCCACCACCGTAGTAGAGGGGGATCAGATTCATTCCACCCTGACCAGCTCACCAGCTCACCTGAGCTCAAGAACACACCTCCTGAGGTGGTTCTCCACTGTACTAGTTCATTCTCAGCCCCTCGAGGCTAATCCACCACAAAGCAGGAGTAGGGTTTTACGCCGCAATGTGGCCCAAAGCTGGGTAAACTTCTGTGTCCCCTTTTCCTTGAGTTCGTCGAGCTAGGCTATGAGAGTGGTGAGTAGGAAGACTAGGGAGATTGACTTCTTCGCACGCACCCCAGAGTTCGAACCTCACAAGGGTTTGTGAAACCCGAAATAAGACATATGACGCGCTAGGTAGGGGTGCATCGGAGCCTCTCTTTCGCCGGTCAATTCACCACCGCTCCACCGCTTCCATGGCTGACGCACATCGAGCTCGTGCTGAGCGCTGGGCCACTCTCGCTGCTCGTGTCGCTCAGACAGCACCAGCAGGAGACAGATCCCTCGCCGTGCCCCATCGCCAGGGGAGAACGCCGCCACGGGCCCCGCGGGCCACGAGCAGCAGGCCTCATCGCTACATCCTTCCGTACGCCACGACGAGTGCACCACCACTCCATCGTTGACTCCAGCTCCTTCGTCCTCCCATGCTCGTCATGGCCTGGTGAACGCGCAGGCCACGCTGCTCATGGAATGTGAGCTCAAGCGTTACTGCCCGGTCGACGAATTCTACGAGGACTGGCTCAACCGCATCGTCGAGCTCGTCAGCGCCGCTGGAGATTCTACTACGCCGTCTCGTTCACTGCCTCTAATGCCGCCTGCTGCAAGAGACTTAGCTCATGGATTGCCTCCTCCACATCCCAGGAAGGATGCCATCATCGAGCAAAGGCGGGAGGTTCCTCGACGTGATCTGCAACGTCGGGCACCCACGCATGATGAAGCAAGCTGCCAGGTGGTGCAGCGGCCACAAGAAGATGCGCATGTGCTCCCGGCACCGCCACGCCAAGACCGCGTGCCGCCTGTGGTGGTGGCGCGCGAGCGCCAAGACCAGGCTCAACCTCCACGGCGGGCTCCTATGACCACAATAGGGTGCAGCCCGTTCACTAAGGAGATGGGTATCTTTGTTTAGCCGGAGAAGTTCAAGCCCAACCTACCTCCACTGATGAGGACATGACTACCTTGTATACGACCAAAAATATTGCATACATGCATATTTGTCATGTGATTTCTACTGCAAACTATTCAATAATCTATTTATGTTATCCAGAACAAAAATACTTCACACACTTTTGTGTTCTGTCTAATTGCAGGTGTATGGGACATTTGTACAATCCACATATGAAGATAAGGGAAAAGAAGACGTTTAGGTTCTATTCAAAAAGTCCTCTCACGTCACTTTGGGACAAGAGAAGATAGAGTCCAAGTCTCTCACGTTATGGACTCAGATTCGGAATGCACAGACATACCTGACTAAAAACGTCAATAAATTTTTCATCCGGACTCCAAATTGGGTGATTCTTTTTTGTTGGAAAATAGATTTCGTGCACTTTCCAACCCAATTGGATTCACCTTAAAATTCATCCAGAGCATTGAGTTAAGGACAAAACAATCTGATGCTGCAGCATAATCCGAGTCAAACTACAAGTCCAAAGGTGTTACGTCACCTCCACTTGGGCCCATTGGCCTTGTACGACCTAGGGTTAGTTTTAGGCTGCCTTGGGACGTCCTCCCACCTCCTTGGCCTCCACCCCTTGCTCCTATATATGTAGATCTATCTAGTAGCTTTTCCCTTGGGATTTGTTTAGTTAAAAGTTAGCCATTGCAACTTCGTGTACTTCGTTTGTGTCCAACGACCAGACCAAAACCGCTAACGGATGCCGACCTTTATCAATACTTCATATATACTCGCAATATTTAGATTGCTTTTATCATATTCTTGCTTGTTCTTCGATTGCTTGCAGGAATAGACCTTCGTGGTCAGGTTGATTATGCTCTGGCGTGGTCAATAACCTCTCGAAGTTGGTTTAGCGATTGCTAAGGCGCAACATCGTGCATGTTTGTAGTCGGATCGTCAAAGTCATCTTCACCAAATCGATAGTTATCATCTCATCGAAAGGTTGGGCCACCCCGTCTCTATCAAGTGGTATCAGTTTTCAGGTTGCTCGGTGAGAATTTCCAGTTTTCCCTAGATTAGATTTATTTTCTTACCTATTATCCAAGAAAAAGCCACAGAAAAAAGTTAGATCTATTCATCCTTTGTCCAAGCCAGTCTGAGCCTTTGCAATTTTCTTTTCATTGTTTGCATTATTGAATTATCGGTTGCATCGTCGTGTCGAGTTGCTGGTCTTAGTGTCTAGTTCATTTAGAGTTTCGAGTTCTGTTCACATTAGTTATGCTGCCGCTGCATCGTTATCCCTTCCGCTGTCCACCAACCATCCATCATTTTCCACCATGTGCTACCCACCGTTCATTGTCATAATCATAGTTGAGATCGTTCACATCTTCGCTTGATCCAATCTGCATCTCATGTAGTTTGTTTTGGAAAAAGAGAGGAAAAAAAGACGGAGAAAAAAAAGAGAGAAAAAAGTAAAAAAAAGTCAAAGAAAAAAAGAGAAAGAAGAAAAAAGTGTGAGGAAAAAAAGAGAGAGAAAAACAAAATTCGGATCTATCTAGACTCAATCTCGTAGTTGAATTTGGATTGGAATCTGTTTTGTGCACTGTTCAGTAAAACAGGTTTACCTTTCTCATACGAAGTCCATTTTGGCTCCGCGAGTACTCAAATGAAATTTAGCGACGAGCCGCATCTAAATAGTTGCAGAAGCTTGTTCCATATTTGGCACCTCAAAATAGGCTTCTAAATAGGTCTTTTTGCCCTCCGAAATTCGCGAACACAACTTATTCCAGTTTTTCAAGCCAATTTTAGAATTTTTGACTCCTCATATCAACTCGGAATTGAGTGACTCTTTTTGCATTGGAAAGCTTGAGTTTGTAGCATTCTTTGAAAAAATTTATTAGAAAATCGGCTTAAACTTTTCAAGAGGAAAGTTGGAGAGAGAGTTGTTGTATATCCTGCTTGGCAGTTGTTTTTCATCATTATCTTTACTTCCGTTGTGATCTTCACTTATATCTTGCTGTCTAGAGCTACTTAGTATCCTTCATTGATGTTAGTTGTGCTACGCCGTGACCTCATAGTGTTCTAGGCTCGCGTCTCTAGTCCGGTCTAGCCTAGGACCAGCACAGTACCGTCGTTGAGCGTTTATTCAACATTGCATCTTTGAATTGATTATTCCTAATCTTTTGCTACCATATATATCTAACCCAGCTCCACATATTTCTACACCGTGTATACTTACGTTCCCCTGGCAATCCCTGTACACAATCTTTGGAGTTATTTGACACTGCCGGTTGCCTGTCACCACCTGCCGCATGGTAAGAACTTGTAAGATATTGATATTTGCTTTACTATGAGCACTTTACAACCACATCCTAGTAGTTCATAGGAACATTATTATCGAATTTTGTTTCTTGTTTCTACTAATCATGACAGGTTCCAGAGACAGAAGTTATTGGACGACAGACACATCTTCACCATCACAAGAGTTGGGACAACACACACAAGCATATGGTCAGGTTATGTCTTTACCATCATTTGAGGGTAGATTTAATCCTGCTATTTATCTAGCTTGGGAGCTTGAATTAGAAGAAGTTTTTAGTCACCATGATTTTTCTGAACTTGAGAGAGTACGAGCTACCACTAGAGCATTTACTGGTTTTGCTTCTGTCTGGTGGAGTGTACATTGTAAGAAAAACATTGATAACCAACCCACAACTTGGAAAGTTTTGAAAGCTATAACGAGACAACAATTTTTTCCTCCTTACTATCGTCGTGAATTGCTTCGCAAATTGGAACAATTAAAACAAGGCAGTAACACTGTTCATTCTTACTACCAAGAGTTCAAATCTTATATGCATCATTGTAACATAGAAGAATCTGAGGATGATACAATGAATAGATTTTTTTGGTGGTTTGAACCATGATATCCGTGCAAGATTTCACTATATTCCTCGCCGCATTACTGGTATGTATGTTCGCGCTTATACCTTTAAGAGACAGATACAGGAGGATGCATTGGGTGACTACAACAACTACTATTCCAGTTCATGCTCACCACCGCCGGTTGGTTCCTCCACCGTTGCACCTACTAGAGCAGCCCCACCTCGGATTGTGAGCGCGACATCATCTCAAGAGTATGGTGCATTGTCAACGTTCGTACCTACATCAGCTACGTCTTTGCGACAAGGTAACAGTAAAGGTATTGATGATATAACTTCACGTGAGAATGATGCATCCCTAGTTAACTTGAATGCATCATGTGTTGAGTTACCTGGTAATTTGAGCACATCACCTATTTTAGAGAATCTTGATACTGTCATGAATGCGTCATGTGATCAAACAACTGAAATACCAACAATTTTGAGTGCACCCATTGAATTAACTGTTGATGCAAAAGAATCAATGTTTAATCATTTTGATATGACCTCTAATCTTGGTGATGATTCTGTGTTGAATGACTTATTGCATGTTTGCTTTTAAGCATGTTGTAGCACGTAAATTTGATGCAAGTAAGGTTTATTCACCAATGTTGGGATGGTTTAATGATGAACATTGTAAATCTTTTGAAATGGATAAGAGCTTCACTTACATGTGCAAACTGAGGTTGCAATATTTTCATGCCTTCTACTTCTTGTGATAATATTTTGGCTTTATATTTTATGAACTATGAAAGTTACTCATGCATACATGTGTCATATGTGCAAAAACAAAGGGAATAAAACTGGATGACATATTCATATACAACATGTACAAATTGTCTCTTTTGTTAGCCACATTTAAGATTAAGCAACGCCGAGGATGGCTTTGTTTTCAAGAAGGGGAGGATGATGAGGACATAATTACCTTGGATACGACCAAAAATATTGCATACATGCATATTTGTCAGGTGATTTCTAGTGCAACCTATTCAATAATCTATTTATGTTATCCAGAACAAAAATACTTCACATACTTTTGTGCTTTGTCTAATTGCAGGTGTATGGGACATTTGTACAATCCACATATGAAGATAAGGGAAAAGAAGACGTTTAGGTTCTATTCAAAAAGTCCTCTCACATCACTTTGGGACAAGATAAGATAGAGTCCAAGTCTCTCACGTTATGGACTCAGATTCGGAATGCACAGACATACCTGACTAAAAATGTCAATAACTTTTTCATCCGGACTCCAAATTGGGTGATTCTGTTTTGTTGGAAAATAGATTTCGTGCACTTTCCAACCCAATTGGATTCACCTTAAAATTCATCCGGAGCATTGAGTTATGGACGAAACAATCTGATGCTGCAGCAGAATCCGAGTCAAACTACAAGTCAAAAGGTGTTACTGTTGATGGTATAATTTGGCTACTTAGTATGTGATGAGCCAAATTAAATCAATGATTTATCAAGCTGATCGGTTAATGCATTGTTGAAGTATTGCCACAGGAAATTTCATGGAAGGTGAAGATACAAGTCTTAAGAAGAAGCATATGCTATACTGGACCATGGGCGTGATGCATGCAAGTGATATATATCTACGTATATGAAGAAGAATTCTTAGTCCTGATGGCCATTATCCAGTTTGATTTGCGACGTTGCCGGAATATTTAATATTTTCTTGGTGGGCTCAAGGTATTTATACATATGCTTAGCCACTATATTTAGTGTGATGGCGACGTGGCCGGAATACTTTATTTATATACGCAAGACTGCATGTACGTGGATATGGCCTAGATTTGTCACGTACTTAGATTGGCAAGTATATTTTTGTACGCATGTTACATGGTAACCGAATCAAGTCCTGTTCGGTTTTAGTTTTGGAGTTGTATTCCTGTACGGCAAGGCATGCTACGGAGCCAAGTCCTGCCTTGTATACGCAAAGTCTAGCGTACCTTATTTATAAAGCCACGGCCGATTGGAAAAGCCCCAAGCAATCGATCTATCAATACAAACTCTATTTTCACGTACGTCTATTTTCCGTCGTTACTCCTTATCGAGCCCTAGTAGCCCTAGGTTTGGGCGATCTTTGCCGTTTTGCGCTAGAAAGCGGCCGGTTCTCCTCCACAAAAGCGAGGAAATCTTTGTTGCTTTGCTCGTAAAGCAATCGTTCGTCGTCACGAAAGCACGACGGTTATCCTGGTGTTGCGCGGCGATTTCGCGTGCCAACACAATTGGCGACTCCGTTGGGGACGAGAAGAAGAAGAGCTACACGATGAGTACCGAGTCCAAGAACGGGAGCGACATTGACCCGGAGAACGTCATCGCCGTCACACTCGACGATCTGACGGCAGATGTTCGGCGCAAGCTTGAAGAGGAGCTTGAGAAAGAAAAGGTTGAGAGGTTGAAGCTCAAGTTAGCTGGATACGCGAAGACGAGGAACGGCGTCGTCAAAAAGGTAGTTCCAAGCCCTTCTGATGCTCAGGTAAAAAACTCAACCGAAGAAATTGCTCATCTAATTGATGTGTCCGTAGCTAGTAAATATGGTTCTGATATGGAAAATACGACACGTACAATTACTCAAGCAGTAGCTAATAGACTTGAAGACTTTAAGGAGCAGTTTAATAAAGATCTTGAAAGATGTCTACCTGGTCATGTACGCTCATTAGTGCTGCAAGTCAATGATGAGTATTCTGGAAAAAGACCGATGCCACCAGACAGTAGCAGATTTAACAATTTTCCAAGTAATATACATACGCCTAGTGCATTGGCTAATGCTATGCAGCCTCACGTTCCTTTAAACAATAATCTGGATGGCCGGAACTATGTTGGTAGTTCGGCTAATAATTTAGTTCCTAGTACTACAGCTCCTATTGTTTCGACTTCGGTTCCACAAAATCACAATAACAATAGCCAAAGTTTTGGTTTTAATTCTAATTTGCAGCAGCCTAGTTATCAAACAGTAGCATATAGTATGCCACCACTACCGCCTGTCGGTACCGGGGTTCCGTATGGGCCGATACCTGATTCATATTTTAGTGGGTCTCCGTTGCAAACTTCGCATGCTCCAATTTCTTTGCCGGAATTTCCACCACATGCTGGTATTTCATCTACTCCACAAGCCAGTTCTCTACAGCCCAATAATAGTTTTAAGGATCAGCTTGCTAATATACTTAGAGAATTTGTTCTAGAACCTAAGGGTAGAGCACGTGCATATCAAAAACCATACCCTGATTATTTTGACTCGACACCATATCCTCGTGGTTTTAGAATTCCAGATTTTGTTAAATTTACGGGGGAAGATGGTAGATCTACTTTTGAGCATGTGGGACAATTTTTAGCACAATGCAACGAGGTCGGCACATCGGATGTTTTTAGATTAAAATTATTTCCTTTATCTCTATCTGGTACTGCATTTACTTGGTTTACATCGCTTGCTCCTAATTCTATTTCAACATGGGCACAATTGGAGCAAAATTTCATGAGTATTTTTATAGCGGTGAAACAGAACTTCAGCTTTCAGATTTAACTATGGTAAGGCAGAAATATAATGAGCATGTTCATGATTATATTAGGAGGTTTAGGGATGTCAAAAAACGATGTTTCAGCTTGACCATAGCCGAAAAGGACTTAGCCGATCTTGCCTTTTCGGGTTTACTCGCTCGTATTAAGGATAAACTAGAAGGGCAAGAATTTTTAGATGTTAACCAAGTTTTTCAGAAGGCTTTGGCACAAGAAAACCAGGCTAAGGAAATTAAACAATATAGCCGGTTTAAAGATAACAGAAATAAAGAGAAAGATAATCATGTGGTTAATGCCTTAGATTATGATAGTGATTCGGCTAGTGAGGATGATGTTAATATATGTGTAGCCGAATGGGTTCAAGCGCCAAAGTCAAAACCTTTTGCATGTTCTGCTTTGAAACCTACACCTGCTAGAAGAGATGAAATTAAATACACTTTTGATGTTAGCAAGTGTGATACAATTTTTGATATGTTATTGCAGAATAAATTAATTAGAGTAAGAGAGGGTCATGTAATTCCACCTCCAGAAGAATTGGGTAGAAGAGCTTATTGTAAGTGGCACAATTCTTTTTCTCATGCTACTAATGATTGTAACGTGTTTCGTCGACAGGTGCAATCGGCCATCAATGAAGGACGATTGACGTTTACAGAAGGTCCTAAGATGAAGCTCGACAGCGACCCTTTTCCTATCAATATGGTCGAGCTTGATAGTAAAAAAATGCTTATTCGGTCGGATCAGACCGAATCCGCAAGAGAGAAAAATGTTGTTGATAACAATGCTCCTCCAAGGATGATGAAACCAAAAAAATCCAGAAATAGGAGTGTGGAAAGTCAACGGAGGAAGGAGACAAGCTCCAAGGCCAAAGACGACAGTTAGCATGTTGTTGGAAAAATATACCTCACGCAAGACCAACAATGTGTTTAATCGGCTCGGAGGTAATAAGCGTCCTAGATCTCCTTCTGGTCCTCACAGTCATGAGCAATGGCAAGGAAGTGCATATGACCAATAGCCGTATTTTGCAATGGAGCCGACATATTGGGGTTGTGCACCTCCTATGTATCCGCAGTGTCCTCCATGGGGGTTTAATCCTTGGGCGCCATATCCTATAGGGCCAGCAGGTTATTTTCAGCCAGGATGGATCCCGCCGAGGCCTATGTTCAGACCAAACGTACATGAGAAAAGGGCTCGTTAATGAGGAGGCTAGATCACATAACTCCATAGAGATTCGAGGAGGTCGATCACCGGTACGCAGTGCAGAGCGCAACAACTATAAGGGCAACTACAAGCGTGTATGGATGCTGGTGAAGCGTGCTGAAACTAAAGCAGCAAAAAATTCAGATGATTTGGATGATGATCATGGTCTGAAAATAGCGGAACACCAGTCAGATGAAGGTGTTGTCAATTGTACAGAAACGAGCAGTGTCTCAAAAGAAGCTCTCGGTACAGCGGAGAAAAGTAATGGCGTGAAGTTATGGCAAGCTGGCCAGTCTAATCAATTTGAAAAGCAAATTAATTCTGGGCATAACCCGCATGCATGACCGGATGCTATATCCTCACGTACTATTCAGAAGCCTAAATCGGCTAGCACACAAGCTGATTTGATCATAAACAATTGTTGCACAGGAACGTCCAAGAGTTTGCCTCCGAGGGGTTTCAAGTCTAATACTAGTACATCTACACGTTGGGACTCAGGCAATGTACGAGGCCAGGGATTTAGTTCCAGTACCGTATATGATCAACAGAGAAGTTTTTTGGCCAGAGATGAAATGTTTGCCAGAAAATAGAAGTATGTCAGTATAGGCCGAAGGACTCGGGGGGCTGCCAAATTAAGTCTGTTGCATCAGGAACTAAACCAGCACCGCAGTGGTGCCCGAATGGACTTACCCACACTCAGAAACGACGTGTACAGTGACTGCGTACATTGGAAATAAAGGAAGAGATAGCTGAGAAGAAGCGCGATAGATGGTTCAATCAGGATAAACCAATGATGCCTACAAAGACTTGGAAGGAGAAGCGCATCGCAGCAGAGGAAAATAAAAATGCAGATGACATTATTATTGCAGAAAATTCAGAGAATAATAAAGATGCACCAACTGATATGGATGTCAATATGGTGTTCGCATTGCCTGCTGAATTTCGCGCGCCCGAGGCAGAAATTGCTGAACTTGTTCTTGGGCCAAAGAATGCTAAATTTGAGAAACCAGAGAAGCATGGGCAGCACCTAAAGCCATTATTTATCAGAGGGAACATTGATGGTAAGCCGATTGGTCGCATGCTCGTTGATGGCGGTGCAGGTGTTAATATTGTGCCCTTTTCGGTATTTTCTAAATTGAACCGAAAAGAGAGCGAGTTAATGAAGACCAACATGGGACTTAGTGGGTTCTCAGGAGAATTGTCCGAGGCTAAGGGTGTTATTTCTATGGAGCTCACAGTGGGTAGCAAAACATTGCCGACTGCATTTTTTGTTGTCGATGTCAAAGGCTGGTATAATATTCTTTTGGGACGCGACTGGATTCATGCAAATTGTTGAATCCCTTCTACTCTTTACCAATGCTTAATTCAGTGGGTTAATGATGATGTCGAGGTGATTGAGGCGGACAATTCTTCTTGCATTGCTTTAACTGAGGCGCCGGTTGATTGGCAACACGGTGACATGCGATGTTTGACCGGTAGGGATTTATCGGATTATGATTATATCAGTATCGGTAGAGATGGTCTTGTACCTATAAATGCACAGCCGGCTGACATAGCTCGGCTTAATGATTTATCTATATAAATGATGAATAAATACGATAGTATTGAGTGGCTACAAAGACGCACGGAGGAGTATCGTTCCGGAAAGAGCGATATGCATGAAACAATTGAAGATTTTGATGACATGGAAAAGCTTGGACAAGGATTCTCATCGGCTTATCCACTTGAATAAATTGACATTGGTGATGGAAGTATCCCGAGGCCTACATTTATCAAAGCTAGCTTGAAAGCCGATCAGAAAAGTAAGATATGCAGATTGGGTTTCTAATATTGTGCCCGTGGAAAAGAAAAATACTGGTAATATTAGAATCTGTGTTGATTTTAGAGATTTGAAAAAGGCTACTCCGAAAGATGAATATCCTATGCCTATAGCCGACATTCTTATTAATGATGCATCGGGACATAAAGTAATTATCTTTTTAGATGGTAATGCAGGTTATAATCAAATATTTATGGCCGAACAAGATATGTCTAAGACTGCTTTTCGTTGCCCAGGTTTTGTTGGTTTATTTGAGTGGGTCGTTATGACGTTTGGGTTGAAAAATGCCGGCGTTACATACCAACGAGCTATGAACTTAATTTTTCATGATCTTCTAGGCATTCTACTAGAAATATATATTGATGACATAGTTGTTAAATCGGATGGGTTTGATCATCATTTAGCCGATTTAAGATTAGCTTTTATGAAAGGATGCGCCGGTATGGATTAACAATGAACCCACTCAAATGTGTTTTTGGCGTGTCGGCTGGTAAGTTTTTAGGATTCATAATTCATGAAAATGGCATAGAGATTGACCCTAAGAAAGTGGAGGCAATTAGAAATTTGGAGGAACCCACGTGTAAAAGGGATGTGCAAAAGTTGTTAGGAAAAATTAATTACTTGAGACGATTCATATCTAACCTTGCAGGGAAAATTGAATCGTTTGTTCCTCTACTTCGGCTAAAGAATGAAGCCAAATTTAATTGGGGGGGCAGAGCAACGATATGCTTTCAATAATATAAAGCAATGCTTGTCAAATCCTCCAATATTGCGGGCGCCCATGTCCGGTGCGCCGTTCAGGCTGTACATTGCTGCAGAAGATAGGGTGATCGGTGCGGTGTTGGCGCAAGAGGTTAGCGGCAAAGAATACATCATTTCATACTTAAGCCGTCGTTTGCTCGACGCCGAAAGTCGGGAGAGAAGTTGTCCAAAGCTCTTAATGGAAAATATTTGAAGAAGTATTATGCTAGCATGTGGCAGGAGGCCTGAACATGTTGTGGCCGATATGTTATTTCAAGTATCGCCCTGAGCAAATTTGGCCGATATATATTATTTGAAATATCGCCCTAAGAAAATTTGGCCTATGTATCGTTGGACATCGCCCTAAGTAATGATGTGATCAATGATCGACCTTATCCTATGACAATTCCTATATATTTTTGGTCAATGCAATTGTACCGAAAACAGGGGGGCATGTGTTGATGGTATAATTTGGCTACTTAGTATGTGATGAGCCAAATTAAACCAATGATTTATCAAGCTGATCGGTTAATGCATTGTTGAAGTATTGCCACAGGAAATTTCATGGAAGGTGAAGATACAAGTCTTAAGAAGAAGCATATGCTATACTGGACCATGGGCGTGATTCATGCAAGTGATATATATCTACGTATATGAAGAAGTATGCTTAGTCCTGATGGCCATTATCCAGTTTGATTTGCAACGTTGCCCGAATATTTAATATTTTCTTGGTGGGCTCAAGGTATTTATACATGTGCATAGCCACTATATTTAGTGTGATGGCGACGTGGCCAGAATACTTTATTTATATACGCAAGACTACATGTACATGGATATGGCCTAGATTTGTCACGTACTTAGATTGGCAAGTATATTTTTGTACGCATGTTACATGGTAACCGAATCAAGTCCTGTTCGGTTTTAGTTTTGGAGTTGTATTCCTGTACGGCAAGGCATGCTACGGAGCCAAGTCCTGCCTTGTATACGCAAAGTCCAGCGTACCTTATTTATAAGGCCACGACCGAATTGAAAAGCCCCAAGCAATCGATCTATCAATACAAACTCTATTTTCACGTACGTCTATTTTCCGTCGTTACTCCTTGCCGAGCCCTAGCAGCCCTAGGGTTGGGCGATCTTTGCCGTTTTGCGCTGGAAAGCGGCCGGTTCTCCTCCACGAAAGCGAGGAAATCTTTGTTGCTTTGCTCGTAAAGCAATCGTTCGTCGTCACGAAAGCACGACGGTTATCCTGGTGTTGCGCGGCGATTTCGCGTGCCAACAGTTACGTCACCTCCACTTGGGCCCACTGGCCTTGTACGACATAGGGTTAGTTTTAGGCTTCCTTGGGACGTCCTCCCACCTCCTTGGCCGCCACCCCTTGCTCCTATATAAGTAGATCCATCTAGTAGCTTTTCCCTTGGGATTTGTTTAGTTAAAAGTTAGCCATTGCAACTTCGTGTACTTCGTTTGTGTCCAACGACCAGACCAAGACCGCTTACGGATCCCCAGCTTTATCAATACTTCATATATACTCGCAATATTCAGATTGCTTTTATCATATTCTTGCTTGTTCTTCGATTGCTTGCAGGAATAGACCTTCGTGGTCAGGTTGATTATGCTCCAGCGTGGTCAATAACCTCTCGAAGTTGGTTTAGCGATTGCTAAGGCGCAACGTCGTGCACGTTTGTAGTCGGATCGTCAAAGTCATGTTCACCAAATTGATAGTTATCATCTCATCGAAAGATCGGGACACCCTGTCTCTATCATCCACGCTACGATGGCACCCCCGACCCAGCTAATTTCCTGCAACTCTATGAGCTGAGCATCGAGGCGGCCAACGTTGACGAGAAGGTCATGCCAAGTTGGTTCCTCATGGCCCTCAAGGACAGCGCGCGCTCGTGGCTCCTGAACCTCCCCGTGGGATCGATCTCCTCCTAGGACTAGATGTGAGAGCGTTTCATCGCCAACTTTCAGGGCACTCGCGACCGCTCACCGACCGTGGGTGACCTACAACGCATCAAGCAGCAGTCAGGACCGACCCTGCAGAAGTACATCCAGTGCCTCAACAGCGTTCGCCTCAAGATCCCCAAGGTGTTGGACAAAGCCATCATCTTGGCATTCACTGATGGCGTCCGCGACATCAAGATGAAGGAGGAGCTCGCGATACACGAAGACCTGTGCAGCTCCCACACACGGACCCAGAGGACAAGAAGACCAAGGGCAAGGACGTGAAGCGCAAGGGACCGACTGTACTTGCGGCTAAGCCAGAGTTGAAGCGCGGCTGCGATCACGCAGAGTCATCCAAGGGCAGCCGCCCGTTCTGCGTCTTCCACAACGTGCATAGTCACAAACCTATGACTGTCAGGAGCTCAGGGCCATCCATGATGGGTGCCTCGGTCGTCGCCCCGAGCACAGCGATCAAGGCTACGGTCGCGGAGGAGCCAAGGTGCAGGACGGTAGGATGGCCGCGACCATCGTCAGGAGTGGCGCGACCAGCCTCGGGAGGACCGCTGGCAGGGCTAGCCTCGTGAGGGCGCCTGGAGGGATCAGCCTCACGAGGACCGTCCTCAGGGCAAAACTGGCCTTCCCCCGCTACCGCCGCCACCAAGAAGGACCGAAGACCACCACCAGGACGAGGGGGCTGGGGGCTTCCAGGATCATTGTCCATCGCTTGCATCCTAGGCGGCTCCCAAGCCCCAGCCTCCCATCACATCTTCAAGTAGTTCATGCGCGAAGTGAACGCAACCCTCCCCAAGCTCGAGGCAACGCGCCAGCTCGGGTGGTCCAAATACGCCATCACCTTCAACTCCACCAACCATCTCAAGTGCACGGCCACAACCAGCGCCCTCCCAATGCTCTTCTCGCCCATCATCAGCAACATACTTGTCACCAAGACACACATCGATGGCGGTGCGGGGCTCAATGTTCTCTCCGTCCCAACGTTCAACAGAATCCAAGTGCCATACCACCAGCTTCAGCCTACCAAGCCCTTCTCAGGAGTGACCGACCGCTCCACCACCCTATTAGGGCAGGTCCGCCTCCCTCTCCCCTTCGGCAAGCGTGACAACTACCACACAGAGGTCATCGACTTTGACTTCACCAACACCCGTCTCCCGTACAACGCCATCCTCGGGTACCCGGCCCTGGCCAAGTTCATGGCAGTCACCCACCATGGCTATAACGGCCTCAAGATGCCAGGAAGCTGCAGCACCATCACGTCTCCTGTGAGGAGAAGGATGCGGCATGCTCTCTTGAGTGCGCCTACCAGGCTGTGGCAGTCTAGAACCCAAACGACGAGGGCGCTGCCTACCCTCTTGAGGCCATCCTCAAAAAGAAGAAGCAGCTGATCCACCAAGGATCTTAGGAGAGTGGGGTGTCTGGCAGTGCTGCCTCAAGCCCTGCGCCCATGGATGAGGCGCCTTCCCCTCTCGCATAGGAAGGTGCTCCCGGCACCCCTCTCATGCTAGGCTTGGGGGCTCTCCTCTGGAGGGCCTCTGATCTGGCCAACATCACAAGGGAGGCGCTCAGGCACCAGACGCAATGTGGACGATACCAAGACCTCCAAAAGGAGCAGCCTCCTCAGGCTGGCTCCCGAGGAGCGGATATTTCCAAGCAAGGTTCACCTCGCGAGACTCGGGTGACGTGAGACACGACGACCAAGGCCAGGGGTGCGCCAGCGGGCACAGTGTACTAGTTTCCTCTTTGGTGCTAAGGAGGCAAGCGCAACCGCGGAGTCCCAGGAATCAGCCAAAGAGGACGGAGGTCATCATCGAGCCCATCGTGGCGTCACGACCAGAGGCTTTTGCAGACAAAGACTATTTTCGTCAGGATAAGATGTACTAGTTGTCTCCCTTCGAATTTGGCCGTTGTGGGATCCCTTCCGGCCTTCATTTGGGAAGAGGACAAAGGCCACTATAAATAGGACCTAGCCACCACCGTAGTAGAGGGGGATCAGATTCATTCCACCCTAACCAGCTCACCAGCTCACTTGAGCTCAAGAACACACCTCCTGAGATGGTTCTCCACTGTACTAGTTCATCCTCAGCCACTTGAGGCTAATCCACCAGAAAGCAAGAGTAGGGTTTTACACCACAAGGTGGCCAAAACCTGGGTAAACTGTTGTGTCCCCTTTTCCTTGAGTTCGTCGAGCTAGGCTATGAGAGGGGCGAGTAGGCGGACTGGGTTGGTTGAGTTCTTCGCATGCACCCGAGAGTTCGAACCTCTCAAGGTTTTGCGGAATCCGAAATCCGACAGTACTCCTACATGGCCTCTCACCGCTACTTTTACCAAATTGTGTTCACACACTTAGCTCTCAACAGAAGGACATGTTCAACACCATTCCAATCCATTCCGGATGAATCATACCTGACACAACTCTAAGCAATAGTACGCATAACGAACAAGCATGAATGAGTAGGCACATTATGGCTCAAACAACTCCTACTCATGATAGTGGGTTTCAACTATTTACGGTGGCAAAGACAGGTCATGCAGAGGAAAGGGCGTTCAACTACCGTAGCATGTAATAGTTGAATCATTGTTGTGCTGATGAGGAAAAAGAGGGCAGGAGCAAGAGAGTAGGATTTTATCGGAATGCTCAATCGGGGTTTGCTTGCCTGGCACTTCTGAAGATAGTAAAACTCTTCATCGGTGTCATCGATCTCAATGTCAGAACCACATATACCGAGAGGGAACAAACACCAACAAACAAGAGGAAACATAATCAATGCAATGCAACAATATGATGCATGATCATGACATGGCAATATGCTAATCATTGAGCCAATGCAACTAGCATCACAACTAAGTGAAGTTAGTTTGAACCAAAGGTTCAAATTCAAACTTCACATGTGGTTATTTAAATGCCATTCATTTAATTTTTCCTAAACAGTAGCCAAAAGTTGTTCTAACATGCATGAAAATGGTACAGATGGAAAGATTGGATTTTTCTAATCATTTTTCATATTTTTTTCATTTGAAGCTACATTAATTTCAATGAATTTTAAAAGTTAAAACCTTTTTCTGGAATTTCCAATTCATTTAGAATTAGAAATAATCCAGGAAAATGATTACTGCGCCATCAGTGCGTCAGGATGACGCCAGCAGGTCAACAGAGCTGACCGGGGTCAAACCTGACCTAGTGGGACCCACACATCAGTGACACAGTGTCAACTATAGAGGCTGACATATGGGACCCGACCAATGCTGACGTGGCCAAGTCAAAGGTGACAGGCGAGGCCCTCTGAGATTAGTACTAATCTAACAGAGAAGATAAACTAATTAATTTAGGCACTGGTGCCCACATGGTAGTGGCTCTAGGGGTGGTTAGCAAGGTCATTAGGGACTAGTTAAGTTGCCACATCACCAAATGGCAGCTAAATGCCGGTGACACACAGACGCAGCGGCGTCACTCGACCCGGTGATTCCGTCGACGAGAGGAGGCGGGGTTGGGCTCATTGGAACGCCCGCGAGGCGGCTCATCCAACGGTGGTGGTGGCAGGTGCTGGGGTGGCCGGAGATGACCGCGATGTCGACTACGATGGAGGCCGGAGCTCGGTCCAGTGCGGGCACGGGGCTGCAGAGTAGTAGGGAAGGAGCTGATGGCCTAGATGGCAACCACGGGCCACCAGAAGCATGTTGCTACCATGAATTCGGGCAGAGGGGCACGGGACAAGGGAGCTAGGCGGACATGGCGGACAGCGGCGAGGCGGCTCTCGGTCTTGCTTGGGGATGAGAGGAAGAGAAGGGGAGGAGGTCCAGGGAGATAGGGGAAAGCAGGAGGAGATTGGGTGGGTCGTGTGGCGACATCCAGGGCGAGGGGGAGCAGCTGCATGGCTAGCAGGAGGTGGCCAGGGGTGAGCGCACGTGCGACAGTGAGCTGCTCCTGCTGGCATGAGGAAGACGACGGGGAAGGAGTTGGGCTAGGCTGCAGCTTGACCAACACAGTGTTGGGTTACAGGAGGTAAGTCCAGGTATGTTTCCTTTCTATTTTTTTTCCTATCTTGTTTTTTTTATATTTTTGCATATGTATTTTGAATTTGGTTTTGAAACCAATTCATTTTTTTTGCTTCTGAAAAATATTATCGGAGCTAGATGGATTATTTCGGAGCCCCAGAAATATTTTCAGAATTATTGGAGCCTTTCAAACATTTATAGCAGCTAAATGCCTCAAATTCAAATACAATAGTGATTTAATTTCAGAACCCAAAACAATCCTTAAAAACGTTCTATATTTTTGGTTTGTGCCATAGCTCTTGCCAAAAATATCAAAAATTTACTAAGAACATTTTGGAAACACTAAATGAGATTTTAGGCGTTTTGCCCTTCTTTATTTAAATTTTGAGGCTTTCAAATTTCCTCAATTCAAGTTTCAGAAATTTAGACATGATGCATGAGTGCTCTATCATGCAACTAATACAAGCAATCAAATTCTAGGGCTGTGACACCCGGGGCCACAGTTTTCATTAGAGTCTTCTCTCTTGAAAATAGCATATAGTGGGTAAATAAATTACTGTTGGGCAATTGATAGAAAAGCAAATAACTATGACGCTATCCAAGGCAATGATCATATATAGGCATCATGTGTGAGATAAGTAGACCAAAATGATTTTCCATGTACTACTATTACTAAAAATATCAACCGCTATCCAACATGCATCTAGAGTATTAAGTTCATAAAGAACGGAGTAATGCCTTAGGCAAGATGACATGATGTACACAAAGTAAACTCACGTATGAATAAACCCTGTATTTTTACACTAAATAGCAATGATACAATACATGTCATCTCCCTTTCTGTCACTAGCATTTAGCACTGCAAGATTGAACCCAATACAAAGCACCTCTCCCATTGCAAGATAAATCAATCTAGTTGGCTAAACCAAATCAATAGATCAGAGAGAAATATGAAGCTATAGTAATCATGCATAAAAGAATTAAGAGAAAACTCAAATGATATTCATGGATACATCTGATCATAAACTCACAATTCATCGGATCCCAACAAATACACCACAAAAAGTAATTACATCAAATAGATCTCCATGAACATCAAGGAGAACAATGTATTGAAGATCAAATAGAGAGAAGAAGCCATCTAGCTACTAACTATGGACTCGTAGGTCTGTGGTAAACTACTCCTGCATCATCAAAAGGGCACCAAGGTTGATGTACAGCCCCTGCATGATCAATTCCCCCTCCAGCAGAGTTCCGGAGAAGACCTCCAGATGGGATCTCATGGGAACAGAAACTTGCGGCGGCAGAAAAAGAATTTCGGGTGACTCTCTGTTGTCAGGGGAATATTTGAGTATTTGTAGAGGTGGAATTAGGGTTGGAGGTGCCACGAGAGGCCTAGAAGCCTAGGGCGCCACCCCCTCGGGTGCACCCCTAGGGCCTGTCCCTCCCTTGTGGCTCTTCTGGCATTCTCCCGGACCTTCTAGGGTCTCTTTTGGTCCATAAAATTTAATCCAAAGTATTTTCTCCGTTTGGACTCTTTTTGATATTGATTTCCTGAAAAGTCAAATACATGCAAAAAAACAACAACTAGCACTGGGCACTAAGTTAATAGGTTAGTCCCAAAAATGATATATAATTGTATATAATGACATATAAAACACCCAAGATTGATATTATAATAGCACGGAACAATCAAAAATTATAGATACTTTGGAGACGTATCATGGCACATTCGAGGTAGGGAACTCTTGGGTGGAGACTATAGCTCCCTTTGTTGTATGCTTCCCTTGTTGGAGCAGCTGCGTTGAGAAGGAAGACATTGTGTTTGAAGATGCAGAAAACACAGAATCTTAAGAACGACACATATCTCTGATCCGAAGAAATACCCTAAGAGATCAACACTAAGGTACGAGACTGGTCAGACGTCAGTTGACTGAAAACTAAATTAGGGTCACACGCTTTATTTGGTATTGTTTGATCTACGCCGAATGGCGGGATGGCCATCTTGTGCCTCCCGGCTGATACTGTTCTGGACCTTCCCCAAAGAGCCAGTGACCACCGGCAGAGTAGCCTGTCTCCGCCATCCCTGGTCGCAACAGCTTAGACCACAATCCTGCCCCTGCCCCACCACACTACCGTGGTTGCGCCGCCCCCGGCCAAGCCACAAAGACTCACTATCATCAAGATCTAGCAGCAGCAGTACCTTCACCCCACACAACACTAAGATAGGAACCTAAGCACTGCTTCCACGGTGAACCTGCGCCCCCACACCCTTACAATAGATTTTTCACCGAGGCTACTGCCGAGCCAACTGGTAGCCTAGGAGCTCCACCGCCTCGAGGGGTGCTACTTTCGTCCATTAGGAATTGACTGACCCAGAATAAATATTCAGGTGACTAGCGCCTAAATGAAGTGATTTAAGATGAGTGGACGACTTATATTGCGGCTTGGTGAAGTAGGCAGCTCCAGCTGCAGAGTCGGTGAGGCCGGCGCGGTTGCGGTGGCTCCTAGCGGCAAGAAAGTAGATATGTGCCGGTGGTTGACGGCTACGGGGGAGCAGCGTTGGGACCCTGGACGCGTCCGAAGTTGGATCCTCTTAGGCACCGTGCACAATGGCGCAGGTGAATTGGCTCTGGTACGGTTCATGAGGTCAATGTCGAGGCAGCTCCGGCAGAACGAAGTAAGAGGCACATGGGCTAGTGCATGACGGCAAACAGATAGTGGCTCTGGTATTGGGGAGGAGGGCGGCTGTGAATTTGGTGCCGTGGGGCACCATGGAGGAGGGGCTGAGGTTTCGCGGCTGGCAAGAAGGTGATTTGGCGCCCATAGTATATGAATGGGGAATTGTGAGGGGGAACCATGTCTTACGGACGCATTTGTCTAAACTGTGGGGGAAGTTATAGTTCTATCCTTGCCTACTGGCTTGTCATTCCACCGACGAGGCTCTTGGGCTTCCGACGCCTGTCTGGGTGCAGTGTTCGGGATCATGTGCGATCCCAACACTGCTCCTTCCAGTGGTGCTGGGTTGGTGCTAAAGACGGTGGTGTTTTCCTGCCTACCAAGGCGGGGAGCGGTGCTCCTCATGCGCCTTGGACATCGCAGTTGCCAGCTGCCTCTCCATGCAAGGTGACGGGTCGGGGGTCCAGTATCTCCGTAGAGCGGTGGTGATGGGGAAAACAAGGGAGGACGGAGAAGGCGGGTGGCAGGTCGTCAGGTCGGAGTACGATGGCACCGACGGCTTCATCTCATACTGCCAGCCCGCTACCTCATATTTCCACTCTTCCCCTCCCTCCCCGGCACCATCATCACCACTCTCTTTGAGACAGTTGCTGGGGAGGGGGCAGCTCTCTTGGTGCATTCGCCTCCTCTAGCCGTCTTCCAGCTGAGCTCCGGCAGCCGTCCCCGCTGGTACTTGTGCTAGGACATCTTGCTGGCCTTGGGGGTGCTGTCCAGGGCACCACCGAGCTGCACCCTCCATCCTCTTCCTTCGCAGCCTTGCCACTCCTGATCTTGTCAGGCTGCGCCCAATATGTCCTGACGGGATTGGGTCGTGCATATGCTCAGGCACTCCTTTTGCCCTCTTCACCTCATATTCCGGTGCCTAGGAGGAGAGGGACAAGAAAGGGATTGTGGGGCACGTATCTTTTTTTAGTCTAAAATATGTAGGCATCGGCCCAACTTTAGTCTAAATTATGAAATCTTTTTTACCCATGTTTGTGTTCTGTAAGATATGTACTTGCTTATTAGCATATTAATGAAAAAGACAAACCTTGCCGGGTACTTGTGCATGTATCACTTCCATGCAGAGGTGAAATGCCTCTATACATTCAAGTAAACAAGTTTCCCCGGCAGGCTATCCTGCCGGTACCCTTAGTTTGTTGCCGCTGGCTAGGCCTGTTGGGCACAAAAACATAAAGAGGGACCAGCCCCCCGCCAAACCTTTTCTTGTCAAGTCCACTACGACCATCCTGACCGAAGCAACGTCCGAGTCAAAGGACGTGAGTGTCGGTGTCAAAACCGGCAGATCTCGGGTAGGGGGTCCCGAACTGTGCGTCTAAGGCTAATGGTAACAGGAGGCGGGGGACACAATGTTTACCCAGGTTCGGGCCCTCTCTATGGAGGTAATACCCTACTTCCTGCTTGATTGATCTTGATGAATATGAGTATTACAAGAGTTGATCTACCACGAGATCGTAATGGCGAAACCCTAGAAGTCTAGCCTATGAGATTATGATTGTTGTCCTAGGGACCATACCCTCCGGTTTATAGACACCGGAGGGGGCTAGGGTTACACAAAGTCGGTTACAGAGAAAGGCTGTCCGAGGACCCCTTAGTCCAGGACTCCCTTAATAGCCCCTGAACCAAGCTTCAATGACGATGAGTCCGGCGTGCAGATTGTCTTCGGCATTGCAAGGCGGGTTCCTTCTACGAATACTTCAAAGTAGATCTTGAACACAAGAATCGTGTCCGGCTCTACAAAACAAGTTCCACACACAACCGTAGAGAGTATAATATTTCACGAGTCCAATCTGCTGACAATTTTGGTAGCGTGACATTACGTCATCACCTGGCCATTATTTTGAATCATTTTCTAGCCTGCCACTCCATGTTTCGGGAGGCGGTTTTTTGGCAGATCTTGACAAAGAAGAGATCGTGTCCCCTTATTACGGGATTTTCATCAACACGGGCGTGGGTAACCCAACCATTCTATTGGCATGATTCCTTGGGAATAGGCATGTTTTAAGGCCACGGAGGGGACGCTTGATATTCGTCGCCTTTATAAAGGGGCTAAGGCCTATCCTTTTTCTTCTAGGCTAGTTCTTTACTCCACCCCCACCTCAAGTTCCAACACTCAAGGATCAATCCAGTCGCTTCGAGCCTTCAGCCATGTCTAGACCCAGCCTTCAAGGCTGGTGGATGGCTTCTTCTGTCACAGAGGATATCTCAAAGCTCAGGGAGGCAAGATACCTGACTGCGGAAATCCTCCACAGGCTTCCTACTCAAGGGCAGGTTATTCCCACTCCCAGATCCAATGCGAGGGCTATGTTCATCTCTCACTTCCTCCGAGGGCTTGGGTTTGCTCTCCATCCCTTTGTTTGGGGGCTTATGTTTTATTATGGGCTGGATTTCCATGATATAACTCCAGACTCCTTCCTTCATATCTCGGCGTTCATCATCACGTGCGAGGCCTTCCTCCGGATTTCCCCACACTTCGGCTTATGGCTTAAAACCTTTATGATGAATCCGAAGGTAATCGGCGAGAAACAAGCGGAGTGCGGAGGCGCTTCAATAAGAAAACTTACCACTTCTCCTTGGACAAAGGGCTGCTTCGCAGAATCTTCTGACTTATGGCAACAGGAGTGGTTTTACATTACCGAACCCCGTGGTAGAAAGTGGGCAGCTACACCTGCGTTTCAATCTGGCCATCCTTTACAGCTTGCATCATGGATTAACAAGGGGCTGGACTGGGGATCTACTGATGAAGTGTAGATGTTGCAAAGTCCCATTCGGAGCCTCATTAAAAAGGATACCCGTCTCACCAATGTAATCCAAGTAATGCTAATCCGCCGGATCCTTCCGTGCCAGCGGCGTCCTCTCCGTATGTGGGAGTTCAATCTGGAAGGTCCACGGACCCTTCAACACTTCTCTGGCAGAATGCTCAGAGGGATGTGGAATTTATTCTTCAGTGCACGAAAATAGTGGACGAATACTACAGAAGACCTCGGCCTCGACTGTAATCATCCAGATACTCTGGTAAGTACTTGACTCCTGAACATTGTTTAGCCAAATTACTCATAATAATGTACTGACAAAACTCTACTCGGCCAGGGCTGGCTAAAGAAGGCGGAGAGAATTAGGTGTTCGGCTCCACTTTCTGAAGACTCTGCCAATCCGGTGTTAACAAGGATGCTGGCTCCGACACCATATCAAGTGCCGGCGGGGGAAGATAAGGAGGAGACCGAAGAGACCCAAGGTGGCCTCCATTCTGGGAGCACACCAGGCAATTTGTTTGGGGAGATTGGAACTTCCACTTCCGAAGACGGAAGGGAAGAGGGAACTGACATTCCTTCTCCTCACAGGAAGAAGAGGACGGCCGCCGAAGACTCGAAAAGAGAAGCTTCTAAGCGGGGGAAGGTATCCCAGTCAGGGGATGAGGCTGACACGCAGTCACCCCGTAAAGATAGGCCCTTAGCCGAATCGTAACCGAACCAGGGTGTTTTAAACATATCCTGTTCTTTCCTAGCTGTAAGGGCAACATTATAAACACATGTTTGCAGTCCGGCACGCAGCCCTCCTCAACAGTCCTCCTCTTTGGGGGATCTTCTTTCGGAGATGATGGAAAGCGAGACGCCTCCATAGATCTCCCTGCCTGATAAGGCAGACGATGCTGAGGTGTCGTCCTAGAGGATCTTTTCCGATCAACGAGTGGCGCAAGGGGCAGTGAAGACCGAGGCCGAAGGTAATACTTCACCCGCCCAGGGTCCGGGGTGTGCGGCAGCTACAGGGAACAACAAAAGTCCTGGACTATCCAATGTCCAGGGATGACGCAACTTATTACGGATCCGGAGACGCAACCTTGATAGACATATTGCAACATGCCTCCGTCTCAAAGGAACATCTTACCTTTATGGGTACGGTGGTTGAAAGAGTTTGGTCCACAAAAAGTGGATTGAATGAAGCCGTTACGAGCCTACTAAGAGGCTTCGAGGTACGTAGTGTAACTTTAATTATATTATAAGTGCAAATCGCACCTGTGTATAGATAGTAGCCCCTGAGACTCTGGTTGACATCCTAAGGGATGCGATCAGAGGATCAAAAATATATGCCCAGGAAATGATCTGACGAATTGAAACATAGGTTGTTACATCCGTGGCGACTGCCCAACATACAAAGGTAGCACATCTGAAGTAGAAAGTTGATATGGTGGATGATGACATCATGCTTATTAATAGGCGGCTCTGCAGACGTAGAACGATAGATCCACCCGCATCTCACCTCCCTAAGGAGTCACCCCCACATCTCACCTCCCTACTTGCTATTCGAGCGCCAAGGGGGACTCCTGAGCATCGCGACTCAGGAGCCTAACTTGTCACGTAGCCCCTCACTCCTTGGTCCCGTCCTGGTTTCCGGTCGGGGCCAATGGCGGCTGAGGTATGCGCGGGGCCGGGCTCTGCCGGCGTAGAACATAAGCAAGTAGGAAGGAATAGTGCAAATTTCAGGGAATTCAAAAGCAAATATTACAGTCCATACTGTTATGACGGCATCAAACACAAGTTTTAACACCTCCCCGAGGCATGGTACATGCGGAGGAATTAAAAGCAGGATGGGAGCCACGATGGAGTCACTTGCCGGCGGTGGAGCTACGCGGAGCAGATTCGCCTTGTGGAGCAGCGCTTCGCTTCGGCTTGGTGCTGAAGGCCCGGAACTTTCCCAGCAGAGCCTCCGCACGACCCTTCACAGCCTCAGTAGCGGCAGCTGCACACTCGCCGCTCGCTGGCTCTAGTAGGCTGTCGAGGTCGATGTTGGGGTCACGAAGATAGATGTGGGTGAAGACCCGCGTCAGCGCTGCAGAAGACGAGACGCGTGCCTCGGCCTCAGCCGTAGGGCCGAGGCCAAGGGTGACGTCTTCAAGGGCGCGAACCAGGAAGGGAAGCAGCTTGGCGGGGCCATCCTCCTTGCTGGCCAGCGGGCTCTCAAGGCTGCTATCATAAAGCGTCTTCAATGAAGTACGAGCCTTCTCCTCCATATCCGCGAAGGCCACACGATCCTCGGCGAGAACCTGGGCCTTGCCGTCCAGCTCAACCTTCCTCGCCTCCAGCTCTTGCTCCAGCACGCCTAGGCGACCACGGCACCTCTTGAGCTTGGCCTCCAGGTCCTTGACGGCCGCCTCGCGAGCCTTCATGCTTTCCTCCTGCTCTTGACGAAGGCGGACCTCCTCGGCAAGCTGGTTCTGCAGGCCCTTCAGCTCGCTCTCCAGCGTCTCACAGCGACCTCGGACACTAGCTGCCTCCCCTAGGGCAGCATCGCGGGCAACCTTCGCCCCAAGGACGGCCTGCTTCTCCTCGTCGCAAGCCATCGAGGCTTGGACCAGCGCCGCCCGTATCGAAGCGTCGGAGCGAATCCAGCTAGAAGCCAGCTCCAAGCGCCTGGCCACTAGACGAGGGTAGGCGCCCAGAAGATCCTGCCACAGACGGTCCAGTCTGGCAAAGGCGCGATCCAGAACAGTAGTCGGAGAAGCAGCAGTCGGTGGAGTAGGAGGAGAAGACGGCAGCGTGACCACGGTATCCTGAGGCGGAACCAGCTGCGCCACGACGGCTGTGGAGGCAGCATCAGGTAAGGGCACCTCGGGGGTCGCCTGGGCCATGGGGGCTGAGCTCGCCCTAGCTGGCTCAGCGTGGCCTCGCGAGGACGCCCGGGCAGGGGAGGCCAGTGCGTCACAGTCTCTTCCCTTCTCGGGCAAAGGCGTTGCCGCGGATGGGGCCTCAGGAGCTCCCTTCGACTTCTTCGCCGCGGGCGCCAGCCTAGCCGGGAGACACAAGCATCAAGCCTCAGCAACAAAACAATAACCAAGACAGGAATCAAGCACTTACAGGTCGTCGCTTGCGGGCTCGAGCAGCCTCCAGCCATACTTAAAGCCCGAGAGCCGGCTGCTAGGGTCAGCTTCAAGGAGCGCGGGAGCAGGAGGTGCGCCTGTGGATCGCCTCGGGGCTGGGGCAGACCCGCAGGGGATTAGCCCGGTCCGGTCCTTCTTCAGGATCGGAGGCAGGCTCCCGCCGCCATGCTCATCATCATCCTCGTCATCATCACTCAGAGAAAGGCGGAGAGCGCGGGACCTGCGCCGAAGGGGGGCAGCCCTTGACTCCGCCTTAGAATCAGCCCCCTCTTCCCGCTCCCCTTCTTCTTCCTCTTCGCTGGAGTCGCCGGAGGAGACGTCCACCAGATCCTCTGGAGCCTCCGCGGACATGGGCCCGTCCCTGTTGAAGACATGCATGGACCCCACTACCTGCTCCCAGTCCTCGCGGAGGAACAGGGGCATAGGAGCGCCCTCTAGCCCCGCCACGTCGCTCCCAACCAAGGACTGGAGGACCGCAGCCAGATCCTCATCGGCCAAGACCGCGGGGATCGGGTGAGGCCTCCACATCGGAAGTGAGTACTGACGAAGTGGAGCCAGCTGGTGCTCCAGGAATTCCCTCAGCAGTGATGCACCGGTCAGCTTCACCGCCGCCACGCTGGCCGGCCTCAGATTTGCGTCCATCTTCTCCAACACCGGCTTCGCGCGGGGGTCCAGAAGCTCCACTCGGGACTAGTCATCGGAGCTCGCGGGGTGCTCCGTGGGCAGGATCAGCCGAGGGTGAATGCGCCCGGCATCCACCAAGACCCACTTGCTCCTGAAGCCCTCAATCCTTTTCCCAGGGTTCGAAATGGTGATGGAGCCGCCGTACGCGACGAAGCTCGCGCACGCGGAGGCGGAACCACGGGAGGTCCGGAGGGAGAAGTAGTGGCGCAGCAAGGCCACCGAGGGTTTCACCCCTACGTGAGCCTCGCAATAGTAGGCGAAGATTGCCAGAAGAAGGACGGAGTTGGTATGGAGGTGCAGAGCTTGAATATTATAGTGGCGGAGGATAGAGAAGAACTCATAAAAGGGAGGCACCAGACCGGCGACAATGGCGCTCACGAAGAGCGGATAGAAGGTGCTCCCTTGGCCTTCAGGGACGGCAGAGCCGGCCTTGAACACCTTCGCCCTGTCGATGCCCTGCGCCGCCGCCATCTGGCGCAACCGAGCAAGCCTCGCCTCCGACACGTTCGGCGAGTCCAAGCCAGACGAGTACCAAGCTCCGACCGGGGCTTGGCGAGGGGGCATATCTGGCTAGGGCACGCAGGCGGAGTAAATTTGAAGATTTCGGAGGCAGGGAGGAGAGGCACAAGAAAGGGGATCTGAGCAGCAACTGGAGAAAGCAAGGGAGGCAAGGGGCAGGTGCTGCTCCTTTACCAACTCGCGCAGTTGCAGAGGCGCCCACGTCTAATCAACCGCCATGCGGAGCCCAAGGCCGCAGGCTGTTAGGGCCCGCGACGCTTCGCACTTGCCCTTTCGCCTCTCTGCTCAGCCAAGTCCGGGCGCACCGTGGGCCCAGGGGCTACTTCGGCGTTCTGGGAACGGGGGTCCCCAGACTTGCCTGCCTGCGGCGTGGCTCAAAGGAGGCCCAGCACAACCCATCTTCATCAACACAAGCTCAAGACCCTCGCGAGGGGCCAAGCCTCGCGGGGCGGACGACAAGGAGCTTCCTCAGGCACGGCCTTGTCAGGTTGGCTCACGAGGAGGCGGAGAGTTCAAGGCGGGGTACCTCACGAGGTGCCCGTGACGCAAGCCATGACGACCAAGGGCGCCAGTCGGGCGCCAGCCCGCGCAGTGTCCTCCCTTTCCTCTTTGGTGCAAAGGGAGCAAGCGCAGGCGAGAGCATCAAGCAAAGGCATCCGTTTCAGTGCAACAATACCAAGACCAGCCCAACGGCCGGAAGGAAGTCATTGTGGAGCCCAAACAGGCGTCACCACCAGAGCCTTTGGCAGGCGAGGACCAACTTTCGTCAGGATAAGTGTACCCACTGTTCCCCTTCAAAATGGCCAATTGTTGGCACCCTTCCCGCTCAATATTTGGGAAGAGGCCCAGGGCCTTTGCCTATAAATAGGACTATCCACCCCCTGAGTAGAGGGATCTGATATCGAGAGACCGGATCAAGAATCCAAGAGCCAGAACCAAGTAGCACCAGCCAAGAACAGACCCTCGCGAGGCTGTTCTTCCTTGTATTGTTCATCATCATCCCGAGAGGCAATCCACTGCACCACACACTGGAGTAGGGTATTACACCACAATGGTGGCCTGAACCAGTATAAACCTTGTGTCTCTTGTGTTGTTCTGTTTGGTAGTTTAGGTCCTAGCGATTCGGCGAAGAGCAAGTAGGTAGAAGGTTGAATCTCCGCGCGCACCCTAGAGTTCGAACCTCAAGGGTCTGCCGGAACCCGAAATCCGACAATATAATCGGTCAAAAAGAGTTCTCAGATATACTGTTAACTTTTTCCTATCTTTTTAAATCGCCGGACGCATCTGACAACCTCATGGAGTAGTATTTTTGACTGTTCTGATGTGGTACTAGCACCCACACAGTCCTCCTTTGTCCTTTTTGTAATGAATGCATCAACAGCCTTCACGTGGAAGATTGAATGGTGTATGTGCCTCCAAAAACCAGGATCAGATCTTCGCATATACCTCTATTTTCACGTCAATTTCAAGGAAGTGGACCACCGCCACCACTGCTGTGTGTTAGATATGCGCGTACGTGCCCTGCTGTATTCTTTTTTCTCTCCTCAAAGCCGTTCTGAAGGTTGCCTCTATATGTCTTTGTTAGTACTCCATCCGTTTCTTTTTAGTGATAGGTTCCACAGCTTGACAGTACTACTGAGATCATGCTGTCGCAGTGTTCCGGCTTGTCAGATCAGTAAGGTATGGCTGCGGCGACTTGGCAGAGGATACGGGCGACTTGGGGGCTACGATGAAGAGGCCGACGGGGCTCCGGCCTGGTCGCTTCTCCGGCGAGGGCGGAGCGCTGGGGTCCGGCGCTGGAGGCGCGCGGACGCGAGAGCGAGGGGGTCGGCGGGCGCCGGTCCATAGCGAGGCGGCACCACGACGGAGGAGGCTGGAGGCGGAGCATGGAGCAACAACGGCGACAGGGAGGCGCGGCCATGGGATTGAGCACGGGCGCTCTCCTGGTGCTGGATGTATGCGTGCGTGCGGCGGGTTGAGACAGCTACGGGAACGAGTCCACGCCCACGACCCCATCTGACCCGCACGCTCGAGGTGGCCCTTGGCATTGGCGAGCCCCTTGGAGCTGGCAAGCAGCAGGCCAGCGAGGTGCCTCCGCGCGCGGCCGTGGCCCCAGCCCCTTCTCCCCTGCTCCCGCACCCGCCGGGTCGGCTCCCGCATTGGCCGGGTTACAGTCTGTTGCAGGGGCACAGCGCGGGAAAGAGTCGGCCCGGGAGCTGAACCGGCAATCGGCGCGGCGGCCAGGGCCGCTGGCAGGCGAGCGAACCGGCGCACGCGGACAGCAGTGGGACGGCCCTGGTCAGGGCCGGATTGGTGAAGGCGGGCGACTCACAGCTGAGGGACGACGGCTCTTCGGCAGGGGCGGGTCAAGGCCCATCGGAGGCGCTTCACGAGAGGTCACAGATGCGGCCGTGGCCCGAGGCGTAGTTGCCAGTTCACAAGTGCTCTGGTGGCAAGAAAGCGAGATCAGCGGGGCCAAGGCGGCAGCTTGCCCACACTGCACCTGAATCGGACAGTGGCTTGACGAGGCGGCTCAATGCACCAGAACCGGCCGGAGGGCGACCCTGTCCGGGTATGCAGATGGCGGGTCGGATGTGTCTTGGAGATAATACGAGGTGAGGCCATAGTAGCATGGCGAACCCGGCGGTGGACTCGGGTGATTCACAACGACTCGCCATCGAACTGAAGCAAACGGGGACAGCCCAAGGTGTGGCGAGCCTCGGCGACGGTGGCGACAGGCCGGCTCCAGAATAGCTGTGGCCACGCGGCAAAGGTTTGGAGGCCAGAGCACGGCGGCTTGAAGCCATGGCAAAAACGGAGTCTAGTGCGGAGATGCCACGGTGGATCCTGGCGATTTGTGGTGGCTCAGCTCCGGTGGCTCTGCGCGACCATGGGTATGAGCCTGCTAGCGGGCGGTTCAACGCGTCGGAAGCAAAGGCTCCCGATGGCTTAGGTCAGAGATTAAGCGGGTGGTGACTTGCGGCGGCGTGTGAAGGCGAGGGCGACTCGGTGACATCGCTCGATGGGGAAGATGCGAAGCAAAGCGGCAGCAGGAGGTAACCGGTTCAGAGGTGGAAAGCCGTGGCATAAACGGGTCGACAGTGGCCTTCCTATCCGTAGCAGCAGATTCAAGCGGTTTGAGGTCCGCAGCAGCGGACTGGATCATTGACCACTTAAGGAGAGGTGGCCCAAAGCGTACTGGTGGAGGCGGGTCAAACGGTGATCCGGCGGCAGCAGCTCTGAAGAGGGGCTGGGTTGATACCCTCGGACTTGAAAACGCATCTGTACGGTAGTAACGCAAACGTGCCGAATCGGATTGATGTTTGGAATATAGTAATCGGACCCGGCCACTGATTGTTAAAATCCTTACGGGCTTCGGTGGATTGATGGTATGCTGACTTCAGAAGAAAAACTTCAGTCAATCTCGATGGATCAAAAGTGATTAGATAAACCGCCGGACAGTAGCTACGATGGGACCGTAGCCCTAACTTCTTTGACTTTAGATAAATCTTATATCTGTCGTCTGACCGTTTGATATTGAAACAATATAAATCTTTCGTTGATGATTCTTCTTCATCTGAAAAATCACAAACTTCTTGATCCCTCAGAGATATCCCTCCAAGAACCCAACACCACCGTGCGCGGGCCCCATAGTGGGCGCCAACTTTCGTGGAATTAACATGTCAGATGTCCTTAGTGTGAGGACTTAGTCGCGAGGCCAATGCATCTATGTGGTAGCTTGAGAGCGGTTGAGCGGAATCGAGAGACGCAACACAAGACAAGGGTTTAGACAGCTTCGGGCCCCGGGAAACATCATCCGGTAAAAACCCTACATGCTGTTTGAGGCTAGATCTCATTATCATCACGAGGGAGTTGCCGTAAACCGGCTCTCCTTCAGTTGTGTCTAGCCCTAAAGATTGTTTCTTGCTTGTCCCTCTTTGGGGAGCCCTGCCCCTCCTTATATATGTTGAAGGGGCGGGTTACATGTGGAGTCCAACTCGGACTTTAACTTAAACTATTTTGACTTCCCTTCCTGGGCTTCTTAACGTCTGCCGGTTTAACATTGTCTGCCGGTTTAACATTGTCTGCCGGTTTAACAATGTCTGCCGGTTTACCGTCTGTCTTAGCCATCTGTCCTAACTGTCTGCCGGTTTAACACCAGCCGGTTTACCTTCTGTCTTACCAATCTGTCTTGACTCTCCGCCGGTTTACTGTCTGTCTTAACTGTCTGCCGGTTTAATACCAGCCGGTTTACCGTCTGTCTTAGCCATCTGTCTTGACTCTCCGCCGATTTATCGTCCGCCAGTTTACCAAGTCCCAGCCGGTTCACAACTCCAGCCGGGTCATACCGCAGGGTATATCCCCGACAGCCGTCGTGTATTCTTCTGTACGAAGAGAGCGCTCCGTATTTCCGCTGACCGTAATGACGCCACGTGGTCTAGGAATTTTGAGTTTTAGATAAGTATAATGCGTGACTGCATTAAAACGGGCGAAGGACGTTCTTCCGAGTAGTGCATGATAGCCACTTCAGAACAGAGCTATGTCGAAGATTAGTTCTTCGCTTTGAAAGTTGTCAGGAGAACCGAATACAACATCCAATGTTAGAGAGCCCGTGCAGCAGGCTTCCACGCCCAGTATAACTCCTTTAAAGGTAGTGCTGCTTGGCTTCATTCTTGATGGGTCTATCCCCATCTTGCGGATAGTATCCTGATATATCAGATTGAGACTGCTGCCGCCGTCCATCAGGACTCGAGTGAGGTGGTATCCGTCGATTATTGGGTCGAGCAATAGGGCAGCTGAACCCCCGTGAAAGAGACTGGTCGGATGATCCCTGCGATCAAAGGTGATCGGGCAGGCCGACCATGGGTTAAATTTGGGGGTGACGGGCTCGACGGCATAGACATCTCGAAGTGCGCGCTTGCACTCCCACTTTGGGATATGAGTGACATAGATCATGTTCACTTTTTTGATCTCCAGAGGAAATTTCTTCTGTCCCCCTGTGTTCGGCTGGCGAGGTTCGTCCTCGTCTTCGCTCTGAGGTTCCTTCCCTTTGTGCTCGGCATTGAGTTTACTGGCCTCCTTGAAGACCCAACATTCTCGGTTGGTATGATTGGCTGGTTTATCAGGAGTGTCGTGGATCTGGCAGGGCCTGTCTAGAATTTTGTCTAGGTTGGATGGACCGTCTTTGTTGCCTTTAAATGGCTTGTTCCGTTGACTGGGTCTTGAGCCCCTGAATCCGGCGTTTACCGCTGTATTGTCTGGGCTTTCTTCGTTGTTTTGATGTTTTTTTTGTTGCGTCATCGTTTTCCATTGCCATTCCTGACCTTAGATGTGCCGGGATCACTGGTGCTGCTACGGGCTAACTAGTTGTCGTCGCCCGCGTAAAAGCGGGTCATGAGTCTAACTAAAGGCGGCCATTGTCCTTGCCTCCATGGCCTTTCCTGGCCAAGGTGTTTGGCTAGCCATTCGTCCCGGACACTGTGTTTGAAGGCCGCTAAGGCTTCGGCGTCCGGACAGTGGACGATTTGGTTCTTCCATGTGAGAAACCGGTTCGAAAGCTTACGGGCTGATTCTCCGGTATTTGACTTAGATCGCCTGCATCCGGGGGCCGGACAAATGTCCCTTGGAAATTTGCCCAAAAAGCGTCCTCAAGTTCTTCCCAGCTTCCGATGGAATTTTCAGGGAGGCTTTTTAGCCAGTGCCGTGCTGGTCCTTTTAGCTTGAGGGGTAAGTATTTGATGGCATGGAGATCATCTCCGCGAGCCATGTGGATGTGAAGAATAAAGTCTTCTATCCAAACCACAGGGTCCGTCATTCCATCATATGCCTCGATATTTATAGGTTTGAACCCTTCTGGAAAATCGTGTTACAGCACCTCATCGGTGAAGCACAGGGGGTGTGCGGCACCCATGTATCTGGCTGTGTCGTGGGTTGGGTCCAACGGTTGTAATGTTCGGTATTGGTTCCGAGCTGGTAAATGGCTGGCATATTTCATTTGATAATCGTGATCCCGTGTAGGAGCACGTTCCCTGGATCTATAGATGGACCTGGTTTTGCCAGCTTTTTTGTCCAGGTCTTCATGTAGATCGTGTTTCTTGTCCTGGGCCGCAACCTTACCTCCTTTACGGGGAGGGGGTGCGGGCTTGTGTACGGCATTGCTTGCTGCTCTGTCTCGACCACGAGGTGGTCGGTCCAGTCTGTCGGCGGTATTTTTTTTCAGCGGTATAGGCGCGATAGCCTCATTGTCGAATTCGGGCAGCAGCTTACGTTTAGGATAGCTCTTTGTTTGGCGATTACCGCCGTATTTTTCCTTAGCGTCTAGCACTTCGTTCCGTCTGTCATTCAGCGTATCATGTGCGGCTTTAAGCCGCTGCTTCTGCTTCTTTAGGCTCCTTACAGTGGCGGTAAGCCTTTGATGGAGGCGTTCTTGTTCTAATGGTTCTTCTGGGATGACAAATTCGTCATCGCCCAGGCTGATCTCCTCTTCGAAGATAGGTTGATAGTTGCTATCTTCGGCATCGCTGTGGTCAGACAACCTCTACGCACTGTGTTCGCCGTCCTCTTGCACGCCCTGCTCCAACGCTGGGTCTACGGGGTCCTCGGCTTGGTTCAGATTATCGTCGTCGTCCGTGACAATGTTGCTGTTTTTCCTTTTGCCGGATCGAGGTCGGCACTTCTGATGCCGGCGCTTGTGGGGTTCATTGACGGGCATGCTGTTATCGCCGTCGGCCTCTTTCTCCTTAGGTGTGTCCACCATGTATATATCGTATGAGGAGGTATCTGTCCACTGCCCTAAGGGTGGTGGTTTTTGTGCTTGCTATTCTCTAGCACGTCGTCCATACTGTCGATGTCTTCGGAGTCGTAATCGAGCGTGTCAGTTAAGTCCTCGACAGTGGCGATGGAGTGGGCGGTGGGTAGGAAATGAAGTTCTTCGTCGTCTGCTTCCCATTTGAGCTGGACATAGTTCGGCCAAGAGTCCCCTGACAAGGAGAGGGATTTTAATGAGTTTAACATGTCGCCAAAAGGAGAGTGCTGGAAGACGTCCGTGGAGCTGAACTCCAACATCGGCGCCCAATCAGGTTCGATGGATGCGGATGCATGCGGTCCGGAACCCATGGCCGGAGACGAGTCCGATGTTTCGGTGACACAAGTCCAGCCCGACGTTGGGTCTGTGTGTGGCTCCAGTGTCGCTGAGTCTGCGGCCTCCGTGGAGGGGTTAAGCTTCCCGTCTCCGGACGACGCAGTCCGCTCGTGCTCTAGGGCCAGGGTGGCCACAGGCACTATCTCCTGCGCATGGCCAGATGACAGATCTAGGTCATGTTCATCATGGTGTCTGGGGACAGCCGTCACGGGCTCGAACCCATCGAAGATCAAGTCTCCACGGATATCGGCCACAAAATTCAGGCTTCCAAATCTGACCTGATGGCCAGAGGCGTAGCTATCGATCTGCTCTAGGTTGCCAAGCGAGTTGGCCCGCAGTGCGAAGCCGCCGAATATGAAGATCTGACCAGGGAGGAAGGTCTCCCCCTGGACTGCGTCGTTGTAGATGATTGATGGAGCCATCAAGCCTTCTGGTGATGACACAGTGGAACTCTCAATGAAAGCACCAATCTCGGTGTCAAAACCGGCGGATGTCGGGTAGGGGGTCCCGAACTGTGCGTCCAGCCCCCACTCCCAAGGTGCTAGAGGGCAGGGTAGCAGTCACGAGCGCCAAGAAAAGAATGCAAGAACTGAAGGCAAGAGAGTGACACAAGAAAAAGAAAACTCCCCCCGTTTTATAAATACATAGAAATGAACTGCTTCAAAAAGTCAGCAAGCGAGTACAAAAAGAGAGGCAGAAGCAGGCGGTCGTGTTCGGTGCCTTCAGTCTTCAGTCTTCGGTCTTCTCACCAGCACGGAGCAAAGTGCTTCCACTGGCTGGGCATAGTCATTGGGGACAGTGTCGACGGCCAGCGCGGAGCATGGTGCTTCCACTAGGATGTGGGTGGGAGCCCCCGTGAGGCCCTATGGTGGCACTCAGGAAACTCCGGGGCGTGTACAGCCCCACTCATTATTACATGAGAGTGTCACGAGTGGAGACCTTCACAGGCCGGAGCCTTGCTTCATGTCACCCAATGAGGACCCCACCATGCGCCGCCCCTGACCACCATTGGGGAGACCAGAAACCAGGACAAGACCAAGGGGCCAAGGGGACGCTGACGGCGTCCTCGGCGCCCGTAGGCCCCCTGCCGAGGGGAAGGGCTTGCCGGCACCTTCCTCGGCAGGGAACCTACCTCCAGGCTGGATCCTGCTCCGTGCAGCGCGAGGAGGGCCCAGGTGATGGGCTTCCCCCGCACTGCTCCAAACGTCCTTCGTGCTCTTGAGGAGGGTCCGCCGTCCTGAGGGTCCTGGTGGTCGCCACGTCTTGGTTTACCTGTGATCCATGGTCAGTGTAAGCGTGCCCCTGAGGCGTTAACTGTACCCAGAGGCTGCCACTGTTGGGCACGTCGGCAGGGCTTGGTGGTGGTTCAAAGGAGAGCTCGGCCTCGTGTATGTCCAGCGCCCAGCCTGGCGTGGGGGACCGGCTGGGGCCCTCTCCTAGGGTGTGCCTTGGATCCATCACGACGGGAACGTAGTCTTCTGGGACGTTCACACCAGGGGCGCCGCCCGGCCGCCTAATGCTCCCGCTCCCTTCTGCCATCCTCTGGTCCTGCTGGCCAGGGGCCGACACTCTGACACGGCCCCTGGTGGTCTCATCTAAAGCAGAACCGTGCCAAGGGGGCACGGTTGGGGCGACGCGGGCTGCTCCGCGAGTCTGGTTGGCGTCGAGAGGCTCTCCGTGGTCCCTGGGAGAGGGCGCGCGGCCGTGTTGGGGATGAGCGCGCACCCCTATCATCGCCTATGATGTGGGGAGGGTGCAAAACGGCGCCCCCCTGCACGCCGCATCCAGCAGCTCAGCGACCTGTTCTAGCAAGGTGTCGCGGCCCTCTCAAGCAGCCTGCACCGCAAAAGCTCACGAGCCACGATGACCGCCGCCCGCATGTTCGCTTGTTCCCTGCGCGAGTACGGGGCAGTTGCTGCAGCGTAGTTCGCAGATCACGCGGCTGCGCGGCAACGGCGCGGTGCCAGAGGAGAAGGCTGCACCGCACGTCCCCCGCGGTCGGTCGCCCCTGGTGGAACACGGGTCGTGAGTAGGGCAGAGTGGAGGTCTTCTTCGCCGGTGGGTGCTGCCGAGGAGGTCTGGACGACCCAGTGCTCGACGTGGGCTCTCAGGGCGTCGGCCATGGCGTCGGTGGAGCGGAAGAGGACTGGTCGATGGAAGAGGAGATTCGACGCACCCCTACCTGGCGTGCCAAATGTCGGATTTCAGGATCCGGCAACCCGTGAGAGGTTCGAACACTCGGGTGCGTGCGGAGATCTCAACTTGCCCAGCCTGCCTACTCACGATCCACCCTAGCCTAGCGTGAAGAGCTCACAGAGACACAAAGACACAGAGATTTATACTGGTTCGGGCCACCATTGTGGTGTAACACCCTAATCCAGTGTGGTGTGGTGGATTGCCTCGAGGGGCTATGGATGACCAAGTACAAATGATGAACAAGCCTCAGGAGGTGAGGTGTTCTTGAGCTGGTGTGGTGCTCGGGGTGGAATCGATCTCCCCCCCCCCCCCCGCTATGGTGGTGGCTAAGTCCTATATATAGTAGCTTTGGTCCTCTTCCCAAATATGAGTGGGAAGGGATCCCACAACAGCGGGATTTGAAAGGGTACGAGTAGTACAGTCTATCCTGACAAAAGTAGTCTTCGCCTGCGAAAAGCCTCTGGCTGTGACGCTGCGGTGGGCTCAGTGATGACCTCCGTCTTGTCGTCCTGGCCGTCTTGGTCTTGTTGCACCAAAATAGAAACCGTTGGCTGATTCCTTGGGACTCCGCGCCGGTGGCTTGCCTCCCTTGCACCAAAGAGGAAACCTGTGGTCTGCACCCGCCTGGCGCCTGCCTAGCACCCGCCTGGCCTTGGTCGTCATGGCTCACGTCAGCTGAGCCCCATGAGGTAGCTGCATAGATCTCTCCGCCCCTCAGGAGCCTTCATGAGGAGGCGAACTCCTTCAGGGGTCTTGGCGTCGTCCGCCTCGCGGGGCTTGGCCCCTCGCGAGGGTCTTGCTGCGTTGGTGTTGAAGCTGGGCCATACCAGGCTGTCGATGGAGCCACGTGGTGGCCCACAGGCAGGCAGGACTGGATACCCCCAAGTCCAGGACACCGACAAATGGTAAGAGGAGGCGGGGGACACAATGTTTACCTAGGTTCGAGCCCTCTCTATGGAGGTAATACCCTACTTCCTGCTTGATTGAGCTTGATGAATATGAGTATTACAAGAGTTGATCTACCATGAGATCGTAATGGCTACACCCTAGAAGTCTAGCCTATGAGGTTATGATTGTTGTGGCTAAACCCTAGAAGCCTAAGCCCTCCGGTTTATAGGCATAGTAGGGGGCTAGGGTTGTACAAAGTCGGTTACAAAGAAAGGAATCTACATATCCAAATCGCCAAGCTTCCCTTCCACGCCAACGAGACTTCCATCCGGACATGGGACGAAGTCTTGTATCTTGTATCTTCATAGCCCAACAGTCCGGCGAAAGTATACAGTCCAGCTGTCCGAGGACCCCTTAGTCTAGGACTCCCTCACTCAACAACAAAGTCATCTAAGTTTCCATACAGATGGAATTCCATAACTATGTGAACAAGGCGTTAGCATTGGTCAGACCAAAAGATATAATGGTGTGTGCTCGAGGAATCAACTATGAGTAAGACAACATTATGAACATCGTTGGTTCTGATTTGATTTAACGATAGGCCACACTCAAATCAAAGATTGGATAAGACAATAGCACCGACAATTGACCACGAGGATCAATCGATCAAGATATCACCTTTCTTCAACATACACACGCACGCAAAAGATATCCCTTGAAATGAACTAAGTCAGGCAAAGCTTTTACCTTCCAACTCTCCAAGTTGTTGTTTAGCCTAACCAGCCAGTTCAAGTTATCCAACACAGATTCTTGGAGAAGGGGTGGTTTATAGGGATAAACCAACTTGATCACGATCTCAACACAACGGCTAGGGAACAACCTGGTGATACTTCCCAGAAGATATTCGAAAAATCACGAACCACCGATATGTTATTAAGCTTGATAACAATCTTGCTTTTCAGGGCAAGAAGCCATGATCAGAAGAGCAAGGGATTCATCCTAACTCAATGATCGGAGAGTGCACCAGAAATAAGGACAAAGTAGCACGATCAATCCCAGAATAATGATTCGATAACCAACATGCTAAGAATGATATTATTGTCCTTTAACTACCAAGAAATGGGGTTGCTGGGAGTATTGATTTTACACATCATGTTTCACTTGTCGGGATTGCGGCTACAACAACACGAGACCAACGAATGAATAATGATGGTGAGAAGTGGTGGTGCAATTCTCAAGACAATCTTGACATAAATAGGGCAACACTCCAAGGTAGAACAGAACAAAAGCTAGATTGGCATTTTGATCTACGGAATATGACTATGTGAGTCAATCCTAGATATGGATGAGGTACTAGAGTTTGTTTCTCCTAGTTGTTCTGAAATAGAAAGGCTTGACGGACCACAAGCATAATAGGCATCGATGAACACGAGTGCACTCATACTCTTGACTATCAATTGATAAATAAAGGTCGGAAAACAACTAAAGAGGGAGAATCAAAGGAACATATGATTTTATGAGTTGTGGATGCATAGATTAGCATGTCGAACAAAGCTCAACATTTCTTCCAGGTAACCCATGCAGAAAGGTAGGACTGGCAGAGTCACGACCATAATGGATAACTCATGAAGAGCACTCTTGTTATGACATTTCAGTTCAGGGAAGAACTTCTGCCATAAGCAGTTCATGGTATTTGGGAGAAGGATATACCACGGACCTCAAGAACTATCACAAAGATTACTAATATCCTAAAGGAACTAGCAAACACTATCAACATGAAGTAAGTAGGGTGAATCTCGGGTTCAAGAACCCAGGAATAGAATGCCTACCAACTAAATGGCATCACGGGATGCTTTCGAGAATGACGGCCAAAATCATCACTAGGAACAAAAAAAGATGGCTAGTTTACTAGGTGATTCTCTAAGACACGTAGGGCCATAAAATACCTCCAACATATATGTTGAGGCAATAGACTACCTCAACACACTGGTTAGTGTGGTTAATCGGGCCCAAAGGAACATCGGGAATGGAAGTAGGAAGTTGCAAATGCACAAGACTATTTAGAAACCTGATAGAGGCGAGGGTGTCCCAATCTTTCGATGAGATGATAACTATCGATTTGGTGGTGTCGACTTTGACGATCCGACTACAAACGTGCATGACGTTGCGCCTTAGCAATCGCTAAACCAATCTCCCGAGGTTACTGACGATGCCGAAAGCACGATCAGCCTGACCACGAAGGTCTATTCCTGCAAGCAATCGAAGAACAAGCAATAATATGATAAAGCAATATGAATATTGCAAATATGGATGAATTATTGATAATGGTGGGGATCCGAAAGTGGTCTTGGTCTAGTCGTTGGACACAAATGAAGTACACGAAGTTGCGTTGGCTAACTTTTAACTAAACAAATCCCAAGGAAAAAGCTACTAGATTGATCTACTTATATAGGAGCAAGGCGTGGCGTCCAAGGAGGTGGGAGGACGTCCCAAGGCAGCCTAAAACTAACCCTAGGTCCTACAAGGCTCATGGGCCCAAGTGGAGGTGATGCAATACCTTTGGACTTGTAGTTTGACTTGGATTCTGCTGCAGCGTCAGATTGTTTCATCGATATCTCAATGCTCTGGCCGAATTTGAAGGTGAATCCAACTGGGTTGGAAAGAGCACGAAATCTACATTCCAACAAAAAAAGAATCACCCAATTTGGAGACTGTATGAAAAAGTTGTTGGTGTTTTGACTCAGGTATGTCTGTGTAGTCCGAATCTGAATCCAGAACGTGAGAGACTTGGACTCTATCTTCTGTTGGCCCAAAAGTGACGTGAGAGAACTTTTTGAACAGAAAGTAAACATCTCTTTCTCCCTTATCTTCATATGTGGATTGTACAAATGTCCCATACACCTGCAAATAGACATGGCACAAAAATTTGTGAAGTATTTTTGTCCTGTATGACATAAATAAATCATTGCATAGTTTGCATTAGAAATCACCTCACAAATATACATGTATGCAATATTTTTGGTCATATCCGTGGTAGCCATGTCCTCATTATCCTCCTCTTCTTGAAAACAAAGCCGTCCTCGGCGTTGCTTAATCTGAAATGTGGCTAACAAAAGAGACAAGGTGTACATGTTGTATATGTATATGTCATCCATTTTTACTTCTCTTAGTTTTTGCACATATGACACATGTATACATGAGTAACTTTCATACTTCATAAAATGTAAAGCCAAAAGATTGTCACAAGTATTAGAAGGAATGAAAATATTGCAACTCAAGTTGTACATATAAGTGAAGCTCTTATTCATATCAAAGGATTGACAATGTTCATCATTAAACCATCCCAACATTGGTGAATAAATCTTACTTGAATAAAATTTACATGCTACAACATGCTTAAATAAGCAAACATGAAATAAGTCATTTGACACAGAATCATCACCAAGATTAGAGGTCATATCAAAATGATTAAACATTGGTTTTTTGCATCACCAGTTAATTTAATGGGTGCACTCAAAATTATTGGCATTTCAGTTGTTTGATCACATGACGCATTCATGACAGTAACACGAGTCTCTAAAATAGGTGGTGTGCTTAAATCAATATGTAACTCAACACATGATGTATTCAACTTAACTAGGCATGCATCATTCTCATGTGAAAGTGGAAAATGTGTACCTTTGTCATTACCTCTTATGATCAACTCAGATGATGCAAGCACCCTTGATGGTGATGTGTCACATGGTGGAGATGACGTAGTCCTCGCAACAACGGATGTGGTTGTCATAGTACGCCTAGTAGTTGACGAAACATCTGTATCAACAGTTGGAAATGTGTATCCTGCGCTTGTTCTCCTTGTGGGCAACACGTCGTTTTATTTCCTGTTCAGCTTTACAAGCAAGACGAAACAAATGGTCCATAGGATAACACTCTTCATGAATTAGTATCTCCTGAATATCATGGTTTAATCCTCCCCAAAATCTATCCACAAAATCTTCTTCACTTTCTTCTAAAAATGAGTGCAACAAGGTAGTTTGTAAATCATCATAATATTTTGTTACAGTGTAACTACCTTGTTTTAAATGTTCTAGTTTTTTAATCATGCCATGAGTATAATAAACATCGACGAATCTATCTCTCATGACATGTTTTTAACCATCCCAAGTAGTAGGTATATAATCATGGTTTAACCGACAGTATTCACTCCACCAAACTAAAGCGAAGCTACTGAAAGTACTAACCGCAACTTGAAATTTTCCATGCTCATCAAAAGTGTGGGAAGCAAATATAGCATTTATTTCGTACTCCCATTCAATATATAAATCAGGCCTAAAACGACCAGTAAATGGTGGCATGGAAACATTAACCTCATGTGCATTCTGATGTTGTTGCTCCTCTTGTGACGGTTGTTATATTTTCTTAGGTTGTGGCAAATCTCCCATGATCGATGAAGCCCAAGAACTAACAACTTCGGAACCTGCCATAGTTAAAATAAGAACCAAAATCTGAGAATAATGTTCCTATGAACTACTAGGATGTGGTGGTAAAACGGTCACAGTATAGCAAATATCAATACCTTACAAGTTCTTACCATGCAGCAAGTGGTGACAGGCAACCAGCGGTGTCAAATAACTCTGAAGATTGTGTAAAGCGATTTCCAGGGGAACGTACGTATACACGGTGTAGAAATATGTGGAGCTGGGTTGTCTATATATGGTAGCAAAAAATTAGCAATAATCAATTCAAAGATACAATGTTGAATAAACGCTCAACAACGGTACTGCGCTGGTCCTAGGCTAGACCGGACTAGAGACGCGAGCCTAGAACACTAATGAGGTCACGGCGTAGCACAACTAGCATCAATGAAGGATACTAAGTAGCTCTGGACAGCAAGATATAAGTGAAGATCACAACGACAGTAAAGATAATGATGAAAAACAACTGCCAAGCAGGATATACAACAACTCTCTCCCCAACTTTCCTCTTGAAAAGTTTGAGCCAATTTTCTGATAAATTTTTCAAAGAATTCTACTAACTCAAGCTTTCCAATGCAAAACGAATCACTCAATTCCGATTTGATATGAGGAGTCAAAAAATTCTAAAATTGGCTTGAAAAACTGGAAAAAGCTGTGTTCGCGAACTTTGGAGGGCTAAAAGACCTATTTAGAAGCCTGTTTTGAGGTGCCAAATATGGAACTAGCTTTTGCAACTATTTAGATGCGGCTCGTTGCTAGCTTTCATTTGAGTACTTGCAGAGCCAAAACGGACTTCATATGAGAAAGTTATACCTCTTTTACTGAACAGTGTACAAAACAAATTCCAATCCGAATTCAACTACGAGATTGAGTCTAGATAGATCTGAAATTTGTTTTTCTTTCTTCTTTTTTTCCTCACACTTTTTTTTCGTTTTCTTAATCTCCATTTTCTCTGACTTTTTTTTACTTTTTTCTCTTTTTTTCTCTCTGTCATTTTTTGTCCCTTTTTCCAAAACAAACTAGATAAGATGCAGATTGGATCAAGCGAAGATGTGAATGACCTCAACTATGATTATGACCATGAACGGTGGGCAGGACGTGATGAAAATTGATGGATGGGTGGTGGACAGTGGAAGGGATAACGACGCAGCGGCAGCGTGACTACTATGAACAGAACTCGAAACTCTAAACGAACTAGACACTAAGACCAGCAACTCGACACGACGATGCAACCAATAATTCAATAATGCAAACAATGAAAAGAAAATTGTAAAGGCTTAGACGAGCTTGGACAAAGGATGAATAGATCTAACTTTTTTGGGGACTTTTTCTTGGACAATAGGTAAGAAAATAAATCTAATCGAGGGAAAACTGGAAATTCTCACCGAGCAACCTGGCTCTGATACCATTTGATAGAGGTGAGGGTGTCCCGATCTTTTGATGAGATGATAACTATCGATTTGGTGGTGTCGACTTTGACGATTTTTATCCGACTACAAATGTGCATGACGTTCCGCCTTAGCAATCGCTAAACCAATCTCCTGAGGTTACTGACGATGCCGGAAGCACGATCAGCTTGACCACGAAGGTCTATTCCTGCAAACAATCGAAGAACAAGCAAGAATATGATAAAGCAATCTGAATATTGCAAATATGGATGAAGTATTGATAATGGTGGGGATCCAAAAGTGGTCTTGGTCTGGTCGTTGGACACAAACGAAGTACACGAAGTTGCGTTGCCTAACTTTTAACTAAACAAATCCCAAGGAAAAAGCTACTAGATGGATCTACTTATATAGGAGCAAGGGGTGGCGTCCAAGGAGGTTGGAGAATGTCCCAAGGCAGCCGAAAACGAACCCTAGGTCGTACAAGGCTCATGGGCCCAAGTGGAGGTGATGCAACACCTTTGGACTTGTAGTTTGACTCGGATTTTGCTGCAGCGTCAGATTTTTTCGTCGATATCTCAATGCTCCGGCCGAATTTGGAGGTGAATCGAATTGGGTTGTAAAGAGAACGAAATCTACATTCCAACTAAAAAAGAATCACCCAATTCGGAGTCAGTATGAAAAAGTTGTTGGCATTTTGAGTCAGGTATGTCTGTGCAGTCCGAATCTGAATCCAGAACGTGAGAGACTTGGACTCTATCTTCTCTTGGTCCAAAAGTAACGTGAGAGAACTTTTTGAAAAGCAAGTAAACATCTATTTCTCCCTTATCTTCATAAGTGGATTGTACAAATGTCCCATACACATGTAAATAGACATGGCACAAAAATTTGTGAAGTATTTTTGTCCTGTATGACATAAATAAATTATTGCATAGTTTGCAATAGAAATCACCTCACAAATAAACAAGTATGCAATATTTTTGCTCATAACCATGGTAGTCATATCCTCATCATATGGGATGACTCGGACAGTATATCGGCTGTAAATGCTCAAAAAGATTTGAGACATCCTGCAAAATGGTGGCATAACCACTTAGCATCGCAATACCAAGGTTTTGAAATGAACTACTAACACATGTATTCTAGGAACTGAACTGAGGCTTGAATCCATCAATCCTGTAAGTCTATGAATTAGTAACACGTGATCCTGATAGAAAGAAGAGAAAACCTAGTTCCTTAACCACTTAGGAAAGATAGGATGACTCGGATCTGAAGGGCATAAGGTAAAGGAGTAAAAAGAGCCTTACGTTCCCTTCCACAATCAATTCCCTTATATAACAAAGCATTTCTAGACACGACTTCAACCAGTTTGGCTTGGTAATCCTAGAGGCAGTCAGGCTCTGATACCAAAGCTGTCGGGACCCTGGTCCTAAGCCACACCCATCTAGCATGTAACACATCATAGTGCTTTGCGGCCTCACACACAGTATCCCCATGGGTGCCAGCTTACCTGGCCCGGGACCGTTTGCGCCTTTTGGCTCACGTATATGATAGTGTTGCTAGAATCCATATGATGGAGAACCCGGGCCGACAAGACTAGTCATAAACCCAAGGTGGCACTAACTTACAGGGACAGGCATACATGACCCAGCAATGCACAGGTCGGTCATCGACGTATGAACCCAAGTCATGGAAAGCTACAAGGACTTAAAGGAACAATGCGTGACATTTACCTGAAGGGATAGACACAGGAGCAAAGAAGGACACATGCCAATCATCCCATGCATTCCAGAGCAGTAGCAAGCTACCATGGCCTAGTGGAAGCACTAGGAGACATTTCCCCATAATAGAGGCTATCAAGAATAAACAACTAGATTGTCGGATCCCACACATATCAAGAATTTCAAAATCATACACACAATATGCTCGGTATGTGCAAATACAACATGGCATCACAACAAAACTATAAAACTCAATGCATTTATTCAGAAGGCTCCGAAGAGTCATACATAGTAAGAATTACAATCATGGGTCACATGACTCAACATACAGAGCATACAAGCAACGAAAGCATAACATGTGTGAGTACAGACAACTAGAAACGAAAAAGGTTGAGAAGCCTGACTATCTACAAGACCCTCCCAAGGGTACAAGATTGTAGTTGAGGTAACAAGCTAAACGTCGAAATCCACGTGGAACTACTGGTGAGACTGAAGTCTCTCTGCAAAAACATAAATTAAGCAAACATGAGTACAAATGTACCCAACAAGACTTACAATTGAACTAGCAACATATGCATTAGTATCAAAAAAGGGGGTGGTGGAGTTTAATTGTAGCAAGCCAGCTTTGACTCAGTGGCTATCATGTACTACGACTGTTGTAACTCTTTTGAGTTGGCGCACACGAGTCCACATATTCATCATATCAATACACCACTATGGATCCGCTCGCGTCTCCCTACGAGAAAGCCATCCGTAGCACTCACGCTTATCTTGCGCATTTTACAGTATCCACTTTCACTTGTCTATGAACTGCATAATCAACCCAGTAGTCCATTACCGCGGATGCGGCTATTCGATTACATCATGTTAACCCTACAGGGGTGTACTTCTTCACACATGCTCTCGCCACTTACCGCCATGTACACGTCATGTATCTCGACAACCTTCAAGCGGAAGCCTGGCGATGGTGTCAACCACGACCTGACTAACCACGCAAGACTCTGTTCAAGGTTTATCGCCTATTCGGGTTCCATCCGCAAGGGAGTCCAGCCGAGGTTTCCATCATGGCCCCAAACGATGTGAGCAAGGTTCCCAAGCCCACCATCCTGGTGCCACTTGGTACATCGTGCCACTATGCCTAGTCTGTCCCAAGCCCACCTGTACCAGGTGCCACTTGGTAGACTACTAACACTACCTACAAACACTAGAAACTAGTTGCAACTCCTGGATAGAGATCAAGGCGATTAATAAGTCGAGAGAGCTTGGAGTGCCCAAAGCCCAATGTGTGGTAGTAACTATCTTGGATCACAAACACAGAACTCAGTTCCTGAGGACGGTCCCAATGACACAACCCACCATATACTTGTCGGTGTTCTGGGAACGGGGGTACCCAGACTTGCCTGCCTGCGGCCCATGGAGTGGCTCCATCAACGGCCTGGTACGACCCAGTTTCGACATCGACAACTCAAGACCCTCATGAGGGGCCTAGCCTCGTGAGGCGGACGGCACCAAGACCTCCAAATGGAGCAGCCTCCTTAGGCTGGCTCCCGAAGAGCGGAGATTTCCATGCAAGCCTCACCTCGCGAGACTCGGGTGACGTGGGCCATGACGACCAAGGCCAGGAGGGCGCCAGCAGGCGCAATGTACCGGTTTCCTCTTTGGTTCTAAGGAGGCAATCGCAGGCGCGGAGTTCCAAGGAATCAGCCAAAGGTTTCCATTCCCGTGCAACAAGACCAAGACCGCCAGGACGGCAGGACAAAGGTCATCACCGAGCCCACCACGCGTCATGACCAGAGGCTTTTGCAGGCGAAGACTACTTTCGTCAGGATAAGATGTACTAGTTGTCTCCCTTAGAATTTGGCCACTGTGGGATCCCTTCCTGCCTTTATTTGGGAAGAGGACCAAGGCCACTATAAATAGGACCTAGCTACCACCGTAGTAGAGGGGGATCAGATTCATTCCACCCTGACCAGCTCACCAGCTCACTTGAGCTCAAGAACACACCTCCTGAGGTGGTTCTCCACTGTACTAGTTCATTCTCAGCCCCTCGAGGCTAATCCACCACAAAGCAGGAGTAGGGTTTTACGCCGCAATGTGGCCCAAACCTGGGTAAACTTCGGTGTCCCCTTTTCCTTGAGTTCGTCGAACTAGGCTATGAGAGTGGCGAGTAGGCAGACTGGGGAGGTTGACTTCTTCGCACGCACCCCAGAGTTCAAACCTCACAAGGGTTTGTGAAGCCCGAAATAAGACATATGACGCGCTAGGTAGGGGTGCGTCGGAGCCTCTCTTTCGCCGGTCAATTTGCCACCGCTCCACCGCTTCCATGGCTGATGCACATCGAGCTCGTGCTGAGCGCTGGGCCGCTCTCGCTGCCCGTGTCGCTCAGACAGCACCAGTAGGAGACGGATCCCTCGCCGTGCCCCATCTCTAGTGGAGAACGCCGCCATGGGCCCTGCGGGCCATGAGCAGCAGGCCTCATCGCTACATCCTTCCGTACGCCACGACGAGTGCACCACCACTCCGTCGTTGACTCCAGCTGCTTCGTCCTCCCATGCTCGTCATGGCCCGGTGAACGCGCAGGCCACGCTGCTCATGGAACATGAGCTCCAGCATTACTGCCCGGTCGACGACTTCTACGAGGACTGGCTCAACCGCATCGCCGAGCTCGTCAGCGCCGCCGGAGATTCTGCTGCGCCGTCTCGCTCACTGCCTCTAACGCCGCCTGCTGCTGGAGACTTAGCTCATGGATCGCCTCCTCCACCTCCCAGGAAGGATGCCATCATCGAGCAAAGGCGGGAGGTTCCTCGACGTGATCCGCAACGTCGGGCACCCACGCATGATGAAGCAAGCTGCCAGGTGGTGCAGCGGCCACAAGAAGATGCGCGTGTGCTCCCGGCACCGCGACGCCAAGACCGCGTGCTGCTTGTGGTGGTGGCATGCGAGCGCCAAGACCAGGCTCAACCTCCACAGCAGGCTCCTGTGACCACAATAGGGTGCAGCACGTTCACTAAGGAGATGGGTATCTTTGTTTAGCCGGAGAAGTTCAAGCCCAACCTACCTCCACTGATGAGGACATGACTACCTTGGATACGACCAAAAATAATGCATACATGCATATTTGTCAGGTGATTTCTACTGCAAACTATTCAATAATCTATTTATGTTATCCAGAACAAAAATACTTCACACACTTTTGTGTTTTGTCTAATTGCAGGTGTATGGGACATTTGTACAATCCACATACGAAGACAAGGGAAAAGAAGACGTTTAGGTTCTATTCAAAAAGTCCTCTCACGTCACTTTGGGACAAGAGAAGATAGAGTCCACGTCTCTCACGTTATGGACTCAGATTCGGAATGCACAGACATACCTGACTAAAAACGTCAATAAATTTTTCATCCGGACTCCAAATTGGGTGATTCTTTTTTGTTGCAAAATAGATTTTGTGCACTTTCCAACCCAATTGGATTCACCTTAAAATTTATCCAGAGCGTTGAGTTAAGGACGAAACAATCTGATGCTGCAGCAGAATCCGAGTCAAACTACAAGTCCAAAGGTGTTACGTCACCTCCACTTGGACCCATTGGCCTTGTACGACCTAGGATTAGTTTCAGGCTGCCTTGGGACGTCCTCCCACCTCCTTGGCTTCCACCCCTTGCTCCTATATAAGTAGATCCATCTAGTAGCTTTTCCCTTGGGATTTGTTTAGTTAAAAGTTAGCCATTGCAACTTCGTGTACTTCGTTTGTGTCCAACGACCAGACCAAAACCGCTAACGGATGCCGACCTTTATCAATACTTCATATATACTCGCAATATTCTGATTTCTTTTATCATATTCTTGCTTGTTCTTCGATTGCTTGCAGGAATAGACCTTCGTGGTCAGGTTGATTATGCTCCGGCATGGTCAATAACCTCTCGAAGTTGGTTTAGCGATTGCTAAGGCGCAACATCGTGCATGTTTATAGTCGGATCGTCAAAGTCATCTTCACCAAATTGATAGTTATCATCTCATCGAAAGATCGGGACACCCCGTCTCTATCAAGTGGTATCAGTTTTCAGGTTGCTCAGTGAGAATTTCCAGTTTTCCCTAGATTAGATTTATTTTCTTACCTATTGTCCAAGAAAAAGCCATAGAAAAAAGTTAGATCTATTCATCCTTTGTCCAAGCCAGTCTGAGCCTTTGCAATTTTCTTTTCATTGTTTGCATTATTTAATTATCGGTTGCATCGTCGTGTCCAGATGCTGGTCTTAGTGTCTAGTTCGTTTAGAGTTTCGAGTTCTGTTCACATTAGTTACGTCGCCGCTGCATCGTTATCCCTTCCGCTGTCCACCAACCATCCATCAGTTTCCACCATGTGCTACCCACCGTTCATTGTCATAATCATAGTTGAGATCGTTCACATCTTCGCTTGATCCAATCTGCATCTCATGTAGTTTGTTTTAGAAAAAGAGAGGGAAAAAAGACGGAGAAAAAAAGAGAGAAAAAAGTAAAAAAAAAAAGTAAAAGAAAAAAAGAGAAATAAGAAAAAAGTGTGAGGAAAAGAAGAGAGAGAAAAACAAAATTCGGATCTATCTAGACTCAATCTCGTAGTTGAATTCGGATTGGAATCTCTTTTGTGCACTGTTCAGTAAAACAGGTATAAATTTCTCATACGAAGTCCGTTTTGGATCCGCGAGTACTCAAATGAAAGTTAGCGACGAGCCACATCTAAATAGTTGCAGAAGCTTGTTCCATATTTGGCACCTCAAAATAGGCTTCTAAATAGGTCTTTTTCCCTCCGAAATTCATGAACACAACTTATTCCAGTTTTTCAAGCCAATTTTAGAATTTTTTGACTCCTCATATCAACTCGGAATTGAGTGACTCTTTTTGCATTGGAAAGCTTGAGTTAGTAGCATTCTTTGAAAAAATTTATTGGAAAATTGGCTCAAACTTTTCAAGAGGAAAGTTGGAGAGAGAGTTGTTGTATATCCTGCTTGGCACTTGTTTTTCATCATTATCTTTACTTCCATTGTGATCTTCACTTATATCTTGCTGTCTAGAACTACTTAGTATCCTTCATTGATGCTAGTTGTGCTACGCCGTGACCTCATAGTGTTCTAGGCTCGCGTCTCTAGTCCGGTCTAGCCTAGGACCAGCACAGTACCGTCGTTGAGCGTTTATTCAACATTGCATCTTTGAATTGATTATTCCTAATCTTTTGCTACCATATATATCTAACCCAGCTCCACATATTTCTACACCGTGTATATGTACGTTCCCCTGGCAATCCCTTTACACAATCTTTGGAGTTATTTAACACTGCTGGTTGCCTGTCACCACCTGCCGCATGGTAAGAACTTGTAAGATATTGATATTTGCTTTACTATGAGCACTTTACAACCACATCCTAGTAGTTCATAGGAACATTATTATCAAATTTTGTTTCTTGTTTCTACTAATCATGACAGGTTCCGGAGATAGAAGCTATTGGACGACGGACACATCTTCACCATCACAAGAGTTGGGACAACACACACAAGCATATGGTCAGGTTATGTCTTTACCATCATTTGAGGGTAGATTCAATCCTGCTATTTATCTAGCTTGGGAGCTTGAATTAGAAGAAGGTTTTAGTCACCATGATTTTTCTAAACTTGAGAGAGTACGAGCTACCACTAGAGCATTTACTGGTTTTGCTTTTGTTTGGTGGAGTGTACATTGTAAGAAAAACATTGATAACCAACCCACAACTTGGAAAGTTTTGAAAGCTATAATGAGACAACAATTTTTTCCTCCTTACTATCGTCGTGAATTGCTTCGCAAATTGGAACAATTGAAACAAGGCAGTAACACTGTTCATGCTTACTACCAAGAGTTCAAATTTTATATGCATCATTGTGACATAGAAGAATCTGAGGATGATACAATGAATAGATTTTTTGGTGGTTTGAACCATGATATCCGTGCAAGAGTTCACTATATTCCTCGCCACATTACTGGTATGTATGTTCGCGCTTGTACCTTTAAGAGACAGATACAGGAGGATGCATTGGGTGACTACAACAACTACTATTCCAGTTCATGCTCACCACCGCAGTTGGTTCCTCCACCGTTGCACCTACTAGAGCAGCCCCACCTCGGATTGTGAGCGTGACATCATCTCAAGAGTATGGTGCATTGTGAACGTTCGTACCTACATCAGCTACGTCTTTGTGACAAGGTAACAGTAAAGGTATTGATGATATAACTTCACATGAGAATGATGCATCCCTAGTTAACTTGAATGCATCATGTGTTGAGTTACCTGGTGATTTGAGCACATCACCTATTTTAGATAATCTTGATACTGTCATGAATGCGTCATGTGATCAAACAACTGAAATAACAACAATTTTGAGTGCACCCATTGAATTAACTGTTGATGCAAAAGAATCAATGTTTAATCATTTTGATATGACCTCTAATGTTGGTGATGATTCTGTGTCGAATGACTTACTGCATGTTTGCTTTTAAGCATGTTGTAGCACGTAAATTTTATGCAAGTAAGGTTTATTCACCAATGTTGGGATGGTTTAATGATGGACATTGTAAATCTTTTGAAATGGATAAGAGCTTCACTTACATGTGCAAACTGAGGTAGCAATATTTTCATGCCTTCTACTTCTTGTGATAATATTTTGGCTTTATATTTTATGAACTATGAAAGTTACACATGCATACATGTGTCAAATGTGCAAAAACAAAGGGAACTAAAACTGGATGACATATTCATATACAACATGTACACATTGTCTCTTTTGTTAGCCACATTTCGGATTAAGCAACGCCGAGGATGGCTTTGTTTTCAAGAAGGGGAGGATGATGAGGACATGACTACCTTGGATACGACCAAAAATATTGCACATGCATATTTGTCAGGTGATTTCTAGTGCAACCTATTCAATAATCTATTTATGTTATCCAGAACAAAAAGACTTCACACACTTTTGTGTTTTGTCTAATTGCAGGTGTATGGGACATTTGTACAATCCACATATGAAGATAAGGGAAAAGAAGACGTTTAGGTTCTATTCAAAAAGTCCTCTCACATCACTTTGGGACAAGAGAAGATAGAGTCCAAGTCTCTCACGTTATGGACTCAGATTCGGAATGCACAGACATACCTGACTAAAAACGTCAATAACTTTTTCATCCGGACTCCAAATTGGGTGATTCTTTTTTGTTGGAAAATAGATTTCGTGCACTTTCCAACCCAATTGGATTCACCTTAAAATTCATCCGGAGCGTTGAGTTATGGACGAAACAATCTGATGCTGCAGCAGAATCCGAGTCAAACTACAAGTCCAAAGGTGTTATGTCACCTCCACTTGGGCCCATTGGCCTTGTACGACATAGGGTTAGTTTTAGGCTGCCTTGGGACGTCCTCCCACCTCCTTGGCCGCCACCCCTTGCTCCTATATAAGTAGATCCATCTAGTAGCTTTTCCCTTGGGATTTGTTTAGTTAAAAGTTAGCCATTGCAACTTCGTGTACTTCGTTTGTGTCCAACGACCAGACCAAGACCGCTTACGGATCCCCACCTTTATCAATACTTCATATATACTCGCAATATTCAGATTGCTTTTATCATATTCTTGCTTGTTCTTCGATTGCTTGCAGGAATAGACCTTCGTGGTCAGGTTGATTATGCTCCGGCGTGGTCAATAACCTCTCGAAGTTGGTTTAGCGATTGCTAAGGCGCAACGTCGTGTACGTTTGTAGTCGGATCGTCAAAGTAATGTTCACTCGCGACCGCTCACCGACCGTGGGTGACCTACGACGCATCAAGCAGCAGTCAGGACCGACCCTACAGAAGTACATCCAGTGCTTCAACAACGTTCGCCTCAAGATCCCCAAGGTGTTGGACAAAGCCATCATCTTGGCATTCACTGATGGCGTCCGCGACATCAAGATGAAGGAGGAGCTCGCCATACACGAGGACCTGTGCAGCTCCCACACGCGGACCCAGAGGACAAGAAGACCAAGGGCAAGGACATGAAGCGCAAGGGACCGACTGTACTTGCCCTAAGCCAGAGATGAAGCGCAGCTGCGATCACCCAGAGTCATCCAAGGGCAGCCGCCCGTTCTACGTCTTCCACAACATGCATAGTCACAAACCTACGACTGTCAGGAGCTCAGGGCCATCCGCGATGGGCGCCTCGGTCGTCGCCCCGAGCGCAGCGATCAAGGCTACGGTCGCGGAGGAGGCCGAGGTGCAGGACGGTAGGACGGCCGCGACCATCGTCAGGAGTGGCGCGACCAGCCTCGGGAGGACCGCTGGCAGGGCTAGCCTCGTGAGGGCGCCTGGAGGGATCAGCCTCGTGAGGACCGTCCTCAGGGCAACACTGGCCTTCCCCCGCTACCGCCGCCACCAAGAAGGAGCGAAGACCACCACCAGGACGAGGGGGTTGGGGGCTTCCAGGATCATTGTGCCATCGCTTGCATCCTAGGCGGCTCCCAAGCCCCAGCCTCCCATCACATCTTCAAGTAGTTCGTGCGCGAAGTGAACGCAACCCTCCCCAAGCTCGAGGCAACGTGCCAGCTCGGGTGGTCCAAATACACCATCACCTTTAACTCCACCGACCATCTCAAGTGCACGGCCACAACCGGCACCCTCCCAATGCTCTTCTCGCCCATCATCAGCAACATACTTGTCACCAAGACACACATCGATTGCGGTGCGGGGCTCAATGTTCTCTCCGTCCAGAGGTTCAACATAATCCAAGTGCCATACCACCAGCTTCAGCCTACCAAGCCCTTCTCAGCAGTGACCGACGGCTCCACCACCCTATTAGGGCAGGTCCGCCTCCCTGTCCCCTTCGGTAAGCGTGACAACTACCACACAGAGGTCATCGACTTTGACATCACCAACACCCGTCTCCCGTACAACGCCATCCTCGGGTACCCGGCCCTGGCCAAGTTCATGGCAGTCACCCACCATGGCTATAACATCCTCAAGATGCCAGGAAGCTGCGGCACCATCACGTTGCCTGTGAGGAGAAGGATGCGGCATGCTCTCTTGAGCGCGCCTACCAGGATATGGTAGTCGAGAACCCAAACGACGAGGGTGCTACCTACCCTTTTGAGGCCATCCCCAAAAAGAAGAAGCAGCTGATCCACCAAGGATCTTAGGAGAGTGGTGTGTCTGGCAGTGCTGCCTCAAGGCCTGCGCCCACGGACGAGGCGCCTTCCCCTCTCGCATAGGATGGTGCTCCCGGCACCCCTCTCATGCTAGGCTCGGCGGCTCTCCTCTGGAGGGCCTCTGATCTGGCCAACATCACAAGGGAGGCGCTCGGGCACCAGACGCAATGTGGACGATACCAAGACCTCCAAAAGGAGCAGCCTCCTCAGCAAGGTTCACCTCGCGAGACTCGGGTGACGTGAGCCACGACGACCAAGGCCAGGGGCGCGCCAGCGGGCACAGTGTCCCAGTTTCCTCTTTGGTGCTAAGGAGGCAAGTGCAAGCGCGGAATCCCAGGAATCAGCCAAACAGGACGGAGGTCATCATCCTCAGCCACTTGAGGCTAATCCACCAGAAAGCAAGAGTAGGGTTTTACACCACAAGGTGGCCAAAACCTGGGTAAACTGTTGTGTCCCCTTTTCCTTGAGTTCGTCGAGCTAGGCTATGAGAGGGGTGAGTAGGCGGACTGGGTTGGTTGAGTTCTTCGCATGCACCCGAGAGTTCGAACCTCTCAAGGTTTTGCAGAACCCGAAATCCGACAGTACTCCTACATGGCCTCTCACCGCTACTTGTGTTCACACACTTAGCTCTCAACAGAAGGACATGTTCAACACCATTCCAATCCATCCTGGATGAATCATACCTGACACAACTCTAAGAAATAGTACGCATAACGAACAAGCATGAATGAGTAGGCACATTATGGCTCATGATAGTGGGTTTCAACTATTTACTGTGGCAATGACAGGTCATGCAGAGGAAAGGGCGTTCAACTACCGTAGCATGTAATAGTTGAATCATTGTTGTCCTGATGCGGAAAAAGAGGGCATGAGCAAGAGAGTAGGATTTTATCGGAATACTCAATCGGGGTTTGCTTGCCTAGCACTTCTGAAGATAGTAAAACTCTTCATTGGTGTCATCGATCTCAATGTCAGAACCACATATACCGATAGGGAAGAAACACCAGCAAAAAAGAGGAAACATAATCAATGCAATGCGACAATATGATGCATGATCATGACATGGCAATATGCTAATCATTGAGCCACTGCAACTAGCATCACAACTAAGTGAAGTTGGTTTGAACCAAAGGTTCAAATTCAAACTCCACATGTGGTTATTTAAATGCCATTCATTTAATTTTTCCTAAACAGTAGCCAAAAGTTGTTCTAACATGCATGAAAATGGTACAGATGGAAAGATTGGATTTTTCTAATCATTTTTCATATTTGTTTCATTTGAAGCTACATTAATTTCAATGAATTTTAAAAGTTAAAACCATTTTCTAGAATTTCCAAATCATTTAGAATTATAAATAATCCAAGAAAATGATTACTATGCCATCAGTGCGTCAGGATGACGCCAGCAGGTCAACAGAGCTGACCGGGGTCAAACCTGACCTAGTGGGACCCACATGTAAGTGACACAGTGTCAACTATAGAGGCTGACACATGGGACCCGACCAATGCTGACGTGGCCAAGTCAAAGGTGACAGGAGGGGCCCTCTGAGATTAGTACTAATCTAACAGAGAAGATAAACTAATTAATTTAGGCACTGGTGCCCACATGGTAGTGGCTCTAGGGGTGGTTAGCAAGGTCATTAGCAGCTAGTTAAGTTGCCATGTCACCAAACGGCAGCTAAATGCCGGTGACACACAGACGCAGCGGCATCACTCGACCCGGTGATTCCGTCGACGAGAGGAGGCGGGGTTGGGCTCGTTGGAACGCCCGCAAGGCGGCTCATCCAACGGTGGTGGTGGCAGGTGCTGGGGTGGCCGGAGATGACCGCGATGTCGACTACGATGGAGGCCGGAGCTCGGTCAAGTGCGGGCACGGGGCTGCAGAGCAGTAGGGAAGGAGCTGATGTCCTAGATGGCAACCACGGGCCACCAGAAGCATGTTGCTACCACGAATTCGGGCAGAGGGGCACGGGACAAGGGAGCTAGGCGGCCATGGCGGACAGCAGCGTGGCGGCTCTGGGTCTTGCTTGGGGATGAGAGGAAGAGAAGGGGAGGAGGTCCAGGGAGAGAGGGGAAAGCAAGCGGAGATTGGGTGGGTCGCGTGGTGACATCCAGGGCGAGGGGGAGCAGCTGCATGGCTAGCAGGAGGTGGCCAGGGGTGAGCGCACGTGCGACAGTGAGCTGCTCCTACTAGCATGAGGAAGACGACGGGGAAGGAGCTGGGCTGGGCTGCAGCTTGACCAACACGGTGTTGGGTTACAGGAGGTAAGTCCAGGTATGTTTCCTTTCTATTTTTTCCTATGTTGTTTTTTTATATTTTGCATATGTATTTTGAATTTGGTTTTGAAACCAATTCCTTTTTTTGCTTCTGAAAAATATTATCGGAGCTAGATGGATTATTTCGGTGCCCCAGAAATACTTTCAGAATTATTGGAGCCTTTCAAACATTTATAGCAGCTAAATGCCTCAAATTCAAATACAATAGTGATTTAATTTCAGAACCCAAAACAATCCTTTAAAATGTTCTATATTTTTGGTTTGAGCCATAGCTCCTGCCAAAAATATCAAAAATTTACTAAGAACATTTTGGAAACACTAAATGAGATTTTAGGGGTTTTGCCCTTCTTTATTTAAATTTTGAGGCTTCCAAATTTCCTCAATTCAAGTTTCAGAAATTTAGACATGATGCATGAGTGCTCTATCATGCAACTAATACAAGCAATCAAATTCTAGTGCTGTGACACCCGGGGCCATAGTTTTCACTAGAGTCTTCTCTCTTGAAAATAGCATACAGTGGGTAAACAAATTACTGTTGGGCAATTGATAGAAAAGCAAATAACTATGATGCCATCCAAAGCAATGATCATATATAGGCATCATGTGTGAGACAAGTAGACCAGAATGATTTTTCATGTACTACTATTACTACAAACATCAACCGCTATCCAACATGCATCTAGAGTATTAAGTTCATAAAGAATGGAGTAATGCCTTAGGCAAGATGACATGATATAGAAAAAGTAAACTCACGTATGAATAAACCCTATATTTTTACACTAAATAGCAATGATACAATACATGTCATCTCCCTTTCTGTCACTGACATTGAGCACTGCAAGATTGAACCCAATACAAAGCACCTCTCCCATTGCAAGATAAATCAATCTAGTTGGCTAAACCAAATCAATAGATTAGAGAGAAATATGAAGCTATAGTAATCATGCATAAAAGAACTAAGAGAAAACTCAAATGATATTCATGGATACATCTGACCATAAACTCACAATTCATCGGATCCCAACAAATACACCGCAAAAAGTAATTACATCAAATAGATCTCCATGAACATCAAGGAGAACAATGTATTGAAGATCAAATAGAGAGAAGAAGCCATCTAGCTACTAACTATGGACCCGTAGGTCTGTGGTAAACTACTCCTGCATCATCGAAAGGGCACCAAGGTTGATGTACAGCCCCTGCATGATCAATTCCCCCTCCGACAGAGTTCCGGAGAAGACCTCCAGATGGGATCTCGTGGGAACAGAAACTTGCGGCGGCAGAAAAAGAATTTTGGGTGGCTCTCTGTTGTCAGGGGAATATTTGAGTATTTGTAGAGGTGGAATTAGGGTTGGAGGTGCCACGAGAGGCCTAGAAGCCTAGGGCGCCACCCCCTCGGGTGCACCCCTAGGGCTTGTCCCTCCCTTGTGGCTCTTCTGGCCTTCTCTCGGACCTTCTAGGGTCTCTTTTGGTCCATAAAAATTTAATCCAAAGTATTTTCTCCGTTTGGACTCCTATTGATTTCCTGAAAAGTCAAATACATGCAAAAAAACAACAACTAGCACTGGGCACTAAGTTAATAGGTTAGTCCCAAAAATGATATATAATTGTATATACTGACATATAAAACACCCAAGATTGATATTATAATAGCACGGAACAATCAAAAATTATAGATACTTTGGAGATGTATCATGGCACATTTGAGGTAGGGAACTCTTGGGTGGAGACTATAGCTCCCTTTGTTGTATGCTTCCCTTGTTGGAGCAGCTGCGTTGAGAAGGAAGACATTGTGTTTGAAGATGCAGAAAACACAGAATCTTAAGAACGACACATATCTCTGATCCGAAGAAATACCCTAAGAGATCAACACTAAGGTACCAGACTGGTCAGACGTTAGTTGACTGAAAACTAAATTGGGATCACACGCTTTATTTGGTACAGTTTGATCTACGCCGGATGGCGGGATGGCCATCTTGTGCCTCCCGGCTGATACTGTTCTGGATCTTCCCCGAAGAGCCAGTGACCACCGGCAGAGTAGCCTGTCTCCGCCATCCCTGGTCGCAACAGCTCAGACCACAATCCCGCCCCTGCCCCACCACACTGCCGTGGTTGCGCTGCCCCCGGCCAAGCCACAAAGACTCACTATCATCAAGATCTAGCAGCAGCAGTACCTTCACCCCACACTACACTAAGATAGGCACCTAAGCACTGCTTCCGCGGTGAACCTGCGCCCCCACACCCTTACAGTAGATTTTTCACCGAGGCTACTACCGAGCCAACTGGTAGCCTAGGAGCTCCACCGCCTCGAGGGGTGCTACTTTCGTCCATTAGGAATTGACTGACCGAGAATAAATATTCAGGTGACTGGCGCCTAAATAAAGTGATTTAAGATGAGTGGTCGACTTATATTGCGGCTTGGTGAAGTAGGCAGCTCCAGCTGCGGAGTCGGTGAGGCCGGCGCGGTTGCGGTGGCTCCTAGCGGCAAGAAAGTAGATATGTGCCGGTGGTCGACGGCTACGGGGGAGCAGCGTCGGGGCCCTGGACGCGTCCGAAGTTGGAGCCTCTTAGGCACCGTGCACAATGGCGCAGGTGAATTGGCTCTGGTACGGTTCATGAGGTCAATGTCGAGGCAGCTCTGGCAGAACGAAGTAAGAGGCACATGGGCCAGTGCATGATGGCAAACAGACAGCGGCTCTGGTATTGGGGAGGAGGGCGGCTGTGAATTTGGTGCCGTGGGGCACCATGGAGGAGGGGCTGAGGTTTCGCGGCTGGGGAGAAGGTCATTTGGCGCCCATAGTATATGAATGGGGAATTGTGAGGGGGAACCATGTCTTATGGACGCATTTGTCTAAACTGTGGGGGAAGTTATAGTTCTATCCTTGCCTACTGGCTTGTGGGCTTGGGTCTGTGTCTTGAGGGTCAGGGATAGTCGGATAACTTTGCGTCCCCCAAATAGTGGGTGCAAGCAATTTCGAGCAAGGAGGGTGTGCTTTGAAATAGTGGGCGCGAGTGATTTTGTCCGGGGAGTGGTTGTTTTGCCGCCCATGGTTTATGAATTATTCGGCACCTGCCATTTTGGCTGAGGAGAGGGTGTTTTGCCGCCCATGGTTTATGAATTATTCGACGCCTATCATTTTGGCCGAGGAGATGGTGCGCTTGGATGAAGTTACAAACCTACCCTCGATATACAATGGGCGAATTGATGTGGGTCCCAGATAGGCCGGTAATTTCGCGTCTCCCATTTGTTTTTACTTTTTCTCAAATACGCAAGATTCGTATCTTTCCATTGACAGATAGAAGTTTGAAAATTATAAGGGGTGCATGTCGTGGACTACGTGCACTAGAAGGTGTAGTCCCGGTCGCAGTTTGAGCAGAAGATCATGGGGGTGCTCAGCCCCAACACAAGAAACCTATGCTACAGGGATGATCATGCTCAGTCCTTTGGCACCAGTGGAGGCCCACTCACGGGCCTCATCATAGATGACCTGCAGAAGGCGGGTTTGAGATGGTTGCGTGCCGTCAAACATGCATGAGTTGCGGTGCTTCCAGATGGACCAGGTAACAAGGGCAACAAGGGAGCCCATGCCCTTGTGCATGGTAGCTGGTGTGCGATTAGCCGTCGCAGACCACCAGTCGTAGAAATTGGAGGAGCTGTCCAGCGGCGCAGCGGGAATGCAGCACTAGGCGAAGACATCGTGCCAGATTGTACAAGAGAAGACGCAACCCGCCAGTAGGTGGTTGATGTCCTCCTCACACTGATTGCAAAGGACGCATGCAGATGGGTGAGGCAAACCTCGGCGAGCAAGCCGTGCAGCTATCTAGCATCGGTCCAGACCGACGAGCTATAGAAACATCTTGACGCTGAGAGGGTCCCATGACTTCCAAGTGAGCTTCCAACAAGGGGTAGCACGAATGCGCTGTCTAGACACCGTTCTTCGTCCAGCGCCAATGGGTCGAGTCAATAGTGGAGCTCCATAAGGTGACGCGACGCAAGCGACGCCAAACATCAATGTACTACACTTGCACGTGCGTCCATCCCCGATGGTCCAAGAAGTAGACACACGGAAGGTTTTCAGGGCCTCAGGCTCGCAGGGCGGCAGGAGATGTCGCCATGGCCGTTGGGGATCAGTGGCATGGAGCCACAGTCATCACTCCCACAATGCGATGCTAGTGCGCTGCAGGTCGCGGATGCCTAGGCCGCCCATCTCTAGCGGGCGGTAGACGCAGGGCCAGCTCACTAGACAGTTGCCCGCGTGAGCGTCTTTCCGTCTGTACCAAAGAAAGCCTCGTGTAGCATGGGTTACCACCTTGTTGGCAGTCGAGTTAAGCACCGTGGAGAGCAGGATGTGGACGGGCATGGTGCTGCGCACGTGGCGGACCAAGGCAAGGTTCTCGTTGCGCGAGAGGAGGGATGCGTGCCAGGTCGAGAGCTTCTTGGTGAGCCGGTCCACCAAGGGCAGAAGGATAGCAGAGTGCACCTTCCTTGTAGAAAGTGGCAGGCCGAGGTAGCTGATGGGGAAGGGCTCCACCGGAAACTTCAAGTTCGCGCCCACAATAGCCGCAAGATTAGGGCCACATTGAATCGGTGTGGCTGAGCGTTTGGAGAAATTTTCCTAAGACCGGACGCAGCACCAAAGGACTGCAAGATGGCCTTGATCACCGCGTGTAGAGACAGCTCATTGTGGATGAAGATGACGACATCGTCCGTGAAAAGGGATATGCTGGAGGCGACATGGCGCGGGGTGAGGTGGTGAAGGTTTCTAGCCTGCACTGCATGCTAGAACCAGCCGTTGAGCATGTCGATCAGCAGGAGGAACACCATCGGTGAGATGGGATCACCTTGACGTAGGCCACAGTCGTTTATGATAGGGGGGCAGGATTACCATTGATAAGAACTCTCGTGGATGCTATCAAAATCAGGATGGAAATCCATTCCCTCCATCGCGGCCCGAAGCCAAGGTGTAGAATGATTTCAAGCAAGAACGGCCACAAGACGGAGTTGACTGCCTTGGCAATGTCGAGTTTTAGAAGTACCCGTGGCACCTGTAGCTGGTAGAGATACCTGGTAGTTTGTTGTAAGAGCGGGAAGTTTTCGTGGACACTGGTCCTGCAACAAACACGCTCTAGTTGGTGGACACAAGCTTGCCGAGACACAGGGCCAGAAGCAAGGAGAGGACTTTGGCGAATAGCTTGGCGAAAATGTGGATAAAAGAGATGGGCCTATAGTCCGAGAGGGTGGACGCATCTGGTTTCTTCAAGAGCAAGGTGATGAGGGCCTCATTCATCTTCTTGAAGCCCCGCACGTTCATGCGATAGAGCTTCTCGAAAGCCTCGCGGAAATCTGTCTTGATGGTAGGCTAGCACGCATAGAGGAATTCGCAGGTGAAGCCGTCCGGCCCGACCGACTTCCCAGTGGGCATCTTATTAATGGCATCTCAGATCTTGTCCTCGGTGAAAGGCCTGTCGAGCTCGAGGAGGTTGAATGATCTAGAGTTAAGAGCAGCCAGGTTGAGGGAGAATGCACGCTCCTGGCGAGGGCCCAGGATGGAGGTGAAGTGTTGGTGGGCAGCTCTGTCCATATCGGACTCTGCGGTGATGTGCTGCGGCGACGCAGAGCTCGTGCATGTGGTTCTTGTTCTTCCGGTGCATGGCGTGGATCTTGAAATACGTAGAGTTAGTCTCACCTTCCTTGAGCCAAGAGAAGTGGATGCACTGATGGGCAATAGATCGCTCCAGGGAGGCAAGCCCGGGGTAGGACTCCTTTAGCTTGCGCCGGAGCCAAGCCTCGTCGTCGGTGAGGGGGCGTGCATCCCGCGCCGCATCGAGCCGAGCGATCAACTCATGGGAAACGAGCAGTTGCAATGAGGTGTTACCAGAGGTGCGCAAGGCCCAGCCTTGTAATCGCTGTGCTGTCGCCTTTACCAGAGCGAATATATGATGAAAGGGGTCATCATACGTGTGAACCGAGGCCCAGGTCTCTAAAACCACCTGCTGGAACCGTCTAGCTTGGGCTAGAAACGCTCAGAGTGGAAGCGCCAGGGGGCCTAGAGCGAGGAGTGCAGTTCACGACAAGAGGGCAGTGGTCGGAAGTAGCAGAGGCGGGGCAACGCAGCGAGTAGTTGGGGTGAGCGATCTCCTAGCCGGGGGTATAGAGGACTCTGTTGATCCAAACCAAGGTAGGGCTTTGCTGCTCATTGGACTAGGTATATCGGCGGCCATGGAGTTAGAGGTCGCGTAGCTCCAAGTCAGCAGTGAAGTGTCGGAAGCGGTGCATAACACGACGGTTGAGCCGATCATGATTCTTGTCAGCGGCAGAGAGCACCATGTTGAAGTCGCCACCAATAATCCAGGGGCTGCCAAGGGAGGTGCGTAGGTCTTGGAGCTCGGACAGGAATTTGAGTTTCTCTAGATCACTTTGCAGCCCGTAAACGTGCCTATGGGAGTAACAAGAGCCGTGACATGAGAGGAACCGATCGTGGGGTGGGAGAGGGAGATGAGGGTGTTTTGCCAAGCGACGAGGATGCCACCGTGGGTACCAGAAGCAGGTACACAGAGAAAGTCCTGGAAGCCAGCGCCAAGTGTCTGAATAACTAGTGAGGACCAAATGGAATCTAGCATTGTTTATTGCAAACACACGATACATGGGTTTGAGGAATAGATGACACTACGTACCGCCGTACACTTGGCCCTGTTGTTGAGGATGCTCATGTTCCTAAAAATCATTGGGTTGTCAAGATCCATGGAAGGATGGGGTGGCCATAGGAGCATAGACAGCTTGGGAATCACGGCTCCACAAGGCGGGGCCGGGATCGTAGTGCAGAGTCATCGCTAGTCAAGCTGGCAAGGAGCTGATTAGGTACTGCCCAACCGTAGAAGTCGGCGAACGCCTGAACGACGTCACGGGCGAGGGCTCAGTAGAGGAGGCATGTTTATCTCTCGAGGGCAGCAGATGAAACCTCCTCATCTTCATCAATGATTCCAAACCTTCGCAGAAGGACTCGCTCGGCCTTAGACTCGGAGTCCAGGCCTCGGTCGGCCTTAACAATGCGATCGCTCCGCCGGGGGGTAAAGTCCAATGGGGCGGTGCATTCACGCCGCAGCCCGGGGGTGGAGAGCATGGGCGTGAGTGGAACTTGGACCAATTGTAAGAAAGGTAGGAGCTGCGGTGCTAGCCAGATCAGCAGGCACGAGAGGGGGTTTCGGGGAATTTGCATGGCCATAGTAGCTGTGTCGCCACATGCCGCAGCGGGATGGGGTGCCTCTAGGCATCGACAGGCACATGGGAGAGCGGAGGGGTGGAACGGGCATAGCCCTCACCCTCGAGATCTGAAGCCGCTACATGGGAGAGGGCAGCAGGCAGGACTGTGGGGACCGAAGGGATGGAACGGGCACAACCCTCGTCCTCGGGATCCCATGCTATTGCATGGGAGTGGACTACAGGCGGGACCATGGGAAGTGGGGACTCCTGTTCCGTAGAGGGGGGTGCAGAGCAGGTGGAAGCAGTGGTGGCAGGAGGTAAATCTTCCTCGGGGTGGGGACCTGACCCGGCCGGGTGGGCGCATAGGCTAGCAACCAAAGGCAAATCTTCTGGCTCTGCTGGCGAGTTCATGGCCGACAAAGGGTGGCGATCCGGTCCGTGGTGGGAGGCTGCAGCAGCAGGGGCAGTCGAAGAATCGATGGGGCCCAACTCCATAGCCTATGCGGCGGAAGGAGGGCAAGTGACTAGCTGGCTAGCAGAGTTGGGGTGAGACAGAGGCTGACCATTCAATAGGAGCGGCGACAGCAAACGGGAGGCAGGTAGCTCCAAAATTTGAATCTAGGGCCGGTCGACCTGCCCCACAGGCCCAGTGGGCGCACACGACCGGTCAACAGCGGTAACAGCAGGCATGAAATACGGACCCTCATCCTGTTGCAGCGGGCCTGAGATGCGCAGACTGGCAGGAATCCGGCAAGGATTATATGCAGCAGTGGGGCAAGGACCAAGGACGCCTTGCCAGCCTCGATAGGGCATGCAGCGGCAACCCTGGCCAAAGCCGGAGTCGGCGAAGCGCCGGCCTGCATGGTTGGCATAGCTGCACGGTCCACCGGGGCGTTGCAGGAAGTCATGGTGCCGAGGGTACTAGGGTGGAGGGACAGAGGAAGGAGAGCCACCGCCGGCAGGGCTGTTGGGATCACGGGGCACAGCACCAGCCACCGGGAGGCGATAAACCTCGGACCGAGAGACGTGAATGGACACTAGGAACCGCTATAGGGACATGGCGAAGTGGCTGACCCTGTCCGGGTCCGCGTCGTGGAGGGCGTCATTGTAAGCAGGGAGGAGCAGCTCCAACGAGCGGGGAATCGCATTAGGATTGAGTGTCCAGGCGGTTTGACTGAACACTGACATTCCACGGCCAAGACGGGTCTCCGACGCCAAGTCTTCGATCATGCAAAATGGCGAGAGCAGGGTGTCCACCGAGGAGTGAAACGACACGTGGTCGGAATGCCGCGGATGTCAATGAACACGCGCATGCACGCGGTGGCAGGCTCCGCGCCGGGGAGGGGGCTCCAGGGGTGAAAGATCAGGCGAAAGCGCTGCAACCGCAGGTTGCTCACGGTGACGTGGGCGCGCGCGGCAGCGGAGCGGAACTTGAGGAGGAAATCGCCTGACTGGTGGCGGTGAACGAAGAACTCGTCAAACGGCACGCCAAGCTGCTTGTGGATGGTGTCCTAGACAGTCTCATAGGACAGGCGACCCCGATGCCCGGTGACGGTGGTTAGGAGGGCACTCTGCTGGAGGGCGTCTTCGGCGGCTCGCATCTCAGCAGATTGTGACAGATAGCACACGCCCGCCACTAGTCGAAGCAAAGGGTGGCGCAACATCGGGACGACCTCGCAGCTAGAGGATGCCGAGGAGGGTGCAGTGGACGCGAAGGGCATAGAGGGGGCCGGCACGGATGAGATGAGGGAGGAGGATGGCCCAGCCCAAAGGCGGGCAGTGGATGACGAGGAGCCAAGGCACAGGGGGGCAGCCACACTTGAGGATGAGGAGCCTGGGGAGGACGATCACCATTGTTTGGCGGGCGGAGGACCACTGGCGCGGGGCGGTAAGAGGTACACACCCAAGCGATGTGGCCGTAGAAGCCGCAGCGCAGCACTGGAAATCAGAACGGCATTCGCTGCAAGGGTGCCTCGGGTAGAGGCACTTGGAGCAGACACTTGCGGTGGGGCTGGTCAGAGCAGGTGCGGGCATGGGGAAGGGCTGGGGGCCACCCTCCCGGCGACAAGGATGTTGACGCCGTTGCGGCGGACGCCAGTCGCGGTGAGCACGCACCAACTCCCAAGTGCGGGTGCGTCGGGCATGGGCTCCTCCGTCGACTCCACACGGTGGATCTCAGAGCAGAGCTGGCCGCGGGGACGGGGCGTTGTGGAGGCCGGAGCAGAGGGGGAAGGCGCGGCCGGGATCTCGCAGAGAACCTGGCGGTATGAATGCACCGGACTGGTGGAGGAGGGGCACCCGTCGAGCCAGTGCAGCTCGCGGGGACGACCAGCGATGGGGGTGGTTGGGCGAGGCCATGGGAGAGAGAACGAGGGGTGGACGCGGGACCGGTGTGACCACCGGCGTCGGGGCTAGGGGAACGAAATATTGTTTCCCCTCTCTCCCATTTATTTGCTCGAGTGAGTTCCACCGAGCAGAGGGTGCTTACTGGTTCGTCCAAATTTTGGGAAAGCAACCATCCACGTCTACCTTACCAAGTCGATTCTAATCAAATTTTGAAATATTAGCTTGCCACTTCTTTCTTAGATGGTGAGATGATGCTCAGGACTAATATGTTTTTACATGCTCGTTGCTACCTGGTTATTTCTGGCAAATAGTTGACCCACTAAAAAACGGGAACCAAACCCAAAATGAAATTTCTCGATTCAATGAAATAGCTCGTTGACCCGGTCAAAATTGTGGACTAAATCCAAAATTGAGCACCTCAATTGAGTGGCATGTTGTCTTATAGTACTCCATGAACATGCTGAAAGTCAAATTAATGAACTTGTTTGATACGCATATCTCCGTTCATGTGTGGATTGCAAACACCATGTTCTCAAACTCAAAGATTTGAATGCAAATTCATACCGAATCAAGGTTTATATCAGACGTCGATGCATAAACGTGACCTCTCCCCTCTTCTGAAATCCCATTCTCTCTCTAGCCGACAATCTTTGTTTCTATCACGTGCATACAAACATAAACCTTGGCGGTCCCTCTCCCTCCCTCCCTCTCTCTCTCCCAGTCTTGCTAGTTCGCATGCACACTCCATGTATAGGTCTCTATGTGTATGACTCTCTAGTCTAAGCTAAATATCTAGGGTGCACTAATCGTACGCACACAAATTACCTAGCTCATTGTCCATAGCTCTCTCATGCACCACTCCGCCGTCTTGGGGCTCTTCCCTCTCTCTCTCTCGAACTCTCTATCTCCCTAGGTCACACATACACATGCATATCTCACTTGCACTAGATAAACCCATCTAAAACTATCTCTCTCCCTGATTCTCTCTCCATCTCACACGCACAAACACACACACACACAATCTCAAGCCTAGCTAAGTATGACTATCTCTCACTCCATTGTAGGCACACGCAGTTTCCCCCAGGTATATGACTATTTCCCAGTCTCCATCAAAAACATATGCATTGCCTCTTTCCCTCACTTGGTCTATCTCGATCTCTCTCAAGACATCTTTCTATCGCACACACACCTCGTCTCTCGATCTCCCACCCACATAGTCCCCTCATGATCTTGAGGGGATGTCTATATCACAAACACGCCCTCTCTCCCTCCACATGCCTCGATCTTCTCCATACATCCCTCTCGGCCTCTGTCCCTTGTTGGCCAGGTCTCTATTGGACAGGTGTGTCGCGGGAAAACATGGCCACCTATTGGGCCATCCGCCCCTTGTGGTTCAGCAGGGGGGAAGAGCACATTGCATAAAGAGCGGAGGGTGCAGAGCAACACGACAGTAATCACACGGGCAGTTTTACCCAGGTTCGGGCCACTACGAGGCGTAAAACCCTACTGCTGCTTTGGTGGATTGATGAGGGGACTATGGTGGAGAGACAGCGCTCGAGCCCGGCAAGATTGCCTCAGGGCGAGAACAGTATGCGCATATGAGAGTACAAGGGTACAAATCCTTTCTATGGTTGCCACCCTCCTTTTATAGATCAAGGGGTCACCACAATGGCAAATTAGTCATTGCATACTGATTAGATAGCACAGAGTGCTATCATACCTAACTCTGCAGACAAGACAAGAAGCATTAAATGCACCGCTTAGTGTCACATTGTAGCGCAGCCCGGCAAGCCTTGCCGGGGTGTTCAACCACTTTCTCGCCTGCCTGCGTCACACGTCTCTGGACCGGTGTCATTTGGAGGTGATTTCCTTCGGAGTGGCTGCCACGTGCCAAATAACAGCCACTTAGTCACTTGGGGGCTCGACACCGCACCGATCGATGACTTGAGTTGCTATGAGGTGGAGTGGTGGAGCCTTGGCGAGGTAGTCCGCCCTCAGCATCCCCGTATCAGATTTTGGGTTCCGGCAGACCCTTGAGGTTCGAACACTGGGGTGCGTGCAAAGATTCAACCCTCTACCGGCTCGCTCCTCGCCGAATCGCTAGGATCTAATCTACCAAACAGAACAGCACAAGAGACACAAGATTTATACTGGTTCAGGCCACCATTGTGGTGTAATACCCTACTCCAGTGTGCGGTGTGGTGGATTGCCTCTTGGGCGGATGAGGAACAATACAATGGAAGAACAGCCTCGCGAGGGTCTGTTCTTGGCTGGTGCGATGAACTGCTAGGGGGAGTTCAGTTGCCTCTCTCTCTCTCTCTCTCTCTCTCTCTCTCTGTGTGTGTGTCTTTCTATCCTTGTTCTCTCGATGCCTCTACCTTGCGGGTGGCTACCCCTATTTATAGGCAAAGGCCCTGGGCCTCTTCCCAAATATTGAGCGGGAAGGGCGCCAAGAATTGGCCATTTTGAAGGGAAATAGCGGGTACACTTATCCTGAGTAAAGTTGGTCCTCGCCTGTCAAAGGCTCCAGTGGTGACGCCGGCTTGGGCTCCACAATGACTTCCTTCTGGCCGTTGGGCTGGTCTTGGTCTTGTTGCACTGAAATGGACGCCTTTGCTTGATGCTCCCGCCTGCGCTTGCCCCCTTTGCACCAAAGAGGAAAGGAGTGTTGGGGAACGTAGTAATTTCAAAAAAATTCCTACGCACACGCAAGATCATGGTGATGGCATAGCAACTTGAGGGGAGAGTATTGTCCACGTACCCTCGTAGACCATAAGCAGAAGCGTTATGACAACGCGGTTGATGTAGTCGTACGTCTTCACGATCCGACCGATCCAAGTACCAAACGTACGGCACCTCCGAGTTCAGCACACGTTCAGCTCGATGACAATCCCCGGGCTCCGATCCAGCAAAGCGTCGGGGATGAGTTCCGTCAGCACGACGGCGTGTTGACGATGATGATGTTCTACCGGCGCAGGGCTTCGCCTAAACTCCGCGACGATATGACCGAGGTGGAATATGGTGGAGGGGGGCACCGCACACGGCTAAGGAACGATCCTTAGATCAACTTGTGTGTCTATGGGTGCCCCCCGCCCCCGTATATAAAGGAGACAGGGGGGAGGAGGCGGCCGGCCAAGGAGGGCGCGCCAAGGGGGGAGTCCTACTCCCACCGGGAGTAGGACTCCCTTCTTTCCTAGTTGGAGTAGGAGAAGGGGGAAGGAGGAGGAGGAGGAGAAGGAAGGGGGGGCGCCGCCCCCCTCTCCTTGTCCTATTCGGACTAGGGAGGGGAGGGGGCGCGGCCCACCTCTTGCCTCCTCTCCTCTTCTCCCTTATGGCCCATGTAGGCCCAATAACCCCCGGGAGGGTTCCGGTAACCCCCCCGATACTCCGGTAAAATGCCGATTTCACCCGGAACACTTCCGATGTCCAAACATAGGCTTCCAATATATCAATCTTTATGTCTCAACCATTTCGAGACTCCTTTTCATGTCCGTGATCACATCCGGGACTCCGAACAAACTTCGGTACATCAAAACTTATAAACTCATAATAAAACTGTCATCGTAACGTTAAGCGTGCGGACCCTATGAGTTCGAGAACTATGTAGACATGACCTAGAACTATTCTCGGTCAATAATCAATAGCGGGACCTGGATGCCCATATTGGTTCCTAAATATTCTACGAAGATCTTTATCGGTCAAACCGCATAACGACATACGTTCTTCCCTTTGTCATCGGTATGTTACTTGCCCGAGATTCGATCATCAGTATCCAATACCTAGTTCAATCTCGTTACCGGCAAGTCTCTTTACTCGTTACGTAATGCGTCATCTCGTAACCAACTCATTGATCACTTTGCTTGCAAGGCTTATAGTGATGTGCATTACCGAGAGGGCCCAGAGATACCTCTCCGACAATCGGAGTGACAAAACCTAATCTCGAAATACGCCAACTCAACATGTACCTTTGGAGACACCTGTAGTACTCCTTTATAATCAACCAGTTACGTTGTGACGTTTGGTAGTACCCAAAGTGTTCCTCCGGTAAACGGGAGTTGCATAATTCTCATAGTTACAGGAACATGTATAAGTCATGAAGAAAGCAATAGCAATATACTAAACGATCAAGTGCTAGGCTAACGGAATGGGTCATGTCAATCACATCATTCTCCTAATGATGTGATCCCATTAATCAAATGACAACACATGTCTATGGTTAGGAAACATAACCATCTTTGATTAATGAGCTAGTCAAGTAGAGGCATACTAGTGACTATATGTTTGTCTATGTATTCACACATGTATCATGTTTCCGGTTAATACAATTCTAGCATGAATAATAAATATTTATCATGATATGAGGACATAAATAATAACTTTATTATTGCCTCTAGGGCATATTTCCTTCAGTCTCCCACTTGCACTAGAGTCAATAATCTAGATTACATAGTAATGATTCTAACATCCATGGAGTCTTGGTGCTGATCATGTTTTGCTCGTGAGAGAGGCTTAGTCAACGGGTCTGCAATATTCAGATCTGTATGTATCTTGCAAATCTCTATGTCTCCCACTTGGACTTGGTCCCGAATGGAATTGAAGCGTCTCTTGATGTGTTTGGTCCTCTTGTGAAGTCTGGATTCCTTTGCCAAGGCAATTGCACCAGTATTGTCACAGAAGATCTTCATTGGTCTCGATGCACTAGGTATGACACCTAGATCGGAAATGAACTCCTTCATCCAGACTCCTTCATTTGCTGCTTCAGAAGCAGCTATGTACTCTGCTTCACATGTAGATCCCGCCACGACGCTTTGTTTAGAACTACACCAACTTACAGCTCCACCGTTTAATAAAAACACTTATCCGGTTTGCGATTTAGAATCGTCCGGATCAGTGTCAAAGCTTGCATCGACGTAACCATTTACGACTAGCTATTTGTCACCTCCATATACGAGAAACATATCCTTAGTCCTTTTCAGGTATTTCAGGATGTTCTTGACCACTGTCCAGTGATCCACTCCCGGATTACTTTGGTACCTTCCTGCCAAGCTTATTGCTAAGCATACGTCAGGTCTGGGACACAGCATTGAATACATGATAGAGCCTATGGCTGAAGCATAGGGAACATCTTTCATTTTCTCTCTATCTTCTGCTGTGGTCGGGCATTGAGTTTGACTCAACTTCACACCTTGATGCACGGGCAAGAACCCTTTCTTTGCCTGATCCATTTTGAACTTTTTCAAAATTTTATCAAGGTATGTGCTTTGTGAAAGTCCTATTAAGCGTCTCGATCTATCTCTATAGATCTTGATGCCCAATATGTAAGCAGCTTCACCGAGGTCTTTCATTGAAAAACTTTTATTCAAGTATCCCTTTATGCTATCCAGAAATTCTATATCATTTCCAATTAATAATATGTCATCAACATATAATATCAGAAATGCTACATAGCTCCCATTCACTTTCTTGTAAATACAGGCTTCTCCAAAAGTCTGTATAAAACCGTATGCTTTGATCACACTATCAAAACGTTTATTCCAACTCCGAGATGCTTGCACCAGTCCATAAATGGATCGCTGGAGCTTGCATACTTTGTTAGCACTTTTTGGATCAACAAAACCTTCTGGCTGCATCATATACAACTCTTCTTCCAGAAATCCATTCAAGAATGCAGTTTTGACATCCATTTGCCAAATTTCATAATCATGAAATGCAACAATAGCTAACATGATTCGGACAGACTTAAGCATCGCTACGGGTGAGAAAGTCTCATCGTAGTCAACTCCTTGAACTTGTCGAAAACCTTTCACAATAAGTCGAGCTTTATAGACAGTTACATTACCATCAGCGTCAGTCTTCTTCTTAAAGATCCATTTATTCTCAATGGCTTGCCGATCATCGGGCAAGTCAACCAAAGTCCATACTTTGTTTTCATACATGGATCCCATCTCAGATTTCATGGCCTCTAGCCATTTTGCGGAATCTGGGCTCATCATCGCTTCCTCATAGTTCGTAGGTTCATCATGGTCAAGTAACATGACTTCCAGAATAGGATTACCGTACCACTCTGGTGCGGATCTTACTCTGGTAGACCTACGAGGTTCAGTAGAAACTTGATCTGAAGTTTCATGATCAATATCATTAGCTTCCTCACTAATTGGTGTAGTTGTCACAGGAACCGGTTCTTGTGATGAACTACTTTCCAATAAGGGAGTAGATACAGTTATCTCATCAAGTTCTACTTTCCTCCCACTCACTTCTTTCGAGAGAAACTCCTTCTCTAGAAAGGGTCCGATTTTAGCAACGAAAATCTTGCCCTCAGATCTGTGATAGAAGGTGTACCCAATAGTTTCTTTTGGGTATCCTATGAAGACACATTTCTCCAATTTGGGTTCGAGCTTATCTGGTTGAAGTTTGTTCACATAAGCATCGCAGCCCCAAACTTTAAGAAACGACAACTTTGGTTTCTTGCCAAACCACAGTTCATAAGGCGTCGTCTTAACGGATTTTGATGGTGCCCTATTTAACGTGAATGCGGCCGTCTCTAAAGCATATCCCCAAAACGATAGCGGTAAATCAGTAAGAGACATCATAGATCGCACCATATCTAGTAAAGTACGATTACGACATTCGGACACACCATTTCGTTGTGGTGTTCCGGGTGGCGTGAGTTGCGAAACTATTCCGCATTGTTTCAAGTGTAGACCAAACTCGTAACTCAAATATTCTCCTCCACGATCAGATCGTAGAAACTTTATTTTCTTGTTACGATGATTTTCCACTTCACTTTGAAATTCTTTGAACTTTTCAAATGTTTCAGACTTGTGTTTCATTAAGTAGATATACCCATATCTGCTTAAGTAGTCTGTGAAGGTGAGAAAATAACGATACCCGCCGCGAGCCTCAACATTCATTGGACCACAAACATCAGTATGTATGATTTCCAACAAATCAGTTGCCCGCTCCATAGTTCCGGAGAACGGCGTTTTGGTCATCTTGCCCATAAGGCATGGTTCGCAAGTACCAAGTGATTCATAATCAAGTGATTCCAAAAGCCCATCAGTATGGAGTTTCTTCATGCGCTTTACACCGATATGACTTAAACGGTAGTGCGACAAATAAGTTGCACTACCGTTATCAACTCTGCATCTTTTGGTTTCAACACTATGAATATGTGTATCACTACTATCGAGATTCAATAAAAATAGACCACTCTTCAAGGGTGCATTACCATAAAAGATATTACTCATATAAATAGAATAACCATTATTCTCTGATTTAAATGAATAACTGTCTCGCATTAAACAAGATCCAGATATAATGTTCATGCTCAACGTTGGCACCAAATAACAATTATTTAGGTCTAAAACTAATCCCGATGGTAGATGTAGAGGTAGCGTGCCGACCGCGATCACATCGACTTTGGAACCATTTCCCACGCGCATCGTCACCTCGTACTTAGCCAATCTTCGCTTAATCTGTAGTCCCTGTTTCGAGTTGGAAATATTAGCAACAGAACCAGTATCAAATACCCAGGTGCTACTACGAGCATTAGTAAGGTACACATCAATAACATGTATATCACATATACCTTTGTTCACTTTGCCATCCTTCTTATCCGCCAAATACTTGGGGCAGTTCCGCTTCCAGTGTCCAGTCTGCTTGTAGTAGAAGCACTCAGTTTCAGGCTTAGGTCCAGACTTGGGTTTCTTCTCTTGAGCAGCAACTTGCTTGCCTTTCTATTTGAAGTTCCCCTTGTTCTTCCCTTTGCCCTTTTTCTTGAAACTGGTGGTCTTGTTAACCATCAACACTTGATGCTCCTTCTTGATTTCTACCTCCGCAGCTTTTAGCATTGCGAAGAGCTCGGGAATAGTCTTGTTCATCCCTTGCATATTATAGTTCATCACGAAGCTCTTGTAGCTTGGTGGCAGTGATTGAAGAATTCTGTCAATGACACTATCATCAGGAAGATTAACTCCCAGTTGAATCAAGTGATTATTATACCTAGATATTTTGAGTATGTGTTCACTGACAGAACTATTCTCCTCCATCTTGCGGCTATAGAACTTATTGGAGACTTCATGTCTCTCAATCCGGGCATTTGCTTGAGATATTAACTTCAACTCCTGGAACATCTCATATGCTCCATGACGTTCAAAACGTCGTTGAAGACCCGGTTCTAAGCCGTAAAGCATGGCACACTGAACTATCGAGTAGTCATCAGCTTTGCTCTGCCAGACGTTCTTAACGTTGTCAGTTGCATCAGCAGTAGGCCTGGAACCCAGCGGTGCTTCCAGGACGTAATTTTTCTGTGCAGCAATGAGGATAATCCTCAGGTTATGGACCCAGTCCGTGTAATTGCTACCATCATCTTTCAACTTTGCTTTCTCAAGGAACGCATTAAAATTCAACGGAACAATAGCTCGAGCCATCTATCTACAAACAAACATAGACAAGCAAAATACTATCAGGTACTAAGTTCATGATAAATTTAAGTTCAATTAATCATATTACTTAAGAACTCCCACTTAGACAGACATCTCTCTAGTCATCTAAGTGATCACGTGATCCAAATCAACTAAACCATGTCCGATCATCACGTGAGATGGAGTAGTTTCAATGGTGAACATCACTATGTTGATCATATCTACTATATGATTCACGCTCGACCTTTCGGTCTCCGTGTTCCGAGGCCATATCTGCATATGCTAGGCTCGTCAAGTATGACCTGAGTATTCCGCGTGTGCAACTGTTTTGCACCCGTTGTATTTGAACGTAGAGCCTATCACACCCGATCATCATGTGGTGTCTCAGCACGAAGAACTTTCGCAATGGTGCATACTCAGGGAGAACACTTCTTGATTATTAGTGAGAGATCATCTTAAAATGCTACCGTCAATCAAAGCAAGATAAGATGCATAAAGGATAAACATCACATGCAATCAATATAAGTGATATGATATGGCCATCATCATCTTATGCTTGTGATCTCCATCTTCGAAGCACCATCGTGATCACCATCGTCACCGGCGCGACACCTTGATCTCCATTGTAGCATCGTTGTCGTTACGCCATCTATTGCTTCTACGACTATCAGTACCGCTTAGTGATAAAGTAAAGCAATTACAGGGCGTTTGCATTTCATACAATAAAGCGACAACCATATGGCTCCTGCCAGTTGCCGATAACTTCGGTGACAAAACATGATCATCTCATACAATAAAATATAGCATCACGTCTTGACCATATCACATCACAACATGCCCTGCAAAAACAAGTTAGACGTCCTCTACTTTGTTGTTGAAAATTTTATGTGGTTGCTACGGGCTTAGCAAGAATCGTTCTTACCTACGCATCAAAACCACAACGATAGTTCGTCAAGTTAGTGCTGTTTTAACCTTCGCAAGGACCGGGCGTAGCCACACTCGATTCAGCTAAAGTGAGAGAGACAGACACCCGCCAGCCACCTTTAAGCACGAGTGCTCGTAACGGTGAAAACAGTCTCGCGTAAGCGTACGCGTAATGTCGGTCCGGGCCGCTTCATCCCACATTACCGCCGAACAAAAGTATGACATGCTGGTAAGCAGTATGACTTGTATCGCCCACAACTCACTTGTGTTCTACTCGTGCATATGACATCTACGCATAAAACCAGGCTCTGATACCACTGTTGGGGAACGTAGTAATTTCAAAAAATTTCCTACGCACATGCAAGATCATGGTGATGGCATAGCAACGAGAGGGGAGAGTATTGTCCACGTACCCTCGTAGACCATAAGCGGAAGCGTTATGACAACGCGGTTGATGTAGTCGTACGTCTTCACGATCCGACCGATCCAAGTACCGAACGTACGACACCTCCGAGTTCAGCACACGTTCAGCTCGATGACGATCCCCGGGCTCCGATCCAGCAAAGCGTCGGGGATGAGTTCCGTCAGTACGACGGCGTGGTGACGATGATGATGTTCTACCGGCGCAAGGCTTCGCCTAAACTCCGCGACGATATGACCGAGGTGGAATATGGTGGAGGGGGGCACCGCACACGGCTAAGGAACGATTCGTAGATCAACTTGTGTGTCTCTGGGTGCCCCCCCGCCCCCGTATATAAAGGAGCCAGGGGGGAGGTGGCGGCCGGCCAAGGAGGGCGCGCCAAGGGGGGAGTCCTACTCCCACCGGGAGTAGGACTCCCTTCTTTCCTAGTTGGAGTAGGAGAAGGGGGAAGGAGGAGGAGGAGGAGAAGGAAGGGGGGCGCCGCCCCCCTCTCCTTGTCCTATTCGGACTAGGGAGGGGAGGGGGCGCGGCCCACCTCTTGCCCCCTCTCCTCTTCTCCCTTATGCCCATGTAGGCCCAATAACCCCCGGGAGGGTTCCGGTAACCCCCCGGTACTCCGGTAAAATGCCGATTTCACCCGGAACACTTCCGATGTCCAAACATAGGCTTCCAATATATCAATCTTTATGTCTCGACCATTTCGAGACTCCTCATCATGTCCATGATCACATCCGGGACTCCGAACAAACTTCGGTACATCAAAACTTATAAACTCATAATAAAACTGTCATCGTAACGTTAAGCGTGCGGACCGTACGGGTTCGAGAACTATGTAGACATGACCTAGAACTATTCTCGGTCAATAACCAATAGCGGGACCTGGATGCCCATATTGGTTCCTACATATTCTACGAAGATCTTTATCGGTCAAACCGCATAACAACATACGTTCTTCCCTTTGTCATCGGTATGTTACTTGCCCGAGATTCGATCGTCGGTATCCAATACCTAGTTCAATCTCGTTACCAGCAAGTCTATTTACTCGTTACGTAATGCATCATCTCGTAACCAACTCATTCGTCACTTTGCTTGCAGGGCTTATAGTGATGTGCATTACCGAGATGGCCTAGAGATACCTCTCCGACAATCGGAGTGACAAAACCTAATCTCGAAATACGCCAACTCAACATGTACCTTTGGAGACACCTGTAGTACTCCTTTATAATCATCCAGTAACGTTGTGACGTTTGGTAGTATCCAAAGTGTTCCTCCGCTAAACGGGAGTTGCATAATTCTCATAGTTACAGGAACATGTATAAGTCATGAAGAAAGCAATAGCAATATACTAAACGATCAAGTGCTAGGCTAACGGAATGGGTCATGTCAATCACATCATTCTCCTAATGATGTGATCCCATTAATCAAATGACAACAGATGTCTATGGTTAGGAAACATAACCATCTTTGATTAATGAGCTAGTCAAGTAGAGGCATACTAGTGACTATATGTTTGTCTATGTATTCACACATGTATCATGTTTCCGGATAATACAATTCTAGCATGAATAATAAATATTTATCATGATATGAGGAAATAAATAATAACTTTGTTATTGCCTCTAGGGCATATTTCCTTCAAGGAGGACACTGCGTGGGCTGGCGCCTGACTGGCACCCTTGGTCGTCATGGCTTGTGTCATGGGCACCTCGCGAGGTACCCTGCCTTGAACTCTCCGCCTCCTCATGAGCCAGCCTGACGAGGCCGTGCCTGAGGAAGCTCCTTGTCATCCGCCCCGCGAGGCTTGGCCCCTCGCAAGGGTCTTGAGCTTGTGTTGATGAAGATGGGCTGTGCTGGGCCTCCTTTGAGCCACGCCGCGGGCCGCAGTCAGGCAAGTCTGGGGACCCCGTTCCCAGAACGCCGACAGTAGCCCCCGGGCCCACGGCGCGCCCGAACTTGGCCGAGCAGAGAGGTGAAAGGGCAAGTGCGAAGTGTCGCGGGCCCTAACAGCCTGCGGCCTTGGGCGCGCGTGGCGGTTGATTGGACGTGGGCGGCAATGTTCCCCCACGCCTCCTTATTTTGTGCCTTGCCAAGCGGACTCGCTGCCACACGCAGCCGCTCCCCTTTCTGCTGCTTGAGCGCTCCCTGTCCTTTCTTCTCTCGAACTCTAGCTTCCGCATCCAATCCAATCTCGAACCTTCCCCCATCCCTTTCCTGTCGCCATGGCTCCGCCGAGGAAGGGAAAAGGGAAGAAGCCCGTGCCGCCGCCTCGCTCGTCGTCGACGGCGGCTCCGCCGTCGATTGGCCGGTCATAGTCAATCAAGAAGGCCTGGGCAAGGTCCGCTCAGCCCTGGCCACCATCTTCAATGAGTGCGGGAGGAAGAAGGCCTGGCCTGCGTCTCGCTTCTCCGTTGACAGGATTCCCACCGAGGTCCGGTATTTCGCTGACGCCCTGTGGGCGGGACTGGTTCCCCCCTTCTCTGATTTCTTCAACGCCGTGCTTTCCCATTATCAGATCCATATGATGCACCTGGGTCCTGAGTCCATCAGTCTTCTCACGGTATTTGCCTTCGTTTGTGAGGCAATGACGGGTATCCTTCCTTCGGTTGCCTTGCTGCGCCACTTCTTCTCTCTGCGCCTTGTCGACCCCACCCAATGCTTGGGGTGTGTGAGCTTCATTGCTGCGCCTGAGACAGCGGCTTCTGGAATTGACTTCAGTCTTCCTCCGCCCGCGCCTGGGTTTCGCGAGCGGTGGCTATATGTGGACGTAGGGGTGCCCAGCCCCCTGCTGACGGAGCCATCTTCGCCTGCTGTCCCCCAACCCAGGCTGGGGCCAGGTGACGCTCGCGAGCCCCCAGCTCGCCTTCTTCTGGAACCGCTTCGAGTTCCTGAGGAAGCTTGGCGTGACGGCGCCCAAGGTGGTGAAGGAGTTCTTGCTACAGCGGTCGTAGGGACCGTATGCGGCTTCAGGAAGAGGACCTGACGCCTGAAGCTCTGAGGAAGGTGCTCTTGGTCTTGACTGGGGGCCCTTCCCCCGGCGACATTCGTCAAGGGGGGGGCCTTTGCTGTACCTCTGCTCGAATAGAGGCGACTTTGTGGGCCAGATGCCCATCTTCGTCGAATGGGGGCCGCGCCCTGCTGGCCTCCAGGGGCCTCGCGAGAATCCAGTGGTGGTGGTCGCCCTCGCAGCCGCTCGGGGCCACTCTTCCTCAAGTGGTGGTGCAGGGAGGCATGAGCCTCCGGAGGCTGAGGGTGCCCTCGCCGAGGCGATAGCACTGGGCGGCGCTCATGAGGGAGCGGCTCCCGAGGCCCGTGCTGCCGCAGTTGAGGGTGGCGAGAGGCCGCTCGCAGTGCCTGAGGCTGAGGCTCCCGAGGCCCCAACCGCTCTTCTTGGTGAGGCGACCAGCAGCGCGCATCAGGCGGATGCCCCCGACGCGAGTCGCCCCGATGCTCCCTCCTCATCGCAAACTGACCCCTGCGCTCAACTCTTGGGTCGCTTCCGTGTGGACTTTGAGGCCCTACGGAAGAGGAGGGAGGCCCTGGGCGATGACTACCCCTATCGCCTGCTGAAGCGTAGGAAGTACTATGCCATCGACGAGTAAGCCTTCTCCCTTTCCTGCTCCTGACTCTTTCGTTGCTTGTTCTAATCCTTGCCCTGCAGGGCCCTTCCTTCCGAGCTCACGGGGGTGGATGAGGAGCCATCCCCCATCGCCTCCACCTCTTCTGTCGTCTTCGATCATCCCGAGCAGCCGGGCCCTCGTGGTGAGGCCGGTTGGCGAGACGAGTCATCCCGAAACGCAACACGGCCCTGCGCTCCCCGTGGTCTTCCTTCGCGGGCCTTCCCGTGGCATAGCCAGCCTGCCATGGGCTTCTCGTCTGGCCGTGGACCGCGATTGGCTGGGGTACTCCCGGCGCTCTTCACTTGGAGATGGACTGGCTTTAGGTCGGGCCTTCGGCAGGGCGCGCCCGGTCATCTCGAGGGCGCCAGCCCCCCAGCCCCCTGCCCGAGAGGGGTGTGCTGATCCGAGCCCCATGACGCTCGCTTGGGGCGGATGATGGTGTGGAGGACGTACTTGAGCGCGCCCGGGAGCGTCGCGCTCTTCGCCAAGGGTTCCTCCGGAGGGCTGCTGACGCGGTGAGCCTGCTTGGTGAGGAACTCGCTGATGAGGACGCGCGCCTTGAGGCTGAGGGCCTTCGGCTGGTTGTAGAGAGGCGTGAGCTGGAGACGGCTGCCGCCCTTGCGCACCGTCGGCGCGATCTTGATGATGAGGAGGCCAAGGCGTCGTTGGCGGCTTCTCGGGAGGCCCGTTCCCAGGCCGTCGAAGAAGCCCGGGAAGCTGACCGGCGGCGAGAGGCCATGGAGGAGCGGGCACAGGAACTCTTGGCCCGGTGCCGCTCATTGGAGGAGCAGGTGGAGTTGCGTGAGGCGGCCCTTGTGTCGATGAAGGTGGCCTCCGGCGACCCAGCGGAGCTCCAGAAGCGTGAGGAGGCGTTGACGCTGGAAGCCGCCGAATGCGCGTGCGAGCACGAGCGCCTGGATACGAGGGAGCGCTGGGTGACACGGGCAGAGGACGACGTCGCTGCGGGGGAAGCCCGTGTCTCAGAGGAGGTCGGACATCAGGTGGCGATGTCACGCCTGAATCTCGAGCGCGAGCTCAAGGAGAGGCTGGAGTTGGTCCGGACCGAGGCTGAAGGTAGGACCAACTCCCTCAGGGCCAAACTGGAGGAAGCAACGCGGCAGGCCGATGCCTTGCGGGTCGCACTTGAGGCAGCGCAGGGGGAGTCAGCTACTTCCCATGCCGAGGTGCTTCTTCTTCGCCAACAGGTGTTTGAGGCTGAGGTTGTCGCTCGCCAAAACGCGGACGAGGTGCGTCAGCGGCGGCTCTTGGAGCATGAGCACACCCCCATGCTCTCCACGCTTCGGGAGAGGGCCAACACGGCCTTGGGTAACATCTGCGAGGCGGCCGTCGGCGAGCCGCGTGCTATTAACTACGCCGGCAACCTTCAGTTTTTCAGCGACATCGTGACGCAGCTGGAGGCATGGTCTGTTCGTGCCAACAGGTTGGTGGAGGAGAGGAGTCGAGCCCTGCTCGGGCGCGCCTTTTCCCGCGTCTTCGGCCATCTCCGGAACATGGATCCTCACTTTGATTTTGACGCTGCCATCGTCCCAGTCCCCCAGGCCATCCGAGACGACCTGGCGTATTAGGTGGAAGATAACGTGGACGCCCTTGTCAGGGCCTTCGCTTCAGACAACGACGGCGTGATTGTGGCCGCCGACGAGGGCGGCGTGGTGAACGGCCCTGACGCCGCTGGCGGCAACGCGGAGGGCGATGGCGGGGCCAGCGACGCCAGCGACAGCTCGGGCGGCGCTTCTGAGGACACATTGGGGGATTTATCTGACTGACAGCACACCGTTCCTGTTTCCTTATCCTGCATGAATAGAACTCAGGCTTTTGTCCCGATGGTTGTGTGAGCATTTTGGGAGGGGGTGCCCCTCATGTAAAACCAATGTTTCAGCGCACTAGTCAATGCTACATTGCTCATAGGCCCGTGCCAAGTGGTTGTCCATGTGACGAGCCGGCCGGTTAGTTTACCTTCATCCTGTGCGGGTCCTGAGATAATTTGTGGGAGGCTGTGGTGCCTCGAACGCCTCCTGATCGAATCCGTAGGATCTGTAGTGAAAAACCTCCTGAGAGGGTACGTCAGCGGCAGCCTGGGCTGCATGCAAGCTAGGCCAGACCCGGCTCGCGAGGGGCTCGCAAGGGGAGGCAGCTGAGGTGAGGTCGTAACCGAAATGCGAGAGATTGCTCGAACGAGACTAAGCACCCCTTCCCCAACACACACAAATCTCAAATTCGAGTTCAACTTAAATCCGGCGGGGGAAAGCAACAACCAAGGGAAAAGCAGCGAAAGCAAACAAAAGGCCGCGTCTGGCACCTAGTCTAGTCTTGGACGTCTTCTCACCAGCACGGAGCTAAGTGCTGCCACTGGGCGTGGGAGGGAGCCCCAGGCATGAGGCCGGCACCCCTAAGACTCCGGGGCATGTACATCCCCACTCATTATTACGTGAGAGTGTCACGGGGCGGCGAGCTTCACAGGCACTGGGCCTTCTTCACAGGTACCGGCCTTGCTTCATATCGCCAGACGAGGGCCCCGCCTTGCGCCACACTCTAGTGCCATCAATGACGACCGGAAACCAGGACGCCGCTGATGGGGTAGAGCGGTCGCCAGTGGTTCCCCCGACGACCATGGGTCCTCCACCAGGGGCAGGCCCGGAGGCACCTCCCCAGCGGAGGGCCTACCTCCTGGGAACGCCTTGCTCCGAACGCCGCAGTGGTGATGTCGGATCTCGGCCCCTCTCCTGCAGCCCCCGACGCCCTCCTCCTGAGGGGTAAGAGACTGCTGGAGCGGGGCAGCTGCTCGCTGTGGCGACCTGCACCTCCTGCGACCCATGATTAGTGTATGCCTGCTCCTAAGGGATTAGTGGTACCCGATAATCGTCGCTTCCAGCGTGTCCGGTGGAGCCGTCCCGGGGTTCCTAGAAGAGCTCATCTTCTGGTGCCTCGTCCCCCCAGCTTGGGCTGAGGAGCGAGCCTGGTTCGCCCTCGCGCAGGTGCCCTTGATCCATCATGTGGGGCACGTACTCTTCCGTGGCCGTTACCCCAAAGGCCGCGCTGTAGGGCTCCGAGTGCCATGCAGCTCTGCTTGACGTGCCAGCCTGGTGATGGTAGCGCGGTGGCCCATGGGGGCCGTGGGTCGCGACGAGTCCTTCTTCGCCAGCGGGGAGTGGAATCGGTGCTGCTGCCGGCCCTGTGCTGATGGCTTCGCTGGTGTTGGAGTAGCTTTGGAGCCCACGGTTGCACGCGGGGCCCCGCGCGGGCCGCCCTGGGCCTGAGACGGGAGCGGAGTGCAGAAGGGGTTAGGCCCCGAGGCGGCGAAGCCCAGGAGCTCCGCCACCCGTTCTAGCAGCACGTCGCGGCCGCCTTCCATCAATCTGCACTGCAGCAGCTCTCGGGCCACCGTGAGCGCGGCCCTTGAGTTCGCCTGCTCCCGGCGGGTGTACGGCGTCGTTGCCGCGGCGTGGTTGGAGGCCCTTGCTGCCGACCGCGTCTGCCGCGGTGTTAGAGCCGTCGAGGCCTGTCCGCGTCGCCCATGGCCAGCAGCGCCCTGCGGACCGCGAGCTGCCTGGGGCATGGGATCGCCCGGGGCGAGCGGCTCTGCGCGGGCGAGCCAAGCCGCCCAAGGATCTGGGTTGCCCGCCTGGTCGCCGGACATGGTGATGACGATGCGACGGGGCGCGAGGCGGCAGAAGGCAGATCCCGGCACACCCCTACCTGGCGCGCCAAATGTCGGATTTCGGGTTCCGGCAGACCCTTGAGGTTCGAACACTGGGGTGCGCGCGAAGATTCAACCCTCTACCGGCTCGCTCCTCGCCGAATCGCTAGGATCTAAACTACCAAACAGAACAGCACAAGAGACACAAGATTTATACTGGTTCAGGCCACGATTGTGGTGTAATACCCTACTCCAGTGTGTGGTGTGGTGGATTGCCTCTTGGGCGGATGAGGAACAATACAAAGGAAGAACAGCCTCGCGAGGGTCTGTTCTTGGCTGGCGCGATGAACTGCTAGGGGGAGTTCAGTCGCCTCTCTCTCTCTGTGTGTGTATTTCTATCCTTGTTCTCTCGATGCCTCTACCTTGCGGGTGGCTACCCCTATTTATAGGCAAAGGACCTGGACCTCTTCCCAAATATTGAGTGGGAAGGGCGCCAACAATTGGCCATTTTGAAGGGGAAGAGCGGGTACACTTATCCTGACTAAAGTTGGTCCTCGCCTGTCAAAGGCTTTGGTGGTGATGCCGGCTTGGGCTCCACAATGACTTCCTTCCGGCCGTTGGGCTGGTCTTGATCTTGTTGCACCGAAACGGACGCCTTTGCTTGATGCTCTCGCCTGCGCTTGCCCCCTTTGCACCAAAGAGGAAAGGAGGACACTGCGCGGGCTGCCGACCGACTGGTGCCCTTGGTCGTCCTGGCTTGCGTCATGGGCACCTTGCGAGGTACCCCGCCTTGAACTCTCCACCTCCTCATGAGCCAGCCCGACGAGGCTGTGCCTGAGGAAGCTCCTTGTCGTCCGCCCCGGGACGCTTGGCCCCTCGTGAGGGTCTTGAGCTTGTGTTGATGAAGATGGGTTGTGCTGGGCCTCCTTTGAGACATGCCGCGGGCCGCAGGCAAGCAAGTCTGGGGACCCCCGTTCCCAGAATGCCGACACCCCGGCAAGCTTGTCAGGGCAGTCTTGAGACTTGTCTTCGGGGAAACCTCAACCCCACCAGGCTTGCCTGCCCGGCAAGGGAGGTTTTTGTTTAATGGTATCTTGCTCCTTTAGCTTGACTTGGTCTTATTGATTTGCCCTTCGATTTCTCGAAGACTATCTCTTCTCCTTGGTCTTGTCTTGGATGTTGTAACATTGCTCTTGACCTTGTGCACAGTTCTGGCAACATACCTAGGGTTTGTTGCACCGGCAGGAGCCCCCAGGCCTGGCCTGAACGCGCTGTCGAGCATCGTCCGGGTACACAGGCGAGGAGGTTGCGGTAGCTTCCCCTTTGAGGTCTTCTTTGCTTCTTCATTAATCTGAGCTTAAGTCAGTTTCCGGTTTTCCCACGTGTCGCGTAACGCTAATTGTAGTGGGGCCATCTTTGTAATGGCCCGTGAATGACTTTAATGCACAAGGGAGTAACTGCCAATTCACTCTTCCAACCAAGTTCTTATCCCTTGCCATGTATGCGGCATGCACTGAGTGGGGTAGGTAACAAAGGCACGTGGTGCGGGAGAGAGCGTCATGACAGGGGCCCGGCCCTCTCGGGTTGGTGGAGAAGGACGGTGGTTACCCTCTGGGGGATCGGCCCCCGGCCCTAACCTGCCTATAAAAGAGGGGGTGGGGAGAGCGGAAGTGCTCATCCAGGCACCTCTCCGCTTCCATCCCCTGTCGTCGTCTTGCTATGTTGAGAGGGATGGACTGGGGCCAAGCCCCGGGCTCTAGCTTGGGGTCGATGATGCCAAATGCTCGTGTCGACACTCAGGGAGTGAGTCTGGTCTGGGGGCTGAGGAGACGCGGCGGTCGGGTCGCTCACAGCACGGGAGGTGCCAAGCTTCTCCAAAATGGTGAAACGCTTGCCTCCTTCGCCCGAGCCGGCTGCCTGGTGGGGAGCACTAGTCCTCACCGCGAGTCACCGAGGCTTCTCATTCCACCGACGGGGCTCCTGGGCTTCCGACGCCTGTCTGGGGTGCAGTGTTCGGGATCATGTGCAATCCCAACACTGCTCCTTCCAGTGGTGCTGGGTTGGTGCTGAAGACGGTGGTGTTTTCCTGCCTACCAAGGCAGGGAGCGGTGCTCCTCGTGCGCCTTGGACATCGCAGTTTCCAGCTGCCTCTCCGTGCAAGGTGACAGGTCGGGGGTCCAGTATCTTCGTAGAGCGGTGGTGATGGGGAAAACAAGGGAGGACGGAGAAGGCGGGTGGCAGGTCGTCAGGTCGGAGTACGATGGCACCGACGGCTTCATCTCATACTGCCAGCCCGCTACCTCATATTTCCACTCTTCCCCTCCCTCCCCGGCACCATCATCACCGCTCTCTTCAAGACAGTTGTCGGGGAGGGGGCCGCTCTCTTGGTGCATTCGCCTCCTCCAGCCGTCTTCCAGCTGAGCTCCGGCAACCCTCCCCGCTGGTACTTGTGCTGGGGCATCTTGCTGGCCTTGGGGGTGCTGTCCAGGGCACCACCGAGCTGCACCCTCCATCCTCTTCCTTCGTAGCCTTGCCACTCCTGATCTTGTCAGGCTGCGCCCAATATGTCCTGACGGGATTGGGTCGTGCATATGCTCAGGCACTCCTTTTGCCCTCTTCACCTCATATTGCGGTGCCTAGGAGGAGAGGGACAAGAAAGAGATTATGGGGCACGTATCTTTTCTTAGTCTAAAATATGTAGGCATCGGCCCAACTTTAGTCTAAATTATGAAATCTTCTTTACCCATGTTTGTGTTCTGTAAGATATGTACTTGCTTATTATCATATTAATGAAAAAGACAAGCCTTGCCGGGTACTTGTGCATGTATCACTTCCATGCAGAGGTGAAATGCCTCTATACATTCAAGTAAACAAGTTTCCCCGGTAGGCTATCCTGCCGGTACCCTTAGTTTGTTGCCGCTGGGCTCGGCCTGTCGGGCACAAAAACATAAAGAGGGACCAGCCCCCCGCCAAACCTTTTCTTCTAAAGACCACTACGACCATCCTGACCGAAGCAACGTCCGAGTCAAAGGATGTGAGTGTCGGTGTTAAAACAGGCGGATCTCGGGTAGGGGGTCCCGAACTGTGCGTCTAAGGCTAATGGTAACAGGAGGCGGGGGACACAATGTTTACCCAGGTTCGGGCCCTCTCTATGGAGGTAATACCCTACTTCCTGCTTGATTGATCTTGATGAATATGAGTATTACAAGAGTTGATCTACCACGAGATCGTAATGGCTAAACCCTAGAAGTCTAGCCTATGAGATTATGATTGTTGTCCTAATGACTAAACCCTCCGGTTTATAGACACCGGAGGGGGCTAGGGATACAGAAAGTCGGTTACAGAGAAAGGCTCTCCGAGGACCCCTTAGTCCAGGACTCCCTTAGTAGCCCCTGAACCAGGCTTCAATGACGATGACTCCGGCGTGCAGATTGTCTTCGGCATTGCAAGGCGGGTTCCTTCTCCGAATACTTCAAAGTAGATCTTGAACACAAGAATCGTGTCCGGCTCTACAAAACAAGTTCCACACACAACCGTAGAGAGTATAATATTTCACGAGTCCAATCTGCTGACAATTTTGGTAGCGTGACATTATGTCATCACCTGGCCATTATTTTGAATCATTTTCTAGCCTGCCACTCCATGTTTTGGGAGGCGGTTTTTTGGCACATCTTGACAAAGAAGAGATCGCGTCCCCTTATTACGGGATTTTCATCAACACAGGCGTGGGTAACCCAACCATTCTATTGGCATGATTCCTTGGGAATAGGCATGTTTTAAGGCCATGGAGGGGACGCTTGATATTCCTCGCCTTTATAAAGGGGCTAAGGCCTATCCTTTTTCTTCTAGGCTAGTTCTTTCCTCCACCCCCACCTCAAGTTCCAACACTCAAGGATCAATCCAGTCGCTTTGAGCCTTCAGCCATGTCCAGACCCAGCCTTCAAGGCTGGTGGATGGCTTCTTCTGTCACAGAGGATATCTCAAAGCTCAGGGAGGCAAGATACCTGACTGCGGAAATCCTCCACAGGCTTCCTGCTCAAGGGCAGGTTATTACCACTCCCAGATCCAATGAGAGGGCTGTGTTCATCTCTCACTTCCTCCGAGGGCTTGGGTTTGCTCTCCATCCCTTTGTTCTGGGGCTTATGTTTTATTACGGGCTGGATTTCCATGATATAACTCTAGACTCCTTCCTTCATATCTCGGCGTTCATCATCACGTGCGAGGCTTTCCTCCGGATTTCCCCACACTTCGGCTTATGACTTAAAACCTTTATCATGAATCCGAAGGTAATCGGCGAGAAACAAGCGGAGTGCAGAGGTGCTTCAATAAGAAAACTTACCACTTCTTCTTGGACAAAGGGCTGCTTCACAGAATCTTCTGACTTATGGCAACAGGAGTGGTTTTACATTACCGAACCCCGTGGTAGAAAGTGGTTTTTTGGCACATCTTGACAAAGAAGAGATCGCGTCCCCTTATTACGGGATTTTCATCAACACAGGCGTGGGTAACCCAACCATTCTATTGGCATGATTCCTTGGGAATAGGCATGTTTTAAGGCCATGGAGGGGACGCTTGATATTCCTCGCCTTTATAAAGGGGCTAAGGCCTATCCTTTTTCTTCTAGGCTAGTTCTTTCCTCCACCCCCACCTCAAGTTCCAACACTCAAGGATCAATCCAGTCGCTTTGAGCCTTCAGCCATGTCCAGACCCAGCCTTCAAGGCTGGTGGATGGCTTCTTCTGTCACAGAGGATATCTCAAAGCTCAGGGAGGCAAGATACCTGACTGCGGAAATCCTCCACAGGCTTCCTGCTCAAGGGCAGGTTATTACCACTCCCAGATCCAATGAGAGGGCTGTGTTCATCTCTCACTTCCTCCGAGGGCTTGGGTTTGCTCTCCATCCCTTTGTTCTGGGGCTTATGTTTTATTACGGGCTGGATTTCCATGATATAACTCTAGACTCCTTCCTTCATATCTCGGCGTTCATCATCACGCGCGAGGCTTTCCTCCGGATTTCCCCACACTTCGGCTTATGACTTAAAACCTTTATCATGAATCCGAAGGTAATCGGCGAGAAACAAGCGGAGTGCGGAGGTGCTTCAATAAGAAAACTTACCACTTCTTCTTGGACAAAGGGCTGCTTCACAGAATCTTCTGACTTATGGCAACAGGAGTGGTTTTACATTACCGAACCCCGTGGTAGAAAGTGGGCAGCTACACCTGTGTTTCAATCTGGCCATCCTTTACAGCTTGCATCATGGATTAACAAGGGGCTGGACTGGGGATCTACTGATGAAGTGTAGATGTTGCAAAGTCCCATTCGGAGCCTCATTAAAAAGGACACCGGTCTCACCAATGTAATCCAAGTAATGCTAATCTGCCGAATCCTTCCGTGCCAGCGGCGTCCTCTCCGTATGTGGGAGTTCAATCCGGAAGGTCCACGGACCCTTCAACACTTCTCTTGCAGAATGCTCAGAGGGATGTGGAATTTATTCTTCGGCGCACGAAAACAGTGGCCGAATACTACAGAAGACCTCGGCCTCGACTGTAATCATCCAGATACTCCGGTAAGTACTTGACTCCCGAACATTGTTTAGTCAAATTACTCATAATAATGTACTGACAAAACTCTACTTGGCCAGGGCTGGCTAAAGAAGGCAGAGAGAATTAGGTGTTCGGCTACACTTCCCGAAGACTCTGCTGATCCGGTGTTAACAAGGATGCTGGCTCCGACACCATATCAAGTGCCGGCGGGGGAAGATAAGGAGGAGAGTGAAGAGGCCCAAGGTGGCCTCCATTCTAGGGGCACACCAGGCAATTTGTTCGGGGAGATTGGAACTTCCACTTCCGAAGACGGAAGGGAAGAGGGAACTGACATTCCTTCTCCTCACAGGAAGAAGAGGACGGCCTCCGAAGACTCGAAAAGAAAAGCTTCTAAGCGGGGGAAGGTATCCCAGTCAGGGGATGGGGCTGACATGCAGTCACCCCGTAAAGATAGGCCCTTAGCCGAATCGTAACCGAACCAGGGTGTTTTAAATATATCATGTTCTTTCCTGGCTGTAAGGGCAACATTTTAAACACATGTTTGCAGTCCGGCACACAGCCCTCCTCAACAGTCCTCCTCTTTGGGGGATCTTCTTCCGGAGATGATGGAAAGCAAGATGCCTCCACAGATCTCCCTGCCTGATAAGGAAGACGATGCTGAGGTGTCATCCTAGAGGATCTTTTCCGATCAATGAGTGGCGCAAGGGGCAGTGAAGACCGAGGCCGAAGGTAATACTTCACCCGCCCAGGGTCCGGGGTGTGCGGCAGCTACAGGGAACAACAAAAGTCCTGGACTATCCAATGTCCAGGGACAACGCAACTTATTACGGATCCGGAGGCGCCGGATACCTTGATAGACATATTGCAACATGCCTCCGTCTCAGAGGAACATCTTACCTTGATGGGTACGGTGGTTGAAAGAGTTTGGTCCACGAAAAGTGGATTGAATGAAGCCGTTACGAGCCTACTAAGAGGCTTCGAGGTACATAGTGTAATTTTAATTATATTATAAGTGCAAATCGCACCTGTGTATAGATAGTAGCCCCTGAGACTCTGGTTGACATCCAAAGGGATGCGATCAGAGGATCAAAAATATATGCCTAGGAAATGATCTGACTAACTAAAACACAAGTTGTTACATCCGTGGCGACTGCCCAAGCTACAGAGGTAGCACATCTGTAGCAGAAAGTTGGTGTGGCAGATGATGACATCATGCTTATTAACAGGCGGCTCGACGAGGCGCATGGTATGTCTTTGGGGTATTCAGTACATGCTAGTATTATAAAATGAGCGTGATACTGAGAATTTGTATATGCATAACTGCAGATAGTGCCGCCGCAGCTGAAACCCTTCGGGCGGAACTTGCCCGGGCCAAGGAGCAAGCCAGGATGAGTAATGCGGCTACCGAAAAGGTAGCCGCTGAAATTAAAGCCGAGCAGACTGCTCGGCGTCAGTGCGAGGAGAGAATATCTACTATGGCACTTGAGCTGAAGGATGCCACTAGCCGGTGCAAGTTCTTGAGAAAGATAACAAAGCCAAAGCGGCCGATCTTGACAAAGCCTTACAAGAGGTGAAGGAAGCCCGGTCTGAGTCTAGAGCAGCTCAGGAGGAGATCCGACAAGCTGGGAGATCGCGGCTGGTAAGCCCTTTTTATTGCAAACTAAGTTTGGCAATCCTAAGTATGCGCCGCTTAATCAACTGTGGAGTTCTCCAGACGCCTTTATGGACCTGCCGAAGAGTGCTGCCGATGCGAACCAGTTTTTCCACGTGCAAGAAGGACATGCGATGGATAAGCTATTTTGGTCGCAATTTGACACGCCAAAGCGTCCCCTGTTGAACGAACAGATGGCCCAGTGGGCCGAGCTCCACAAGATGTCTAGTACTACTATGAAGGACGTCATAGCCCGGCTGTGGCCAACTGAGCCCATTCCGAATAGTTATTTCGGTTTGGTACGGCAACTTGTTAATGCGGTGCCGCCTATCCACGCTGTGAAGCGGTCAACATGCATAGAAGGTGCACGGATGGCCCTTGCCCGTGTCAAGATGTACTGGGCAAAGATGAAGGCCACCGATATTGCAACGTAGAGTCCTCCCGAAAGCAAGGACCTTAACATGCCAGAACATTACTTTGAAGATGTCCTAGAGGGTGCCCGCTTGATAGAGGGTCAGTGCTCGAAAAATATTATGCTCGAGTAAAGTGTATCAAAATTGTAATAACAATATTATGATGTATTTAAGGCTATGTTTTTATACTTTTTGCCCGAAAAGTTTTGGTGCCTCCTGTGCAGCCGTCTTTTTTATATATATACAATCTGAAAGTTTGAAGTCGTCGGCTTCAGCCCCCTCACGTATAACGTGGAGGTGTTCAGAAAAGCACTTGATCACACTTGGCCCAACGTCTTGGTCCGTTAAGGAGGTGTCAGTGTGGTGAACTAGGCAATCAGACTATACAACTTTAACTCTTTCACTTAGTCATAGGATTTTGACGGTGGGGCTACTATATAGCCCCTGTTATGTCCGCGGTTATCCGAAGATGGTGCATGTACATACGTGACTAGAAAGACGGTCCTTTGTTTAACACGAAGGGAATCGTGAAGGTTTCGATGAGTCATCGAGTGGTTGACCAGCTCTCGCTGCATCATGATAGTCAATTTTTGGCTTTCTCTATTGTGGTGCTCATCCAGACGAGCCAGGACACAATCGCAGTAGTTCTCCCTTTACTACCCTAGTTGATATAGCGGAACGTAAGGTAGTAAGCACAGGAGCCGGGCAACCCAACTATTGACCAAAGACATGATTCGGAGCTGATGCATATAAGGCCAAACTCGCGACGCTGAACACTCCCTACAGGTGTCCGGACTTTTCAATATACACCGGGCTGAATACAGCCCCTGGTGATAGACCCTGGTATCAAGGCACGTATGGCAATCTGACGTGGGGAAAGAGCACAGGTGGTGAGAGCATAAATCTCAAAACACATTACGAACCAAGCTGCTTCTATAACATCCACTTTAGTACGGCGAGCCGTTTATTTACAGATAATGCTGATATCTTTCTTGGACATTTTACATGCCAGGAAAGTATAAAACAAAAAGAGATAAAAAAATGGTCTACACAGGGTCTTAATCTAAAAAAAGAAACCTTAATGCGGGGCCCTGCTGCACGTCTACGCCTTTGTCTCTGTTGTGAAGTGTCCTTGAATGGTATAGTATGATGGCCATCTGTAAAAAGGAAAAGAAAAACCAGGTAAAAGAATTTGCTGTGGCCGTAAGTGAAGCTGGTTCGTTTTAATGAACCGTGAAAGATAACTTCTGGAGTCCGAATAGGGTCGAGCCGAACTATGGACTTTTTGCGTGCAGAATGCCCCCGACGCCGCCCAAGGAATTTTGAGTGTATCTCCTTGTGGGGCGGTCGATGGGGGCGTGGCTGCTAATCGAGCTCGGGTTTGTGTGAGTTGCCGCACTGAGGTGTGCACCGGATACGTTTAGCTTTGTCTGCGGTCCTAACGACCGATGAGCTGCTCGGCTTGAATAGGCCATTTTGTCTTTCGACTCCTAGGGTGTATTCTTCTGTATGTAGAGAGCGCTCCGTATTTCCGCTGACTGTAATGACGCCGCGTGGTCCAGGCATTTTGAGTATTAAATAAGCATAATGTGGGACTGCATTAAAACGGGCAAAGTCCGTTCTTCCGAGTAATGCATGATAGCCACTTCGGAATGGAGCAATGTTGAAGATTAGTTCTTTGCTTCGAAAGTTGTCGGGGGAGCCGAATACAACACCAATGTTAGAGAGCCCGTGCGACGGGCTTCCACGCCCGGTATGACTCCTTTAAAGGTAGTGCTGCTTGGCTTGATTCTTGATGGGTCTATCCCCATCTTGCAGACAGTGTCCTAATATATCAGATTGAGACTGCTGCCGCCATCCATGAGGACTCGAGTGAGGTGATATCCGTCGATTATTGGGTCGAGCACTAGGGCAGCCGAACCCCCCTCACGGATACTAGTCGGATGATCCCTGCAATCAAAGGTGATCACGCAGGCCGACCATGGGTAGAATTTGGGGGCGACGGGCTCGACGGCATAGACATTGAGTGCGCGTTTGTGCTCCCTCTTTCGGATGTGAGTGACATAGATCATGTTCACTGTTTTGATCTCCGGTGGAAACTTCTTCTGTCCCCCCGTGTTCAGCTGGCGAGGTTCGTCCTCATCCTCGCTCTGAGGTCCCTTCCCTTTGTGTTCGGCATTGAGTTTGCCGGCCTGCTTGAAGACCCAAGATTCTCTGTTGGTATGATTGGCTGGTTTATCAGGAGTGTAATGGATCTGGCAGGTCCTGTCTAGAATTATCTTGGTTGGATGGACGGTCTTTGTTGGCTTTAAATGGCTTTTTCCTTTGATCGGGTCTGGAGCCCCTAAATCCGGCGTTTACCGATGTATTGTCTGGGCTTTCTTCATTGTTTCGACATTTGTTTTTGTTGCATTGTGGTTTTCCATTGCCATCCCTGACTTCGGATGTGCCGGGGTCACTGGTGCTGCTACGGGCTAACCAGCTATCCTCGCCCGCGCAAAAGCGGGTCTTTAGTGTAGTTAAGGCTGCCATTGTCCTTGGCTTTTCCTGGATGAGGTGCCTGGCTAGCCATTTTTCCCGGACACTGTGTTTGAAGGCTGCTAGGGCTATGGCGTCCAGACAGTCGACAATTTGGTTCTTCTAAGTGAGAAACCGGTTCCAAAGCTTACAGGCTGATTCCCCGGGTCGTTGGATTATGTGACTTAGATTGTCTGCATCCGGGAGCCGGACATAGGTCCCTTGGAAATTGGCCCGAAACACGTCATCAAGTTCTTCCCAGCTTCCGATGGAATTTTCAGGGAGGCATTCTAGCTAGTGCCGAGCTGGTCCTTTTAGCTTGAGGGGTAAGTATTTGATGGCGTGGATCTCATCTCCGCGGGCCATGTGGATGTGAAGAATAAAGTCTTCTATCCAAACCGCAGGGTCCGTCATTCCATCGTATGCATCGATGTTTACGGGTTTGAGCCCTTCTAGAAAAGCGTATTCTAGCACCTCATCGGTGAAGCACAGGGGGTGTGCGGCACCCCTGTATCTGGCTGTGTCGTGGGTTAGGTCCGACGGTTGTAATGCTTGATATTGGTTCTGAGCTGGTAAGTTGTTGGCATATTTCATTTGATAATCATGATCCCGCGTAGGAGCACGTTCCTTGGATCCGTAGATGGACCTAGTTTTGCCAGCTTTGTTGTCCAGGTCTTCATGTAGATCGTGTTTCTAGTCCTGGGCCGCAACCTTCCCTCCTTCACGGGGAGGCGGTGCGGGCTTGTTGCTAGCCGCTCTGTCTCGACCATGAGGTGGTTGGTCCGGCCTGTCGGCCGTATTGTTTTTCGGTGGTATAGGCACAATAGCCTCATCGTCGAATTCGGGCAGCAGCTTACATTTAGGATAGGTCTTTGTTTGGCGATTACCGCCGTATTTTTCCTCAACGTCTAGCACTTTGTTCCATCTGTCATTGAGTGTATCCTGTGCGGCTTTAAGCCACTGCTTCTGCTTCTTCAGGCTCCTTGAAGTGGCGATAAGCCTTTGATGGAGGCGTTCTTGTTCTAATGGTTCTTTTGGGATGAAGAATTCATCGTCGCCCAGGCTGATCTCATCTTCAGAGACGGGTTGATAATTGCTATCTTCGGCATCGCTGTGGTGAGACAACATCTCCAAATTGTGTTCGCCGTCCTCTCGCGCGCCCTACTCCAACGCTGGGTCTACGGGGTCCTCGTCTTGGTTCAGATTATCATCATCGTCCGTGACAATGTTGCTATTTTTCCTTTTGCCGGATCGAGGTCAGCGCTTCTGACGCCAGCGCTTGGGAGGTTCATCGACAGGCATGCTATTATCACCGTCGGCCTCCTTCTCCTTAGGTGTGTCCAACATATAGGTATCGTGTGAGGAGGTGGTTGTCCAATGCCCTGTAGGTGGTGGTTCCTGCTCCTCTCCGGCATCGTCGTCCATACCGTCGATGTCTTCGGAGTCGTAATCAGGCATGACGGTTAAGTCATCGACAGTGGCTATAGAGTGGGTGGTGGGTGGGAAACGAAGTTCTTCGTCGTCCGCTTCCCATTCGAGCCAGACATAGTTCGGCTGAGAGTCCCCCGACAAGGAGAGGGATTTTAACGAGTTCAACACGTCGCCAAAAGGCGAGTGCTGGAAGATGTCCACGGAGCTGAACTCCAAGATTGGCACCCAAGCAGGTTCGATGGACCCGGATGCACGCGGTCAGGAACCCATGGCCGGAGACGAGTCTGAGGTTCCGGTGACACAAGCCCAGGCCGTTGTTGGGTCTGTGTGCGGCTCGAACGCCGCTGTGTCTGCGGCCTCCGTGGCGGGATTAAGCTTCCCGTCTTCGGGCGACGCAGTCCGCTCCAGCTCAAGGGCCAGGGCGGTCACAGGCGCTATCTCCTGCGCGCGGCCAGATGACAGATCTAGGTCATGTTCATCGTGGTGGCTGGGGACAGTTGTCATGGGCTCGAACCTGCCGAAGATCATGTCTCCATGAATACCGGCCACAAAATTCAGGCTTCCCAATCTGACCTGATGGCCAGGGGTGTAGCTGTCGATCTGCTCTTTATGGCCAAGCTAGTTGGCCCGTAGTGCGAAGCCGCCGAATACGAAGATCTGTCAGGGGAGGAAGATCTCCCACTAGGTGCGTTGTTGTAGATGATTGATGGAGCCATCAAGCCTTCTGGTGACGACGTAGCAGAACTCTCAATGAAAGCACCAATGTCGGTGTCAAAACCGGCGGATCTCGGGTAGGGGGTCCCGAACTGTGCGTCTAAGGCTAATGGTAATAGGAGGCAGGGGACACAATGTTTACCCAGGTTCGGGCCCTCTCTATGGAGGTAATACCCTACTTCCTGCTTGATTGATCTTGATGAATATGAGTATTACAAGAGTTGATCTACCACGAGATCGTAATGGCTAAACCCTAGAAGTCTAGCCTATGAGATTATGATTGTTGTCCTAGGTTCTAAACCCTCCGGTTTATAGACACCGGAGGGGGCTAGGTTTACACAAAGTCGGTTACAGAGAAAGGAATCTACATATCCGAATCTCCAAGCTTGCCTTACATGCAAAGGAGAGTCCCATACGAACATGGGAAGAAGTCTTCTATCTTGTATTTTCACAGCCCAACAGTCCGACCTAAGTATATAGTCCGACTGTCCGAGGACCCCTTAGTCCAGGACTCCCTCAGGGAGCACCTATGTTTCGAAGGTGGCAAGGTTTTCATGTGCACAACTTTATCTTCACAGAACATGGATAGATAAGAGAGAGAACTTATCTATTTGGCTTGCCGAGGATCACTATGTAGGCTTGTCTTCACTTCTTTTATGTGGGACCGAGTCCGCGGCAAGAATCCCTGCAGCTTACTTCAGATGAAAACAGAGCTACATGCGATATTATCTACATGATCATGCCATGCTCATGATATGCTTATGCATGCATGCAATCTTCTTTGGGGCCCCTAGTGCTTCGTTTATTTCTCTGTTGCTCAGGGTCTGCGCCTAGCTTTGTACAAAGGGTTACATGCAACTTCGACAAAGCTTGTACAGAAGGATGGCTACCGGGCAGGGCCCGATAGCCGCGCCTTACGGGTAGAACTTACGGAGATTCTCAATGTTCCATGAGTTTTACAACTGAATGCCATCTCCGGTCTCTAGACGGACTGCGCCAGGTCTGGTGACTCATACTACCTAGTAAGGGCCTTCCCACTTTGGTGTCAACTTGTTTGTACCCTTGGCGGACTGAACGCGCCTAAGGATGAGGTTGCCTTCCTGAAAGCTCCGGCCATGAACACTGCGGCTGTGATAGTGACACAGGGCTTGCTGGTAGCGTGCAGCACGCGTAACAGCCCGGAGTCAGTTCTCCTCAGGTAGCATAGCATCGTCACGCCGGTGCTATTCTTGCGCTACTTCATCGTAGGAAAGAACTCGAGGTGACCCGTATCTGAGTTCCGCGGGGATAACTGCTTCTACCCCCATAGACTAGGGAGAAGGGAGTCTGCCCGGTAGCTCGATTTGGTGTCGCACGGAGGGATCAAAGAACCACCGGCAGCTTGTCTATCCATCGCCTTCCGCACTTCTGTAGCTTATCAAATGTTCTTGTCTTGAGGCCTCGCAGCACTTCAGCATTTTCCCTCTCAGCTTGTCTGTTGCTTTTGGGACGGGCAATAGAGGCAAATGAGATTTTGCTTCTGAGGGCATGAACGTATTGTATGAAGGCGCGGCTTGTGAATTGGGTGCCATTATCGATGATGATTCCGACAGGTACCCCGAAGCGGAACAACAATCCTTTCAAGAACTGGATAGCTGGCTGCGCGATCACCTTTCACATGGGCTCCACTTCCGGCCACTTTGTAAACCTGTCGATTGCAAAGAATAAGATTCAAAGCCCCCGGTAGCATGGGGCAAGGGGCCCAAGATGTCGAGCCCCCAGATCGAAAATGGCCATCACAAAGGGATCGTTTGGAGAGCTTGAGCAGGCTGATGGATATTCTTGGGGTGGAACTGGCAGGCTTCAAACTTGGTGACTAGCTCGATTGCATCTTGGAGGGCTGTGGGCCAGTAGAAACCTTGCCAGAAAACTTTTCCAACCAAGGCCCTTGATCCGATGTGGAAGCCACACATACCCTTGTGCATCTCTACCAGTGGTTCCTTTCCTTCTTCTAGACAAATGCATTTTAGCTTCACACTGTTGGGCCTTCTTCTGTATAGTGTATCATCAACGAACTGATACATACTGACCCTTCAGGCTACTTTTTCAGCTTCTTCTTGCTCTTTGGGAAGTTCTCCTGTTTGGAGGAAACGAACGATGTGTCGTGCCCAAGTTGGAGCCTGAGGCTCGACAACGAGGACTAGCGGCACCTCCTCATTCATGGGAGTGCATGCGTCAACCGCAAGGATTGGTAGTTTGGTGGGAGGGTGCAGCTCACCGATCGAAGGGGAGCTGTTCCCGCCAAGCTGTCTTCCGGGGGCTTCGGGAAGTCCTATCGGGAGAGGCTTGCCGCAATCCAGTTTCCTCCTATTTCTGGCAATTGTTGCTGGGGACACGGAGGGCTGAGTGGGATGGAGAACAAAAGTCCTTGGTTCCACAGGGAGTTTTTTGTGCAACGCATTTTGACACATGGTCATCAATGCTATTTTCCGCACGTGGCATGTGTTCTGTTTGCAATCCGTCAAAGTGCTCCTCCAACTTTCTCACTTCCTTAACATATGCTTCCATCAATGGGCTTTGGTAATCCTTGTTTATTTGTCTCACCACAAGCGGATGATCAGCTTCTTGATTCCTAGTTCTGTTGCGATCTTGAGCCCGGCAAGGAGCCCTTCATACTCTGCAGTATTGTTGGTAGCCTTCTCCCGGGGGAAATGCATTTGAACGACATACTTAAGGTGCTCCCCAGTGGGAGCAATGAGAAGCACGCCAGCTCTTGCACCTTGTAGGGAGAAGGCACCATCAAAGTACATAAACCATTCTTGGGGTGCTTCCTTGTCGGGAATGACTGTCTCTAGTACTTCTTCATAAGGGATTGGTCTCTATCCCCCGATGGGACACAAAGAAGCCAAGTAGCTTGCTAGAAGGAATGCCAAACACACACTTCTCTAGGTTCAGCTTCAAGTTGATCCTGCGCAAATTTGCAAAGGTCTCTACCAAATCCTGAATGTGAGTCATTTTGTCCTTGGTTTTGACCACCATATCATCCATGTAGGCTTCAATATTTCTGTGCAGCTGGGACTCAAAGCCAATCTGTACTGCCCTTGCAAAAGTGGATCCGACACTTTTCAATCTGAAGGGCATCCGCACAAAGCAGTGCATGTCACATGGGGTTATGAACGTGGTCTTCTCTTCGTCTTCCATGGACATGAAGATCTGGTGGTACCCGAAGTATGCATCCAGAAAGGAAAGCAGGTCATACCCGGAGGTGGAATCCACAATCTGGTTGATCCGTGCAAGGGGAACGGGTCCTTCGGGCATGCTTTATTTAGATCTGTGAAATCTATGCAAAGCCTCCATTTCCCATTCGCCTGCGCACCACCACTGGATTCGCTAACCATGTTGGATGCAATACTCCTCTGACCAAACTAGATGCCTCAAGTTTCTTGATCTCTTCGGCAATAAACTGTTGCCACTCCAAAGCTTGCTTCCGGATCTTCTACTTAACGGGCCGGGCAAGTGGGAAGACAACAAGGTGGTGCTCGATTACCTCTATGGGAACACTAGGGACATCAGATGGTTTCCATGCAAACACATCGACATTCACCTGCAGGAAGGCAATGAGCGCGCTTTCCTATTTGTCGTCGAGGGTGGCGGTGGTAGTAAGTGTGCAAACAGTGCCAGCCAGCCCTGTCGGGACCTTATTTATAGTAGGTGCAACAACCTTAGATCTCTTGCTGTGGGAACTCTTCGGCAAGTTATCACCAGGCGCAGCACTCTCTAAAGAGGTGCACTTCCCAGATTCCTTGCTAGCGTCCTTACTAGCTTTCTTCTATTTCTTGCTTTCCTTCCTAGGAGTAGTAGCTTCCGCGGCCTCTATAGTGACTGCTTCTCGGTACATCTTGTCCACAATTATGATTGCATCTCTCTTGTCCGATGGAATGGAAATGACGCCCATTGGCCCCGGCATCTTCGGAGTGTTGTAGGCATAGTGGGATGCTGCCATGAATTTGGCCAGGGCTGGGCGACCAAGGATTCAATTGTACAGCAGGGGGAGGTCAACCACATCAAATACGATCTTCTCGGTCCGGAAGTTTAACTCCCCCCCCCCCAAACTTCATCGGCAGTGTGATCTTCCCCTTAGGACGACTCCTGCCGGGGTTGATCCCTTTGAACGTACCAGTAACCTTGAGTTCTTCATCTGCTATCTGGGGTTTGCTGATGACCTATGGAGAAATCAGATTCAACCCGGCCCCACTGTCAACCAACATCTTTGTGACTTTGAGGTTGCGGATTGTTGGTGAGACCAACAATGGCAAGAACCCTACCGCAGTGCTGCGGTCAGGGTGATACTCTTCATCAAAGATGATGGGCATGCGGGACTACTTGAGCAACTTCCGAGAATCTACCGCTGGCTCCACAACATTGACTTCACGTGCCCACTATTTAAGTTGGCAGTGAGAGGAGTGCAAAGATGCACCCCCGTCAACGCATAGGGCATCAGTGGATTTCTAGAACTCCTACTTGCTGGTTTCCTCTTCATCTCCTTCATCACTCTCGTCATTGCAATTCTTCTTCTCATGGCCCCTGGCAGGTTTCCCTTGATACTGAGGAGCCTTGTCGGGGCGGCCTACTCTGCTGCCTCGGCCCTTCCCACCAACGCCATCTTAGTCTTTCTCCTTATCACGCTTCTCGTACTCAGTCCTCTACTTCTTGACAAGTTACTCAACCTGATGACACTCTTGAAGATCGTGGCCTTTGGTCTGATGGATCTTGCAGTACGGCCCATCACCCTTCCCAGATTTCTCGGCAGCCACGGCTTGCCGGCAATCAGTGCACGCGGAAGCTTCCTTGCTAGGGGCCTTGGTCTTAGCCTTCTTGCCGGTACTAGGTGCGCTCAATCCTTCAACGGTCATCACGGCATTATCCTTACGCTTCTTGTTCTTCTTCTTCTGGTTGGTGGCGTCGTCGTCATCCTCTGAGTCAACGTCGATGCCATCCTCTTCATCGGCGAGCCGCCTGCCCTCCTCTCTGCGGGCATACTTATCCACCAAAGTGTACAACTCATTCACAGTCTTGGGCAACCGCATGTTCATTTTGGAATGTATCCTGCGGTTGCGCACGTTGGACTGAAATGCAGCTATCATAATTTCTGGGTGGATGTCTGGAATGTTCTTGTGCACTCGACTGAACCTCTATTTGTACTTTTGTAGGCTTTCTCCTTCCTTCTATGGGAGGAGCTGCAAGTCGCTGGACCGCCTAGGTTCTTGATGGCCACCCGTGAAGGTGCAACAAACTTCTGGCACAGGTTAGCCCAGGTCGAGATGGAGTTCTCTGGCAGGTGCATCAGCAAAGACCTCACATTCGGCTTGAGTGCCAAAGGGAAGTAGTTAGCGAACACCTTCTCGTCTCTTCCCCCGACAGCTTGAACAACGATGGTGTAGATGCTCAAAAACTCTGTCGGGTTCAATCTTCCATCGTCCTTCTCTGGTATTTCCGGTTTGAATGTGTGAGGAGATGGCCAACGGACTTGCCATAGCTCGCGAGCGAAGGCAGGGCACCCAACCTCGAAAGGCAGGTACCCACTCTCATCGGGCGTGCGTTCGTGGATGTCAGGGCCATTGCGCCTATCAGACTAGCGACGGGTTTCGCGGCGTCGTTCAATGGTGATGCGCATGTCTTCCCCCCGCCTGTCTTCTAGGACTCGCCGCTAGTCCCGACGCGCTTGGGGATTGGATGAAGCCATCGATACATTGCATGGCTCTTGGTCGCGTGGTTCTGGCTATGGCCCTTGCGTTGACTACCGCGGAGGGGATTGCATCGTGGGGTAGCTCCTTCGGTACGGCCAGCGGCTCGGGCCGTTGTCGCCGCATGTGGAGGTCGTGACAGGGCCACTCGTTGTGATCCTCTCGCCTTAGCGAAACCAATCAAGCTCTGAATGGTGGCTCTCCACTCATCCATGTGATCAGCCGCCGGTAGGAATCTCAACCGGAGTTGAGCCTGCACCATGGCCTTCGAAGTGGTGCTCGGCGTGGATGACGACGTAGACCATAACATCGTCTAGCTCCTGACGGTGCCGGTAGTGGCAGCATCATGCTCTCGTCGCCCTAAGCCAATTGCTAGGGTGGCGTGGTGACACGGTGGATGTGCCAGGGGATCGGCGGCCCCGTCCAGTGCATCAGCTCAGTCAACTCACTCTGGGGGTAGCGCGTGCCCTGTGGCCGCACCCGCAGCGGGGGCAACCAGAGGATTGCGGGTCGCCCCAGAGCGAGCATCACCGCTGCGACTATGTCCTTTGCTGGGGTGGAGAGGTAGAGACAGAATAATCTCTCCACATGCACAATTTGAAGCATGGCTGTTGGGATGTTATTGGTGTTGTCCTTCTTTGATGCCTCCTTCTCCCATTTCGGCCACAGGGGAGGTGGCGACGACGTCGGTCGCCTGAGCCGGCCATGCCCCCCGCGACGTCCACGTCCCAATGCGTCCCTGTAGCCCCCAAGGGCTCGGCGGCCATGGGCGGAGGGGCATTCAAGGTGGACGGGTGAGCTGCAGCATCGGGCTTCCTCTTGGGCGCCATGGATGATGAAGTCGTCGATGAAGAAAATGATGATGAAGATGACGCGCTGCGTACACTCTCGGGTTCGCGCAAGCGCTTCCTCCTACCTGGCACGCCAAAGATGTCTTGGGAAAGCACGTCCACCTATGGGCCATCGGCCCCTTGTGGTATGTCAAGGGGGAAGAGCACATTGCACAAAGAGCGAAGGGTGCAGAGCAGCACGACAGCGATCACACGGGCAGTTTTACCAGGTTCGGGCCGCCGCGAGGCGTAAAACCCTACTCCTGCTTTGGTGGATTGATGAGGGCACCATGGTGGAGACGTAGAGCTCGAGCCCAGCAAGGTTCCCTCGGGGTGAGAACAGCTATGCGCGTACGAGAGTACAAGGGTCTGAATCCTTTCTAAGGTTGCCACGTCCCTGCTTTTATAGATCAAGGGGTCACTACAATGGCAAATTAGTCATTGCATATTGATTAGATAAAAAACAGTGCTATCAAGCCTAACTCTACAGACAGGACAAGGTGCACTAAATGCGTCGCTTAGTGTCACATCATAGCGCAGCCCGACAAGCCTTGTCAGGCTGTTCAGCCACTTTCTCGCCTGCTTGCTTGACACGTCTTTGGATGGGTGTCATTTGGAGGTGATTTCCTTCGGAAGTGGCTACCACCTGCCAAATAACAGCCACTTAGTCACTTGGGGGCTCGACACTGCACCGATCGATGACTTGAGTTGCTGTGAGGTTGAGCGGTGGAGCTTTGGTGGAGTAGTCCGCCCTCAGCATCCCCGACAAGCTTGTCGGGGCTGTCTTGAGACTTGTCTTCGGGGCAACCTTGACCCCGCCAGGCTCGCCTGCCCAGCAAGGGAGGTTTTTCCTTAACGATATCTTGCTCGTTTAGCTTGACTTGGTCTTCTTGATCTACCCTTCAATTTCTCTTCAGCTTGGTCTCGTCTTGGATGTTGTAACTTGCTCTTGAGCCTGTGTATAGTCTGGGCAACGTACTTGGGGTTTGTTGCACCGACAAGGTGCTATAGGGGTCTCTCTCTCCATTTCAAACAACCGCGCACTAGCTATCTCCGTGTATCTCCTCACCTCGCTTTCCATCTCAGAGATGCATGTGTGATATGTTTGCATAACACACACACACTTTCTCTCTATTTTATCATTTGTTGTCCCTTTATCTTTCACACACACACACACACGCACACACACACACACACACACACACACACACACACACACACACACACGCACACTTTTTGCACACTCACTCTTTCTCCTTCACACGCACTTGATCGATCTCGACTTAGGTACTCTCTTCGGTAAAAAGTCAAACCTCACGAAGTTAGACCAGGTATATGGATAAAAACATTTACATCTAGAACAACAAATATATATCATTAGATTTATCAAAAGATGTACTTTCATATGATGTATCTTTGGTATTGTAGATATAAATAATTTTCTCTATAAACTTGGTCAAAGTTTCCAAAGTTTGACTTTTAAAAAATTATATGCACTACATTATCGAACGGAGGGAGTATCTCTTTCTCTCTCTCAACTCTCTCATGCACCGCTCAGCTGTATCGGGGCTCCTCTATCTCTCCCAAAATTTATATCTCCCTAGGTTACACATACACATATCTCGCTCGCACTACATAGACCCATCTAACACTCTCCCCCTTGTTCCCCCTTTATCTGACACGCACCCCCCCTAAGTACCATAATCTGTAACTCCATCATAGGCACATGCACTCCACCTAGGTATGACTATCTCTCACTATCCATCATGAACACGTGTACTGTCTCCTTCCATCCCAAGGTCTATCTCGATCTCTTTCGGGGTATCTTCTATCATGCACATACCTTGTCACTCGATCTCCCACCCACGCATGTAGTCCCATCACGATCTTGAGGGGATCTCTCTATCACAAACACACACTCACTCCCTCACCATGCCTGCATTTTCTCCATACATCTCTTTCCACCTCTCTCCCTTGTTTTTGAGACCTCTCTTTGCCATGTGTCTGGGGTCTTTCTCTCTCTGTTGCAAACAACCACACACTATCTCCTCACCTCGCTTCTGCTCTCGAAGATGCATGCATGATATGTTTGCACAAGAAACTCACACTTTTTCTCTACTTCGTCGTGTGTTCTCCAAGTCTCTTTCACACACACACGCACGCACACAGACTTTTTGCACACTCACTCTTTCTCTTTCACACTCTCTCTCTCTCTCTCTCTCTAGTTAGGTACTCTCTCGGTCTTGAAAAGTCAAACCTAGCAAAAGTTTTACCAAGTATATGTGGAGAAAAACATTTACATCTAGAACGATCAATAGATTCATCACAAGATGTACTTAGTTCATATCATATATCTTTGGTATTGTAGATATAAGTAATTTTTTATAAACTTGGTCAAAGTTTCGAAAGTTGACTTTTCAAAAAATTATAGGCACTACATTATCAAACAAAGGGAGTAGCTCTTTCTCTCTCTCTCTACTATCTCTCACGGGCTTCCCCTCTCATTGGATCTCTCTTACCCAGGAATTATACGGTCATTGTGTCTGCGTATAGCTCCATATATTTGTTTAGTTGACCGGCCAACCAGTCTACATGGTGCCTTGTCAGCTCGTGTGCTCTATATGGGTGTGTTGGCCCATGTGGCAGTGGGTAAAAATAACTAAACTAGAGGCCCATCTAACACAAGATGAAATAAACAAAGTTGAAACCACTCGCGATAGCACCCCGCACGCTACTAAATTAAGTGCACACTTCTTTCGGATTAATACACACACTATGACAACACACACACTATACCACTACGAGGCATGCATGCAACAACGCACCTACGCAAACCTAGCACACAATACACACCAGCACACGTGAACACCGAAGTCATCGCCGGCTGAGATGGATGACGAGGCAGCTAAAAAGCAGAGCCGGCTCTAGCCAAAACCACATTCGGCGAGCCTAGAATTCATCAGCAGCCTCCCCGACGACATGCCGCTCGTCATCATCGCCCTCCTCCCCACCAAACCTGTCGTCCGAACCACCCTGCTGTCCCGGTGGTGGTGCCCCCTCTGGCGCTGCATCCTCCTCAACCTACCGTCAGCAGCTTCCTCTGCGATGAGGATTGCAAATGCATGGCTGCAGTCTCCAAGATCCTTGCATCGCACCCTGGGCCAGCCAGACACCTTGACATCCGCATGTTCAGTACCAACTGCAAGGTCCAAGCCAAGTTCGACATGTGGTTCTTATCCCCCGCCCTAGATCACTCCAGGAGCTCAGGTTTGAAGGCGGACATGGTCGCTCTCTACTGCCATCCGCGCTCCGCCTTGCACCTATGCTGCACCACTTCAGGTTCAGCTCCTGCTATTTTCCCCAGATTAATGTCGTGCCCGCTGTTCTTCTCCTTCAACTCAAGCAGCTCGACATCTTCGACATTAGCATCTCGAAGGAGGCTATGGAGCACCTGCTCCGCGGCTATACTATGCTCGAGTACCTTTGTCTTTGGCAGATCCACGGGTTCATTAGCCTCCACATCGCCTCGATGAATCTCCGATGGATTTATGTGTCTTGTTGGCCCCGCAACAAGACATTACTTGGGAAGAGTTAGTTGAGCTGTTTCACGATATGGTCATTCAGAATGTGCCTTTCATTGAGAGATTGCTTGTATCTAATTTAGAAGGTCCAACAAAAATCAGGGTCATTGATGCACTGAAATTGGCAGCGTTGGCCTACTCGTCTATCAAACTCTCCGAACTTGTTATTGGATCCATAATCGTTCAGGTACAACACTCTTCTTCTTCTTCTTCTTCTTCTCCTTTTTTAAATTCACATTTTTTATTTTTTTCTTGATGTATGTTCGACTGTCATCCAGTAAATGATTGCCACAATCTTGACCCAGTCTGTGCGCACAGTGAAGATCTTGGCAACAAAATCTATCAGCCCCAATCTGGATCAAGTTGTTGGATTCCTTACATGCTTTTCATGCACGGAGAAGCTACACGTCGATGTGAAATTCCTTTCCTATTAAATGTGAACCAAAACGGAGCTCAAAATTTTCATAATTTCCCAAGTAACAACGACAAGTGTAGTGTTGAAAATTGCATCTAGGCACTATGCTGAAAGAAATTCTTTTCATATTTTTTTGTCACGTGATCACCTGCGTCATTTTTTTGTTGTTGTTGTAGCCAAGGCTACTCGTAGTGGGAAGTAACTTAGACAAGCATCCACAACATGCACTTTTGCTGCCTCTATAGCTTGCCTCTAAGCCTTTAGAGGATGCCTCCATTCATTGCATGGAGTTGCCTCTAGCAAAAAATCCTTGGCATCACCTCTAAGCTAAGAGGCCACCTCCAAGCTTTTGTTTCAATTAAAACATTCATCTGTCCCTACATGTCATCCACTCTCTTGAGTATACCAACTGAAAAGTGAATCACATATCAACTTGACTATTGTTTTTGTGGGACTGTTGTAGAGGTTGCACTCAAATGCCATACATTGCAGCATTTTTGACTAACCTTAGAGGCCGCAATGTAGACCCCATCTTAGAGGCAATGCTGCCTCCAACCACTGTGGATGCCCTAACACTACTAGGGAAAAGGCTAGCAGCAGCGCGGGTTTTCAGGCTAGCAGCAGCGCGGGTGGCCGCGCAACTAATAAGGCGCTACAGCTAACTCATAGTAGTAGCGCGGCCCCAACCAGCGCTACTACTGTTGAACGATATCAGCAGCGCTTTTTAGGAACGCGCTACTATTAACTAGCTGTAGCGATTTCTTCATCCCACGCTACTGCTATATCTTTCATCATTTTCCCTTTTAGTTCTCCTTTCAGATGCTAGAAACTAGGTACTACTAGTACATATCAAATTCATAAACCATTACTAGGTACGGTAGTACTCCCTTCGTTCCAAATTACTCGTCGTGGTTTTAGTTCAAACCACGATGAGTAATTTGGAACGAAGGGAGTACTAAGATAACAATTTCATGCATAGCCAACATGCATCCTCAAGCAGTACATGGTCATGTCAACGGCCATCATCATATGTAGTTCTAGATGATATCGACGACGATCATCATATGTAGTTCTAGATGATATAGCCACACACACATATGTAGTTCTAGCTAGATGATATAGCCACACACACATATGTAGTTCTAGATGATATAGCCACACACACATATGTAGTTCTAGATGATATTGAAGACAATGATCATCCTCAAGCCTGGGCGGTTGGTGTTCCTGATAGTAATTAGGATGGCCTGTCCAACACGAAGATTCTTGCCATCGAGGAATTTCTTCCACCCAACCGAGCTTAAGTGTGTGCGACCGTCCGTGTCCACGCGGTAAGTATAGGTTGTGACGGAGCCCCTTGCAGTAAGGCGTAGTCCAGCTGAGCCTTCTTCATCAGGCTCGATACCATAACTCACAGATATGCTCTTTGCCAATTTTTGAATAAGAAAAACATATCAATTAATAAGCATGTGATCGAACTCTACACTAAAACATATATATCATCGACTAGATTCCACACAACATATACCATATCATTGGACTGTACACTAAGTAATTCACACTATTAATTTGCATTTGTAAGTATAACATACCATATCATGTCGATCAACCATGGTATTTGTCAAGCGGGTCACGAATGGCACCCCGACAAAGTCAGCACGTGGCGGAATTATGTCCCACAGGTTGGACACCTCCTCCTCACTCAGCCTTGTTCTTTGAGCTACGATGGCTTCATGAAGTGGGTCCTCATCATCTTCATCGAGTGGGTCCTCATCATCTTCATCATCTTCATCATCTTCGTCATCTTCATCATCTTCCACCAGGTTGAGATAAATGACAGCTAGCTTGGGTCTTTCTGCTCGGAAGTTGAAGCTGATCAACTCACCACCAGTAAGATGCATGCGAGCGACGAAACGGGCCCATCCATCTCCTCCAATCTGCGACATATTGCGTCCTTTCTCGACCTCCATAGTGTACGGCCCCCCAGGAGCCTCAAATGTCACAGTGTCTCCTGTCAGCTTGTTGAATTTCAACCTCACATTGCATGGGACGATCTGTGTAAACTAAGCAAAATGACACAATGTAGTAATGCCAACACTAAAAATAAAATAGTTATTACATTTCATCTAATTTCTTACCGCCGCATGATGAAAACTCGGCCGGAAGTAGATGCCGAACAGCTTGCCAGTTGCAAGGCTGCTGGCGCATCTTCACTTGCACAGTTGACATAGTGGTGGTGGTGGTGGCGCCATTCTTCCTAAAGCAATATGAGCAAAGGATTACTAAATCAACTAAATCAAAATGTTCCTAAGTCAACTAAATGAATTATCCTACTAAATCAACTAAATCAAAATGTTCTAAGTCAACTAAATCAACTAACCTACTAAGTCAACTAAATCAAAATATTCTAAGGCAACTAAATCAACTAGCCTACTAAATCAACTAAATCAAAATGTTCTAAGTCAACTAAATTAACTAAATGAATTAGCCTACTAAATCAACTAAATCAAAATGTTCTAAGTCAACTAAATCAACTAACCTACTAAGTCAACTAAATCAACTAGCCTACTAAATCAACTAAATCAAAATGTTCTAAGTCAACTAAATTAACTAAATGAATTAGCCTACTAAATCAACTAAATCAAAATGTTCTAAGTCAACTAAATCAACTAACCTACTAAGTCAACTAAATCAAAATATTCTAAGGAAACTAAATCAACTAGCCTACTAAATCAACTAAATCAAAATGTTCTAAGTCAACTAAATCAACTAGCCTACTAAATCAACTAAATCAAAATGTTCTAAGTCAACTAAATCAACTAGCCTACTAAGTCAACTAAATTATATCAACTAAATCAAAATGTTGCATATGAGAAGGAGGGAGAAGGAGGGCGACTCGAGGAGGGAGAAGAGAGTAGGATGGAGGAGGAAGGCGGAGCGCGGAGGGGCCGGCCGGCGCGGCCAGTTGAGGGAGGACGAAGGAGGAAGGCGGAGCGAGGAGGAGCCAGCCAGTGGCGAGTGGAGAGGGAGGACAGAGGAGGAGGCCGGTACGGAGTCCAGCAAGGAGGAGGAGGTGACGGCGCGCGGCGCAGACGGAGGAGCAGCGACGGGGGCGCGCGACGCAGACGCGCGGAGGAGAGGGGCGACGGGGGCGCGCGGCGCAGAATTTGTGGCTGTGTGTATGAGTGGATCCGAAGGGAGGAGATCAGAGAGATGGATGGCTTAACAGTAGCGCTCTTCAGCAAAACGCGCTACTGCTAAGCTATCTAGCAGCAGCGCTTTTCACGATAAAGCGCTACTGCTATATGTCAGCATGCAAAAATACACATTGATCATCAACGATCTTTTTGTGTACAATCTGATTCGACAATATGAGTCCTCGCCGGTTTAGGAACAGGTGAAGACTCATATTGCAGCCACAAATTCTACACATAGAGTTCAATGAAGATCAAGTGCTTGTCAAAGTGTGAGAAGTAACATATTTAAGGTGGTAGAAACTCTCTTCACGGAGCGAGTTGGGACTAAATTTTTGTAGGAAACTTAGCAGTAGCGCTTGTCTGGGAAATGCGCTGCTACTATGCTACGTAGCAGTAGCGCGCGTCGTATTAACGCGTTGCTGCTATAACTAGCCTCGCGGCGGCCTCGTAGGAATTATAGCAGCAGCGCGTCTTTGGGTGGACGCGCTACTGCTATATTTGTATCAGCAGCGAGTTTCAGTGGCCCGCGCTACTGCTAGTTAGCAGCAGCGAGTTATTTTGAGACGCGCTGCTGATAAGATTCTGTGTATAGGCTTTTCCCTAGTAGTGTAAGAGCAAGTACTACCTACGTCCCAGTTTACTAGCCCCCTTCGTATTTTGTATTATGAAATTTTGACCATAGATTTAACTAACAAAATGTTAATGCATGTCACTAAAAATTATATCATTGTATTCGCATCTGAACAAAATTCCCAATGGTATAATTTCTGGTGACATGCATTGACATTTTCTTACGTAAATCTATGGTCAAAATTTCACACTAAATACGAAGGGGACCAGTAAACTAAGACGGAGGTAGTACAATAGTGAGCTATAAGCCCTTTTTTGATGTTGTAGCCAAGGCTAGTCATAGTGGGGTTGTAAGAGCATCCATAGGCAAGATTGCCTCTAACCTGGGACACACTCACCTGCCTCTAAGCTTACGCGTGGATGCAGATCAGGATTTTTTTCTAACACTGTACATGGAAGCCATACGTGTGAAAGCTTTGTAGTGTGCTGCCTCTAGTATAGTTTTAAAGTTGGACCCACATGTGAATAAAATGAAGTGTTGGTACTAGAGTACTCCTATCCATGGCTTATTACACTAGCAACAAATGCTCACACTATGGCCAACCTCTTCACGTTCTCCTAGGTAAAATGAGTAAATGAGAGGGAATTAAGAGAAAGAGAGAGAGTGAAAAATCATCACTAGCCTTAGAGCCAACCCTATCGTATGAGCGAATGATATTGGTAGCTCTTGATGACACGGCGATCTTATATAGCTAGCTGCTCTAATATTTTCTCCTCTTTTGCAGATAAAAAGATATCTGAAAGTGAAAAATGTGCTGCAATACAATAATCCAATTGAATGCCTTGATATCCATCTTACAGAAATTGATTTGATCGACTACTGACGCACCACTTCTGAGATTAAATTGGTCAGGTTCTTTGTTCTGGAGACAAGTGTGCTCAAGGTAATGAGATTTGGTGTTCTCTGGCGCAACAATTAATGGTGTGCTAATCACCACAATCGTCTCAACCTAATTGACAAAGGCTCCGCAGAAGCTTTTTTTTGAAACAGCAAGTCGTAAGAGACTCAAAAGTTTATTTGCCCATTAGTGACTTGTCAAGGTGTGATTTTAGTTTGTACGATAATGCTGCATCCACCTAAAGTAACAGAAGTTCTTACGTAAACTTCTTAATATTCCCTCTTCATAGGTGCAGCATTACTCCTATCATTTGAAATATCAGTTTGAACCTTGTAATATTACGACTATCCAGCATGAGGTAGTATGTTATGATAAATGTTCGCGTGCATAGGTGTGGCAATGATATACCCATTACTCGAGTAAAATATTTATTATTACTCGTGGAAACACACGGGAAATTATCTAGAACACGGCTAGTTGTAAGCAGGGTAGCTCTACAACCTTGATGATAGTGACTACACATGGTGAGTCTGACTTTGGTATGCCGAACACACCGCCTACACTCAGGTGTCATCTCCGACGCATGGGTCTTCACTTCACTGTGAGGAGCAGCACATCTGGAATTAGTAGTACTACCACCTCTGTCTGGATTTAGTATTTGACTAGCAGTATCTACTAATGCATGTCACAAAAAATATACTGCAATTGTTTTATTCAATTTTGAATGTAGTTTCCGATGATATTATACACTCTCCCTTCCGGTAGATGGCTCAAATCTGAAATCTCATTAATCATACTACTGTTGAACTCCCTCTATACCGGTGCATTAGTCACGCTATGAAACCCAAATAATCCTCAAACTTTTAGGAGCGGTGCATTAACTACCCACGTTGTTCCCTATTTTTTGCCACGAAAAAAGAAATCAACCAATAGGATACGTGGGGTGTGTATGCATTCAATGACTTGAGACTACTTAGCACAACATGTAGTGGTCAATTCTCTGCATGCAATGACATTAATTACCAAATAAACATCAAGTTCTCTTGTTTTTCCCCAACTTGGTCTCGGTGAGATGACTATAGTGCACCAGTACGGAGGGAGTAAGGACCGAGGAGTAGATGGCCAACACACACATGAATGCAACGCAGTCTGCGCTTCTCATATAAAGGCTCCCCACTAGTCTAATCCATCTATGCAATCCTACGCACCTATGCACCCTAACCAAGGGCAAGAGTTACCACTCCAATCTCAAGATCAATTGACTAGAAGCTAGACCCGTGGAGGCGATGAGCACGGGCATGAGCCAGCTGTGCCAGATGGTTCATGACGCCGGCCTGCGGCCCAGCACCGAGGAACATCTCAAGGTCGTGCTTGAGGCCTCTAGGGTAAGAGGACTCTTGGACGATAGCTTCGTCTCCTTATTTGACGAGGCCCTCGTCGGCTTCCTCGACAAGTTCACCATTCTCAAGAAGCTTGTGGACGACCTTGACATACGCCTCCAGCCCACGCACCCAGGCTCTATGATCCCTGCCACTTTACCGGCCTCGATGGTCACAACCTCTTCAATGCACTAGTGGCCCTACGACTGCCTGCCGTCGCGCTGGAGAATGTCCACCTCGAGGTCGCGCCCACCACACAACGCCTCATGCGGCAAGGCACCATCGACATAATCACCCACATCTATGAGCAAATCGTCCACAAATACTACTACGTGCCAGAGCAGGATGATAGGACGCTGGCCTTCTTGGACCGCAGGACAAACTTGGACGGCATTTTCAGAAGTTGACCTCACCGCCAACGTTGCTGCTCCTCGCCCGTCAGTTGGTGAACCAGCGCACTAGGGTGAGAGGATGTCGTCGATGGATTCGTATGCATCTTTATTTTTGTGTCACTTCTATGTATACTATAATTTTCTTACCTTTTGCATCAACTTCATAACTTTCTTCTGTACCATGCATGAACCGCACCACAACCAAACTTATTATTACTATTGACGTGTAATGGGAATGGTTAGGTCCCATTCAATAAATGGGAATATATTTCAAAGTTCCGGGCGTGGTTGTTCAATTTGCGAAGGAGCACACATTAACAACCAACATAGTCATTTTGGAACAAAGAGCTGCCATGTTACAATCGAAAACAAAAGTATTATTGAAACCATGGTCATTCTACTGACCATTTAAGTGTTGAAACGCATCCCTCTCTTAATTGGCTAGGAGGCGCCATGCGGGGTACTACCTCTATCCTGGTTTATTGTTCCCCATAGTGTTTCGTGCCAATTTTTGACTACGAATTCAATTAACAAAAGGGATAATTAGATTTATGCCCCTAGTTGTGTCCCACTTGTCTGTTTTACCCCTAATTCCCAAAAGTCACCGGTTCTGTCCAAGTCACTTTGCTCCTCTTTTGCTTTTGCCCTTTGACCGTTTGACTGTCAGTTTGAAAACTTCATAACTAATTCATACTACATCAGGAAAATGCAAATAATATACCAAAATGTTCAGAAAAACATCACCTATATGTGAGTGTCATTTGCATTCATGAAAGAAGTGTTGGAAAGTGCCCATCCGAGTCATAGCTCTTAGGCTACCACCATGAATAGTAAAATCTAAAAAATTTCAAAAAAATTAAAAAAAATTGGTGGCAAAGAATGACAAATGTTTTAAGTGCCTGCCAAGTTTCATCGGGGAATAACATTCGTGGATGTCGCGGCAAAAAAAACAATCAGCACTCCAAAATAGATTATTTTTTTCCACGACTTCCACAAAGGTCATTCCCTAATGAAACTTGGCAAGCACTCAGAACATTTTTCGTTCTTTGCCACCATATTTTTTTGAATTTTTTCGAATTTTTTTAGAGTTTACTATTCATGGTGGTATCAAAAGAGCTAAAACTCGGATGTGCACTTTCCAACACTTTTTTCATGAATGCAAATGACACTCACATATAGGTGATGTTTTTCTGAACATTTTGGTATTTTATTTGCATTTTTCTGATCTAGTATGAATTAGTTATGAAGTTTTCAAACTGACGGTTAAACGGTCAAAGGGCAAAAGCATAAGAGGAGCAAAGTGACTTGGACAGAACCGGTGACTTTTGGAAATTAGGGGTAAAACAGACGACTGGGACACAACTAGGGGCATAAATCTAATTATCCCTTAACAAAATGTCAATGCATGTAAAAAAAAGTACCATTAGGAACTATGTACAAATACAAATCCAACCATATAAATGTTTATAACATTCATTAAATTTTTGTCAATTAAATCGATGGTCAAAATTTGACACAAAATACGGAAGGACCAATAAATCAGGACAAAGTCTTTGACTAGACATGAGGCGTGAGAGCAGACCGCTGCGCAGGCTCACCCAGACAGTCGTTCCGGCCCGTCCCTCTACGCATAGTGGCTAGGCATATCAGTTACATGTGGGGCCGCATGAATGGAAAGCGATGATGACCAAAATTGGCAACCCCCCCCCCCCCGCGCGCCTATCATGCAAGAAAAGCCCAGCGCTAGCATTTTGAATCGTTCTTTCTATTTTTTGAGAGAAAATTGTTATTTCTATATATCGATCGTGCCAGGAGCAGAACCAAATGTTATAACTTACTACTAGTGCAAGTTCAAAAGGACGAGCTTGCCGTGTTCATGTCGCACCCCCAACACGGTTGGTCTGGCATGTCGCTCAAGGGGGGATGCGTGTTGTCTTGCATCTTCACTTACAAGTGGGACCACAATTGAGGAACCCGACTATTAGCAAACCCCCACACCTCCCGCCATGTGAAGGCTATGTAAGAGAAACAAGGAGGGAGAACAGATGGTGTCGGATGGGAGTCATGTCGGTGGCGTGTGCCGTACTTCTGGACGTGGATGCTTGTTTTGGCCCATGCCACCCTACTATATCAAGGTATTGGTTATGCACAACTAACACATTAACATATGGCCCACCTCACACTGTGGCCGAATTCCTTGGAGTCCGTCCTAGGCTAAAAAGTGTTCTATGTCAAGGTGGATGGTTGGTCTCAAGTTTAAAACTTGTTGTATATTTAGAGATAGTGCAACAGTTTTGAAAGTTTGAATCCAAACATCAGAATGCAATTTCTACCATGGATTGGACTCATCCGACGACCTAGGATGATGGAATTCGCACCTATAGTAAAAACACCTGCCCGCTGCATGAATCATGTGAACCTAACTAGTAGTACTATTGTTGATTGGACTCATCCGTTGACCTATTGCAATGCACGGACAATTATGTATTTAGGAAAAAAATGTTGTGTCGCAGCACCCACTCTGAGAAGGCTCGAAAACCATTCATAAATTTAGTAAGTTTATCACAGGCATATCATTTAGTATTACATACAAGAATTCATCAATGCACAACGACAACGAAGATATCTAAATACTAAAGTTTTTATCACACAACAAATAACAAGCAATGAAATAAACTTCAAGTCAACCAGTCCTTGGTGTTGGAAATGCTTCCTCTGAACCATAAGTGATCCTCTGGGCAGGGCCATTTATTGTGAATATTGAAACCAACACAAGACTCGCCATCCAAGCTGAAGTGGCATATATCAGGACGCAAATTGTGATAGCCAGGGTAGGGAACCATAGCAATGTCCGAGGTATAGATACAGTTGCTTCTCATAAATGGTAACTTTGTGCCAACAGCATCTAGATCGCCTTTCACCATCATTGGATAGTTTAGTCCAAGGAAAACGAGAATTCGCCAAGACTATCAATATTGAACCAAGGAGAAGGTGCTGGCGCTAGCACACTAGTATCCATCCTGAATACCCTGTAATGAATGTTGGAATAGGTCCGAAGAGTGTGACCATGGGAGAAAACACCTCCTTCCTCTATGACATCACCAGTTCCCTGTATATAGACAAGAAGAGGCGATCCATCAAAATACGTTGCTAGGCGCCACTAGGTATGTAGGTCCTACTCATCTTCGTGCTCGTGATCATCACCATCATCATCTCCCCCTTGGTTATAAAATTTTCCAAATATCGGTGGGGGAATGATGATAGGACCTTCTAAACACAATAAGGTTAATTAGTACGGGGATTGATAGAGGCAGAGGTGTCGCGTCTTTCGATGAGATGGTGATTACCATTTTCGGACTAGACTTTGACGATCCGACTACGAACGTGCGAAGACGTCACCCCTTAGCAATTGCTAAACCAACTTCGAGAGGTTATTGACCACGCCGGAGTACGATCAACCTAACCACGAGTGTCTATGTCCTGCAAGCAAACGAAGAACAAGCAAGAAAATGAGATTGCAATCTGGATATTGTGAATATAAGATGAAAGCTTTATTGATCAAGGTGGGGTTCTGTGACGTCTTGGTCTAGTCGTTGAACACAAATGAAGTATGCGAAGTTGTAGCTATGGCAAACTTTAATCTAAGCAAAACCCAAAGTCTAAACGACGCCCTAAGGGTTGTATATATGGAGGAAGAGGGGGAATTTCGTGACCCTTGGGAGGGGTCCAAAACCAACCCTAACTCCTGTTTCCCCACACATACGGACTCTAAAAAACAACCTATACTCAAGTATTTTGAGATTACATGGGCCTGGCCCAAAAATAAGGTGGCGCAACATCTATTATAAGCTATGGACGAAATTTATGAACGGGCATCTTTTATATTTCGTCCATGTCCTTGTATGTCATCAAGGAGGCTTCAAAGAACTGAAATCTACACTAGAAACGCCGTTCTGGTTCCCTTCGCGCGCGCCTTCACCTCCATGCTTGTTTCTGCTCCAGTGTCCATCCCTCTTGTCCATGTTAGGCCCTTCATTAGTAACGAACACAAATATATCCAAATTAGGCAGCATCATATTCTCATGAACATTAGAATTGTTACCAAGAAACGAAAGTACCTAGTAATTCAATTGGCGTGCGCGAGCTCTAGTGATTGGTACAGTATGTATAGTAGCAGGGGTTGTGGGTGTAACAATGTTATTAATGTCCTCATCAGGGATACTAACTTGCATGCATAGGTAATGAAATAATTGGAATTATGGTGGAATATAAACGTACTGAAACAATGAGGATCCCATGCAAAAATAGTGCCTGAAGTGGTGGCAGCAAACACAAGATGCTCGTATTGAATTGCATCATAGTACACATCCATGTGTAGAAACTTATCTTTGAGCAGTATCCATTGAGGAGCAGAAGTTAGGGCGGCAACAAGCTTGTTGAAGATAGCGACACCATAATAGTTCGTTTAATCCCAAGAGCGATTGGGAACTCGGCACATTGCTATCTTTTGGAGACAACAATCACCATGATCATATTTGAACCTACGTAGATGATTCAACCTCAGGGTAGTCTGGGATTTTTGGAAGTGGAATCTGATGGCGAGTGTACACATTCACAAGCTCCCACTAGTGGTTGTACCCAATATAAATAACCCAATCTCCATTTGCACCTGCCCAGGTCTTACGCTTAAGTGATGGCATCTTAACATCACACATATCGTTATCAAGCGGCATCAACTTGCACAAGATGAGCCTTCTAATAGAGCAAAGGTGTCCCGATCTTTCGATGAGAAGGTGATTATCGTTTCGGAGGAGTATACTTTGACGATCCGACTACGAACGTGTGAAGGTTAAATCAACTCCGAGAGGTTATTGACAACGCCAGAGCATGATCAACCTAACCACGAAGCTCTATTTCCTACAAGCAAATGAAGAACAAGCAAGAAACTAAGATTGCAATCTAGATATTGCGAATATAAGATGAAAGATTTATTGATCAAGGTGGGGTTCTGTGATGTCTTGGTCTGGTCGTTGAACACAAACGAAGTACGCGAAGTTGCAGCTATGGAGAACTTTTAATCTAAACAAAACCCAAAGTCTAAATGTCGCCCTAAGGGTTGTATATATGGAGGAGTAGGGGGGAATTTCGTGATCCCTTGTAGGAGGGGTCCGAAACCAACCCTAACTTTGTTTCCCCACACATACGGACTCTAAAAACAGCCTAGGAAGTTGTATTTCCAAATTACATGGGCCTGTCCCAAAATGAAGGCGGCACAACACCTAAAATAAATATGGACGAAACTTATGAAGGGACATCTTGTATATTCCATCCATGTCCTTGTAGGTCATCATGGAGGCTTCAAAGTGCTCAAATAAGCACTAGAAACGCCATTCTGGAACCCTTCACGCGTGTCTTCATCTCCATGCTTGATCTTGCTCCGGTGTTCATCCCTCTTGTCCATGCTAGGCCCTTCATTAGTAATCAACACAAATGTATCCAATTTAGGCAGCATCATATTCTCATGAACATTAGAATTGTCACCAAGAAACGAAAGTACCTTGTAATTTATTTGGCGTGCGCGAGCTCTAGTAATTGGTCCAATATGTATAGCAGCATGAGTTGTGGGTGTAACAATGGTATTAATGTCCTCATCACCTTCTGTCGTCCCCACGCCAGTGAGAAGGGTCATGGTGAAGAAGATAAGGGAGATCAAAATGCTTGTGAACCCTTGGGATCTTTGTAATGATGTTATTTCTTGCATCGAGAATGGTCTTGAACAAACATTCGATGGTAGACGCGGTGATGACGTCGCACAGATCAATGAGTTCGTCCACCACATCATCTTTTAGGTCGGGGCAAGAATTACGGGGTCGTTTCCTGCTTGTTCCCTCCATCGAGAATATGAACAATGGCATAAGGAAGAGTCAAGGCAAATGGAGGGAGGAAGAGGGTGCGACAACGGTTCCAAATTGAGAGGAAAGGCGAAGAAGCAGTGCACGGTTTCCATGGTACTGCAAGAGGCTTGTGGACCGGATGATTGCCACGGTATAGGAAGAGGCGCCCCGGCCTACATAGACATCCGATCAAAAATTATACAAAAGGACTCAACCAGCATCTCACTAACATGTTGGAACGGGACCACATGTCAACGAAACATGGTGTGTCATTTATCGTGCAAAATGCAGTCTGGCCGCGTTGGCCCGAGGTGCCACGTTATTTCTCAATTTTATTTCTTTAATGGTGGTCATTCAGTTTTGAAGCACAACTAATTGGTACTCTATGTGGAGAAAATATAAACTACTCTACCACTACTCTACCTCTAGTACTAGTACTAGTATGATATATGATGACCCACAAGTATATGGGGTCAATTGTAGCCTTTTCGATAAGTAAAAGTGTCGAACCCAACGAGGAGCAGAAGGAAATGACAAGTGGTTTTCAGCAAGGTATTGTCTGCAAGTGCTAAAATTGTAAGTAGCGGAGTAGTTTGATAGCAAGATAATTTGTAACTAGCAAGTAACGAAAGTAGTAACAAAAGTGCAGCAAGGTAGCCCAATCCTTTTTAGGAAAAGGATAGGCCCAAACGGTTTCTTGTGATAAGCAAAGTGTTCTTGAGGGTACACGGGAATTTCATCTAGTCACTTTCATCATGTTGGCTTAATTCGTGTTCGGTACTTTGATAATTTGATATGTGGGTGGACCGGTGCTTAGGTGTTGTTCTTACTTGAACAAACCTCCTACTTATGATTAACCCTCTCGCAAACATCTGCAACTACGAGAAAAGTATTAAGAATAAATTTAACCATAGCCTTAAACTTTTGGATACAATCGGCCCTTACAGAATAGCGCATAAAATGGGGTTTAAGCTTCTGTCACTCTGCAACCCATCATTTAATAACTACTCCACAATGCATTCCCTTAGGCCTAAATATGGTGAAGTGTCATGTAGTTGACGTTCACATGACACCACTAAGAGAATGGCAACATACATACCATCAAAATATCGAACACATATCAAGTTCACATGATTACTTGCAACATGATTTCTCCCGTGACCTCAAGAACACAAGTGACTACTTACAAATGATAAACATGCTCAAGATCAGAGGGGGTATTAAATAGCTAATGGATCTGAACATATAGTCTTCCACCAAATAAACCATATAGTAATCAACTACAAGATGTAATAAACACTACTAGTCACCCACAAGCACCAATCTATAGTTTTGATACAAAGATTGAACACAAGAGATGAACTAGGGTTTGAGAGGAGTTGGTGTTGTGAAGATGTTGAGGAAGATAGCCCTCCCCAAGATGGCAGAGTTGTTGGTGATGATGATGACGATGATTTCCCCTCTGGGAGGGAAGTTCCCCCGGTGGAATCAATCTGCCAGAGGGTAAAAGTGCTCCTGCCCAAGTTCCGCCTCGAGGCGGAGGCGCTTCATCTCGAATGCCCTCTCTTTCTTTTTTCTAGGTCAAAATGACTTATATAGCACAAGATGGGCACCGGAGGTGGGCCGAGGAGGGCAGCACCCATCAGGGCGCGCCTGGGCCTCCTGGCGCACCTAGGTGGGTTGTGCCCACTTGGTGGCTCTCCTCTGGTACTTATTTGCTCCAATATTTATTAAATATTCCATACAAATTCCACAGGAAGTTTCAGCTCATTTGGAGTTGTGTAGAATAGGTAGCTTGACGTAGCCTTTTCAGGTCCAGATTTCCAACTGCCGAAATTCTCCCCCTTGGTGCATATCTTGCATATTATGAGGGAAAAGGCATTAGAATTACTCCAAAAAGTATTATTATACAATTAAACAACATAAATAATAGTAGGAAAACATGATGCAAAATGTACGTATCAACTCCCCCAAGCTTAGACTTCGCTTGTCCTCAAGCGAAAACCAAAATTGAAAAACATGTCCACATGCTTAGAGAGAGAGGTGTCGAAAAAAACAAAATACGGACATAGCAGCATCATGTGACTTATTATAACAACCACAAACTTTAATATAAAACTTTTAGCATAGAACTTTTATCATCAACTTCTCATGAACAAGTGACAATTCATCACAACATCAAAGTATAAAGCATAAACTCTATTGGAAACTGACAAACTATGTTCTTAGTCAACTTTGTGACTACAGTTCATCATCTTTTCAGGAAGGGCCACGTATGAGAGCATTTAGGCAAGTACACATACTCAACCATCATTTAGTCTTCTATGATTGCTAACACTCACCGCGTACACATGAGCAAAACATTTCAACCGGACGCAAAGAAAGATAGGGGTTATAGTTTCGCCTCTCAACACACTCACCTCAAGGGTGATGTCAACAATAATAACTTATGCCACCCATATTCAACCGGACATATGTGCCTAGATCTTTCCTCACCACATGATGCTTGCCACAGGAGAAAAACAAAAGGAATAGAGAGAAAAACTTTGACTCTTGCATGAAAGTAAATACATGAAAGTAAAAGATAGGCCCTTCGTAGAGGGAAGCAGAGGTTGCCATGTGCTTTTTGTTTGTATGCTCAACCCCTTAGTGCAAGAGAACATCGCGTTATATTGCCCCTTGTGATGGCAACCTTTATTATGCAGTCTGTCGCTTTTATTCTTGCAACGCTCAATTTTTCCTTACACTAAATGATCTCACATTTTTATAAGCAATTTTCATTGTCCTTTTTGCACCGATGACAACTTACTTGAAGGATCTTACTCAATCCATAGGTAGGTATGGTGGACTCTCAAACAAGATAGGGTTTAGGGGTTTTGGATGCGCAAGTAGTATCTCTACTTAGTGCGGAGTTTTTGCCTAGCAAATATGGGGGCAAGCACCACATGTTGAAGGATCTATGACAATATAACTTCTATGTGAATATGAACAAACATAAATCATTAAGTTGCCTTCCTTGTCCAACGTCAACAATTTTGGCATATAATATTTTGATGGGTGCTCACAATCATAAGAGATTTCCATGATAGTATATTTATATGTGAATCTTCTCTTCCCTTATTAATTCTTTCATGAGTTGCATCATTGACCAATGCTATGTTTGTCATTACAACAACATTTTCTACTCATACTTTTCCTTGTATAATGTCATCATTTACCATAAGATTAGCATATGACATTTTTCTTTTTATTTCCTTTCTTTTTATTGCAGCAAGAAAGTAAAGAAGGTAAAACTCAAACTAATCTTTATTATATCCGCACACGATTACAAGGATTGGTCACTAAGCAAACTCACAAAAAGAAAGGATCGAACTAAACTTTTATTCATCTAATAACAAAAGATAACCATAGATCGAACTAAGAAAGTAAAGGCAAAAGATTGTGGAGATTGATACGATACCGGGGCACCTCCCCCAATCTTGACGAAAGCCAAGGGGAGTGCCCATACCCAATACTCAGTTTTCTTTTGGTGGTGATGAAGAAGATGGTGGTAATGAAGGAGAGGCAATCCGGTCTTTAAGGATCAAGAGGCTCTCCAATCTTCGGATGACTCTCCGTAGGGAGGCAATGTGCTCCATATGCAAAATATTTCCACGATTGAGATACTTATTTTGTATACGAACCGTATTAATGATCCTGAAGGCTGCAATCTCAACGGGGGTAAGATGAGCATAGTTGGGTTCAAGGATATCTTCCTCTTCCTGATCCATGGGCAAGGCTTGCTCGTCCATCGGCACTTGGTCTCCGGTGGCCTCCTTGATCTTATCCTCCTTAGCTGCTCCAACGGGGTCTTCTCTCTTAAGCTCGATCTTCATCAACCAAGCATCCTCTTCCATACGATTAGAAGGGGAAGAAGACATGATGCCTGGCTCAACAGATTTGACCGAAAACAGCAAGAAAAGAAGACAAGAGCTTTCTCCGTGATACGGAGGTTAACAGGTTCAGGAGGTATATATAGATCTTTTATCTTGGGGAATAAGCAGAACGGAAGAAAAATAGAGTCCGGAAAGTACCAGAGGTGGGCACAACCCACCTGGGCATGCCAGGAATGGCTGGCATGCCCTGGTGTATCGTGCCCACTAGGGTCACTTTCCTGGAAGTATCTAATTTTCTAAATATTCCAAAACTGACAAAAAAATATTTTTGTAGATTTTTTGGAGTCTGTTTACTTACCGTATCACGTACCTCCCTTTTTCATTATTCTAGAGTGTTTCGGAAGGTTTCCTTTATGTGTTCTTCCGGTGTCAAAGTTTGGATAACATTGCTTTCAACATTAATGGGCGTACCTGAGATATAGTGTTTTATTCGTTGCCCATTGACAACCTTCGGGTTAGTCCCTTCGGCATTATTTGTTTTGATAGCTTCGGATCGATAGACCTCCTCGATGACATAGGGTCCTTCCCATTTGGAGAGGAGTTTTCCTGCAAAGAATCTGAAACAAGAGTTGTACAAAAGAACAAATTTTCGACTTAGAACTCACGCTTTTGGATTATTTTGCCATGCCATCTTTTAGCTTTTTCTTTGAATAACTTAGCATTTTCATAAGGCTGGGTTCCATTCATCTAATGAGCTAATATCAAATAACCTCTTTTCCCCGGCAAGTTTGAAATCATAATTGAGTTCTCTTATTGCGCAAAATGCTTTATGTTCTAACTCAAGAGGTAAATGACAAGCTTTTCCATAAACCATTCTATATGGAGACATACCCATAGGATTTTTATAAACCGTTCTATAAGCCCAAAGTTAAAAGCACAAGTGCTCCCTGGGTGATTTTGGTAATTAATGTCAACATATCTCTTGATGGACTAATACTTCTACCTAGTATATTTCAGATAGGTTCAACATTAGAGTGCCATGGACAAGAGGATGTGGAACCCCTTCAAGATGCTAAGGACAAACATTGGAAAAAGCTCAAGACTCTACATTTTATTTTAGTGATCCAAGATCACATTGAGTCCATAGGAAAGCCAATACTATTAAAAGGGGATGAGGTGTTGCTTAAAGGCTTGCTTGGTCAAAGTGCTTAGTGATATGCTCCAAAGCCCTCAACCACTTTCTCACATCCACATATGTCCTAAACCTAAAAGTCAAACTCGGCCTCACCGATTTGATCTATCCGGCGCCACTGAGTTCAGTTGACATAGCCACTGCGAAACCCTAATCAGTTTGGTCTCACCGATGGGATCCCGGTCTCACGGAGATGGGCGTGCAAACTCTCCGGTTACCTATTAGTGAAATCGATCCCACCGAGTTCATGTGATCGGTCTCACCAAGATTAAGTTATGCCCTAATCCTAGCGCATCGGTCCTACCGAGTTGATCATATTGGTCCCACCGAAAACTCTAATGTTCACAGTTTGACCTGAATCGGTCTGACCGAGTTTCACCATTCGATCGCACCGAGTTTGGGAATCTATGTGTAACGGCTAGATTTTGTGTGGGGGCTATATATACCCCTCCACCCATTCTTCATTCGTGAGGAAAGCCATCAGAATGTGCCTACACTTCCACTACTCATTTTCTGAGAGAGAACCACCTACTCATGTGTTGAGACCAAGACATTCCATTCCAACCACAAGAATCTTGATCTCTAGCCTTCCCCAAGTTGCTTTCCACTCAAATCATCTTTCCACCATAGCCAAATCTGTGAGAGAGAGTTGAGTGTTGGGGAGACTATTATTTGAAGCACAAGAGCAAGGAGTTCATCATCAACACACCATCTATTAACTTTTGGAGAGTGGTGTCTCCTAGATTGGTTAGGTGTCACTTGGGAGCCTCCGTCAAGATTGTGGAGTTGAACCAGCGAGTTTGTAATGGCTAGGAGATCGCCTACTTCGTGAAGATCTACCCGAGTGAGGCAAGTCCTTCATGAGCGATGGCCATGGTGGGATAGACAAGGTTGCTTCTTCGTGGACCCTTCATGGGTGGATCCCTCCGTGGACTCGTGCAATGGTTACCCTTCGTGGGTTGAAGTCTCCATCAACGCAACGTGGATGTACGGTAGCACCACCTCTCGGAACCACGCTGTCGTGGAATTAACACGTTAGATGTCCTAGTGAGAGGACTTAGTCGTGGAGCCATCACAACGAGATTAGCTTAAAAGGGGTTAAACCGGACAAAGGACACCGGAGTTTATACTGGTTCGGCCCCTTGCGGTGAAGGTAAAAGCCTACGATCTAGTTGTGTTGGAATTGATGGGGTCTCGATGAGCAGGGAGCGAATCCGCTTTACCTATCTCTCGAGTTGTTGTTTCTTGTCCCTGAACCGCCGCCGGGTCGTCCCTTTATATACACAGGCTAACGCCCGGCGGTTTACAGAATACAGAGGCCGGCTCATACATGTGTCCGGCTCGGTTTCTACCTTTTCCTAACTTACAACGCAAGTTACATATCTCATGGCGGTTTATGTCTATGGGCCCTAATCCGCCCTTGGGCTCTAGGCCTCTAAGCTTCAATAGTAAAGCGCCATACTCCTTGTCTTCATGGGCTTCAATACGGATGAGCATAACCCAGCCCCTCCTGGGCGGTTTATACTCAGTAGTTATATCCCCAACATTAGGCCCCAGATTGATTTGAACCTGTTCATGCCAATCTTCAATCCTTCGAAAAACTCCTTGATCTTCAAAGAACCTTGTAAACCACCATGACATCATTTCCATATGCACTTGGTAAACTGTCGTGGAATAGTCACGTCAGATGTCCTCGTGAAAGGACTTAGTTGTGGAGCCATCGCAACTAGGAAGCTTCAAGGGGTTAAATCGGGACAAGGGACACGAGAGAGTTTATACTAGTTCGGCCCCTTACGGTGAAGGTAAGGCCTACGTCTAGTTGGGTTGGTATTGATGTTTCGATAACCAGGGAGCGAGACACGCTATGCCCGGTTCTCGATGAGTTGTTTCCTGCCCTATGTCGCCAGCAGGTCGTCCCCTTATATACACGGGTTGACGCCCACCGGCTTACAGAGTCCCGGCCGGCTTATAAACAGAGCCCGGCTCAGTGACCAGTTAATCTACCTTACGTTACAAGTCATGCCATCATGGCAGTTTACAACAATGGGCTTAAGACGCCCGTGGGCCTTAAGCTCTTTATTGAACCGCCATCTTCATGCTTGGTCTTGGGCTTCCTCTGATGAGTATTCTTTGCGTAACCCGGCCCCTCCTGGGCGGCTTACACAAATAGTCATATCCCCAACATTAGGCCCCAGACTGATTTCAACCTGTTCATGTCAGTCTAAAAAATATTTTTAAAGAATTAAATCTTCAGTCTTCTGACTATATAGAGGGTTTTTGTTAACCCGCCATGACGTCATCTTCTAGATCTGTCTTAACTCGGCGTGATGTCATCCTTCCTTTAACTCATTTTTTATTCCACTGAATCCTTCAACGGATCTCTTCTTTACTGACTGTTCCGAAAATCGAGGCGTCAGGGCTGCTGGATAATAATTGTTATCTCCTCGTTTCCCGCGCCGTCTCAGTCATCTTCTTCCTATAAATAGCCACGACATGGGTATTTTCCTTTTTACCCTTCCAGTCGTCTTCTTCCTCTCCTCTCTGCCTCTCCAGCTCCGCCGCCGTTACTATCGACTCCCTTCGTCTTCATCGACTCAGGCCGCTGCATTGACCTGACTGTAACCAGAGATCGACGGCGAGCTTTCGCAGTTCATCCTCATCCGTGAGTCCCCCTTTTCCCCTTCCTTAGATCTATCTTGAAGCTCTGCTGAGTTCATCGAGTTCATCACTGCCCGATGCGGATCCTTGCTAGTTTGCACTTCCACAGCCTGTTTAGATTGCAAAATCGTGCAGAAACACTGCGGTAGTTGTTTGTGTTGATCTTGAATAGGAATAGATCTCATTTCTCTTGTCTGGAGACCTCCTTTGCATGCATGAACTTCTCTGCCCTGTTTTTAGGTCTAGAAATTTTTCTCCTTTAGAACAATACTTTGATCCATAATAAAGGCTGTTGTCCGTGAAACTTGTTTCTATCACCCGGAAAGCTTCTTCTGGAGAACTTACGTTTATCACCACTATCTCGGTGTCCGGTTTAAAAAAAATCTTTGAATGATTGTGGATCCTGATAGCGGCTTAAACTTTACCGCACAGTCACCCTTATATCATTAGGCCCCTTGCTTAAGCCGCCATTTTGAATAAATTTGAATATTTCTCCCGGATTAAATTTGAACTGGAACTTTTTTACTTTGTCGTAGGCCACTGCCGTTATGGCTCCTAAGGCAGCTAAGGCCCCTGTGACTTGCAACTGGGTTCCATCCACAGTCACCAAAAGCAAACTTGCTGAGCTTGTAACGTCTGGCCATCTGCCAAAAAAGGAGGTTATGGCCTATCGTGCCCCTCACCCGTCGGATGAGATACCTCAACCCAAAGACGGGGAGGTAGTAGTATTCACAGACCATATGACCCGGGAATTTGCCCCTCCCGGCTCAAAATTCTTCAGGGAAGTTCTGGATTTCTTTGACATTGGACCCAATTCTGTGTCCAATCTGTGTAACTTCCAAGTTTTCTGCGAGGTATATTTAGGAGAGGAACTGAGTCTGCTGCTGTTCAGAGAGCTTTTCTACTTGAACCGGCAGAATGAACGCGCCAACGGGCCTAGCCTTGAGCTTGGCGGCATCTCAATCCAGCGGCGGAGAGACTGCGTTTTCCCTTATGCTGAGCTGCCGAGTTACCCCAAAGACTGGAACCAGACGTGGTTCTACTGTCAAGACACCTCTCCAGCCAACGAGAAGCCTCTGCCCGGCTTTCGTGCCCTGCGCCTTGAGTCCAATCATCACCTGGCTGACAAGTTAACTACTGTTGAGCGCCTGCCTCTTAACCCACCATCAGAAAGATCAAAGCCCTTCTAGGCAACGGGTTAACTGGCATTGATTTGGTCCGGGTCTGGGTCACCTGGCGAATACTACCATTAAGCCGCCGCTCCGGCTTAATGTGTACTTACACAGGCGAAAAGGATGATTCAATGCGTCATAGTCCTGAGGACTTACCAGATGATGTGGTAGATGCTACAGTCCAATCGCTATTGAAGGAGGGCACTGTAACGAGTAATACTTTCAGTTTGCTTCCCTTCTGCAAGAAGAATCCGGCTCCTGCAGTAAGTTACTATTCTTCACAAATACTCTTTAATATGTTACCTTCTGGTACTTATGATTCTTTATCCTTTCCTACAGGCCGATGATAATTTCTGGAAGGTCAAGTATGACCATGAGGCTGCAAAACTGGCCCGGGCGGCCAAGAAGACCGAAAGGAAAGCCGCCAGGACGGGCACCTCTAAAAAGAAGAAGCCCAGCGCCTCTGATATGTTTAAATTGGACGACTCCTCGTCAGATGAGGAAGATGTAATCTTTTTTGATTTTCTGTGCAGTTATCTTACTGACATTTGATCCTTTCAGGAGGATATTGGGAACAGTCAAGCAGCTGGCGAAGAGGTAACTATAATTTCCTCCGACTCAGAGCCTTTGCCAACACAAATAATCAGAAGGGTGACCCGGAAAATAAGGTTTTCACACCCTCTCGCTTACCAAGATCCTCAATTTCTTTTGAAGCAACATCAGCTTGAGAACCGGCGACAGACTCAGGCCAATCAGGACGCAGAGCTTTCCTCCGGCTTACCCGATGTAACCAGGAAGCGTCGGACCGAGGTTATCTCCGACTTACGTTTTATTTTACCCTTGATGGGTTTGATTCGCCAACCTCTCAATTCATCTGATTCCAACTATCAGGATAACTCCCCTTCTTCTGATGAGTCGATGCAATCGAACATGCCGGCTTTCAAAACGGCTCCCGGGAAATATAACCTTTCTTACTTTGAGTTTATCCATACTTATACTTTGATACTTACCCTTCCACCTTTGATTGACAGCTTGCAAGTAAAGCCCAGCAAGAGGGCAAAGAAGAAAAAGCCATCCCAAGACCCAGTGGTTACTTGATAGAGGCAAAGGTGTCCCGTCTTTCGATGAGATGATGGATTTTCGCTTTGGTGGAAGTCGACTTTAACGATCCGACTACGAACGTGCGAGGACGTCGCGCCTTAGAAATTGCTAAACCAACTCCGAAAGGTTATTGACCACGCCGGAGCACGATCAACCTGACCACGAGGGTCTGGTTCCTGCGAGCAAACGAAGAACAAGCAAGAAACTGAGATTGCAATCTGGATATTGCGAATATAAGATGAAAGCTTTATTGATCAAGGTGGGGTTCTGTGACGCCTTTGTCTGGTCGTTGAACACAAACGAAGTACGCGAAGTTGCAGCTATGGCGAACTTTTAATCTAAACAAAACCCAAAGTCTAAACGGTGCCCTAAGGGCTGTATATATGGAGGAAGAGAGGGGGAATTTCGTGGCCCTTGGTGGAGGGGTCCGAAATCAACCCTATCTCTTGTTTCCCCACACATACGGACTCTAAAAATAGCCTATACTTATGTATTTCAAAATTACATGGGCCTGGCCCAATAAAAAGGTGACGCAGCACCTATAATAGCCTCGGGACGAAATTTATGAAGTGGCATCTTGTATATTTCGTCCAAGGCTTCATGCACCCATTATGGTGGCTTCAAAGTCCTGAAATCATCACTTGTAACTCCATTCTTGTTCCCCTTGCGCATGGCATCATCTCCATGCTTGTTCTTGCTCCAATGTTCATCCTTCTCCAAGCTAGGCCCTTCATTTGTAAGCAAAACAAACGTATCCAATTTAGGCAGCATCATATTCTCATGAACATTAGAATCATTACCAAGAAACGAAAGTACCTGATAATTTAATTGGCGTGCGCGAGCTCTAGTAATTGGTCCCGTATATGTAGCAGTAGGGGCTGTGGTTGTAACAATGGTATTGATGTCCTCATCATCCTCCCCTTCTCGAAATGAAGTCGTCCTCGACGGAAGCTCATCTTCCTCACCCAAATAAGGCTTCAAATCTGCAATGTTAAAAGTGGGACTAACCCCAAAATCTGCAGGCAGCTCAAGTTTATATGCATTATCATTTATTTTCTCTAACACCTTAAAGGGACCATCAACACGTGGCATTAGCTTTGATTTGCGCAAATCAGGAAATCTATCCTTACGCAAATGTAACCAAACAAGATCTCCAGGTGCAAACACAACATGTTTTCTACCCTTATCTCCAGCAAGTTTATATTTAGCATTCATACGCTCAATGTTTTCCTTAGTTAACTCATGCATTTTTAAAATCAATTCAGCACGTTCTTTAGCATCAAAATTAACCTTCTCCGAAGATGGAAGAGGCAACAAATCAATAGGTGCACGAGGTAGGAAACCATACACAACTTCAAAAGGGCACATCTTAGTAGTAGAATGCAATGAACGATTATAAGCAAATTCAATATGAGGCAAGCATTCCTCCCACATTTTCTTATTATTCTTCAAAACAGCCCTAAGCATAGTAGACAATGTTCTATTGACTACTTCAGTTTGTCCATCAGTTTGGGGGTGACAAGTAGTACTAAAAAGCAGTTTAGTCCCCAACTTAGCCCATAAACATCTCCAAAAGTGGCTAAGAAATTTAGTATCACGATCTGAAACAATAGTATTTGGCACACCATGCAAGCGAATAATTTCACGAAAGAACAAATCAGCAACATTAACAGCATCATCGCTTTTATGACATGGTATAAAGTGTGCCATTTTCGAGAATCTATCCACGACAACAAATATGCTATCCCTCCCCTTATTTGTTCGAGGTAAACCTAAAACAAAGTCCATAGATATATCCTCCCAAGGAACACTAGGTACAGGCAAAGGCATATATAAACCATGAGGATTGAGTCGTGACTTAGCTTTTTGACATGTAGTGCAGCGAGCAATAAAACGCTCAACATCCCGTCTCATCTTTGGCCAAAAGAAATGTGTAGCAAGTACGTCCTCCGTCTTCTTCACGCCAAAGTGTCCCATTAATCCTCCTCCATGCGCCTCCTGCAACAACAAAAGATGAACGGAGCTAGCTGGAATGCATAGCTTGTTAGCACGAAACACAAATCCATCGTTAACAACAAACTTGTTCCACATTCTTCCTTCTTTACAATTCTGCATTACATCTTTAAAATCAGCATCATGCACATATTGATCTTTGATGGTCTCCAAACCAAATATTTTGAAGTCAAGTTGTGAAAGCATAGTATAGCGACGAGACAATGCATCAGCAATAACATTTTCTTTTCCCATCTTGTGTTTAATGACATAAGGGAAAGTCTCAATAAATTCAACCCATTTAGCATGTCTACGATTCAGTTTAGCTTGACTTTTAATATGTTTCAAAGATTCATGATCAGAATGTATAACAAATTCTTTGGGCCATAAATAATGTTGCCATGTTTCTAAAGTCCGAACAAGAGCATATAATTCTTTATCGTAAGTAGAATAATTCAGACTAGGCCCACTCAATTTTTCAGAAAAGTATGCAACAGGTTTGCCATCTTGTAATAACACACCTCCTAATCCAATTCCACTAGCATCACATTCAAGCTCAAAAGTCTTATTAAAATCAGGAAGTTGGAGTAAAGGAGCATGTGTCAACTTATCTTTCAATACCGTGAAGGCTTCTTCCTGTGCGGTACCCCAAAGAAAAGGCACATCTTTCTTTGTAAGCTCATTGAGAGGTGCAGCAATGGTGCTGAAATCTCTCACAAAACGCCTATAGAATCCAGCGAGGCCAAGAAAACTCCTCACTTGTGTGACTGTTTTGGGCTGCGGCCAACTCTCAATAGCTTCAATCTTGGCTTTATCAACTTCAATTCCCTGTGGAGTAACAACATAGCCAAGAAAAGATACTCGGTCGGTGCAAAAGGTGCACTTCCCAAGGTTACCAAACAAACGTGCATCACGTAGAGCTATAAAAACAGCACGTAAATGTTCCAAATGTTCTTCCAAAGATCTGCTATAAATCAGTATATCATCAAAATAGACTACCACAAATCGTCCAATGAAAGCACGTAAAACTTCGTTCATTAATCTCATGAAAGTACTAGGCGCATTAGTTAACCCAAAAGGCATGACTAACCACTCATATAATCCAAACTTAGTTTTAAATGCTGTTTTCCATTCATCCCCCAATTTCATACGAATTTGATGGTATCCACTACGCAAATCAACTTTGGAGAATATTATAGAGCCACTCAATTCATCAAGCATATCATCTAGCCTAGGAATAGGATGATGATAACGAATAGTAATATTATTAATGCCTCTACAATCAACACACATACGCGATGTACCATCCTTTTTCGGTACTAGAATAATAGGAACGGCACAAGGACTAAGGGATTCGCGTATATAACCTTAGTCGAGAAGCTCTTGTACTTGACGCATAATCTCCTTCGTCTCCTCTGGATTGGTACGGTATGGCGCACAGTTTGGCAGTGAAGCACCGGGAATTAAGTCGATCTGATGCTCAATCCCTCGAATAGGTGGTAATCCCGGTGGCACGTCTTGTGGAAAGACGTCAGCGAACTCCTGCAAAATGTTAGTGACAGCAGGAGGCAAAGAGGAAGGCACGTCCTCGAATGAAAATAATGACTCTTTGCACACAAAAGTATAGCAAACAGATTTGCTGAAATCTAGCTCATCAATATCAGATTTGGTGGCAAATAAACATGCACTTTTCAATTTAATTTCAGAAGCAACACTAGATGGTTTATTATTAGGCTTCATTTGTTGCTCAAATTCTTTTGCCACAATCTGATTTTCACTCTTATTCTTCTCCTGTTTTGCTTTATTAGCTCTATTAATATCATCTTTCAAAATGGAATCAGGAGTCATAGGAAGCAAAGTAATATTTTTATCCTTATGAACTAGAGTATAGTGATTGTTTCTACCATGGTGTACAGAATTTTTATCAAATTGCCATGGTCTACCAAGTAATAAGGAACATGCTTGCATAGGTACCACATCACAATCAACATAATCAGCATATGTAGAGATACTAAAATGCACACGAACAGTACGTGTTACTTTAACCTTGCCGCTGTTGTTGAACCATTGGATGTAGTAAGGATGTGGATGTGGTCTTGTGGTGAGAGAAAGCTTCTCCACCATCTCCATGCTAGCCAAGTTGTTGCAGCTCCCTCCGTCTATGATGACGCGCACAGAACGTTCCTTCACAACTCCCTTGGTATGGAACAAATTGTGCCTCTGATTTTGCTCAGCTTGTGTGATCTGCACACTCAAAACACATTGAGCAACTAAACATTCATACCTGTCAGCATCTTCAGGAGCCATGTATTGCGTCTCATGATCAGAATCATCTCCACCATGTTCTTCACGTGTAATAAGAGCCAAAGTCTCCTCATCATAGTCACTAGCGGACTCATATCCACCATCCGCGGTAGCTATCATCACACGCGGAGATTTGCATTCTCTCGCATAATGACCTCCTCCCTTACAGCGACAACAAATAATATCACTTGTGTGCCTTGTTGATGCCATGGAAGAAGAAGAACTCTGTGCAGGCCCAGCAGGTGCGCTCTTCGCAGATAATGGTGGTTGTGCCCGTTTTCTTGTATCACGACTGGAGGAGGCACATGATTGAGGTGCTGGTGCAGTTGAAGTAGAAGATGCACGCGGTGTCCATGATGAAGGTCGGCCTGCAGAAAAGTTAGTTCGCGCCAATGCTTGTCGATCCTGCACTTCACGTTCAGCTTTACAAGCAAGATGGAATAAACGAGTGATATTAGTATACTCCTTATAGTCTAGAATGGTCTGAATCTCTCTATTTAATCCACCCAGAAAACGTGCAAGCATAGCTTCATTCTCCTCAACAATACCACATCTAATCATGCCAGTTTGTAATTCCTGATAATATTCTTCTATAGAATTTTTTCCCTGTCTTAAACGCTGCAATTTTTGAAGCAATTCACGTTGATAATATGGTGGAACCCAACGAGTGCGCATAGCAGTTTTCAAAGCAGCCCAAGTAGCGGGAATAGGATATAATCTACAATGTTCAGACCACCATACACATGCAAAACTAGTGAAAGCACAAACAGCAGCAGCAACTCGTCTCTCCTCAGGATATTGTAAACATGTAAATCGTTGTTCAGTTTCTAACTCCCAAGTAAGATATATATCAGGAACATATCTACCCTCAAATGGTGGAATATTCAATTTCAGTTTAGGAATATGGACATCATCTCGTACCTGAGGTGGTGGTGCAGGCCTACCATTACGAATATATACCTGAGGTCGACCTGGTGGTGGTGGTGCTAGTGGCTGCATGTAGTGCTGATTTTGATCAACCTCATCCTCATAATCGCCCGCATACTCATCATCCTCCTGGGTACCAGCAGCAGCAGTAGCAGGGGCCAAAGAAGCATCAACAACATGAACAGCAGCACTAGAAGTTTGGCCATCCTCAATAGGAACACGCTTCGCTCGTCCATACTGATTCGAAAGGATGCGTTGTTGTTGTTGTTGTTGTTGTTGTTGTTGTTGTTGTTGTTGTTGTTGTTGTTGTTGTTGTTGTTGGAGAGGTGTGTTAGGTGCAGCGGGTGGTGGTGGTGGAAGACGCGCGAGCAATTCATTAAACTTGTTATCGAGCTTTGTTTCGAACGTCTTCTCCATGCCATCTATCTTCTCCATGGCCTCTTCAAATCTGTTTAGCACATCTTGCACCTGTCCACTCATCATTTGCTGAAATTTATCATGCAATTCCTTATTCGTCATGTTCTCCCAGTCAGTCTCGTCGGCTTGTGATCCTGGCATGGTTAGCAGCAATAGAAACACACAAGAATATGATCCTACAGACTACTAACAAGAGGTGGTGGTGGGTATCACAAATCCGTCAAGCAAATCTCAAATTCTTACCAGTTCTTACCCAGCAGCAGGCGGTGATCAGCAACCGTTGTAGTGAAAAACTCTCAAAGCTTGGATAGAGCGATTACCAGGGAGAGTCAAACGCACGACGTAGATGTATGTGGAGCTGGGAAGGCTTATAATATGGTAGCAAAAAGGGTCAGCAATAATCAATTCAGAGATGCAAAGTTGAATAAACGCTCAACGACGGTACTGTGCTGGTCCTAGGCTAGACTGTGCTAGAGACGCGAGCCTAGAACACCAACAAAATCACGGTGCGGCACGTAAACAAGGGAGGAGCACACTCTGAATTTTTTTTCTCTTTTTTTTCCTTTTTTTTGCACTTTTTTTCCTCTTTTTTTTTGCTCCGCAACAATTTTTTTTCGAAAAAGTCTACAAATGGTCTAAAAACTGCCTAGCCAGAATTTTCCAGACTTAGTTTTTTTTTGAAACTGGAACTATTTTTCTTCTGCGGATGGCTCGGAAGTTGGGGAGTCCTCCACTGTCACGACTCGGAGTATCGCGTGATCTGGAAATCGAGAACAATGCAACAATTACTGGACTCGGACTAGGACTGGTGGCGGAGATGAATCTGGTGGAACTCGGACTGGTGGAAGAGATGAATCTGGTGGAACACGGACAGGTGGCGGATATATGTTGCAGGTGAACTCGGATTGGCGTGATGGCGGCGGATATGTGGTGGCGTATATGGATTCGGATTGGCGGTGAATATGTGGTGGTGGTATATGGCAGCGGCGACGTGACAACCTGTGAACAGAACTCGAAACTCTAAAGGACTAGACGCTAAGACCAGCAACTTGACACGACGATGCAACCGCAAATTCAACAAAGCAAATACAGAAAAGATTATGCAAAGGCTCAGATTGGTTCGGATGGGATGAACTAACCCTAATTTTTTTTTGGCTTTTTCGTGGACTATAGGTATGAAGAACAGACTCGATCTAAACTACGAAAAACTGTAAAATCTCACCGAGCAACCTGGAAATCTGATACCACTTGATAGAGGCAAAGGTGTCCCGTCTTTCGATGAGATGATGGATTTCGCTTTGGTGGAAGTCGACTTTAACGATCCGACTACGAACGTGCGAGGACGTCGCGCCTTAGCAATCGCTAAACCAACTCCGAGAGGTTATTGACCACGCTGGAGCACGATCAACCTGACCACGAGGGTCTGTTTCCTGCGAGCAAACGAAGAACAAGCAAGAAACTGAGATTGCAATCTGGATATTGCGAATATAAGATGAAAGCTTTATTGATCAAGGTGGGGTTCTGTGACGCCTTTGTCTGGTCGTTGAACACAAACGAAGTACGCGAAGTTGCAGCTATGGCGAACTTTTAATCTAAACAAAACCCAAAGTCTAAACGGTGCCCTAAGGGCTGTATATATGGAGGAAGAGAGGGGGAATTTCGTGGCCCTTGGTGGAGGGGTCCGAAATCAACCCTATCTCTTGTTTCCCCACACATACGGACTCTAAAAATAGCCTATACTTATGTATTTCGAAATTACATGGGCCTGGCCCAATAAAAAGGTGACGCAGCACCTATAATAGCCTCGGGACGAAATTTATGAAGTGGCATCTTGTATATTTCGTCCAAGGCTTCATGCACCCATTATGGTGGCTTCAAAGTCCTGAAATCATCACTTGTAACTCCGTTCTTGTTCCCCTTGCGCATGGCATCATCTCCATGCTTGTTCTTGCTCCAATGTTCATCCTTCTCCAAGCTAGGCCCTTCATTTGTAAGCAAAACAAATGTATCCAATTTAGGCAGCATCATATTCTCATGAACATTAGAATCATTACCAAGAAACGAAAGTACCTGATAATTTAATTGGCGTGCGCGAGCTCTAGTAATTGGTCCCGTATATGTAGCAGTAGGGGCTGTGGGTGTAACAATGGTATTGATGTCCTCATCATTACTGAACCGGTGCTTGACTCATCCGTTCCAGACAGCTCCACACATCAGCCACCGCCTGAACCGGCTTCTGACATTCCAGAGCCAACTTCTGACCCGCCTGCAGAGGACGTGATTCACAACTCGGATGACCCGGAAATCCCTAGCCCGACCAAGACGGCTGACCCGGAAGTTGAAATAGTGAAGAGCTAGTATGTTGAACCGGGCCGGCCTACTGCCCTTGCTCAATGCACCGCCAAGGAAGAGTTTGCCCAGCGCCGGAAGTCCAAACAAGACATCATTGATTATTCTCACCTAAGTATTGGTGACATAGTCTTGGGCTATCTGAACCAAGTACACAGTAGCCGTGACCTGGAAATTGACATGGTGAAGCAAATACAACATAAATCTGAGGTAAAATTTAAGCTTTCACTCTGAATCTTACTTACTGTACCAGCCCCCAAGTCTATTGCTTATGAATGAATATGTTGTAGACTTAATAATCTGCTAGCTATTAGTTTTGTCCGGTTTAAATTGAATATGTTTAACCCGGAGATAACATGAAACTTTAAATTTGGGTTACATTAGCCCCCAAGTGTCAAGTACCTTTACTTGTAAAGTGCTTGAGACTTAATATGTATGACTTGGTAAAATAGACTAAATTTTCTTTAAACATACATTAGCCCCCAAGTGCCAAGTATCTTTATTTGTAAAATACTTGGGACTTAAATGTTATCTTACCAAGATTCTTACCATAACCTAATGTCAATGCAGGCCACCGTAAGTCAATTTGAGGCGGAGATTGCCGATTTGAAGAACCAGTTGAAAACCCAAGAGCTCGAAGCTCAGAAAGCCAATTCCAAGTTTGAATTCAGTATCTCTGAACAAGAGAAGCTGAAGAAAAATTTTGAATCGGAAAAGAAGGCTTGGGTTGATGAGAGGGCTTCACTGGTGACCCGGGCTGAAACAGCGGAGGCATCTCTTGCCGAGGCAACAAATGAACTATCCGACTTAAAGCGGCACATATCCCAAATGGTCTCAGCTATCTTTGGTAAGCCGCCCGTAAATATTGTAATCTTTCAAGAGTTATCATAATAATTGCATCCGGCTTACTTGTTATACCTGTGAATATGCAGGCCCTAGAAGTACCAACCTTAAGGAAAATATGCTGGTCAAGCTTAAGGCGGTGTATACCTTGGTAGAGCAGCTGTACTCCGGGTCACAGCGTGCATTAATCGCTGTGGCCTTATCAAATACCTCTCCCCGGCTCCTGCAAGACATGTTGAGACATCTGTCGGTGCTACCTCAACGCATTCAAGACTTAAGGCGGGCATCTGCGAGAGCCGGAGCCGTGGCTGCGTTGAGTCGGGCAAAAGCATGGGTGCCAGAGCTTGACCTTGCTGACCTCTCTCTTGTATATCCAAGTCTTAAGGAGGACGGCACTGCTTTTGGCGAACAGGACTTCACTGCCTGTGTCAAAGTCGTACGCCCTCTGGCGACTCTCATTGGGGAGGATACTGATCTCACCAAGTATTCGCCGGGTTATGATAGCGAGAATCGGAGAATCCCAAATATCACATATGACCAAGTCAGCCTGCTCCCTCCAACGCGTAAGCATACCTTTGCCCCTGAAGTGGACCCAACCAGTTTAATAGATGATGAAGCTGAATTTGAAGCTTTGAGCGGCATTGACTGGGCCTCGTCCACCTTCCGGGACACAACAACCAAAGGAGAGGTGGGGAAGGATAACCCGGAGTCATCAAGCCAGCCGGAGGAATGAGCCACCAGCCGGGTTATAACTTATCAAAGAACAATGCTTCACTTATTCAGACTCGGGGAGTCTTGTAATAGGATAGAAAAACTCCTTAATGCCTGTCATGCCTTATGGTACTTATTGCTTTTGTTAAGCCGCCAGTACTATTTCCATCTTGCTTATGTTAATCAAGTGGTTCCTTGATATTTCACCTTGCTCCGTTTTAATCTGCACGTAAAACAGGCAAGGCTTCCTGGACAGTTTACTACACCAGTGGGTTATAGAATATTGATAACCCGGACATGACCAAAAAATCATGTGTATAAGCCGGTTCACGATTAGTTAAAACATAATCATAACAGCATACCTGCGACCCTTTTTGATAACCTCTCCGGCTCATATAAGTTTTTACCTGGCACTTGTTAGAACCTGAAGTAACTAATATAAATCGGAAAGATCAAAAACCCTCTCCTCAAGAAGGTTTCAATGATAGTGAAAATAGTCATACTTGCAAATGTTCACAGGCTCCTGATTCGAATACGGTCAGAAAACTGTTCCAAAGGGGTTAAGCTAAGATTCGGATACGATCATATAGCCCCTAGTGGCTTTGGCGATACCGATCAAGTGGGTATCGACACCTATGATCTCTTTGGTTCGAATACGACCTATGTTTGAACAGGAAGCCCCCAAGTGAACATTAGAGTTGTTTAATGACGCTGATTCGAATACGATCCACGTCAGACCCAAAGGGGTTAAGCTATGATTCAATTTTGATCAGGAAGCCCCCAAGTGGGTTTGGCAATATGCCGATCAAGTGGGTATTGACAGCTATGTTCTCTTTGGATCGAATACGACCTATGTTTGAACAGGAAGCCCCCAAGTGACCAAGGCTAGATTCAGATATGATCATAAGCCGGACCAAAGGGAAAGCCGGATTCAGATATGATCCGTCCCCTGTTGGCAGTGTCCATCACCTGATAAAGAAAACATGAAACATTTCTTTATGGGAAAAAAGGACAGAGGTCCTGCTTTATTGCTTTATATAATATATACATTATAAAAAGTATCTTAAAGAAGAAACTTAAGTATAGTAAGGCCGGAGATGAGCTATATTCCACGGCCGGCGGGTCTCCTCCTCCGATTTAAAGGAGTCCTTGCGCTCTCGAATATCGATGAGATAATATGACCCGTTGTGCAGATTCTTGCTGACCACAAAGGGTCCTTACCAAGGTAGGGATAGCTTGTGCATATCACACTGATCCTGGATGAGCCGGAGCACCAAGTCGCCTTCCTGAAAGGTTCTGCTTTTAACCCAGCAGCTGTGATAGCAACGCAGGTCTTGCTGGTAAATCGCCGAGCGGGCTATTGCCAAGTTTCGCTCCTCATCCAACAAGTCAAGTGCATCCTGACGAGCCTTTTCGTTGTTCGCCTCAACGTAAGCCGCCACTCGGGGTGAGTCGTGCCGGATGTCACTTGGCAGGACCGCCTCTGCTCCATAAACCATGAAGAAAGGTGTGTATCCCGTGGATCTGTTAGGCGTAGTATTGATGCTCCATAACACGGAGGGTAACTCCTCCACCCAACAACCCGGAGTCCGCTGTAAAGGAACCAAGAGCCGGGGTTTGATGCCTTTCAAGATCTCTTGATTAGCTCTCTCTGCTTGACCATTGGATTGATGATGAGCAACAGCTGAAACATCAAGCCAGATATGTTCTCTTTGACAGAACTCTTCCATGGCACCCTTACAGAGATTAGTTCCATTATCAGTTATAATGCTATGTGGAAAGCCAAAACAAAAGATCACCTTTTTCATGAACTGAACCGCCGTGGCTGCATCACACTTACTGACCGGCTCTGCCTCAACCCACTTGGTAAACTTGTCCACTGCCACCAGCAGATGTGTCTTTTTGTCCTTAGACCTTTTGAAAGGTCCAACCATGTCAAGCCCCCAAACTGCAAACGGCCAAGTGATTGGGATCATCCTTAATTCTTGAGCCGACACATGAGCTCGTCGTGAGAACTTTTGACACCCGTCACATTTACTGACCAGATCTTCCGCATCAGCGTGAGCCGTCAACCAATAGAAACCATGATCAAAAGCCTTGGCCACGAGGGATTTTGACCCGGCATGATGGCCGCAATCCCCTTCATGGATCTCATGAAGTATTTCTTGGCCTTCTGCAGGTGACACACATCGTTGAAACGCCCCGGTGACGCTGAGGTGGTGTAACTTGCCGTTAACAATCGTCATGGATTTGGAGCGCCTGACGATTTGTCTCGCCAATGTCTCATCCTACGGTAATTCACCCCGGGTCATATAAGCCAAGTAAGGCACCGTCCAATCCGGGATAACATGAAGAGCCGCCACCAGCTGTGCCTCCGGGTCTGGTACTGCTAAGTCTTCCTCGGTAGGCACCCTGACAGAAGGGTTATGTAACACATCAAGAAAGGTGTTGGGCGGCACCGACTTTCGTTGGGATCCCAACCGGCTTAAAGCATCAGCCGCCTCATTCTTCCTTCGATCAATGTGCTCCACTTGATAACCCGTGAAGTGACCAGCCACAACATCTACCTCACGACGATAAGCCGCCATGAGGTGGTATTTGGAATCCCACTTGCCTGACACTTGTTAAGCCACCAAATCTCAGTCGCCCAAGCATCGTACCCGGCTTAAGTTCATCTCCTTAGCCATCCGGAGACCATGGAGTAATGCCTCATATTCAGCTAAATTGTTAGTACATGGAAACATAAGCCGGAGTACATAACAAAATTTGTCACCTTGAGGGGAAGTTAACACCACTCCAGCCCCCGAGCCTTCTAGCTGCCTGGATCCGTCGAAGTGAATAGTCTAGTATGTGTTATCCGGCCTCTCCTCAGGGGCCTGCAGCTCTGTCCAATCATTGATGAAGTCCACCAAGGCCTGAGACTTAATAGCTGTCCGAGGCATGTATTTCAAGCCATGAGGCCCAAGCTTAATAGCCCACTTGGTGACTCGTCCTGTGGCCTCCCTGTTCTGAATGATGTCTCCCAAAGGGGCAAAACTTACCACAGTTATAGGATGGCTTTGAAAATACTGCTTCAATTTCCGGTTTGCCATGAACACCCCATAAACAAGCTTTTGCCAGTGCGGGTACCTTTGCTTGGATTCAATGAGCACCACACGGATGTAGTAAACCGGCTGTTGAACCGGATGCTCCTTGCCGGCTTCCTTACGCTCCACCACGATGGCAACGCTGACGGCTCGTGAATTGGCAGCCACATATAACAGCAAAGGCTCTTTGTCAATTGGAGCCGCAAGAACCGGCGGCTCAGACAATTGTCTCTTTAAGTCCTCAAAAGCAGCATCAGCGGCCTCACTCCAAACAAAAGTGTCAGTTTTCTTCATCATCTGATACAACGGGAGGGCTTTCTCCCCGAGCCGACTTATGAATCGACTTAAGGTGGCAACGCGACCCGCCAGTCGCTGAACATCATTAATTTACGCCGGTTTAGCCAGGGAGGTAATCGCGTTAATCTTCTCCGGGTTAGCTTCAATGCCTCTGTTGGACACCAGAAAAGCTTGCCCGCAGGAACGCCAAACACGCACTTGGCCGGGTTAAGCATCATCTTGTAAACCCGGAGATTATTAAAGGTCTCTTTTAAGTCAGATATCAAAGTCTCCTTTTCTCTGGACTTCGCCACAATGTCATCCACATAAGCATGGACATTACGCCCAATTTGGTCATGCAAGCAGTTCTGCACACACCGCTGATAAGTCGCCTGGGCACTCTTGAGCCCAAATGGCATAGATACATAGCATAAGGCTCCAAACGGAGTGATGAAAGCCGTCTTTTCCTGGTCCTTAACTTCCATCTTAATCTGATGATAACCGGAGTAAGCATCCAAAAAACTCAAATGCTCACAACTCGCCGTAGCATCAATGATTTGATAAGTACGGGGGAGAGCAAAAGGGTTAGCCGGACAAGCTTTGTTTAAGTCCGTGTAGTCCACACACATCCGCCAGGTGCCGTTCTTCTTGAGGACAAGCACCGGATTAGCCAACCACTCCGAGTGAAAAACTTCAATGATAAACCCGGCCGCTAAGAGCCGGGCGACTTCTTCCCCAATAGCTTTCCGTCGTTCCTCATTAAAACGGCGAAGAAATAGCCTGACCGGCTTATACTTTCGATCAATATTGAGAGTGTGCTCAACGAGTTCCCACGGTACACCCGGCATGTCAGAAGGTTTCCATGCAAAGATGTCCCGGTTCTCACAGATGAACTCGATGAGCGCGCTTTCCTATTTGGGATCCAAGTTGCTGCTGATGCTAAACTGTTTAGAAGAATCACCTGGGGTAAAGTCAACAAGCTTCATCTCAGCTGCCGACTTAAATTTCAATGTCGGGTCGTGCTCTGTAGTTGGCTTCTTCAAGGATGTCATATCCGCCGGGTCAACATTATCTTGATAAAATTTGAGCTCCTCTGCGGCGCAGGCCGACTCAGCGTAAGCCGCGTCACCCTCTTCACACTCCAATGCTACCTTACGACTGCCATGTACAGTGATGGTGCCCTTGTAACCTGGCATCTTGAGCTGTAAATAAACGTAACACGGCCGGGCCATAAACTTAGCATAAACCGGCCATCCAAACAGAGCGTGATATGGGCTCCTGATCTTGACCACTTCAAACATCAACTTCTCAGCTCGGGAGTCATGTTTGTCTCCAAAAGCCACCTCCAGCTCAATCCTACCAACTGGATAAGCCGACTTACCAGGGACAACTCCATGGAAAACAGTGCTGGATGTTCTCAGATTCTTATCAGTCAACCCCATGCGCTGAAAGGTCTCGTAGTAAAGGATGTTGATGCTACTGCCCCCATCCATGAGCACCTTGGTGAATTTATACCCACCAACCTGAGGCGCCACCACAAAAGCCAACTGGCCCGGGTTATCGACCCGCGGAGGATGATCCTCCCTGGTCCATATGATGGGCTGCTCTGACCACCTTAAATAACAAGGAATTGCCGGCTCAACGGAATTCACAACCCTCTTATGAACCTTCTGGTCACGCTTGCACAAGCTAGTGGTAAACACGTGATACTGTCCGCCACTCAACTACTTCGGATGGCTTTGATAACCCGACTGTTGCTGTTGCTGTCCACCTTGACCAGACTGCTGCTGACTGTTGCCACCTGGATGCCCCTGAAAACCGGAATTTGAACCGCCGCCCGGGCCATGAAAGCCGCCGGCTCCTGAGCCGCCACCAGATCCTTGACCGCCGTCGAAGGTGTTGGAGTTTTTAAACGCCTTCATGATCGCACAATCCTTCCATAGATGTGTGACCGGCCGCTCCCGGGTGCCGTGTCTCGGGCAAGGCTCATTGAGTAGCTGCTCCAGCGATGGGCCTGACCCGCCGGACCGTGGAGGTTTACCCTTACGTCTCGGATTGTTACCTCGTACATTGGCATTGGCCACAAACTCCGGGTTACCGTCCGCCTTACGCTTATTGCCGCCTTGATTCCCCGGGTTATGCTGCTGACCCTTTCCATTGCCGTTCCGTTTTCCCTTCCCTGTCTTCTCATCGTCAGACGCGGGATCCTTGGTACTATCAGAATCGGCATATTTGACTAAAGCCGCCATCAGTGTACCCATATCTGTGAGGTCACGCTTAAGGCGCCCCAGTTTCATCCTCAGTGGCTCAAAACGGCAATTTTTCTCTAGCATAAGAACCGCAGAGCCGGCATCCATCTTATCGGAGGAATGAATTATCTCCTTGACCCGGCGTACCCAATGGGTAGTGGATTCACCTTCCTCTTGCTTGCAATCCGTCAAATCCACAATCGACATAGATTGTTTACAGGTGTCCTTGAAGTTCTGGATGAACTGGGCCTTTAACTCGCCCCATGAACTAATGGAATTGGGTGGTAAGCCTTTCAGCCAAGACCGGGCTGTTCCATCTAACATCATGGTGAAATACTTAGCCATTGCCGCGTCGCTGACTTCTAGCAACTCCATGGCCATCTCATAACTCTCGATCCACGCCCCGGGCTGTAAATTGGCCGTGTAATTTGGTACCTTTCGAGGTCCCTTGAAGTCCTTGGGCAGACGTACATCGCGCAGAGCCGGCACCAGGCAAGGGACACCGCCGGTTCTAGTGGCTACTCCCGCCTCAATAGATGTCATTGGATACTCTGGGTGATCATTCTCCTGACGTACTTGGTCCTGCGCCGGGTTATAGCCCCTGGGCTGGTTACGTCGTTGGGCATTGCTTGACAAAGCTTCCGATTCCAGGCGTCTGCTGTAACTCGGGCTCCGGTTCTGGCGAGGTGGTGCTACCCAGGGCGGGGAGTTGAGTGAATCCTGTCCCGGCTATAAGAATAGGTCTCCTGCTGAGTCGGGGCTGTCTGGAGGAGCTCTATGACCCTCCGGGTTTCCACTGCCGTCGGATCATCACCTTCCATAGGAAGAGCCGCTAAGCGCGCCGAAGTTGCGATTAAATTCTCCATGGGGTTGGAAAAGTGACCCGGTGGAATTGGCACATAACGCGGCGGTGGCATGCTCACGTGAGGCGGCACCATATCCCGAGGCTGAGCCGGTCCTCTTGTTCCGGCTGTCATAAGCCGATCGGCCTCTGGCGGGTTACTAGGGCCGGCTCCGGGTGTAGCAAAGAGAACCCGGGGGTCGTAATTCGGAGGTAAACGGGACTGCGTTTTCTGATGTCTCCTCATCACCTCATTGGATGCGTTTAAGCTCATTGTGAGCTGGTAAGCTTCTGACTACAAGCGATGTGCCCGGGCGTCGAGAGCCGCCCGCTCCGCAGCTAGTCTGGTATCCTCAGCTACCAAAGCCTCCTTGGCCTGAGCTATCTCCTCATGCACTTGAGCTACCGCTGTGTCATGCTCATCTTTATCTGCAGGAATAACCGTGGCGGTTAACAAGGCCGTAAGCTTGTCCATGAGATCCATCAGCACCTGAGCCGGTGGGCGCACGGGGCCGCCTACCCTGGCTGCTCCTGATCCGGACGTGATCGCTGTTGCCGCTGTAGAATTTGAACCGGGCTGAGTTCCAGCCATGAAGATTCTGGCCCATCTTGGTGGGTCATCGAGGTCCAAAATACTGATGCCACCGGAACAGCCCCCGAGCGCGCTGTCTTGTACCTGATACAAGGAATCTGTTGAACTGGCGGACGAGTCACCATCTGAAAGGACGGCCGTCTCACCCCCATCTTTAGATCCGGAAAGTTCCTCTCCGCGGACGCAGCCCACGAAGGCACGCCTCATGACCGGCGGAGTCCGGGTCTTCCTCGCACGCTGAGCCGTCTCGACGAGGTCGGTGCAGTTGTCCGGCTCAGGGCCCGGCTCACCGATCCAGCCGATGAAGACGTGGATTCCGCCGAAGGGGACCCGGTATCCGTACTCAATTGAACCGGTGTCAGGACCCCAGCCTTCGTCGTTGATGTAGATCTTGCCGCGATGACTCTTGGTCATCCGGCACACTACGTACCCCTTGAGCCCTTCGAAGTTGCCCTTCAAGAACTCAAATCCACCGTGCACTGGCCCCATGGTGGGCGCCAACTGTCGTGGAATAGTCACGTCAGATGTCCTCGTGAAAGGACTTAGTTGTGGAGCCATCGCAACTAGGAAGCTTGAAGGTGTTAAATCGGGACAAGGGACATGAGAGAGTTTATACTAGTTCGGCCCCTTACGGTGAAGGTAAGGCCTATGTCTAGTTGGGTTGGTATTGATGTTTCGATAACCAGGGAGCGAGACACGCTATGCCCGGTTTTCGATGAGTTATTTCCTGCCCTAAGTCGCCAGCAGGTCGTCCCCTTATATACACGGGTTGACGCCCACCGGCTTACAGAGTCCCGGCCGGCTTATAAACAGAGCCCGGCTCGGTGACCAGTTAAATCTACCTTACGTTACAAGTCATGCCATCATGGCGGTTTACAACAATGGGCTTAAGCCGCCTGTGGGCCTTAAGCTCTTTATTGAACCGCCATCTTCATGCTTGGTCTTGGGCTTCCTCTGATGAGTATTCTTTCCGTAACCCGGCCCCTCCTTGGCGGCTTACACAAATAGTCATATCCCCAACATTAGGCACCACCTCTCGGAACCACGCTGTCGTGGAATTAACACGTCAGATGTCCTAGTGAGAGGACTTAGTCGTGGAGCCATCACAACGAGATTAGCTTAAAAGGGGTTAAACCGGACAAAGGACACGGGAGTTTATACTGGTTTGGCCCTTTGCGGTGAAGGTAAAAGCCTACGATCTAGTTGTGTTGGAATTGATGGGGTCTCGATGAGCAGGGAGCGAATCCGCTTTACCTATTTCTCGAGTTGTTGTTTCTTGTCCCTGAACCGCCGCTGGGTCGTCCCTTTATATACACAGGCTGACGCCCGGCAGTTTACAGAATACAGAGGCCGGCTCATACATGTGTCCGGCTCGGTTTGTACCTTTCCCTAACTTACAACGCAAGTTACATATCTCATGGCGGTTTATGTCTATGGGCCCTAATCCGCACTTGGGCTCTAGGCCTCTAAGCTTCAATAGTAAAGCGCCATACTCCTTGTCTTCATGGACTTCAATACAGATGAGCATAACCCGGCCCCTCCTGGGCGGTTTATACTTAGTAGTTATATCCCCAATATTAGGCCCCAGATTGATTTGAACCTGTTCATGCCAATCTTCAATCCTTAGAAAAACTCCTTGATCTTCAAAGAACCTTGTAAACCGCCATGACATCATTTCCATATGCACTTGGTAAACCGCCGTGACGTCATCTTTTAAGATTGTAATAAACAACCGTGACATCATCTCTATAAAAAACCTGTAAATACATTCTTTTTCATTAATGACCTTCTGAAAACCGAGGCGACAACTGTGTCAGATCCATTTTTTGGGTTCCTAGAATCCCGCGCCTGTCACTTATCCCTTCGCCTTATAAATATGGCCAAGGGTCATTATTTTCCTTTCCGCTTTGTGCCCCTTCACCTCATCGTCTTCCTCGCATCGCCTCAGAGCTCGAGCGCAGCCGCCGCCGTCGACCTTCGCTTTCGCACCGCCAACGGCCGCTGCATCAACCTGATCGGACCAGAGAAACACGACGCCTCCTCTACTGTTCAGCAGCATTAGTAAGTACTTCTCTTCTCCTATAACAGATCTGCATTAGGGCTTCCGCCGTTCATCAGTGTTCTTCACTGTTCCTCGCTTTCTTCTTTTAGATCGCGTAGTTTGATCTGAATCTGATAGTAAAGGTGAGCAACAGTAGTTTAGCATCCCTTTCCAATCACAGAAGATACCCTTCTCTGCATAAGATCCCATCTGAGCATATGTGTTCCTCTGTTGTCGCGATTTTAGGTTTAAAATTTATCTCCTTTTTAGAACCGCGGTAGATCCAAAATTACAACACCATCTTGTGAAATCTATTTGTACAACACTTAGGAATTTTTTCAGATCTGTAACTTCCACACCATTGTAGGCAGTTTATACTTTTAGAAAATGATAACCCGCCAGGTACCATTAGCCCTCTTTTTAAACCGCCAACTCATCCTTAATATAAAACTCCGGGTTATCATGCTCATAGGTTTCAATTTGTTTTTCCCGTCTTTTAAACCAGATTGTCTGCATCAATCAATACCTTAAACCGGCCTTGCTCCTCTTTTCCAGTTTCCTATTCAAATGGCCAAGACATTTTATGCTTGCAATTGGGTCCCTTCCCGGGTTACTGAAGAGCAACTGACTGGGTATGTTGTGACTAGCGCTTTAGCGAGCAAGGAAACCATCCACTTGAGAGTCCCCGGTTTAGAAAATCCTCCTGAACCTCAGAATGACGAAGTGATTGTTTTTACTGATCATCTGAATCGAGGGTTTAGCCCTCCCGGATCCAAATTTTTCCGCGATGTGGTTCCTAGCTTCCAACTCCACCCTCAAGATATTGGACCAAACTCTGTGTCCAATATTTGCGATTTCCAAGTGTTTTGTGAGGCCTATCTTCAAGAAGAACCCACAGTTGAATTGTTCAGGGATTTCTTTTATTAGAACCGTCTCACAGAATTCACAGACGACCCAACACTGAGCTTGGTGGGATGGCAATTCAAAAGAGGAGAGATTTCAATTTCCCTCATGCCAAGCTTCATAGTCACCCCAAGGACTGGAATCAGACTTGGTTTTACTGTAAAGACACATCTCCAACCGGCGAAAATCCTCTGCCGGGTTACCGCCCTCACCGTCTTAGCAATACTCATCTGTTCCCTCAGAGGTTGACTGCCAAGGAACGGTCCAACTATGCACCACAACTCTCAAAACTCAGAGCCTTTATGGCAAACGGTTTAATAGGTGTTGACTTCGTCCGCTGCTGGATATCTTGGACCGTTCTGCCTTTAAGCCGGCGCCCCGGTTTAATGTGTGAGTACACGGGGGACTTAAAAGATCCTCAACGTCATATTGATATTCAGCTAACAGAGGATGGAGTTACTGAAGCTGTTAAGAAAATACTGAATGAACCGGAAGCTATCTACAGTCAATTAGGGCTTAGTCCCTTCTGCACTTCCAATAAACCGCGAGCTGTAAGAATTGCCTCATTTTTACCTTGATATGTCCTTTATATTTTATTATCCATCTATGCAGGGCGATGATCCGTTCTGGAAGAAGAAATCACAAGATAAACCGGCCAAGCCCCAGGATAAACCGACAAGAGCACCCCGCAGCAAGACTAAAGCTGCAAAGAAGCCAGCGAAGAAGAAAACCGCCGAACCCTCTGATTTGCCCAATGATGAAGAGCTTGAAGACCCGGACTCAGAGGTAGAATTAGATTCTCTTGGTTCTTTTTTCATACACTGTCGGTGTACTAAAGTAGGGGGGTACCTTAGTACCCCGAACTTGTGCACGGACAGTCGCAGTGACCCGCGGCAGGGCTTGCCGGGCGTCCGCCAAGATCCTCCGCGGCTACTTTGATGCCATTCAAGAACAGAGTACTCAAGCTAAAGCCCCGGCAAGAGGAGCTTGCCAGGAAGGCCGACCAAGGCCCCGGCAAGAAGAGCTTACCGGGAAGAAAACAAAGGCCCCGGCAAGAGGAGCTTGCCGGGAAGGCCGACCAAGGCACCTCCAGAGGACTTGCCGCGGCGCCCCGCGCGTCCCGGCAAGGCCCGACGGCCGGCAAGCTTGCCGGCACGACAAGAGGAGGACCGCGGCAAGTCACTTGCCGCGGCAAGATTGCCAACCAAACTCCAGCACATCCGGCGACGTGTCATCACAAGGCCATCCCAAAGGCACGTGGCGAGGCACTACGCAGCCATGCGGGGCGAGGTGGCAAGCGGAGCTGACAGAGACGCCATCGTGGCAACCCGAGGCTCACTTGACGGTCGCTTCTCTGCACTGTTGGGGCGACCGGACGGGCATTAAATGCCCTTGTCCCCTGCCGTCAGAGTTAGGTAGGGGACACTGTTGGTCACTGTTACACCAACCTGCGTTTTTACCTTTCTACCACCTCTTCTTACGCTGCCACCTGTTGGTGCCCCCTTTAGACTATAAAAGGGAGGCCCATGCGCACGTAGAGGAGGTTCGGTTCATCTGAGGAACACAAGATTAGGGTTCGAGACGCACACACCACACCACCGTGCGCTCGCATTCGAGCAAGATCAAATAAAAACACAAAGCAGCAGTAGGAGTTTTATCTCTCCGGAGAGCTCCGAAGCTGGGTAAAAATCGCCCGTCCTCCCCAGCGCGCGCGCCCGGGCCTCGATCCGCTCTGTGCGCGGCCTCCGCCCCCTCGCCGGACTAGAAGAAAGGGGCCCCCCGTGCCCCATAGGTGGCCCGGGGCCGCGGAGACAGACCCCGCGCGCCCCGACATCTTTGGCGCGCCAGGTAGGGGGTGCGTCGAGGTCGTGAGCATCCGATCCGGTCTCCGCGCGCGCTGCATCAACGCCTTCATCAACATGCCATCGGAGAAGAAGCCTTCGGAGGTAGCCGCTCCGTCTACATCGATTCTGCCGCCACCGCCGGAGTGAACGGGCGGTGGAGTGGACGCCGGCGGAGGAGCGGGCACCGACGGTGGGACTCACGTCGTCACCAGATCCAAAAACAAGGCCCCCCAAGCGTCGGCGACCATGCAGACACCGCACCCTTCCCAGGAAGTGCAAGGTCGACAACGCCCCGGTGCTCCTAGCACCGTGCTCGCGTTGGAACAAGGCCAAGCTGGCGGGTCGCGAGACGCTCGAGGTCAGCATGCTCGCCCGCATGCTGGCGCGAGCGAGGTACGGTCGCCAGGGCGGGGTGTTGCACCTCCCAATCCAGTTGGGAGCCCGAGCACATCCCGCTCCTCGCACCGCTCGTCGCCACCGCCACCCAAGACAGCAGAGGAAGCGCTAGCCCGAGCCCAGCTGCTCCTGGACTACCCTCCGGCACCGCACAAGATCGACGACTGGAGGATGACCATATACAGTCTCATCGCCTTCGCCAACGGCGACAAGCCCCAGCAACCGAGCGCATCGAGGCCCCGGCAAGGCATCCAAGCGCAAGCCGACGCCGACAAGACCACTGTGGGGGGGGGGGGGGGCACCTCCGTGCACTCCCAGCCCCGAAGGCCAAGATCGCCGGCTCGTCGGATCAACCCCGACGGTGACTCGACCGCGTCGTCGGACCCGCGAACCCGACGCGATCAGCGCCACGTTCTCCAGGAACGGCAGCATGAAGACGCTCGCACTCGCATCGAGCGCAGAAGGGAAACGCGACGTCAATCTGACCAGCGTGCCGGGCCCACTGTCGACATGCATGCACTAGGGGAGCCAGGCGACTTACCGTACGCGGCGGGTTGCCCTGCGTTCACCCGCGAGCTGCGGCAAGTCCAGTGGCCCAAAACCAAGAACTTCAAGCCAGACGTGCCCGAGAAGTACGATGGCAGGATACATCCATCGGAGTTCCTCAGCATCTACACCATCGCGGTGCAGGCTGCCGGAGGGCGCGATGAGAAGATCCTTGCCAACTACTTCCCGCTGGTACTCAAGCCCAATGTCAGATCTTGGCTCATGCACTTGCCGGACGGTTCCATCTCTTCATGGGCGGACCTGTGTCATCAGTTTGTCGGCGCCTTCACGGGTGGCCACAAGCCTCATGGCCAGGAGAGTGACCTCCACTTGCTCGTCCAGAAGGAGGGGGAGCCCCTGCGCAAGTACATACAGAGATTCAGCCAGGTGCAACGCAACATCCCAGACGTCCACCCTGCCGCAGTTATCAGCGCCTTTCATCAGAACGTGCGTAACCGCAGGATGAGGGAGGAGATGGCGATGTGCAAGATCAGGGACGTCGGCGAGCTCTATTCTCTGGCCGACAAGTGTGCACGGGCTGAGGAGGGGAGGAAAATCCTCGGAGAGGTTGCAGGAGCAGAAGGATCCGACAGTGAGGATACCGCCCCGGCAAGGAAGAACCGGAGACGGAACAATAGGAAGAGAAAGACTAAGGATGTGCTAGCTGTTGAGCATTCCGGCAACGGAGGCGGCTCCGACAAGGCCAAGGCCGATGACTCCGGCGAGGCTGTGGTGGCCGCCGACAAGCAGGATGGCTCCGGCAAGCGGTATTGCAAGATCCACCGCACCAAGGGCCACGATCTCCAAACCTGCAAGAAAGTCGAAGAGATGGCGGAGCTGCAGAAAGCCGAGTACGAGCGCCGCGATAAGGAGAGAGCCCAGGGAGGTGGCGGAGGATCCGGCAAGAAGCTTCTCGCCCGGGGAGGACACCGCGGCAAGGCCAAGCTGCGGCAAGGAGATAGGCCTCCCCGCGGCAAGGAGATAGGCCTCCCCGCGGCCGCGACAAGGAAGAAGATGAGGATGAGATGGAGGAAGATGAGACCGATGACCAAGAGTTTCAGAAGGCGACAGAGGTGCTGTGCATCGACGGCGGCGCCTCTCTGCACGCCTCGCACCGCCAACTCAAGCAGTGGGTGCGAGAGGTGAACGCAGCGGAGCCGTCCGTCGAGGCGCGCAAGCCTCTGAAATGGTCCGGCACGCCCATCATTTTCGATGTTGAGGACCACCCTGATCGCATCACTGCGGTCGGGTGCTTGCCGATGTTGGTCTCACCAACAATCCGCAACCTCAAGGTCACAAAGATGTTGGTTGACGGCGGGGCCGGCCTAAACCTGATTTCCTCCACAGTACTCAAGAAGCTCCAGATCCCCGACGACGAGCTCGAAGAAACTGGTGCCTTTCAAGGGATAAATCCGGGAAGAAGCAAGCCCAAGGGGAAGATCATGCTGCCAGTGACGTTTGGCAGCGAGCTGAATTTCAGGACAGAGAGGGTCACCTTCGATGTTGCTGATATCCCATTACCCTACAATGGGATACTCGGCCGGCCAGCGCTTGCCAAGTTCATGGCAGCCTCTCACTACGCATACAACGTGCTCAAGATGCTTGGCCCGATGAGTGTCATTTCTGTCCAAGGTGACCAGAGGGATGCACTCATCTGCGCCGACAAGATCTACTGGGAAGCAGCAGCCGCAGCAGAGCGCGAGCCACTTGCCACTGAAGCTCCCCGGGGGAAGGAGAAACTTAAGTCCGGCAAGTGCAGCCCTGATGCCCACTCCGGCAAGCGCACCTCCCCGGAGTGCTGCGCTGCCGTCGAGAGCGCACCATCGAGCTCCACCGGCAAGTGCAAGAAAGCAAAGGCAGATCCGCCAAGGACCAAGCCCGACAAGAACAACTCTGGTACCTGCTCCGGCAAGCACGCCTCCCCGGAGTGCTGCGCTGCCGTCGAGGATGCACCATCGAGCTCCACCAGCCAGTAGGGCGAAGAAAGCGTCCAGTTTCAAGCTTTTGGATTGTATTCCCTGAGAATCCGTACCTTGTACGAAGAACCTGTGCGCAGAAGGGTCGAATCGTGGCTAAGTTGCGCCCTTGATCCGTTTCGAGTCCGCTCAACGACGAAAGCGCGCCGCAACTAGCCTGACGAGTTCTTCCTGTCGGAAGCAACACCGCCAGCGGGCTGCTGATGTCCCGCACTCAGCAAGTGTGTTTGCGCCGGCAGGTTCCTTGAAAGCGCGGGGGGGGGGGGGTGAAAACGTACAAGGGAGGAAGTCAAGGGAGGTGCGCGGCTTCGCCGAACCGCGGAAGACAGAAAAGCTAAGTCACCCAAGCTTAAGTGCATAGCTCTTCTTTTTTAGTTTTAAGCGCTTATGTTATGTTCTTCGAACGTTCGTCCCTTGTGCGAAAAACCCGTGCGCTGAGGAGCCAACTCATGGTTAAGTTGCGCCCTTGCTTTGTTTTCGAGTCCGCTCAACAATACAAGCGCGCTGCAACTGGCCCGAGAAGGTTTCTTGCCGGGTACAACACCGCCAGCGGGCTGCTGACGTTCCGCACTCAGCAAGTGTGTTAGCACCGGCAAGTTCCCTAGAAGCGTAGGGCAAAAACGTACAAGGGATGTAATGAAGTCGAGGATGTAACGTAGCAAGCCTTGCCATGGGACGTCCCTTGTATGAGAAACTTGTGCGCCGAGGAGCTAACTCGTGGTTAAGTTGCGCCCTTGCTTTGTTTTCGAGTCCGCTCAACAATGCAAGTGCGCTGCAACTGGCCCGAGGAGGTTTCTTGCCGGGTACAACACCGCCAGCAGGCTGCTGACGTTCCGCACTCAGCAAGTGTGTTAGCGTCGGCAAGTTCCCTAGAAGCGTAAAGTGTAAACATACAAAGGGCAAAACATGGCGTCGCATTGCCCAACCTGAAGTTACATTGCAAAGAGTAACTTATTACAGCGTTGTCTTAGTTATTTTTGTGACTATAATAACAGCGATAAGGAGAAACCAGAAGGGCGCACTGGCGAAGAGGCCCCGGCAAGCCGATTTCACTGGGGGCTGCGATTGCTAAGATCCCTGCGCGGCAAGTCAGGGTCCCCGGGGGCTACAACGCTGGCGGCAAGGACAGAGCAAGGCGCACCGGCACCTAGGTCCCGGCGGAGCCAAATTTGCCGGGGGCTGCAAATATCAAGATTCACCTCCGGCAAGCCAGAGTCGCCGGGGGCTGTAATACCAGATAAGTTTTTCATCCCTCGTCATGCATCCTCTTATGGGCTGGGGAAAGCGAGGCCGCGTCTTTGAACGATCATGCCTTGTACGAAAAAAACCTGTGCGCGGAGGAACCAATTCGTAGCTAGTCGCGCACCGACCATTGTTTCGAGTCCGCTCGACAATATTGGGTGAACTACGGCTAGCTCAACGACAAGGTTTCTTGTCGGTCGCGGCACCGCCGACAGGGAACCAACTCGTAGCTAGTTGCCTTACTGTCGTTTCGAGTCCGCTCAACGACATAAGTAAGCCGCGACTAGCTCCGCGACAAGGTTTCCTGTCGGTTGCAGTTCCGTTGCCGACGTTCCACACTCGGCGCTCACGGCAAGGTGCTCGCGCCGGCAAGTTCCCTAAAAGCGTAGGGTGAAAACGTACAAGGCGCACAATCAAGTAAAGGACTTAATCCGGCAAGTTTTCCCCTCTTTTCATTAAAAAACATCCCAATTTAGTGCAAGTCCATGGAGGATGAAAAACATGATAGAGAGGATTACAAACTTTAAATACAGCTAAGGCCCGAAGGCTTATAAATTAAAAGATAAGATGCCCGTAATCCCTCTCCTGTTTTTCTCTTCAGGAGATAGGTCAAGGAGGCCCCGGCAAGAGAAGCTTGCCGGGGAAGGCAAAAGAAGCGCCTAGGCGAGCTACGGGTGCCAGAAGACACCAAGAGAACTTCCCGGGGACCGGCCAGGAGCTTGGCGGAGACGGAGGCGCCGGAGGCAGAGCTCGAAGACGGGGCGGCAGGACGTCAGCACGCTGTCGAGGGCACCTCGCCCTCGTACTCCGGCTTGACAGCCTTGCCGCCACCCCTATTCCTCTTCTGCCGCCTCCCTACGCCAGCCGCCCAAGGAGACGGCCCCGGGGAGTTCAGAAAGCCGGCGGCCCGGATGATGGGGTCGCCGGTGGCACGCGCGAGGCAGCGTCCGACGCCTAGTCGGACCCGCCGTCCTCGTCGTCGCTGTCGCTCCCCTCCTCGTCACTCTCGCTCGAGGAGGGACCTTCGCTATCGGAGGAGCTATCCACGCAGCATCTCGCCCGGATGCCGGAGTCCCCGAAGACCTTGACGGCGAGAAGGTTGCCCTCCATTAACTTAAAATGGAGGGTAAACCCCGCCGTCAAGCTATGGATGCGGGCAAACGTCTTCCACCCTCGGTCGAAGTACATCACGCCGGGGGCTGGGGATACGACACTAACTCGAGTGCCGCTGATCCCGCAGCCCATCATGCGTAACTCCAGCATCTCGGGCGGGTCCGGTTCCATCGCGCTCGCAAACGGAGCCGGAAGCCGAAGGCGTCGACGAGGTGCCCGGCGCAGCTTGACGAAGAACTCCCAGGGGTCGTCCCCAATGTGGACCGCCTCGAGGAGAGGAGCCGCCGGCGGAGACGGGGGTGGCGCACCACCCCGGCCGCCTCTTCCCCGAGCGCCTCGGCCACGCCCTCGACCTCGTCCTCGGCCTCGCCCCCTCCCTCTTCCCCTCGCGGCCGGCTCCGCCACTGCAGGGGTGAGAGAGGGAAGGATGCGCTGTCTGGCGGCAACCCTCGCTGCCACCGACGAAGGGCCAGGGTTCCCTTTCTCCATGGCGAGCAGGAAAAAGGGGAGCAGAAGTTAAAAAGAAAAGAAGGAGATGAAGGAGTGTGGGCTTCTGTGCCCCCTCCCTGCCCTTTATAAAGGAGCATGGTGGGAGCCCGGCCGCCCCGCTCGGCGAATCAAGGCACGGGAGAGCGGGGAATCGGGGCTGACCCGCTGCCTCTGCTCACGCCGGCCCGGATTCCCCAATCTCACCGTCCGTGACCCCAAGCGCATGGGAGCCGCGTGGCAGGGATGCGGCGCCGAGTGGACGGGTGAGGCGGTCTCGCCCCACCCCGTGAGCATGGGAGTGGACGCCTCAAAAGCCGCGCACTGGCCCCGTCCAGTAAATGCGCCACGCCCCCATGCCTACCTCCGTTTAGGTAGGAGGGCGTGGGCCGTCCCCTTCATCATGGCTTGATGCATGCTCGCGAGGCTCAGCCCCGCACGCATCGACCACGTCTCCCACGACGCCGCAATCGACGCGTGCTGTTGTGGGAGGACGTGGTGGGCACGGAGTCCGATCTTGTGTGAACCCAGGCCACGCATGCCCGTGCACTGTTTTGGGCCTGGCCCAACAACGCTCGGCACCGTGTATGGCCCAGGCCCGGGGGCTTCTGTCGGTGTACTAAAGTAGGGGGGTACCTTAGTACCCCGAACTTGTGCACGGACAGTCGCAGTGACCCGCGGCAGGGCTTGCCGGGCGTCCGCCAAGATCCTCCGCGGCTACTTTGATGCCATTCAAGAACAGAGTACTCAAGCTAAAGCCCCGACAAGAGGAGCTTGCCGGGAAGGCCGACCAAGGCCCCGGCAAGAAGAGCTTACCGGGAAGAAAACAAAGGCCCCGGCAAGAGGAGCTTGCTGGGAAGGCCGACCAAGGCACCTCCAGAGGACTTGCCGCAGCGCCCCGCGCGTCCCCGCAAGGCCCGACGGCCGGCAAGCTTGCCGGCACGACAAGAGGAGGACCGCGGCAAGTCACTTGCCGCGGAAAGATTGCCAACCAAACTCCAGCACATCCGGCGACGTGTCATCACAAGGCCATCCCAAAGGCACGTGGCGAGGCACTACGCAGCCATGCAGGGCGAGGTGGCAAGCGGAGCTAACAGAGATGCCATCGTGGCAACCCGAGGCTCACTTGACGGTCGCTTCTCTGCACTGTTGGGGCGACCGGACGGGCATTAAATGCCCTTGTCCCCTGCCGTCAGAGTGAGGTAGGGGACACTGTTGGTCACTATTACACCAACCTGCGTTTTTACCTTTCTACCACCTCTTCTTACGCTGCCACCTGTTGGTGCCCCCTTTAGACTATAAAAGGGAGGCCCATGCGCACGTAGAGGAGGTTCGGTTCATCTGAGGAACACAAGATTAGGGTTCGAGACGCACACACCACACCACCGTGTGCTCGCATTCGAGCAAGATCAAATAAAAACACAAAGCAGCAGTAGGAGTTTTATCTCTCCGGAGAGCTCCGAAGCTGGGTAAAAATCGCCCGTCCTCCCCAGCGCGCGCGCCCGGGCCTCGATCCGCTCTGCGCGCGGCCTCCGCCCCCTCGCCGGACTAGAAGAAAGGGGCCCCCCATGCCCCATAGGTGGCCCGGGGCCGCGGAGACAGACCCCGCGCGCCCCGACATACACCCATTGATAATGATTATTATCAGGATGATGCGGAAGCTAGCCACACTGGTGATGTAGAGATAATTGTTCTATCCTCCGATTCAAATCATGTGCCAGTACCGAAACTTCATCGAGCAGTCCGGAAAATAAAACGTTCACACCCTCTTCCTCATTTGCATCTGCACTTTTCTTTGAAGACACAACAGCAAGAAGCTCGTTGCACAACTCGACACAATGGTCAAGTGGTTACCTCTTCCGGTTTACCATATTCCCCGGTTCGCAAGCGTCGTCAAGAGGTCTCTTGTACTTCTAATACACTTTATCCCAAGGTGGGTTACTTCCGATATCCTCTTAATCCATCTGATTCAAATTATCAGGGAACTTCCAATTCACCCTCCAGCGATTCATCAACCACACATATGCCTCCACTCAAGACTATTCCTGGGTAAGCATAGTAGACTTAGTTTTTATGCCTTGCACCGGTTTATTGTACTAACCTCTGTATTTGTTCTTTTTAGTGCCAAAGCCAGACTTAGCAAAAAAGCCAAGCTGACTGTACCGACTGATGATAATCCGGCCACTGAACCGGAGAGGACCTCAGAGGCTCTTGATCAAAATGCTGACATTGCTCTGGATGACCTGGTACCTCAGGGTCAGGATACTTTTGTTGATCCACCAGAAATAAATCCAACAAGCTAGCATGGTGATCCGCCAAGCCCAGCTGCCGATCCACCAAGCCCAGCAAAAGCATCTGCTAAACCGCCAAGCCCAGATAAGACTGTTGAAGGCACGACAGATGATGTTGTGATTACTGGCTTTGGCCATACCGCTACTGGTAATCTTGTCGCTTTATCAAAGCACAGTGCTAAAGAAGAATTTTCCGCTGCGGACAAGGGCAAATGGAAATCAGATTTTTCAAGCTATGCCCATCTCTCTGCTCAGGTCATCCATTCTGGATATCTAAACCGTCTATATACCAGCCGTGATTATGAAGCCGGTTTAGTAAACCTGATGAAAGAGCGATATGAGGTAAATACTTGTTCCTTTGAATAACTTATTTTTTCCTTACGTCCTGCTTCAATTATCAACTCTAGTAGCCCCCAAGGGCCGGCTCATCAATATGAATTGTGAACCGGGACTTGTAGTAGGAGAAGATAGGATTTTGCTTGTGTAGCCCCTATAAACCGGTTTATACCTTTAGGATAGTTCGGTTTATACATCAGAATTCCTTTCCATCATTAACATGATCTGGTTCATGCAGCAAAATTTGATAACCCTGAACTGATCCGATATGCATTAGCCCCCAAGTGCCAAGTATATAACATGTTGTATGCTTGGGACTTAAAATATCATTTGAGAAAAAATTAATCTGCATTAGCCCCAAGTGCCAAGTGTATAACTTGTTATGTGCTTTGGGACTTTGAAAAAATTATTACCAACTTATTATCTGCCTTTGCAGCCTACTTGACCAACAAAGATACTCAAATCGCGGATCTCCAGGAAAATATTAAGTCCCACCAAGCCGAAACATCAAAGGCCAAAGATGAGTCGAAGGGCGCTTTAACAGCCATGGAACAATTGAAGGATGGCTTCAAAGGCGAGCGAGCAGACTGGGAGACTGAAAAAGCCACTTTGCTAAAGCGGGCGGAGGATGCTGAAGCGGCCCTTAAACCGGTGGCAGAAGAGCTGACTAGTTTAAAGCGGCAAATCAATGCTATGACTTCTGCCATTTTTGGTAAATATCCTTGTAATGAACCGTACTTAATCATCCTTGAAACCACCAGTTTAACAATAATATTGTAATCATTGCTGGTAGCCATGTCGCCCATCTTCGCTCAGATATGCGCAAGAAACTGAAGGCTGCCTATACCTTGATAGAGTATATATATACCGGTGCTCAACGAGTTATCTGCACTTCTTCGTACACTAAACCGCCGCCAACTTTAATCAAGGATACATTGGCCAAGCTCTCCATGACACCTGCCCAGTTAGAAGAAGTGAAGAGATCTGCTGCAAGGGCTGGCGCTTTGCCTGCACTGACTCGGGCTAAGGCTTGGATAGCTGATCTTGATCCGAAAGACATTGGAAATGGCTATCCTAGTCAAAAATAAGATGGGTTGGAATTTGACAATGATGCCCTTAAAGCTTTGACAAAGGAGATGCGCCTGCTTGCAAGTAAACTGGCCGAAGAGACTGATTGTCTTTTCACTGGTCCATCTATGATGCAGACAACAGACGGATCGATGCGTCGGTTTATGAAGCCCAAAATCTAATCCCGCCAATCCGTAAGCATACTTATGCCCCTGATGTTGAATCGTCAGACCTTATAAGCGATGAAGCTGTCTTCTGAGCTTTGTCGGGAATTGACTGGGCAACCATTGACTTCCAACCACTGGGTGGAGAGGCGGAGGTTGAACCGGCGCAGGATGATCCGCAACCTTCACATCAAGCTGGAGAAGAATCATAATCCGGAAGCCGTTTTATCATTTGTGGACTGTTCTCTGTACGAGAAACAATTATCCATTTGGGCAGTTAAAACGCCTTGTAATAGGCTTGCTTGAAACACTTGGTCTGCTATGCCATCGTGCATAGCTTGAAACACTTGGTGTGCTATGCCATCGTGCATAGCCACTTTCTTGAGACTGTCAATCCGTTATGATATGCAATGTCTGCTTATGATCTTTAATAGTTTTATGCAATCCTGTTTTCTGCATGTGATAAACTTAAAATTGCCCTGGCGGTTTACCGCCGGACGGGTTATGATACCCATATAAAGCCAGAGTTTATAACCAAGGCTGTAAAACAATGAAATATGAAATATATCATACCTGTGATATTGAATCACAACATTGGTTTACCAACTTTTTGTAGTAAGGGTGATAACCCAAATCTTGAGTGTTGATAACTCCCACCATGTTATGCTGGTTTATAATAAGCCATGTCGGGTTATGATAAACACCGGATGATCATCTTGGCGACTGATAGTCAATGCCAGACTGGGTTAATAAGCACCAGTTTAAGATTGGTTGTGTACTAGCAACTGATAGTTAAAAGCCATGCCAGATTAACAAACACCGGGTTATATTGATGACTTATAGTCAGGCCGGGTCAATAGACGCCGGTTTCTCTCAAAACCTTATCAAAGGAGAAAAAAACTGGTAAAAACAACAGCAAATAAAAACTTGTAGTCAAGGCTTTTCAAGGGCTGCCAGGCCCAAATTCGAGGCTTTTCATGGGCTGCCAGGCCGCCGAGTTAAACCATTTTACAAAGCCTTTTAAGATGGACCTCACATTAACCAATCGTTGTTTTAGCTTTTACAAGTTCAGGGTCTGTATAAGATTGACTTGTCAAACGTTCGACGGGTCATACCAGGATTACCTGGACGGAGTGGCTTACTTGCTGAAGGCAGGTTAACCCGGGGTTTTAGGTGAATACACCTGGCTTCCAAGCCTGGCTTGATAGCCTATTACAAGGGTCCTTTCAAACTCTTTGTTGCTGTGCACAAAAGAGCCCCCAGGTAACATTGTGAGCTGTGCTCAATGGGTACCTATGTTTGTGTTGTGTGTGGCAACAGACTCTCTTTGGTCCCTTGGGTGTGAAGCCCCCAAGCTATGTTGTGGCTTTATAAGTCAGTCTGATTGGTAATCAGAACTCTGCTTTATAAGCATAAGCCCCCATGTAACCAAGAAGATATAAGATGAAACGGCAGAGGCCCCGCTTTAGCAAGGATGCTGGTTTATTTATTGATCATAATATGTACATTGTAAAAAATATATACATAGTAGGAGCTTGTGGCTCAGGTGTAGTAAGGCCAAAGATGAGTTATGTTCCACGGCCGGTGAGTCTCCTCCTCCGACTTGTGCGAGTCTTTGTGCTTTCGAACATCGATGAGATAGTATGACCCGTTGTTCAGATTCTTGCTAACCACAAAGGGACCTTCCCAAGGTGGGGATAACTTGTGCATATCCGTCTGATCCTGGATAAGCCGGAGCACTAAATCGCCTTCCTGAAAAGCTCTGGTTTTAACCCGGCGGCTTTGATAACGCCGCAGGTCTTGCTGATAAATTGCCGAACGAGCTGCCGCAATATCCTGTTGTTCATCTAACAGGTCCAATGCATCTTGGCGTGCTCTTTCATTATCCGCTTCAACATAAGCTGCCACTCGGGGCGAGTCATGGCGAATATCACTTGGGAGAACTGCTTCTGCTCCATAAACCATGAAGAAGGGTGTGTAACCCGTAGATCTATTGGGGGTGGTGTTAATGCTCCATAAAATGGAAGGCAACTCCTCCACCCAACAACCCGACATCCGCTGCAAAGGGACCATAAGCCGGGGCTTGATACCCTTTAAGATTTCTTGATTAGCTCTCTCCGCTTGTCCTTTAGACTGGGGGTGGGCTATTAATGACACATCAAGCCGGATGTGCTCACGTTGACAGAACTCTTCCATAGCACCCTTGGAGAGATTCGTGCCATTATCTGTGATAATGCTGTGTGGAAAACCAAAGCAGAAGATCACTTTTTTCATGAACTGAACCGCCGTGGCTGCATCACACTTGCTTACTGGCTCTGCCTCTACCCACTTGGTGAATTTATCAACGGCCACCAGAAGGTGGGTCTTCTTATCCTTGGACCTCTTAAAAGGTCCAACCATATCCAGCCCCCAAGTTGCAAATGGCCAGGTGATTGGAATCGTCCTCAATTCTTGAGCCGGAACATGAGCTCGGCGTGAAAATTTCTAACAGCCATCACACTTTCTAACTAGATTCTCCGCATCAGCATGAGCCGTCCACCAATAAAAACCATGCCGAAAAGCCTTAGCCACCAATGATTTTGAACCAGCATGATGACCACAATCTCCTTCGTGGATTTCACGCAAGATCTCACAGCCTTCTTTAGGAGAAACACAACGCTGAAACGCCCCTGAGACACTGCAATGATGTAACTCGCCATTGACAATAGTCATGGACTTGGACCGCCGGATTATCTGCCTGGCCAAAACTTCGTCCTCCAGTAACTTGCCCGGGGTCATATACGCCAGGTACGACACTGTCCAATCAGGGATAGCATGAAGAACCGCCACCAATTGAGTCTTCGGGTCAGGAATAGCCTGATCCTCCTCCGTTCGTATCTTGACTGACGGATTATGCAGAACGTCAAGAAAAACATTGGGTGGCACCGGTTTATGCTGGGAACCGAGCCGGCTTAGAGCGTCAGCCGCTTCATTCTTGCGCCGACCAATATGCTCGACCTGGTAACCCTTGAAGTAACCGGCAATGATATCCACCTCACGCCGAAAAGCCGCCATAAGCGGATCCTTGGAGTCCCACGTAACAGATACTTGCTGAGCCACTAAATCAGAGTCGCCAAAGCAACGTACCCGGATTAAGTTCATCTCCTTAGACATCCGAAGACCATGGAGCAAGGCCTCATACTCAGCCGCATTGTTAGTACAGGGAAACATTAAGCGGAGAACAAACAAAATTTGTCACCTCGAGGGGAAGTAAGAACCACTCCACCCCCGAGCCCTCCAATTGTCTGGATCCATCGAAGTGAATAATCCAGTATGTGTTATCCGGTTTATCCTCCAGTGCCTGCAACTCTGTCCGGTCATTGATGAAATCCATGAGCGCATGAGACTTAATAGGAGTGCGAGGCATATATTTTAACCCGTGAGGCCCAAGCTCAATAGCCCACTTAGCAACCCGGCCAGTTGCTTCCCTGTTCTGAATGATATCTCCCAATGGAGCGGAACTGACCACAGTAATGGGATGGCCCTGAAAATATTGCTTAAGCTTCCGGCTCGCCATAAACACTTCCTACACCAGCTTCTGCCAATGCGGATATCGCTATTTGGACTCGATAAGTACCACACTGATATAATAAACCGGTCGTTGAACCGGATACTCCTTACCAGCCTCTTTGCGCTCCACTGCAATAGCCACACTGACAGCTCTGTCGTTAGCAGCCATGTATAACAGCAATGGTTCATTATCAATGGGGGCAGCAAGGACAGGTGGTTCGGCCAACTACTTCTTTAGATCCTCGAACGCCGCATTAGCAGCCTCACTCCAGACAAAGTTGTCCGTTTTCTTCATCATCTGATACAGAGGGATCGCCTTCTCCCCCAACCGGTTGATAAACCGGCTTAGTGCTGCAATACGACCCACCGGTCGTTGAACGTCATTGATACACGCCGGTTTAGCCAGGGACGTAATAGCCTTGATCTTTTCCGGATTAGCTTCAATACCCCTATTAGACACCAGAAAACCCAAGAGCTTGCCAGCTGGTACACCAAAAACACACTTGGCCGGATTAAGCATCATCTTATAAACCCTCAGATTATCAAAAGTTTCTTGCAAGTCAGCTATGAGTGTTTCTGCTTTCCTGGACTTCACCACGATATCGTCCACATAAGCATGAACATTGCGCCCAATCTGATTATGAAGGCAATTCTGCACACACCGCTGATAAGTCGCTTGGGCACTCTTGAGTCCAAAAGGCATAGATACATAGCAGAAGGCTCCAAAGGGAGTTATAAAAGCCGTCTTCTCCTGGTCCTTAACCGTCATTTTGATCTAATGATAACCCGAATAAGCATCCAGAAAGCTCAACCGCTCACAACCCGCTGTAGCATCAATAATTTGATCAATACGGGGGAGGGCAAAGGGATCAGCTGGGCAAGCCTTGTTAAAATCTGTGGAGTCCACACACATACGCCAAGTGCCATTATTCTTGAGTACCAGCACCGGGTAAGCCAACCACTCGGGGTGAAAGACCTCCACAATAAACCCTGCTGCCAAGAGCTGGGCTACCTCCTCACTAATGGCCTTGCATCTCTCTTCATTAAAGTGGCGAAGAAACTACGTGACCGGTTTAAACTTGGGATCAATATTAAGAGTGTGCTCAGCGAGTTCCCTCGATACACCTGGCATCTTAGAAGGTTTCCATGCAAAGATGTCCTGGTTCTCACAGATGAACTCGATGAGCGCGCTTTCCTATTTCGGATCCAAGTTAACATTGATGCTAAACTGTTTAGATGAATCGCCAGGAACAAAATCAACCAACTTAGTCTCATCAGCCGATTTAAACTTCAAAGCTGGATCATGCTCTATAGTGGGATTCTTCAGAGAAGTCATATCCGCCGGATCAACATTGTCTTTGTAGAATTTTAACTCCTCTGTTGCACAAACCGACTCAGCATAAGCCGCATCACCTTCCTCGCACTCCAAAGCAATCTTGCGGCTGCCATGAACCGTGATGGTCCCTTTATGACCCGGCATCTTGAGCTGTAGATAAACATAACAAGGCCTTGCCATGAACTTCGCATAAACCGGCCGTCCAAACAGGGCATGGTATGGACTTCTGATTTTTACCAGTTCAAAGGTCAATGTTTCTGACCTTGAATCATGATCATCTCCAAAAACCACCTCCAGAGCTATCTTACCTGCCGGGTAGGCCGATTTACCAGGCACCACACCGTGAAAAATGGTGTTCGACGTTTTAAGATTCTTATTCGTTAACCCCATATGCCAGAAGGTTTCATAATACAAGATGTTGATACTGCTCCCTCCATCCATGAGCACCTTGGTGAACTTATAACCTCCAACCTGCGATGCGACCACCAATGCCAGATGACCCGGATTATCAACCCGGGGCAGATGATCTTCTCGACTCCACACAATAGGCTGTTCGGGCCAGCGCAAATAACGTGGCATGGCCGGTTCAACAGGGTTCAATGCCCTCTTATGAATCTTTTGATCGCTCTTGCATAGACTTGTAGCAAAGACATGATACTGTCCACCATTTAACTACTTCGGGTTACTCTGATAGCCTGACTGCTGTTGTTGTTGGTTCTCCTGTTGATTATAACCACCTTGGTTGCCCTGATTGCCTTGATTGCCTTGGTTACCTTGAAAACCTGAACCGGAGTTGCCTCCACCATAACCCGGCCCGTGAAACCCGGGTCCTGAACCACCAGATGGTCCATGATCATACCAGAAGAGATCTGAATTTTTGAACTCTCGCATAATAAAGCAATCCTTCCATAGGCACGTAGTTGGCTTCTCTTGCGTCTCGTGCTTTGGGCAGGGCTGGTTCAACAGGCGCTCCAGATTCATACCTGATCCTCTGGCCCGTGGGGGCGGTTTACCCTTATGGCGCTGATTATTACCCTGCATGTTGGTGTTAGCCACAAAATCGGAATTATTGTCCGCTTTGCGATTACCGTTATTCCCATGGCTTGCCTGGTTATGCTGCTGTCCTTTTGCACCGACATTCTTCTTTCCCTTCTCCGGCTTCTCATCGTCAGACTCAGGATCCTTGCTACTATCAGAATCGGCATACTTAACCAAAGCTGCCATGAGTGTTCCCATGTCATTGCAGTGACGCTTGAGCCGTCCCAACTTCAATTTCAGCGGCTTAAACCAGCAATTGTCCTCCAATGTCATGATTGCCGAATCAGCATTGATGCGGTCCGACGAATGGAGGATTTGTGAAACCCGGCGCACCCAATGGGTTGTTGATTCGCCTTCTCCTAGGACACAAGCGGCCAGATCCACGATTGACATAGGTTGCTTGCACGTGTCTTTGAAGTTTGCTATGAATCGGGCCTTCAACTCGTCCCATGAACCGACAGAATTAATGGGCAGACTCTTTAACCAAGTACGAGCCGTTCCATCCAACATCATGGTGAAGTACTTAGCACACACCGCTTCATCCACATCCAGCATCTCCATTGCCATCTCATAACTTTCAACCCATGACTCGGGGGGTAAATCGGCAGTGTAATTAGGCACCTTGCGCGGGCCCTTGAAATCCTTGGGTAACGGCACATTAAGTACAGCCGGGGTGAGACACGACACCCCCCAAGAGCTGAAAGCCAGTCCTCGTTCCACTGACATCGTTGGCCGAATTGGAGAGGTTTGATGATTCACGTACTGCGCTGCCAACTGCGCTGCTAACTCGGCCTCCCGACGCCCTCTACCATTATCCACCACATCCTGAGCATTCGCACCACCGAGTGCAAGATTAGGCCCTCGAGGGGTGTCACGGTTCCGCCCGCTGCTTGCAACAGCTGGTTCATCAATGTGCCTGCTGTAACTCTTGCTCGGTCGAGGGGTTGAATGGATTCTATCTCTGCTATATGAATAGGCCTGCTGCTGTTCCATAGTGGTTTGAAGGAGATCCCTGGCCCGCCGCGTCTCAACCGCCGCTGGAGACTCGCCCTCCATTGGAATAGCTGCCAATCGGGATGCTGCAGCAATCATGTTATCCAAAGGGGTGGAGAAAAGACCCGACGGGGTCGGCATGTATTGCGGCGGGTTATCTGTTCGTCGAGGCGGGTCCGTCACCCGTGGCTGACCCAGCGCTCCTGTCCCAAGTGCCTCAGCCCGGTTCACCACTACCGGATTACTGGGTCTAGAACCTGGCGTGTTGAAGAGATTCATTGCTTCATAAACTGGCGACAGACGAGACCGGTGCCTCCTCCTCAACACTTTGTTTGAAGCGTTCTGATCCAGCATGAGCCGGTAATTCTCTGTTTGAATCCGCTGTGACTGGGCATCTAAAGCGGCCTGCTCATCAGCCATCCTGGTTTCCTCAGCCGCCAAGTCCTCCTTGGCCTGAGTTATCTGATCCCGCAGCTTTGTGACCTCTGCATTGTGCTGATCTTGAGTCTCCGGGGTAACTGCTGTGGTCAACAACGTCGTCCAGGCATCCAATAAACCGGACAGAACTTGGGCCGGTCGGCGCGCGGGGCCTCCTGCCCCTGCTGCCGATCCGGAAGTCATCGCTGTTGCACTTGAAGATTGCAATGTGGGCTGTGTACTGGCCATGAAAATTGCAACCCGGTTCGCGGGTTCAAAGGGGTCCGGAATACTGTCGCCATCGGAACAGCCCCTATACTGGCCATCTTGTAGCGGGTACAGTGACTCGGTCTCTCCAGTGGATGATTCGCCATCTGAGTAAACGACCGTCTCACCATCGGACACCGGTTCAGATTCCGCTCAATGGATGGATCCCACAAACGCACACTTCATGGCAGGCTGAACCCGGGAAGGGCTCGCACGCTGAGCCGTTTCGACGAGGTCGGTGCAGATGTCCGGCTCAGGGCCCGGTTCGCCAATCTTGCCGATGAAAACGTGAATTCCGCCAAAGGGGACCCGGTACCCGTACTCAATTGAGCCGGCCTCGGGGCCCCAGCCCGCACCGTCGATGTAGAGCTTGCCGCGATGACTCTTGGTCATCCAGCCAACCGCGTATCCCTTGAGTCCTTCAAAGTTGCTGATAGAGGCAAAGGTGTCCCGTCTTTCGATGAGATGGTGGCTATCATTTTGGAGGAAGTCGACTATGACGATCCGACTATGAACGTGCGAGGACGTCGCGCCTTAGTAATCGCTAAACCAACTCCGAGATGTTATTGACCATGCCGGAGCACGATCAACCTGACCAGGAAGGTCTGTTTCCTGCAGGCAAATGAAGAACAAGCAAGAAACTAAGATTCCAATTTGGATATTGCGAATATAAGAGGAAGCTTTATTGATCAAGGTGGGGTTCTGTGACGCCTTTGTCTGGTCGTTGAACACAAACGATGTACGCGAAGTTGCAGCTATGGCGAACTTTAATCTAAACAAAACCTAAAGTCTAAACGACGCCCTAAGGACTATATATATGGAGGAAGAGGGGGGAATTTTGTGGCCCTTGGGGAAGGGGTCCAAAACCAACCCTATCTCTTGTTTCCCCACACATACGGACTCTAAAAACAGCCTATACTCAAGTATTTAGAAAATACATGGGCCTGGCCCAATAATAAGATGACGCAGCACCTAGAATAGCCTCCGGAGAAAAGTTATGAAGTAGCATCTTGTATATTTCGTCCAAGGCTTCCTGCACTCATTATGGTGGCTTCAACGTCAGATACGTCTCCAACATATCTATAATTTTTTATTGCCCCATGCTACTTTATCTACTATTTTAGGCAATATTGGGCTTTATTATCCACTTTTATATTATTTTTGGGACTAACCTATTAACCGGAGGCCCATCCCACATTTGCTGTTTTATGCCTATTTCAGTGTTTCGAGGAAAACGGAACAAAACCAACTGGAGAAGTTATTTTTTGAAGGAAAGCAACCCAGGGAACTTGGAGTGCTTGTCAAGGGAGATACGGGCTGCCCACGAGGGTGCCCCCCCGGGCGCGCCCCCTGCCTCGTGGGGCCCCCGTAGCTCCTCCGACATACCCCCTGCACCCATATATACTCTTGTACCCTAAAACTTCTAGAACAGAAGATAGGTCGGGAGTTCCGCCGCCGCAAGCCTCTGTAGCCACCAAAAACCTCTCGGGAGCCCGTTCCGGCGCCCTGCCAGAGGGGGAACCCATCACCGGTGGCCATCTTCATCATACCGGCGCTATCCATGATGAGGAGGGAGTAGTTCACCCCTCGGGGCTGAGGGTATGTACCAGCAACGATGTGTTTGATCTCTCTCTCTCTCTCGTGTTCTCTCTCGTGTTCCCTCTATGGCACGATCTTGATGTATCCCGAGCTTTGCTATTGTAGTTGGATCTTATGATGTTTCTCCCCCTCTACTCTCTTGTGATGAATTGAGTTTCCCCTTTAAAGTTATCTTATCGGATTGAGTCTTTATGAGAACACTTGGTGTATGTCTTGCCGTGATTATCTATGGTGACAATGGGATATCATGTGCCACTTGATGTATGTTTTGGTGATCAACTTGCGGGTTTCGTGACATTGGGAACCTATGCATAGGGGTTGCACACGTTCTTGACTCTCCGATAGAAACTTTGGGGCACTCTTGGAAGTACTTTGTGTTGGTTGGATGAATCTGAAACTGTGTGATGCATATCGTATAATCATGCCCACGGATACTTGAGGTGACAATGGAGTATCTAGGTGACATTAGGGTTTTGGTTGATTTGTGTCTTAAGGTGTTATTCTAGTACGAACTCTTTTATAGATTGATCCGAAAGAATAACTTTGAGGTGGTTTCATACCCCACAATAATCTCTATGTTTCTTCTCCGCTATTAGTGGCTTCGGAGTGACTCTTTGTTGCAAGTTGAGGGCTTGTTATATGATCTATCTATGTTATTATTGTTGAGAGAACTTGCACTAGTGAAAGTATGAACCCTAGGCCTTGTTTCCTATCATTGCAATACCGTTTATGCTCACTTTTACCATTAGTTACCTTGCTGCTTTTATATTTTCAGATTACAAATACCTTTATCTACTATCCATATTGCACTTGTATCACCATCTCTTCACCGAACTAGTGCACCTATACAATTTACCATTGTATTGGGTGTGTTGGGGACACAAGAGACTTTTTGTTATTTGGTTGCAGGGTTGTTTGAGAGAGACCATCTTCATCCTACGCCTCCTACGCATTGATAAACCTTGGCTCATCCACTTGAGGGAAATTTGCTACTATCCTACAAACCTATGCACTTGCAGGCCCAACAACGTCTACAAGAAGAAGGTTGTGTAGTAGACATCAAGCTCTTTTCTGCCGCCGTTGCCGGGGAGGTGAGCGCTTGAAGGTATATCTTTAGATCTTGCAATCGAATCTTTTTGTTTCTTGTTTTATCACTAGTTTAGTTTATAAAAGAAAACTACAAAAAAACTGGAATTAAGTTTGTCTCATACGCTTCACCTTTTTAATATCTTTTGTGAGTATGATGGAAAGGATAATTGTGCTCAAGTGCTAGAAGAAGAAATCTCTAAATTGTTTGGCACTAAATCTTTGAAAGATGAGCATGATTGCAATGTTGTTGGTACGAATTCTTTGAATATCCATGATGCTAATGATGATTGCACTAGTTATGATGAAAATATCTCTTATGAGCATGTCAACTTTTGTGGAGTGCATGTTTGCATGAACACACCAAATAGAGAAGATATTTATTGCAAGTGGCATAAGTACTTAGCAACCAAATTGTTGCAAGAAGAGCTAGATGAATGTGCTGAAAGATTCAATATTTATAGTACCCCTTGTGAACTTTGCAATGAACATGGTCATTTAAAGCTCCAATGCTATTTGTTTCATGATCAAGTCATTTCCAAATATTGTGACAATTTGATTACCCTTGAGCATCATAAAGAGCTTAGCCTTCTTTTGGGTTATGAAGAAATGAAACGTATAACTACGGATATTCCAAAATTTGCCCTTTGATAAAGTTCTTGATTTTGATCTAGAGAAGATTTATATGTATTGTGCGGTGAATTGCATTGAAAATCCTTATATTGCCAATTACATAAAGAAAAGAAAACAAATAGAGGATGATGAGAATACTAATGAAAGGGAAGAGACTTCCCAATCTCCTCCTATTATTTCTTATGATGAATCAGGTAACGAGGAGGAGCTTTCTATTCAACCAATCTCATCAATAAGGAGCTCAAAGAGGAAGGTTGAACCTACACATAATGTGAAGAAGAAAAAGAAAAGAAGGAGCAACAAAGGTCAAAAGGTATCCCTCCCAAATGATGTTGCTCCTACTACTCATTGTGATGATGATAATTGCTATACTATTGGTGCTATCAACATTTTTAATGATGAGAGTGATTATGCTTATGATACAAAAGGGCCCAAGCTTAGGGAAGATATGTTTGATTTGGATGAAATATTTGAGAATATATTTGCTGGAAATAATGTTTGTCCCAAGCTTGGGGATGCTATGTTTAATGAAGATGATATTTTTAGCATCCCAAGTTTTGATATGCAAAGTTCTTATGATGATAGCATGCCTCCTACCTATGATGATTATATTGATGAAAGTGGGTTCGGAAGAGAGTCAACTTTAGGAAGTAGTGATCCCACTATTTTGGAGGATGTTGAATTTTATTGTGATGAATACGAAAGTGGATTTGGAAGAGTGTCAACTTTATTTAGTGATTCCACTATCTTGGGAGAGGTTTCGATCGATTATGATGAGAACGAAGTTGCTACTTATGATGATTATTGTGATGAAACTTATGCTATAAAAAGTAGTGATGATTATATTTACAAATCTTGTCATGATTATGATTAACCTTTTTCTGAACATTACCCTTTTAATGTGGAAACAACTTTTAGTGTTCGAGTCTCTTATGATACTCCCACTATTATTCATGAGAAGAATTTTTCTTATGTGGAGAGTAGTAAATTTTCTATGCTTGTAGATCATGAAAAGAATGCTTTAGGTGCTGGTTATATTGTTGAATTCATTCATGATGCTACTGAAAATTATTATGAGGGAGATATATATGCTTGTAGGAATTGCAACAATATCAAGTTTCCTCTCTATGTGCTTAAATTCTTGAAGCTATGCTTGTGTTACCTTCCTATGCCTGTTGATTATTGTTCCCATAAGCTGTTTGCTCACAAAATCCCTATGCATAGGAAGTGGGTTAGACTTAAAAGTGCTAGTCATATGCTTCATGATGCTCCCATTATGTTTCAATTCTTATCTTTTATGTGAGCATCATTGTCATCATCATGCCTAGCTAGAAAGGCATTAAAGAAAAGCGCTTGTTGGGAGACAACCCAATACTTATCCTTACTGTTTTTGTGTGTTCACATGATTATGCCACTGTAGTAATCATGTTTTATAGATTTTTTTTCAATAAAGTGCCAAGTAAGACCTTTAGGATGGCTTACGGTGATAGTTGTGTTGATCCTGCTGAAAATCAGAAACTTTTGCAGCCAGTAAATTAGTTTTGTTAATTAACGGAAACGTGCTTCTAATCGGATTCGTTTTGCTCTAGATTGGTACACGAATTTCTTAGGACTTCATAATTTGGCAGAATTTTTGTAGTTCCAGAAGTATACGTTTATACAGATTACTACAGATTGTTCTGTTTTTGACAGATTCTGTTTTCTATGTGTTGTTTGCTTATTTTGATGAATCTATGAGTAGTATCAGAGGGTATGAATCATAGATAAGCTGGAATACAGTAGATATTACACCAATATGAATTTAGAATGAGATCATTACAGTACCTAAGTGGTGGTTTTATTTTCTTATACTAACGGAGTTTACGAGTTTTCTATTGAGTTTTGTGTTGTGGAGTTTTCAAGTTTTGGGTAAGGATTCGATGGACTATGGAATAAGGAGTGGCAAGAGCCTAAGCTTGGGGATGCCCAAGGCACCCCAAGATAATATTCAAGAATAGCCAAAAGCCTAAGGCCCTGTTTGGTTCGGCTTTTATTGACGGATTCCGCTGCCACGCAGCAGAATCTGAACCAAAGGGCAAACTCAGCAGAATCCGATTTCAGAAATCCGCCACCAAAATCTGTACCAAAAGCGGAAGCAGCCCATGACGTGCTTTCCAAAATCTGATTTCGCTGCGGGCCAAAATCCGAAAAAGCTCTATCAGTTGGTTTGCCAAATGACCTACATCTTTTTCACATCAGATTTTCCATAGCTGTTTTTCCACAGCAGATTCTTCACAGCTGCTTTTAGAAATCCACAGCCGAACCAAACAGGGCCTAAGCTTGGGGATGCCCCGGAAGGCATCCCCTCTTTCGTCTACTTCCATCGGTAACTTTACTTGGAGCTATATTTTTATTCACCACATGATATGTGTTTTGCTTGGAGCGTCATTTCCTTTTGTTAGTTTTTGCTTGCTGTTAGTTAGAATGATGTTTTGCATCTTTAGTTTCAATAAAGAAGTCAAGGATAGCCTTTGCCATGCTTATTTTGCTAGTATACATGTTGCCGTTTGAAAAACAGAAAGTTTACCGCTGCTGCAAAAATTCCCTAGAAAAGTCAGAGAGTGGTATAATGTTGAATCTTTTTGAATATTGAGCTCTGATAAATTTATTACAGTGGGAATTTTAGTTCATAATTTTTGGATTTAGGGAAGTATTGATACTCTTGCATTCTTTACAGACTGTACTGTTTTGGCAGATTGCTGTTATGGTTGCATTGTTTGCATATGTTTGCTTGATTAATGATTTTATTTGAGGATAGGAGTATTAAATAATGCAGAGGCATTTAGTATGAAATGTTGAATAATTATTTAAGTGATTTGTTACAGTAGAAAATGATAAGGTTTTGCAATGGTTTATATACCTATCTCACGAGTTCTTGTTGAGTTTGTTGTGAATGAAGCTTTTGATAAAAAGAGAAACCATGATATGAGAGGAATTAAGGAGACACAAAAGCTCAAGCTTGGGGATGCCCAAGGCACCCCAAGATAATATTTCAAGAAGTCTCAAGCATCTAAGCTTGGGGATGCCCCGGTAGGCATCCCACCTTTCTTCTTCAACAACTATCGGTTAGTATCGGTTGAGCCTAAATTTTTGCTTCTTCACATGAGTTGTGCTATCCTTGCAATGTAGTTTTATTTAGCTTTGATTGCTGTTTGAATAAAGTATCAAGATCTGAAATTATTAAATGAGAGAGAGTCTTCGCATAGTTGCATAATTATTTAGCTACTCATTGACCTTCACTTATATTTTTCGGAGTAGTTTGTCATTTGCTCTAGTGCATCACTTATACCTTTTAGAGCATGGTGGTAGTTTTATTTTGAAGAAATAGATGAACTCTCATACTTCACTTAGATTATTTTGGGAGTCGTTAATAGCATGGTAATTTGCTTAATATTAATATACTTGGTATTCAAGATATGCGAAACTTTCTTTTGAGTGAATTGAATACTAAGATAAGTTTGATGCTTGATAATTGTTTTGAGATATGGAGGTGATAATATCAAATTCGTGCTAGTTGGGTGATTATGAATTCAAAGAATGCTTGTGTTGAAGTTTGCAAGTCCCGTAGCATGCACGTATGGTTAAAGTTGTGTAACAAATTTGAAACATGAAGTATACCTGGCTTGTGCATCCTTATGAGTGGCAGTCGGGGACGAGCGATGGTCTTTTCCTACCAATCTATCCCCCTAGGAGCATGCGTGTAGTACTTGATTTTTGATGACTTCTAAATTTTTTGCAATAAGTATATGAGTTCTTTTGACTAATGTTGAGTCCATTGATTATACGCACTCTCACCTTTCCGCCTTTGCTAGCCTCTTCGGTACCGTGCATTGCCCTTTCTCACCTTGAGAGTTGGTGCAAACTTCGCCGGTGCATCCAAACCCCGTGATACGATACGCTCTATCACACATAAACCTCCTTATATATTCCTCAAAATAGCTACCATACCTACCTATCATGGCATTTCCATAGCCATTCCGAGATATATTGCCATGCAACTTCCATCATCATCATCATCATGACATACATTACATTTGTCATATTGCCATTGCATGATCATGTAGTTGACATCGTATTTGTGGCAAAGCCACCATGCATTATTTCTCATACATGTCACTCTTGATTCATTGCACCATCCCGGTACACCGCCGGAGGCATTCATATAGAGTCATATCTTGTTCTAGTTTCGAGTTGTAATTCATATGCTGTAATCAATGAAAGTGTGATGATCATCATTATTAGAGCATTGCCCAAAAAAAAAGAAGAAAAGAAGAGAAAGGCCAAAAAAGGCCCAAAAAAAAGAAAACAAATAAAAAGGGCAATGCTACTATCTCCTTTTCCACACTTGTGCTTCAAAGTAGCACCTTGTTCTTCATATAGTGAGTCTCATATATTGTGCTTCAAAGTAGCACCTTGTTTTTCATGTAGTAGGTCTCATAAGTTGTCTTTTTATACTAGTGGGAATTTTTCATTATAGAACTTGGCTTGTATATTCCTACGATGGGCTTCCTAAAATGCCCTAGGTCTTCATGAGCAAGCGAGTTGGATGCACACCCACTAGTTTTCTTTTGTTGAGCATACATAGCTCTAGTGCATCCGTTGCATGGCAATCCCTACTCCTCATGTTGACATCAATTAATGGGCATCTCCATAGCCCGTTGATTATCCTCGTCAATGTGAGACTTCCTCCTTTTTTGTCTTCTCCACACAATCCCCATCATCATATTCTATTCCACCCATAGTGCTATATCCATGGCTCGCGCTCATGTATTGCGTGAAGGTTGAAAAAGTTTGAGATTATTTGAGTATGAAACAATTGCTTGGCTTGTCATCGGGGGTATAGAAGTTGGGAACATCTTTGTGTGACGAAAATGAAGCATGACCTAACTATATGATTTTGTAGGGATGAACTTTCTTTGGCCATGTTATTTTGAGAAGACATGATTGCTTTGATTAGTATGCTTGAAGTATTATTATTTTTATGTCAATATGAACTTTTGTCTTGAATCTTTCAGATCTGAATATTCATATCACAATTAAGAAGATTTAGATTGAAATTATGCTAAAGTATCACTCCGCATCAAAAATTCTTTTTTTATCATTTACCTACTCGAGGACGAGCAGGAATTAAGCTTGGGGATGCTTGATACGTCTCCAATGTATCTATAATTTTTGATTGCTCCATGCTACTTTATCTACTGTTTTGGGCAATATTGAGCTTTATTATCCACTTTTATATTATTTTTGGGACCAACCTATTAACCGGAGGCCCAGCCCAGATTTGCTATTTTATGCCTATTTTAGTGTTTCGAGGAAAAGGAATATCAGACGGAGTCAAAACAGAACAAAATCAACTGGAGAAGTTATTTTTGGAAGGAAAGCAACCCAGGGAACTTGGAGTGCACGTCAGGGGAGATACGGGCTGCCCATGAGGGTGGGGGCGCGCCCACCCCCCCCCCCTCCCCCCCGGGTGCGCCCCCTGCCTCGTGGGGCCCCCGTAGCTCCTCCGACGTATCCCCTGCACCCATATATACTCTTGTACCCTAAAACTTCCAGAACAGAAGATAGGTCGGGAGTTCCGCCGCCGCAAGCCTCTGTAGCCACCAAAAACCTCTCGGGAGCCCGTTCCGGCGCCCTGCCAGAGGGGGAACCCATCACCGGTGGCCATCTTCATCATACCGGCGCTATCCATGATGAGGAGGGAGTAGTTCACCCCTCGGGGCTGAGGGTATGTACCAGCAGCGATGTGTTTGATCTCTCTCTCTCTCTCGTGTTCTCTCTCGTGTTCCCTCTATGGCACGATCTTGATGTATCCCGAGCTTTGCTATTGTAGTTGGATCTTATGATGTTTCTCCCCCTCTACTCTCTTGTGATGAATTGAGTTTCCCCTTTGAAGTTATCTTATCGAATTGAGTCTTTATGAGAACACTTGATGTATGTCTTGCCGTGATTATCTGTGGTGACAATGGGATATCATGTGCCACTTGATGTATGGTTTGGTGATCAACTTGCGGGTTTCGTGACATTGGGAACCTATGCATAGGGGTTGTCACACGTTCTTGACTCTCTGATAGAAACTTTGGGGCACTCTTTGAAGTACTTTGTGTTGGTTGGATGAATCTGACACTGTGTGATGCATATCGTATAATCATGCCCACGGATACTTGAGGTGACAATGGAGTATCTAGGTGACATTAGGGTTCTGGTTGATTTGTGTCTTAAGGTGTTATTCTAGTACGAACTCTTTTATAGATTGATCCAAAAGAATAACTTTGAGGTGGTTTCGCACCCTACCATAATCTCTAAGTTTGTTCTCCGCTATTAGTGGCTTCGGAGTGACTCTTTGTTGCATGTTGAGGGCTTGTTATATGATCTATTTATGTTATTATTGTTGAGAGAACTTGCACTAGTGAAAGTATGAACCCTAGGCCTTGTTTCCTATCATTGCAATACCGTTTACGCTCACTTTTACCATTAGTTACCTTGATGTTTTTATATTTTCAGATTACAAATACCTTTATCTACCATCCATATTGCACTTGTATCACCATCTCTTCGCCGAACTAGTGCACCTATACAATTTACCATTGTATTGGGTGTGATGGGGACACAAGAGACTTTTTGTTATTTAGTTGCAGGGTTGTTTGAGAGAGATCATCTTCATCCTACGCCTCCTACGGATTGATAAACCTTAGGTCATCCACTTGAGGGAAATTTGCTACTGTCCTACAAACCTGTGCACTTGCAGGCCCAACAATGTCTACAAGAAGAAGGTTGTGTAGTAGACATCAACGTCGTGAAATCATCACTTGTAACTCCGTTCTTGTTCCCCTTGCGCATGCCATCATCTCCGTGCTTGTTCTTGCTCCAATGTTCATCCTTCTCCAAGCTAGGCCCTTCATTTGTAAGCAAAACAAATGTATCCAATTTAGGCAGCATAATATTCTCATGAACATTTGAATCATTACCAAGAAACGAAAGTACCTGGTAATTTAATTGGCGTGTGCGAGCTCTAGTAATTGGTCCAGTATGTATAGCAGCAGGGGCTGTGGGTGTAACAATGGTATTGATGTCCTCATCAGTTGCCCTTCAAGAACTCGAAACCATCGTGTGATAGCCCCACGGTGGGCGCCTACTGTCATGGAATTAACACGTCAGATGTACTAGTGAGAGGACTTAGTCGTGGAGCCATCACAACAAGATTAGCTTAAAAAGGGTTAAACCGGACAAAGGACACGGGGAGTTTATACTGGTTCGGCCCCTTGCGGTGAAGGTAAAAGCCTACGATCCAGTTGTGGTGGAATTGATGGGGTCTTGATGAGCAGGGAGCGAATCCGCTTTACCTATGTCTCGAGTTGTTGTTTCTTGTCCCTGAACCGCCGCGGGGTCATCCCTTTATATACACAGGCTGACGCCCGACGGTTTACAGAATACCGAGGCCGGCTCATACATGTGTCCGGCTCGGTTTCTACCTTTCCCTAACTTACAACACAAGTTACATATCTCATGGCGGTTTGTGTCTATGGGCCCTAATCCGCCCTTGGGCACTAGGCCTCTAAGATTCAATAGTAAAGTGCCATACTCCTTGTCTTCATGGGCTTCAATACGGATGAGCACAACCCGGCCCCTCCTGGGCGGTTTATACTCAGTAGTTATATCGCCAACACACGCCAAAAATCTCCATGTCTCCAATTGTGTTTGCACACTCCAATCCTATCCCTTTACTTTCTTGCAAGTTCCATGCTTTACTTTTCGCTGCTAATATACTCTTTGCATGCTTGCTTGAATTGTATTGTGAATGCTTGAAATTGTGCTAATTTCCGACCTCAACTTGAAAAACTGAAAAACTGCTATCTTTGCTTGTTGAGGGTCTAATCACCCCCCTCTAGACACCTCTTCTCGATTCTTTCAATTGGTATCAGAGCATTGGTCTCCATTGCTTTGGTTTAATCACCATTGGAGGAAGATGGATGAGTCTACAATTGGGAGTATTAGACATATAGTGCCTATGCTTGATGGAGAGTTCTTTAGTGAGTGGGAAAACGAGATGCTTGGAATTTTTCATGAATATCACTTGAACAAGTACAATAATACTCCTTGTGAACCCCTTGTTGACCCTTTGCATCCTACCCATGATGAGTCTCTTGACATGATTTGCAATCTTCAAACTATCAATTTTATCACTAAAGGTTTGCCTAGAAATTTGATTCGTCACTTGCCAACTCTTGATTGTGCTTATACTATATGGAGATTTCTTGAGGAACCATTTCCGGACTACTCCTTGAAAAACTTAGATGAGATTCTAATGATAAGTCTATTGCTTTAAATAAGATGAATTCCAAAGATCCTATGTTTGGAGATTGTTTATTTGAGCTTCGTGACCTTATGCATGCCAAAGGAGATGTTGGAATTATTAGCAATATCATTTCCGAAGCTATTATAATTTATAGAAATGAACATTGTCACAATCATATATCTAATTAATCACTCTCTCTAGGAAATGATCATTTGCAAGATGATGTTGAACATGGATACTATGATAAGGATGATGATAGCGACCTTGATCTTGAAGATTCTATGAGACACCTTGGTCTTATGGCTAACCTTCATGGCTACATGGCCGAAGGAAAGGAATGGTTCCTTGATAGTGGATGTACCGATCACATGACCGGAGACAAAGATATGTTTCGTGAGCTTGCTGAAAACGACGACCCTCAAAAGTATGCCACTTTTGGTGATAACTCAAAGGGTAAGGTGGTTGGCCTTGGTAAGGTGGCCATCTCACATGACAGCACCATACAAAATGTTATGCTCGTTGAATCTCTTGGCTATAATCTACTTTCTGTATCTAGACTAGCTGACTTTGTATTCATTGTCCTATTTACTAAAGTAGATTTACAAGTATTTCGAAGAGATAATCATAAAATGGTCTTTACGGGCATACGTAGAGGTGATCTATACATTGTTGATTTCACTAAAAAGGCTCAACCTAGAACTTTCTTAATTACTAAATCATCTAAAGGTTTGTTGTGGCATAGACGGTTAGGTCATGTGGGCATGCGAAACCTTGACAAGCTTATTAAAGGTGATCATATCCTTGGTGTTAAAGATGTCATATTTGCAAGGATAGACTTTGTAGTGCTTGCCAAGCAGGAAAACAGGTTGGAGGAAGCCACCCCGTGAAGAACATCATGACCACAAGGAGACCACTCGAGCTACTTCATATGCACCTTTCGGTCCCAATGTACAAGAGTCTCGGTGGTAAATCGTTTGGACTAGTCATTGTTGATGATTTTCAAGATTTACGTGGGTGTTCTTTCTTGATGATAAATCGCAGGTCTAAAGGATCTTCAAAAACTTCGCTAGGAAGGCCCAAAACCAAATTGAAATGAAGATCAAGAAGGTTCATAGCGACAATGGAACAGAGTTCAAGAACTCTAATGTGGACACCTTTCTTGACCAAGAAGGGATTTCACATGAGTTCTCGACTATGTACACACCTCAACAAAATGGAGTTGTTGAGAGGAAGAACCGGATGATCATCGAAATGGCGAGAACGATGCTTGATGAGTACAAGACGCCAAAACACTTTTGGGCAGAAGCGGTTGTGACAGCTTGTCATGCAACGAATCGTCTATATCTTCACAAGCTACTCGGCAAGACGGCATACGAGCTTCTCACCAGTAACAAACCCCAAGTTGGATACTTCCGGGTGTTCGGCTCAAAGTGCTACATTCTTGATAAGCATTGTCATTCGAAATGTGCTCCTAAATCTCATGAAGGTTTCCTACTTGGTTATGGCTCAAACTCCCACACTTACCGTGTCTACAACAATTTCACATGAAAGGTTTAAGAGATGGTAGATGTGAAATTTGATGAATCTAACGGCTCGCAAGTAGAGCAATTACCAATTGATGTAGGTGACAAAGATCCTTCGGAAGCAATCCAAGACTTGTCTATTGGCAAGATTCGCCCAACGGAGGTGAAGGAGAGTACCTCGTTGTCAGTGTCAAAACCGGTGGATCTCGAGTAGGGGGTCCCGATCTGTGCGTCTAAGGCTAATGGTAATAGGAGGCAAGGGACACGATGTTTTACCCAGGTTCGGGCCCTCTCGATGGAGGTAAAACCCTACTTCCTGCTTGATTGATCTTGATGATATGAGTATTACAAGAGTTGATCTACCACGAGATCGTAGAGGCTAAACCCTAGAAGCTATCCTATGATGATTATAATTATGCCTCTATGGACTAAACCCTCTGGTTTATATAGACACCGGAGGAGGCTAGGGTTTACACGGAGTCGGTTACAAAGAAGGAGATCTAACATCCGGATCGCCAAGCTTGTCTTCCACGCAAAGGAGAGTCCCATCCGGACACAGGACGAAGTCTTGAGTCTTGTATCTTCACGGTCCAACAGTCTGGCCAAAGCATATAGTCCGGCTGTCCGAATACCCCTTAATCCAGGACTCCCTCAGTAGCCCCTGAACCAGGCTTCAATGACGATGAGTCTGGCGCATAGATTGTCTTCGGCATTGCAAGGCGGGTTCCATCTCCGAATACAACAAAGTAAACCTTGAACACTTAAATCATGTCCGGCTCTGCAAGACGACTTTCACATTCCACCGTAGAGAGATTGATATTCCACAAACATAATCTGTTGACAACTTTAGATAACATGACACGACACCATGGTCGAGTCATCATTGAACCGTCTTCCCATAGCCAGCTACCGCACATATCGCGAGGCGGTTTCCTCGACACGTCTTGTCGAAGCAGAGATCATGTCCCCTTATCACGGGATTCTCATCAATACAGGTACGGGTAACCCAACCGCGCCATCAATCGTGGTGCTTGGGAAATAAGCGATTTTCAACGGGCAAGTGGGGAGGCGCATCGTTTTCTTCGCCTCTATAAAGGGATAAGGATTCCCCATTTCTACCCACGCCTTCTTCCTCCTTCGCTTATCCATTCCCGCACCCTCGAGCTCCAGCGCCCTAGTTCGCACCTTCTCGGCACAGCCAAACATGTCCGGAGCAGGAGACAAGTGGGTGGCCTCCACCGTCAAGGAGGAGCATATTACGAAGCTCCGGGCGGCCGGATACTTGGCCGCAGATATCGCGCACCGGCTACCGGACGCAGGGCGGATCATTCCGACTCCGGGACCCCACAAGAGGGTCGTGTTCCTCGCCCACTTCGTCTGCGGACTGGGATTTCCACTTCATCCCTTTGTCCATGGGCTCATGTTTTACTATGGGCTGGACTTCCATGATCTAGCCCCAAATTTCGTCCTCAACATCTCGGCGTTTATCATCATGTGCGAGGCCTTCCTCCGCATCAAGCCCCACTTTGTCTTGTGGTTACGAATCTTCTGTGTGAAGCCGAAGATCGTGAGCGGCCAGCAAGCGGAGTGCGGAGGCGCCATGGTGGGCAGGATGCCCAATGTTACCTGGCTTGACGGTTCCTTCGCGGAGACCATGAAAGGATGGCAATCGGGGTGGTTCTACATCACTGAGCCACGCGACGCCAACTGGGCGGCGGCCCCCGAATTCCGATCCGAAATTCCCATGCGGCTCAATTCTTGGGAAAAGAAGGGCCTGGCCTGGGGCGAACCTGCGGAGCTGACAGAACTTCAGAACTGCATCAAAAATATGATGGACAAGAAGATCAAGCTTGTCAACATGGTCCAGGTCATGCTCGTCCGCCGAATCCTTCCATGCCAAAGACGGGCATTCAATCTGTGGGAGTTCGATCCGGCCGAACACCAGACACTTCAAGAGCTTTACGGCACGACGCACAAGGATGCATGGAAGGTGCTATTCAAGGCCTCCGAAATACCTCCTCCCACATCCGAGGACCGCGGACTCCACATCACGCGGCTCCCCCATCCGGTGAGTTTTCTGACCATCACAGATGTAGCTTTATCAGCATACTCATGGGAGGATTTTAAGTCATCATGTGTATTTAATTAGGATTACGCGGTGACGGCGGAGCAGATCGACTGTCCGGCTCTACTGCTAGAAGGCCCAGCAACCGCTCTCCTGATGGAGATGCTAGTCCCGGTGCCTTACAAGGTGCCGGAAAAGAGGGTCGAAAAGAAGGCCACAGGGACTAGGAAGGGTCTCCGGCATAAGGTCACACCGGACGCCTCGTCCGAAGACGATGAGGCACGCTCCTCCCACGAAGGGGAGGAGGAGAATGAAAGGGCTGACCCATCCGGGGAGGCCGAAGGGTCTAAGAGGGCAGCACTGGGGACCAGGAAGGGTCCTCGGCGCAAGGCCGTCATTGCCTCGTCGTCTGAGGACGATGAGGCAGACTCCTCCCGCGGAGGGGGGCGGAAACACGAAGAAATTCCACCTCCCCATATTGGGGAGGAGAAGAAAAGGAAAGCCGCCTCGCAGGGTGAGGCCAGGACGCCAAAGAAGGGAAAGGCGTCCCTTCCAGAACACTCCACCACGGCCGCTTACAGCGAGGAGGAGTGGTTGCCCAGGAGCAAGCCCCTAGTGAGATCATAAGTATCCACACTCTGTAACACTGTAGCGCCACTTAGCTCCATAGTTTTTTATAACGCCGAACACGTATATGCAGTCCGGCCAAGGCCCATCCCGAGGTATCCTCTTCGGATGGGTCTTTGAGCGATTCGGCGATGAATTCGCTCCCAACGGCCACCTCCCCTCGGCCTATGGATGACACGGAGGTGTGGTCCCAGAGGGTCCCAAAGCAGGGGGAGGAGACTCTGGAGATGCCCCAAGGCGAAATTCCAGACGCCGGGCACATGGGGCGGAAGATCCCCGCAGATTATGCTGACGAGAGCCACAGCAGGTTGGGCTCCCAGTCGGACACTGTACTAGAACCTCCAAAGGTTCCGGATTCGGGTAGGCAGCCCCTCGCTAAGGAGGACGAGCCGGTCGTGCCGATGTCTTCCGTTGTGCCAGAGGTGTCGTATAGTCTGCTGGAAGTGCTTCGCGGCGCTTCCATGGATGAAGAGCACTGTACTCTTATGAGTGCGGTGATTCAGAAGGTTCAGTCCGCCAAAAGCGGATTGACCGAAGCCTGTACCAGCCTCCTGACAGGCTTTAAGGTAAGTAAAAAGTGAGAGAAGTTATCACCCAATAGACAGTAGCCCCTGATACTCTGTTTGGTGTTCGGAAAGAAAAGCCAAACGGAGGGTCAACTCTAAACCGCAGGAGTCTAACAATATGTGTCTATGTGAATAAGAAGGCCGTGCTGCTTGCCGCTGCTACCCGCACAGCAGAGGTCACCGGACTAAACAGGACCTGGAGCAGGCTGAAGAGGAGCTCAGCCTCACGAAGAGGCAACTTGAAGAGAACAAAGGTGAGTGATACCCCGTTCACATATCATATAGAGGAGAAAAAATTGGTGACGCTAACAAAAAGCGTCATGATTTTGTAATAGGGGCCACGACCGAAGTGGCGGCCCTGAAGAAAGCGCTGTCCGAGGCCAAAGATAAGGCGGCCACGGAGCACATTGAGCGTGAAAAGCAAGATGCTAGGGTGGGCGAGGTACAGCAAGAGCTCCAGGAGCTCGGCAAGAAGTTCGAGTCCTTGGACCGTGACTTCAAGACAAAAGAGTCTGAGCTTGCGAAGGACCTTTTGAGCATGAAGGCGCCAATGCCGAAGCCCAAAAGGCCCAGCAGGAAATCCAGGCGGCCAAGAAGATAGCGGCGGGTAAGGCATTCATTATGCAAAGCAAGCATGTGGAGGAGACATTTCTTTTACTTACCCGAATTCAGAGCTCTCCAGGGGCATTCGCAGATCTGCCACGCAGCATATCGGATGCCACGGAGTTCTACCGTGCCGAAGAGGGGAGCTCAACGGAGAAGCTGTTCTGGTCCCAGTATGCTGGATCTGAACACCCAATGCCTTTGAGTGACCAATTGAAGCAATTGGTTGAACTCCGCAGGGCGGCTGAAGTGACCATGAAAGATTTCATAGTCCGGATGTGGCCTGGTGAGCCTCTGCCCGCCAGCTACTTCGGCCTTATAAAGCGGATGGTAAATGCCTGTCCGTGGCTTGAAGTTATCAAGCGGTCCGTTTGCACTGAGGGTGCCCGCCGAGCATTTGCCCGTGCGAAGATGCATTGGGCCAAGCTGAATGCAGAGAAGCTGGTGAAGGATGGACCGCCGGAGGGCAAGGCGCATCGCTATCCCGAGAAATATTATGATGGCGTTATGAAAGGCGCTCGCCTCGTGGCCGAAGAATGTACCAAGGACACAATCTTTGAGTGAATGTACTCCTGTCGTTTTTGTAATATGAAAACGAATTTGTTTGCGCTATATAGAGCTTTATTGATTTAAAATATTACCTTCTATACGACTGTTTATAAAATTCTGAAAGTAGGCCATTCGTCGGCTTCCGCCCCCACGTAACTAGTACTGGGGTGTTCGTGGAAAACCCAAACACTCTTTATCCAAATTTTTGGTCCCTGAAGGAGGTGTTTGGCGCAGCGAACAAGGCAATCGGACTATGCGGCTTTATAACTCTCACTTAGCCATAGAAATCTACAATTTTAAATTTCGGCGAAGCCCCTAGAATTCGGAAAGCCGAATTGGGGCGCTATATACGCCTAAATCGGACGAGGCCGATTCCTCTCCTAAAGCAGAAAAAATCTTTAAGGATTTTAAGACCTCTCGAACAGCGATCAGCTCTCACCGCATCATGACAGTCAGTTTTCGGCTTTCTCTACTGAGGTGCTCATCCGAAAGAACCGGGACACAATCGCAGTAGTTCTCCCTGCGCTACCTTAGCCGATATAACGGAACGTAAGGTACCAAAACAAGGGAGCCGGGCAAACCCAACTATTGATCCAAGACATGATTCGGAGCTGATGCATATAAAGCTATAAGTTCGGGGTGCCGCATTGTCGGAAGTGTTCGGACTTATCTTGCCTTATTATGGGGCACCATAAGAAGCCCCTGGCAAACTGAACATACCAAAGTGTACGGATTCAATATTAAATAAACATTTATAGAAAAAATGTGAAGATAGGAATAATATACTGACGCTATATATTGTTTCCCATTGTGAGATAATACGTCTGAGCGTATGTGTACAATTGATGCGTTAAGCAGAATCAAAATAGGACTATTTGACATGTCCTATCCAAGGGCGGGCTGCATGCGGGTATGCAAAACAGGTATAGTGATCATTGACAGATGTGCAAAGCCTTTTGCCTCCTTGGTTTTCTCTCCTGTGATAAGTCCGATGATCCGGCTCTCTAAAGGGGCTGCCCGAAAGTATGGTCCTGAAAGAGAAAGAAGGTTATTAAAGTATGTTGCGGCTGAACTGCACTGTTGACCATATCACCATTGCGCCTCCTCCTATGCCCATGGTATTTTGAGTGCGTAATTGTGTACGCGCGACACTAATGCTGCCTGAATGGGGCTAGGGCGGAGGCCGAACTGCTAGTCGCGCTCTTGGCATGCCTGGCGATCCTGTTGCAGGGTACTCCAAGCTCGCTTAATGGTGTTCGGGGTTGTTGTCGCCTGATTGGTGGTTTGCCGGAGAAGGCTGCTTTGTACTTCTGCCGCGAGAGCCGCAGTGTGCTCTTCTGTACGGAGAGAGTGGTATGTGTTGCCATTGACTATTATAACCCTGCGAGGTCCTGGCATCTTGAGCTTGAGGTATGCATAGTGTGGTACCGCATTGAATCGAGTGAATGCAGTTCGTCCAAGAAGTGCAAGATAGCCACTAAGGAAAGGGACAATATCAAAGATTAACTCCTCGCTTCGGAAGTTATCCGGGGATCCGAAGACCACTTCGAGTGTTATGGAGCCCGTACAACGGGCCTCTACTCCATGAATTACACCTTTGAAGGTGGTTTTGGTGGGCTTGATCCTTGAAGGATCGATGCCCATTTTGTGCACTGTGTCCTGATAGAGCAGGTTCACGCTACTGCCACCGTCCATAAGGACTAGCGTGAGGTGGAATCCGTCAATTATTGGGTCAAGGACCAATGCGGCTGAACCGCCGTGACGGATGCTGGTACGGTGATCCTTACGATCAAAAGTGATCGGACATGCTGACCATGGATTGAACTTTGGGGCGACTGGCTCCATCGCATAGACGTCCCTTGGTGCTCGCTTTCGTTCCCGTTTGGGAATGTGGGGCATAGATCATATTGACCGTTTTCACCTGGGGAGGAAATTTCTTCTGTCCCCCCGTGTTTGGACGTCGGGGCTCCTCGTCATCGTCGCTGTGCAGCCCCTTGTCCTTGTTTTCGGCACTTATTTTGCCGGCTTGTTTGAACACCCAGCAATCTCTGTTAGTGAGGTTTTCTCGTGAATTTTGCACGAGCGATCAAGTATGCGGTCCAGACTGGACGATCCCTGATTGTTTCTTTTGAATGGCTTTTTCCGTTGACCGGATTTTGAGCCACTGAATCCGGCGTTGACTACCGTGTCTTCAGTGTTGTCGCCATTGTTCCGACGCTTATGTCTGTTGCGCCGTGGCTTGCCATTACTGTCGCGGACATCTGAAGTGCCGGAGTTTATTGGCGTGGTGCTACTGCGAGCCAACCAGCTGTCCTCACCCGCGCAAAAGCGGGTCATGAGTGCCGTGAGGGCCGCCATGGACTTTGGCTTTTCCTGGCCGAGGTGTCGGGCGAGCCACTCGTCGCGGATATTATGCTTAAAGGCCGCCAAGGCTTCGGCGTTCGGGCAGTCGACAATTTGGTTCTTTTTAGTTAGGAACCGAGTCCAGAATTTTCTGGCTGACTCTCCTGGTTGTTGGGTAATGTGACTCAGGTCATCGGCATCCGGTGGTCGCACGTACGTGCCTTGGAAGTTGTCGAGGAACACGTCCTCCAGGTTTTCCCAACTGCCGATGGAATTTGTCGGCAGGCTATTTAGTCAGTGTCGGGCCGATCCTTTGAGTTTAAGGGGAAGATACTTGATGGCATGTAGGTCGTCACAGCGGGCCATGTGAACGTGGACAAGGAAGTCTTCGATCCATATTGCGGGGTTTGTTATGCCATCATATGATTCGATGTTTACGGGTTTAAACCCTTCTGGGAGTTCATGATCCATCACTTCATCAGTGAAGCAGAGAGGGTGTGCGGCGCCTCTATGTCGGGCTATGTGGCTACGCAGTTCGAATAAGTCTGGTTGGCTATGTTCAGCCCGGCCGGACTTGTTGATAGTGTATCCGGCATGACGATCATCGTCATGTGTTGGGGCGCGCCCCCGCGATCCGTAGATCGATCTTGGCTGTCCTGCCTTGTTTTCCAGTATGTCTCACAGGTCATGCCTATTGCCCCGGGCCGTAGTGTATTGGCGTGGGGGTGGGGGCTACTATTCGAGCTGGTACGCCGTTTTATCCCGGCCACGAGGTGGCTGGTTAGCCTCGTCCTGTGCTGGTAGTATAGGCTCCTCCTCGAGTTGAGGTAGCAACTTGTGCTTTGGGTAGCCTTTGGTGTGGCGCTCGAGTCCATATTCCTTGGCTGCCAGGACTTCAGTCCATCTGTCTGTGAGCAGATCTTGATCAGCTTGGAGCTACTGCTGCTTCTTTTTCAGGCTCCTCGCAGTGGCCATAAGCCGGCGCTTGAAGCGCTCCTGCTCTACGGGGTCCTCAGGCACGCCAAATTCGTCGTCGCCGAGGCTCATCTCGCTTCGGAGGGGGGCATGTCGTTGTCCTCCTCTGGGTATCCGTCTATCGCCTATTCGTCTAGGTTGACCTGCCCGTCTTCTTGTTCGGCCTGCTCGAAGGCAGGCTGATCTGGGTTGTATTCATCCTCGGCACCATCCGGATTGTTTTCGTCTCCTGTGCCGGTGTTGCTGTGGCGGGGCTTGGAGCGGCACCGATGATGCCCATGCTTTGCCTTCTTCCTTGAGGGGTTATCCTCCATTGCCTCATCGCCATTGGTTTCTTTTGGAGTGTCCACCATATATATATCGTACGAGGAGGTGGCTGTCCAGCACCCCGTGGGCGGTGGTTCCTGTTCTTCTCCTACATCGTTGTCCACACCGTCGATGTCTTCAGAGTCGAAGTCGAGCACGTCGATCAAATCATCGATAGTGGCAATGAAGTGGGTGGTGGGTGGGCAATGACTTTCCTCGTTGCCTGCTTCCCACTCGAGCCGGACATAGTTCAGCTGGGAGTCTCCTGACAAAGAGAGAGACTTTAATGAGTTCAGCATGTCGCCAAAAGGTGAGTGCTGGAAAATATCCGCAGCGGTGAACTCCATTATCGGAACCCAACCAGATTCGGCGGGCTCGAGGGCGTGCGGTCTAGAACCTACATCCGGACACGAGTCTGGGGGTCCGATAACATAGGCTTCCTTGGGAATGGAGTTTGTGTTTGGCTCTACCGCCGATGAGTGTGCGGCCCCCGGGGCGGGGTCCGTCCACCCGTCCTCGGACGACGCGATCTGCCTCGGATTTAAGTCCGGAGCTCCTGCAGGTGCGATATCCCGAGTATTGTCCAACAGCAGGTCTAAGCCGTGCTCCTCGTGACTGTTCGGCTCTCCTGGCGTAGGCCCGAATCCGTCGAAGATCAAGTCTCCACGGATATCGGCTGTGTAGTTCAAGTTTACGAACTTGACCTGCTGGCTAGGGGCGTAGTTGTCGATCTGCTCCAGATGGCCAAGCGAATTGGCCCGCAGTGCGAAGCCACTGAACACGAAGATCTATCCGGGGAGAAAAGTCTCACCCTGGACTGCGTTGTTGTTGATGATTGAAGGAGCCATCGAGCCTTGCAGCGACGACACAGAGGAACTCTCAATGAAAGCACCAATGTCGGTGTCAAAACCGGCGGATCTTGGGTAGGGGGTCCCGATCTTTGCGTCTAAGGCTAATGGTAACAGGAGGCAAGGGACATGATGTTTTTCCCAGGTTCGGGCCCTCTCGATGGAGGTAAAACCCTACTTCCTGCTTGATTGATCTTGATGATATGAGTATTACAAGAGTTGATCTACCGCGAGATCGTAGAGGCTAAACCCTAGAAGCTACCCTATGATGATTATGATTGTGCCTCTATGGACTAAACCCTCCGGTTTATATAGACACTGGAGGAGGCTAGGGTTTACACGGAGTCGGTTACAAAGAAGGAGATCTAACATCCGGATCGCCAAGCTTGTCTTCCACGCAAAGGAGAGTCCCATCCGTACACGGGACGAAGTCTTGAGTTCTGTATCTTCACAGTCTAACAGTCCGGCCAAAGCATATAGTCCGACTGTCCGGATACCCCTTAATCCAGGACTCCCTCACTCGCCCGTCCAAGTGGAAGCCTCAACTTCTGTCCAAGGTGAACCACAAGTTGACTTGGAGGCATCCACGAGTGGGACACATCAAGACGATGAGAACGAGGATGTACAACAAGATGAACCTCAATGACCTCCTTGTCCACCTCCATGGGAGAACAACAACGCCAACAACAGCAAAGAAAGACAAGAGGAGGAACAAGGCAATGAAGAGGATGTTCCACCCCGACCCAGACAAAAGCTCTCACGAGTTCGAGCAAGAGTCTCAAGAGATCATCTCGTCGAACAAATCTTTGATGACATTCAAACCGGGAGAATTACTCGCTCTAAAACTCATTTGGCTAACTTTTGTGAACATTACTAATTCATTTCTAGCATTGAACCTATGAAGGTTGAAGAAGCGTTGGAAGATCCGGACTGGATAAATGCCATGCATGAAGAGCTACACAACTTTGAGAGGAACCAAGTGTGGACATTGGTTGAAAAGCCCGATGAGAAGCACAATGTCATTGGAACCAAATGGGTGTTTCGGAACAAACAAGATGAATATGGACAAGTTGTATGCAATGAGCAAGGCTCGTCCCGTTGCTCAAGGCTACACTCAAGTCGAAGTTATGGATTATGGTGAGACTTATGCCCCAGTTGCTAGACTTGAGTCCATTCGCATCTTACTTGCTTAGGCCAATCATCATTACATTACCTTATATGAAATGGACATCAAAAGTGTTTTTCTTAATGGTGAAATTGAGGAGGAAGTTTATGTTAAATAACCTCCCAGCTTTGTGAATCCTAAGAAACCCGACCATGTTTACAAACTCCACAAAGCTCTTTATGGTCTTAAACAAGCTCCTAGAGCTTGGTACAAATGGTTGACTAAGTTTGTTCTTGAAAAAGGGTTTGAGATTGGTAAAATTGATTCTAACACTCTTTATTAAAAGGGTTAATGGAGAATTATTTGTGTGCCAAATTTATGTTGATGATATCATATTTGGTTCAACTAACCTTCATTTTAGTGAAAAGTTTGGAAAGCTGGTGTCAGAGAAGTTTGAGATGTCTACGATGAGTGAACTCAAGTTCTTTCTTGGTTTGCAAATCAAGCAAACTAAGGAGGGAACCTTTATCTCTCAAACAAAGTACACCAATTTATTATTCAAGAAGTTCAACATACAAGAATGCAAAGGTATCACTACTAGGGAAAACCCTAGTAGTAGCGCGGGTAATTGCCTTGCAGTAGCGCGGGGGCCTGCGCTACTGCTAGGGCGCTATAGCTAACTTTTAGCAGTAGCGCGGGTGGTACCCGCACTACTGCTACTTCTAGTAGTAGTAGCGCGGTTGCCACCCACGCTACTACTACTTAGTTGTAGCGCGGGTCAGGGCCCCGCGCTACTACTGACTAATTGAGAATTAAAAAGAAATAAATTCCATCCATGGCGGCTGCTTCTACTCGGCATCATCGTCCTCTCCATCCATGGCTGCTACTGGTCCTGGAGGGGATGAAGTTGTCTGTGGTGATGGTGCTTCCCCACCCAACTTGTGCCCGCACCTCTCGTCTACTGCTGCTACAAGAGAAGAGAAAATTATTAGAAAGAGGAATAGAGAGATAGAGAGCAGTAGGAGGAGGAACTCACTGGTGGCCGCCAAAGTTGGAGCCGATGCCCGAAACCCTAGATGAAGCTCGGTGACTTGCTGCTACTTGTCGTGGGACCCTTGACCCAGCGCGGAGGTGCAAGTGGCTGCATCCATGGCGGATCTGGCCGCCACCATGGACGACGCTCTGCTGGTTTCTGTCTCCTTCCACCAGCGGAGAAGAAGGAGGATGGAGGGGGAGGGGAGGGGTCTGCAGTCCGAGAGGAGCTTGTCGGATTTTTGTGTGCCGCCGAGGTGCGAGGCCGGTAGTGGCGGTGGGTGAGGAAGGGAATGACGAGGAGGATAAGGGGAATCAGAAGACTGTGGGTTGGATTTGGGCCTCCGCATGCTATGTGTACATATTTCTTGGTGGGTCGATAGTAGTAGCGCGGGTTTATAAGCCTCGCTACTACTATGGCATGTCTCGGGTGGCACGGTAGAGACCACTTAGTAGTAGCGAGGGTTATAAACCCGTGTGTCGGTGTACTAGAGTAGGGGTACACTAGTATCCCGAACTTGTGCACGGGCAGTCGCAGCGCCCCGCGGCAAGGCTTGCCGGGTGCCCGCCAAGGTCCTCCGTGGTTCCTTTGGAGCCATTCAAGAACAAAATGTTCAAGCCGAGAAGACAAGGCCCCGGCAAGAGGAGCTTGCCGGGAAGGACAAGGCCCCGGCAAGAGGAGCTTGCCGGGAAGGCCAACCAAGGCATTTCAAGGAACTTGCCGCGATGCGTCGCGCGTCCTGGCAAGGCCTGGTGAGCGACAAGCTTCCGGACGCGACAAGACAACGACCGCGGCAAGGTGCTTGCTGCGGCAAAGCCACCACTCTGTGCCCACGCTCCAGCGCATCCGTCGACGTGTCGCCACGGGACCGTTCCAGGCGCACGTGGCGAGAGGCTGTGCAGCCAAGCGGTGCAAGGTGGCAAGCGAAGATGACAAGATGACCATCGTGGCAAGCGGTGGCGCCCCTGACGGTCCTTTTTTGCACTGTTTGGGCGACACAGACGGGCATTTAATGCCTTTGTCCCCTGCCGTCAGGGTTAGGTATGATACACTGTGCAAGTAGGTGTACCAACCGTAGTTCTTTTACATTTTTACCCTCGCCTACATTGCCACCTGTCGGTGACCCCTTGAGCATATAAAAGGAGGCCCATGCGCAACGTAGAAGGGGTTCGAAGCATTCGAAACCAGAGAACACTCATGCTCTTGAGCAAAAACTCAATACAACCACAAAGCAGCAGTAGGAGTATTATCTCTCCGGAGAGCTCCGAAGCTGGGTAAAATCGCTCGTGTGCTTCGCCTCGATCCGCTCTTCATGCGATCTCCGCCCCCCGCCGGACCGAAAGGGGCTCCGGTCCCATAGGTGTTCGTTCCCATGACATCTTTGGCACGTCAGGTAGGGGGCGTCGAGGTTGTGTGAACCCGATCCGGCGTTCACACAAGCTAGATCTTCATCTTCCTCATCATCTTCATCGACATGCCACCGAAGAAGAAGGCTTCGGAGGTGGCTGCTCCGTCCACATCGATCACATCGCCATCGGAGCAAACGGGTGGTGGGATAGACGCCGGCGGAGGAACGGGCGTCGACGAGGGAGCTCACGCTGCCGCCAGGTCCAAGGACAAGGTTGCGCAAACCTCGGCGTCCGTACATGCACCGCACCCATCTCAGGAGGTGCGGGGCCAACAGCGTCATGGTACTCGTGGTACCATACGCTCGTTAGACCAAAATCGAGCTGGTGGATCTCAGGGTGCTCAAGACTAGCATGCACGTCAACCTGCTGGCACGAGCAAGACACAGTCGCCTGGACGGGATCCTACTCCTTCTAACATAGTTAGAAGTTCGAGCATATCCCGCTCCTCGCACCGTTCACCACCGCCACCGAAGACTCCAGAAGAAGCGTTGGCCCGAGCCCAACTGCTCCTGGATTACCCTTCAACGGCGGACAAGATCGACGATTGGAGGGCCACCATTCAGAGTCTCATCAGCTTCGCCAACGGCGACACTCCGCGCCAGCCGACTACATCGCAGCCGCGGCAAGCTTGCCGGGCACGAGCCGATGGCGACAATACCGGTGGGGGTGCAACCACCGTGCACTCCCCGCCCCGAAGGCCAAGATCGCCGACTCACCGGGTCAACCTCGACACTGACTCCACAACGTCATCAGATCCACGATCTCGTCGCGATCAGCGCCAAGTTCTTCAAGAACAACAGCAAGAAGACGCTCGTACACGCATCGAGCGTCGAAGAGAAGCGCGGCGTCAGTCAGACAAGCGTGCTGGGCCCACTGTCGATATGCATGCACTAGGGGAACCAGGCGACTTGCCGTACGCGGTAGGTTGCCCTGCGTTCACTCGTGAGCTGCGGCAAGTCCAGTGGCCCAGCACAAAGAATTTCAAACTGGACGTACCAGAGAAGTACGACGGCAGGTTGCATCCGTCGGAGTTCCTCAGCATCTACACCATCGCGGTGCAAGCTGCTGGGGGGCGCGACGACAAGATCCTTGCCAACTACTTCCCGCTGGTGCTCAAGCCCAATGTCAGATCCTGGCTCATGCACTTGCCGGACAACTCCATATCCTCACGGGCGGATCTGTGCCATCAGTTTGTCGGCACCTTTACAGGTGGCCACAAGCCCCATGGCCAAGAGAGCGATCTTCATCTGCTCTCCCAGAAGGAAGAAGAGCCCTTGCGCAAGTACATTCAGAGATTCAGCCAGGTGCAGCGCAACATCCCAGATGTCCACCCTGCCGCGGTCATCAGCACGTTCCATCAGAACGTGCGAAACCGCAGGATGCGGGAGGAGATGGCGATGTGCAAGATCAGAGACGTCAGTGAGCTATACGCCCTAGCCGACAAGTGTGCACGTGCTGAGGAGGGGAGGAAATTCCCCGGAGAGAACGCAGGAACAGGAGGATCTGACAGCGATGATGCTGCCCCGGCAAGGAAAAACCGGCGGCGGAACAACAGGAAGAAAAAGGGAAAAGATGTGCTAGTCTTTGAGCAGTCCGGCAACGGAGGTGGCGCCAAGGAAGCCGAACCTGTGGCGGCCGCTGACAAGGAGGGCGGCTCCGACAAGCAGTATTGCAAGATCCACCGCACCAAGGGCCATGATCTCCAGAGCTGCAAGAAGGTCGAGCAGCTTGTCGAGCAGCAGAAAGCTGAGTACGAGCGACGCGACAAGGAGAAGGCCCAAGAAGGTACTGGAGGATCCGGCAAGAAGCGCCCCGGCCGGGGAGGACGCCGCGGCAAGGCCAAGCAGCGGCAAGGAGACAGACCTCCCCGCGGCCACGACAAGGACGAAGATGAAGACGACGACGAAGAGATGGATGATGACGAGGCCGATGAGCAGGAGTTTCAGAAAGCCACAGAGGTCCTGTGCGTTGACGGCGGTGCTTCTCTGCATACTTCACACCGCCAGCTCAAACAGTGGGTGCGGGAAGTCAATGCAGCAGAACCATCCGTCGAGTCACGCAAGCCTCTGAAGTGGTCCAGCACGCCTATCGTCTTTGATATTGAGGACCACCCTGATCGCATAACTGCGGTCGGGTGCTTGCCGATGTTGGTCTCACCAACTATCCGCAACCTAAAGGTCACTAAGATGCTAGTTGACGGCGGGGCCGGCTTGAACCTGACCTCCTCCGCGGTACTCCAGAAACTCCAGATCCCTGACAGCGAGCTCGAAGAGACCGGCACTTTCCAAGGAATCAACCCGGGAAGGAGCAAGCCGAAGGGAAAGATCACGTTGCCGGTAACATTTGGCAGCGAGTTGAACTTCAGGACTGAGAGGGTCACTTTTGACGTTGCTGATTTTCCATTGCCTTACAATGGGATACTTGGCCGTCCAGCGCTCGCCAAGTTCATGGCAGCCTCTCACTATGCCTACAACGTACTGAAGATGCCAGGCCCGATAAGTGTCATCTCTGTCCCTGGCGACAAGAAAGATGCTCTTATCTGTACCGACAAGATCTACCGGGAAGCAGCAGCCGCGGTGGATCGCAAGCCACTTGCCGCTGAAGCTCCTGGGGGGAAGAAGAAGACCAAGTCCGGCAAGAGTTCTGATGCCCACTCCGGCAAGCGCACCTCTTCGGAGTGCTGCGCTACCATCGAGGACGCACCATCGAGCTCCACCGGCAAGTGTAAGAAGACGAAGGCAGCTCCGCCAGAGACCAAGAAGGTGCCCGCCAAGGAGGACGGCACTGGTGGTACCTTCACCATCAGTGCCACTCTCGACCCCAAATAGGAAAGCGCACTCGTTGCTTTCCTGCGGGCGAACGTCGACGTGTTTGCGTGGCAACCGTCTGACATCCCCGGTGTTCCTAGGAAAGTAATCGAGCACCACCTTGCCGTCTGTCCTCACACGCGGCCCGTCAAGCAGAAAGTCAGGAAACAAGCAGTGGAGTGCCAAGAATTCATTGCAGAAGAGATCAAGAAGTTGGAAGCAGCAGGCCTTGTCAGAGGAGTGCTCCATCCTACGTGGTTGGCCAATCCTGTAGTCGTGCACAAGGCAAACGGGAAATGGAGGCTTTGTATTGACTTTACTGATGTTAATAAAGCTTGTCCCAAAGACCCATTTCCCTTGCCGCGCATTGACCAGATTGTTGACTCCACGGCCGGATGTGACTTGCTTTCATTTCTTGACGCATACTCAGGGTATCATCAGATCTTCATGGCAGAAGAGGATGAGGAGAAGACTGCATTCATTACTCCATGTGGCACATACTGTTTCGTACGGATGCCGTTCGGATTAAAGAATGCTGGTTCAACATTCGCCAGAGTAGTCAATCACGCTTTTGAGCCACAAATACACAGAAATGTGGAAGCCTACATGGATGACATAGTGGTCAAAAGCAAGGACAAGGCAACTCTGATTCAAGATTTAGATGAAACCTTTACAAATTTGCGCAAGATCAACCTCAAGCTCAACCCCGAGAAGTGTGTGTTTGGAGTCCCCTCCGGCAAGCTTCTCGGGTTCTTTGTGTCTCAGCGGGGAATTGAAGCCAATCCCGACAAGATCAAGGCCATTGAGCAGATTGAAGCACCGAAGCGCGTCAAGGATGTACGAAGGCTTGCCGGCTGCGTGGCTGCTCTCAGCAGGTTTATCTCTAAGTCTGCTGAGCGCGCCCTGCCATTTTTCAAAATATTGAAAAAGGCAGGTCCAATGAAATGGACTCCGGAAGCGGAGGCTGCGCTGCAGGACTTGAACAGATACCTGTCCTCCACTCCAATACTTGTCGCACCTAAGCCACAAGAGAAGTTGCTGCTGTATCTAGCGACAACCAATCAAGTGGTTAGTGCTGCGTTAGTAGCGGAGAGGGAGGCGGATGATGAGCCAGCAACCACGGCAAGTGCGTCCAGCGACAACCAGGGGCCTTCCCCGACAAGCTCTGGTCCCGACAAGGATGGGTCTGTGCAGGCACAGGAGGAGAAACAGAAGAAAATGGTGCAGCGCCTAGTTTACTTTGTCAGTTCCCTTCTATAGGGGGCTAGGTCAAGGTACTCTGGTGTGCAGAAATTGCTTTTCGGCCTCCTCATGGCCTCGAGAAAGCTGCGCCATTACTTCCAAGCACATGAGATCACAGTTGTCACTCGTTTTCCGCTGAAGAGGATACTGCAGAATCCAGAAGCAACAGGCAGGATTGTCGAGTGGGCACTGGAACTGTCAAGCTTTGGCCTTAAGTTTGAGAGCACTTCAACTATCCAAAGCAGAGCATTGGCAGAGTTCATAGCAGAGTGGACGCCAACACCAGATGAAGAAATTCCAGAAACGAGCATCCCCGTCAAGGAAGCAAGCAAAGAGTGGATCATGTACTTTGATGGTGCCTTCTCGCTGCAAGGCGCCGGTGCGGGCGTACTACTTGTCGCACCCATCGGAGAGCACCTCAAGTACGTGGTCCAAATGCACTTTCCCAAGGAACAAGCGAGAAACAATATTGCAGAGTATGAGGGTTTGCTTGCCGGTCTCAGGATCGCGGCGGACCTTGGGATCAAGAAGCTCATTGTCAGGGGTGACTCGCAGCTTGTCGTCCGCAACAAGAATTATCAGAGTCCGTTGATGGAAGCTTACGTTGATGAAGTGAGAAAGTTGGAAGAGCACTTTGACGGCCTACAGATGGAACATGTTCCGAGAGCTCAGAACGACATTGCAGATGGCCTGTTGAAGTGCGCCGCACTTAAGTTACCTGTGGAACCAGGGATTTTCGTGCTCAAACTGACTCAACCATCCGTAACAATATCAACTGGACAGAGCAAGAAGAGGAAGTTGATTTCTGGTGACTATTTTCTGGCAGAACTCCCCGAAACTGCCACCAAGAAGGTCCCTAAGATCAACACCAAGAGTGCTGAGGAGCAGTCTGCTCCGACAAGCCCTAGGGGTTGTTCCGTTGAAGCAGACACTCCCGACAAGTTTTGCTCCGGCAAGCTTGCCGGGGAACATCAAGCTCCGGCTGAGACGCAGGTTCTCGCCGTAGAAGCGGATGTTCCCACAGCAACATACGTGCCTTTAGTCCTTGTTGTCGAGTCGCAAGCTCCAGCATGGCACAGCATATTGTCCTTTTCCTTCAGACAGGAGAACTTCCCGAAGAGCAAGAAGAAGCGGAGAGAGTAGCCCGGCAATCAAGTATGTACCAGTTTGTTGACAACACACTGTACAGAAGAAGATTCAACGGTGTGAAATTGAAGTGTATTCCCCGGGAAGACGGACAGAAGCTGTTGGCGGAGATACATGGAGGCATATGTGGTCACCACATTGGTGCAAGAGCACTTGCCGGCAAAGCATTCCGGCAAGGTTTCCTTTGGCCGACAGCCCTCCAGGATGCAACTGCACAAGTAACCAAGTGTGAAGCGTGCTAGTTCCATTCCAAACAGATACACCAGCTAGCTCAAGCTCTCCAAACGATCCCTTTATCCTGGCCATTTTCGGTCTGGGGGCTCGACATCCTCGGCCCCTTTCCCCGAGCTGTCGGGGGCTTTGAGTACTTGTATGTTGCAATCGACAAGTTCACAAAGTGGCCGGAAGTGGAAGAGGTGAGGAAGGTGACAGCACAGTCAGCGATCAAGTTCTTCAGGTCGATTGTTTGCCGTTTTGGGGTCCCTAACAGGATCATCACCGACAACGGCACGCAGTTCACGAGCCGCACCTTCATGCAGTACGTCCAAGATCTTGGCGCCAAGGTCTGCTTCGCTTCTGTTGCTCACCCGAGAAGCAACGGTCAAGCAGAGAGGGCAAATGCTGAAGTGCTGCGTGGGCTCAAGACTAGGACTTTCGACAGGCTGCACAAGTGCGGAAAGAACTGGATTGAGGAGCTGCCGGTGGTTCTTTGGTCGATCAGGACAACGCCAAATCGAGCCACTGGCCAGACACCTTTCGCTCTAGTCTATGGAGCAGAGGCAGTTCTCCCCATGGAACTCGTATACGGGTCGCCTCGAGTGCTCGCTTATGATGAGCTTGAGCAAGAGCAGCTGCGACAAGACGACGCGCTACTCCTTGAGGAGGATCGTCTTCAGGCTGCTGTACGAGCTGCTCGATACCAGCAAGCTTTGCGCCGCTACCATAGCCGCAAAGTTAATGCCAGAAGTCTCGAGGAAGGCGACCTTGTTCTTCGGCGTGTTCAGTCCGCCAAGAATTCCAACACGTTGACGCCAAAGTGGGAAGGCCCTTACCGGGTGAAACGAGTCACTAGGCCTGGCGCTGTCCGCCTTGAGACCGAAGATGGCTTTCCGGTGAGCAACTCCTGGAACATTGAGCATCTTCGTAAGTTTTACCCGTAAGGCACGGTTGCCGGAACCTGTTCCGGCAACCACCTTTTGTACGAGTCTTGCCGCTGTTGCATGTAATCCTTTGTACAAAGCCGGGCGTAGACCCCGTGCATAAATAAAGTTCATATGCTCCGCACATCTTGTCAATTTCATGCTTTCTATTTCTTGCATGTATTATCTAACACTTTGTGCAGCACCTACCCCCGGTAAGCTATAACGAGCCTTAAGGCTCCATATCTTTATTTTCTCTTCTTTCTTTTTCTCAAAAGGAAGGTTCCCTCGCCCACAAGTTTGCCGGGGGGAGGAGAAGATAATGGAGTGGACAAGGCGTCGTTCAAGGAAGTTTCGCCTTGCCGGGACGTAAACGACAGAAAAGCTAAGTTGCTAAGTTTGAGCAATCAGTTTTAAAAAATTTTAAGTTATCTTCCTCGAACGACCGTGCTTTGTATGGAAAACCTGTGCACGGAGGAACCAACTCGTAGCTAGTTGCGCCCTTACTTTGTTTCGAGTCCGCTCAACAACTTAAGTGTGTTGCGACTAGTTGTGACAAGGTTTCTTGCCGGTAGCGGCACCACCAGCAGGCTGCTGATGTTCCGCACTCAGCGCTCACGGCAAAGGTGCCTACGCCGGCAAGTTCCCTAAAAGCGTAGGGCAAAAACATACAAAGGAAGGAATCAAGTAAAGGAAATAACATAGCAAATACTGCGCAAGATAAAGTTATATTACAAAGATAACTTGCCGCAGCTCTAATAGATTGTTCTCGTAACATGTCAAGCAGCGGCAAGAAAAGGAGGAAACAGACGGCCTAGTCTACGCGATCGCCGTCAACTCTCCTGACTTCATTCACCTTGTCCACAATGGGTGCGACAAGGGCCTTGAGCTCTTCCAGATCAGCATCCGGAGGCAGCTTCCTGAGGACGTTGGTGAGGTTGAGGCCTGGGTTGCGGAAGGCCACCTTCACCAGCACCTTTTGAAGAACTCTTGCGCAGATCGTGCGTGACTCGTCGGCCAGCTGCTTTGGGATCCTTTCCCGGAGTTGCTGGAGGGCCGTCGCCACGCCCTTTAAGAACAGAGTGAGCTTGGCGCTGGCCTGGAGGTTCTCATCGGAGGAATACCCGAAATCCACCATCCCCAGCTGCGCCAGCTCCTCGTCGATGACTGCGGCGATGTTCACGAGACCCTCTGTCCAGAGCTCCATATTCTCCCTAAAAGTGTTCTGGGTCTCGGCAACCCTCGTCAGCAGCGCTTCGTTGGACTTGATCTCCTCCTTCAGGGCCTCCTCCTGCTCCTTGGCGCCGTCCAGTGTCTCGGTTAAAGTAGCCAGCTTCAACTCAAGATCAGCGTTGGAGTCCTTGGCGGCGCTCAGCTCCTTGCCCTTCTCGAGGAGACGACCTTGCAGCTCACTGTGGGCGAGGGCGTCCTTCTCGCGCTCGCGCTGGAGCGCGGCAAGCTCTTCGTCCCTCGCTCTGAGATCGGCCTCCAGCTGCGCCACCTTCGCCTCCAGCTCCTTCTTGGCAGCCTCGGCAGCTGCGGCAGCATCCTTCACTTCTTTGAGGGCCCCGCCAAATGTTTCCTCGCGCGTGGCAAGCTCCTCCTCGTGGCTGTCCAGATTGACCTTCCGCTGCGCCAACTCACCTTCCCGCTTAAGCAGCTCCTCGGCGGCAAGCCGCTGTTGCTCTTCGGCTTCAGCCTTCTCGAGAAGGAAGGCTTTCCGCGCCTCGACGAGATGCGCCCGCTCCTCTGCAATGGACCGGAGGGCTTCCTGGTTGCGACTCTGGAGCTCCTCCGCATGCTTCTCAATATCTACTCTCGCTTGCGCGACAAGCACTTCCCGAGACTCCAGTTTGGCTTGTCGGGCGCGGTAGAGCGACAGCAGCCTCCGCAGCAGCTGTTCCTCCTCAGGCTCTCCGCTACTGCTGCTTGGCGCGTCGACCAGTGTCAACCCAGCGGAGGCGAGCACTTCTCCGTCAAAAACTTCTCCTTCGACCGGCGCCCTGGAGTTTGAAGCCCAGGGGAGCTTGATGAAGACACTGTCGCCGACCTTCAAGTAGGCGCCGGGTTGGGGCTCTTCGGATCCTGGCGCTGCGTCAGCGGCAGAGGGATCGGTGGTCGGCGTAGCGCCTTGCGCTCCTGCAGCCTCAGGGTCGTCAGTGCGATTGCCGGACCCCTCGCCAGCTCCTGCGCCAGCAGCCTTGGCGGCCTCTTCGCCGGCGGGATCATCAGCGCCGGCCTCTTCTTCGGTAGCGGCAGCATCGACAGTATTGCCGCGCACGTTCTCCTCGCCGGTGGCCTCGGTCTCCATCGGCTCCGTGGAAGGTGGATCTGGTGGACGAAAGAGGGAGAAGAGTCAAGCAAATATCCAAAAAGACAATCAAAAGAAGAACCCAAGGGAAGTTTCAAGCAAGGGGGATTACCTGTACTGGGATCTACAGTCATGGGCTCCGCCAACGGAGGATCGCTAGTGCTGCCCCTTGCCGGAGACTCCTCCCTTGCCGGAGACTCCTCCCTTGCCGGGGACTCCTTCCTTGCCGGGGACTTCTCCCTTGCCGAAGAACGCTCCCTTGCCGGGGAATCCTCCCTTGGCGGCGTAGTCGAAGCAGATAGTATCTCAGGGGCGGCTTCAGGATGCTCTTCGTGAGGCTGTTCTGCTCCTACACAAGCAAACCAATAGTCAGATGTCAACAAAGTAAAGAACACCCATGCACGCCCAACAGCGAGAAGTAAACCATATACTTATGCTGGGGGCTGCGCTGGGGGCTGCTTCGGGGAGTAGTTGCCGGGTCCGGCAAGGTGGTCTCGGGCGCGCCCCCTGCTGTCGCGGTGGGCTCGTCCTCGATGACAATCACCGGAGCCTTGGCTCCCTTTGCCGCTCTCTGGGCCAGGGTCCTGAAAAGGAAACAGTTCAGAGTAAAGCAGATCAGATACAAGACAAAGAAAGCAAGAAATCGAAGAACTACAAATACAACAAAGAGGCTTACTCCTCTTCTTCCTCGTCGGAGCTGAGTGCGGAGAGGTCGAAGTCAGGCCCACCTTCGGCGCTACGAGGCGGAGGAGTAGGTGCCCTTGGCCGCTTGGCGGGGGCAGCGGCGGTAGTCCGGGACGACCCCGCTCCAGTTGCCGCCGCGGTGCGAGGCGCTCCCGCGGCAACATTGCTTGTCGCGGCGGAGCGCGTCGCGCGGCGCGGTGGCTGCTGGCTCGTCTGCCGCCCTACTACATCCCCGGCCTTGCGGAGATGCCTTCTTGGTGGAGCTGGGGGCTGTGCTGGGGGCTCCGCTTGCGGCAAGCTACCCGGAGACGGCGGGCCACTCGCACCCTCGGCGGGTTCGCTCGACTCGGCGTCAGGCGCGGTAAGCTCTTCCTCGCCGTCAAGCCATTCTCGCTCGGCAAGGCTTGCCACCTCTGCTGCCTCTGCCTCCTCCACGGTGAACCCAAACTCGCCCGCGGCAGCGGCTGCCACCGCCTCTTCCACCCTGGTGGCGATGCGCTGCATCTCCTCCTCAGTGGTGTCGCAGGTGAGGCTTCTCTGCTCGTCGGCGCGGACCGCTACCTCCACCAGGCCGTCGAAGAACTGCTGCACGACATCGTCTGCAGGCTCCTGCCAGGTGGGGATGATTCCATGCGAGTCGCTCTGCGGCATCATTGCACGGATGCAGTCAAGCGAAGAGTTGTTGCATAGCAGAACGACACCCGCCGGCAATCTGAACCACTCGGGATGCTGAGGGTCGTGCTTGAACAGCTCCTTGAGCATCGCGTCCAATTCCAGCACAGTAAAATTGAAGTTGAGGCCCGGGCGCAGCCTCATGATATCCGCCGGGCCCCCGAACTCCCAGGCGGGTCTCCTCCTCTCTTGCAGGGGGGCGATGCGGCGGCGAAGAAAATCTGCGCTAACAGAGCCTAAGTGAGCCCGGCAAGCCTGAGACACAAGATCCGGGTGGTGGCGATCTTCAGCTTGTCGTCGTCCGCGGCCAGGGCGCTCCAATCGCCGCCGTGCACTACTGGAGCTTGGCGCAGGGTGGTGAATGGCTGCGGGTTCTCCTCAACGATCCAGCACCATTCTGCTCTCCACTCCTCCCATTTGCTGCGGAGCTCCCCCTCTAGATACGTCTCCTTCTTACCGGCTCTCGAGATCCAGGCAATCCCGCCGGATAAGGGCTCTCCTCTCTCGACCCGGGGCATGAAGTAGTGGTGGAAAAGGGCTACGTTTGGGTGGACTCCGACAAAGTTTTCGAAAACCGCCATGGTCAGGACAGCATTGGGGGTGAAATCAAGGAGGTGGAACCCGTAGGTGTTCATGATGTCACAGAAGAACTCGGAGAAAGGCGGGCAGAGCCCGCAGTAGAAGAACAGTACGAAGAAGGGGTATCCGTTTGGAGCCCGTTTCGAAGCGGCAGCGGAGAGTACCTTCGTGCGCGGATGCGCTCGTGTATCCATCGACCAGAAGAGGTAGTACCACTCCCTCAGCTCCGCCGCGGCGAGCTCGGAGGGGAAAGTTGCCCGCTCTTTCCGCAGCACCTCAAGCCGCAGCGCCTCGGCCGACTTCACGCCCTTCTCGGTTTTTGGAGCCATGGCAGAGGTGGTGTGGGAGATCGAAGGCGTTGGTGGCGACGGCGGCGATGGGGGGCGGAGCGCTGCTCTCTCTCGGCCTTGGAAGAAGGGGGGAGCGGCGGAGATTTCTGAGATTGGAAACAGCAACTGGCGAGAAGGGGGAACTGCCCCTGTTTCCCCTGCTTATAAAGAGGGACAAGGCGAACGTTACGCTTTTTCCGAATAAAGAACCACCCACGATCTCTCCCACGATGCCGCATTCGACGCGTGCCGTTAGGGGACAGCGCGGTGGATACGGAGTAAGATACGGCGTGGACCCAGGCCGCGCGTGCCCATGCCCTGTTTTGGGCCTGGCCCAACAGCGTTCGGCACCGTGTGTGGCCCAGGCCCGGGGGCTCCTGTCGGTGTACTAGAGTAGGGGTACACTAGTATCCCGAACTTGTGCACGGGCAGTCGCAGCGCCCCGCGGCAAGGCTTGCCGGGTGCCCACCAAGGTCCTCCGTGGTTCCTTTGGAGCCATTCAAGAACAAAATGTTCAAGCCGAGAAGACAAGGCCCCGGCAAGAGGAGCTTGCCGGGAAGGACAAGGCCCCGGCAAGAGGAGCTTGCCGGGAAGGCCAACCAAGGCATTTCAAGGAACTTGCCGCGACGCGCCGCGCGTCCCGGCAAGGCCCGGTGAGCGACGAGCTTCCGGACGCAACAAGACAACGACCGCGGCAATGCGCTTGCCGCGGCAAAGCCACCACTCTGTGCCCACGCTCCAGCGCATCTGTCGACGTGTCGCCACGGGACCGTTCCAGGCGCACGTGGTGAGAGGCTGTGCAGCCAAGCGGTGCGAGGTGGCAAGCGGAGATGACAAGATGACCATCGTGGCAAGTGGTGGCGCCCCTGACGGTCCTTTTTTTTTGCACTGTTTGGGCGACACACACGGGCATTTAATGCCTTTGTCCCCTGCCATCAGGGTTAGGTATGATAGACTGTGCAAGTAGGTGTACCAACCGCAGTTCTTTTACATTTTTACCCTCGCCTACGTTGCCACCTGTCGGTGACCCCTTGAGCATATAAAAGGAGGCCCATGCGCAACGTAGAAGGGGTTCGAAGCATTCGAAACCAGAGAACACTCACGCTCTTGAGCAAAAACTCAATACAACCACAAAGCAGCAGTAGGAGTATTATCTCTCCGGAGAGCTCCGAAGCTGGGTAAAATCGCTCGTGTGCGTCGCCTCGATCCGCTCTTCGTGCGATCTCCGCCCCCCGCCGGACCGAAAGGGGCTCCGGTCCCATAGGTGTTCGTTCCCACGACACTGTGCTACTACTATCAACTTAGTAGTAACACGGGTTTATACCCCTCGCTACTACTATGGCATGTTCCGGGGGGGGCACGACAGAGACCACTTACTAGTAGTGAGGGTTAAAAACCCGCACTACTACTATCAACTTAGTAGTAGCGGGGGCTATAAACCCGCGCTACTAATAAGTAGCAGCAGCGATGGGTATAAACCCATGCTACTAGTAAGCGTCTGCCTATAAGCTTTTCCCTAGTAGTGTATGAATACCCCCATGCCCACTAGTGGACATCTTGACTTGACTAAGGATTGCGAACAGGTTGACCAAAAGGTTTACCGCTTTATGATTGGTTCATTCTTATATCTATGTGCCTCCCATCCTGATATTATGCTATGTGCGCATGTGTGCACGATATCAAGTGCCCCCCAAAGAATGTCATCTTAAGGCTGTGAAAAGGATAGTGAGAGACTTAATTCACACACCAAATTTTGGCATTTGGTATCCTAAGAGGTCTTCTTTTGATCTTGTTGGCTACTCTGATTCGGACTATGCCGGTGACAAGGTTGATAGAAAGTCCACTTATGGTACTTGTCAATTTCTTGGTAGATCTCTTGTGTCTTGGTCCTCCAAGAAACAAAACTTGGTATCCTTATCCACCGCCGGAGCAGAATACATTGTCGCTGGTTCATGTTGTGCTCAGTTACTTTGGATGACCCAAACTCTTAAAGATTATGGGATATATGTGAAACATGCTCCATTGCTTTGTGACAATAAGAGTGCTATTAAAATTGCTCATAATCCCGTGCAACATTCTCTAACTAAGCATATTGAAGTTCCTCATCATTTCATTTGAGATGATGTTGCTAAGGGAGATATCAAACTTAATCATGTTCGTACTGATAAGCAATTGGCGGATATATTCCCCAAACCACTTGATGAGAAAGTTTTTTGCCGCTTGAGAGGTGATTGAGCATAATTAATGCCTCAAACTTGGAGTAGAAACTCCATGTGGATGCATGTAAGGCATGATCCTTTTTTGACTAATCCTTGATACTTCTCTTATGATGATGATCATATGTCTTGGATATTCTTGTACTCTTGCATGCTATCTAACCCTTGTAGGAACTTGGGTAAGTGTAGGACCTTGAAGTATGTCTAGAGGGGGGGGTGATTAGACTACTTGACCAATTAAAAACTTAACCTTTTCCCAATTTTAGAGTTTGGCAGATTTTAGCTATCTTTGGACAAGTCAAGCAATCATCACACAATTCAAGCAAGCATGCAAAGAGTATATGAGCAGTGGAAATTAAAGCATGCAACTTGCAAGAAAGTAAAGGGAAGGGTTTGGAGGATTCAAACGCAATTGGAGACACGAATGTTTTTGTCGTGGTTCCGGTAGGTGGTGCTATCGTACATCCACGTTGATGGAGACTTCAACCCACGAAGGGTAACGGTTGCGCGAGTCCACGGAGGGCTCCACCCACGAAGGGTCCACGAAGAAGCAACCTTGTCTATCCCACCATGGCCGTCGCCCACGAAGGACTTGCCTCACTAGCGGTAGATCTTCACGAAGTAGGCGATCTCCTTACCCTTACAAACTCCTTGGTTCAACTCCACAATCTTGTCGGAGGCTCCCAAGTGACACCTAGCCAATCTAGGAGACACCACTCTCCAAGAAGTAACAAATGGTGTGTTGATGATGAACTCCTTGCTCTTGTCCTTCAAATGATAGTCTCCCCAACACTCAACTCTCTCTCATAGGTTTTGGATCTGGTGGAAAGAAGATTTGAGTGAAAAGCAACTTGGGGAAGGCTAGAGATCAAGATTCATATGGTAGGAATGGAATATCTTGGCCTCAACACATGAGTAGGTGGTTCTTTCTCAGAAATGGTAAGTTGGAAGTGTAGGTTTGTTCTGATGGCTCTCTCCACGAAATAAGATGAGGTGGAGGGGTATTTATAGCCTCCACACAAAATCTAACCGTTACACACAATTTACCAAACTCGGTGGGACCGAATCAACGAACTCGGTCAGACCGATTTAGTAAACCTAGTGACCGTTAGGATTTTCGGTGGGACCGACATGCAACTCGGTAGGACCGATATGATTAGGGTTAGGGCATAACGTAATCTCGGTAAGACCGATTACACAAACTCGGTGAGACCGATTTTGGTAATAAGCTCTCCAGAGAGTTGGTCAGGTAAACTCGGTGGGACCGATTCGCTCTTTTCGGTGAGACCGAAATGTTACGAAAAGGAAACAGGGAGTTTACATTTCAATCTCGGTGGGACTGATCACTCACTTCGGTTAGACCGAAACGTTACGAAGGGAAACATAGAGATTACAATCCCATCTCGGTGAGACCGAGATCCCGATCGGTAAGACCGATTTGCCTAGGGTTTGTGGCAGTGGCTATGACATTTGTACTCGGTGGCGCCGGATAGAAAGAATCGGTGGGACCGATTTTGACTTATGGTTTAGGTCATATGTGGATGTGAGAAAGTAGTTGAGGGTGTTTGGAGCATATCACTAAGCACATGAAGCAAGAGGCTCATTAAGCAACACCTCATGCCTCCTTGATAGTATTGGCTTTTCCTATAGACTCAATGTGATCTTGGATCACTAAAATATAAAATGAAGAGTCTTGAGCTTTTGAGCTTGAGCCAATCCTTTGTCCTTAGTATTTTGAGGGATCCACTTTCATCATCCATGCCATGCCATTCATTGAGCTTTCCTGAAATAATAGTCTTGGAATAGCATTAGCTCAATGAGCTATATGTTGTTATGAATTACCAAAACCACCTAGGGATAGTTGCACTTTCAGTCTCCCCCTTTTTGGTAATTGATGACAACATATAGATCAAAGCTTCGACAAATGATAATAAGATTGAAAAACATCGTCGCTTTGAGAAGTATGTGATAAGTAAGAGCTCCCCCTAAATTTGTGCATAGTTTAAAATTTGCTTTGGACTGCAAATGCACAAGGAATTAGGATCAAGGGTTACTCTTCCATGTCACATACATCTTGGTGGAGCGCTCAAAATAATAAGGATTGAATACATGCACTCATCACCAAGCAAAGTGAATGATCACATAAGGATAGGTAAGATAATATCATCAAACATGCATAAGTGTAGCTTATGATCAAACACATGATCATCAATGTCTCACAGATAATAGCATAGAATCTCAACCAATCAAAAGCAAACAAAGTTTAACCACCAAAGCAAGAGAGAACAAAAGCAACACTCTCTCTCTCGAAGCCTATCATCTATACATTTTTCTCCCCCTTTGGCAACAAGTTACCAAAAAGTTCATAGAAAATGCATAGTGCTAGATCGACTCTCAGGCTTGATCTTCAGGTGGTGGTGTAGAGATGGCTCCTTGGACGAAGGCTTCAGTTGAAGTGGTTGGAGCTGGAGGAGTTGGTGCTGGAGCTAGTTGCACTGGAGCTGTAGGAGCTGTAGCTGGTGCAGATGATGTGGCTCTAGAGTCTGTCACAGGCACTGCAGCTGACCTATGAGCTCTAGGCACTCTGGCAAATGCATCAGTGGTTGTCTTGCCATTCCTCTCCTGCATATCATCCTGGAGCTGCTCCACAACAGACTGAATCTCAGTTACTTTGATATCTAGATCATAGAATTTTCGTTCCATGATTCTTTCCAGGCTCTCCTGGTTTTGAGTTAGGGTGGCCAACCCCTTCTCAATCCTCAGTGTTGATGCTATCAAGTAACCAAGATGCTCCTGCTTGTTCTTCAAGAAGTATTCAGATGCCTCCTCTTGAGTTGGCATCTTGGCAGCCTTCTCTCTCTTTGCCTTCTCCTTCTGCTCTTGAGCTTGCACTGATGATGGTTCATTCTCATTCATGACAACCTGATTGTCCTCAAAGTCTGGATAGATAGCGAAATGTTCCTTATCCAGCAAGTAAGTTCCTGTGCCCATCTTTGAGCTAATCAACTCCTGAATCTGTGGGGCATACCCACAACTCCTCTTCTGATCTGCTGTTGTCCTGTTAACGGTCTCAACAATGAGGCTCATGACCTTGAATTTTTGTGGCACATCAAACAAGTGCAGCAAGTTGATAGTATGCCCTCTAATCATGTTGTGGTCACCTGACTTGGGCAACAGAGTGTGCCTAAGAATCCAATTGATTGTTGGCAGCCCTGACAGAAGGAAGTGGACTGACCCAATCTTAAAAGTCTCAAGAGCTTTGTTTGGGATCTCCTTGTACATATGAGACATGGTATTGTGGTCCATCTTCTTCTTGGCATAGACATCCAAGTCATCTTCACTTTCCTTTGGGGCATTGATCAGACTAGCCCATTCCTCAATTGTTGACTGGTACCTTGTACCTTCAGACATCCAAACTATCATGTCATCTGGATAGAAGTGTGTTGTGGAGTAGAATTGCATAATGAGCTCATCATTCCACTTTGTGAGCTTCTGCCCAACAAAGTCTGCAACTCCACAAGCAACAAAGTTGTCTTGCACTCCAGGATAGTGTTCCTCATTTTCCTTCATGTAGGTCCAGTCGACCCACCTCATATCACACACTATGGGCTTCTTGTCCAACAGCACTGTCTCATAGAAGTCCTGCTGTTCCTTAGTGTGGAACCTGCAATCAACAACAGTTCTTCTCCTGGTGGCATATGGATCTGTCAGCCTCCAAAATCTGAGTCCTGCATCCTTTCTCAACTTCATATTCTCAGCCACAGGATGAGCATCATTGTGGTCTGGAATCTTGGGCTTTAGCTTCCTCAGGACTTGTCCTTCTTCATCTTCCTCATCAGCAACTTCAGGCACTGGGGCCTTGTTCTTCTCAGCAGCTGGAATACTCCTGGTATTCCTCTTTGGTGCAAGCTTGGGCTTGGGGAAGCTTTGGGTGCTTCCTTGGGCTTTGATGTTGCAGCCCCTGACTTAATAGCATCACCCATTAGCTTTTGTGCCTTGGGTGCTGGTGCAGCAACCTCTTCTTCCACATCAGAATCTCTCCTCATAGAGGGATTTCCATGAACCTGGGCAGTAGTGGTTCTGGCTCTCTTCTTCTTCTTATCTTGTCCAACAGCTTCATCTTCTGATTCCATGGTAAACTTCATAGCTTCTCCAGTGGGAACTTTCTTGGGTTTGGAAGTTGTGACTCTTCTTGCAGGTGCCTCTTTGGGTTCAGACTTTTCAGGCACTTGAGTTGATCCTCTGACCTTCAGCATAGGTGTCCTCTTGGCAGGAACCTTCCTATTGAGTCCAGGCTTTGTGTTCTTTGCCGAGGCATATTCCCTTTTTGAGCACTACCTTCTTGGAGGTAGCCTCATCTTCTTCTGCAAGTAATCCTCATCTTCATATTCTAAAGTTCTCTTCTTCCTTGTCCTGGTGGTAGCTTTAGGCAAATTGCTTAGGGTGCTCCTGCTGCCATCATCTGAAGTGCTAGAGGGACTAGTGCCCTCACTCATGTGATTGTGCTCTTCTGACTTGTTCTGACTATCACTTTGGTCTGACATGCTGCAAATCACTGACTGCTGACCCTGTGAATAGTTATAGATGAGATAGAATGGATGAGCATCACAAAATGCAGAGATTTTTGCAGAAGAATGATTCAAAAATTCAGTTTTAGTTTTGCACAGAAAGCATTTCGGATCAACCGATTTTCAAACTCGGTGATACCGAAGCAGTTTTGGAACCTAAACTGGTGAACTCGGTCGGACCGAGTCACAGTTCGGTGGCACCGAGACTGCTAGGGTTTCACAAAGTCTTCAAATCGGTCACACCGATTAGCAATTCTCGGTCAGATCGAGAGTTACTAGTGCAATGGCGTTAGCCAAATCGGTGGGACTGAGTTTTTCAACTCGATGGGTCCGAGATGGTTTAGGCTAAAACCTAACCCTAAATTTTCAAATCCCATCTAATCTAAGGATTGTATTGACTGGATAGGAGTGTCTCAATCGTGGCAAGAATCATAATGAACACAATGTGCTCGAAATCGAACAAGGATAGCACTGTGATCGAGTCCATACCATAGCTTGGCGATGAACTCGCTACGGCGGGGGTGAAATCCGTTGATGGCGGCGGAGACCAGTGACAGGAGGCGGCTGGTGACGAGGAGACGATCTGGAGACCCTGGAGGTAGAGCAAGCTATTGCGCGGGCGAAGAAGTTCGGAGAAATTTCCAAATTTTTGCCCGTGAGTATATATAGCCCGACCTTGTCAGTGTGACCGAGTGGAACAACTCGGAGGCACTGAGATGCATAACTGTATATAGTTACTGCAACTCGGTGTGACTGAAAAGTTCAAATCGGTTGCACCGAGATTGAAAACCTAGATCGACTTAGTGATCTCGGTAGGACCGAAATGGAGGAATCGGTCAGACCGAGAATCACAAAGAAGTTTTGGAAGTTTAAGTCTATGACGAATCGGGGACTCCGAGTGCTCCTCACATAGAGTGGTTCGAATCTAACTTGATCAAATTTTGTGATGTAGCATGAACAGAGTTTGAGACAAGAAGAGCATAGATAGCTAGATAAGGTTCTTAGGCATTCTTGTCCATCAATTTGGCAAAAGAAAAATAAACCAATCAAACAAAGCAACAAGTGGATGTCCTCGAATGAGTAAAATATGCAACCAACATGCTCACAAAATAATATGGCAAATGAAATATGTGGCAAAGCATGCACAACCAATTCTAGCATCTATCAGACAATTGGCGATGACTAGGTCATCTATATATGAGTATATTGACTTAGGAGTCAAATGAGAACATTTGATCATAGGTCATACTCATCGTTTAAGCTCAAGTGGGGTTACCACTTCTACATAATGCATTGATGTGTTCACACCATTAGAGTTGCTTTGACTCAATTCTTAGAGTTAAGCTCCCCCTAGATGTGAGATCCCCTTTTAGAGGGATGAACTAACCTTGGGTTTTGTCGATGATGACTTCATGTAGGTGTTGAAGATGTGGGTGCTCAATGTTGATGTAGATCATTTGGAGCAATCCTTTGGAATGAGTTGCACTTTCAACATACCTACATGGGTTAGTCCCACAAGGAACAAACAAGAATATCCATAGACATAGAGTGATGCACACACAAGATGATGTCCATGAAATCATTAGGTTACCTTGTCCCTTGCCTTACCAACATGAGGGTTTGTGACTCCTTGAACTAGTGCAAGATGTGGAAGTTGATTGCACTTGTTCTTGCCATAATGATATGAGTGAAGAATGTTGGCGGAGTCACCCTCAAGAACTCTCTAGTTCTTCTTCTTTGGGATCCACATCATCTTCATGGGAATTCTTGGAGTTGTAGTTGTACTTGATGAAGTAGAACTTGATGTAGTCTTGGGAACCCACTTGACCGAGGCCTTAGGTGCTTCTTCAAATGCATCAATCTCCTCTTGAAGCTTGTCCTTGCCTTTGTTCTTGTGGCCTTGTGGTGGAAGACCATCTTGCGCTTGTGTTCCCTTGAAGGAAGTAGGATCATACTTCTCTTGTTGAGGAACAAACTTCATCTTGGGGTATTGATCTTCTTCCCACTCAACTCCATTGGCATTGAACTTTCGTTAAAAACCAACACCTTGATTCTTCCGGTGCCTTCCTTGCTTGCGTACAATTTCCTCGAATTGCTTACTCCCGGCAAGGCTCTTGTAAACACCTTTCTCTATAATTCCCTTCAATAAGCTATTTTCTTGCTCAAGTGTAACTTGGCTAAGAGAATCATTAGTGGAATCAAGAGAACTACTAGAAGCAACAATATTGGATTTGGTATTATTATAGTTACTACTAGAGGAAGGATCTTTCTTGTACTTGTTACTAGACTTGACTTGAGGCATGTAAGTAGATAAGAGTAAACGCTTGGCAATGTAAGAAGAACTTTTCTTACGGAGATCATCATTGATTGCTTTTAAGAACTCATGCTCTTGCTCAAGATTGAGCTTGTCAAAGCGTAACTTCTCATGATCCCTTAAAAGTTCTCGATGATCTTCGAAGATAGTTTCATGAGCTAACTTAAGAGTGTTTAGTTCTTTAGTTAGAAGCTCAATCTTCTTCTTATCATTGTCATTCGTTTTATCTAGATTAGCATGATTAATTGACGTTTCATCATAGTATTCATCACTAGAGTTGTCAACAAGTAAATCATCATCAACTAGCAAGTCATCTTCATCACTATTGAAATCAACATACTCGGGATGTGTTACATTTGGACCTTTGGCCATGAAGCATCTTCCAATTCCCTCATTTAGTGAGTCAAATATGTCGTAGGAGTTGGTTGACACAAGTGCTAGACCGGCAACACCTTCATCTTGAGTATATTTGGAGTCGGAGTGATAGCTTCTCTCGGAGTGATTGTCAGAGTCAGAGCCGAATACCCATTCACCAACATGAGCTTGATGTCTTCATTTTGTGTAGCTCCTTGATGACTTGTCCTACCTTTTCCGAATCCTTGCTTCTCCGTGAGGGTCTTCGTTCATAACGATCATCTCTACTCCTCCTCTCTCTTGGTCGTCATCTCCTCCTGGCGCGGGATCTCCCATGAATACTCCTAGCTTTTTCGTCAGGTCGTCATTCTTCTCCACTAGTATCCTCATTTCCTCCTCATATCCGTCGCGTGTAGACTTGAGTTCCTCTTCTAGCTCCATAATCCTGGTCATTGCCTTCTTCAGATCTATCATGCTTGCACACATCTGGTTCTCCTGGCGACGAATGTGCTGATTTAACTCCTGGATGAAAGCTGCAATGGACATGCCCTTCCTGGTGCTGATCATCCCCCATTGCTCATCTCGACGCCCACATATCTGGTAGATAGTGTCCTTAAGATCCTTGTGAGAAACTTCTCCAATGCGTCCCATGGCGATGTGGGCTGCCATGCTCTTTCCTAGACTCCAGGTTGGTGCATCAAAGGAAAACTCTATGGGCTCAGTGACTGGCATGAATTTTCTTCCTGGAACATGAACTCGAATCATCCAACGCTCCACTTCTGGTAAAGTGGCAAGGTAGGTTCTGGTGAAGCTTGGTATTTTGATGTTCAGGTACCTAGTAACTTCCTTCAAGTGTCGTCCAAAAGGTGTATCTTCATCCGGTTGCATAAACTTGTTCCTCGATTCTGCCATCCTATAGAGTGGAAAAGGGAGAGGAGTCAGAAATGACTAGAGAAGAGTGACCTATGGTTTAACTTAGTGGTTGTGTCCTACAGTCAGCGTGTGCTCTGATACCATCTTGTAGCGACCAGACCTCAAACAGTCTAGTCTCTGTGCATCAGTGTCATCCCTGGGTCGGTAATGCTAACACGCACAGTACTTGAGGATTTATAACAGACTTTCAATCACACGCTTATTACATCGAAATGTCTCAAAAGAGAACTTATTACCATAATATGTCTTAAGGCCATCTAAATAAGATAACAGCGGAAGGCTTGGAAGATAAAGTGAGTCCATCAACTCCAACGGCATAGCTGAGTGAACGACAATGACCTATGGCACCCTACTCGTCGTCTGAAAAGTCTGCAACATGATATGTTGCAGCCCGAAACGGGTAAGCACATGGAATATGCTGGCAATGTATCACAAAGAGTAATGGATAGAATAAATGCTATCACTACATGCATATGTAGCTGGTGGAGAGCTCTATGGCTAAAGTTTTGCATAAAGCCAATTTTTTCCTACAACAAAGGAATAAATTTTATTTAACTATCATGGTGGTTGTTAATCATTGAGAAGGTTCCTCCAACTCAATCCCAATTAAGCAATATCAATTAAACCCAATAAATAAATTTAGAGTGATGAGATCAACATGATAATCCAAGAACCAGATACTCAAGATGTCCATAACCGGGGACACGGCTAACCATGATTAGTTTGTACACTCTGCAGAGGTTTGCGCACTTTTCCCCACAAGACTCGATCTCCTCTGTTAGATTTCTCGCACTACATGGTGTTTGAGAAACGGATGACCGAGACACAGTCTTTCAGAAACATTAACTCTTTTACTCTGGATGGATAGTTACACCTACTTTCCCCTACATCTGCTAGCCCACCACTAAAAGAGGTCATGCAACTTACTCAACTATGCGAGAGCCCATAATAGCTTGTGGCTGCACACGGAAGTTTCTAGCATGAATAATCTTATGATCCCTTTGAGCATGGGTGGCGAACGTAGGATCATCACACGGGTACTCCGGGATATCCTAGGACAACACTGGATTCTCCAGGTGCCCGCAACCAATCCACCCAGATGTGTATTTAGGTAGCCACCTTAAGTTAACCAGTAATTAACAATTATCACATCTGTCATGGATACACTCACCCAATCCATGTCTATGAGCATAACATAGCAATCCCAAGCATAATGTAGAAGTAACTCCCAAAGGTTTGATAATAAAAGGGCAATAGGTTCAACCTCGTCATCTACTTCCCAAACCCACATGTTATTCAGATCCTAACCATGCAATGTTTGAGGATTGGAACTAATGCATAAAATTGGGTAATAAAGGGATATGATCAAAGTGTTACTTGCCTTGCTAATGATCTTCAAAACCTAGATACTCGTAGTAGAACGCTTCGCCCTCCGGAAATTCTATTACAGACAAACAATAACATACATAAGCACTCAAACAAGAAGCACGGGTAAAACTCATATAAGAAGATCTAACCAGAAAGTTCAACTGAAGAACTCCGGTTTGCAAAAAGAATCAAATCAAACGGAGGAACGAAACTCAAACTACGAACGAAACAAGAATCATTTACTAATCTGGACTAAAGTCAAATTTTACAGTATCAAAATCATGTTCAAGTTGGTTAAACAGGAAGAGGGCTTCGATATGAAGATTTAGGCGCTTGTTTCATCTAATTTGGATAAATGAGCTAAAAGTTATACTAGAACGAAGATCAGGGCAGAAATCGCAATCGAAAATAATCGCGGATAAACCCTGGAAAATAAACCGAGACGAATAGGCTAACGAACGAACATTCGTTAACAGAACCTAATCAGTGAACGGCGTTCGTTAAAACGAATGAACGGACGAACGTCCGCTAAATAACTAAACTGAAAAAAACCGAACCGATCTATTTAAAAAACAGATCTAGGTTTTCAAAAAAACTAAAGGGTTAACCGAAAAAAATGACGAACAGTGGCGGCGGCTACCTCCGGAGGGGTCCGGCGGGGTGGGCGGCGTCGGTGGGGCTTCGGTGGGGCTCCGGCGGCTGCGGTGGCGAGGGGCGACGACGGCGGCGGCGGGCGACGGCGACTGCGGTGTCAGGCGGCGGTGGCTGCGGGTGCGGCAGCGGCGGGTGGAGAGGGCAGCGGGGCGGGCGGCTTATATAGGTGGTCGGGGGGCTTCGGACTGGGGAAGGGGGCGGCCGGCGGCGTGGCGGCGCAGGACTCCAGCGAGTCCGGGTCGAGCACGCCCAGGCGAGGCGGCGGCGCTGGTGGGCCGGCTGGTCCGCTGGCCTAGTTCGGTCCGCGAGACTTTTTTTAATAATTACGCCGAAACAGAAAAATCCTAATAAAATATAAATAAATTCTAAAAATGCCAAAAAAAATTCACCATCTAAATAGAATATTTAGAACAAAGTGAACATTTTTCTGTCCTAAAAATGCAATTTTGAAAACATGCATATTTTTCTAATTCAACTAAATTAGCAATAAAAGTCCAAATAAAAAATATTTGATTTTAACATTTTTCCTCCAATATTTCTTTTATTTTGGAGAAGTCATTTTATCCCCTCCCTTTTATTTTAATATTGGAAATACTCAGAGAGAAAATGATAAAAACCAAAATGATCCTCTTTTCAATATTTGAGAAAATTCAAATATGAAAATAAACGAAATCCCCAACTCTCTCTGTGGGTCCTTGAGTTGCTTAGAATTTCTAGAATCAACCAAAAATGCAATAAAATATGATATGCAATGATGACCTATGTATAACATTCCAGGCCAGGACGCGTGTCGAAGAAAGGCAAGGCGGCGACGGATGGGACGGGCCTCGTTACCGACCCAATAAAACAAGGGGACACCTAAGGGGCGCATTTAATGCATTTTGTCCCGTAATGACAGGCGATAAGCTCAGCCACTGTACACCTTTCCACCTCCTGTGTGCCACTGTGGCGTCCCCTTTTTCTATAAAAGGAGGCCCGAGGCATACTGGAGAGGGATTCTGCTCTTTTGTACAAGTCGTGTATCGTGGCTAGCTCAAGAACACTCAAATATACACCAAAGCAGGACTAGGGTATTACGCACCCTCGCGGCCCGAACCTGGGTAAACGATATGTGTGCTGGCTCCTAGACCCGCTCTTTACACAACCTCACGCCCGCCGACCGTAGTAGGGATTCCAGTGATCCCATAGGTGTTGTTTTCCACCGACATCTTTGGAGCGCCTGGTAGGGGGCGCAGTTGTGAAAATATGGTCTAGCAGCTAGTCTAGCAGTTCTTCGTTGCCATGTCTCCCAAGAGGAAGACAACGACGGTGATCGGTTCATCCGGAACAGGACTTCCCGTACTAGTGCGGGCAAGTAGCGAGGCGGTCGCGGACAGAACCTGCGGCGCGGCCCGCGAACACCCACATCGCTTTGGCAGTCAAATCCTGGCGAGCAGCATCGTTCGTGCGCAAGACGACGGGCCGCACGCCGCCAAACCCAAAGACGGAGCTGGGCACCCCGCTGGCGGCGCGGGGACCTCCAAGGGCGTCGCCGTGCCACCTATCGGCAGCGCGGCGACCTCCAAGACACCTACGCCGGCGCCCACAATGCACTGTTCCCAAGTTGTGCGTGATGAGCAGCGTCACCACGCTAGTGACCCTGGGCGCCGCCGTGGGAAGAGTCCTGCGCATCTTTTACACGACGAAGGAGGCCAGCATGCATGCCGAGGTGCTGGCAAAAATGGCGTACAGCCGCAAGGCCGTGATAGAGCTCCTTCTAACGTGGTTAGAAGTCAGAGCGCGTCACGGTCCATGCAGCTTTCGCCGCCGCCCACGCGAGCAGAAGCTTTGGCGCGTGCGTAGCTGCTCCTCAACTTTCCGCCTGCTGCAGAGAAGCTCGACGAGTGGAGAGCCACCGTCTGGAGCCTCGTCGGCATCGCCAACAAAGATGAGCCATGACCAACGGGGCCCGTAGGCCCACGCTCCATCGAGCCACCACATGCCAGTGGTGGCAGGGCCGGAGGTGATGCAGCCATGATGCACTCTCCTCCCCCACGCCAGTTACCACGGGTGTCGATCCATCGTGATGACGCTTGTAATAACATTTCCATAGCGTCGTTCGATCCATGGACCCACCCCGATCAGCGCCAAGTTCTTCGGGAGCGAGCCGTTGAAGACGCTCGAAGCACCATCGAACGCCGGCGTGATGCGCACCACCAGTCAGATAGGCGGGTAGGGCCCACTATGGACCACCCGGCACCGGGGAGGCTATGGTGGCCTACCCTACAAGGTGGGTTGCCCAGCCTTTACCCGTGAGCTGCGGCAGTTCCAGTGGCCCTCCCACCGCACGTTCAAGCCTTACGTTGGCGAGAAGTACAACGGCAAGACTCACCCGTCAGAGTTCCTCAGCATCTACACCATCGCGATGCAAGCTTCTAGAGCCCGCGACGACAAGGTGCTTGCCATTACTTTCCATTGGCACTTAAGCCCAATGTCATGTCATGGTTGATGCACTTGCCGGCGGATTCCATTTCCTCTTGGTCAGATTTGTGTCATGAGTTCATTGGCGCCTTCACTGGGGGCCATCAAGCTCATGGACAGCCAAGCGATTTGCATATCATCCCCCAGAAGGAAGGTGAAAACCTACCCGTGATCAGCGCATTCCATCAGAATGTGCGCAACCGCAAGATGCGTGAAGAGCTAGCGATGAACAAGGTCAAAGATGTGGCCAAACTTCATGTTCTGGCCGATAGGTGCGCTCAAGCTGAAGAGGGAAGGAAGTACCCTGGCGAGGATGTCGGTGCGGAAACTGACTCCACAGATGACGACACCATCGCCGTGACGAAGAAGGGTTGGCGCCATAACAGAAAGCGCAAGGGCAAGGTTGTGCTTGCCGTCGAGGGATCCGGTGACACTGGCGCTGCCAAGAAGGCCAAGGCAAGCGACCCCGGCAAGGAAGTTGCTGGGTGTGCTGCTTGCCGTGCCTTGGCGGCTGCCGACAAGCCAGGAAGCTCCGACAAGCAGTATTGCAAGATCCACCGCACCAAGGGACACGACCTCCAGAACTGCCGACAAGTTGAGTTGCTTGCTGAGAAGCAAAAAGCTAAGTATGAGAGGCGAGACAAGGAGAAGGGTCAGGACGGTGCCGAAGGATCCGACAAGAAGCGTGGCGGCAAAGGAGGCCGCCGCAGCAAGGATAACCAGCAAGAGAGGCCCGCTCGGGGCCGCAACGAGAAGCAGGAAGATGATGATCATGACGAGGACGACGAGTCTGGTGACCATAAGTTTCAGAAAGCTACGGAGGCCATTTGCATCGATGGTGGCGCCTCGCTGCATACCTCTCACCGCCAGCTCAAGCAGTGGGCGCATGAGATCACAGTGGTGGAGCCATCATTCGATGCACAGAAGCCACTGAAGTGGTCCAGTACGCCTATCATCTTTGACACCGAGGACCACCCTGATCGCACGACTGCGGTCTGGTGTTTGCCATTGTTGGTTTCACCAACGATACACAACCTCAAGGTGACAAAGATGCTAGTTGACGGCGTGTCCGGTCTGAACTTGACCTCGCCTGTTGTGATCAAAAGGCTACATATTCCTGATGGTGACCTCAAAGAGACGGGCACGTTTCAAGGGGTCAACCCGGGAAGGAGTCAGCTGAAGGGTAAGGTCATGCTGCCCGTGACGTTTGGAGGCGAGTTGAACAACAGGACGGAGAGGATTGTCTTCGATGTAGCCGAGATCCCCTTTCCCTACAACGGGATCCTCGGCCGCCCGGCACTAGCCAAGTTCATGGCGGCATCACACTACACCTACAACACGCTGAAGATGCCTAGGCCGATGACCATCATCACCATCCCCTCCGACAAGAAGGATGCACTGATCTGCGCTTACCAACTCTACCGGGAAGCGGTTGCGGCGACTGCCGCCAAGGCACTTGCTCCTGACGCCGGAGCCCCGGGGGAGAAGAAGACCGGCAAGACCTCTCGCACCCTCTCCGGCAAGTGCACCTCTTCGGAGTGTTGTGCTCCTGTCGAGGACGTGCCAGAGAGGTCCACCGGCAAGAGCAAGAAATCCAGAGCTACACCACCAGAGACAAAGAAGGTGTCCGTCAAGGAGGATGGCACGGGAGGGGCTTTCACCATAAGCTCCACCTTGATAGCAAATAGGAAGGCGAGCTCATCACTTTCCTGCGGGCGAATGTTGATGTGTTTGCATGGCAAGCATCCGACATACCCGACGTTCCCAGGGAGGTTATTGAGCACCATCTTGTTGTATGTCCTCATGCGTGACCTGTCAAGTAGAAGGTTAGGAAGCAAGCTTTGGAAAGGCAGGAGTTCATCACAGAAGAGATTAGAAAGCTAGAAGCGACATGCTTGGTTAGAAAAGTACTCCATCCGATGTGGTTGGCCAATCCGGTGGTGGTGCGCAAGAAATGGGAAGTGGAGGTTGTGTATTAATTACATAGATATCAATAAGGCCTGTCCAAAAGACCCTTTCCCGTTGCCGCACATTGACCAGATTGTTGACTCCACGGCCGGGTGTGACTTGTTATCATTCCTTGACGCCTACTCAGGATACCATCAGATTTTCATGACGAGAGAAGATGAAGAGAAGACAACATTCATGACCCCGTGTGGTACGTATTGCTTTTTACGGATGCCTTTCAGCTTGAAGAGTGTTGGCTCAACATTTGCAAGAGCAGTCCAAATTGGTTTTGAGCCCCAGCTACATAGAAATATGGAAGCTTATATGGATGACACAGTGGTCAAAACCAAGGACAAGGCAACACTTGTACAAGATTTGGAAGAAACGTTCACAAATCTACGCAAAATCAACCTCGAGCTGAACCCTGAGAAGTGTATCGTTAGTGTTCCGTCCAGCAAACTTCTCGGGTTATTTGTGTCACATCGTGGGATCGAGGCGAATCCAGACAAGATCAAAGCCATTCAGCAGATTGAGGCGCCTAGGCCGATTAAGGATGTGCGTCGGCTCACTGGCTGCATTGCCGCCATGAGCAGATTCATCTCAAGTCTGCCAAGCGTGCCCTTCCCTTTTTAAAAATCTTGAAAAAGGCGGGCCCAATGGAATGGACCCCAAAGGCCGAAGCAGCACTGCGGGACTTGAAGAAATATCTCTCCTCCATGCCGATACTGGTTGTGCCTAGACCACAAGAACCGCTACTGCTATATCTAGCGGCAACGAATCAAGTGGTCAGCGTCACGCTAGTGGCGCATAGGGAGGTTGACGAAGGGGCAGTGGCAACGGCAGGACCGGCGGATGGTGAGCCAGAGCTCCCCCCGGCAAGGCCTAGTGCCGACAAGGTGAGGCCCCGGGCAGGGTCTGACGCCATCTGGACAGGGCCTGCACAACCGAATGAAGTGATGCAGAAGAGGAAGATGATGTAGCACCTGGTTTACTTTGTCAGCTCCCTCCTGCAGGGGGCTAGGTCAAGGTACTCCGGTGTGCAGAAATTGCTCTTCAGGATGGCCTCGAGGAAGCTGCGTCATTACTTCCAAGCGCATGAGATCACCGTTGTCACCCGCCTCCCATTGCAACGGATACTCCATAACCCGGACACAACCGGGAGGATTTTGGAATGGACCTTGGAGCTGTCGAGCTTTGGTTTGAAGTTTGAAAGCACTTCGACGATCGAGAGCAGAGTCTTGGATGAGTTCATTGCAAAGTGGACCTCGACGCCCGACGAAGAGATCCGGGAGACCACTCTTCCCGGCAAGGAAACAAGTCGCAACTGGGTTATGTACTTTGACAGGGCTTTCTCGCTGCAAGGCACCTGTGCTGGTGTGCTGCTCGTCGCACCCACCGGAGAGCACCTCAAGTATGTAATCCAGATACACTTTCCCAGGGAGATGTCAATGAACAACACTGATGAATACGAGTGATTGCTTGCCGGTCTCAGGATGAAGCTCATCGTCAGGGGTGATTCACAGCTTGTCATCAAGCAAGTCAACAAAGATTATCAAAGCCCGTTGATGGAGGCCTATGTGGATGAGGTGAGGAAGCTGGAGGAGCGTTTTGATGGTATACAAGCGGAGCATGTTCCCCGAGTGGAGAACAACATCGCCGACTACCTGTCAAAGCGTGCTGCCCTCAAACTGCCTATGGAACCAGGTACTTTCGTGCTTCGGTTAACTCAACCATCCGTTGAACCATCAACAGAGCAGAACAAGCGGAGGAAATCAGGCCCCGGCAAGTACTTTCCCACCGAGCTCCCAGGAGCCACTGGCAAAGCTGCTGCTGTGGACACTGAGCCTGTCATGGGGCAACCGACTCCTACAAGGCGTCAAGCCCTGGCCGTAGAGATAGCCACTCCCATGGCAGAGGAAATGCCTTTAGTCCTTGCCGTCGAGCCCTAGGATCCGGCATGGGCACAACATACTGTCCGATTCCTCCAAGCAGGGGAGCTTCCTGAGGAGCAGGAAGGAGCGGAGAAAGTAGCCCATCGGTCTGCCATGTACCAGTTCGTTGACAACGTTTTGTATAGAAAAAGACCAAATGACGTGAAATTGAAGTGCATTCCCCGAGAGGAAGGACTGGAGCTCTTGGCAGAGATACATGGAGGCATATGTGGCTCCCACATAGGGTCGAGGGCCCTTGCCGGCAAGGCCTTCGGCAAGGTTTCTTCTGGCCCACTGCCGTCCACGATGCAACGACACTAGCAACCAAGTGTGAAGCGTGTCAGTTCCATTCAAAGAAGCTTCATCAGCCAGCTCAAGCCCTTCAAACAATCCCTCTCTCCTGGCCATTTTCCGTCTGGGGGCTCGACATACTGGGCCCTTTCCCCCGCGCTATCGGGGGCTTTGAGTACTTGTACGCGACAAGTTCACAAAGTGGTCGGAGGTGGAAGCAGTGAGGAAGGCGATAGCATAGTCAGCCGTCAAATTCTTCAAGTGGCTACTCTGCTATTTTGGTGTGCCGAACAGAGTCATCACCGAAAATGGCACGTAGTTCACAAGCCACAACTTCATGCAATAAATCAAAGACCTCGGCAGCAAGGTATGTTTTGCTTTCGTGGCACACCCACAGAGCAACGGCCAGGCGGAGAGGGCAAATGCTAAAGTACTGCGAGGCCAAAGGACAAAGACTTTTGACAGGTTGCACAAGAGCAGAAGGCGCTAGATTGATGAGTTGTCGCGGTTCTTTGATCGATCAGAGCGATGCCAAATCAAGCCACCGGCCAGACACCCTTTGCCCTGGTATACGGGGCAGAGGCAGTTCTCCCCACGGAACTCACACACGGGTCACCTCGGGTGCTCGCTTATGACGAGCTTGAGCAAGAGCGATTGCGGCAAGATGACGCAATGCTCCTTGAGGAAGATCGTCTTCGAGCGGCTGTGAAAGCAGCGCACTACCAGCAAGCCTTGCACCGCTACCATAGCCGCAAGGTTCATGCCGGAAGCTTTGAGGAAGGTGAACTTGTTCTTCGGCGCGTTCAATCGGCCAAGAATTCCAACAAGTTGACGCCAAAGTGGGAAGGCCCTTATCGGGTAATACGAGTCACCAGGCCCCGTGCAGTCCGCCTGGAGACCGAAGATGCCATTCCAGTGAGCAACTCCTGGAACATCAAGCATCTTCGCAAGTTTTACCCATAAGGCACGGTTGCCGGGCCCCCCGGCGGACCACCTTTTGTACAAGCCTTGCCAGCACGGCATGTAACCCTCTGTACAAAGCCAGGCGCAGACCCTAAGCATAAATAAATGAAGCGCTGGCGCCCTAAGTTATAGCATGCATGCTAGCTAGGTTGAGTCTCTCCCTCGATTAGTGTTGATAATGCTTCGCGGCGACTAACCCCTAGCATAGAGGACAAGTGTGTGTCTCTCTGTTCCTTTCCGTCCTCTTTGGTTCACAGGGTACATGGACATTTCTGCTGAGCTATTTGGAAAAAAGAGAATGAGTCGGTGCTCCGGTTCCGGCAGGCCAAGGTTGTCGGGGGCTGAAGACACAAGGGTCCAACCACGACAAGCCAAGGTTGCCGAGGGGCTGCAGATTCAGATAAGTCCTTTATCCCCTGTTATGCATTTCTGTATGGAATTGGGACGTATGAAACCTTGTTTTATTCCTAGGCTACCATGATCCCCTTTTCCTGTACCCCAAGAACTATTTCTTAGGTGGGAATTTGGTTGTAGCCGCGATGACAAGGAAGCAAGCGTAGGGCTTGATACGTCTCCAACATATCTATAATTTTTGATTGTTTCATGCTATTATATTATCCATCTAGGATGTTATATATGCATTTATATGCTATTTTATATGATTTTTGGGACTAACCTATTAACCTAGAGCCCAGTGCCAGTTTCTGTTTTTCCTTGTTTTTGAGTTTTACAGAAAAGGAATACCAAACGGAGTCCAATTGACGTGCCAATTTTTTATGATTTTTTATGGACCAAAAGAAGCCCGTGGAGTGAAAGAGTTGGGCCAGAAGAGTCCCGAGCCGTCCACGAAGGTGGAGGGCGAGCCCTACCCCTAGGCGCGCCCCTGCCTCATGGACGACTCGAAGACCCCCTTGACGTGAGACCGATGCCAAAAATTCCTATAAATACCCAAACCTCCAGAAAATAACCTAGATCAGGAGTTCCGCCGCCGCAAGCCTCTGTAGCCACCAAAAACATCTCGGCAGCCCGTTCCGCCAGCCTGCCGGAGAGGGAATCCATCACTGGTGGCCATCTTCATCATCCCGACGCTCTCCATGACGAGGAGGGGGTAAATCACCCTCGGGGCTGAGGGTATGTACAAGTAGCTATGTGTTTGATCTCTCTCTCTCTCTCTCTCTCTCTCTCTCTCGCTCTCTCTCTCTCTCTCGTGTTCTTGAGGTGATACGATCTTGATGTATCGCAAGCTTTGCTATTATAGTTGGATCTTATGATGTTTCTCCCCCTCTGCTCTCTTGTGATGAATTGAGTTTTCCCCTTGAAGTTGTCTTGTCGGATTGAGTCTTTAAGGATTTGTGAACACTTGATGTATGTCTTGCCGTGCTTATCTGTGGTGACAATGGGATATTCACATGATCTACTTGATGTATGTTTTGGTGATCAACTTGCGGGTTCAATGAACTTATGCATAGGGGTTGGCACACGTTTTCGTCTTGACTCTCCGGTAGAAACTTTGGGGCACTCTTTGAAGTACTTTGTGTTGGTTGAATAGATGAATCTGAGATTGTGTGATGCATATCGCATAATCATGCCCACGGATACTTGAGGTGACATTGGAGTATCTAGGTGACATTAGGGTTTTGGTTGATTTGTGACTTAAGGTGTTATTCTAGTACGAACTCTATGATAGATCGAACGGAAAGAATAGCTTCGTGTTATTTTACTACGGACTCTTGAATAGATCGATCAGAAAGAATAACTTTGAGGTGGTTTCATACCCTACAATAATCTCTTCATTTGTTCTCCGCTATAAGTGACTTTGGAGTGACACTTTTTTGCATGTTGAAGGATAGTTATATGCTCAAGTTATGTTATTGTTTTTGAGAGAACTTTCACTAGTGAAAGTATGAACCTTAGGCCTTGTTTCGAAACATTGCAATGCCATTTGTGCTCACTTTTATCATTAGTTACCTTGCTGTTTTTATATTTTCAGATTACAAAAACCTATATCTATCATCCATATTGCACTTGTATCACAATCACTTTGCCGAACTAGTGCACCTATACAATTTACCATTGTATTGGCTGTGTTGGGGACACAAGAGACTCTTTGTTATTTGGTTGCAGGGTTGCTTGCGAGAGACCATCTTCATCCTACGCCTCCCATGGATTGATAAACCTTAGGTCATCCACTTGAGGGAAATTTGCTACTATCCTACAAACCTCTGCACTTGGAGGTCCAACAATGTCTACAAGAAGAAGGTTGTGTAGTAGACATCAAGCTCTTTTCTAGCATCGTTGCTAGGGAGGTGAGTGCTTGAAGGTATATCTTTAGATCTTGCAATCAAAACTTTTTGTTTCTTGTTTTATCACTAGTTTAGTTTATAAAAGAAAACTACAAAAAATGGAATTGAGTTTGCCTCATACGCTTCATCTTTTTAATATCTTTCATGAGAATGATGGAAAGGAAAATTGTGCTCAAGTGCTAGAAGAAGAATTCTATAAAATGTTTGACACTTAATCTTTGAATGATAAGCATGATTGCAATGTTGTTAGTATGAACTCTTTGAATATCCATAGTACTAATGATGATTGCACTAGTCATGATGAAAATGTCTCTTATAAGAATGTCAATTTTTGTGGAGTGCATAGAGTTTGCAAGTACACACCAAATAGGGAAGATAGATTTTGCAAGAAGCATAAGTATTTAGAAACTAAATGGTTGCAAGAAAGGCTAGATGTTTGTGCTGAAAATTTAAAATTTCTTTGCCATACTTGTGAACTTTGAAATGAACATGGTCATTTAAATCTCCAATGCAAATTGTTTCATGATCGAATCGTGTCCAAAAATTGTGATGACTTGATTTCCCTTGCACATCATAATGAACTTTGTTTTCTTTTGGGTTATGAATAAATGAAACGTATAACTAAGCATATTCCAGAATATAACCTTGAGAAATTCCTTGATATTGATCTAGAGGAAAATTATATGTATTATGCGGTGAATTGCATTGAAAATCCTTATATTGCCAATTACATAAAGAAAAGAAAGCAAATAGAAGATGAAGAGAATACTAATGAAAGGGAATAGACTTCCCAATATCCTCCTATTATATCTTATGATGAATCAGGTAATGAGGAGGAGCTTTCTATTCAACCAATCTCGTTAATAAGGAGCTCGAAAAAGAGGGTAAAACCCACACATGATGTGAAGAAGGAAAAAAAGACGAAGAAGCAAAGGTAGAAAGATATCCCTCTCAAATGATGTTGCTCCTATTACTCATTGTGATGATGATAATTGCCATAATATTGGTGCTATCCATACTATTAATGATGAGAGTGATTACGCTTATGATATGAAAAGGCCCAAACTTGGGGATGCTTTGTTTGATGAGAATGACAGGTTTGAGAATATATTTGCTGCAATTAATGTTTGTCACAAGCTTGGGGATGCTACATTTAATGAAGATGATATTTTTAGCCTCCCAAGTTTCGATGAGCAAATTTATTATGATGATAGCATGCCTCCTATTTATGATGGTTATATTGATGAAAGTGGGTTTGGAAGAGTGTCAACTTTAGGAAGTAATGATCCCACTATTTTGGAGGGTGTTGAATTTTATAATATTTATGAAAGTGGATTTGGAGAGGTCATGACTTTATTTAGTGATGAATCCACTATTTTGGAAGAGGTTTCAATTGATTATAATGAGAACAAAGTTGCTACTTATGATGATTATTGTGATGAAACTTATGCTATAAAAAGTAGTGATGATTATATTTATAAAACTTGTCATGATTATGATTACCCTTTTTCTGAACAATACTCTTTTAATATGGAAATAATTTATAGTATTCGAGTCTCTTATGATACTCCCACCATTCCGAATGAGAAGAATTTTGCATATGTGGAGAGTAATAAAATTCTATGCTTGTAGATCATGAAAAGAATGCTTTATGTGATAGTTATATTGTTTTATTCATTCATTATGCTACTTAAAATTATTATGAGGGAGGAATATATGCTTGTAGGAATTGCAATAATATCAAGTTTCCTCTCTATGTGCTTAAAGTTTTAAAGTTAAGCTTGTTTTGCCTTCTTATGCTAGTTGATTATTGTTCCCATAAGTTGTTTGATCACAAAAATCCTATGAATAGGAAGTGGGTTAGACTTAAATGTGTTAGTCATATGCTTCATGATGCTCCCATTGTGTTTCAATTCTTATCATTTATGTGAGCATCATTGCCATCATCATGCCTAGCTAAAAAGGCATTAAAGAAAAGCGCTTGTTGTGAGACAACCCAATATTTACCCTTAATGTTTTTGTGTGTCCACATGATTATGATACTGTAGTAATCATGTTTTATAGCTTTTGTTTCAATAAAGTTCCAAGTAAGACCTTTAGGATAGCTTACAGTGATAGTTGTGTTGATTCTGCTGAAAATTAGAAACTTTTGCGCCCAGTAAATTAGTTCTGATAATTCACAGAAACGCGATTTTGATCTGATTCTTTTTTATATGTATTGATACACAAATAGTAAAGGTTTTCCTAATTTGGTAAGATTTTTGGAGTTCAAGAAGTATAGGTTTGATACAGATTACTACAGACTGCTCTGTTTTTGACAGATTTTGTTTTCTATGTGTTGTTTGCTTATTTTGACGAATCTATGAGTAGTATCGGAGGGTATGAACCATAGAAAAGTTGGAATACAGTAGATATTACACCAATATGAATTTATAATGAGCTCACAAGAGTACCTAAGTGGTGATTTATTTTCTTATACTAGCGGAGCTTACGAGTTTTCTGTTGAGTTTTGTGTTGTAAAGTTTTCAAGTTTTGGGTAAAGATTCGATGGACTATGGAATAAGGAGTGGCACGAGCCTAAGCTTGGGGATGCCCAAAGGCACCTCAAGGTAATATTCAAGGACAACCAAGAGCCTAAGCTTGGGGATGCCCCAGATGGCATCCCCTCTTTCGTCTTCATTCATCGGTAACTTTACTTGGAGCTATATTTTTATTCACCACATGATATGTGTTTTGCTTGGAGCGTCATTTTATTTTCTTTTGTTTTGCTTGATGTTTGAATAAAATACCAAGATCTGAAATTCTTAAATGTTAGAGAGTCTTCACATAGTTGCATAATTATTCAATTACTCATTGATCTTCACATATATCTTTCGGAGTAGTTTGTCATTTGCTCTAGTGCTTCACTTATATCCTTTTAGAGCACGGTGGTTATTTTGAAGAAATAGATGTACTCTCATGCTTCACTTATATTATTTTGACAGTCTCTTAGAACAGCATGGTAATTTGCGTTGGTTATGAATTCAGTCCTAATATGATAGGCATCCAAGAGGGATATAATAAAAACTTTCATATAAAGTGCATTGAATACTATGATAAATTTGATACTTGATAATTGTTTTGAGATATAAAGGTGGTAATGTTAGAGTTATGCTAGTTGGGTAATTATGAAATTGAGAAATACTTGTGTTAAAGTTGGCAAGTTCCGTAGCATGCACATATGGTGAACGTTGTGTGACAAATTTGAAGCATGGGGTGTTCTTTTGATTGCCTTCCTTATGAGTGGAGGTCGGGATCGCGTGATGGTTAACTCCTACCAACCCTTCCCCTAGGAGCATGCATAGTAGTACTTTGCTTCGAGGGCTAATAAACTTTTGCAATAAGTATATGAGTTCTTTATTACTAATGTGAGTCCATGGATTATACGCACTCTTACCCTTCCAACATTGCTAGCCTCTATGGTACCGTCCATTGCCCTTTCTCACCTTGAGAGTTGGTGCAAACTTCTTCGGTGCATCCAAACCCCATAATATGATACGCTCTATCACACATAAACCTCCTTATATCTTCCTCAAAACAGCCACCATACCTACCTATTATGACATTTCCATAGCCATTCTGAGATATATTGCCATGCAACTTTCCACTGTTTCATTTATTATGACACGTTTCATCATGTCATATTGCTTTTGCATGATCATGTAGTTGACGTCGTATTTGTGGCAAAGCCACCATGCATAATTTTTCATACATGTCACTCTTGATTCATTGCATATCCCGATACACCGCCGGAGGCATTCATATAGAGTCATATCTTATTCTAGTATCGAGTTGTAATCCGTGATTTGTAAATAAATAGAAGTGTGATGATCATCATTATTAGAGCATTGTCCCTCAATAATAATAAAAAGGCCAAAAAATGGGAAAGGCCAAAAAAAGGAAAGGCCAAATAAAAAAAGGAAGGCCCAAAAAAAGAAAAATAAAAGGGGGACAATGTTACTATCCTTTTCCACACTTGTGCTTCAAAGTAGTGCCATGATCTTTATGATAGTCTCTTATTTTGTCACTTTCATCTACTAGTGGGGATTTTTCACTATAGAACTTGGCTTGTATATTCCAATGATGGGCTTCCTCAAAATGCCCTAGGTCTTTGTGAGCAAGCAAGTTGGATGCACACCCACTTAGTTTCTTTTGTTGAGCTTTCATACATTTATAGCTCTAGTCCATTTGTTGCATGGCAATCCCTACTCCTTACATTGACATCAATTGATGGGCATCTCCATAGCCCGTTGATTAGCCGCGTCAATGTGAGACTTTCTCCTTTTTTTTCTTCTCCGCACAACCTCCATCATCATATTCTATTCCACCCATAGTGCTATATCCATGGCTTACGCTCATGTATTGCGTGAGGGTTGAAAAGGTTGAAGCGCATTAAAAAGTATGAACCAATTGCTTGGCTAAAACCGGGGTTGTGCATGATGGGAGTATTTTGTGTGACAAAAATGAAACATAGCCTAACTATATGATTTTGTAGGGATAAGCTTTCTTTGGCTATGTTATTTTGATAAAACATGATTACTTGTTAGTATGCTTGAAGTAGTACTATTTTATGTCAGTATGGACTTTTATCTTGAATCATTTGGATCTGAACATTCATGCCACAATAAAGAAAATTACATTGAGAAATATGCTAGGTAGCATTCCACATCAAAACTTCCGTTTCTATCATTTACCTACTCAAGGACGAGCAGGAATTAAACTTGGGGATGCTTGATATGTCTCCAATGTATCTACAATTTTTGATTGTTCCATGCTATTATATTATCCATCTAGGATGTTTTATATGCATTTATATGCTATTTTATATGATTTTTGGGACTAATCTATTAACCTAGAGCCCAGTGCCAGTTTCTGTTTTTCCTTGTTTTTGAGTTTACAGAAAAGGAATACCAAACGGAGTCCAATTGACGAGCCAAATTTTGATGATTTTTTATGGACCAAAAGAAGCCGTGGAGTGAAAGAGTTGGGCCAGAAGAGTCCCGAGCCATCCACGAGGGTGGAGGGCGAGCGCTACCCCCCTGGGCGCGCCCCTCTGCCTCGTGGACGACTCAGAGACCCCATTGACGTGAGACCGACGCCAAAAATTCTTATAAATACCCAAACCTCCAGAAAATAACCTAGAATGGGAGTTCCGCCGCCGCAAGCCTCTGTAGCCACCAAAAACCTCTCGGGAGCCCGTTCCGGCACCCTGCCGGAGCGGGAATCCCTAACCGGTGGCCATCTTCATCATTTCGGCGCTCTCCATGACGAGGAGGGAGTAGTTCACCCTCGGGGATGAGGGTATGTACCAGTAGCTATGTGTTTGATCTCTCTCTCGTGTTCTTGAGGTGATACGATCTTGATGTATCGCGAGCTTCGCTATTATAGTTGGATCTTATGATGTTTCTCCCCCTCTACTCTCTTGTGATGTATTGAGTTTTCCCCTTGAAGTTGTCTTGTTGGATTGAGTCTTTAAAGATTTGAGAACACTTGATGTATGTCTTGTCGTGCTTATCTGTGGTGACAATGGGATATTCATGTGATCTACTTGATGTATGTTTTGGTGATCAACTTGCGGGTTCAATGAACTTATGCATAGGGGTTGGCACACATTTTCACCTTGACTCTCCGGTAGAAACGTTGGGGCACTCTTTGAAGTACTTTGTGTTGGTTGAATAGATGAATCTGAGATTGTGTGATGCATATCGTATAATCATGCCCACGGATACTTCAGGTGACATTGGAGTATCTAGGTGACATTAGGGTTTTGGTTGATTTGTGTCTTAAGGTGCTATTCTACTACGAACTCTATGATAGATCAAACGGAAAGAATAGTTTCGTGTTATTTTACTACGCACTCTTGAATAGATCGATCAGAAAGAATAACTTTGGGGTGGTTTCATACCCTACAATAATCTCTTAGTTTGTTCTCTGCTATTAGTGACTTTGGAGTGACTCTTTGTTGCATGTTGAGGGATAGTTATATGATCAAGTTATGTTATTATTGTTGAGAGAACTTGCACTAGTGAAAGTATGAACCTTAGGCCTTGTTTTGAAGCATTGCAATACCGTTTGTGCTCACTTTTATCATTAGTTACCATGCTGTTTTTATATTTTCAGATTACAAAAACCTATATCTATCATCCGTATTGCACTTGTATCACCATCTCTTCGCCGAACTAGTGCACGCATACAATTTACCATTCTATTGGGCATGTTGGGGACACAAGAGACTCTTTGTTATTTGGTTGCAGACATCACGGCCTAACCCTACTTCGCCCCTACCTCCGCCAAGAGCGTGAGTATGGTCGAATTGAGTAAGGGGACGGCAAGGCCTATTGCCGGGCGACAATGTTTATCTTAAAATAACAAGGATTCGTTCCTTGGTATGAGCTGCGCTCATGCACAAAGAACCCGGAAAGCACCCTTTTTTCATTAATACGTCCCATACAGGTACAGTTCATACGGAATGTAAACATGAGCAAGGGGATTACAAGTTTTGAATTTAACTATGGCCCGTAGGCTTACAAACTAAAAAGAGATAAGATGCCCGTAATCCCTTTCTTGTCCCTCTCCCTAGGAAACGGAACAATATGGCAGGAGGGCAAAAGGAGTGCCTAGGCGAGGTACGAGCAGTAGAAGACGCCAAGAGAACATATCGGCGGCCGCCCAGAAGAGGGCTCGTGATGATGGTGCCGGGAGAAGGGCCAAAAGATGAGGCAGTGGGCCGCCAATGTGCTATGAAGGCGTCGGTGCCATCGTACTCCGACTTCACGGCCCGCCACCCGCCTTCTTCGCCTTCTCCGGCCTTCCCAGGCCAGCTGCCCTAGGAGGCAACCCCGAAAAGTTCAAGGAGCTGTCCCCACCCTCGGCAAATTGCTCTGCCAGGAGGAAGGGCCAGGTGCAGATGCTGCTGCTGCCGGCGCCGCCCAGGGACGATGTGCCGACGCCTAGTCGGACCTGTCATCCTCTCGCTTGAAGCCCTCGTCGTCGCTGTTGTTGTCCTCCTCGCCACTCTCGCTTGAGGAGGAGTCTTCATCATCGGAGGAGCTCTCCACACAACACCTTAGGCGAGTTCCCAAGTGCTCGAAGACCTTGATGGAGAGCAGGCCGTTCTCCATTAATTTGAAGTGGAGAACGAGCCCCTCCGATAGGCTGTGGGCATCAGCGAAGGCCTTCTATCCGCGACAAAGATACATGACGTGAGGGGCGGGGAAGTCAACGTTGACCCTCATGTTGCCATTCCCGTAGCCCCTCATATGCAACCTTAGAGCTTGTGGTAGGTCGAGCTCCATCTCCCGAGCAAACGGAGTAGGGAGACGAAGACGACGATGCACTGGCCGGTGCAGCCTGATGACGAACTCGCGGGGCTGGCCTCCGACATGACCTCCATTAGGGGAGGGGCCGCTGGCGGAGGCGAGGCCGGTGCGCTGTCCCGTCCTCCTCTTCCCCCAATGCCACAGCGGCCTCGGCCTCGCCCGCTCCCCCTTCCTCTCGCGGTCGGCTCTACCGCCACGAGCGCATGGGAAGGAGGGGCACGCTGTCAAGTAGAGACCCTCGTCGCCGCCATTGGAGCACCGACGTGCCCCCTCGCCATAGCAATGGATGGAGAAGGGAAGACGCGAGGGGGTGCTCCTCCTCCTTCTCCTGTGTCCCCTTTTTTATAGTTGAGCGGAGAAGGCTAAAAGACTAGCTCTACACCTCTGAAGAGCCCGCTTGGGTCCGGCTCATTAAGTGGCAATGAGCAAAGTCATCGACCGCCCTCTTCGCACAATCAAAGCACGTGAGTATCGGCCACCATGCCTTCCCATATCCCATGTGTCTGCCACCTACCCCACGCCGTGCATGCGGCGTACGTGGGGCAAGGGGCGGGTGTAGTGGGAAACGTGGAAGGACGGTTCCAAGGCGGAGAAAGTAAATGAGCAGCGGCCCTATAGTCTTAAAGGGACAAGCGAGCCGCCCCTTTACTATTCACTGCAGGATGACGCAGGCATGCTTTGGTCACCCCATGCAGGATCCCCGCGTCATGCATTCAACACGGGTCGTGGGGAAGCGCAGCGGACGAAAAAGTTACCGCGGCAAAAATCCACCCCGCCTGCCAGCGCACCGTTCTGGGCCTAGCCCAACAACGTGTCGCGCTTATGTGTGGCCCAGGCCCGAGGGCTCCTGTCGGTGTACAAAAGTAGGGGCTCTCCTTTGTACCCCTTTACCTGTGCACGGGCAATCAGAGCCGCGCCCACGGCCGCACTTAGCAGGGCAGAGGAGGAAAGCCAAAGCCACAATACAATCAAGGCAATGCCAAGACCGGAGACACAAGAAGAAAGAGGGCGAGGTAGACTCCCGCGGCAAGACCCTTGCCAGGGCAGCCTCGTAGCCCCGGCAAGAGCCTTGCCGGGGCAACTTGCCCAACGCCAGCAGAGCGCGTGATAACCTGCAAGTATACGGGATAGTTGTAGCCTCTTTTGATAAGTAAGAGTATCGAACCCAACGAGGAGCTAAAGGTAGAAAAAATACTCTCTCAAGTCCTATCGGCCACTGATACGACTCTACACACGCTTGACGTTCGCTTTACGTAGAACAAGTATGAAACTGGAAGCACTTTGTAGGTGTGGTAGGATAGGTTTGCAAGATAATAAAAAGCACGTAAATATAAACTAGGGGCTGTTTAGATAAAGGAGCAATAAAGTAAATATAGCGAGTGTGGAAAAGTGGTGGTAGGAGTTGTGAAATTGTCCCTAGGCAATTGACTATGTTACTAGACCGGTAATCACTATCGCAATTCTACTTGAGGGAGAGGCATTAGCTAACATACTTTCTCTACTTGGATCATACGCACTTATGATTGGAACTCTAGCAAGCATCTGCAACTATAAAGATTCATTAAGGTAAAACCCAACCATAGCATTAAAGCATGAAATCCCCTTTATCCCATACGTAACAATCCCCTTACTCGGGTTTGTGTTTCAGTCACTCACGCAACCCACTATAAGCGAATCATGAATGCATTGCAACACCCTACAGCGGGAATCCCTCACGCTTGCGCAACACGGAGGGCACAATAGGACAGCACCAATGATAAAACATGCAACTCAAACCAATCATAACAATTCATCAATCACCGATAGGACAATGAAAATCTACTCACACATCATAGGATGGCAACACATCATTGGATAATAATATGAAGCATAAAGCACCATGTTCAAGTAGAGGGTACAGCGGGTTGTGGGAGAGTGGACCGCTGAATATAGATGGGGGAAGGTGATGGAGATGTTGGTGAAGATGGCGGAGGTGTTGATGAAGATCGCAGTGATGATGATGGCCCCCAGCGGCGTTCCGGTGCCACCGGAAGCAAGGGGGAGAGGGCCCCCCTTCTTCTTCTTCTTCCTTGACCTTCTACCTAGATGGGAGAAGGGTTTCCCCTCTGGTCCTTGGTTCCCATGGCGTGGGAGGGGCGAGAGCCCCTCCGAGATTGGATCTATCTCTCTGTCTCTCTCTGTTTCTGCATTCTGGAATTCTGCCCTGGCACCATTTCCTTTATATCTAGAGATCCGTAACTCCGATTGGACTGAAACCTTCGCCCAGATCGTTTTCCAAAAATTAGCTTTCTTGCGGCCAAAGAAGGGCATCAACCGCCTTACGGGTGGCCCACGAGATAGGGGGCGCGCCCCCTGGAGTGGTGGCGTGGGCCACTCTCGTGGCCACGTCGGGCACCGTTTTGCGTTGATTCTTCCTCCCAAAAATCACAAATATTCCAAAATAATTCTCCGTCTGTTTTTATCCCGTTTGGACTCCATTTGATATTGGGTTTCTGCGAAACATAAAACATGCAACAAACAGGAATTGGCACTGGGCACTCGATCAATATGTTAGTCCCAAAAAATAGTATAAAGAGTTGCCAAAAGTATATGAAAGTTGAATAATGATGGCATGGAACAATCAAAAATTATCGATACGATGGAGATGTATAGCGCACCACCCTTGAGCCCAAGGGTTCCAACGCCATCAACCACACTGGAACCAAGGCTCGGGAGGCACTGTCGGTGTCAAAACCGGCGGATCTCGGGTACGGGGTCCCGATCTGTGCGTCAAGGCTGATGGTAACAGGAAGCAAGGGACACAGATGTTTACCCAGGTTTGGGCCCTCTCGATGGAGGTAAAACCCTACTTCCTGCTTGATTAATGTTGAAGATATGGGTAGTACAAGAGTAGATCTACCACGAGATTGTAGAGGCTGAACCCTAGAAGCTAGCCTATGATGGTATGATTGTAATTGTGATCGGCCTTCTAAGGGCCAACCTCTCCGGTTTATATAGAAACCGGAGAGGGCTAGGGTTTACATGGAGTCGGTTACAAGGAAGGAAACACAATATCCGGATCACCAAGCTTGTCTTCCACGCAAAGGAGAGTCGCATCCGGACACGGGCCCAAGTCTTGACTCTTGTATCTTCACGCTTCAATAGTCCGGACGTTGTACACAGTCCGGCTGTCTGGATACCCCCTAATCTAGGACTCCCTCAGTAGCCCCTGAACCAGACTTCAATGACGATGAGTCCGGCATGCAGTATTGTCTTCGGCATTGCAAGGCGGTTTCCTTCTCCGAATTCTCCAAAGTAATTATCGAACACTTGAATCGTGTCCGGATCACAAAATGATCTTTACACGTCGCTGTAGAGAGAATGATATTTCACAAATGCAATCTGCTGACAACTTTTTTTTAGATGATGTGATATGTTATTACGATTAGATCATTATTCGAACAGTTTTCCCAACACCAGCCACAGCGCATATTGTGAGGTGGCTTCTTTGACACGTCTTGTCAAAGCAGAGATCGTGTCCCCTTATCACGGGATTCTCATTAGTACGGTATGGCTAATCCCACCATGCCATCAATCGCGACGCTTGGGAAGCAAGCAATTCCCAACGGGCAAGTGGGGAGGTGCACCGCTTTCGTCGCCTCTATAAAGGGATAAGATTTCCACAATTTTACCCATGCCTTCTTTCTCCCTTGCCCACTCTTGCCCCCTCGAGCTCCAACGCCCAAGCCCAAGTCTTCTCCGCATAGCTAAACATGTCCGGAACAGGAGGCAAGTCGGTGGCTTCCACCGTCAAGGAGAAGCACATCACAAATCTTCGGGCGGCCGGGTACTTGGCCGCAGACATAGCGCACCGGCTACCGGACGTCGGGCAGGTCATTCCGACCCCAGGACCCCACGAGAGGGTCGTGTTCGTTGCCCACTTCGTCCGTGGACTGGGATTTCCACTTCATCCCTTCGTCCGCGGGCTCATCTTCTACTATGGGCTAGATTTCCATGATCTGGCCCCAAATTTCGTCCTCAACATCTCGGCATTCATCGTCGTATGCGAGGCCTTCCTCCGCATCCGGCCTCACTTTGGCCTGTGGCTGCAAACCTTCTGCGTGAAGCCGAAGATTGTAAGCGGCCAGCAAGCGGAGTGCGGAGGGGCCATGGTGGGTAGGATGCCTAACATCACCTGGCTGGATGATTCTTTTGTGGAGACCGTAAAAGGGTGGCAATCGGGGTGGTTCTACATCACCGAGCCGCGCGACACCAACTGGGCGGCAGCCCCTGAGTTTCGATCCTGAGCCCCCATGCGGCTCACTTCCTGGGAAAAGAAGGGCCTATCCTGGGGCGAATCTCCAGAGCTGACCGGACTCCAGACCTGCATCAAAAGCATGAGGGACAACAACATCATGCTTGTCAACGTGATCCAGGTCATGCTCGTTCGCTAGATTCTGCCATGCCAAAGGCAGGCATTCAATCTGTGTGAGTTCGTCTCGGCCGAACACCAGACGCTTAGAAAGCTCTATGACATGATGCACAAAAGCGCATGGACGGTGTTGTTCATGGCCTCCGAAGTACCCCCTCCCACATCTGAGGACCGCGGGCTTCACGCCGCGCGGCCTCCTAGTCAGGTGAGTTCTCAAACTACCGCCGGATTCGGCTCTTCTCAATATACTCATGGGAGAGCCTTAAGTAGTTATGCATATTTGTTCAGGATTATGTGGAGACAGCGGAGCAGGTTTATTGTCCAGCTCCGCTGCCAGAAGGACTAGCTGATGCTCTCCTGACGGAGATGCTAGTCCCGGCACCGTACAAGGTGCCGGAGAAGAAGGCCGAAAAGAAGTCCCCGGGGACCCAAAAGGGTCTCCGGCGTAAGGTTATGCCAGAAGCCTCGCCCGAAGACGACGAGGCACACTCCTCCCACAAAGGGGAGGAGGAAGAAGAAGAAGAAGATGCCCCATCCGAAAAGGATGAGGGGCCCGGGGAGGCGGACCAGGGGGGCGGAAAAGGCCCTCGACGTAAGGCCATCATACCCCTGTCGTCTGATGGTGATGAGACAGATTCCTCTCGCGGAGGCGGGGGGAGCAAGAAGAAACTCTACTTCCCCGCACTGGGGAGGAGAAAAGGAGAAAAGCCGCCCCGGAGGGGAGGCTGGGGCGTCCAAGAAGGGAAAAGTGTCCCTTCCGGACTATTCTGCCACGGCCGCTCACAGCGAGGAGGGGTGGCTGCCCAGGGGGAAACCCCCAGTGCGATCGAAAGTGTCCGCACTCTATCATGATTTCACTTCATAGTTTTTGTATTTATAATGCCGAACATATATGCAGTCCGGCCAGGGTTCATCCCGAGGTATCTTCCTCCGGATCCCTGAGCGATTCAGAGATGAATTCGCTTCCGACGGCCACTACTCCTCAACCCGCGGATGACACGGAGGTGTTGTCCCGAAGGCTCCCAGAGCGGGGGGGAGGTGACTCTGGAGACGCCCCAAGGCGGGTTTCCAGATGTCGGGCACGCGGGGTTCAAGATCACCGCGGATCGTGTCGACGAGAGCCACAACAAGCCGGGCTCTCAGCCGAACACTGTCCCGGAACCTTCAATGGTTCCGAACTCAGGGGGCAGCCCCTCGTTAGGGAGGGCGAGTCGTCTGCATCGAGGACTTCCATTGCGCCCGAGGCGCCGGATTGTCTGAGGGAAGCGCTTCGCAGCGCTTCCATGGATGAAGAGCACCGCACTCTTATGAGTGTGGTGATTCAGAAGATTTCGTCTGCCAAGAGCGGACTAACCGATGCCTGCACCAGCCTGCTGACCGACTTTGAGGTGAGTAATGAAAGATGTATGAGATTACCACCCGATAGGTAGTAGCCCCTGATACTCTATTTGGTGTTCGGAAGGAAAAGCCAAACAGAGGGTCAATTATGATCTGCAGGAGTTTAATATTGAATATTCATGTGAATAAGCAGGCTGTGCTGCTTGCTGCTGCTGCCCGCATGGCCGAGGTTGCCGAACTAAAGCAGGACCTGGAGTAGGTGCAGGGAGAGCTCGACCTCACTAAGAGGCAGCTTGAAGAGAACAAGGGTAAGTGATTCCCCGCTGTCGGTGTCAAAACCGGCAGATCTCGGGTAGGGTGTCCCGAACTGTGCGTCTAGGCGGATGGTAACAGGAGACAAGGGACACGATGTTTTTACCCAGGTTTGGGCCCTCTCGGTGGAGGTAAAACCCTACTCCTGCTTGATTAATATTGATGATATGGGTAGTACAAGAGTAGATCTACCATGAGATCAAAGAGGCTAAACCCTAGAAGCTAGCCTATGGTATGATTGTTGTTCGTCCTACGGACTAAAACCCTCCAGTTTATATAGACACCGGAGAGGGCTAGGGTTACACAGAGTCGGTTACAATGGTAGGAGATCTACATATCCGTATCGCCAAGCTTGCCTTCTACGCCAAGGAAAGTCCCATCCGGACATGGGACGAAGTCTTCAATCTTGTATCTTCATAGTCTAGGAGTCCGGCCAACGGTGATAGTTCGGCTATCCGGACACCCCCTAATCCAGGACTTCCTCAGTAGCCCCTGAACCAGGCTTCAATGACGACGAGTCCGGCGCGCATATTGTCTTCGGCATTGCAAGGCGGGTTCCTCCTCCGAATACTTCATAGAAGATTTTGGACACAAGGATAGTGTCCGGCTCTGCAAAATAAGTTCCACATACCACCGTAGAGAGAATAACATTTACACAAGTTCGATCTGCTGACGTATTCCATGGCGTGACATCACACCACGACCAGGCCTTTATTCGAATCGTTTTTACTGTTCCACCTCAGCGCGTTTAGCGAAGCGGTTTCCTTGGCACGTCTTGTCAAAGCAGAGATCGTGTCCCCTTATTCCGGGATTATCATCAATACGGGCGTGGGTAGCCCAACCGCGCCATTGATTACGGCGCTTGGGAGATAGCGAGTTTTACTGGCTGGTGGGGACGCATAGTTTCGTCCGTCCATATAAGGGGATAAGGATCCACCTTTTTACCTACGCCTTCTTCCTCCTTTGCTTATCCATTTCCGCGTACTCGAGCTCCAGCGCCCAAGTCCGCACATCTCGCCTCAACCTTCCCCAGCCATGTCCAGAGCGGGAGGCAAGTGGATGGCCTCCTCCGTCACGGAGGGGCACATCAAAAAGTTGAGGAAAGCCGGATACCTGCACAACGACATTGCGCACCGGCTTCCAGACGAGGGGCAGCTCGTCCCTACCCCCAGGCCCCATGAGAGGGTGGTGTCCCTTCCCCATTTCCTCCACGGACTGGGCTTCCCGCTCAACCCATTTGTCCGGGGGCTCATGTTCTACTACGGCCTGGATTTTCACAATCTGGCCCCGAATTTCATCCTCAACATCTCAGCGTTTATTGTTGTGTGCGAGGCCTTCCTCTGCATCAAACCCCACTTCGGCTTATGGCTGAAGACCTTCAATGTCAAGCCGAAGGTAGTGGGCGGCCAGCAGGCGGAGTGCGGAGGCACCATGGTGGGCAAGATGCCCAACGTCATATGGCTCAAGGGCGCCTTCGTGGAAACCATCAAAGGGTGGCAATCGGGGTGGTTCTACATCACCGAGCCGCGTGACCCTGAATGGGCAGCGGCCCCCGAATTCAGATCTGGCATCCCCACACGGATCACCTCCTGGAAAGAGAAGGGCCTGACATGGGGTGATTCAGAAGAGCTGACCGGACTCCAAACCTGCGTCCAGAACCTTGTGAACAAGAAGATCAAGCTCGTCAACGCAGTCCAGCTCATGCTCCTCCGCCGGATCCTCCCGCGCCAACAACGGGCTTTCAACTTGTGGGAGTTTGATCCGGCACAGCACCAGACCTTGAGCAGGCTCTTCGACACTACGTACGAAGACGCCTAGAAGGTGCTGTTCAAGGGCACCGAGGCTCCCGCATCCGCTACCGAAGATCGCGGATTCAACTCGCAGCGTCAAGCCGGCGAGGTAAGCTATTTTACCCTTTACGGGACACTTGTTTTTCATAGTTTGACTCTATGCAGGATCTAAACTCCCCTACCTTTGATAGGCCTGGCAGAAGAAGTCCGGGCAGGTTAACTGTCCGGCTCCCTTACCAGAAGACCCAGCGGACGCCCGATTAACAGGGCTGCTGGCTCCGGCGCCTTACGTGGTGCCGGAGAAGAAGGCCAAGAAGAAGGCCACGAGAAACCAAAAGAGTTCCCGGCATCAGGTGTTATCGGACTCATTGTCCGATGACTCCGAGGTGGACTCCTCCCGCGAAGACGAGGAGGAGAAGAAAGAGGCTTCTCCCCCAGTGGGGGGAGAGAAGAAAAGGAAGGCCTCCCCAACTGGGGAGGCCGGAGGGTCCAAGAAGGGAAGGACCCTTCCTCCGGACTTTTCCACCAATGCCGACGACGGCGAAGAGGATTGGCCCTCGAGGGCCAAGCCCCTGGCGAGATTGTAAGTGTCCGGATTCCGGAATAACTCATGATTTTTCCTTTGTCGCATAGTGTCTTCTAACACCGAATACAACCATGTAGCCCACCCAAGGACGAGCTCCCCGCTTCGTCGAGCGGCTCCCTGGATTCGTCGGATGTGAATAGCACTTCACTTCCAACTGCCTCCTCCCCCCGTGACGCAAAACAACGCCGCGGTGGAGTCCCAAAAGGGGCCCAACCAGGAGGAGGTGGTCTTGGAGGCGCCGCAACGTGACCTCCCAGACTCTGGGCGCAAAGAGGGCAAAACCCCAGAGGGCTCTAAGTCCGGGCCTGTGCCGGACTCCGTACCGGAACCTACAGTGATTCCAAAGTCCGGCAGGTGGGCCCTTCATAAGAAGGGCAAGACTGCAATGCCGGTGGCCTTCGTCCAACTGGAGGCACCAGATAACTTGCTGGAGGCCCTTAACGGCGCCTCCATCGACGAGGAGCACCGCACTGTTATGAGTGCGGTGATCCAGAAAGTTTAGTCCGCCAAGAGTGGGCTAACTGAAGCCTGTACCAGCCTTCTAACATGCTTTGAGGTATGTAATTAAGATATGTAAAAATAGTACTGCATAGGCAGTAGCCCCTGATGCTCAGTTTGGTGTTCGAAAAGAAAAGCAGAACTGAGGATCTAAAAAGATATACGCAGGAGTCTAACATAAACATGTCAATATGGGAATGTAGGTTGCGCTGCTGACCTCTGCCGCACTGACTGCGGAGGTCAATGCATTGAAACAGAGCCTCGAGCGGTCCGAGAACGAGCTCGGCCGTGCCAAGAAGCAGCTCGAGGACAAGGAAGGTAAGTAATACCTTATTAAAGTAATACCTTATAGAAAGGATTTGGTTGCAAAAAATGACAGGAATAACGTGAGTATTGCAGGGGCCACGGATGAGGTGGCGACCCTGAAGGAGGCGGTGTCCAAGGCCAAAAGAAGTGCGGCTGTGGAGCGCACCGAGCGAGAGAAGCAGGAGGCGCAGGTGGCGGAGGTGCGGCAAGAGCTCCAGGCTTTCGTGGAAAAACACGAGAGTTTGGAGCGTGACTCGAAGACTCGAGAGTCCGAGCTCGCCTTGGCTCTTGAGAGTGCCAAAGCCGCTAAGGCTGAAGCCCAGAAGGCCCTCCAAGAGATTGAGGCGATAAAAAAGATAGCGGCGGGTAAGGCATTCTTCATGCAAAGCAAGCATGTAAAAGTGAATTATCTATTACTTACCCGAATTCGGAGCTCTCCAGGAGCGTTCGTAGATCTGCCCTGTAGTGTGTCCGATGCTGCCGCATTCTACCGAGCCGAGAAGGGGAGCTTGATGGAAAAGGTGTTCTGGTCCCAATATGCTGAGGTCGGAAATCCGGTGCCCCTGAGCGACCAGCTGAAGCAGCTGGTCGAGCTCCACAAGGTGGCCGAACAGGCCATGAAGGGCCTCATAGTTTGGCTGTGGCCTAAAGAAGGCATGCCTGGGAGCTACTTCGGTCTAGTGCGGCGGCTGGTGGACGCATGTCCATGGATTGAGGTCGTCAAGCGCTCCGTCTGCATCGAAGATGCCCGTAGGGCCCTTGCCCGTGCTAAAGTGCACTAGGGCAAGATGGACGCTGAGAAGCTTGTGACGGACGCTCCACCGCCGGGCAGGGAGTATCGCAAGCCCGAGATGTATTATGAGAATGTCCTGAAGGGTGCCCGCCTTATAGTGGGTGAATGCTCCAAAGATGTAATTTTTGAGTAAACTCGCATTTGTTATCCTGTACGCTTGAAAACTTGTTCATATGCGCTAAGCAACGCTTGTGAATTTAAAATATTACCTTCTGTGCGGCCATTAATCAAATTTGAGATATGGCAAGTCATTGGCTTCAGCCCCCATGCCACGAGTGCTGGGGTGTTCGGGATAAACTTGAGCGCTCTTGTTCCCATTTTTGGGTCCTTCGAGGGAGGTGCTCAACACAACGAACGAGGCAACCGGCTTATAATGCTTGAACACTCCCACTTAGCCATAGAATTCTATAATTTTAAATTTCGGCGAAGCCCCTAGTGTTCGGAAGACCAAATTCGGGGCGCTATCCACGCCTGGGCCGGACAAAGCCGACTCCTCGCTCTAAGCGGCATAAGTCTTTAAGGACTCGAAAAACCTCTCGAACAGCGACCGGCTCTCGCCCTATCATGACGGTCAGTTTTAGCTTTCTCCACTGAGGTGCTCAACCTAGCTCAACCGGGGCACAATCGCAGTGGTTCTCCCAGCGCTACCTTAGCCGATATAACGGAACGTAAGGTACCAAAACATGGGAGCCGGGCAAAGCCAACTATTGACCCAAGACATGATTCAGAGCCGATGCATATAATGCTATAAGTTTGGGGTGCCGCACTTGTTAAAGTGTTCGGACTTATCACACCATATTTTGGGGTACTTAAGCCCTGGTGTATTTGGCCGTACCAAAGCGTATGGATGCAACATGTCATAAGTGAACATATATAGATAGAAAAAGGAATGCAATAATAGGCAAAAACCGATGCATTGTTTATTCAAAAAATACTGCAATGAAAGCAGAACGATACAAATAGTGCGATAAGCAAGGGATGGGACTATTTAACATGTCCCCCTCCAGGGGTAGGCTGCGGGATGGTATGTAAAATAGGTATACTGCTTGTAATAGAGACCACCTGGACACTCCATGTAGCTTTTCTGCTTCCCTAGCTGTTGCATCGTGAGTTCGGCAATTCTACTGGCGGACAGGGCTTCTGGAAAACGGAGTCCTGAGAATAAGAAAAAAAGAATGACACAGGGAGCCCCTGGTGCGGTTGAGCCGCTCTCCGGGCATGCCGTGGTCGTGCCCCTACCCCTATGCCCATGGTATCTCCAGAGCGTAGTTATGTATGTGTGGTACTGGTCTCGCGATTTCACGAGGGTTGGGGTTGGGGCCGCATTGCTACGCGTGCTCGAAACGTGCCAGGCGGTCTTGTTGTAGGTTACTCCGGGCGCGCTTGATGGTGTCCGGCCGCTTAATAGCCAGACTCGAGAATTGCCTTAAGAGGCTGCTTTGTACTTCCGCCACGAGAGCCGCTGTATGCTCCTCCGTTCGGAGAGAGCATTCGGTGTTTTCGTTGACCGTAATGACTCCTCGAGGGCCTGGCATCTTGAGCTTGAGGTCTGCGTAGTGCGGCACCGCACTGAACTTTTCAAATGCGGTTCGTCCGAGCAGTGCATGATAGCCGCTGCGAAACGGGACTATGTAGAAGATTAACTCCTCGCTTCGGAAGTTATCCGGGGATCCGAAGACCACTTCAAGTGTAACTGAGCCTGTACATTTGGCCTCTACAGCTGGTATGATGCCTTTGAAGGTCGTCTTTATGGGTTTAATCCTTGAGGGGTCTATGCCCATCTTGCGCTCTGTATCCTGATGAAGCAGGTTCAGGCTGCTGCCGCCGTCCGTCAGGACTCTAGTGAGGTGAAATCCGTCGACGATTGGGTCTAGAACCAATGGGGTGAATCCGCCATGGCGGATGCTAGTGGGGTGGTCCCTTCGATCAAAAGTGATCGGGCAGGAGGACCACGGATTGAACTTTGGGGCGACTGGCTCCATCGCATATACGTCCCTGAGTGCACGCTTCTGCTCCCTTTTGGGTATGTGGGTTGCGTATATCATGTTCACCATCCGCACTTGTGGGGGGAAACCCTTCTGTCCTCTATTGTTCGGCGGCCGGGTCTCCTCCTCGTCATCGCTATGCAGCCCCTTGTCATTGTTTTCGGCAGTTAACTTGCCTGCCTGCTTGAACACCCAACAATCCCTGTTGGTGTGATTGGCTGGCTTTTCGGGGGTGCCGTGTATCTGGCACGAGCGATCGAGTATTCGGTCCAAATTGGACGGGCCCGGAGTATTTCTTTTGAATGGCTTTTTCCGCTGACCGGGTTTAGAGCCTCTGAATCCGGCATTGACTGCCGTATCCTCAGTAGTGTCGCCATTAATGCGGTGTTTGTGCTTGTTGCGACGCGACCTGCCATTGCTGTCCTTGGTATCCGAACTACCAGGGTTTTTGGTCAGGTTGTTACTGCGAGCTAGCCAGCTGTCCTCTCCTGCGCAGAAGCGGGTCATGAGTGATGTGAGGGCTGCCATGGATTTCGGCTTTTCCTGTCCTAGGTGCCGGGCAAGCCACTCATCGTGGATGTTATGTTTGAAGGCTGCAAGGGCCTCTGCATCCGGACAGTCAACAATTTGATTTTTCTTGGTTAAGAACCGTGTCCAGAATTGTTTGGCCGATTCATCTGGCTGCTGAATTATGTGGCTTAGGTCATCAGCGTCTGGTGGTCGCACATATGTGCCCTGGAAGTTATCAAGGAATGCGGCTTCCAGGTCTTCCCAACAACCAATTGATTCTGCTGGCAAGCTGTTGAGCCAATGCCGAGCTGGTCCTTTAAGCTTGAGTGGGAAGTATTTGATGGCGTGTAGATCATCACTGCGGGCCATGTGAATGTGAAGGAGATAGTTCTCGATCCAAACCGTAGGATCTGTTGTGCCGCCGTATGATTCAATGTTTACAGGTTTGAAACCCTCGGGGATTTGATGATCCATTACTACGTCTGTGAAGCATAGTGGGTGTGCGGCGCCTCTGTATTGGGCTATATCACGACGCAACCCAAATGAGCTTTGTCTACTGTGTTCGGCTCGGCCGGAATTGTTGTATCCGGCGTGACGGTTGTCATCACGTATCGTGGGGCGCCCACGCGATCCGTAGATCGATCTTATTTGTCTTGCCTTGTCCTCCAATATGTCTCGCAAGTCTGGCGCATTCCCCCGTGGCTTTGTACTTTTTGAGTGATGCCGGGGTGCGGCTTTAGCGGAGGGCCTAGAGGCCTCTCTGTCCCGGCCACGAGGTGGCCGGTCGGCCGCGTCGTGCGCTGGTGATGTAGGTTTGGGTGCTTCCTCCTCTAATTGGGGTAGCAGCCTGCGTTTTGGGTAGCTCTTGGAGGAGCGATCGAGTTTGTACTCTTCGGCTGCAAGGACTTCGGTCCATCTGTCAGCTAGCAAGTCTTGGTCAGCTCTAAGCTGCTGCTGCTTTTTCTTGAGGCTGCTTGCCATGGCCATAAGCCTGCTCTTGAAACGCTCTTGTTCGACGGGATCCTCGGGCACGACAAATTCGTCATCGTCGAGGCTTGCTTCGTCTTTGGAGGGAGGCACATAATTATCGTCCTCTACCTCTCTGTCTGCCTCTCTATCATGAGCGCTGGCTTCTCCCTCCTCCTGTGCTGAATCCTGCTGGAGGGGGTTGTCTTCGGCACTATCTGGGGTGTTATTATCTCCTATACCGGAATCTCCATTTTTGCTGTGGCGGGATTTAGAGCGGCGCCGCTGACGCTGGCGCCTAGGCTGTTTCTTGGAGGGGTCGTCCTCCATTGTTCCATCGCCATTCACATCCTTTGGGATGTTCACCATGTAAATGTCGTATGACAAGGTGGCCTTCCAGTGCCCTGTAGGCGCTGGTTCTTGGTCGTCTCCTGCATCGTCGTCCATACCGTCGATGTCTTCGGAGTCGAAGTCTAGCATGTCGGTTAAGTCATCGACAGTGGCTACGAAGTGGGTGGTGGGTGGGCATCGAATTTCTTCGTCATCCGCATCCCAACCTACCTGACCATAGTCCGGCCAGGGCTCTCCTGATAAAGAGAGAGACTTTAGTGAATTCATGATGTCTCCAAAGGGCGAGTGCTAAAATATGTCCGTGGCAGTGAACTCCATGATCGGCGCCCAATCGGATTTGATTGGCAGGGGCGCGGAAGGTTCGGAGTCCGGAGAGGAGTCCGGCACCTTGGAGTCACGAGCTTCACAAAGGACAGGGTTGGTATTCGGCTCTATCGCCGTAGAGGTAGCAGCCCCCGAGGAGGTGTCCAGCCACCCGTCCTGGATCGACGCAGTTGGCTCCGAGCTAAGGGTCGGAGCGGACACTTGTGCGGCCTCCAGGGCACTGTCCGGCAGCAGAGCTAGATCATGCCCATCGTGACAGTGCGGCGCGCTCGGCTGTGGCTCGAACTCGTTGAAGATCAAGTCTTCGCGGACGTCAGCCGTATAGTTCAAACTTCCAAATCTGACCTGATGGCCAGGGGCGTAGCTCTCAATCTGCTCCAGATGGCCAAGCGAGTTGGCCCGCAGCGCAAAGCCGCCGAATACGAAGATCTGTCCGGAGAGAAAAGTCTCACCCTGGACCGTGTTGTTGTTGACGATCGAAGGAGCCATCGGGCCTAAAGGTGATGACACAAAGGAACTCTCAATGAAAGCACCAATGTCGGTGTCAAAACCGGCGGATCTCGGGTAGGGGGTCCCGAACTGTGCGTCTACGCGGATGGTAACAGGAGACAAGGGACACGATGTTTTTACCCAGGTTCGGGCCCTCTCGGTGGAGGTAAAACCCTACTCCTGCTTGATTAATATTGATGATATGGGTAGTACAAGAGTAGATCTACCACGAGATCAAAGAGGCTAAACCCTAGAAGCTAGCCTATGGTATGACTACTGTTCATCCTACGGACTAAAACCCTCCGGTTTATATAGACACCGGAGAGGGCTAGGGTTACACAGAGTCAGTTACAATGGTAGGAGATCTACATATCCGTATCGCCAAGCTTGCCTTCCACGCCAAGGAAAGTCCCATCCGGACACGGGACGAAGTCTTCAATCTTGTATCTTCATAGTCTAGGAGTCTGGCCAACGGTGATAGTTCGGCTATCCGGACACCCCCTAATCTAGGACTCCCTCACCCGCTCTTATGTATTTAAGGATAGACAGAATTGGTTAGTCTAACGCCAAAGCATCATGACTGTGTGACAGGGGCCACCATTGAAGTGGCATCCCTGAAGAAAGCGCTGTCCGAGGCCTAAGACAAGGCGGCCTTGGAATGCAAGGAGCGCGAAAAGCAAAGTGCTGGAGTGGTCGAGGTACAGCAAGAGCTCCGAGACCTCGGTAAGAAGTACGAGTCCGTGGGGCATGATCTGAAGATGAAAGAGGCCGAGCTTGCAAAGGCCCTTGTGAGTGTAAAAGACGCCAAGGCCGAAGCCGAGAAGGCACAGCAGGAAATCAAGGAGGCCAAAAAGATAGCAGCGGGTAAGAAGTTCTTTATGCAAAGCAAACATGTGGAGGAGGCATTTCTTTTACTTACTCGAATTTGGAGCTCTCCAGGGGCATTCGCAGATCTGCCTCGCAGCGTATCAGATGCTGCGGAGTTCTACCGTGCCCAAGAGGGGAGCTCAACGGGGAAGCTGTTCTGGTCCCAATATACTGGGGCCGAACACCCAATGCCTCTGAGTGACCAGCTGAAGCAGTTGGTTGAACTCCACAGGGCGGCCGAACTGGCTAAGAAAGGTTTCATAGTCCGGATGTGGCCTGGTGAGCTTCTGCCCACTAGCTACTTTGGCATGATCAAGCGGATGGTGGATGCCTATCCGCGACTTGAAGTGATCAAGCGATCCGTTTGCATTGAGGGTGCCCGCCGGGCCTTTGCCCGTGTCAAGGTGCATTGGGGCAAGCTGGATTCGGAGAAGCTAGTCAAGGACGGGCCGCGGGAGGGCAAGGTGCATCGCCATCCCGAGATGTTCTATGATGGCGTTATGAAGGGTGCTCGTCTCGTGGCTGATGAATGTACCAAGGACACCATTCTTGAATGAATTCACTTATGTCATGTTTGTAATTTAAAGACGAAGTTACTTGCGCTATGTAGCACTTTTGTTATTTAAAATATTACCTTCTGTGCGGCTGTTTATAAAATTCTGAAAGTAGGCCAGTCGTCGGCTTCCGCCCCCACGTAACTAGTACTGGGGTGTTCGTGGAAAACCTGGACACTCTTTATCCAAATGTTTGGTCCCTTAAGGAGGTGTCCGGCACAGCGAACAAGGCAATCGGACTATGCGGCTTTATAACTTTCACTTAGCCATAGAAGTCTACAATTTTAAATTCCGGCGAAGCCCCTAGAATCTGGAAGGCCGAATTGGGGCGCTATACACGCCTAGATTGGACGAAGCCGATTTATCGCCTAAAGCGGAAAATCTTTAAGGATTTTAGGACCTCTCGAACAGCGACCAGCTCTCGCCACATCATGCCGGTCAGTTTTCGGCTTTCTCTACTGAGGTGCTCGTCCGGAAGAACCGGGACACAATCGTAGTAGTTCTCCCTGTGCTACCTTAGCCGATATAACGGAACGTAAGGTACCAAAACAAGGGAGCCGGGCTAACCCAACTGTAGACCCAAGACATGATTCGGAGCTAATGCATATAGTGTTATAAGTTCGGGGTGCCGCACTGTTGAAAGTGTTCGGACTTGTATTGTCGTATTATGGGGCGCCATAAGAAGCCCCTGGCAAACTGGCCGTACCAAGGTGTATGGATGCAATATCAAATAAACATTTATGAGAAAAAATGCTCAAATAAGAATAGTAAGCTGACACTATATATGATCTTCCATTGATGAATAATACGTTTAAGCGTATGTTTACAATGGATGCATGAAGCAGAGATAAATAGGACTATTTGACATGTCCTATCCGGGGGCAGGCTGTGTACAGATAGATAAAGCAGGTGTAATGATCGTAACTGGATTCCACCTGGGTTTTTCCTTCTGTGCACAACGCCTGTTGCCTCCTTGGTTGTTCTCTCCCATGTAAGTCCGGCAATCCGGCTCTTCTGAGGATGTTGCACCAAAGCGATGTCCTGAAAGGTAAAAGGGAAAGATTATGAAGGTTTTTGGCGGTTACCCGCACTATTGACTGAGTCATTGTTGCGCCTCCGCCTATGCCCATGGTATCTTACGTGCCTAATTATGTACGCGTGGCACGAATGCTGCTTTGATGGGGCTTGAGTGGAGGCCGGACTGCTAATCACGCTCTTGGCATTCCTGATGATCCTGTTGCAGGGTGCTCCGGACTCGCTTGACGGTGCTTGAGGTTGTCGTCGCCGGATTGGTGGTTTGCCGGAGGAGGCCGCATTGTACTTCTGCTGCGAGGGCTGCAGTATGCTCTTCTGTACGGAGAGAGCGGTCCATGTTTCCGTTGACTGTTATGACCCCGCACGGACCTGGCATCTTGAGCTTGAGGTATGCATAATGTGGAACTGCATTGAATCTAGCGAATGCGGTTCGTCCGAGCAGTGCATGATAACCACTATAGAAAGGGACAATGTCGAAGATTAACTCTTCACTCCGAAAGTTGTCCGGGGATCCGAAGACCACTTCCAATGTTATAGATCCCGTACAGCGGGCCTCTACTCCAGGAATTACACCTTTGAAGGTGGTTTTGGTGGGCTTGATCCTTGAAGGGCCAATGCCCATTTTGTGCACTGCGTCCTGATAAAGCAGGTTCAGGCTGCTGCCGCCGTCCATAAGGACTCGCGTGTGGTGGAATCCGTAGATGATTGGGTCTAAGACCAATGCGGCTGAGCCGCCATGACGGATGCTAGTAGGATGATCCCTACGATCAAAGGTGATCGGACAAGCTGACCATGGGTTGAATTTGGGGGCGACTGGCTCCATCGCATAGACGTCCCGTAGTGCCCGCTTCCGTTCCCGCTTGGGGATGTGAGTGGCGTAGATCATGTTGACCGTTTTCACCTGGGGGGGATTTCTTTTGTCCCCCCGTGTCCGGACGTCGGGGCTCTTCGTCATCATCGCTGTGTAGCCTCTTGTCCTTGTTTTCGGCGTTTATTTTGCCGGCCTGTTTGAACACCCAGCAGTCTCTATTGGTGTGGTTGGCTGGCTTGTCCAGGGTGCCATGAATTTGGGACGAGCGCTCCAGTATGCGGTCCAGACTGGACGGTCCCAGATTATTTCTTTTGAACGGCTTTATCCGCTGACCGGACTTAGATCCGCTGAATCCGGCATTGACTGCCATGTCTTCCGTGCTGTCACTATTGTTCGGTCTCTTATGTCTGTTACGCCGTGGCTTGCCCTTAGTATCGCAGCCGTCCGAGGTGCCGGAATGTGGCGTGGTGCCTCTGCGGGCCAACCAGCTGTCCTCACCCGCGCAAAAGCGGGTCATTAGTGTTGTGAGAGCTACCATGGACTTGGGTTTTTCCTGGCCGAGGTGTCGAGCAAGCCACTCGTCACGGATATTATGCTTAAAAGCCGCCAGGGCTTCAGCGTTCGAACAGTCGACTATTTGGTTCTTTTTAGTTAGGAACTGTGTCCAGAATTTCCTGGCTGACTCTCCGGGCTGTTAAGTAATGTGGCTCAGGTCATCAGCGTCCGGTGGTCGCACATATGTACCCTGGAAGTTGTCGAGGAATGCATCTTCCAGGTTTTCCCAACTGCCAATTGAATTTGCTGGCAGGCTGTTTAACCAGTGCTGGGCTGGTCCTTTGAGCTTAAGGGGAAGATACTTGATGGCGTGTAGATCATCTCCGCGGGCCATGTGAATGTGGAGAAGGAAATCTTTGATCCATACTGCGGGGTCTGTTGTGCCATCGTATGATTCGATGTTTACGGGTTTGAACCCTTCTGGGAATTCATGATCCATCACTTCGTCAGTGAAGCAGAGGGGGTGTGCGGCGCCTCTGTGTCGGGCTATGTGGCCACGCAGTTCGAATTGGTCTGGGTTGCTGTGTTCGGCCCGGCCGGACTTGTTGATAATGTATCCGGCGTGACGGTCATCGTCACGCGTTGGGGCGCGCCCCCGCGATCCGTAGATCGATCTTGGCTGTCCTGCTTTGTTTTCCAGAATATCTTGCAGGTCTTTCCTATTGCCCTGGGCTGTAGTGTATCGGCATGGGGATGCGGGCTGGTATTCGGGCTGCTATCCCGTTTTATCCCGGCCATGGGGTGGCCGGTCAGCCGTTTGGCGCTCGAGTCCATATTCCTCGGCTGCCAGGACTTCAGTCCATCTGTTTGTGAGCAGGTCTTGATCAGCTTGGAGTTGCTGCTGCTTCTTCTTCAGGCTCCGCGCAGTGGCTATAAGCCGACGCTTGAAGCGCTCCTGCTCCACGGGATCCTCAGGCACGCCGAACTCATCGTCGCCGAGGCTAATCTCGTCTTCGGAGGGGGGCATGTAGTTGTCCTCCTCCGGGTATCCGTCCGTCACCTGTTCTTCTGGGCTGACCTGCTCATCTTCCTGTTCGGCCTGCTCAAAGGCGGGCTGGTCAGGTTCATATTCCTCTTCGGCGCCATCCAGATTACTTTCGTCTCCGGGGCCGGTATTGCTGTGGCGGGGCTTGGAGCCGCGCCGACGACGCCCATGCTTTGCTTTTCTTCCCGAGGGGTTATCCTCTGTTGCCTCATCGCCATTGGTTTCCTTTGGAGTGTCCAACATATATATATCGTATGAGGAGGTGGCCGTCCACTGCCCTGTGAGCGGTGGCTCCTGTAGTTCTCCTGCATCGTCGTCCATACCGTCGATGTCTTCGGAGTCGAAGTCAAGAACGTCGGTTAAATCATCGACCGTGGCAATGAAGTGGGTGGTGGGTGGGCAACGAATTCCGTCATCGTCCATTTCCCACTCAAGCTGGACATAGTTCAGCCCAGAGCCTCCTTTCAAAGAGAGAGACTTTAATGAGTTCAGCATGTCACCAAAGGGCGAGTGCTGAAAGATGTCCACTGCGGTGAACTCCATTACCGGAGCCCAACCAGGCTTAGGGGGCTCGGGAATACGCGGACTGGAACCTACATCCGGATACGAATCCGAGGGTCCGGAGTCACAGGCTTCCTCCGAAGTGAGGCCTGTGTTCGGCTCTATCGCCGATGGGGGTACGGCCTGTGGGGCGCGGTCCAGCCCTCCATCCTTAGGCAACGCAACCTACCCTGGATTTAGATCTGAGGCTTCTGTCGGGGTGATATGCCGAGCATCGTCTAACAGCGGGTCTAAGCCGCGCTCATCGTGACTGTTCGGTGCCCCTGGCGCAGGCCCGAGTCCGTCGAAGATCAAGTCTCCGCGAATATCCGCCGTGTAGTTCAAGTTTCCGAACCTGACCTGGTGGCCAGGGGCGTAGCTGTCGATCTGCTCCAGATGGCCAAGCTAATTAGCCCGCAGTGCGAAGCGGCCGAACACGAGGATCTGTCCGGGGAGAAAAGTCTTCCTCGGGACCGTGTCGTTGACGATTGAAGGCGCCATCAAGCCCCGCAGCAACGACACAGAGGAACTCTCAATGAAAGCACCAATGTCGGTGTCTAAACCGGCGGATCTCGGGTAGGGGGTCCCGATCTCTGCGTCAAGGCTGATGGTAACAGGAAGCAAGGGACACAGATGTTTACCCAGGTTTGGGCCCTCTCGATGGAGGTAAAACCCTACTTCCTGCTTGATTAATGTTGAAGATATGGGTAGTACAAGAGTAGATCTACCACGAGATTGTAGAGGCTGAACCCAAGAAGCTAGCCTATGATGGTATGATTGTAATTGTGATCGGCCTTCTAAGGGCCAACCTCTCCAGTTTATATAGAAACCGGAGAGGGCTAGGGTTTACATGGAGTCAGTTACAAGGAAGGAAACACAATATCCGGATCGCCAAGCTTGTCTTCCACGCAAAGGAGAGTCCCATCCGGACACGGGACCAAGTCTTGAGTCTTGTATCTTCACGCTTCAATAGTCCGGACGTTGTACACATTCCGGCTGTCCGGATACCCCCTAATCCAGGACTCCCTCTGGCACCTCCATGATGGCATGCAGATCTTCGTAAAGATCATAAGCATGCAAGATCAGATGAGGACAAGAAGACGACGATCCTCGGCAAGACCCTTGCCAAGGAAATCCACGAGACCTCAGGCAAGATCCTTGCCGAGAACTTGGGCATGGTGAACTTGAGCTTGTCATAGCATTGCTCGTCATTGTGTTGGGGTCGATGGTGATGATGATTACGGTCTTGCCGTGGAGGAGGATCTTGAACTGCTTGGTTCTCTTGCGCCTCATTGTTAGCTTGGAGTTGAGGTTGTGGAAGGTTAGCACGATTCCTCATCTCTTGAAGCTCCTCAAGATGTGCGGCTTCTTCTTAGTGCTCACAGTGAAGGGCCTCTTTGTGTAGACGTACTTGGCAGTTTTGCATGTTGATGGCTTGTGTAGATGCATGTAGAGCTTGTTGGGCTTCAAGTGCTTGTTCCTCACGATGTTGTTGTGCTTGTCGAAGGGCATCACCATCGTGTTGTTCTTGTCAATCTTGGTGTATTGGAGCTTGCTTGTGGGCCAGAGGTTCATTAGCTTGTTGCCATTGGTGTTCACGTTCGCGGAGACGACTTTGTAAATCATTGCCATGGAATGGGTTTTTTGGAGCTTGATGAACTTCATGGTCTTCGCGACGATGCGAACAAGCTCGTGGAGGACTTGCATCTGAAGAAGAGTGCAAAGAATGTCGACTTGAGTGGCTCCGTCTTGAATAGGACAAAGATGTAGAAGAGCGGTTGAGCAACAAGGCACGAATCTCGTCCATCCTTGCATTGCTCTCCTCTTTTTGTGCGTCAAGCTTGGTGTTGAAGTAGTCTCTTGTTGTTGCTCGGAATGTCGCAAGATGGTGGCGAGGTTGTCGATGCGATCGCTCAATGCTTGTTGTTCTTGATGCAAAGCTCTTTGTGCACCAAAGAGGTAGTTCTTGGTGACGTAGGTGTTCGAGTCGCCATCTTGCTCAACGAAGCGTGGGTTTGAAGTAGTTGGCCTATCCATCATCTCAAACAAATATGTGAGTGGAAAAAAGGAAAGAACTATACCAAATGTACCTTGACCAATGTTGATAATGGATCAATGATCACTCTATAATGTAACAAGGAAATAGCACAATTGGTACCGATCTCGTCAGTTTCTCACACCTACACAAATAAGGCTTTTGGTGGAGCTTGGTGGGGATGGTGGCACAAAATTCATGCAATTGTTAGTGAGATTCAAATAATGTTGAAAAAGATTCGCAAATTTGCAAAAGAAATAAGTAGACCAATATCAGTATATGGCACACAGAAACACACACACGGCAAGATAAGTGGGGTCGTGCAACAAAAAATGAGCTCAAAATGTGGAAACCATGGAAAATGCCCTTGTTGCACAACACAATAGAGACGCTAGCACGATTGCACAATAGGCGGATACGAGACTTGTGCACAACCTATAAGGCAAAAATGCAACGACTTCTACCCAAGTATGCTATATGTATGGTGTTCCGGTGAGGTGATCCAAGATGATCGAGTATGACAATCTTAATGTAGTATGATGCTAAGGCTCTTTCTTAAAAGCTCTTTTCTTATCTTTCTCTTTTGCTTAAAAGCTTGTTTGGCTCTTTCTATTTTCAGCTCTTTCAGTAGCCACTTATGCAAAACTTCACGAACCAAGATAGCAATTGTGTATATGCCATGACAACCTTGTGACACAAGAGATGATACCAAGATATGGACGCCAAGATGATGTGATATATGCAACGATCACTAATGTGCACAAGTAACGTTGCCGGCAATACTCAAATGGCTAGTCTCGATAGGAAAGATACGCAACATGGGCTATGGGGTTATCAATTCAATGGCAAGGAGTACACAAAGGTGTCGTCGAAGTTACCGTCCTTGCTTACGGTTGAGGGTGCCAAAATGGTGAATTGGTCGGTGTCGATGACGAGTCTATGACGAAGATGAGCGGCGGTGATGGAGTTGTCAAACCGTCCCTAAGTGGCCGAAACACATTAGGAAACGGGAACCACAACTCAAAATCTCAAAGAAAATGTGTCAAATTTTGTCGGAGGTTGCAGTGGGTATGCGACGGTGGTTGCGGAAAACGGTGATGGTATGCGGAAGTATTGGTGGTGGCCGAGCAAAATTTGCGAAAGTTAGGCGGAAGAAAGGAGTGGTGGAGGAGGTGTGCCAGGGGCCGGATGTCCAAGCGGTCAGGGTGGATGTCCGGGGAGCTGGGTGTCCTGGCTGTCGGGCCGGATGTCCGGGTCCTGGATCCGTGGACGAAATCGATGGAGCTCATGGGAAAAGGAAAATTTCGGGGCAAAATTCGAGGAATTTTGTGGATGGAATTGGTCGAGAAGTTAGGGGATGCTAGATCTACCAGTAACACATCAAATCCACGTATCAAATTCAATAAAACATCATCACAGCAACAAATCACAAAAAATTTGGGAGGGCTAATTTTGTGGGGATTTTCAAAATTGGGTAAGAACACAACAATATTAGGCTAGAAAACAAAGAGGGAGGCTCCAAAATCGTGATCAACCTTGGCTCATGATACCAAGATGATGTAGGGTGGAAACCCTAGGGCCGATCTTTCACGATTTGGAGACGATCCCATGAAGAACACGAGGGGAAAACACAAGGGAAAACACGAGAGAGACAATCGAATCAATGAGAACGATCACACATGTGCTAGATCCATGAACACAAAGAGGGATACAAGATTCAAACACAACAAAGGACGATACAAGAGGTGGTAGTTCTTCCCGATCCAGAGAAGGGGTCTTGAATCCACGAGGGGACCTTCTCCTAGGTGGAGGGCTTGAATCCACTTGGGGGATCTTCTCCAAGATGGAGGGCTGGGCCTCCAATGGAGTAGGTATCAAGTGGATGAGCAATGCTCTAACTCTAAAATGAGCTAAACTATTGCTAACCCTAAAACGCTAGGGGAGAAGGGTATATATATAGTCTAGGGGGGCAAAGGGATACATGGGCTTCGGCCCTTTACACTGTGCACATACAAGGGGAGTCGAACGTTCCGGCGTTGGGCCGGATGTCCGGGCCTTCACGAGGAGCCGGGTGTCTGGGGCTGCAGCTAGATGTTCGGGGCTGGGGCTAGATGTCTGGGCTGTCGAGACCTTTCCTTTTGCTCTCTGGATAGGGCTTGTTCGGATGTCTGGGCTGGCGCCGGATGTCAGGGCCCTGTAGCTTTGGCTATTAGGTTGTTGCTACAATGGTGGTCTCCAAGGGCTGGATGTTCGGATGTACGGGTCCTGGGAGCTGTTCTCGACTCCTTCTGTTGGTTATCCTCATCCGTGAACTTGGGGATTTGTTCGTCTTCATGTGCATCTTTGAGAGGATCCTCTTGGTACCTGATCATACATAACATTCCGGACTTAGGTAGTAGCCATGACTCGAGAGGATCATATAGAATATCACTAAGGAGATAAGTCACCTTGGTCTCGAGAACTCTAGCTCGTGCTCGTGTCATCGTTCCGCTTGGAACTTGGTGAGACGATGGTAGGTCCATGGGGATGACCATAGGATGCTCCGCGTCAAAGGCATTATGAGAATAGTTAGTAGATGATGGGTTGCGGGAGTGACAAAAGCCTAAACCCCAGTTTATGAGATTTTCCATAAGGGGCGGATTTGGATCCTTTCATTCAATGCTATGGTTAGATTTATCTTAATTCTTCTCTTGTAGTTGCGGATGCTTATGAGAGGGCATAATCATAAGTAGGTTATTTGTTAATGTAAGAGAAACACCTTAACACTGGTCCACCCACATAACAATTTATCAAAGCAATGGTGAAAGTAACTAGAGAATTCTCATGTGTCCTCAAGAGTGCTTTAATCACTACAAGAAGTACGTTCACTTGTCCTTAGCAATATTAAGGATTGGCCCACCTGCTGGTCCTTGCTACTTTTGTTACTTGGTACCAATTATTTTTCTATCAAACTATCTGTTATTGCTATCTTACAACACTTGCAGATAATATATTGCTGAAAACCCCTTTTAATTTTTTCTGATCCTCGTCGGGTTCTTACTTATCGAAAGACTATGATTGATCCCCTATACTCATGGGTCATCACAGTGCAATTAATAAATTTTTAAAACAAGGCGCAACTAATCCATTCAAACAATAGAGGCGCAAAATAATGGATGAACAAAGACACCATTCTCAAAATTTGAAGGTGAAATATATCGATTCCAAACGCAAGACACTATATTCAACAAACACAAGACACGAAATCATTGATTCAAACTGCATGAGCACACAAAAACCAAGAAATAAAAATAACACAGAGGAGCGAACAAGCTCATCCCTCACCCTGTGGATTTCGGTAGAATTGACACTAGATTCCACACAAAGCTGCACATTAAAGGAACACAAGCACAATTGAAGAAACACAAGAATCAAATTCATAGTTGCAAACCGCACCAGAGCGCAAAAAATGCATCAGACATAAATACGGATGAGACGACGAAGCTCAACCCGCCACCTCACACGATCCCTGTAGATATGAGTCCGGATTCCCATCAACGACACATATTAAAGGAACACATGCATGAAAAAAACACCTAAAAATGATCCGCAATACTCGAATAAATCTCAAACTAATATGGGCGAAGGTGTCCCGATGTTTCGATGAGATAAATTTCGTTTTATGTGGGAGTCGACTTTGACGATCCGACTATGAACGTGCGAAGACGTTGTGCCTTAGCAATCGCTAAACCAACTTCTGAGGGGTTATTGACCACACCGAAGCATGATCAACCTGACCACGAGGGTCTATTTCCTGCGAGCAAACGAAAACAAGCAAGAAATTGAGATTGCAATCTGGATATCGCGGTCCCTGTTCAAGAATTCATCCGATTAACTAGTTAACTTGCTGATTAATCCCTACTCATAGGGTCACCGAGTAGCCTATAAACCAATAAATCATCCGATGAATTGATTAAATGGCTGATTAACTTGCCGATTAGCCGATTAATCCCGTACTCACCAGCCAACCGAGAAATTACCAGTTAACAATTTCCTCAACAATGATTGTGAATATAAGATGAAAGCTTTATTGATCAAGATGGGGTTCTGTGACGTCTTGGTCTGGTCGTTGAACACAAATGAAGTACGCGAAGTTGCAGCTATGGTGAACTTCTAATATAAACAAAACCCAAAGTCTAAGCGTCGCCCTAAGGGCCATATATATGGAGGAGTAGGGGGAATTTCGTAGCCCCTTGTAGGAGGGGTCCGAAACAAACCCTATCTTTATTTCCCCACACATACGGACTCTAAAAACAGCCTAGGAAGTTGTATTTTGAAATTACATGGTCCTGGCCCAAAAATAAGGTGGCGCAACACCTAAAATAAGCTATGGACGAAATTTATGAAGGGTCATCTTGTATATTTCGTCCATGTCCTTGTAGGTCATCACGGAGGCTTCAAAGTGCTCAAATATGCACTAGAAACGCCATTCTGGATCCTTTCGCGCACACCTTCATCTCCATGCTTGATCCTCTTGTCCATGCTAGGCCCTTCATTAGTAATCAACACAAATGTATCCAATTTAGGCAGCATCATATTCTCATGAACATTAGAATTGTCACTAAGAAACGAAAGTACCTGGTAATTCAGTTCGCGTGCGCGAGCTCTTGTAATTGGTCCAGTATGTGTAACACCAGGGGCTATGGCTGTAACAATGGTATTGATGTCCTCATCATCCTCCCCTTCTTGAAATGAAGTCGTCCTCGAGGGAAGCTCATCCTCCTCACCCAAATAAGGCGTTAAATCTACAATGTTAAAAGTGGGACTAACCCCAAAATTGCAGGCAGCTCAAGTTTATATGCATTATCATTTATTTTCTCTAACTCCTTGAAAGGACCATCACCACGTGGCATTAGCTTCAATTTGTGCAAACCGGGAAATCTATCCTTACGCAGATGTAACCAAACAAGATCTCTAGGTGCAAACACAACATGTTTTCAAGCCCTATCTCCAGCAAGTTTATATTTAGCATTCACATGCTCAATGTTTTCCTTAGTTAACTCATGCATTTTTAAGATCAATTCAACATGTTGTTTAGCATCAAAATTAACCTTCTCCGAAGATGGAAGAGGCAACAAATCAATAGGTGCACGAGGTAGGAAACCATACACAATTTCAAAAGGGCACATATTACTAGTAGAATGCAATGAACGATTATAAGAAAATTCAATATGAGGCAAGCATTTTTCCCACATTTTCTTATTATTCTTCAAAACAACCCTGAGCATAGTAGACAATGTTCTATTGACTACTTTAGTTTGTCCATCAGTTTGGGGGTGACAAGTAGTACTAAAATGCAGTTTAGTCCCCAACTTAGCCCATAAACATCTCCAAAAGTGGCTAAGAAATTTAGTATCACGATCTGAAACTATTGTATTTGGCACACCATTCAAGCGAATAATTTCACGAAAGAAGAAATCAACAACATTAGCTGCATCATCGCTTTTATGGCATGGTATAAAGTGTGCCATTTTCGAAAATCTATCCACGATAACAAATATACTATCCCTCCCCTTCTTTGTTTGAGGTAAACGTAAAACAAAGTCCATAGATATATCCTCCCAAGGAACACTAGGTACAGGCAAAGGCTCATTATCACTAGGTGGATGTTCATTACGAGATTGAGTTTCAGATAGAAGTTTCATTTTTATTATCAGGAGGTTTGTCTATTTCAGGTTCACTAGAAGCATGCAAAGTCCTATCATTTTTCTTTTTCTTTTTCTTTTTAGAAGGACTAGGTCCACTAGTGTTATTTCTTTGCGAATCTTGTTCAATTCTTTTTGGGTGTCCCTCGGGATAAAGTGGCTCCTGAGTGATTTGACCTCCTCTAGTTGCAACTCTAACAGCAAAGTCATGTATATTATGATTCATTTCATCAAGTAATTCTCTTTGTGATTTAGCAACTTGTTCTAACTAGGTTTGAACTATAGAAGCATGTTTTCCAACACCTCTAACATCATTTGAGATTCAAAATAACAAGTCACTCAAGCGAGCAATCATATCAGAATTATATTACAATTGTTTCATAACATTTGCATTGAAGTGGTCTTGTTTCTAATGTAGTTTTCAAACTCATAAAGGCATTGGCTAGGATGCATATTGTGAGGATTATCATTTTCATTGAACTTCATAAGAGAATTTACCTCTACCACCTTAGGCAGTGGTGGTGTATCAAGCCCATGTATTTCTTCAATAGGAGGTAAATTTTTAACATCCTCAGCTTTAATACCTTTTTACTTCATAGATTTCTTTGCCTCTTGTATATCTTCAGGACTGAGATATAATATACCCCTCTTCTTCGGAGTGGGTTTAGGCGGTCGTTAAGGAATAGTCCAATCATCATAATTTTTTCAATAATTCTTTAGCTTGAGCAATAGTTCGTTCCCTGAAAACACAACTAAGACAACTATCTAGGAAATCCCTTGAAGCATCGGTTAGTCCATTATAGAAGATATCAAGTATTTCATTTTTCTTAAGAGGATGATCAGGCAAAGCATTAAGTAACTGGCAAAGCCTCCCCTAAGCTTGTGGGAGACTCCCTTCTTTAGTTTGAACAAAGTTAAATATTTCTTGTAAGGCAGCTTGTTTCCTATGAGCAGGAAAATATTTTTTAGAGAAGTAGTAAATCATATCCTGGGGACTACGCACACAACCAAGAGCAAGAGTATTGTACCAAGCTTTAGCATCACCCTTTAATGAGAAAGGAAATAATTAGAGAATAAAGTAGTATCGAGTTTTCTCATCATGAGTAAAAATGGTGGCTATATCATTCAACTTAGTAAGATGTGCCACAACAGTTTCAGTTTCATAACCATGGAAAGGATCAGATTCAACCAAAGTAATTAACTCTGGGTCGACAGAGAATTCATAATCCTTATCATCAATAAAGATAGGCTAAGTAGCAAACTTAGGATCACATTTCGTTCTAGCATTCAGAGATTTTTATTTATACTTGTGTAATAATTTCTCTAGATCATCTCTATCCTTACAAGCAAGAATATCGGTAGTTGCCTCTTCACTCATAACATAGCCTTACGGTACCTTAGGAAATTCATATCTAGGAGGGCTAGCTCTAGCAAGTGTTTCATGAGTTTCAGTTTCAAGCTCATCATCAGATTCAACAACATCTTGTTGTATTACTCTAGCAATTTGTTCATCAAGAAATTCACCAAGTGGCACAACATCATTATCGAGCATGGTACTAGCATCATCATAAGCATCATTCATAGTAGAAGTAGCATCGTCAATAACTTGCGACATATTAGAATTAATAGCATGTGGTGGTGGTGTTGCAAGTTTACTCATAACAGAAGGTGAATCTAAAGCAGAACTGGATGGCAGTTTCTTACCTCCCCTCCTACTTGAGGGAAATATCTTAGTCTTTGGATCCATCAGATTCTTCATAGTGATAAAATGATAATAATCCCAAGTGACTCAACAAATATAGCTATGCTCCTCGGCAACGTCGCCAAAAAAGGTCTTGATAACCCACAAGTATAGGGGATCGCAACAGTTTTCGAGGGTAGAGTATTCAACCCAAATTTATAGATTCGACACAAGGGGAGACAAAGAATATTTGAAGGTATTAGCAGCTGAGTTGTCAATTCAACCACACCTAGAAATTAATTATCTACAGCAAAGTGATCAATAGCACAGTAATATGATAGTTTTGATAGTAGCGACAGCAACAATAGTAACAGTAACAGTGATAGCAGTTTTTTGTAGCAAGTGTGATAGTAGCAGCAGTAGTAGTAACTTAGCAGAAACAATATAAGATAAATTCGTAGGCATTGGATCGGTGACTTGTTGGATGATATTCATCATGTGACAGTTATAACCTAGGGCGATACGGCACTAGCTCTAGTGCATCGATATAATGTAGGCATGTATTCCGTAAATAGTCATACGTGCTTTACTAAAAGAACTTGCATGACATCTTTTGTCCTACCCTCCCGTGGCAGCGGGGTCCATATTGGAAACTAACGGCTATTAAGGCCTCCTTTTAATAGAGAACCGGAACAAAGCATTAACACATAGTGAATACATGAACTACTCAAACTACGGTCATCACCGAGAGTGTGCCCGGTTGTTGTCACTCCGGGGTTGTCGGATCATGACCATAGTAGGTGACTATAACTTGCAGGATCGGATCTAAAACATGGATATAATGATGAATTCATAAACAGTTCAGATCTGAGTTCATGGCACCCGGGCCCAAAGTGACAAGCATTAAACATAGCAAAGTCATAGCAACATCAATCTAAGAACACAGCGGATACTAGGGATCAGGCCCTAACAAAACTAACTCGATTACATGATGAATCTCATCCAACTCCTCACCAACCAGCGAGCCTACAAAGGATATACTAACTCCAGGTGGGGAGCATCATGGAATTGGCGATGGAGATGGGTTGGTGATGGATCCCCCTCTCCGGAGCCCCAAACGGACTCTAGATTTGCCCTCCCGAGGAAGAACAGGGCTTGGCAGCGGCTCCGTCTCATGGATCACGATAATTCTTTCTCCCTAATTTTTTTCTGGAAATATGTGATTTTGTAATATCAGGGGGGTTGTCTGCAGGGCCACCAGGTGGGTACAACCCACCTGGGCGCGCCAGGAGAGGGGGCACGCCCTGGTGGGTTGTGCCCACCCAGGTGCCCCTCTCCGACAGGTCTTGAATCCAGAAATTCTTATTATTGATATAAAAAATCCTCGTAAAGTTTCGTTCCATTCTGAGAACTTTTATTTCTGCATAGAAACAACACCATGGTAGTTCTGCTAAAAACGGCGTCAGTCCGGGTTAGTTTCATTCAAATCATGCGAATTAGAGTCCAAAACAAGAGGAAAAGCACAAGAAAAAGTAGATACATTGGACACGTATCAGTAGGCATCGTCACCGTCCTGCACGACCGTTTGAAAGAGGTCCGGCGAGATAGTGAGGAACAACCGGCGGATGATCGCGGTGTCGATGGTGGACCAGTCATGCAACTCGGGGACAAGGCTAGAGTCGGCGGTGCCATCCACGTGGTCGATGAGGTGATACTCCCGGAACACGGGGGAAAAATACATCTTCCACGTGTAGTAGGAGGAGTCCGCCTGGGAGAGGCGAACTGGCACCCACTCGAAGATGTTCAGGTTGCGTATGTCGTTGGCATCGGGAGAGTTGGCGTCGGCGAACGGGCTGGAGTTGGTGGACGTAGAGGAGGAGGTGATGGACGACATGGTGGGAACCGAACGGCGCGGGCGGCTCGGACGGCTCGGGTGGAGTGGCGACAGCAGCGCGGGATTGGGCATGGGCAGCAGCGCGAGATCGCACGGTGGCCGGCGGCTCGGCTTCGAGAGATGTGGTTGGCGGGCGTCGGGTGAACGGGTAGTGGGCGGCTGGCGGCTAGCGGGTCAGGTGGTGGAGCGGGCTGGCGGCTAGCGGGTGCGGTAGCGCAGGGAACAAAGCGAGGCGCGGCGGCAGAGGGAAGCAGGCGGGCGGCTCGGGGGGAGCGGCGGCCTGCAGTCTGGGTGCGGCGGCGTGGGGAGGAAGGGGAGGCATGGCGGCAGGGAGGGGCGGCGGCTACCGGCACGGGAGGTGCGCACGGGCAGTGGCGACGGCGGCGATGGTGCGTGAGGAGGCGCGCGGCGGTGGCACCGGAAGACTAGGGTTTAGAACCTAAAAACTGATACCATGTAGATTATGTAAATTGCACGATATATTGCTCTTCGTGCATAGGCACATATATATGATGTACATAGGTGGGCCACGAACCTCAACTATACAAGGAACTAGGAGGCGGGCCCAATACACAATATGCACATAACACATATACTCAACAAGGAGCAACGTGAGCACTATTTTCAACCATTGAACCATGCATGTCCAAGTAACAAAGATGTATGTATAGCTCGGTATATGTGGGATTCTATTTGGAAAGATAGAGATTCAGTTCATTGGTTTGAAAGGAAAAAGGTGCAGCCATGATTCTTATTTATATTTCTGCCATGCAAGGAGAAGTACGGCCATGCATCATTTAGAACTAGCAATACATAGAGCTACCTCTCCTTGAAGCCCATCCGCTAGGGGCCACCTGGAAGCAGACCCAGAGATGACATACACCAGATAACAAGTCGTACCAGTTGTCTTCGTTTGAGAATACTAATGCCCACATGTGTGGCAATCTTGCAACTCGCGCACAGGCCTGGATCACCGTCTAGTTAAGTTTGCACAAATCTTGACACACTGAGGCAGTTTTCACGTGCCACGTAGGACGAGGCTGGTGTGTGGAGGTTTGGAGGTTTGCCCGCATGCTGGTTTCTCGCTCGGAGAGGCCGCGGTTGCAAGTTGGACGTGCGGTGGAACTGCCGCCGCGCCCGCACGCCTCGCACGATTCCTATTCATTGTCTCCCACGTCTGCCCATTTTCCCCTTAGCGGCATTGCAGTTTCTCCCCCACCCCCTTCATTTCTTCCCATCCCCCCCCCCCACAGCAGCAGCTCCATTCGATAGGAGGAGCGGTCGTGAGGGGGAGGCGACGGCAGTGGAAGAGTCAAGGGTATTTGTGGCCGTCACTGTTGTCCAATAGACCAGAGCATCGTCGCCGGGGCAGCCACAGCGAGTAGGTAAGGCTCTCAAAGCTTTCTACTGGTCCAATCTCTTTCCCTTCCTCCCTAGTCACATCCTTCTCGAGCCCTTACAAGATTCAGGCGGATTCACGGTGATCTAGTGTCCCCATCGGCAGGGGAGTCGCGTGTGTGCCATTTAAGTCGGCATTGCATAGTTCCATCACTATCGCGGTGGTAGTCAAGCCGGCAAGGCTCGCCCGTTCGGCAACTATCTCTCTGTTTTTGATGTCATGTAGAAGCTAGTCACTGCGAGTTTCATATTCTTATTGACCGTTGATGTGGTGTCTTTTGTCCTGAATTCTTTTGTGCAGGCGAAACTGAAAGATATTAAAAACATGACTTGGTGTAAATTCATTGCCGACTTCCTGCATGATGCATTCTCAAATAAGCTGTACCGGAAGGGCTACTTCCTGCACCTAATGGTATTTTTCTCACTCTTCTGTAAATGCTCTTACCACGGTTGATTCTTTCCTCGATCACTTTTACAATTGTTCCATAAGTGGCAACCTAGTTAGATAGAGCTTTAACTGATTTTTGCTTTTTTTATGGCAACCATAGTTGATCGCCTACGGCAACTTTCATTTTTTGTGTTTTTACATGTCAAAGTGAAGTTGTTGATACATGACAATTGTAGTTGATGTCTACATGGCAATTCCTTCTTCTACAACACACATAGTGTTCCCTTCCTCTATTTTTTCGTTCGTTTTAATTAGTCATTCATGGCAAACATACGTTCACGCCCATGGCAAATCTTTCTTCTTTTTTTGAACTTGTGACTCAAGGGAGACGGTATTGCCAATGATGTTTAAACCGTAGGTATTTTCCTTTCCTTTTTCACCGCATCTTTATCTGTTTCCTTTTTCTGCACAATACTGATCACTGACATATTCTAATTTACTTACTCGCTTTATTGTGTAAACCAGCTCATGTACGTCAATCGTCTTGATTTGTCCACTGTTGACTTTACTGAGATAGGAGGTCTGCCGCCTCCACATAAGTTTGTTGTTTCTGCCTGGAGTTATGATGCTGTCAAGGTTGTGCTTGCCGCAGACAGGATTTCTGATACAAAATATGGGAAACTGCAGGTTAGTTTTGTCTTCTTTCTTGCACAGCATTCTTGAAGTTCACTGTTGGAAATAATATGAATAAACCAAAACTGATCCATATTGGTTGTTCATAGTTTTTCTTTTTAAAGAGGGGAATATATAGCATATACAACATGGCAAATATGTTCGGTTCTGCGTGGCAAATGCACAACACTTTACTTGGCATCCATATTCCAATTTGAGCACTCAACTTTGTCGGTGCATTCCATTCGACCACCTCACCGCCTTCATTATGGCTAACAACTCATAAATAACTTGGCAACCATGGTTGTCTGCACATGGCAACCATGGTTGTCTCCATATGGCAACTTTGTCGTTGCCCCTCGAATTCCTTTTCCTACCAATCCATGCCCATATTCACTACTTCTTTTTTACCTCTTTTTTGTTTTTGCTATTTTTCAGCTGATGGCCAAGCATGCCATAGATGGGTGTGTTTGGTGGGCCACAAAATTTCGGCAAGTGGATGGATGTGCATTCAGCTCCATCTTGTTCCGCTGAGGTAATCAAGCATGTTTTTTTGTGTGTTTTGAATGATATTTTCTTGCATTTGACTTCTCTTTATGATTTTTTTGCCTTCTTTTCTTATGCACATGTTCTAATGTGTTAGCAACTTGTTACTTTTTGTTTTCTGATCAGGCTAGGGTACCTGTTCAGCACCTGGTCAGGCAGTTTGCTTCCGGCATTTCCAGCTTACTTGGGAACTTGGTCGAGGGTTGGACAACATTGAATGGTTCTGATAGTGACCTGGTTGCGAGGTAGTTCGCATCCTTTGTCGGAGAGCGGACACATTGACCAACTGGCTGTCATGGCCGGTACGACTACAACAGCTCTTAGGAGCTCCTCGACACGCAAGAGGAGCTAGGCAGGGATGGTTTCGGTGGCGTGGATGCTGATCTTGACAAGGATGATGACGATGACATGGAGAATGTGTGTAATGACGCTGACCATGACGAACATCGGGAAGTTCGTGTAGGAGGTAACAACGATAAGGTTACATCGAATGTCCCTCCACTAGAGGCAGGCATTGCTCCAACTGTTGCGAGAGACTCGGGGGTTCCTCTCTCAAAGAGGGGTAGGGCTCTAGAGGATGCTGCCCAGGGCTCCGTTGGCAAGAGGAGTAGGACCGATCCCTTTGCTGCTAGGAGGAGGTTCGATGTTTCTTTATTGTTTCATTCGTTCTTCCTTTTTAACAACCTGACTTTTTCCTTGCTACGTACGCCATGATTTTGTGTCTCACACTTGTTTTTTTGCATTTCACTCTTTTTGCCATTTTTTATGTGTAGTGAGGCGACAGCTGGTGGATGATCAGTTAAGCAGAAACAAGCACCCACACCAACCTACGTTTCTGCCCAACTGAACAAGGGGGCACCCATTGCTGGTGCCACCACTTCCACTAGGTTGTCTCCTCGCACATCAATGTCCAACACTGGGGGTCCTGTTGTGTTGGAAGACTTGAGGAAAACAAGCAAGAGGTGGGTTCTCCCCTTAGTTTTTCTAAAAAATTGTGTCATTGAGCTATTTTCATTGTGTCGAGATACGGAAATGCATTCTTTTGAAATTTTTCATGGAAATTGCATCATGTTGAGTATGACAAGTTATTCATAGTCCTAACACTAAATTTGTTTGATGCATTCCTCAATCATATGCAACTTTTACTATACACAACATGGCAACTATTGTCTGCCCCTCATGCAAACCGCTAGAATTGCCACATGGCAACTCTATTTTGTCCCACATGGCAACTGCTAAACTTGATACATGGCAACTCTTGCTTCTTTTGCATGGCAACTGCTTACTAGACCACATGGCAACACTTGTTTCCCTACCATGGAAATTGGTAGCTTTCGCTCACGGCACCCACTTATACAGCATGTGTTTTAATCCCTGCTTTGTTTTCAAATGGTAACTCTGGCATATCACACATGGCATTTTATGATGACTGACATGGAAATTACTTGTTCATGCCCCTCATATTTTTTTCTCTTCATGTGCTTTCTTGAATGGTTGTCTTATCGTTCGACACATTTTTGTAGGGTAAAGAAGATTACTGCACGCTCAATCAATCGCACTACTAAAGACCCACTTGAGCGCATTCACTCCAAGTTGTCGACATCCGATAATGCAGATATTCATGAGCCGACAGTTGAGAAATCTGTCATTGCACTATCCACTGTTGCCGCTAGTTCTGATGCAAGCGGCTGCCCATCTCTGCCAATTGCATATGTGCAGACTACAACTGCAGGCATCCGTACATCTGGGAGCGACGAGTCAGTATCTGCCAGGACTGCTGAGATATTGCCTACCCTGGTGGCAATGAGAGATGTTGTTGTGACCCATGCCACCCGATCAACAAGTGTTGAAGTGGACGCTATTGAGCTCAACCTAAATAAGGAAGGTTCCTGCTCATCTGATACGGAATCCAAGCGTGTGGCTGGTGGCACTTATGTGTCCACGAAAGAAGGGGTTGCGACCACATTTCAGTATGATAGGACATCCACAAATCACTCTCACCGCACAACATCTTCAGTGGCTGCTAGCGCACAGGCTACTACTACAACCATTGTGTGAGCAGGCCTGCCACCTAGGCGTAGCCCTCGCAAGAATCCTGCACAGTTATCCAATGCACTAGAGGTAGTTAAGAGCAGCAGAGGTGACTCTGGTTATGTGCCTACTTCCACACTGTTCCTACCTGCTGCCAAAAGCAATGCAGTCGAGAAGATGGAAGTCTGCAATACAACAGATGCAAGTGGTAAGCAGTGTACCACTGAAGGAGGTGGACGTTCGGAGCAGACGGCGTAGAATACCAGTTTAAATCTGCGCACTACTAAGGCCTGTCAACATTGGTGTCCCGTACAGTCCAAAAAAGAAGATAGGCAAGAAGGATGTGATTGAGATCGCTGATAGCACGCCCCGCCCTATTAATAAGCCTGATGATCACTGACAGGATGTGATTGACGTGTTTGTTGATCTGTCACCTCTAGATTCTGCTAAACATTTTGTTCGCAAACTGGCTGATCAGCAGGAGAGGCACACTAATGCAGAGCATCCCACAATCATCCCCATGGACGTATCTACATCTCCCACGACACCACTTAGACTAATGACAAGAGCTCGAGCAAAGGCTATCGAACATAAGGTGAACTCGCTCCTCTCCGAACTACCAATTTCTACACACGAGACATGGCTACTACCTCAAGCAGAAATACTATGTGTGATCAGGTACTTGGAGGAAGGCCATGGAACAGCTACATCCAATGGACAATACGGCGAGGACACCAAGTACAAAGGACAAGAAGAAGAGCTACCGAAGAAGCTCCAGCCACCGAACGTACGACCAGGACCGGACGTCCGGCGCCTGATGCTCCAGCCAGCGGACGTCCGACCAGGACCGGATGTCCGGCGCCTCAAGGCCCAGCCGACCCAAGTCCCAGCTTACGAAAGCTACAGTGAGCGGACGTCCGCCTAGGACCGGATGTCCGCCAACACTTCCCAGCGAGCGAACGTCCGGTCCCTACCAGACGACCGGTAGTTCCACACCCAAAGCCTTTCAGTTAAAATCTGAAGCGACCGGACGACCGGCGACCGGATGATCGGCCGTCTCTGGACGTCCGGTAACACGTTTACAGAACGTAATTACCGGAAGTCTAAGCCATACTGAACGTCCGAACCTTCGCGAGCAACTGGATGACCGTAGAGACCGGACATGCGCTGCCTGTGTGTGCATAGCTTCGAGCCCGAGGCCCATGTACCCTTTCATTCCGCCCCCTTTTGCACTTAGACTATAAATAGACCTCCTCCTCCTCCTAGTTAGGGTTAGCATTTGTTTAGCTCATATTTGAGATAGAGCTTTTTTGAAAACTTGGGACAGCGAGGGCACCCCCCACTGACTTTGTATTAAACCAACACTCACAAAGTTACAAGGGAGAGATTACATGTGGGGGGCGGAGTAAAAAAAGGGAGATCCCTATACAGCAAGGTATAAAGGAAAAACAACTCTCCATCGAAGCTCACGACCTCTTCGGAGAAGATCCCCCAAGCGGATTCAAGAACCCTTCACGGGAAGACCCTTCAATACATCCTCATGAAGAAGACCTTTTGTATCATCCTTTATTGACTTTCAATTGTGTATCCCTCTTTGTGTTTCGAGGATCTAGCATATGTGTGACCGAATCTTGTTGGTTTGATTGATTCTCTCGTGTTTCCCCTCATGATTTCTCCTCGTGTTCTTCGTAGGATCCCCTCCAATCGTGAAAGATAGGGCATCTAGCGTGACACCATCTTTGTATCATGAGCCACGTTGATCACGTATTTGGAGCCCCTACCCTTTGTTTTCTAGCTTGATTTTGTTGTGTTCTTCCCCAATTTTGAAAATCCCCACCAAAAATAGCCCCAAATTTGTTTTTTGATTTGTTGGTGTGATGAAGTTTTGTTGGATTTGATCCATGGATTTGCTTTGCCACGAGTGGATCTAGCTTCCCCCATCATCTCCACCATTTTCCATCCACAAAATCGCTCGGATTTGACCAATTTCACCACTTCCACCAGGCCTAGTTGATCATCCCATGCCCGAAATCGCCCAGGCACCAGACGTCCATTAGATACCGGATGCCCGATGACCGAACGACCGGCCCCGCACCGGAAGACCGTTGTTCCCTGATGAAACTGAAAAATTTCAGTTCGGCCACCACCACCTCTCCACCTTTCACCACCGCATACGCACTTTGATACCACCACCGCTTTCCGCAAGCACCACCATCACTTACACGCTACCACCTCCGACAATTTTGACCCGTTTTGGTCTTTGAGAATTTGAGTTGTGGTTCCCGTGTCCTATTGTGTTTCAGCTATATAGGTACGGTTCGACATCAACATCACCACCGCTCATCTTTGCCAAGGACTCATCATCACCAACAATCGTCCTTGCTTACAAATGACTACCTCGTTGGTAACCTCGACGACATCTTTGTCTACTCCTTGCCATTGCATTGATAACCACATAGCCTTACTTTTGCATCGTTTCCCCGTTGAGACTAGCCTTTGAGTATTGTCGGCAACGTGACTTGTGCATATTAGTGATCATACTTCCCGTAGCATACATACCATATCATCGTGGTGCATATCTTGGTATCATCTTTTGTGTCACAAAGTTGTCATTGCATACACAATTGCTATCTTGGTTCATGAAGTTTTGCATGAGAAAAGAGCTCAAAAGAGAAAGAGCCAAACAAGCTTTTAAGCAAAAGGGAAAGATAAACAAAGAGCTTATAAGCAAGAACCATAGCATCATACTACATTAAGATTGTCATATCTGATCATCTTGGATCATACCATCGGAATACCATACATATAGCATACTTGGGATAGAAGTCGTTGCATCTTTGCTTAGTAGGTTGTGCACAAGTTTCGTATCCGCCTATTGTGCAATCGTTCTAGCATCTCTCTAGTGTTGTGCTACAAGAGCATTTTTGTGGTTTCCACATTTTAGCTCATTCCTTGGTTGCACGACCTCACTTATCTATTTGTGTGTGTGTTTCCGTGTACCATATCTTGCTATTGGTGTACTTGTTGCATTTGTAAATTTGTGAACTTTTTCCAACATTATTGAAGCTCACTAATAATTGCATCAAATTTTGTGCCACCATCCTAACCGAGCTCCACCATAAGCTTTTACTTGTGTAGGTGTGAGAACTGAAAAGAATTGGTACCAATTGTGCTATTTCCTTGTTCTACATTTGAGATATCATTGATCCATCTTCAACATCGGTCAAGGTACATTTGGTATAAGTTCTTCTCTTTCTCCCACTCACATATTTTCTTGGAATGATGGATAGGCCAAGTTCTTCTACCAACCCACTCTTCATCGAGCAAGATGACGACATGTCATCCTATGTCACGAAGAGCCACCTCTTCGGTGCACAAATAGCTTTGCATTAAGAACAACAAGCAATGAGCGGCCGCATCGACAATCTCGCCACCGACTTGTGACTCTCCGAGAAACAAACAAGAGACTACTTTGACAACAAGCTCGACACACACAAACAAGAGAATGATGCAAGAATGGATGAGATTCGTGCCTTGTTGGTAAACTGATCTTCTACCACCCCGTCCTACTCAAGACGGAGCCGCTCGAGTCGACACTCCGACTACACCCTCTCTAGATCAAGTACACGGACATCAAACACTCTATGTCGAGCCGCGCGCCAAGACTGTCAAGCTAACCGCAATCCTCTTCACGACAATCATCCACAAGCGCAATTCTACGATCAAGCACATCATCATCGCCAAAACCAAGCTACTCTTGCACAAGCACAAGAAAGGCAATGTCAACATCACCAAGAGGAAGAAAGAGCGCGCCAACACCAAGACGAACAAGATGTCGAGGCTCAACGTCTCCAACAACAACAACGTGAAGCACAAGCACTTGAGGCGCAACATGCCCTTCGAGAGTCAAGTCGAGCCATCGGCAACTGCAACCGAGATACGCGCAATCAAGAGGAAGCACTTCGCGAAGAAATTCAAGAGTGAAACTACCAAGCAAGAGTGCATCGTCAAGTTCCTCAAGCTCCTCCACAAGATCGACAAGCTCCTCCACAACCTCAAGTTCACCAAGAGCATGATAACTATGGAAATCCTCCATGCCAAGAGCAATATGAGGTTGACGATCATCCACATCAAGGGCGTCATCATCACCCTCGACCCCAACACAATGAAGAGCAACGCTATGGCAAGATCAAGTTCACCATGCCCAAGTTCAATGGAAGCAATGATCCCGAAGAGTACCTTTCATGGGCATTGAATGTCGACAAGGTCTTTCGTTTGCACAACTATAAGGAAGAGAAGAAGTTCTCTATGGCATCCCATGATTTCCAAGACTATGTGCTCATATGGTGGGAACAAGTCCTTGAGCACCGAGAAGCAAGAGGTGAACCACCAATCACCACATGGGATGAAATGAAAGATGTCATGCGAGCACGCTTTGTGCCAACATACTACAACCGCAACCTCTTCAAGAAACTCCAACTCCTCAATCAAGGAACAAAGAGTGTTGAAGAATACTACAAGGAAATGGAGATTGCCATGATAAGAGCCAATGTCACGGAAGATGATGAGCAAACTATGGCCTGTTTCTTGAATGGCCTCAATCATCCCATCAAGAAGATTGCCGACTTCCAACCCTACTCCAACCTCATTGTGCTAGTGCATCAAGCTACCAAAGTGGAACGTCAAGTGCAAGATGACTTCAAGTACGCCAAGTACTCTTCCAAGAGTTATAGCTTCTCCAACAACCAAGCTTCAACAACTACAACACCTTCTACCTCAACCAAGCCATCTACAAGCAACGGCGACAAGTCGAGTTACAAGAAAACTTCGATAGACTCAAGTCGTCCTCCTAATACAAGCACCTTCAAGCCAAGAGCTTCATCATCTACTCCAACCGATGAGCTCGTTAAGACAAGTTCCATCAAGTGTTTCACATGCGGCGGACGAGGCCACAAGTCCTTTGAGTGTACCAACAAGCGCACCATGATCCTCAACGATGACGGAACATATGACTCCAAGAGTGAAGAGGAGATGGAAGCCCTTGAGCAAGTGGCCATGCACCGGCGCATGAACAAAGATGAAGATGATCAAGTCTTTTGTGATGAGGATTCGAGCCCCGCTCCCGTTGTCTCCAAGGTCTTGACTCTTCAACATCAACAAGACGAAGACCAAAGATGCCACATCTTCCACACCAAGGTCGGCATCAATGGAAGTTCCGTCAAGATCATCATTGATGGAGGTAGTTGCCATAACTTGCCAAGTGAACAACTATGCTCCAAGCTCCAATTGGTCCAGATGAAGGACCCGCACCCCTACAAGGTTCAATGGCTAAGCGATTCCGGCACTATCCAAGTCGAGCATACGGTGCAAGTCTCCTTCAAGATCGTAGCATATGAAGACACTTTGGAGTGTTATGTCGTTCCGATGTCCGTTTGCCACCTCCTTCTTAGAAAATGGCAATTTGACCAAGGCATCATCCACAACGGGCATACCAATCACTATAGCTTCAAGATGAAAGGAAAGTAGTATGTGCTATGACCTATGTCTCCAAGTCAAGTGATCACCGACAAGCAAGCCACCCATCATGGAGAAAAGAGTGAGAGAGCGAACCACCACAAAGAGAGTGAGCGCCACAAGCCGAAATCGAGTGCCTCCATGATGAGCGATAAGAAAAACTTAGTCCTATTTGCCACCAAAAGTGAGATGAGAGAAGTGTGTGAGAACCCATCAAGTGTTATGCAATGTGTCCTTTTGTGCAAGGACGAGGCTCCAAAAACTAACACCTCTCACAATCTACCTTTAGTGTTGTCTTCTCTTTTGCAGGAATACCAAGATGTTTTCCCCGATGAGGTACCTCTGGGTCTACCTCCACTACGAGACATCGAACACTGAATCGTCCTCATCCCTAGAGCACCTCTACCAAACAAGGCTCCATACTGCATCAACCCCGAGGAAACCAAGGAGATCCAATAGCAAGTTCAACAACTTATCAACAACGGCCATGTACGTGAAAGCTTGAGCCCTTGTGCCGTCCCGGTTATCCTTGTTCCTAACAAAGATGGCATTTATCGCATGTGTTCTGATTGCCGTCCAATTAATGCTATCACCGTTGGATATCATTACCCTATTCCACGCCTAGATGATATGCTTGATGAGCTTAGCGGAGCCACCATCTTCTCTAAGATCGATCTTAAGAGTGGCTACTATCAAATATGCATCCAAGAAGGTAATGAATGGAAAACCACATTTAAGACCAAATTTGGCTTATATAAATGGCTAGTTATGCCAATGGGTTTATCCGAAGCACCCGGTACTTTCATGAGAGTCATGCATTTTGTTCTTCGACCCTATATTGGTGTACGTTGTGGTCTATTTTGATGATATCCTTGTCTTTAGCAAATCTCTCAAAGATCATGTCACCCATCTTAGAACCGTGTTGCAAACCCTTAGGAAACAGCGCCTTTATGCTAATAGGGATAAATGCCTTTTTGGTGTTGATAAACTTGTTTTCTTGGGTTTCGTTGTGTCTTCTAAGGCTGTTCATGTAGATGAATCTAAGATCAATGCTATTAAAACTTGGCCCCAACCAACCAACTTCCAACAAGTGCATAGTTTTCTTGGTTTAGCCGGTTTCTATCGTAGATTTGTGAAGGATTTTAGCACCATTGCTTCACCTTTGCATTCTTTGAGTAAGAAAATTGTGCCTTTTGTTTGGGGACCATCCCAAGATACCGCATTTAATGAGCTTAAGAATTTTCTTACTCATGCTCCCATGCTTGCATTACCCAATTTTGACGAACCTTTTGAAATTCAATGCGATGCTAGTGGTAATGGCATAGGAGGTGTGTTAACGCAAGAGAAGCGCCCCATAGCATACTTTAGTGAGAAACTTTCCGGAGCGCAACTCAATTATCCCATCTATGACAAAGATCTATATGCTTTAGTGCGAGTTTTGCATGAATGGGAACATTATCTTCGCCCTCATGAATTTATCATCCATATCGATCATGAAACACTCAAGTAGCTAAAGGGTCAAACTAAGTTGAACAAGCGTCATGCTAAGTGGAGTGAATTCATTGAGTCATTTCCTTATGTCATCAAGTACATCAAAGGTAAGAAAAATGTTTTGGCGGATGCTCTTTCCCGCATATGCATGCTTGTTACTAAACTTGAATTGAATGTCATTGGCTTTGAGCACATAAAAGACTTGTATGGGCATGATCCTACTTTTGCAATTCCTTATGCCAAGTGTTTGACGCATACATCTTGGGAACGATATTACATCAAGGATGATTATCTTATGAGAGCTAACAAACTTTGCATCCCCGAGCCTTCTCTTCGTTTGTTACTTTTGCAAGAATCTCATGGAGGAGGACTAATGGGACACTTTCGACGCGACAAGACATTCGCTACGCTCTCCAAGAACTATTTTTGGCCCAAGATGTTCCACGGTGTCTCACGCTTCACCAACCGATGCTCGACATGTCACAAAGCTAAGTCAAAAGCTCAATCCCACGGTCTTTACATGCCACTTCCTATTCCATATCAACCTTGGAAAGACATTAGCATGGACTTTGTACTTGGTTTGCCTAGAACTCAAAATGGAAAGGATCCCGTGTTTGTTGTTGTGGACCGATTCTGACCGATTCTCTAAGATGGCTCATTTTATCCCATGCAACAAGATAGACGATGCTTCACATATTGCAAATCTTCTTATAGGGAAATCTTGCACCTCCACGGAGTGCCAAAGACGATTTTCTCAGACCGCGACGTCAATTCTTGAGTTACCTTTGGAAGATTCTATGCGCCAAGCTCGGAATCAAGCTCTTGTTCTCTTCGGCATACCATCCTCAAACTGACGGCCAAACGGAGGTCACGAACCTAACACCCTCCACTCTACTATGCATGTTGATCAAGAGTAACATCAAGGAGTGGGAGGAGTGCCTACCCATCACCGAGTACGCCTAAAACCGCGCGAGCCATTCGACTACGGCAAGTCCCCCTTCGAGGTCGTCTACGGTTTCAACCCGTTGTCCCCATTGGACATTCTTCCTCTTCCACCACAAGAGCGCACCAACATGGACACGAGTGCACGAGCAAGCTACATCAAGAAGATGCATAAAGATATAAGGCACACCATCGAGCGCCAAGTACAACGACTCGCAACCAAGCTCAACATCAACAAGCAACCCATGATATTCAACATCGGCGATCTTGTGTGGATACACCTTCGCAAGGAATGCTTCCCCAACGAAAGCAAGTCCAAACTTCTACCCCGAGCCGATGGACCCTTTAAGGTGCTCGCACGCTATAGCAACAATGCTTACGAGATCGACCTCCCAAGCGATAGGTACAACGTGAGCACCATCTTCAATGTCAAAGACCTCTCGCCATACCATGGTGATGAAGCTTTCGATCCGAGCTCGGATCTTTCCCAAGGGGGGGTGATGTGGAGCATCCCACGATCATCCCCATGGACGTATCTACATCTCCCACGACACCACTTGGACCAATGACAAGATCTCGAGCAAAGGCTATCGAAGATAAGGTGAAATCGCTCCTCTCCAAACTACCACTTTCTACACATGAGACATGGCTACTACCTCAAGCGGAAACACTATGTGTGATCAGGTACTTGGAGGAAGGCCACGGAACAGCTACATCCAATGGACAAGACGGCAAGGACACCGAGTACAAAGGACAAGAAGAAGAGCTACCGAAGAAGCTCCAGCCACCGGACGTCCAACCAGGACCGAACGTCCGACGCCTGACGCTCCAGCCAGCAGACGTCCGACCAGGACCGGATGTCCGACGCCTAAAGGCCCAGCCGACCCAAGTCCTAGCCTACGAAAGCTATAGCGAGCGGACATCCGCCTAGGACTGGATGTCTGGCAACACTTCCCAACGAGCGGACGTCCGGCCCCCATCGGACGACCGACAGTTCCACACTCGAAGCCTTTCAGCAAAAATCTGAAGCGACCGGATGACTGACCGTCTCCGGAAATCCGGTACCACGTATACAGAACGTAATTAGTGGAAGTCCGTGCCCTACCAGACGTCCGGACCTTCGCAAGTGACCGGACAACCAGTAGAGACCGGACGTCCGCTGCTTGTGTGTGCACAGCTTCGGGCCCGAGGCCCATGTGCCCTTTCATTCGGCCCCCTTTTGCACTTCGACTATAAATAGACCTCCTCCTCCTCCTCCTCCTCCTCCTCCTCCTCCTAGTTAGGGTAGCATTGGTTTAGCTCATATTTGACATAGAGCTTTGCTCATCCACTTGGTTACTTGATGCGGAGCATCCTACGGTCATCCCCATAGACCTACCATCGTCTCACCAAGTGCCAAGACGACCCATGACACGAGCACAAGCTAGAGCTCTCGAGACTGAGGTGACTTCTTTCCTTAGTGATATCTCATATGATCCACTCAAGACATGGCTACTACCTAAGTCCGGAATGTTGTGCATGATTAGGTATCAAGAGAACCCTTCCGAGGATGCACATGAAGATGATCAAACTCCCAAGTCCACGGATGAAGAGAACCAACGGAAGGAGACAAGAACAGCTCCCAGGTCCCGGACATCCGGCCATGGCCCCAGACATCCGGCCCCTGGAGATGTCGCCTGGAGCCAAGGACTAGCGGCCAAAGCTACAGGGCCCGGACATCCGGCCCGTCGCCCCAGAAATCCAGCTCCCAGCCCGGACATCCGGACAAGTCGTCCAGGGAGTACCGACACCTGCCCCGCCAGCCCGGACATCCGGCCCCTCACGATGCCCCAGACATCCGGCCGACGCCCGTACATCCGGACCAGCCCCATCCAGGGGGCTCAAAGACGGTGCCAGGCCAGCCCGGACATCCGCCCCGACAGCCCGAATATCCGGCGCCCCACGAGCGCCCGGACATCCGGCTCGATGCTCGGACGTCCGGCCACCCCTGTCTGCGCACAGTGTAAAGGGCTGAGCCCATGTATCCCTTCGTCCCCCTAGACTATATATACTCCTCCTCTGCCCTCTTTCTAGGGTTAGCATTGTGATAGCTCATATTTGAGATAGAGCTTTGCTCATCCACTTGGTTACTTCTCCTCAGAGCTCACGACCTCTTTGGAGAAGATCCCCCAAGAAGATTCAAGACCCCTTCACGGGAAGACCCTTCAAGACCTCCTCACGGAGAAGAACTACCGCCACGTGTATCGTCCTTTGTAGGATTCGGATCGTGTATCTCTTTGTGTTTCGAGGATCTAGCATATGTGTAACCAGATCTTGTTGGTTGAGAGATTTCTCTTGTGTTTCCCCTCGTTTCCCCCTCGTGTTCTTCGTGTTCTTCGTAGGATCCCCTCCAATTGTGAAAGACCGTGCATCTAGGGTTCTACCCTACATCATCTTGGTATCATGAGCCACGTTGATCACGTATTTGGAGCCCCTACCCCTCTTTTTCTAGCTTGATTTTGTTGTTTTTCGTCCTAATACGAAAAACCCCACCAAAAATAGCCCCAATTCTGTTTGTGATTTGTTGGTGTGATGAAGTTTTGTTGGATTTGATCCATGGATTTGCTTTGCCACGTGTGGATCTAGCTTTCCCCCATCATTTCCGCAATTTCCATCCATAAAATCCCCCGAATTTTGCCCCGGATTTGCCACTTCACCGCGGAGTTCATCGAGTTCTTCCACGGATCCCGAGCCTGGACATCCGGCCCATGACCCCCGGACATCCGGCCCACCCCGGACATCCGGCCTCCAGGCCTGGACATCCGGCCCCTGACAGCAACAACTCCATCCACTGCCCCGTTTTCCGCCTAACTTTTGCCAAATTTTGTTCGGGTGCCCACATACATTTTCGCATACCACCATCACTTCCGCATACCACCACCGCTTTCTGCAAGCACCACCATCGCTCACCCACTATCAACTCCGACAATTTTGACCTGTTTTGATATTTGGGAATTTAAGTTGTGGTTCCCGTGTCCTATTGTGTTTCGGCTATATAAGTACGGTGCGGCATCAACATCACCACCGCTCATCTTTGCCAAGGACTCATCATCTCCGACATCAACCGCTACACAATTTTGACACCTCAACCTTACACAAGGACGGTAACCTCTATTTCATCTTGGTATCGTGATATACTTTCATGGTACATTCCTTGCCATTGCATTGATAACCACCATAGCCATACTTTTGCATTGCTTACCCATCGAGACTAGCCTTTGAGTATTGCTGGCAACATGACTTGTGCACATTAGTGATCATACTTCCCATAGCATACATACCATATCATAGTGGTGCATATCTTGGTATCATATTTTGTGTCACAAAGTTGTCATCGCATACACAATTGCTATCTTGGTTCGTGAAGTTTTGCATGAGAAAAGAGCTCAAAAGAGAAAGAGCCAAACAAGCTTTTAAGCAAGAACGAAACATAAGCTAAGAGCTTATAAGCAAGAACAATAGCATCATACTACATTAAGATTGTCATATCTGATTATCTTGGATCATACCATCGGAATACCATACACATAGCATACTTGGGATAGAAGTCGTTGCATTTTTTCTTAGTAGGTTGTGCACAAGTTTTGTATCCGCCTATTGTGAAATCGTGCTAGTGTCTCTCTAGTGTTGTGCAACAAGAGCATTTTCGTGGTTTCCACTTTTTTGCTCATTCCTCGGTTGCACGACCCCACTTATCTATTTGCATGTGTGTTTTCGTGTACCATATCTTGCTATTGGTCTACTAGTTTCATTTGCAAATTTGTGAATCTTTTCCAACATTATTGAAGCTCACTAACAATTTCATCAAATTTTGTGCCACCATCCTAACCGAGCTCCATCATAAGATTTTACTTGTGTAGGTGTGAGAACCGACAAGAATTGGTACCAATTGTGCTATTTCCATGTTCCACATTTGAGTGATCATTGATCCATCTTCAACATCGGTCAAGGTACATTTGGTATAAGTTCTTCTCTTTCTCCCACTCACATATTTTTTTGCTTGGAATGATGGATAGGCCATGTTCTTCTACGAACCCACTCTTCATCAAGAAAGATGATGACATGTCATCATATGTGACCAAGAGCCACCTCTTCGGTGCACAAAGAGCTTTGCATCTAGAACAACAAGCAATGAGCGATCGCATCGACAATCTCGCCAACAACTTACGACTCACGAGCAATGAACAAGAGACTACTTCGGCAACAAGCTCGACGCTCCGCCATTCTACCACTTCGTCCTACTCAAGATGGAGCCGCTCGAGTCGACAATCCAACAAAACCTTCTCCGGCTCAAGTACACCGACATCAAACACTCTACGTCGAGCCGTGCGCCAAGACTATCAAGCAACTCGCAATCCTCTACACGACGTTCATCCACAAGAGCAATTCGACGAGCAAGCACATTGTCATCGTAAACACCAAACTCCTCTTGCACAAGCTCAAGAATGACAACGTCAATGTCACCAAGAGGGAGAGTGAGCGCGACAACATCAAGACGAACAAGAGGCTCAACGTCTTCAACAACAACAACAACATGAAGCACAAGCTCTTGAGGCACAACGTGTCCTTCAAGAATCAAGTCGAGCCATTGCCAACCACAACCGAGATAGGCGCAATCAAGAGGAAGCACTTCGTGAAGAAATTCAAGAGCGAAACTACCAAGCAAGAGTGGATCGTCAAGTTCCTCCACAACCTCAAGTTCATCAAGAGCAAGATGACTTTGGAAATCCTCCACGTCAAGACCAAATTTGGCTTATATGAATGGCCAGTCATGCCAATAGGTTTATTCGAAGCACCCAGTACTTTCATGTGAGTCATGCACTTTGTTCTTTGTCCCTATATTGGTGTATTTGTTGTGGTCTATTTTGACGATATTCATGTCTTTAGCAAATCCCTCAAAGATCATGGCACCCATCTTAGAACCGTTTTGCAAACCCTTAGGAAAGAGCGACTTTATGCTAATATGGACAAATGCCTTTTTGGTGTTGATAAGCTTGTTTTCTTGGGTTTCATTGTGTCTTCTAAGGGTGTTCATGTAGATGAATCTAAGATCAATGCTATTAAAACCTGGCCCCAACCAACCAACTTGCGACAAGTGCGTAGTTTTCTTGGTTTAGCCGGTTTCTATCGTAGATTTGTGAAGGATTTTAGCACCATTGCTTCACCTTTACATTCCTTGAGTAAGAAAAATGCGCCATTTGTTTGGGGACCATCCCAAGATACCTCATTTAATGAGCTAAAGAATTTGCTTACTCATGCTCCCGTGCTTGCATTACCCAACTTTGACAAACCTTTTAAAATTCATTGTGATGCTAGCGGTAATGGCATAGGAGGTGTGTTAACGCAAGAAAAATGCCCCATAGCATACCTTAGTGAGAAACTTTCCAGACGCAACTTAATTACCCCATCTATGACAAAGAGCTATATGCTCTAGTGCGAGTTTTGCGTGAACGGGAACATTATCTTTGCCCTCATGAATTTATCATTCATATCGATCATGAAACGCTTAAGTACTTAAAGGGCCAAACTAAGTTGAACAAGCGTCATGCAAAATGGAGTGAGTTCATTGAGTCATTTCCTTATATCATCAAGTACATCAGAGGTAAGGAAAATGTAGTGGCGGATGCTCTTTCCCGCATATGCATGCTTGTCACTAAACATGAATTGAATGTCATTGGCTTTGAGCACATCAAAGACTTGTATGCGCATGATCCTACTTTTGCTATTCCTTATGCTAAGTGTTTGACGCATACATCTTGGGAACGATATTACATCAAGGATGATTATCTTATGAGAGCTAACAAACTTTGCATTCCCGAGTCTTCTCTTACTTTGCTCCTTTTGCAAGAGGCTCATGGTGGCGGACTCATGGGACACTTTGGACGCGACAAGACATTCTCTACGCTCTCCAAGAACTATTTTTGGCCCAAGATGTTCCACGACGTCTCACGCTTCACCAACCGATGATGTACATGTTGCAAAGCTAAGTCAAAAGCTCAATTACATGGTCTTTACATTCCTCTTCCTATTCCTTATCAACCTTGGGAAGACATTAGCATGGATTTTGTACTTGGTTTGCCTAGAACTCATAGTGGAAAGGATTTTGTGTTTGTTGTTGTGGACCAATTCTCTAAGATGGCTCATTTTATCCATGCAACAAGATAGACGATGCTTCACATATTGCAAATATTTTTTATAGGGAAATCTTGCACCTACATGGAGTGCCCAAAACAATTGCCTTGGACTGCAACGTCAAGTTCTTGAGTTACTTTTGGAAGACTCTATGCGCCAAGCTCGGAATCATGCTCTTGTTCTCTTCGACATACCATCCTCAAACCGACGGCCAAACGTAGGTGACGAACCGAACACTCTCCACTCTACTATGCATGTTGATCAAGAGGAACATCAAGGAGTGGGAGGAGTGTCTACCCATCGCCGAGTACGCCTACAACCGCACAAGACATTCGACTACTAGCAAGTCCCCCTTCGAGGTCATCTACGGTTTCAACCCGTTGTCCCCATTGGATATTCTTCCTCTACCACTACAAGAGCGCATCAACATGGACGCGAGTGCACGAGTGAACTACCTCTAGAAGATGCATGAAGATACAAGGCACACCATCGAGTGTTAAGTACAACGACTCGCGACCAAGCTCAACATCAACAAGCAACCTATGATATTCAACATTGGAGATCTTGTGTGGCTACACCTTCGCAAGGAGCGCTTCCCCAATGAACACAAGTCCAAACTTCTACCATGAGCCGATGGACCCTTTAAGGTGCTTGAATGCTACAACAACAACGCCTACAAGATCGACATCCCACACGACAAGTACTCCGTGAGCGACATCTTCAACATCAAAGATCTCTCCCCGTACCATGGTGATGAGGATTTCGATCCGAGGTCGAATCTTTCCCAAGGGAGGGGAGATGATGCAGAGCATCCTACGGTCATCCCCATGGACCTACCATCGTCTCACCAAGTGCCAAGAGGACCCATGACACGAGCACGATCTAGAGATCTCGAGACCGAGGTGACTTCTTTCCTTAGTGATATCACATATGATCCACTCGAGACATGGCTACTACCTAAGTGCGGAATGTTGTGCATGATTAGGTATCAAGAGAACCCTTCCAAGGATGCACATGAAGATGGTCAAGATCCCAAGTCCACGGATGAACAGAACCAACGGAAGGAGACAAGAACAGCTCCCAGGTCCCAGACATCCGGCCCCTGGAGATGTCGCTTGCAGCCAAGGACCAGCGGCCAAAGCTACACGGCCCGGACATCCGGTCCGTCGCCCCAGAAATCTGGCTCCCAGCCCGGACATCCGGACAAGTCGTCCAGGAAGTACCAAAGCCTGCCCCGCCAGCCCGAACATCTGGCCACAACCCCGGACATCCGGCCCCTCACGACGCCCCGGACATCCGGCCAATGCCTGGACTCCAGATCAGCCCCATCCAGGGAGCTCCAAGATGGCGCCAGGCCATCCCGGACATCCGACCCGACAGCCCGGACATCCAGCGCCTCCCGAGCGCCCGGACATCCGGCCCGACGCCCGGACGTCCGGCCACCTCTGTCTGTGCACAGTGTAAAGGGCCGAGCCCATGTATCCCTTCGCCCCCCCCCCCCCCTAGACTATATATACTCCTCCTCCACCCTCTTTCTAGGGTTAGCATTGTGATAGCTCACATTTGAGATAGAGCTTTGCTCAGCCACTTGGTTACTTCTCCTCGGAGCTCACGACCTCTTCGGAGAAGATCCCCCAAGCGGATTCAAGACCCCTTCACGGGAAGACTCTTCAAGACCTCCTCACGGAGAAGAACTACCACCACTTGTATCATCCTTTGTTGGATTCGGATCGTGTATCTCTTTGTTTTTCGAGGATCTAGCATATGTGTAACCGGATCTTGTTGGTTGAGTGATTTCTCTTGTGTTTCCCCTTGTTTTCCCATTGTTTCCTTCTCGTGTTCTTCGTCTTCTTCATAGGATCCCCTCCAATCGTGAAAGATCGGGCATCTAGGGTTCTACCCTACATCATTACTTCTCCATCGGAGCTCACGACCTCTTCAGAGAAGATCCCCCAAGCGAATTCAAGACCCCTTCACGGGAAGACCCTTCAAGACCTCCTCATGGAGAAGACCTTTTGTATCTTCCTTTGTTGACTTTGAATCGTGTATCACTCTTTGTGTTTCGAGGATCTAGCATATGTGTGACCTAATCTTGTTGGTTTGAGTGATTCTCTCGTGTTTCCCCTCGCGATTTCTCCTCGTGTTATTCGTGGTCTTCATAGGATCCCCTCCAATCGTGAAAGATCGAGCATCTAGGGTTCTACCCTACATCACACCCCATAGCTTTCACCCCATCAAGCTGCAGCCTTGGTATCGATCGCACTCAGGATGAACCAATGCATGATCCTATGCATGTTGCCTTTACTTTCCCGGCAGGCACGGTCCCGATGATGGCGCAGCCCATGGCTGATGGCAGGAAGGCTGTGAAGTTTGCAGAGCCTATAGTGCAAGGTAAACTCTTTTGTGTTTATCAATCGTTTCTACATTTTCTGTCTAGCCTTCGTCGCAAGCTTTGCTTTTTGAATTGTGATGGCAAATCTTATGGGATGTACATGTAGATGGCATTTGCAGGTTACCTAATTTGGCAATTGTTGTTCATATAATGTGGCAACTAATTTTTATCTTGAGATGACAACCGTTGTTTACTTTTGGCAGGGCCGAAACACTTTTGATCACATATGATAGAGGCAAAGGTGTCTCGTCTTTTGATGAGATGGTGATTATCGTTTTGGAGGAGTAGACTTTGACGATCCGACTACGTACGTGCGAGGACATCGCGCCTTAGCGATCGCTAAATCAACTCCGAGAAGTTATTGACCACGCCGGAGCATGATCAACCTCACAACGAGGGTCTATTTCCTGCAAGCAAACGAAGAACAAGCAAGAAACTGAGATTGCAATCTGGATATTGTGAATATAAGATGAAAGCTTTATTGATCAAGATGGGGTTCTGTGACATCTTTGTCTGGTCGTTGAACACAAATGAAGTACGCGAAGTTGTAGCTATGGCGAACTTTAATCTAAAAAAAGCCCAAAGTCTAAACGGTGCCCAAAGGGCTGTATATATGGAGGAAGAGGGGGAAATTTCGTGGCCCTTGGTGGAGGGGTCCGAAACCAACCCTATCTCTTGTTTTCCCACACATACGGACTCTAAAAATAGCCTATACTTATGTATTTCGAAATTACATGGGCATGGGCCAATAGAAAGGTGAGGCAGCACCTAAAATAGTCTCTCGATGAAATTTATGAAGTGGCATCTTGTATATTTCGTCCAAGGCTTCATGCACTCATTATGGTGGCTTCAAAGTCCTGAAATCATCACGTGTAACTCCATTCTTGTTCCCCTTGCACATGCCATCATCTCCATGCTTGGTCTTGCTCCAGTGTTCATCCCTCTTATGCATGCCAGGCCCTTCATTTGTAAGCAAAACAAATGTATCCAATTTAGGCAGCATCATATTCTCATAAACATTAGAATCATTACCAAGAAATGAAAGTACCTGATAATTTAATTGGCGTGCGCAAGCTCTAGTAATTGGCCCAGTATACGTAGTAATAGGGGCTGTGGGTGTAACAATGGTATTGATATCCTCATCATCCTCCCCTTCTTGAAAGGAAGTCGTCCTCGACAGAAGCTCATCTTCCTCACCCAAATAAGGCTTCAAATCTGCAATGTTAAAAGTGGGACTAACCCCAAAATCTGCAGGCAGCTCAAGTTTATATGCATTATCATTTATTTTCTCTAACACCTCAAAACGACCATCAGCACGTGGCATTAGCTTTGATTTGCGCAAATTAGGAAACCTATCCTTACGCAAATGTAACCAAACAAGATCTCCAGGTGCAAAGACAACATGTTTTCTACCCTTATCTCCAGCAAGTTTATATTTAGCATTCATACGCTCAATGTTTTCCTTAGTTAACTCATGCATTTTTAAAATCAATTCAGCACGTTGTTTAGCATCAAAATTAACCTTCTCCGAAGATGGAAGAGGCCACAAATCAATAGGTGCACGAGGTAGGAAACCATACACAATTTCAAAAGGGCACATCTTAGTAGTAGAATGCAATGAACGATTATAAGCAAATTCAATATGAGGCAAGCATTCTTCCCATATTCTCTTATTATTCTTCAAAACAGCCCTAAGCATAGTAGACAATGTTCTATTGACTACTTCAGTTTGTCCATCAGTTTGGGGGTGACAAGTAGTACTAAAAAGCAGTTTAGTCCCCAACTTAGCCCATAAACATCTCCAAAAGTGGCTAAGAAATTTAGTATCACGATCTGAAACAATATTATTTGGCACACCATGCAAGCGAATAATTTCACGAAGGAACAAATCAGCAACATTAATGGCATCATCGCTTTTATGACATGGTATAAAGTGTGCCATTTTCGAGAATCTATCCATGACAACAAATATGCTATCCCTCCCCTTCTTTGTTCGAGGTAAACCTAAAACAAAGTCCATAGATATATCCTCCCAAGGAACACTAGGTCCAGGCAAAGGCATATATAAACCATGAGTATTGAGTCATGACTTAGCTTTTTGACATGTAGTGTAGCGAGCAACAAAGCGCTCAACATCCTGTCTCATCTTTGGCCAAAAGAAATGTGTAGCAAGTACGTCCTCCGTCTTCTTCACGCCAAAGTGTCCCATTAATCCGCCTCCATGCGCCTCCTGCAACAACAAAAGACGAACGGAGCTAGTTGGAATGCACAGCTTGTTAGCACGGAACCCAAATCCATCATTAACGACGAACTTGTTCCATGTTCTTCCTTCTTTACAATTCTGCAATACATATTTAAAATCAGCATCATGCACATATTGACCTTTGATGGTCTCCAAACCAAATATTTTGAAGTCAAGTTGTGAAAGCATAGTATAGCAACGAGACAATTTATCAGCAATAACATTTTCTTTACCCTTCTTGTGTTTAATGACATAAGGGAAAGTATCATTGAATTCAACCCATTTAGCATGTCTACAATTCAGTTTAGCTTGACTTTTTCAAAGATTCATGATCAGAGTGTATAACAAATTCTTTGGGCCATAAATAATGTTGCCATGTTTCTAAAGTTCGAACAAGAGCATATAATTCTTTATCATAAGTAGAATAATTCAGACTAGGCCCACTCAATTTTTCATAAAAGTATGCAACAGGTTTTCCATCTTGTAATAACACACCTCCTAATCCAATTCCACTAGCATCACATTCAAGCTCAAATGTCTTATTAAAATCGGAAAGTTGGAGTAAAAGAGCATGTGTCAACTTATCTTTCAGCACTGTGAAGGCTTCTTCCTGTGCGGTACCCCAAACAAAAGGCACATCCTTCTTTGTAAGCTCATTGAGAGGTGCAGCAATGGTGCTAAAATCTCTCACAAAACGCCTATAGAATCCAGCGAGGCCAAGAAAACTCCTCACTTGTGTGACCGTTTTGGGCTGCGGCCAACTCTCAATAGCTTCAATCTTGGCTTTATCAACTTCAATTCCTTGTGGAGTAACAACATTGCCAAGAAAAGACACTCGATCGGTGCAAATGGTGCACTTTCCAAGGTTACCAAACAAACGTGCATCACATAGAGTAATAAAAACAGCACGTAAATGTTCCAAATGTTCCTCCAAAGATCTGCTATAAATCAATATGTCATCAAAGTAAACTACCACAAATCGTCCAATGAAAGCACGTAAAATTTTGTTCATTAATCTCATGAAAGTACTAGGTGCATTAGTTAACCCAAAAGGCATGACTAACCACTCATATAATCCAAACTTAGTTTTAAATGATGATTTCCATCCATCCCCCAATTTCATACGAATTTGATGGTATCCACTACGCAAATCAACTTTGGAAAATATTGTAGAGCCACTCAATTCATCAAGCATATCATCTAGCCTAGGAATAGGATGACGATAACAAATAGTAATATTATTAATGCCTCTACAATCAACACATATACGCAATGTACCATCTTTTTTGGGCACTAGAATAATAGGAACAGCACAAGGACTAAGGGATTTGCATATATAACCTTTGTCGAGAAGCTCCTGCACTTGACACATAATCTCCTTCGTCTCCTCTGTATTCGTACGGTATGGTGCACGGTTTGGCAGTGAAGCACCAGGAATTAAGTCAATCTGATGCTCAATCCCTCGAATAGGCTGTAATCCCGGTGGCACGTCTTGTGGAAAGACGTCAGCGAACTCCTGCAAAATGTTAGTGACAATATGAGGCAAAGAGGAAGGCACGTCCTCGAATGAAAATAGTGCCTCTTTGCACACAAAAGCATAGCAAACAGAGTTGCTGAAATCTAGCTCATCAATATCAGATTTGGTGGCAAATAAACATGCACTTTTCAATTTAATTTCAGAAGCAACACTAGATGGTTTATTATTAGGCTTCATTTCTTGCTCAAATTATTTTGCCACAATCTGATTTTCACTCTTAGTCTTCTCCTATTTTGCTTTATTAGCTCTATTAATATCATCTTTCAAAATGGAATCAGGAGTCATAGGAAGCAAAGTAATATTTTTATCCTTATGAACAAGAGTATACTGATTGTTTCTACCATGGTGCATAGAATTTTTATCAAATTGCCATGGTCGACCAAGTAATAAGGAACATGCTCGCATAGGTACCTCATCACAATCAACATAATCAGCATATGTAGAGATACTAAAATGCACATGAATAGTGTGTGTTACCTTAACATTGCCGCTGTTGTTGAACCATTGGATGTAGTAAGGATTTGGATGTGGTCTTGTGGTGAGAGATAGCTTCTCCACCATCTCCATGCTAGCCAAGTTGTTGTAGCTCCCTCCATCTATGATGACGCGCACAGAATGTTCCTTCACAACTCCCTTTGTATGGAACAAATTATGCGTCTGATTTTGCTCAGCTTGTGTGACCTGCACACTCAAAACACGTTGAGCAACTAAACATTCATACTTGTCAGCGTCTTCAAGAGCCATGTATTGTGTCTCATGATCAGAATCATCGCCACCGTGTTATTCACGTGTAATAAGAGCCAAAGTCTCCTCATCATAGTCACTAGTGGACTCATACCCACCATCCTTAGTAGCAATCATCACACACTGAGATTTGCATTCTCTCGCATAATGACCTCTTCCTTTACAACGACGACAAATAATATCACTTGTGTGCCCAGTTGATGCCATGGAAGAAGAAGAGCTCTATGCAGGCCCGGCAGGTGCGCTCTTGGTAGATAGTGGTGGTTGTGCTTGCTTTCTTGTACCATGGCTGGAGGTGGCACCTGATGGAGGTGCTGGTGCAGTGGAAGTAGAAGATGCACGCGGTCTCCATGATGAAGGTCGACCTGTAGAAAGTTAGTTCGCGCCAATGTGTGTCGATCCTACACTTTACGTTCAGCTTCACAAGCAAGATGGAATAAACAAGTGATATTAGTATACTCCTTATACTCTAGAATGGTCTGAATCTCTCTATTTAATCCACCCATGAAACATGCAAGCATAGATTCATTCTCCTCAACAATACCACATCTAATCATGCAAGTTTGTAATTCCTGATAATATTCTTCTACAGAATTATTTCCTTGTCTTAAACGCTGCAGTTTTTGAAGTTATTCACGTTGATAATATGGTGGAACCCAACGAGTACGCATAGCAGTTTTCAAAGCAGCCCAAGTAGCTGGAATAGGATATAATATACAATGTTCGGACCACCATACACATGCAAAACTAGTGAAAGCACAAACAGCAGCAGCAACCCGTCTCTCCCCGGGATATTGTAAACATGTAAAACATTGTTCAGTTTCTAACTCCCAAGTAAGATATACATCAGGAATGTATCTACCCTCAAACAGTGGAATATTCAATTTCAGTTTAGGAACATGGTCATGATCTCGTACCTAAGGTGGTGGTGCAGGCCTACCGTTGCCATTATATACCTGAGGTCGACCTGCCGGTGCTGGTGCTGGTGGTTGCACGTAGTTCTGATTTTGATCAACCTCATCCTCATAATCGCCCACATAATCATCATCCTCCTGGGTACCAGTAGCAGCAGTAGCAGGAGTCAAAGAAGCATCAACAATAGGTACAACAGCACCAGAATTTTGACCAAGCTCAATTGGAACGCGTTGTGCTCGTCCCACATGATTTGGGCGTCGTTGTAGTTGTTGTTGTTGTAGAGGTGCGACAGGTGCAGCCGGCGATGGTTGTGGAAGACGCGCAAGCAATTCATTAAACTTGTTATCGAGCTTTGTTTCGAACGTCTTCTCAATGCCATATATCTTCTCCATGGCCTCTTCAAATCTGTTTAGCACATCTTGCACCTGTCCACCCATCATTTGCTGAAATTTATCATGTAGTTGTTTGTTCGTCATGTTCTCCCAATCAGTCTCATCGGCTTGTGATCCTGCCATGGTTAGCAGCAATAGAAACACAAAAGAATATGATCCTACAGACTACTAGGAAGTGGTGGTGATGGCTGTGTGTCACAAATCCTTAAAGCGAATCTCAAATTCTTACCAGTTCTTACCCAGCAGCACGTGGTGATCGGCAACCGTTGTAGTCAAAACTCTCAAAGCTTGGATAGAGCGATTACCTGGGAGAGTCAAATGCATGACATAGATATATGTGAAGCTGGGAAGGCTTATAATATGGTAGCAAAAAGGGTCAGCAATAATCAATTCAGAGATGCAAAGTTGAATAAACGCTCAAGGACGGTACTGTGCTGGTCCTAGGCTAAACCATGCTAGAGGCACGAGCCTAGAACACTAACAAAATCACGGCGCTGCACGTAATCAAGGGAGGAGCATACTCTGAAAAAATTCTCTTTTTTCACTTTTTTCATCTTTTTTTTGCTCCGCAACATTTTTTTCAAAAAAGTCTACAAATGGCCTAAAAACTTTTTTTTGCACTTTTTACCATTTTTTTTGAAACAAGAACTATTTTCCTTGTATGGGTAGCACGCAAGTTTGGGAATCCGAGTTGTTCACGACTCGTAGTATCGCGTGCTCTGGAACTCGAAGATAAAGGAACAAAACTGGACTCGGACTAGGACTGGTGGCAAAGATGATTCTGGTGGAACTCGCACTGGTGATGGTATATGATGGTGGTATATGTGGACTTGTAGTGGTGGTGGTATATGAACTCGGATTGGTGGTGGTATATGGACTCGAATTGTTGATGGTATATGGACTCGGACTCAGAGAAGTAGCGGATATGTGGTGGTGGTATATGGCAGGGCGATGATGATGGTGCGGCGGCGGCGTGACGACTTGTGAATAGAACTCAAAACTCTAAAGAACTAGACGCTAAGACCAGCAACTTGACACGATGAAGCAACCACAAATTCAACAACGCAAATACAGAAAAGATTATGCAATGGCTCAGATTGGTTTGGATATGATAAACTAACCCTTTTTTTTGGCTTTTTCGTGGACTATAGGTATGAAGAACAGACTCGACCTAAACTACAAAAAACTGTAAAATCTCGCCGAGCAACCTGAAAATTTGATACCACTTGATAGAGGCAAAGGTGTCCCGTCTTTCGATGAGATGGTGATTATTGTTTCGGAGGAGTAGACTTTGACGATCCGACTACATACGTGCAAGGACGTCGTGCCTTAGCAATCGCTAAACCAACTTCGAGAGGTTATAGACCATGCCGGAGCACGATCATCCTGACCACGAGGGTCTATTTCCTGCAAGCAAACGAAGAACAAGCAAGAAACTGAGATTGCAATCTGGATAGTGAGAATATAAGATGAAAGCTTTATTGATCAAGATGGGGTTCTGTGACGTCTTTGTCTGGTCGTTGAACACAAACGAAGTACGCGAAGTTGCAGCTATGGCGAACTTTAATCTAAACAAAACCCAAAGTCTAAATGGTACCCTAAGGGCTGTATATATGGAGGAAGAGGGGGAAATTTCGTGGCCCTTGGTGGAGGGGTCCGAAACCAACCCTATCTCTTGTTTTCCCACACATACGGACTCTAAAAATATCCTATACTTATGTAGCCTGGCCCAATAAAAAGGTGGCGCAGCACCTAGAATAGCCTCTGGACGAAATTTATGAAGTGGCATCTTGTATATTTCGTCCAAGGCTTCATGCACTCATTATGGTGGCTTCAAAGTCCTGAAATCATCACTTGTAACTCCGTTCTTGTTCCCCTTGCACATGCCATCATCTCCATGCATGGTCTTGCTCTAGTGTTCATCCCTCTTATGCATGCCAGGCCCTTCATTTGTAAGCAAAACAAATGTATCCAATTCAGGCAGCATCATATTCTCATGAACATTAGAATCATTACCAAGAAACGAAAGTACCTGATAATTTAATTGGCGTGCACGAGCTTTAGTAATTGTCCCAGTATATGTAGTAGTAGGGGATGTGGGTGTAACAATGGTATTGATGTCCTCATCAACATATGCTTTCTGTAGATGTTGCCGCATGGCGACTGTAGTTCATTGCACATGGCAAATGTAGTTGTTGTCACATGGTAACTGAAATGCACTGCACATGGGAACTGAAGTGCATTACATATGATAACTACAGTTGCTGTCACATGGCAACTGCAGTGCATTGCACTTTTCACATGGCAAACTTTGTTTATGAAGTGACATTTGAAATCGTTACTTTCCTATCAGCATTTACAATTCACAGTTTGAACTTTTTGCACAATAACTTTCTATGTCCAACTTTCTTATTCCCCTGTTTGTTTGTTTCAGCCACCCCCGAGGAGATTTCGTCATCCCTTGATGAAGCTTACCGTAGGATTGCGCGGGAAGCATTAAACATGAGGTCGTCACAGAATCAGGGGCAATCAAGTTTTGACATGCCTATTAAGCAAGTATCCGAGGATATCGTCAGAAGTGCAACCCCTGGCTTTGTGAGGCAGACGAGGGTAGTTCACGCACCACCAGTGGATGACTTTGAGCCCGATGTTAAGGCTAAAAAGGAGCAGACCCAACTATACGATATTGTCAAGTGTTTTGAAAATGCGAGGTCGAACAACAAACGCGTGAAGGAGGTGAAAAAGTATTGTGCACACCACATAACCCCTTACTTGCTTTTTACCGATTTTTTCCCTTTTAGCCATGCGTTGTTTATTTTTTTTATTTTTTTAGTAGACATGATTCTTTCATGTTATTTCATTTTCATACAGCTCATGTTTGGACAGAACCAAAATCATACAATGTAATGCGACATATGTCGACCTAGGTGATCTTGCCGAGTCTGTGAGGCCTACTGGTAAAATGTCGAAGAATGTAGTTGTGTGTGGGATTGACTACATCAACAGGCATGTGGACATTTGTCCCGACAAGACGATCATGCAGTATATCATGACCTGCAAAATATGGGATGGTGACTTCCACCATCAAATCATGAGGAAACATTTTGCCTCGCATGGTGATTTCAAGCTTACACGGAAAAAATATGTGAGTGTTTCTTCTCATTGTAGATGTTCTATTTTTTGCATGGTATGTTTGTCCATAGTTTGATATGTGGGCTACATACTTTTTGTGGCAGCTGTTTCATTTGGCAACAGTTGCCATGGTAAGGAAGTGTCAACTTTAATGGAACTCATGTAGCAACTTCATTTAAAATATTGGGCAACTTTGTTTAACCATGGATGGCAACTTCTGACAATTACACATGGCAATTGAACCCTTTTCCAATGTGTCCACTTGGCCATTTGATGCTTGCTTTCATATATCCATTATTCCCAATTGCGATATTACATATCATTTTTTCAACTACATAAATCTGTTTTGATGTCAACTCTTTTTTTTCTTTTCTCTTTTTTACTTGCAGATCATGTTCCCCATGTTCCAACTGCTTGCACCAGATAACCCAGATGACAAGTGTGGTCACCACTACACTTGACATTAAGAACCAACATTTTGAAGTGCTTGATTCAATCCATTTGGGAGATGACGAAGATATTACTACTCATGTTGAATTCTTTATCAACAACCTGAAAGAGACCTGGAGCTGTCATTACGAAAACTCAAAGGTCCAGATCAGTCATTTTCCAATCGAGTACATCACGACTGAGAAGCAAGAAAACGGGTAATTACTATCTTTTAATGTGTTTTCTACCTCAATTTTGACCCTTTTCATTTCTTCATCGAAGTTTATCATGTTTCTATTGGCATGTGTTCACCTGTTTGTTTCATTCTAGGCATGACTGCGCGTTTTACATGTTGGAATACCTTCCAAAGTGGGAAGGTCAACGGGACCCTGTGATCACAACTGCAATGGTCATCGAGCTCCATAAAATATATACATGGAACTGGTTGATGAATGAAGATTTCAACACACAGGCTTGAGCTCGAGAATTCATAGAGGGAGCTGTCAAAACCGCGAACAAAAAGTGCAAGTGATCATGTGATGCTCCATACACATGCCTACCTGTTTGGGAACGTAATAATTTCAAAAAAAATCCTACGCACACGCAAGATCATGGTGATGCATAGCAACGAGCGGGGAGAGTGAGTCCACGTACCCTCGTAGACCAAAAGCAGAAGCGTTAGCACAACGTGGTTGATGTAGTCGTATGTCTTCACGATCCGACCGATCCAAGTACCGAATGTACGACACCTCCGAGTTGAGCACACGTTCAGCTCAATGACGTCCCGCGAACTCCGATCCAGCAGAGCTTCATAGGAGAGTTCCGTCAGCACGACGACGTGATGACGGTGATGATGTTGCTACTGACGTAGGGCTTCACCTAAGCACCGCTACGATATGACCGAGGTGGAATATGGTGGAGGGGGGCACCGCACACGGCTGGGAGAGATCAACAGATCAACTTGTGTGTTTATGGGGTGCCCCCCTCCCCGTATATAAAGGAGTGGAGGAGGGGAGGGGTCGGCCCTCTCTATGGCACGCGCTGGGGAGTCCTACTCCCACCGGGAGTAGGATTCCCCCCCTTCCATGTAGTAGGAGTAGGAGTCAAGGAAAGGGAAGAGAGAAGAGAAGGAAGGAGGGGGCGTCGCCCCTCCCCCTAGTCCAATTCGGACTAGGCCTTGGGGGGCGTGCGGCCTACCTCTCTCTCTCTCTCTCTCTCCCTTAAAGCCCAATAAGGCCCATACACTCCCCGGCGAATTCACATAACTCTCCGGTACTCCGATAAATACCCGAATCACTCGGAACCTTTCCGATGTCCGAATATAGTCATCCAATATATCGATATTTACGTCTCGACCATTTCGAGACTCCTCGTCATGTCCCCAATCTCATCCGAGACTCTGAACTACCTTCGGTACATCAAAACACATAACTCATAATATAAATCGTCATCGAATGTTAAGCGTGCGGACCCTACGGGTTCGAGAACTATGTAGACATGACCGAGACACGTCTCCGGTCAATAACCAATAGTGGAACCTGGATGCTCATATTGGCTCCCACATATTCTATGAAGATCTTTATCGGTCAAACCGCATAACAACATACGCTGTTCCCTTTGTCATCTGTATTGTCACGCCCAATATGCGACCCTATCCAAAAGGAACTCGAAGGTCCCACCAAGGATAGACCCGCATATTGAGACGCTTTTGCAAGGTGGATATCATTACATCAACATTACATAATAGATGGGGATACATACATAGGGCATACAATGCCACACGAATACAACATCATAATACATCAGAGCACCATCCGACTACGGATGAAACACAAACAGGAACTCAAAGGACATCCACCCTGCTAGCCCAGGCTGCCGACCTGGAACCTATCCCCTGATCGAAGAAGAAGCAGAAGAAGAACTCCAAAACAAGCAAACATCGCACTCGCGTTATGATCATCGCATAACCTGTACCTGCAACTGTTGTTGTAGTAATCTGTGAGCCACGAGGAATCAGCAATCCCATTACCATGGGTATCAAGACTAGCAAAGCTTAAAGGGAAAGGAAGGGGTAAAGTGGTGAGGTTGCAGCAGCGACTAAGCATGATATGGTGGCTAACATACGCAAAAGAGAGCAAGAAGAGAAACAAGCGGAACGGTCGTCAACTAGTAATGATCAAGAGGTGATCCTGAACTCCTACTTACGTCAATCATAACACAGAAACCGTGTTCACTTCCCGGACTCCGCCGAGAAGAGACCATCACGGCTACACACGCGGTTGATGCATTTTAATTCGGATCAGGTGTCAAGTTATCTACAATCGGACATTAACAAATTCCCATCTGCCACATAACCACGGGCACGGCTCTCGAAAGTTTAAACCCTGCAGGGGTGTCCCAACTTAGCCCATGACAAGCTCTCGTGATCAACGAAGGAATAGACCTTCTCCCAGGAAGACCCGATCAGTCTCGGAATCCCGGTTTACAAGACATTTCGACAATGGTAAAGCAAGACCAGCAAAGCCGCCCGATGCACCGACAATCCCGATAGGAGCTGCACATATCTCGTTCTCAGGGCAACACCGGATAAGCGAAGCGTACAGGTACCGACGAATCCAAGTTGCCAAGGAATGGTCCCGCACGGTGCTCTAGTTTGGACCAACACTTAGACAAGCATTGGCCCGGGGGGGCTATAATAAAGATGACCCTCGGGTTGGCCGACCCAAGGGAAAGGGATAGGTGGTGGTGAGGCAAATGGTAAAACCAAGGTTGGGCCTTGCTGGACAAGTTTTATTCAAAGCGAACTGTCAGGGGGGTCCCATAAATCACCCGACCGCGTTAGGAACGCAAAAATCCGGGAACATAACACCGGTATGACGGAAACTAGGGCGGCAAGAGTGGAACAAAACACCAGGCATAAGGCCGAGCCTTCCACCCTTTACCAAATATATAGATGCATTAATAATATAAGAGATATTGTGATATCCCAACCAAAATCCTGTCCACCATGGAGAAATCTTCAACTTCACCTGCAACTAGCAAAGCTATAAGAGGGGCTGAGCAAAAGCGGTAACATAGCCAAACAACGGTTTGCATAGGAAAGGTGTCAAAGGTTAGAGGTTCATGGCAATATGGGATGGCTTGATAAACAGGTAATAGGTAGCGCAGCATAGCGATAGAACGAAGCAACTAGCATAGCAATGATAGTAGTGAGATCCAGGGTAGCGGTCATCTTGCCTGAAATCCCGCAACGAAGAAGAACAAGTCCATGAAGAAGACGAATGGATGAAGCCGAACCAACCGTAGACGAACGAATCCTCACGATCGCAACGAAACAGGGACTAACAAGAAGAAGCACACAACATAGGTAAACACACCACACATGAACAAGGCATGATGCACAACAAGCATGATGCATGACCAAGCTACATGAAGCTACTCATGGCAAGAGATGATGCAAACAAGAACAACATATCAAGGCAAGTTTAAATGAGGCCGGAAACAACATATAACAATTCTGGTAAGTCCTCATATGCAAATTTCGAAATTGGTCCAGATCTGAATAAACCTTATGTTCAAGTTGTTAAACAACAAGTTAAGATGCACCAAGATGATCTACACGAGATTCTAGTCAAGTTACATATAAAGTTCATTAGATTCGGAGCTACGGGCTAGAAGATATGAGCAAAACAAGTTAAACATGGCATTGATGCAAAATGCATACAAACATCAAGCAAACACCTCAAAACAAGGATGCAACATGATAATATGAAACTACATGCAAAATCAAGCAAGTTTCATATAGAGCACACTCAAAACGGAGCAACGGTGCAACACACACACACTATACGTCATAACAACAATCTTTCCATAACAGCAACTAGGCATCTTGCAAGCATCAAAACAATAATCTACAACACCCCAACATAATAACAAAAGGCATGGGCATGAAGTATAGGTAAAGCATAACAAAACATGAACACTGAGCTATCTCCATAAATCACTAGAACATGCTCCAAAACACATGGTAAGATTGCAAATAGTAACAGTTTCAGACTTTAGCAGAAATAACATCAGGTTGCAATGTTTAGAGCAAGCAAACAACATGTTACAAGAACATATCATGGCAAAAAAAGGCATGGCATGAATCTACTAATTGCATAGATCAAAAGTCCCTTACTGACCATGAGCCAAAAAGGATCAGAAAATATGATGGCACCTATGTAAACATGGCAAGTTATATTACAGATTCAAACATGGCAGAAACAACAATAAGTAGGCATGTTCGTGAGCTTGAACCACTCACCACAGAGCAATACATGGCATGGCAATGCAACCAACAGTAATAATACATGTTTATGAAGCTAAGCATGGCAAGTGCAAGGTCATAGGGTGCATGGATCACTAGCAAACACTCATGGAAACATTGAACTTAATGTTAACAGGCTGACAGCAACATTATCAAGCAACTTTGGAGCAATATTACAACATGTTCCAGCAGATGAATGGATAGAGCAAGACATGTAGACCAAAACATGTTTATAGAACATCTCCAGATTATGCACGAAATGACTAGTAGAAGCATGTTAACATAGCAACAAAATATAACAGAATCTGTCAGGAAAACAGCAACAGCAACTACCCTACTTAGCAAGCTTGATACACTCAGCACACAACTCACAAAAATACATGGTTGGCACTCCTGGAAATATGGCATAGCATAGATCAAAACACATGTAGACATCAACCTCATAGGATGCACACATCAAACATGGCAAAAATGACAAATGAGCAAGTTATAAAAGTTTCAGCAGATTAACATCAACATGCACTCTCCAACAGCATTCCAGGCATCAAGATGAGCTCAAATGAAAATGATGCAATGAGATTAAGTGAAGTACTCGTTGAGACGAACAATTTGACATATTACACGCGCAAAACGGAGCTACGGATGCAGAGATACAACAGGTCAAACATGGCATGATAATGTACATAATCTGGGACTTGGCAGAATTTTGGACCTCGGGGAAAAGTCAACCTCGGGATAGATCTGGACGGCGCAGTTTCCGAGGCTCGCCGGAGTTTCGCCAGAGTTGACGAAGGAGACCGAAGAGGCGTCGGGGAGGCGGATCCGGGCGGCGCCGGCCCGGATCTGGCCATGGCGCGGCTGGACAGGGCCGGAGGCGCGGGCCAGGAGGAGCTCAGGCTCCGGCGAGCCCTCTGCCGGAGCGGCGGCGGAAGGTGGAGCAGAGGCGACGTGGGGCCAGCGGCGCGTGGGGCTTGGCGGGGCCGGCGGCAGAGGAGAGGCGCGGCCGGGCGGCGGGGCACCGGCGCGAGGTCGGAGGGCGGCCGCGGGGCGCGAGCAGGAGGCGGCGGGGCGCCGGACTTCGGCGGCGTGGCGGGGACGCGCACCGGCGAGGCGGCGGGGCGTCGGAGGACGGCGGCCGGCGTCGGGGGCAACGGCGGCGGCGCGGGCACAGACCCGGCCGGCCGGGCGGCGGCGCACGGGGTCCGACCCGGGCCCCAGATGGGCTCGGGCGGGCTCCGCCAGGGCCTGGCTGGCTGCGGCGGCGGAGAAGCCCGGGAGGCGACATGTGGCGGCTCCGGATAGGCTGCGGGCGGCGGCGCGGGGAAGGGCGGACATGTCCATCGGCGGCGGGGAAATGTCCGGCGGCGCGAGAGGAAGAAGGCTAGGGTTTGGACCCGGGATTTCGGGGAGGAAGACATATTTATAGGTAGAGGGAGCTAGGAGAGTCCAAATGAGGAGCGGTTTTCACACACACGATCGTGATCGAACGACCGAGAGCATGGAGGGGAGTTAGATGGGTTTTGGGCCACTTTGGAAGGGGTGTTGGGCTGCAACTCAAAGAGGTCTTTTACGGTTACCCGGTTAACCGTTGGAGTACCAAACGACCTCCAAATGGCACGAAACTTGACAGGCGGTCTACCGGTGCTATACCAAGGCCGCTTGACAAACCTCGGGCCATTCCGAGAAAGTTTAATGCCCACTCACAATAGGAGACAAAAGGGGGACGCCGGAGGACATAGGAGTGCCGGATTGCAAAATGGACAACGGGGAAAATGCTTGGATGCATGAGATGAACACGTATGAAAAATGAGATGCACATGATGACATGATATGAAATACAGATGATGACATGGCAAAGTGCAACACGCAAGCAAATGACAAGGCAACTACGACGAATAACTGGCGGACACCTGGCGCAACGAATCCGGGGCGTTGCAACTCTCCTCCACTAACAAGAGATCTCGTCCCGAGATCTTAGGACCGAGACGGAAGGGAAAAGGGATGAGGTGTAACAAGAACTCAAGAGAAGAGGCAAAGAATTGAGAGCACTCGAGAATAAGAGAGGACCGACTAGAATGACGAGAATCGAAAGCTCACGGAATCAGATAGACTATGAAATCACTCGTTCTAACCGGAGTGGTTAGAATGAGAAAAGAAACGAATAAGACTGAAAGGATTTAGGCAGCACTCCAGCTGAAACATGGAGGAATAGAACATGAGCTAGAGAGGATGGAAATGATACTTGATGAAGACATAACACAAAACCTCCGGAAAGAATTGAAAGAAAATTGAATGAAAAGAATTTAGAGGGATTGAATGGATTTGAATATCTGAGAAGAACGAAGAACTACAAAACTCCACTTCAAAAGAAAACGGAGAATTAATTGCACCTCGAGAAGCAAGAAGAAAAGATACTTGAACTCCACCAACAAGAATCTTCATGAACTCTTGAAGAATGAATTAAATCATGAAGAACCACCATGAAGAACTCCGGTGACAAAAGGATGATGAGATAGAAATGAAGGATGAAAGAATAAGATGAGCCTTGCGGTGATTTAGATGGAGTTTCCGACGAGATGGCCGAGTAAATTTGAACTCTGGAAAAGAAAAGATGAAAGCACTTGGAACTAGAATTTATTCATCGAGAACAAACTCTGAAGGAAAGGGATTACTCACTTGGATGAAATAAGAATAAGATTTATTGTATGCCTATCCTTCATCAAATTAAATTGATGACAAGCAATGAAATTTTCATACTACTTATTCTTCTTGAAAAGGATTAAGGGAAATATGGCGCGAAACTTGAGAAAGTCTTCATGAACCACCGGTAGGATTGGAAAGAAACGAATGAATTAAAATGACAATCGAGGAAAGAGAATCTTGTACGAACCACCGTGAGAATTCAAAATGACTGATGAAATAGAAAGAATCACCGGGAAGAATTAGAAGAACCAATATGCTCGAGGGGATTTAGATACAAGAGAACGGGAAGAACTCGATCTGATTAAAGAGCACTTGAACGAAGCACCGGGATAATTAGAGAACGGTAACTGGAATGATGGCATCCGGTGAAAAGAAATGGAAAAACAACTCCTGACATACTCTGGATGGGTGAAAAGAATTTGCATGACTAGAAACAATTTGATAGCATAACATCGAGCTAGGACCGCGAATCTCCGGGGGAACGGACAAGATTTAAGAGAAATCTTCTTTGATCTTCAAATGGCGACGAGAAAAGCGAAGGGGTTGAGCCAACAATGAAAAGAGTTTGAACGCGATCTTGGAGAAGGCATGTGACTGATGGGATCCATTCTTACGTCACACTTGAAAAGAATTGAGAAAAACTCCGGGGAAAAGAAAAGAGTCAGGTAAGATCCTGGGAAAAGACCTGTGGGTTAGGGCCCACTGGAGAGATAACACCGTTGAAAAGGATTGTTGAACAGATAGATGATGCACCGGACAAATGAAATATTTGAATGAGGTGAGAACCTCGAATTAATTCAAACACAGACAAATCTCCTGAGATATCTTGAACACTCCGGAAGGATAAACTGGCGAGAGGCGAACGAGCAGAGAAAACACTTGAGCTGAGGGAAAGAATGTAATCACTACCGAAAAAAATGGAATTGAATCCACCGGAAAAGAAAAGGAGATGAAGAATGTCCACCGAGACGAGAATTCACCGGTTGAAATGATTGATGGAAGACTAAAGAGGCTCCGAGCGAATGAAATTGATGGTCGAAATAGACTCAGACTCCGGGAAGAAGAAAGGGTGGGAGGGCGGGAAAAACAAAGGCAACTTGGAAGGGGAACCGACGAATTTCTTGAAAAGAAAACACCGGTTGAAAACAATGAGGATAGAAAGCAAAGACTTCGCACGAGTAGGATGGATACTCGATTACGGACTCCGGTTCCGAGAGGAAGAAGGGTGGGCGCGTGGGAAAAATAAAGGACAACTTCGGACAGGGAAACAACAACGATCGAAAAGAGCTGAGGATTGATCTCCCAAAGACAAAGAGGTTCGAGTCGACTTGACAAGAGATGCACCGGACAAAAGAGGATGGACAACTCGCGAAACTAACCACGTGATCCTAAAGAAAAATTTGAACGGGAAGAGGAGTAATTCAAGACACCTACGTCAAGCTTCCTCACCAGAGCGACGAAGGGGCTGAGGATTAAAAAGAATTCCTACTCTCCGATATAACTAGACTCCGAAAACAGTTTTCTTCTAGACTCAACAACGGCCAAACTACACGATCAATCAAGGGGGGCTCCTAGGGTCGGTCGAGGCTCTGATACCAGCTTGTCACGCCCAATATGCGACCCTATCCAAAAGGAACTCGAAGGTCCCACCAAGGATAGACCCGCATATTGAGACGCTTTTGCAAGGTGGATATCATTACATCAACATTACATAATAGATGGGGATACATACATAGGGCATACAATGCCACACGAATACAACATCATAATACATCAGAGCACCATCCGACTACGGATGAAACACAAACAGGAACTCAAACGACATCCACCCTGCTAGCCCAGGCTGCCGACCTGGAACCTATCCCCTGATCGAAGAAGAAGCAGAAGAAGAACTCCAAAACAAGCAAACATCGCACTCGCGTCATGATCATCGCATAACCTGTACCTGCAACTGTTGTTGTAGTAATCTGTGAGCCACGAGGACTCAGCAATCCCATTACCATGGGTATCAAGACTAGCAAAGCTTAAAGGGAAAGGAAGGTGTAAAGTGGTGAGGTTGCAGCAGCGACTAAGCATGATATGGTGGCTAACATACGCAAAAGAGAGCGAGAAGAGAAACAAGCGGAACGGTCGTCAACTAGTAATGATCAAGAGGTGATCCTGAACTCCTACTTACGTCAATCATAACAAAGAAACCGTGTTCACTTCTCGGACTCCGCCGAGAAGAGACCATCACGGCTACACACGCGGTTGATGCATTTTAATTCGGATCAGGTGTCAAGTTATCTACAACCGGACATTAACAACTTCCCATCTGCCAGATAACCGCGGGCACGGCTCTCGAAAATTTAAACCCTGCAGGGGTGTCCCAACTTAGCCCATGACAAGCTCTCACGATCAACGAAGGAATAGACCTTCTCCCAGGAAGACCCGATCAGTCTCGGAATCCCGGTTTACAAGACATTTCAACAATGGTAAAACAAGACCAGCAAAGCCGCCCGATGCGCCGACAATCCCAATAGGAGCTGCACATATCTCGTTCTCAGGGCAACACCGGATAAGCGAAGCGTACAGGTACCGACGAATCCAAGTTGCCAAGGAATGGTCCCGCACGGTGCTCTAGTTTGGACCAACACTTAGACAAGCATTGGCCCGGGGGGGCTATAATAAAGATGACCCTCGGGTTGGCCGACCCAAGGGAAAGGGATAGGTGGTGGTGAGGCAAATGGTAAAACCAAGGTTGGGCCTTGCCGGACAAGTTTTATTCAAAGCGAACTGTCAGGGGGGTCCCATAAATCACCCGACCGCGTTAGGAATGCAAAAATCCGGGAACATAACACCGGTATGATGGAAACTAGGGCGGCAAGAGTGGAACAAAACACCAGGCATAAGGCCGAGCCTTCCACCCTTTACCAAATATATAGATGCATTAATAATATAAGAGATATTGTGATATCCCAACCAAAATCCTGTCCACCATGGAGAAATCTTCAACTTCACCTGCAACTAGCAACGCTATAAGAGGGGCTGAGCAAAAGCGGTAACATAGCCAAACAACGGTTTGCATAGGAAAGGTGTCAAAGGTTAGAGGTTCATGGCAATATGGGATAGCTTGATAAACATGTAATAGGTAGCGCAGCATAGCGATAGAACGAAGAAACTAGCATAGCAATGATAGTAGTGAGATCCAGGGTAGCGGTCATCTTGCCTGAAATCCCGCAAGGAATAAGAACAAGTCCATGAAGAAGACGAACGGATGAAGCCGAACCAACCGTAGACGAACGAATCCTCACGATCGCAACGAAACAGGGACTAACAAGAAGAAGCACACAACATAGGTAAACACACCACACATGAACAAGGCATGATGCACAACAAGCATGATGCATGACCAAGCTACATGAAGCTACTCATGGCAAGAGATGATGCAAACAAGAACAACATATCAAGGCAAGTTTAAATGAGGCCGGAAACAACATATAACAATTCCGGTAAGTCCTCATATGGAAATTTCGAAATTGGTCCAGATCTGAATAAACCTTATGTTCAAGTTGTTAAACAGCAAGTTAAGATGCACCAAGATGATCTACACGAGATTCTAGTCAAGTTACATATAAAGTTCATTAGATTCGGAGCTACGGGCTAGAAGATATGAGCAAAACAAGTTAAACATGGCATTGATGCAAAATGCATACAAACATCAAGCAAACACCTCAAAACAAGGATGCAACATGATAATATGAAACTACATGCAAAATCAAGCAAGTTTCATATAGAGCACACTCAAAACGGAGCAACGGTGCAACACACACACACTATACAAGTCATAACAACAATCTGTCCATAACAGCAACTCGGCATCTTGCAAGCATCAAAACAATAAGCTACAGCACCCCAACATAATAAAAAAAGGCATGGGCATGAATTACAGGTAAAGCATAACAAAACATGAACACTGACCTATCTCCATAAATCACTAGAACATGCTCCAAAACACATGGTAAGATTGCAAATAATAACAGTTTCAGACTTTAGCAGAAATAACATCAGGTTGCAATGTTTAGAGCAAGCAAACTACATGTTACAGGAACATATCATGGCAAACAAAGGCATGGCATGAATCTACTAATTGCATAGATCAAAAGTCCCTTACTGACCATGAGCCAAAAAGTATCAGAAAATATGATGGCACCCATGTAAACATGGCAATTTATATTACAGATTTAAACATGGCAGAAACAACAATAAGTAGGCATGTTCGTGAGCTTGAACCACTCACCACAGAGCAATACATGGCATGGCAAGGAAACCAACAGTAATAATACATGTTTATGAAGCTAAGCATGGCAAGTGCAAGGTCATAGGGTGCATGGATCACTAGCAAACACTCATGGAAACATTGAACTTAATGTTAACAGGCTGACAGCAACATTATCAAGCAACTTTGGAGCAAGATTACAACATGTTCCAGCAGGCTATAATTGCTACCAAGGGCATGAATGGATAGATCAAGACATGTAGATCAAAACATGTTTATAGAACATCTCCAGATTATGCACGAAATGACTAGTAGAAGCATGTTAACATAGCAACAAAATATAACAGAATCTGTCAGGAAAACAGCAACAGCAACTACCCTACTTAGCAAGCTTGATACACTCAGCACACAACTCACAAAAATACATAGTTGGCACCCCTGGAAAGATTGCATAGCATAGATCAAAACACATGTAGACATCAACCTCATAGGATGCACACATCAAACATGGCAAAAATGACAAATGAGCAAGTTATAACAGTTTCAGCAGATTAACATCAACATGCACTCTTCCAACAGCATTCCGGGAATCAAGATGAGCTCAAATGAAAATTATGCAATGAGATGAAATGAAGTACTCGTTGAGAAAAACAATTTGACATATTACACGCGCAAAACGGAGCTACGGATGCAGAGATACAACAGGTCAAACTTGGCATGATAATGTACATAATCTGGGACTTGGCAGAATTTTGGACCTCGGGGAAAAGTCAACCTCGGGATAGATCTGGACGGCGCGGTTTCCGAGGCTCGCCGGAGTTTCGCCGGAGTTGACGAAGGAGACCGGAGAGGCGTCGGGGAGGCGGATCCGGGCGGCGCCGGCCCGGATCTGGCCATGGCGCGGCTGGACAGGGCCGGAGGCGCGGGCCAGGAGGAGCTCGGGCTCCGGCGAGCCCTCTGCCGGAGCGGCGGCGGAAGGTGGAGCAGAGGCGACGTGGGGCCGGCGGCGCGCGGGGCTTGGCGGGGCCGGCGGCAGAGGAGAGGCGCGGTCGGGCGGCGGGGCACCGGCACGAGGTCGGAGGGCGGCCGCGGGGCGCGAGTAGGAGGCGGCGGGGCGCCGGACTTCGGCGGCGCGGCGGGGACGCGCACCGGCGAGGCGGCGGGGCGTCGGAGGACGGCGATCGAGGCGGAGCGGCGGTCGGCGTCGGGGGCAACGGCGGCGGCGCGGGCACAGACCCGGCCGGCCGGGCGGCGGCGCACGGGGTCCGACCCGGGCCCCAGATGGGCTCGGGCGGGCTCCGCAAGGGCCTGGCGGGCTGCGGCGGCGGAGAAGCCCGGGAGGCGACATGTGGCGGCTCCGGATAGGCTGCGGGTGGCGGCGCGGGGAAGGGCGGACATGTCCGTCGGCGGCGGGGAAATGTCCGGCGGCGCGAGAGGAAGAAGGTTAGGGTTTAGACCCGGGATTTCGGGGAGGAAGACATATTTATAGGTAGAGGGAGCTAGGAGAGTCCAAATGAGGAGCGGTTTTCGCCCACACAATCGTGATCGAACGACCGAGAGCATGGAGGGGAGTTAGATGGGTTTTGGGCCACTTTGGAAGGGGTGTTGGGCTGCAAAGAGGGCTTTTAGGGTTACCCGGTTAACCGTTGGAGTACCAAACGACCTCCAAATGGCACGAAACTTGACAGGCGGTCTACCGGTGCTATACCAAGGCCGCTTGGCAAACCTCGGGCCATTCCGAGAAAGTTTAATGCCCACTCATAATAGGAGACAAAAGGGGGACGCCGGAGGACATAGGACTGCTGGATTGCAAAACGGACAACGGGGAAAATGCTCGGATGCATGAGATGAACACGTATGCAAAATGAGATGCACATGATGACATGATATGAAATACAGATGACGACATGGCAATGTGCAACACGCAAGCAAATGACAAGGCAACTACGACGAATAACTGGCGGACACCTGGCGCAACGAGTCTGGGGCGTTACATGTATGTTACTTGCCCGAGATTCGATCGTCGGTATATCAATACCTAGCTCAATCTCGTTACCGGCAAGTCTCTTTACTCGTTCCGTAATACATCATCCCGCAACTAACTCATTAGTCATATTTCTTGCAAGGCTTATAGTGATGTGCATTACCGAGAGGGCCCAGAGATACCTCTCCGACAATCGGAGTGACAAATCCTAATCTTGATCTATGCCAACTCAACAAGTACCATCGGAGACACCTGTAGAGCACCTTTATAATCACCCGGTTACGTTGTGATGTTTGGTAGCGCACAAAGTGTTCCTCCAGTATTCGGGAGTTGCATAATCTCATAGTAATAGGAACATGTATAAGTCATGAAGAAAGCAATAGCAACATACTAAACGATCAAGTGCTAAGATAACGGAATGGGTCAAGTCAATCACATCATTCTCTAATGATGTGATCCCGTTAATCAAATGACAACTCATGTCTATGGCTAGGAAACTTAACCATCTTTGATTCAACGAGCTAGTCAAGTAGAGGCATACTAGTGACAGTTTGTTTGTCTATGTATTCACACATGTACTAAGTTTCCGGTTAATACAATTCTAGCATGAATAATAAGCATTTATCATGAAATAAGGAAACAAATAATAACTTTATTATTGCCTCTAGGGCATATTTCCTTCAGTCTCCCACTTGCACTATAGTCAATAATCTAGTTCACATCATCATGTGATTTAACACCAATATTCATATCTGAATATGATTAACACCCATAGTTCACATCGTCATGTGACCAACACCCAAAGGGTTTACTAGAGTCAATAATCTATTTCACATCTCTATGTGATTAACACCCAAAGAGTACTAAGGTATGATCATGTTTTGCTCGTGAGAGAAGTTTAGTCAATGGGTCTGTCACATTCAGAGTCATATGTATTTTGCAAATATTCTATGTCTATAATGCTCTGCACGGAGCTACTCTAGCTAATTGCTCCCATTTTCAATATGTATCTAGATTGAGACTTAGAGTCATCTGGATCGGTGTAAAAGCTTGCATTGACGTAACTCTTTATGATGAATTCTTTATCACCTCTGTAACCGAGAAAATATTTCCTTAGTCCTTACTAAGGATATTCTTGACCGTTGTCCAGTGATCTACTTCTAGATCAAAATTTATACTCCCTTGCCAAACTCAGAGCAAGGTATACAATAGGTTTGGTACATAGCATAACATACTTTATAGAACCTATGACTGAGGCATAGGGAATGACTTTTCATTCTCTTTCTATTTTCTGCCATGGTCGGGTTTTGAGTCTTACACAACTTCACACCTTGCAACACAGGCAAGAACTCCTTCTTTGATTGTTCCATTTTGAACTACTTCAAAATCTTATCAAGGTATGTACTCATTGAAAAATCTTATCAAGCGTCTTGATCTATCTCTATAGATCTTGATGCTCAACGTGTAAGCAGCTTCACCGAGGTCTTTCTTTGAAAAACTCTTATTCAAGTATCCTTTTATGCTATCCAGAATTTCTATATCATTTCCAATCAACAATATGTCATCTACATAGAGTATTAGAAATGCTACAGAGCTCCCACTCACTTTTTTGCAAATAAAGGCTTCTCCAAAAGTCTGTATAAAACCATATGCTTTGATCACACTATCAAAACGTTTATTCCAACTCCGAGAGGCTTGCACCAGTCCATAAATGGATCGCTGGAGCTTGCACACTTTGTTAGCACCTTTTGGATCGATAAAACCTTCTGGTTGGATCATATACAACTCTTCTTTAAAAAATCCATTAAGGAATATAGTTTTTTACATCCATTTGCCAGATTTCATAAAATGTGGCAATTGCTAACATGATTCGGACAGACTTAAGCATCGATACGAGTGAGAAAATCTCATCGTATTCAACACCTTGGACTTGTCGAAAAACCTTTTGTGACAAGTCGAGCTTTGTAGATAGTAACACTACTATCAGCGTTTGTCTTCCTCTTGAAGATCCATTTATTTTCTATGGCTCGCCGATCATCAGGCAAGTCCACCAAAGTCCACACTTTGTTCTCATACATGGATCTCATCTCGGATTTCATGGCCTTCAAGCCATTTCGCAGAATCTGGGCTCATCATCGCTTCCTCATAGTTCGTAGGTTCATCATGGTCTAGTAACATGACTTCCAGAACAGGATTACTGTACCACTCTGGTGTGGACTATACTTTGAAAGACCTACGAGGTTCTGTAGTAACTTAATCTGAAGTTTCATGATCATCATCATTAGCTTCCTCACTAATTGGTGTAGGAATCACTGGAACTGATTTCTGTGATGAACTACTTTCCCATTCGGGAGAAGGTACAATTACCTTATGAAGCTCTACTTTCCTCCCACTCACTTCTTTCGAGAGAAACTCCTTCTCTAGAAAGGATCCATCTTAGCAACGAATATCTTGCCTTCGGATCTGTGATAGAAGGTGTACCCAACAGTTTCCTTTGGGTATTCTATGAAGACGCACTTCTTCAATTTGGTTTCGAGCTTATCAGGTTGAAACTTTTTCACATAAGCATCGCAGCCCCAAACTTTAAGAAATGACAACTTTGGTTTCTTGCCAAACCACAGCTCATAAGGCGTCGTCTCAACAGATTTTGATGGTGCCCTATTTAAAGTGAATGCAGCTGTCTCTAATGCATAACCCCAAAACAATAGTGGTAAATCGGTAAGATACATCATAGATCGCACCGTGTCCAATAAAGTGCAGTTACGATGTTCAGACATATCATTATGCTATGGTGTTCCATGTGGCGTGAGCTGTGAAACTATTCCACATTGTTTTTAAATGAAGGCCAAACTCGTAACTCAAATATTCTCCTCCACGATCAGATCGTAGAAACTTTATTTTCTTGTTTCGATGATTCTCCACTTCACTCTAAAATTCTTTGAACTTTTCAACTGTTTCAGACTTGTGTTTCATTAAGTAGATATACCCATATCTGCTCAAATCATCTATGCAGGTCAGAAAATAACGATACCTGCCACAAGCGTCAACACTCATAGGACCGCATACATCGGTATGTATTATTTTCAATAAGTCTCTAGCTCATTCCATTGTTCCGGAGAACGGAGTTTTAGTCATCTTGCCCATAAGGCACGGTTCGCAAGCATCAAATGATTCATAATCAAGTGATTCCAAAAATCCATCTTTATGGAGTTTCTTCATGAGCTTTACACCGATATGGCCCAAACGGCAGTGCCACAAATATGTTGTACTGTCATTATCAACTTTGCATCTTTTGGCATCAATATAATGAATATGTGTATTACCATGATCGAGATCCAACAAACTATTTTCATTGGGTGTATTACCATCGAAAGTTTTATTCATATAAACAGAACAACAATTATTCTCTGATTTTAAATGAATAACTGTATTGCAATAAACATGATCAAATCATATTCATGCTCAACGCAAATGCCAAGTAACATTTATTTAGGTTCAATACTAATCTCAAAAGTATAGGGAGTGTGCAATTATGGTCATATCAATCTCGGAACCACTTCCAACACACATCATCACTTCACTCTCAACTAGCCTCTGTTTATTCTGTAACTCCTGTTTCGAGTTACTAATCTTAGCAACCGAACAAGTATCAAATACTCAGGGGCTACTATAAACACTAGTAAAGTACACATCAATAACCTGTATATTAAAGATACCCTTGTTCACTTTGCCATCCTTCTTATCCACCAAATATTCAAGGCATTTCCGCTCCCAGTGACCATTTCCTTTGCAGTAGAAGCACTTAGTTTCAGGCTTTGGTCTAGGTTTGGGCTTCTTCACGGGAGTGACAACTTGCTTGCCATTCTACTTGAAGTTCCCTTTCTTTTCCTTTGCCCTTTTCTTGAAACTAGTGGTCTTATTAATCATCAACACTTGATGCTCTTTTCTTGATTTGTACCTTCGTCGATTCACCATCACGAAGAGCTCGGGAATTGTTTTCGTCATCCCTTGCATATTATAGTTCATCACAAAGTTCTAGTAACTTGGTGATGGTGACTAGAGAACTCTGTCAATCACTATCTTATCTGGAGGATTAACTCCCACTTGATTCAAGCGATTGTAGTACTCAGACAATCTGAGCACATGCTCACTGCTTGAGCTATTCTCCTCCATCTTTTAGCTATAGAACTTGTTGGAGACTTAATATATCTCAACTCGGGTATTTGCTTGAAATATTAACTTCAACTCTTGGAACATCTCATATGGTCCATGACGTTCAAAACGTCTTTGAAATCCCGATTCTAAGCCGTTAAGCATGGTGCACTAAACTATCAAGTAGTCATCATATTGAGCTAGTCAAACGTTCATAACGTCTGCATCTGCTCCTGCAATAGGTCTGTCACCTAGCGGTGCATCAAGGACATAATTCTTCTGTGCGGCAATGAGGATAAACCTCAAATCATGTACCCAGTCCGCATCATTGCTACTATCATCTTTCAACTTAGTTTTCTCTAGGAACACATATAAAACATAGGGAAGCAACAACGCGAGCTATTGATCTACAACATTATTTGCAAAATACTATCAGGACTAAGTTCATGATAAATTAAAGTTCAATTAATCATATTACTTAAGAACTCCCACTTAGATAGACATCCCTCTAATCATCTAAGTGATCACGTGATCCAAATCAACTAAACCAAAACCGATCATCACGTGAGATGGAGTAGTTTTCAATGGTGAACATCATTATGTTGATCATATCTACCATATGATTCATGCTCGACCTTTCAGTCTCCGGTGTTCCGAGGCCATATCTGCATATGCTAGGCTCGTCAAGTTTAACCCAAGTATTTCTACGTGTGCAAAACTGGCTTGCACCCAGTGTAGGTGAATGTTGAGCTTATCACACCCAATCATCACGTGGTGTCTTGGCACGACGAACTTTGGCAACGGTGCATACTCAGGGAGAACACTTGTACCTTGAAATTTAGTGAGAGATCATCTTATAATGTTACCGTCAATCAAAGCAAAATAAGATGTATAAAAGATAAACATCACATGCAATCAAAATATGTGATATGATATGGCCATCATCATCTTGGGCCTTTGATCTCCATCTCCAAAGCATCCTCATGATCTCCATCGTCACCGGCATGACACCATGATCTCTATCATCTTGATCTATATCAATGTGTCGTCACATGGCCGTCTCGCCAACTATTGCTATCGCATAGCGATAAAGTAAAGCAATTATTTGGCGCTTGCATCTTATGCAATAAAGAGACAACCATAAGGCTTCTGCCAGTTGCCGATAATTTCAACAAAACATGATCATCTCATACAATAACTTATATCTCATCACGTCTTGACCATATTCACATCACAACATGCCCTGCAAAAACAAGTTAGACGTCATCTACTTTGTTGTTGCAAGTTTTACGTGGCTGCTACGGGCTGAGCAAGAACAGTTCTTACCTATGCATCAAAACCACAACGATATTTCATCAAGTTAGTGTTGCTTTAACCTTCACAAGGACCAGGCGTAGCCACACTCAATTCAACTAAAGTTGGAGAAACAGACACCCGCCAGCCACCTGTGTGCAAAGCACGTCGGTAGAACCAGTCTCGCGTAAGCATACGCGTAATGTCGGTCCGGGCCGCTTCATCCAACAAAACCGCCGAACCAAAGTATGACATGCCGGTAAGCAGTATGACTTGTATCGCCCACAACTCACTTGTGTTCTACTCATTCATATAACATCCATGCATAAACCTGGCTTTGATACCTCTGCTGGGGAACTTAGTAATTTCAAAAAAATTCCTACGCACACGCAAGATCATGGTGCTGCATAGCAACGAGCGGGGAGAGTGAGTCCACGTACCCTCGTAGACCGAAAGCAGAAGCGTTAGCACAACGGGGTTGATGTAGTCGTATGTCTTCACGATCCGACCGATCCAAGTACCGAATGTACGGCACCTCCGAGTTCAGCACATGTTCACCTCAATGACGTCCCGCGAACTCCGATCCAGCAGAGCTTCATAGGAGAGTTCCATCAGCACGACGACGTGATGACGGTGATGATGTTGCTACCGACGCAGGGCTTCACCTAAGCACCGCTATGATATGACCTAGGTGGAATATGGTGGAGGGGGGCACCGCACACGGCTGAGAGAGATCAATAGATCAACTTGTGTGTCTATGGGGTGCCCCCCTCCCCGTATATAAAGGAGTGGAGGAGGGGTGGGGCCGACCCTCTCTATGGCGCGCCCTGGGGAGTCCTACTCCCACCGGGAGTAGGATTCCCCCCCCCCCCTTCCATGTAGTCGGAGTAGGAGTCAAGGAAAGGGAAGAGAGAAGAGAAGGAAGGAGGGGGTGCCGCCCCTCCCCCTAGTCCAATTCGGACTAGGACTTGGGGGGCGCGCGGCCTGCCTCTCTCTCTCTCCAATAAAGCCCAATAAGGCCCATATACTCCCGACGAATTCCCGTAACTCTCCGGTACTCCGATAAAATACCCGAATCACTCGTAACCTTTCCGATGTCCGAATATAGTCATCCAATATATCGATCTTTACATCTCGACCATTTCGAGACTCCTCGTCATGTCCCCAATCTCATCCGGGACTCCGAACTACCTTCGGTACATGAAAACACATAACTCATAATATAAATCGTCACCGAACGTTAAGCGTGCGGACCCTACGGGTTCAAGAACATGTAGACATGACCGAGACACGTCTCCGGTCAATAACCAATAGCAGAACCTGGATGCTCATATTGGCTCCCACATATTCTATGAGGATCTTTATCGGTCAAACCGCATAACAACATACGTTATTCGCTTTGTCATCGGTATGGTACTTGCCCCAGATTCGGTTGTCGGTATCTCAATACCTAGCTCAATCTCGTTACCGTCAAGTCTCTTTACTCGTTCTGTAATACATCATCCTGCAACTAACTCATTACTCACATTGCTTGCAAGGCTTATAGTGATGTGCATTACCGAGAGGGCCCAGAGATACCTCTCCGACAATCGGAGTGACAAATCCTAATCTTGATCTATGCCAAATCAACAAGTACCATCGGAGACACCTGTAGAGCACCTTTATAATCACCCAGTTACGTTGTGACGTTTGGTAGCACACAAAGTGTTCCTCCGGTATTCGGGAGTTGCATAATCTCATAGTCATAGGAACATGTATAAGTCATGAAGAAAGCAATAGCAACATATTAAACGATCAAGTGCTAAGCTAACGGAATGGGTCCAGTCAATCACATCATTCTCTAATGATGTGATCCCGTTAATAAAATGACAACTCATGTCTATGGCTAGGAAACTTAACCATCTTTGATTCAACGAGCTAGTCAAGTAGAGGCATACTAGTGACACTTTGTTTGTCTATGTATTCACACATGTACTGAGTTTCCGGTTAATACAATTCTACCATGAATAATAAACATTTATCATGAAATAAGGAAATAAATAATAACTTTATTATTGCCTTTAGTGCATATTTCCTTCACTACCTTACATTATGTGGCTGAGGAATGTAAGGTAACACCTCATTCTTCGAAACTATGTCCGTGTGCTAGGTTATGACTTCATTCCACGTAGCTGTAGTATATAGTGGTGGCGTGTATGTGTCGCCTAAGCTTTGTAATATAAGTGTGGACCTGAACCAGTTTAGGTGTGACAAGAACTACTTTTATGTTCACTATTATTATGTGTTTGTGAATGTGGGTACGAATTGGCAGTTTGAATGCGAGTATGTGTGCTTGTCTGAAATGTGGTTTTGAAATTCTCCTGTCATATGCTTGATTTTTGTCTTATGTTTTTTTCTTTTTCTTTACGAGGGGACGTGCCAGATGGTTTGAAACTCTTTTGTTAAAGTAATTTTGTGTTTTCATTTGTCATCTTTTTACTACATTCACAATGTGTAAAACTGTTGACGGCCCAATATGTCTAGTTATTTTTCTACTAGGGAATATATAGTTTGATACTTTTTGCTATTTTTTCCTTGTGGTAACCTTAGTTTCCCCGACTTGGTGTTTACGATGCTTGAAACACGGCAAATATAGTTGATCACGCACGGTAAGTGCAAGTATCATTTCATTTCTTTTTGGGATTTTGCAGTGCTAACTGTATTAGTTAGCATGGTAGTTCATTAGTTCACATATGTGGCACCTATTTGCACGTTAATTTCAATACAACTTACATGGCAACTGTTCTCTCTTGTGATTCGCACGTGACCAATTCAATTAGTTCCTACATAGTATGTATACACTACAATATGCGTGGCAACTTTTTTTTACTATGTCCAAAAAATGCGTCGAGGGAAAACGGAAATCTAGGCGATGGCAGATTTAGTAGCAAGTATATGGCAGATTCAGTAGGAGCTGCATGGCATATTTCAGTAGCAACTACGTGACATATTTAGTTCTGCAACATGGCATTTTCTTCAATTTCTTTTATCCACCAACAGTCATTCTTGCATTTTTAAACCTTCATCATCTATGTTACAAAATTGTCACCAACACCAACGTTAGAATCCTCCACAGTTGCTTACGGATTTCCCGTTCCTTTCTTTGGTTTCTTGTGCTTTGCTTGAATTTCCAACCCTGATTTGTATCTCACCTCTTTTGGATGCCTTTTTGTGATGGAACAGGGCGGGTTCCTGACCTGAGTTTGTGTGCTTGTTGTTCCAGACCCTACCTCTGAGTTTTAGAGGACGGGTCCATGGAAGAAGGCACACTTGAAGTGCGAGGGAACCTGTGTAAGGCTTTTTCAGCCTTCCTCTTCTTGATCTCATCAAGCTCTCTTTTCAGGGCCTTCCTGTGCTTTTCTGCCACCCTTGCTGTCTCATCGATCTTGCATGCTTCATCTATTAGGTCAGCATAGTTCTTAGTCAATACAACGTGCCTCATAGTGTCCATGGTTGCCTCTAGCCTGTCATCATGTACAGCCAAAACTGCATTTGATGTTTGTGGCCCCAACGCATCGTCAGCGTCCCAAGTCCATCGCCGTCGTATGAAATGGCGGGGCAATTGCGTGACCAGGTATGTTTGTCAACCTGGTAAGTTGCATACATGCTGGCACACTTTGTTTCTTCCTAGAATCTGCATGTTTTGTGCTTGTTAAATTCTTGTATTCTTTTTGTAGCAACTTTTGTTGAGGTAGGGCACAACATAGCAAACGTAGTAAAATCAACGATGGCAAAGAAAGCATTTTTTCCACATTTTTTGTATTGATTGTTTCCACATGGCAACTGTAGTTTATTTCACATGGCAACTGCAGTTTATTTCACATGGCAACTGCAGTTTATGTTGTACAGTGTAATCATGTACTACTTTTGAAACGACCAGCATGTCAAAAGATGGCAACTACAATGCATTCTACATGGCAACTACTGTCTTCCTGGAATTGCAACTGCATCATATTGTTCTCATGCCAAATAAGGTCATTTTACATGTGAAATACCATTTGCACTATACATGGAAATTACACTACATCCCACATGGCAACCACACCACATTCAAAATGGCAACTACACTTTCTTTCACAACAAACAACAACTAGTATTTGTTTTCCAACTACACAGTTTTTTATTCCATTTTTTCACCTTTTTTGCATTCATGTGTTCACTACAGATGGCAGCTTCAAACCAGCAGACATGGCAAACATATTTACTTATTTATTTATTTATTAGCAAATTTTCAATGTTGAATGTGTGTGTCATACATGGCAAATAAGATAGTACGATCATTCACTTACTTGTTAAATATTTTGTTGGTGTATATCTTGCTCATCTGCCTCTCCATCGATAAATATGTTAGCAGTTTAGGATGCTTGAATGCGGTGTTTGCTTCTTGTTGTAGCTCAGATCCTAGAATTTTCTATTGCAAAGCTGAATATTGCTTGACAAACTGCAGCAATGAGTTGCCAAGGCTCACGTAATGCTTCAAAACAGCATTGAAACCCTCGCTACATGAAGAAGGCTGGCACCCAGTACACCCTCTTCTCCCACGGGCTATTAAGTGTCTCGTTATCTTTGACTTGGTATGTTTCAATCATAGTCGTCCAGCTCTATTCAAACTCCTCCATTGTCAAGTTGTGGTCCACACACAACTCGAATGCCTTGTGTAGCTCTGGATGGTCAGCAAAGAATGGTCCTAGCGTCTCTTCAGCATTCTTAAAAATATGCCACCTGCAATGTCTGTGCACTGCCAACGAAAGACCTCCTCTATGCCTGCACGCATGCTAAAGTCCTGGTCTCTTATTATGTTCATCGAAGCAAGTCCATCCATGCACTCCAAGAAGGTTTTGAACAGCCAAGTGTAACCACCAGTATCTTCGTTTCGAACGAGACCGAAACCAAACTGCAAGGACCGATTGTGGTTATTTATTCCTATGAATGGAGCACATGGCATCTTGTACATATTTGTGAGATATGTCGCGTCGAACAAAATGCAATCACAGAAATGTTTGTAGGATCTTATTGCAGCACCGTCCACCCAATACATGTTTCTGACACGGTCCTCATCGTCCAATCTTATCCTGTAGAAGAAATTAGGATCTGCTTTTGATTTCTCTTCGAAGTAGGTGATCGTGTATTCTATGTCAGCCAACCTGCTCTCTCTATGGTACTTTCCCTTTAGATTTGTGACGTCTACTGGTATGTAGGGCATGCTACTGAGACTTCCATTTTTGTTGTGGATCAGGGACAGTATCTGGACCATTCTTGATGGACCAACATTACAATCATGTAGCAACTTTATGAATTTGTTCTCGTGAGGGTTGAATCCTCTATGGGCGCTCAGAAATTTTACTAGGTCAAACTTCTTTATCAGGTCGTGGTTGTGTTCTTCGTCATATTCTGTGACCACCCACCATGCTCCATCTGCGTTTAGCTTCATCCTGACAGGGCATCCCGTCTTGAGAATGATGCCTCTCTTTCGTTCCGGCACGACAGGCACAACACCTTTAATCTTCTTGTTCTTTCGTGCCTTGTAGCACCTTAGCTCACCTCTGTTGTACTCGTTAGTTTTTTGATTTTCCTATGGTATTCTGTGTTCACCACAAATCCATGGAACAATGCATATCACTGGTAGTATTCATTGGCACCTTCAAATGAACCAAATCTCTGTCCAACATAAGGTGGTTGAGGTGGCATGATTTCTGATTGTCCCTCTTCTTCTCCTTGCGTTTCGTCATCAGTTTCATAATCCACTTCAGTATTGGCGGATGTTTCTTCTGTTTGAGTGTTGCTTGTGCCAGTGCACAGAGGCGTGCTTATCGTCATTGCTGCAATGATTGCTAGTTCTGACACTGATTCTGCATTGTTTCTGGTAGTATCGGTGACTAGCTCGTGGAACACCCCTTCTGTGTGCTCTGAGGTACCCGCAGTAGATGTTCGTGCACTGTTGTTGATTGTAGTTGAAGCTCCTGCAAAATCAGGTACGTGTGTAAGAAGTATTGCTTGAATGGCATATTCATTGAAATGAAATATGGCAGCTGCATCTGATTGTTCATGGCAACTGCATCCGAAATATGGTACACAACTGCAGTTGTATAAGTTACATGTATAAATTGTTGGAATGTGCAACTTTGAAATCATGGCAACTGTGACCCATCTTTTTTTGGCATGACATCATGCATATATGTAAGTCTTGAGCATCTGCATTTGGCCATGTATGGCAACTGTAGTTCTCCAGCCATGGCAGGTACAGTTGACATAATATGGCATCTGCAATTGCCAAGTCATGGCAATCAACATCTTAACATCAAATGCATTCTAGATATGAGCCCACAAGGCAACTGCAGATAATCACAAATGGCAAATACAGACAGTAATTGACAAATCCATATGATCATATATGACTAATGGACATATTCACTTGGTGGCAATTGCAGTTGACACCACCACCATGACAAGTGCACTTTCCCAATGCTTTTCCACAAAGCAAATGCATGATTTTTTCTGGTTCACAAATTACCTTGTTGTGCCACATGTGCCAATCAAAGTTGGTGTGCCACTTCAAGTTGGTGTGATGTATCTGCATTACTGATGGCCTGCAATGGTGAGGCTTGCCACGAGACCTCTGTTGGTGTGGTTGTACCATAAGAACCTGCAATCATGTCAGCGTATATCATAAGATGGTATGCCATATTTCTTTTTTTGTATGAAAACATGTTCAATCTCATTTTTTCCTTGTCGCATCATGTGGAAGTTTAGCTTCGAAATCATGGAAAACATAGTACATCATGCAAGGCTACTACAGTTGACAAGCATTGACCAACTGCAGTTGGTCAAGCATGGCAACTGTAGTAGTTAAAACATGGCATATGTAGTTGTTCACTCATGCAAACTATAGTTGTTCACACATGGCAACCACAGTTGTCCAATCATGGCAAATGTAGTTGTTCAGACATGGCAAGTGGGAGAACTGTTGCAGACCCATTGACTAAGCCTCTTCCATGAGCAAAACATGATCAGCACCAAAGCTCCATGGGTGTTAGAATCATTACTATGTAATCTAGAATATTGACTCTAATGCAAGTGGGAGACATGAAGGAAATATGCCCTAGATGCAATAATCAAAATTTATTATTTATTTCCTTATTTCATGATAAATGTTTATTATTCATGCTAGAATTGTATTAAACGGAAACTTAGTACATGTGTGAATACATAGACAAAACATATTGTCCCTAGTATGCCTCTACTTGACTAGCTCATTAATCAAAGAAGGTTAAGTTTCCTAACCATAGACATGTGTTGTCATTTGATGAACGGGATCACATCATTAGGAGAATGATGTGATGGACATGACCCATCCATTAGCTTAGCATTATGATCGTTGCAGTTTCATTGCTACTGCTTTCTTCATGACTTATACAAGTTCCTCAGACTATGAGATTATGCAACTCCCGAATACCGAAGGAACACTTTGTGTGCAACCAAACGTCACAACATAAATGGGTGATTATAAAGGTGCTCTACAGGTGTCTCCGGCGGTGTTTGTTGGGTTGGCATAGATCGAGATTAGGATTTGTTACTCCGTGTTTCGGAGAGGTATCTCTAGGCCCTCTCGGTAATACTCATCACTATAAGCCTTGCAAGCATTGTGACTAATGAGTTAGTTGCGGGATGAAGTATTACGAAACGAGTACAGAGACTTGCCGGTAACGAGATTGAACTAGGTATGATGATATCGCGATCGAATCTCGGGCAAGTAACATACCGATGACAAAGGGAACAACGTATGTTGTTATGCGGTTTGACCAATAAAGATCTTCATAGAATATGTCAGAACCAATATGGGCATCCAGGTTCCGCTATTGGTTATTGACTAGAGACGTGTCTCGGTCATGTCTACATAGTTCTCGAACCCGTAGGGTCCACACGCTTAACGTTCGATGATGATTGGTATTATGAGTTTATGTGATTCGATGTACCAAAGTTTGTTCGGAGTCCCAGATGAGATCACAGACATGACAAGGAGTCTCGAAATGGTCGAGACATAAAGATTGAGATATTGGACAACTATATTCGGACACCGGAAGTGTTGTGGAGAAGTTTCAGATAAAACCAGAGTGCCGGAGGGTTATCGGAACCCCCGGGGGAACTAATGGGCCTCGATGGGCCTTAGTGGAGAGAGAGAGAGAGGCGGCCAGGGCAGGCCGCGTGCCCCCTCCCCCTTGAGTCTGAATTGGACTAGGAAGGGGGCGGTGCCCCCCTTTCCTTCTCCCTCTCCCTCTCCTTCCTTCCCCATCTCTCCCTTTTGGTGGAAACCTACTAGGACTTGGAGTCCTAGTAGGATTCCCTTGGGGGCGTGCTAATGAGGGTAGGCCGGCCTCCCCTCTCCTCCTTTATATACGGGGGAGGGGGAACCCCATAGACACACAAGTTGATCTTTAAGCCGTGTGTGGTGCCCCCTTCACAGTTTTCCAACTCGATCATATCGTCGTAGTGCTTAGGCGAAGCCCTACGCCGGTAACTTCATCATCACCATCATCATGCCGTCGTGCTGACGGAACTCTCCCTTGGCCTGAGCTGAATCTAGAGTTCGAGGGATGTCTCCGAGCTAAACGTGTGCAGATCACGGAGGTGCCATGCATTCGCTACTTGATCGGTTGGATGGCAAAGACATTCGACTACATCAACCACGTTACATAACGCTTCCGCTTTCGGTCTAAGAGGGTACATGGACACACTCTCCCCCTCGTTGCTATGCATCACCTAGATAGATCTTGCGTGTTCGTAGGATTTTTTTTTTGAAATTACTGCGTTCCCCAACAGTGGCATCCGAGCCAGGTCTATGCGTAGATGTTATATGCACGAGTAGAACACAAAGAGTTGTGGGCGATAATATTCATACTGCTTACCAGCATGTCATACTTTGATTCGGCGGTATTGTTGGATAAAGCGGCCCGGACCTACATTACATGACCGCGTTCATGAGACTGGTTCTACTGACGTGCTTATGCACATAGGTGGCTGGCGGGTGTCTATTTCTTCAACTTTAGTTGACTCGAGTGTGGCCACGCCCGGTCCTTGTTGAAGGTTAAACATCACACTTGATGAAAAATCATTGTGGTTTTGATGCGTAGGTAAGAACGGTTCTTGCTAGAAGCCCATAGCAGCCACGTAAAACTTGCAACAACAAAGTAGAGGACGTCTAACTTGTTTTTGCAGCGCTTGTTGTGATGTGATATGGTCAAGGCATGATGTGATATAAATTGTTGTATGAGATGATCATGTTATGTAACAATGTTATCGGCAACTGGTGGGAGCCATATGGTTGTCGCTTTATTGTATGCAATGCAATCGCCATGTAATTGTTTTACTTTATCACTAAGCGGTAGCGATAGTCGTAGTAACAATAGTTGGCGAGACGACAATGATGCTACGATGGAGATCAAGGTGTCACGCCGGTGATGATGGAGATCATGATGATGCTTCGGTGATGGAGATCATGAGCACAAGATGATGATGGCCATATCATGTCACATATTTTGATTGCATGTGATGTTTATCTTTATGCATCTTATTTTTCTTAGTACGGCGGTAGCATTATAAGATGATCCCTTAGTAAATTTCAAGGTATAAGTGTTCTCCCTGAGTATGCACCGTTGCTATAGTTCGTCGTGCCGAGACACCACGTGATGATCGGGTGTGATAAGCTCTACGTTCACATACAATGGGTGCAAGCCAGTTTTTGCACACGCAGAATACTCGGCTTAAACATGACGAGCCTAGCATATGCAGATATGGCCTTGGAACACTGAGACCGAAAGGTCAAACGTGAATCATATAGTAGATATGATGAACATAGTGATGTTCACCATTGAAAACTACTCCATCTCACGTGATGATCGGACATGGTTTAGTTGATTTGGATCACATGATCACTTAGATGATTAGAGGGGTGTCCATCTAAGTGGGAGTTCTTAAGTAATATGATTAATTGAACTTTAATTTATCATGAACTTAGTCCTGATAGTTATTTTGCATGTCTATGTTATTGTAGATCAATGGCTTGTGCTACTGTTCCTTTGAATTTTAATGCGTTCCTAGAGAAAGCTAAGTGGAAAGATGATGGCAGAACTACGGGGACTGGGTCCATAACTTGAGGATATCCTCATTGTTGCATAGAAGAATTATGTCCTGGAAGCATCGCTGGGTGCCAGGCCTGCTGCAGATGCTACTGATGACGTTAAGAATGCCTGGCAGAGCAAAGTTGATGACTACTCGATAGTTCGGTGTGCCATGCTTTACGGCTTACAATCAGGACTTCAAAGACATTTTGAACGTCATGGAGCATATGAGATGTTCCAAGAGTTGAAGTTAATATTTCAAGCAAATGCCCGAGTTGAGAGATATGAAGTCTCCAACAAGTTCTACAGCTGGAAAATGGAGGAGAATAGTTCTATCAGTGAACACATACTCAGAATGTCTGGGTACCATAACCACTTGACTCAGTTGGGAGTTAATCTTCCTGATGATAGTGTCATTGACAGAGTTCTTCAATCACTCCCACCAAGCTTTAAAGGCTTCGTGATGAACTATAATATGCAAAGGATGAACAAGACTATTCCTGAACTCTTCGCGATGCTAAGGGCTGCGGAGGTAAAAATCAAAAGGAGCATCAAGTGTTGATGGTCAACAAGACCACTAGTTTCAAGAAAAAGAGCAAAGGGAAGAAGGGGAACTTCAAGAAGAACGGCAAAAAGGTTGCTGCTCAAGAGAAGAAACCCAAGTCTGGACCTAAGCCTGAAACTGAGTGCTTCTACTGCAAAGGGATTGGTCACTGGAAGCGGAACTACCCCAAGTATTTGGCAGATAAGAAGGATGTCAAAGTGAAAGGTAGATTTGATATACATGTTATTGATGTGTACCTTACTAATGCTCGTAGTAGCACCTGGGTATTTGATACTGGTTCTGTTGCTCATATTTGCAACTCGAAGCAGGGGCTACGGATTAAACGAAGATTGGCTAAGGACGAGGTGACAATGCGCGTGGGAACTGGTTCCAAGGTCGATGTGATCGTCGTCGGCACACTACCTCTACATCTACCATCGGGATTAGTTTCAGACCAGAATAATTGTTATTTGGTGCCAACGTTGAGCATGAACATTATATCTGGATCTTGTTTGATGCGAGACGGTTGTTCATTTAAATCAGAGAATAATGGTTGTTCTATTTATATGAGTAATATCTTTTATGGCCATGCACCCTTGATGAGTGGTCTATTTTTGTTGAATCTCGATAGTGATGATACACATATTCATAATATTGAAACCAAAAGATGCAAAGTTGATAATGATAGTGCAACTTATTTGTGGCACTGCCATTTGGGTCATATCGATGTAAAGCGCACGAAGAAACTCCATGCTGATGGACTTTTGGAATCACTTGATTATGAATCACTTGGTGCTTGCGAACCGTGCCTTATGGGCAAAATGACTAAAACTCCATTCTCTGGAACAGTGGAATGAGCTAGTGACATATTGGAAATAATACATACTAATGTATGAAGTCCAATGAGTGTTGAGGCTCGTGGCGGGTATCGTTATTTTCTTACCTTCACAGATGATTCGAGCATATATGGTTATATCTACTTGATGAAGCATAAGTCTAAAACATTTGAAAAGTTCAAAGAATTTCAGAGTGAAGTGGAAAATCATCGTAACAAGAAAATAAAGTTTCCATGATCTGATCGTCGAGGGGAATATTTGAGTTACGAGTTTGGTCTTCATTTGAAACAACATGGGATAGTTTCACAACTAACGCCACCTGGAACACCACAGCGAAATGGTGTGTCCGAACGTTGTAACTGTACTTTATTGGATATGGTGTGATCTATGATGTCTCTTACTGATTTACCGCTATCGTTTTGGGGTTATGCTTTAGAGACGTCTGCATTCACTTTAAATAGGGCACCATCAAAATCCGTTGAGATGACGCCTTATGAACTGTGGTTTGGCAAGAAACCAAAGTTGTCGTGTCTTAAAGTTTGGGGCTACGATGCTTATATGAAAAAGCTTCAACCAGATAAGCTCGAACCCAAATCGAAAAAGTGCGTCTTCATAGGATACCTAGAGGAAACTGTTGGGTACACCTTCTATTACAAATCCAAAGGCAAAATCTTTGTTGCTAAGAATGGATCCTTTATAGAGAAGGAGATTCTCTCGAAAGAAGTGAGTGGGAGGAAAGTAGAACTTGATGAGGTAATTGTACCTTCTCCCTTATTGGAAAGTAGTTCATCACAGAAATCACTCCCAGTAATTCCTACACCAATTAGTGGGGAAGTTAATGATGATGATCATCAAACTTTAGATCAAGTTACTACCGAACCTCGTGGGTCTTCCAGAGTAAGGTTCGCACTAGAGTGGTATGGTAATCCTGTCCTAGAAGTCATGTTACTAGACCATGATGAACCTACGAACTATGAGGAAGTGATGATGAGCCCAGATTCCATGGAATGGCTTGAGGCCATGAAATCTGAGATGGGATCCATGTATGAGAACAAAATGTGGACTTTGGTGGACTTGCCCGATCATCAGGAAGCCATAGAAAATAAATGGATCTTTAAGAAGAAGACCGACATAGACGGTAATGTTACTGTTTACAAATCTCGACTTGTTGCGGAAGGTTTTCGACAAGTTCAAGGAGTTGACTACGATGAGACTTTCTCACCCGTAGCGATGCTTAAGTCTATCTGAATCATGTTAGCAATTGCTGCATTTTATGATTATGAAATTTGGTAATGGATGTCAAAACTGCAATCCTGAATGGATTTTTGGAAGAAGAGTTGTATATGATGCAACCAGAAGGTTTTGTCAATCCAAAAGGTGCTAACAAAGTGTGCAAGCTCCAGCGATCCATTTATGGACTGGTGCAAGCCTCTCGGAGTTGGAATAAACGCTTTGATAGTGTGATCAAAGCATATGGTTTTATACAGACTTTTTGAGAAGCCTGTATTTACAAGAAAGTGAATGGGAGCTCTGTAACATTTCTGATATTATATGTGGATGACATATTGTTGATTGGAAATGATATAGAATTTCTGGATAGCATAAAGGGATACCTGAATAAGAGTTTTTCTATGAAAGACCTCGGAGAAGCTGCTTACATATTGGGCATCAAGATCTATAGAGATAGATCAAGACGCTTAATTGGACTTTCACAAAGCACATACCTTGATAAAGTTTTGAAGAAGTTCAAAATGGATCAGTCAAAGAAAGGGTTCTACGTGTGAAGCAGAGTACATTGCTGCTTCAGAAGCAGCGAATGAAGGAGTTCATATTCGATCTAGGTGTCATACTTAGTGCATCGGGTCCAATGAAAATCTTTTGTGACAATACTGGTGCAATTGCCTTGGCAAAGGAATCCATATTTCAAAGAGAACCAAGCACATCAAGAGATGCTTCAATTCCATCCGTCATCAAGTGTCGGAGGGGGACATAGAGATTTGCAAGATACATGCGGATCTGAATGTTGCAGACCCGTTGACTAAGCCTCTTCCACGAGCAAAACATGATCAACATCAAAGCTCCATGGGTGTTAGAATCATTACTATGTAATCTAGATTATTGACTCTAGTGCAAGTGGGAGACTGAAGGAAATATGCCCTAGAGACAATAATAAAGTTATTATTTATTTCATTATTTCATGATAAATGTTTATTATTCGTGCTAGAATTGTATTAACCAAAAACTTAGTACATGTGTGAATACATAGACAAAACATATTGTCCCTAGTATGCCTCTACTTGACTAGCTCGTTAATAAAAGTTGGTTATGTTTCCTAACCATAGACATGTGTTGTCATTTGATGAACGGGATCACATCATTAGGAGAATGATGTGATGGACATGACCCATCTGTTAGCTTAGCATTATGATCATTACAGTTTCATTGCTACTGCTTTCTTCATGAATTATACAAGTTCCTCGGACTATGAGATTATGCACCTCCCGAATATCGGAGGAACACTTTGTGTGCTACCAAACATCACAACGTAACTGGGTGATTATAGAGGTGCTCTACAGGTGTCTTCGAAGGTGTTTGTTGGGTTGGCATAGATCGAGATTAGGATTTGTCACTCGTGTTTCGGAGAGGTATCTCTGGGCCCTCTCGGTAATACTCATCACTATAAGCCTTGCAAGCATTGTGACTAATGAGTTAGTTGCGGGATGAAGTATTATGGAACGAGTAAAGAGACTTGCCCGTAACGAGATTGAACTAGGTATGATGATACCGACGATCGAATCTCGGGCAAGTAACATACCGATGACAAAGGGAACAACATGTTGTTGTGCGGTTTGACCGATAAAGATCTTCGTAGAATATGTAGGAACCAATATGAGCATCCAGGTTCCTCTATTTGTTATTGACCGGAGATGTGTCTCGGTCATGTCTACATAGTTCTCGAACCCGTAGGGTCCGCACGCTTTATGTTTGATGACGATTGGTATTATGAGTTTATGTGATTTGATGTACCGAAGTTTGTTCGGAGTCCCGAATGAGATCACGGACATGACAAGGAGTCTTGAAATGGTCGAGACATAAAGATTGATATATTGGACGACTATATTTGGATATCGGAAGTGTTCCGAAGAAGTTTCAGATAAAACTCGAGTGCCGGAGGGTTATCGAAACCCCCAGGGGAACTAATGGGCCTCGATGGGCCTTAGTGGAGAGAGAGAGGGGCGGCCAGGGGCAGGCCGCGCGCCCCCTCCCCCTTGAGTCCGAATTGGACTAGGAAGGGGGGGCCCTTTCCTTCTCCCTCTCCCTCTCCTTCCTTCCCCCTCTCTCCCTTTTGGTGGAAACCTACTAGGACTTGGAGTCCTAGTAGGATTCCCCTCTTGGGGGCGTGCCAAGGACGGCTGGCCGGCCACCCCTCTTCTCCTTTATATACGGGGGTGGAAGGGCACCCCATAGACACACAAGTTGATATTTTAGCCGTATGCGGTGCCCCCATCCACAGTTTTCCACCTCGGACATATCGTCGTAGTGCTTAGGTGAAGCCCTGCGCCGGTAACTTCATCATCACCATCACCATGCCGTCGTGCTGACGGAACTCTCCCTCGGCCTTAGCTGTATCTAGAGATAGAGGGACGTCACCGAGCTAAACATGTGCAGATCGCAGAGGTGTCGTGCGTTCGGTACTTGATCGGTTGGTTCGCGAAGACGTTCGACTACATCAACCGCGTTACATAATGCTTCCGCTTTCGGTCTACGTGGGTACATAGACACACTCTCCCCCTCGTTGCTATGCATCACCTAGATAGATCTTGCGTGTTCGTAGGAATTTTTTTGAAATTACTGTGTTCCCCAACAAGACACCCGTATCAAGTTTTGGAGTGATCTTTAGAAAACCTCTGTGTTGCGATTTCTCTTCATGGAAATTGTTTTGCGCGTGCGTATCTTCATCGAGATTGGTTTTCTCGTGCTGGGCTGCAAGGTTCAAACCCTCTACTTCGTGTACATCGCGTGCGCGGGCGATAGGTTGCTGCTACAAAAGGTGGAGTGTCGTGAAAGGTCGGGCCGCAACAACGGATCGGATCTCACCTCGAGGTTCAGTCCTTATCAAGCCTGCAGGTCCCCCCTCTAGTAGTAGAATGTAGTATATATGTAGTATGTATAATCTATGTAGTATGTTGTGATGAACTATGAATGTCAGTGTGGTTGCAATTTTTCCCGCGAAAGCTTTTTTTGAATTATACAGTTTCATATACGGGGTTTATTCTGCAGTGTACGATTTCACCCCGCAAAATAGATCTTCCTCGAACTGTAAACACGTTATGCGGGTCGGCATTATACGGATCTCCTAGAGATGCTCTAACCCAAGTGGCGAGTGCCATTGTATAAACCGCATGAGGGTGCGAGTTTGAATTCCTATATCCCAACTTTTTTTGGAGAAAAGAAAGACAACCGCATGAGGGTGCGAGTTAAATCCCCGTGCGTTGCTACGGGCAGGCGGGCAACAATAAGATTCAAACACAAACTTCATTGACCGATATGACAGATCTATCATACCCTTTAGCAATCTCATTCACCAATGAGTATTAATTATTTGATATTACAATAATGCAATTTCTTCCCTATGTGATGGTTAACGTGAATAGACACAAAAGTCCCCGTCTTGATTGTAGGACATGTAATTCAATGGGGCAGGGTCATGGTTCTTCATTGGAATACAATAAAACGCAAATCTAATTAGATATGAGTGAAAGTGCTAGTATCGACTAGATGGGGGGGTGAATAGGCGATTTTTATGAAAGTCTTCAAAACTTGGAAGTTTCGAAGACAAACAACAGAAACAACCTAATTGATATGCAGCAGAAGATAAACTACCCTAAACAAGCCATAGTCAAGCATGTCATGATGTGAAAGTACAGGACTAATAGCAGTTAGGTAGTAAGGATCAAGATGGAAGATAGTATGAAGCCAATCAACAATAGTAGTCAAGCAATGAAGTCAAACAGATGAACAGATAAGCAATGACTTCATGAAGACAAACTTAAGTAAGGTTGGAAGGGATAGAACCAGTTGCTTGTTGAAGACACAGGATTTGTTGGACCAGTTCCAGTTGCTGTGACAACTGTACATCTGGTTAGGGAGGCTGAGATTTAACTCAGAAGACCGTGTCTTCACCTTATTCCCCTTGAGCTAAGGACACCCAGTCCTCGCCCAATCACTCTGGTAAGTCTTCAAGGGAGACTTCCAAACCTTCACAGACTTCGTTTCACCGGCAATCCACAATGACTCTTGGATGCTCAGAACGCGACGCCTAACCGGCTGGAGGATTCACAGTCCTCAAGTGTAATAAGTCTTCAGGTCACACAGACAGAAAGACTTCAGTGATGCCTAACACTCTTTGGCTCTGGGTGTTTGGGCTTTGTCCTCACAAGGATTTCTCTCTCTCAAATGCTTCGAGGTGGGTTGATCTCAAACGACAAAAGCCGTGCACAAACTCTGAGCAGCCACCAATTTATGGTGTAGGGGGTGGGATATTTATAGCCACTAGGCAACCCGACCTGATTTGTCCAAAATGACCCTGGGTCACTAAGGAACTGACACGTGTTCCAACGGTCAGATTTCAAACACACGCGGCAGCTTTACTTGGGCTACAAGCAAAGCTGACTCATCCAGCTCTGGATAAGATTTGCTCTCATTGTCTTCGCTCGAAGACATAGGATTTGGGTTGAGCATCACATCAGTCACTCTGACTTAGTTCACTTGGACCCCACTTAACAGTACGGTGGTTCCTATGACTCAACAAAGAAGAAAAGGAAACAATGAAAACACACAGTCTTCGCGCTCCAAAGTCTTCACGTAATGTCTTCTCATGTCATAGTCTTCAATATGAATATCTTCTCATACACCATTGTCTTCAATGTCTTCATACATTTTTAGGGGTCATCTCCGGTAGGTAAACCGAATCAATGAGGGACACTACCTGCGTTATCCTGCAATTCTCACAAACGCATTTGTCCCTCAACCAACTTTGTCGTCAATACTCCAAAACCAACTAGGGGTGGCACTAGATGCACTTACAATCTCCCCCTTTTTGGTGATTGATGACAAACTGGTTAAAGTTTTCAACGGGGATAAAGTATGTGAAATTGTAAGGATAGGAATTTGTCTTCATAAGTTGCAAGGGCTCCCCCTGAAGATGTGCATATAAGTAATTTGCTTTTGGAATGCAAATGCACATGGCAGGTTGTACTTGTGGAGATCCACTTCAACTTATGAAGCTAATTCATCATGCATGAAATGATATGGCAAGTAAAATGACATGCATAATGAAAAATGGACGTCTGCAGAATGATCTAAGTGCGGAAGTTATCCTCGCACATGCGGAATTTATCATCGCAAAGCAAATAAGTAGCAGAAGTAGCAGACGACCATCAAGTTTAGGTGTTACAACTCAAAGAACCAAATGTTTCAAAATGCAAGAGTTGTAAGCACGCAGCAAAATATAATGCAACCGCCCATATGAACCCACTTGAAGACTATCAACTCATATGCTTCTCCCCCTTTTGTCAGTAATGACCAAAAAGGTTTGAAGACATAGAACATCTACTCGTCATCATGAGTAGGTGAAGCAGCAGGGTTGTCGTTGTTGGTTGGCGGTGCAGACGAACTTGGTGCAGTGTCGATGCGTGCAGTTGTAGTTGGAGGTGGTGAAGTAGCGTCATCTTCATCATCGATCACTCTGGCATTAACTGTTGCCGTGGAAGAAGAATATTCAGAGTCTTCAAGAGATGGAGTTCGACGCAGGGTAGCAGTCCTTGGAGGAGTGGAGTCGAACTAGAATCTTTCATTGAAGCCATCATCTTGAAGATCAGCTTCAGCACTGAGCAGAGTCAAACTCTTCCATGATCTTCAGCAAGTTTCATGAGCAACAAAGGCATTCTTGGTGGCAAGGTTGCGAATGCGATTTACATCCACCAAGAGGCTTTGCATTTGGCGCTTGAGCCAGAAATGATGCTTATCTTGCTTCTGATGAAGAGCGACAAGAAGCTCTCGGTCATTGAGAACACGAGAACGCTTCCGAGGCCTTTGCGCAATGGTGCTTTCAGTGGCCTCAATGGGCGCTCTGTGAGGCAGACGAGTGTTACCAGCCAGTGGATAGAATCTTGTTGCTACTTGAACACCTTCAATAGGCTGAGTGAAGCTTTGGTGCTCAATGTTCTGAAGACAAAGTGGCGTCTTGGCAGGGTCAGAGTATACAACATCAACTGACATATCAACCTCGGGCAGAAATATTATGTGATTGCGAGCAGAGGGCTGATAATTGACAGACGAGTGTTGCTTGATGAGGCGCATGACCCATGGAGCATAAAACTTCAGACCAAATAGGTCAGAGCCGGAAGCAGCAAGTTGCCTGATGAAGAATTCCTGAGTGTTGAAGCTGATGCCATTAAGAATGTAGAAGACCAAAGTCTTCATGGCTCCTTCAAGCTTGGCTGATGATGAGTGTCCCTTGACTGGCCATAGAGTTCGCCTGATGATATGATATATGGTGCGAGGCAGATACTCAAGGTCTTCAACAAAGAAATGGGTGGGATACTCAGCGTCAGATGGCAAAGGCTTCATCATGCTCAGCATCTGGCTCGTATTGGGTTCTGGCTTGTGAAAGATGCTCTCCACGGCATTGCGGTGTAGCTGACAGTTAGGCTCATAGAGTTCTCCAGGAGTGGCTAGCCCAGTAAGCTCGATGATATCCATAGCTTCGGCTTCATGATGAACATTGCCAGTCATCCACTCGAGAACACAAGTCTTGATGTCTCTGTAGTAGCCGCGAATGTGCAGAGTGGCATAGAATTGAAGCAATAGCTCTTCATTCCAATGTTCTTTGTCTGTCACAAAATGGAGCTGACCAGCATCACGAAAGCAATCAAGTGCTTCTTCCAAGCACGGCAGTCCAGCAATAGCTTCAGTGTCAAGACGCATATGAGGGAAAATGCGCCCTTGATCATATAGCACGCATGAGTAATAGCTTCTCTGCTGATAGCTCCAGAACCGATCTGATGAAATTCTTGGCTTGGAGTAGGGGTTCTTGGCGCTGTCAAAGAAGGTATTGTGGCTCTTGAAGCCATTTGCATTGAAGGACCCGGGGGAGTTGGCAGTACCTGGAAACCTTGGCAATCTGGGCTTTGGCTTCTGGACCTGAGGCCGATGCTCAACATGATAGTCAAATTGGGGTCCTGAGGCAGAGGGCGGAGGCACCAGAATGGGCCATCGGACAGTGACAAGCTGACCGTGATCGTATGCTCGCTCAATAGTGTGAGGCCTTGGTGGCGAAACAGGAGCAGGGGCAACATCAGAGGAGTCAGGCTGCACAACAGGTGCTTTGGGAGTAGTTGTCATATTTGCTTCAGGTGCAGCCTCCTCATTGTCTTCAGGTGCAGCAGTCTCATTAGCTGCAGGTGCAGCATCCTCATTGACTTCAGGGGCAACATCCTCATGGGTTTCAGATTCAGTGGCCACATTTGCTTCAGGCACAGTGGCCTCATTGGTTTCAGGCACACTGGTTGGTGCAGGCTCCACATTAGCATCAGCCATGACTATGTCACTGGCTTCATTGGCATTGGTGGTGGCAGCCTCAACATGTTCAACCTCCTCTTGACGAACAGGAGGGTCGGGCACAGGCACGTTCAAATCATGAACTGCTTCTTCTTCAATCACTGGGGGAGTTGGTACATGAACTTCTTCTTCTTCAATAGCAGGGGGAGTTGGTACACATACTTCTTCTTCATTTTCTTCGGCTGATGCAGCCGGAATGTCTTCAGCAGCATGTGCTTCAGACATGGAGACGTTCACTGTTGGAGCTGGTTCAGAAAATACTTGTCGTGCAACAGGTGAACGTTGCACTTCTCCTTCAGGAACGCTCGACAGAGGGACTTCAGGCCTGTTTCCTCTTTGAATCCTGCGAAGTGCTGGCTTCAAGTTGGGAGATGGAGTTGGGTGAGCCTGAAAGTCTTCATCCTCTTCTTGCACTGGGGGTGTAGCTTGTTGTTGTTGTTGGGGAGTACTGGGGGAGTCTTGTTGTTGTTATGGGTGATCAGCCCACGAAGCATCCTGAGCAATTGGCGTCAATGGACGACCAATGCTGATGAGTTCGCTGTTCGTACGAACAGGCGATGATACCACTTGATGTTCGATCTAAGGAAGAACTTCATCATCATTTACATTGTCATCTTGACCAATGTCTTCAGCAGCGTTGGGTTCAGCTGCTGGAATATCTTCAGCTTCATGAGCCTCTGTGGTAGCAGGCTCATGGAAAACCATTCTTCGTTCTTGATGTACTGATACAGAGCGAACCACGGAAATGGGTTCAACGACTAAGGGCTCTGTGGAAGCAGCCCTAGTCTTCTTGGTCTTGCGCTTCTTCTTGGAGGGAGCGGCATCAGAGGCTTCAGTATGCTTTCTCTTTCTGGCGTCAGCCTCGGCAGCCCTTGTCTTCTTCTGTTCTGAAGCGGTTGTGGTGACCTTTGGCTTCGAGCCAGTCATGCTGCTCGGGAAGATAATGCGAGGGGCTTCTTGGCTTGAAGGTTCAGGCTGATCAGCAGGGCGCTTGTTCTTCCTTTTTGCAGCCATCCTGGGGTCAATGCCAGGACGACCAAGTGACTTGCACTTCTCAGCCTCATTGTAGGCAAGCACACACTTATCAGCCAAAAGCTTCATGCGTTCTCGAGATCCCTGAGCTTCTTGACGTTTCTTCAGAAAAGCTTCTTTAAGCTCGTGGAGCATGACTTTGAAGTTGCGGACGTCTTGAACACTCAGATTGGCCACATGCTTCTTGAATTGAGCCTTCTCAAAGTCAATCTTGTTCTTGAGCTCAACGATGCGCTGAGCGAGAGCTAGCTCAGAAGCAATGGCGCCATTGAAGGCGACATTGAGGCCAATTGGGTGCTGTAAATCTTCAAAGCTGACGTTGGCGGTGTCGAACCATTCATCAATGAAATTGTGAATGATGGCCACATCAAAGAGAGGTAAGTTGCTGAAGATTTCTGCTTCTTCTTTGCTCTTTATCAGCTGCTCAAGAGCATCATCAGCAAGATCTTCATCACTTGATAGATCAATGGGTTCGTCACGCAGAATTGCGGCAGGAGTCAAGGCTCTTTGATCAGATGGCCTAACAAGCCGCCTTTTCTTGTCCGTTCTCTTGGAGACACGGGACAGATCTTCAGATTGCACACTAGCTTCAGGAGGTGCAGTGGCCAGTGGCTTCGCACGCAAAGTCTTCGGAGGTGCAGCTGAGGTTGAAGCCTTAGACTTCTTTTGCTTCTGCGGCTTTGGAGGAGGAGCAGGGGCTTCATCAGAGTCAGCACCATTGTCAGAATGATCAACTCTGGTGCCTTGGACCATGATGTAGGTGATGAGGCCATCAAGGTTGGCGTAGGGGCCAATGACATTGGGATAGGCTTCACGGGAGTCGTCAGCACGGGGAGCAGAGGGACCTGGGTTGAAGTCCAAACCCAAGGACTTCTTGTTCTTCTTGGCCGAAGCCACAGCAAACTGGTAGTTGTGCTTGAAGAGCGAATCGTCACGACACCAGAGTAGTGAAGTGGGATCTGCGCTCGCTGGCTGTGGCCCACGGACCATACAAGGATAGAAGCTTTGTTCAATGGCTTCAGCTCGGCTCTTGGGTTGAAGCCCTCGATAGAGGATATCACCCCAAGGTCTCTTGATGGCATGCTTCTCTGCATATTCCTTCATGACAAACTTATACTTGAACCACTCCTCAGCCCAATAGCGTCGAATCCATTGGATTCGCGTCTTCCTCTGATGATAATTCTCTTTAGGATCTGTCTTGTACAGTTTTGCTAAATCATCAGGCAGATCTTTAGATGTTCCTTCTCTGCGCTGTCTGCCACCCTTCCTTGATGATTTTTCTATTGCCATGAACTTCAAGCTGAAAGGCTTCAATACGTTCAAAGGCTTCAGAGATTTGCGCTTGCTGGTCAAGCAGGAACTGGCTTTAGGAGAATTTATATGATGTTGTAAGTATTCTGCAAACGAATGCAGACTATGAGAACCAAGGGATTCTCCCACGGACATGTACCTGTGACAGCATTAGAGATGCGAGGGAAGGGGAAGAGGTCATATGCATTCTCAGAAGATTTTGAAGATAAATCAGTGTGAAGACATTGACCTCATGTTGCGAAGACATTCACTTATATAGGTGAGTTGGTTCCAGATTTGTACCAATCTGTGAATAAGTACAAGTGAGGAATCAAACTAGAAGAAATCTAAGTGAATCGACTAAGCAGTATGAGATGCAGACGGAATAGATCTAGCTTTGAATAGACAGAAACTACTTTCGGCAAACAGGATGAATCTTGAAGATCAAAAACGTGGTAAAAATAGAGTTATAATTACCGCACGAAGAACTGCTAGATGGAGAAGAATAGGAGACCGAGCAGTTCAGCCCACCGTGCCCTAACTTGGCGACGGAGGACACCTATGCGATGGCGGAGAGGACGATGTCCGCGGCCGGCGTGAGGACGGCGTCGGAGAAGTCGCGGCAGCTAAGCGCTTCGTCGCCGGTGTCGTCGCGAGCTAGCGGTGGTGCTAGGGTTTTGATGGAGGTGGGGAGGTGGGAGAAGGATTTCTTTACTGTAGGGGGACAGGTATTTATAAGTAGGTGAGAGACACAGCGCAATTACGTTGGTGCCCCTGGCGGTTCACATCTGAGGGGCACGTGGCAAGCATGCAACACACTCAGGGTTGTCCCACGTTCCCACGCCCACCAGGCATGTCGGAGAGTTGTTCCGGTTTCTCCGGATTTCAGCAGTAAAGATAAGCCATTAAAACAGATTTAATGTTTGTCTCTTTGCCTTCTGCTGACTAGGACGCAGAGAAGACATTCGACAGTTTCAACAGAATGCATATGATTTGGACAGATAGATTTTGAGATAGTAAGCATAGAGAGGTTAGGGTCCGATCACATTCACTTAGTTCAAAAAGATCCAATCTTGAAGACATAGCTATAAGTGAATGCTGTAGAGGACAAAACACTAGTATATATATCAGAAAGCAATCAAATCATCATAGTGCAGAAAGTCGTGAAGACAAATTGAAACTGAAGACAAACCAAATGTGAAGTCATTGCAATATAACGCCTTGAGTGAAACACTTCAAACAAGAAAAGTGGTGGTGGCGTTACCCACCGTATAGGAAGTATTAGACCTAGACACGGCGCACAATTATCGTGGTGCTCCGAAGTCAAATTCCATGTTAATATGTTCACACTTAGAGTGTAAATCTTCATTGATTGAAGATATACCTTACTTTGTGTGTTGCACATCTAAGTCATCAACATGCATAAGTGTTAGGATGTGTGCCTGATCACAGGACATTAGAGGATTCTAAGATATTTAGCTCACACCGTAACTTGCAAAACCTTTTCTCATCCAAGGGCTTTCTGAAGATATCTGCCAGTTGCCCTTCAGTGTTGACGTGAATGATATCGATATCTTTCTTCATAACATGATCTCTGAGAAAGTGATGACGAATTTCAATGTGCTTGTCTTCGAGTGTTGGACTGGATTGTTGGCTATTTTGATGGCACTCTCGTTGTCGCAGAAGAGAGGTACTTGTTTCAGGTCGATGCCATAATCCTTGAGAGTTTGCTTCATCCATAGAAGCTGAGCACAACAGGATCCAGCAGCTATGTATTCAGATTCAGCAGTTGAGAGTGATACACAGTTCTGCTTCTTTGAAGACCAACAGACAAGTGATCGTCCAAGAAAATGGCATGTGCCAGATGTAGACTTGCGATCCACCTTGTCACCAGCATAATCAGCATCCGAGAATCCAACCAAATCGAATCTTGAGCCCTTGGGATACCGTAATCCGAGTGTTGGGGTGTAAGCCAAATATCGAAGAATTCGCTTCACGGCTAAGTGATGCGATTCCTTTGGTGCCGCTTGGTACCGAGCACACATGCAAATACTAAGCATAATATCTGGCCTAGATGCACATAAATAAAGCAAAGAACCAATCATGGAGCGGTATACCTTTTGATCGAACTCTTTACCATTGTCGTCGGGACCAAGATGGTGTTTGGCTGGCATTGGCATCGTGTAGCCTTTGCAGTCTTCCATTCCAAACTTCTTTAGACAGTCTTTGAGGTATTTCTCTTGAGATATGAAGATGCCATTCCTCTGCTGACGAATTTGAAGACCAAGGAAGAACTTCAGCTCACCCATCATGGACATTTGATATTACTCTTGCATCATGTACCCAAACTCATCACTATACTTCTGGTTGGTGCAGCCGAAGATTATATCATCCACATATATTTGGCACACAAACAGTTCACCATCATATGTCTTCGTGAAGAGAGTGGGATCGAGGGATCCTGGTTTGAAGCCTTTGCTCTTCAGGAAGTCTTTGATTGTATCATACCAGGCACGAGGGGCTTGTTTGAGGCCATACAGTGCCTTGTTTAGCTTGTACACCATATCAGGATGTTTTGGATCTTCAAAGCCAGGTGGTTGTGCGACATACACTTCTTCTTCAGTCTTGCCATTGAGAAATGCACTCTTTACATCCATTTGATATAGCAAGATATTGTGATGATTAGCGTAGGCTAGCAGTATGCGAATAGCTTCAAGCCTAGCTACAGGAGCAAATGTTTCATCGAAGTCAATTCCTTCAACTTGAGTGTATCCTTGAGCCACAAGACGTGCTTTGTTTCTGACGACTTGACCATGCTCATCTTGCTTGTTTCGATATATCCACTTTGTTCCAATAATGTTATGCTTGCGAGGATCAGGTCGCTTGACAAGTTCCCAGACATTATTTAGTTTGAACTGTTGAAGTTCTTCTTGCATGGCTTGTGTCGGTGTCAAAACCGGCGGATCTCAGGTAGGGGGTCCCGAACTGTGCGTCTAGGCGGATGGTAACAAGAGACGAGGGACACGATGTTTTTACCCAGGTTCGGGCCCTCTTGATGGAGGTAAAACCCTACGTCCTGCTTGATTAATATTGATGATATGGGTAGTACAAGAGTGGATCTACCACGAGATCAAGGAGGCTAAACCCTAGAAGCTAGCCTATGGTATGATTGTTGTAATGTATGTTGTCCTACGGACTAAAGCCCTCCAGTTTATATAGACACCGGAGGAGGCTAGGGTTACACAGAGTCGGTTACAATGGTAGGAGATTTACATATCTGTATTGCCAAGCGTGCCTTCCACGCCAAGGAAAGTCCCATCCGGACACGGGACGGAGTCTTCAATCTTGTATCTTCGTAGTCTTGGAGTCCGGCGGATAATGATAGTCCGGCTGTCTGGACACCCCCTAGTCTAGGACTCCCTTAGTAGCCCCTGAACCAGGCTTCAATGACGATAAGTCCGGCGCGCATAATGTTCGGCATTGCAAGGCGGGTTCCTCCCTTGAATAATCCAGAGAAGATCATGAACACCAGGATAGTGTCCGGCTCTGCAAAATAAATTCCACATTCCACCGTAGAGAGAATAAAATGTACACTTAGTTCAATCTGCTGACGTATTATGCGGCGTGACCTCACACCGCTACCAAGCCTTTGTTTGAATCGTTTTTTACTATACCACCTCAGCACGTTTAGCGAGGCGGTTTCCTTGGCACGTCCTGTCGAAGCAGAGATCGTGTTCCCCTTATTCCGAGATTCTCATCAATACGGACGTGGGTAACCCAACCGCGCCATTGATGGTGGCGCTTGGGAGATAAGCGAGTTTTACCAGGCCGGTGGGGGACGCACAGTTTCGTCCGCCTATATATAAGGGATAAGGATTTACCTTCTCACCTACGCCTTCTTCCTCCTTTGCTTACACATCTCCGCGCACTCAAGCTCCAACGCCCAAGCTCGCGCATCTCACCTCGACCTTCTCCGAATATGTCCGGAGGGGGAGGCAAGTGGTTGGCTTCCACCGTCAAGGAGGAGCACATCACTAAGCTGGGCAACACCGGATACCTCTCCGGCGATATCGCGCATCGGCTGCCCGACGAGGGGCAGCTCGTACCTACCCCTGGGCCTCACGAGAGGGTCGTCTTCCTTCCCCACTTCCTCCGCGGACTGGGCTTTCCGCTCCATCCATTCGTCCGGGGGCTCATGTTCTATTATGGCCTGGATTTCCACGATCTGGCGCCGAACTTCATCCTCAACATCTGGGCGTTCATCGTCGTGTGTGAGGCCTTCCTCTGCATCCGGCCCCACTTCGGCCTGTGGCTCAAGACCTTCAACGTCAAGCCGAAGGTTGTGAAGGGCATGCAAGCGGAATGCGGAGGCGCCATGTTGGGTAAATTACCCAACGTCCTTTGGCTCGAAGGGGCCTTTGTGGACTCCGTCAAGGGATGGCAATCGGGGTGGTTCTACATCACCGAGCCGCGCAAGCCCACATGGGCGGTAGCCCCCGAGTTTAGATCTGGCGTCCCCACGCAGCTCACCTCCTGGAAAGAGAAGGGCTTGCTGTGGGGCGATCCGAAGGAGGTGACTGGACTCCGAACCTGCATCCAGAAGCTGGTGAGCAATAATCTCAGGCTCGTCGACGTGGTCCAAGTCATGCTCATCCGCTGGATTCTCCCATGCCAAGAACGGGCATTCAATCTGTGGGAGTTCAATCCGGAGCAGCACCAGGCGCTGAACGGGCTCTTCGATACGACATACGAAGGCGCCTGGAGGGTGCTGTTTAAGGGCGCCGAAGCCCCCGCATCCGCGACGGAAGATCGCGGATTCAGCTCGCAGTATCCAACTGACGAGGTAAGTGATTCGACCCCATTACGGGACACTTTATAGTAATTGAATTGATTATAAGAGGGTTTAATCCCTTCCTTTCCTTTGACAGGAATGGATGGAGAAAGCCAGGCAGCTTATCAGCCCGGCTCCCATGCTAGAAGATCTAGTGGACGCCCGCTTAGCAGGGTTGCTGGTTCCGGCACCGCACGTGGTGCCGGAGAAGAAGGCCAAGAAGGTGGCCGCGGGGACTCGAAAGAGTTCCCGCAATCAAGCGTCTGACGACGACGCAAACTCCTCCCCCAAAGACGGCGAGGAGGAGGAGTACTCTCTCCCGGAGGGGGGAGAGAAGAAGAGGAAGGCTTCCCCAATAGGGGAGGCCGAAGGGTCCAAGAGGGGGAGAGTTATCCCCCCGGACAGTTTCGCCAACACCAGCGTTGGCGAGGATGAGTGGCCTCCAAGGGCCAGGCGTCCAGCGAGATCGTAAGTGTCCAGATCCTTTATACGCAATATCTTTTACGTCACGTAGTGTCCTTCTAACGCCGCATTCCGTCCCTAGTCCGGCCGATGACGATCTCCCCGACTCATCGAGCGGGTCGTTGGCCTCGTCGGATGTGAATTCACTTCCGACTGCCTCTACCCCACGCGCCGACGAGGACGCCGAGGTGGGATCCCAGAGAGGGACCCATCAGGAGGAGGCTCCGGAGGCGCCGTCAGGCAGCCTCCCGGACTTTGTGCCGGACTCTACATCGGAACCCGCAGTGGTTCCAGAGTCCGGCAAGCGGCCCCTTCAAAAGAAGGGCAAGACCATGACACCAGCGGCCTCCGTCCAACCGGAGGCGCCGGATAACTTGCTGGAGGCGCTTAAAGGCGCTTCCATTGAGGAAGAACACCACACTATCATGAGTGCGGTGATTCAAAAGGTTCAGCTCGCCAAAAGCGGGCTGACCGAAGCCTGCAGCAGCCTTTTAACAGGCTTTGAGGTAAGAAGTTACAATTATGTAATGTAATACCGCATAGACAGTAGCCCCTGATGCTCAGTTCGGTGTTCGGAAAGAAAAAGCCGGACTGAGGATCTAACAAGATATGCGCAGGGTTGCTAAAAATATGTCAATATGGGTTTGCAGGCTGCGCTGCTGGCCTCTGCCACATTAACGGTAGAGGTCGATGTGCTGAAGCAGGATCTCGAGCGGTCTGAGCGAGAGCTCGGCCATGCAAAGAAGCAGCTCGAGGATAAAGAAGGTGAGTAACACCACTTTGAATAGGTACCTTACAGAAAAGGATTTTGGTTGCACTTAAATTAACCAGGATAATATGTGTATCGCAGGGGCCACTAACAAGGTGGCCGCCCTAAAGGATGTTGTGTCCGCGGCCGAACACAGTGCGGCCGCGGAACGGGTAGAGCGAGAAAAGCAGGAGGCACGGGTGGCGGAAGTTCGGCAAGAGCTCTAGGCTCTCATGGAAAAGCATGAGACTTTGGAGCGTGACTCCAAGACTCGAGAGTCCGAGCTTGCCTTGGCTCTCGAAAGTGCCAAGTCCGCCAAGGCCGAGGCCCATAAGGCCCTTCAGGAGGTTGAAGATATAAAGAAAATAGTGGCGGGTAAGGCATTTTTCATGCAAAGCAAGCATGTTAATGTAAAATACCTGACACTTACCCGCATTCGGAGCTCTCCAGGGGCGTTTGCAGATCTGCCGTGTAGTGCGTCCGATGCCGCCGCATTCTATCGTGGCGAGGAGGGGAGCTCGACGGAAAAAGTCCTCTGGTCTCAGTATGCTGAGGCCGGACACCCAGTGCCCCCAAGCGACCAACTGAAGCAGCTGGTCGAACTCCACAAGGTAGCTGAGGAGGCCATGAAGGGCCTTATAGTCCGGCTGTGGCCTGGACAGGCCATTCCTGGGAGCTACTTTGGCCTCGTGCGGCGGCTGGTGGATGCATGCCCCTGGGTGGATGTCATCAAGCCCTCCGCCTGTATTGAAGGCGCTCGCCGGGCTCTTGCCCGCACAAAGGTGCAATGGGGCAAGTTGGATGCGGAGAAGCTTCTCACGGACCCCCCGCCGCCGGGCAAGGAGTATCGCACGCCCGAGATGTATTATAAAACTGTCCTGAAGGGAGCCCGCAATATTGCGGATGAGTGCCCCCGAAATGTAATCTTTGAATGAATTTGCTGTGTATTATCCTGCGCGCTGAAACTTTGTTCATGTGCGCGTTAAGCAACGCTTGTTTAATTTAAAATATTACCTTCTGTGCGGCCGTTTATAAAATCTGAGAGATGGCAAGTCGTTGGCTTCAGCCCCCAAGCCACGAGTGCTGGGGTGTTCGGGTGTTGGGTCCATCGAGGGAGGCACTCAACACAACGAACAAGGCAACCGGACTTATAATGCTTGACCACTCTCACTTAGCCATAGAATTCTATAATTTTAAATTTCGGTGAAGCCCCTGGTATTCAGAAGGCCGAAACCGGGGAGCTATCCACGCCTTCATCGGACATTGTCCGGAACTTCGCTCGAAGCGGCGTGAGTCTTTAAGGACCCGAAAAACCTCTCGAACAGCGACCAGTCTCTCGCCTTATCATGCCAGTCAGTTTTAGCTTTCTCCACTGAGGCGCTCGCCCGGCTCAACCGGGGCGCAATCGCAGTGGTTCTCCCAGTGCCACCTTAGCCGACGGAACGGAACGTAAGGCACCAAAACGTGGGAGCCGAGCAAACCCAACTATTGACCCAAGACATGATTCGGAGCCGATTCATATAATGCTATAAGTTCGGGGTGCCGCACTTGTGAAAGTGTTCGGACTTATCACACCATAGAGTGGGGAACATAAGCCCCCGGTGTATTAGGCCGTACCAAAATATATGGGTGCAAGATGTCATATAATGAGCATATATATAAAAGGTAATGCAATTGCGATCAAAAATGTGCTGCATTATTTATGAAAGAAAGTCTGCTAGTGGAGCGGACTGATACAAATAGTGCGGTAAGCAAGGGATTTGGACTAAGTAAACGTGTCCCCCTCCAGGGATGAGCTGCGGACTTGGTGTATATAATCGAATTTAATGCTCGTAATTTAGACCACCTGAGTGTTCGTCGCCTAGTCCCTGACTGTTGCATCATGAGTTCGGCAGGTTCGCCACCGAACAGGGCTTCTGGTTAACAGAGTCCTGTGTACATAAAAGAAGAAAAATGAAAAAAGGGGGGCATACTTGCGAGCCCCCGGTGTGGTCGAACCGCACTCTGGGTCCGTTGCGATCGTGCCCCCTCCCCTGTGCCCATGGTATCTCCAAAGCGTAATGATGTACGCGGAGTGTTATTCTTGCGATCGTGCGCGGGCAAGGGTTGGGGCCGCATTGCTACGCATGCTCTGATCGCGCCAGGTGGTCTTGGTTGGCATTGCTCCGGGCGCGCTTTGCTGTATCCGGCCTTTTAACGGCCGGACTCGAGAATTGCCTTAGAAGGCTGCTCTGTACTTCTGCCGCGAGAGCCGCTGTATGTTCCTCCGTTCGGAGGGAGCGTTCCGTATTCCCATTGACCGTGATGACTCCACGAGGGCCTGGCATCTTGAGCTCTAGGTATGCATAGTGCGGCACCGCGTTGAATTTTGCAAGCGCGGTTCGTCCGAGCAGAGCATGATAGCCGCTGCGAAACGGGACTATGTCGAAGATTAACTCTTCGCTCCGGAAATTATCCGGGGATCCGAAGACCACTTCTACTGTGACTGAGCCTGTACAGTTGGCTTCCACTCCTGGTATGACACCTTTAAAGGTTGTCTTTGTAGGTTTAATCCTTGATGGGTCTATGCCCATTTTGCGCACCGTATCCTGATAAAGCAGGTTCAGGCTGCTGCCGCCGTCCATCAGGACTCTCGTGAGGTGGAACCCATCGACAATTGGGTCTAAAACCAATGCGACGAATCCGCCATGGCGTATGCTGGTCGGATGGTCTCTTCGATCGAAAGTGATCGGACAAGAGGACCATGGGTTCAACTTTGGGGCGACTGGCTCCATCGCATAGACGTCCCTTAGTGCGCGTTTCCTCTCCCTCTTGGGTATGTGGGTCGCGTATATCATATTCACCGTCCGTACTTGTGGGGGAAAACCCTTCTGTCCTCTGTTGTTCGGCGGTCGGGTCTCTTCCTCGTCGTCGCTGTTTAGCCCCTTGTCATTGTTTTCGGCAATTAACTTGCCGGCCTGCTTGAACACCCAGCAGTCTCTATTAGTGTGATTAGCTGGCTTTTTAGAGGTGCCATGTATCTGGCATAGGCGGTCGAGTATTCGGTCCAGATTGGACGGACCCGGAGTGGTTCTTTTGAATGGCTTCTTCCACTGACCGGGTTTAGAGCCTCGGAATCCGGCGTTGACTGCTGTATCCTCCTTATCGTCGTCGTTAATGCGGCGCTTGTTTTTATTTCGACATGACCTGCCGTTGTTGTCCTTAGTATCCGGACTGCCAGAATTTTTACGGAGATTGTTGCTGCGGGCTAGCCAGCTGTCCTCTCCCGCGCAAAAGCGGGTCATTAACGATGTGAGGGCTGCCATGGATTTTGGCTTTTCCTGCCCCAGGTGCCGGGCTAGCCATTCATCCCGGATGTTATGTTTGAAGGCTGCGAGGGCCTCTGCATCCGGACAATCGACGATTTGATTTTTCTTCGTCAAGAACCGTCTCCAGAATTGTCTGGCCGATTCGTCTGGCTGCTGAATGATGTGGCTTAGGTCATCGGTGTCTGGTGGTCGCACATATGTGCCTTGGAAGTTATCAAGGAATGCGGCCTCCAGGTCCTCCCAACACCCAATTGGCTCTGCGGGCAAGCTGTTAAGCCAATGCCGAGCTGGTCCTTTAAGCTTGAGTGGGAGGTACTTGATGGCGTGGAGATCGTCGCCGCGGGCCATATGGATGTGGAGAAGATAGTCTTCAATCCAAACCGCGGGGTCTGTTGTGCCATCGTAAGATTCAATGTTTATGGGTTTAAACCCTGCGGGGATCTGATGATCCATTACTTCATCAATGAAGCATAGCGGGTGTGCGGCGCCTCTGTATTGAGCAATATCGCGACGCAGCTTGAGAGAGCGCTATCTGCTGTGTTTGGCCCGGCCAGGGTTATTGTATCCGGCGCGACGGTATTCGTCGTGGGTCGTAGGGCGCCCACGTGATCCATAGATGGATCTGGATTGCCTTGCTTTGTCCTCCAATATGTCTCGCAAGTCCGGCGCGTTCCCTCTTGGCTTCGTACTTTTGGAGCGATGCCGGGGTATGGTCTTGGCTGGGGGCCTGGATGCCTCTCTGTCACGACCACGGGGTGGTCGGTCAGCCATATCATGCGCTGGTGATGGAGGTATGTATGCTTCCTCCTCTAATCGGGGGAGCAGCTTGCGTCTTGGGTAACTTTTGGAGGGACATTCGAGTTTATACTCTTCGGCCGCGAGGACCTCGGTCCATCGATCGGCCAGTAGGTCCTGATCAGCTTGAAGCTGTTGCTGCTTTTTCTTTAGGCTGTTTGCTGTGGCGATAAGCCTGCGCTTGAAGCGCTCTTGTTCGACGGGATCCTCGGGTACGACGAATTCATCATCGTTGAGGCTTGCTTCGTCTTCGGAGGGAGGCATATAGTTATGATCCTCAACCTCTTCGTCTGCCGCCCCCTCGTGAGGGCTTGCTTCAGCATCCTCCTGCGCTGAGCCTTGCTGGAGGGGATTGTCTTCGGCACTCTCTGGAGTATTATTATCTCCTGTGCCGGAATCTCCATTCTTGCTGTGGCGAGATTTAGAGCGGCGCCGCTGACGCCGGCGTTTGGGCTGCTTCTTTAAAGAGTCTGCCTCCGCTGTTTCTTCGCCGTCCCCATCTTTTGGGGTGTCCACCATGTATATGTCGTATGCTGAGGTGGTCTTCCAGTGCCCTATAGGCGCTGGTTCCTGATCGTCTCCGGCATCGTCGTCCATAGCGTCGATGTCTTCGGAGTCGTAGTCTAGCATGTCGGTTAGATCGTCGACAGTGGCTACAAAGTGGGTGGTGGGTGGGATCTGAATTTCTTCGTCGTCCGTACCCCAACCATCCTGGCCATAGTCCGGCCAGGACTCTCCTGATAACGAGAGATGCTTTAGTGAATTCAAGATATCGCTGAAAGGCGAGTATTGGAAGATGTCCGCGGCGGTGAATTCCATAACCGGCGCCCAATCCGGATCGATTGGTAGGGGCGCGGGAGGTTCGGAGTCCGGCAAGGAGTCCGGCACCTCGGAATCACGAGTTTCGCAGGGGACAAGATTAGTGTTCGGCTCCATCGCCGTGGATGTTGAAGCCCCCAGGGCGGCGTCTATCCAATGGCCCTCGATCTGGGCGATCGGCTCCGGGCTAATGGCCGAAGCGGACCCGTGTGCGGCCACCAAGGCACTGTTCGGTGGCAGAGCTAAATCATGCCCGTCGTCACAGTGCGGCGCGCTTGGCTGTGGCTCGAGTCCGTCGAAGATCAAGTCTCCGCGGACATCGGCCGTGAAGTTTAATCTTCCAAATCTGACCTGACGGCCAGGGGCGTAGCTTTCGATCTGCTCCAGATGGCCAAGTGAATTGGCCCGCAGTGCGAAGCCGCCGAATACGAAGATCTGTCCGGGGAGAAAAGTCTCACCCTGGACAGCGTTGCTGGTTGAAGATGCCATCAAGCCTATTGGTGACGACACAGAGGAACTCTCAATGAAAGCACCAATGTCGGTGTCAAAACCGGCGGATCTCGGGTAGGGGGTCCCAAACTGTGCGTCTAGGCGGATGGTAACAAGAGACGAGGGACACGATGTTTTTACCCAGGTTCGGGCCCTCTTGATGGAGGTAAAACCCTACGTCCTACTTGATTAATATTGATGATATGGGTAGTACAAGAGTGGATCTACCACGAGATCAAGTAGGCTAAACCCTAGAAGCTAGCCTATGGTATGATTGTTGTAATGTATGTTGTCCTACGGACTAAAGCCCTCCAGTTTATATAGACACCGGAGGAGGCTAGGGTTACACAAAGTCGGTTACAATGGTAGGAGATCTACATATCCGTATTGCCAAGCTTGCCTTCCACGCCAAGGAAAGTCCCATCCGGACACGGGACGGAGTCTTCAATCTTGTATCTTCGTAGTCTTGGAGTCCGGCGGATAATGATAGTCCGGCTGTCCGGACACCCCCTAGTCCAGGACTCCCTCAGCTTGAATCCATTCAGGTTCCATAAAAGCTTCAGCAACTTTCTTGGGTTCTGATATTGACACAAATGAAAAGTGCCCACAGAAGTTTGCTAGCTGTGTTGCTCTTGATCGAGTGAGCGGACCAGGTGCATTGATGATGTCAATTATCCTTTCTATTTGAACTTCATTTGCAACACGAGGGTGAATAGGATGAAGGTTTTGCTCTGGCTGGTCATTGTCATCATTGGGAGGATTGTCTTCGGACTGAGCATTGTCTTCAGGTTGATTTGGTGCAGAGATGATAAGTTCCTCTTCAGGTTGTGCTTCAGAGGGCATGATTTCACCAGTTCCCATCAGCTTGATTGCTTCGTTTGAAGGGGCTTCATCCAGTGTGCTTGGCAGAATCTCTCTCTGTGAACCATTGGTTTCATCAAATCTCACATCCACAGTTTCAACGATTTTGTAGAGATAAAGGTTGAAGACTTTGTAGGAGTGTGAATCCTTTCCATAGCCAAGCATGAAGCCTTCATGAGCCTTAGGTGCAAATTTTGACTTGTGATGGGGATCCTTGATCCAGCATCTTGCTCCAAATACTCTAAAGTAACTGACGTTTGGCTTCTTGCCAGTAAGTAGCTCATATGATGTTTTGTTCAGAAGCTTATGAATGTATACACGGTTGATGATATGACATGCTGTATCAATAGCTTCAGGCCAGAACTTTCTTGGTGTCTTGTACTCATCTAGCATTGTTCGAGCCATCTCAATGAGGGTTCTGTTTTTGCGCTCAACGATGCCATTTTGCTGAGGTGTGTATGGAGCAGAGAACTCATGAGTGATTCCCATTGTATCCAGATACAGATCAAGTCCAGTGTTCTTGAATTCAGTGCCATTGTCACTTCTGATGTGCTTGATCTTCACACCATAGTTGTTCATTGCTCGATTTGCGAAGCGCCTGAAGACATCTTGCACTTCAGTCTTGTAAAGAATTATATGAACCCATGTGTATCTTGAGTAGTCATCAACAATGACGAAGCCATAGAGACAGGCAGTTGTTGTGAGGGTGGAGTAGTGAGTAGGTCCGAACAAGTCCATGTGTAGCAGCTCGAAGGGTTGAGATGTTGTCATGATTGTCTTCGAGGGGTGCTTTGCCCTTGTCATCTTTCCAGCTTCACAGGCACCACACAGATGATCCTTCTTGAACTTGACATCCTCGATGCCAATGACATGCTTCTTCTTGACGAGTGTAAGTTCCTCATGCCAGTATGTCCCAGCCTTCGATGCCAGAGCCAGCATTCTGAAGCTTTTGTGAGAAGACATACGGCAAGCTGTGGACCTGCTGAGAAATCTACCATGTACAGATCATCTTTTCGATACCCTTCAAAGACTAGAGATTTGTCAGATTCCATTAGTACAAGGCAACGATATTTGCCAAATATCACAATCATGTTCAAGTCACAAAGCATTGAGACAGACATTAAGTTGAAACCAAGGGATTCAACAAGCATCACTTTATCCATGTGTTGATCCTTTGAGATTGCAACTCTACCTAGTCCCAATACTTTGCTTTTACCAGTGTCAGCAAATGTGATGTGACTCTTGTCGGATGGACATAAGGTTGAGTCCATGAGAAGACTTCGATCACCAGTCATATGATTTGTGCATCCACTGTCCATAATCCATTCTGAAGCTTTTGGTGATGTACCCTACAGTGCAGTTAGGAGGATAGGCTTCACACAAGTGTTGTGAAGCATATGCATTTGATACATATAGGGACATTCACAACTTATCTCAAAGTTAGGACATAGTCTGACTGATAAGAAATTCAGATGTGAAGCATATAGAATGATATTTTAACGTGCGTCCTCAGTGAGTTTTAGGTCCCCAGCAATTTTATCAGACGCCATTGATTGCTGGCTGGAGACCGTTTTCTGCAAAGAGAGTTAGTTCTTCTTCGCCACCCACATTTTCAGTGGGGGCTTAGAAGCAATGAGTCTAAGTGCAGCATCTGAGAATTTTGGCTTTGAAGCCCTAGCAAATAGCCTTGCAGGAGATGAATGATACTCGTATGAATAAGCAGAAAAGTTCTTAGTCCTATGAACATAGCGGTTCGAAGATACACACTCATATTCATACGAATGAGCATGATTTCCCTGCAGAACATTGGCGTTAGGGTGACTCATGTGAGTCCTATATCTGTATGAAGCCTTTGGGCCATATGAAGCCATAGGTCTGGGGTTTGTCTTCTTCCTTGGTGGTGTCATGACGACATTCACAGGAAGATTCTCAATGTACCGCTTAGGTACCCAGATCTTCTTCATAGGTGGTCCATTCCTGCAGTTAGTACCAATGTACCTGGCAAACACTTCACCATTCTGCTTTTTGAACAGCTTATAGTTTGCATCAAAGGATTCATCAATGATAATAGGATTAGCACAGGTAAAGCCAGATAAGGTAGATGGATCTACTGAAGGTTCCTTTGCAGCAACCCATGTGGTTTTGGGGTACTGCTCAGGCTTCCAGTACGAGCCATCAACATTCATTTTCCTTTCAAACCCAACACCCTCTTTCCTAGGGTTTCGGTTCAGAATCTTCTTTTTGAGGACATCGCAGAGAGTCTGATGTCCCTTCAAACTTTTGTACATCCCTGTTTCAAGCAATGTCTTCAACATAGCATTTTCATCAGCAACAGCAGTGGTATCCTCCGCAGAGGGGTTAGTAACCACATCAGTAGGTGAAGACAATGAAACAGTAGCAGCAGTGGAACATACAGCAACAGATGTAGCATTATCACGCTCAATGCATTTTAGACATGGTGGTTCAAATCCATCCTGAGCGGAACTGATTTGTTGAGCGCGAAGTGAATCTCGCTCCTTCTGAAGATCTTCATAATCCACTCTTATCTTTTCAAGGTCTAGCTTTCTTTGAAGACATTCAGAAGAAAGCTTCTCATGATCAGATAAGAGAGCATTATGTTGATCTTGAAGGGCGTCAAACTTAGCATGGAGTCTATGAAGACTATCAGTCAAAGCTTTTGACTGATCCATTTCAGCACCCAACATATCATCGCTCTTACTAAGCATGTCTTGAACCTTTTCCAAGATTCTTTGTTGTTTAGTGGCAAGGGAAGCAAGCTTATCATAACTGGGCCCAAAATTCATCACCTGATTCATCATCACTAGATTCAGAGAGATAGCATTCAGTTACCTTATCACCCCTTGCCATGTGGCATGATGAGGATGATGATGGTTCAGGTGTAAAGTTCATTTTCTTGAGAGATTCCTTGTAGTCCTCAAACGGCTGATCATGACGAGTGCGATGACCTTCGTATACCTCAGAAAGCCGGTCTCAGATTAGCTTCGCGTGATTGAGGTGCATAACATTCCTGAACTGATTTCGGGACAGATGATAGCAGATGACGTCCTTCGCTGTAAGGCTCAATAGAGTGTACTTGCGAATGTCATCAGCTTCTGCCATCTTGCATAGATCAGTGAGTCCAATCTCAGTGACGGTCCATAGTTAGCTATCCATGGACATGAGTAGCTTCTTCATCATGGCCTTCCATTGGGGATACTCATGATAGTCAAAAGTGGGACACGATATGTTCCTCAATCCTGCAGTCGACATAGCTGAAACTCCAGGTGGTTAAACCGAATCACACAGAACAAGGGAGTACCTTACTCTGATACCAATTGAAAGTGCTAGTATCGACTAGAGGGGGGGTGAATAGGCGATTTTTATGAAAGTCTTCAAAACTTGGAAGTTTCGAAGACAAACAATAGAAACAACCTAATTGATATGCAGCGGAAGATAAACTACCCTAAACAAGCCATAGTCAAGCATGTCATGATGTGAAAGTACAGGACTAATAGCAGTTAGGTAGTAAGGATCAAGATGGAAGATAGTGTGAAGCCAATCAACAATAGTAGTCAAGCAATGAAGTCAAACAGATGAACAGATAAGCAATGACTTCATGAAGACAAACTTAAGTAAGGTTGGAAGGGATAGAACGAGTTGCTTGTTGAAGACACAGGATTTGTTGGACCAGTTCCAGTTGCTGTGACAACTGTACGTCTGGTTAGGGAGGCTGAGATTTAACTCAGAAGACCGTGTCTTCACCTTATTCCCCTTGAGCTAAGGACACCCAGTCCTCGCCCAATCACTCTGGTAAGTCTTCAAGGGAGACTTCCAAACCTTCACAGACTTCGTTCACCGGCAATCCACAATGACTCTTGGATGCTCAGAACGCGACGCCTAACCGGCTGGAGGATTCACAGTCCTCAAGTGTAATAAGTCTTCAGGTCACACAGACAGAAAGACTTCAGTGATGCCTAACACTCTTTGGCTCTGGGTGTTTGGGCTTTGTCCTCGCAAGGATTTCTCTCTCTCAAATGCTTCGAGGTGGGTTGATCTCAAATGACAAAAGCCGTGCACAAACTCTGAGCAGCCACCAATTTATGGTGTAGGGGGTGGGATATTTATAGCCACTAGGCAACCCGACCTGATTTGTCCAAAATGACCCTGGGTCACTAAGGAACTGACACGTGTTCCAACGGTCAGACTTCAAACACACGCGGCAACTTTACTTGGGCTACAAGCAAAGCTGACTCATCCAGCTCTGGATAAGATTTGCTCTCATTGTCTTCGCTCGAAGACATAGGATTTGGGTTGAGCATCACATCAGTCACTCTGACTTAGTTCACTTGGACCCCACTTAACAGTACGGTGGTTCCTATGACTCAACAAAGAAGAAAAGGAAACAACGAAAACACACAGTCTTCGCGCTCCAAAGTCTTCACGTAATGTCTTCTCATGTCATAGTCTTCAATATGAATATCTTCTCATACACCATTGTCTTTAATGTATTCATACATTTTTAGGGGTCATCTCCGGTAGGTAAATCGAATCAATGAGGGACACTACCTGCGTTATCCTGCAATTCTCACAAACGCATTAGTCCCTCAACCAACTTTGTCGTCAATACTCCAAAACCAACTAGGGTGGCACTAGATGCACTTACAATGAGGAAGTAGATGATAACCCACAAGTGTAGGGGATCGCAACAGATTTCGAGGGTAGAGTATTCAACCCAAATTTATCGATTCGACACAAGGGGAGCCAAAGAATATTCTTAAGTATTAGCAGTTGAGTTGTCAATTCAACCACACCTGGATAACTTAGTATCTGCAGCAAAGTATTTAGTAGCAAAGTAGTATGATAATAAAGGTAACAGTGGCAAAAGTAAAGATAATAGTTTTGTAGTAGTTGTAACAGTAGCAACAGAAAAGTAAATAGGCGAAACACAAGATGTGAAAAGCTCGTAGGCATTGGATCAGTGATAGATAATTATGTCGGCTACGATTCCTGATGTAATAGCTATAACATAGGGTGACACGGAACTAGCTCCAATCCATCAATGTAATGTAGGCATGTATTCCGAATATAGTCATACGTGCTTATCGAAAAAGAACTTGCATGACATCTTTTGTCCTACCCTCCCGTGGTAGCGGGGTCCTAGTGGAAACTAAGGGATATTAAGGCCTCCTTTTAATAGAGAACCGGAACAAAGCATTAGCACATAGTGAATACATGAACTCCTCAAACTATGGTCATCACCGAGAAGTATCCCGATTATTGTCACTTCGGAGTTGTCGGATCATAACACATAATAGGTGACTATAGACTTGCAAGATAGGATCAAGAACTCACATATATTCATGAAAACATAATAGGTTCAGATCTAAAATCATGGCACTCGGGCCCTAGTGACAAGCATTAAGCATAACAAAGTCATAGCAACATCAATCTCAGAACATAGTGGATACTAGGGATCAAACCCTAACAAAACTAACTTGATTACATGGTAAATCTCATCCAACCCATCACCGTCCAGCAAGCTTACGATGGAATTACTCATGCACGGCGGTGAGCATCATGAAATTGGTGATGGAGGATGGTTGATCATGACGATCGCGACGAATCCCCCTCTCCAGAGCCCCGAACGGACTCCAGATCAGCCCTCCCGAGAGAGATTAGGGCTTGGCGGTGGCTCCGTATCGTAAAACGCAATAAAACTTTCTCTCTGATTTTTTCCCCGCGAATCGGAATATATGGAGTTCGAGTTGAGGTCAGTGGAGCGTCAGGGGGCCCACGAGACAGGGGGCGCGCCTAGGGGGGTAGGGCGGGCCCCCCACCGTCGTGGATAGGGTGTGGGCCCCCTGGCCTTGATTCTTTCGCCAGTATTTTTTATATTTTCCAAAACTTATCTCCGTGGATTTTCAGGTCATTCCGAGAACTTTTGTTTTCTGCACAATAAACAACATCATGGCAGTTCTGCTGAAAACAGCGTCAGTCCGGGTTAGTTTCATTGAAATCATGCAAGTTAGAGTCCAAAACAAGGGCAAAAGTGTTTGGAATAGTAGATACGTTGGAGACATATCAACTCCCCCAAGCTTAAACCTTTGCTTGTCCTCAAGCAATTCCGTTGATAAACTGAAAGTGATAAAGAAAAACTTTTACAAACTCTATTTGTCTTGTTGTTGTAAATATGTAAAGCCAGCATTCAGGTTTTCAGCAAGTATTATGAACTAACCATACTCACTATAACACTTAGGTCTCACAATTACTCATATCAATGGCATAATCACCTAGCGAGCCATAATAATAAAACTCGGATAACAACACTTTCTCAAAACAATCATAATATGATATAACAAAATGGTATCTCGCTAGCCCTTTCTGAGACCGCAAAACATAAATGCAGAGCACCTTTAAAGATCAAGGACTGACTAAACATTGTAATTCATGGTAAAAGAGATCTAGTCAAGTCATACCCAATATAAACCAATAGTAATGAATACAAATGACAGTGTGCTCTCCAGCGGGTGCTTTTTAATAAGAAGGTGATGACTCAACATAAAAGTAAATAGATAGGCCCTTCGCAAAGGGAAGCAGGGATTTGCAGAGGTGCCAGAGCTCGATTTTAAAATAGAGATGAATAACATTTTGAGCGGCATACTTTCACTATCAACGCAACAACTATGAGATTGGATGCACAAGCAGTATTCCCGCTTAGTACAGGTCAAGGCTAGCAAAAGACTGAGAGCGACCAACTAAGAGAGCGACAACAGTCATGAACATGCATTAAAATTAATTCATACCGAGTACAAGCATGAGTAGGATATAATCTACCATGAACATAAATATCATGAAGGCTATGTTGATTTGTTTCAACTACATGCGTGAACATGTGCCAAGTCGAGTGACTCAATTCATTCAAAGGAGGATACCATCCCATCATACCACATCACAATCACTTTAATAGCATGTTGGCATGCAAGGTAAACCGTTATAACTCATAGCTAATCAAGCATAGCACAAGCAACTATAATCTCTAAATGTCATTGCAAATATGTTTACTTCATAATAAGCTGAATCCGAAACGATTAACTCATCATATTTACAAAAACAAAAGAGGTTGAGTTCATACCAGCTTTTGTCATCTCAATCAGTCCATCATATATTGTCATTATTGCCTTTCACTTGCATGACCGAACGATGTGTATAATAATAATAGTGCACGTGCATTGGACTAAGCTGGAATCTGCAAGAATTCAACTCAAGAGAGAAGACAAAGTAATATAGGCTCTAAGTTAAATAAACAATCATGCATATGAGAGCCACTAAACATTTTCAATATGGTCTTCTACTCTCGACCCCCAAAGGAAAGAAAAGAAAAGAAAAACTATTTACATGGGAAAGCTCCCAACAAGTAAAAAGAAGAACGAGAAATCTTTTTGGGTTTTCATTTTAACTCTACTACAAGCATGGAAATTAAACTAACTAATTTTTTTAGTTTTTCTCAAGGTTTATCAAACACACAAGAAGAAAACTAGGAAAAGAAAATTAAACTAGCATGGATAATACAATGAAAGAGTATGAGCACCGACAACTAGAATAGTGTGTGAACATGAATGTAAAGTCGGTGAGAAATACGTGGTCCCCCAAGCTTAGGCTTTTGGCCTAAGTTGGTCTAATGCCAGGGGTAGCCAGGCAGATATCCGTAGTTGTAACTGGGGTCGTACTGAGATGCAGCAGCAAATGCCTCCTGAGCTACGACATGTTGGCGAGCCGCCTCCGCTCTACCCTCGTGTTCAACTGCTTCCTCCCTGGTAACAACATATCTTCCTTTTGCTTGGTAATCAAAAAGGAAAGCAGCAGGAAGAGTAACATGGATAGAGCTATGTCTGTCAAAGATTAGTCGATACTGGAGGAATTGTTCATTCCTCCTAAGAAAATGATGTTTGACCATAGCGTCATAATCTAAATAAGCAGGAGGCAACACCATATCCCCCTCTCGTGGAGCTATACCAAGATAATTAGCCACACGGGTCGCATAAATTCCTCCAAATAAATCTACAGCCCTACCATTATTATGCAACCTACGTGCAACTATTGCCCCAAGTTGTAATCTTTATTACCTAACACGACACTCTTGAGGACACCAAGATCAGGGACACACATATGACATGCTTCATCTTTACCGTTAATGCATCTACCAATGAAGAGAGCAAAATAATGTATAGCAGGAAAATGAATGCTCCCTATGGTAGCTTGTGCTATATCCCTAGATTCTCCCACAGTAATACTAGCAAGAAAGTCTCTAAATTCAGATTTGTGAGGATCATTAACATTGCCCCACTTCGGAAGTTTGCAAGCAATTGTAAAATCCTCCAAGTCCATGGTTTAAGATGTATCATAAATATCAAACAGGACACTCTAAGATTACGTGAACATTTATATTTAAACCTTCTCACAAATGAATCGGTCAATTGATAGTACTGAGGACACTTATCTTGTAAGAAGTCCTCAAGATCAGCATTACGCACATATGCATCAAATTCATCCTTGAAGCCTGCATTGACCATAAAATCGTCTGATGGCCACTCACAAGCTCGCACTTCTGCGTCCCTCGGTAGTTCATCATCTTGCTCATGCATAGCAAGCCTGGGTCCTTTCTTTATTGAGGAACCACCTTGGTACATTCTCCTAGACATATTTCTTTTTCTGAAAAATTTCTGAAATTTTAGTAACTTCAAAATAAAAGTGAATAAAACTAAACAAGATTGGTAGCAACTACTCATACAAGTGCCTAGAGCCTATATCATGCATTAGAATTACTTGGGACCTCATAAATTTGACATGCAAGCTCAAGAACAGGGTCGCCTATGCAGCAAAAATTTGCAATGAATAAAGCACTAGAACAAAAACTAATTGGACCAACAGAGGAGTCACATACCAAGCAACAATCTCCCAAAGCAGTTTTGTGAATGGAGCATTGAGCAAGGAGATCAAAAATCGTAGCAAAATGAGCTAGAACTCGTGCTTGAGCTAGATGGGGATTTTTTTTGGGAAGAAGATGGAGTGTGTGGGTGCAGGAATAAGTGGAGGGGGGCCACCGTGGGCCCACGAGACAGGGGGCACGCCTAGGGGGTGTGGGCGCGCCCTCCACCCTTGTGGCTAGGTGCTTGCCCCCTGCAGTGTTTTCAGTGCCTAAAATCCTCAAATATTCCATAAAAGATCATACTAAATTTGCAGGGCATTTGGAGCACTTTTATTTTCGGGATATTTTTTATTGCACGGATAAATCAGAAAACAGACAGACAATACTATTTTTGCTTTTTTATTTTAAATAATAGAAAGTAAAAAGAGAGTACAGAAGGTTGTGCCTTCTAGTTTCATCCATCTCATGATCATCAAAATGAATCCACTAACAAGGTTGATCAAGTCTTGTTCATTCCGAATAACACGGAACCGGAGAAATTTCGAATAACACTAAGTTACCTCAATGGGATATGAACATCCCCAACAATAAGAATATCATACTTTTTCTTGACAGTAGGAAGAGGAAATTCAAAACCTCCAATAATGATAGTTGGAATTTTTCCAATAGAATTGATGTTATGAACTTGAGGTTGTTTCCTCGGAAAGTGTACCGTATGCTCATTACCATTAACATGAAAAGTGGCATTGCCTTTGTTGCAATCAATAACAGCCCCTGCAGTATTCAAAAAGGGTCTACCAAGGATAATTGACATACTATCGTCCTCGGGAATATCAAGAATAACAAAGTCTGTTAAGATAGTGACATTGGCAACCACAACAGGCACATCCTCACAAATACCGATAGGTATAGCAGTTGATTTATCAGCCATTTGCAAAGATATTTCAGTAGGTGTCAACTTATTCAATTCAAGTCTATGATATAAAGAGAGAGGCATAACACTAACACCGGCTCCAAGATCACATAAAGCAGTTTTAACATAATTTCTTTTAATGGAGCATGGTATAGTTGGTACCCCTGGATCTCCATGTTTCTTTGGTATTCCACCCTTAAAAGTGTAATTAGCAAGCATCGTGGAAATCTCAGCTTCCGGTATCTTTCTTTTATTTGTAATGATATCCTTCATATATTTAGCATAAGGATTTACTTTAAGCATATAAGTCAAGCGCATACGTAAGAAGATAGGTCTAATCATTTCAGCAAAGCGCTCAAAATCCTCATCATCCTTTGTCTTGGATGGTTTAGGAGGAAAGCGCATGGGTTTTTGAACCCATGGTTCTCTTTCTCTACTGTGCTTCCTAGCAACAAAATCTCTCTTATCATAACGTTGATTCTTTGATTGTGGGTTATCAAGATTAACAACAGGTTCAATCTCTACTTTAGTATTATTTTTGCTAGGTTGAGCATCAACATGAACATTATCATTAACATTATCACCAGGTTCATGTTCATCACTTGATTGTGTTTCAGCATCAGAAATAGAAATATCGTCGGGATTCTCAGGTGTGTCCACAACAGGTTCACTAGAAGCATGCAAAGTCCTATCGTTTTTCCTTTTTCTTCTTTTTAGAAGAACTAGGTGCCTCTAAATTATTTCTTTGAGAATCCTGCTCGATTCTCTTAGGCTGGCCTTCAGGATACAAAGGTTCCTGAGTCATTCTACCAGTTCTAGTATCCACTCTAACAGCAAAGTCATATTTATTATTTAATTCATCGAGCAAATCATTTTGAGCTTTAAGTACTTGCTCAGCTTGAGTGGCAACCATAGAAGCATATTTGCTAATGAGTTTAAGTTCACCTTTAACTCTAGCCATATAATCACTCAAGCGTCCTATTTCAAAAGAATTATTCTTTAATTCTCTACCAACATAAGCATTAAAACTTTCTTGTCTAGCCATAAAGTCATCAAATTCATCTAAGCACGGGCTATGAAATTTAGTAGAGGGAATTTCCACTTTATCATATCTATAGAGAGAATTTACCTTTACTACCAGTGTCGGGTTATCAAGACAATGTGGTTCTTCAACAGGGGGTATATTAAGACCATGTATTTCTTTAATAGGTGGTAAATTCTTAACATCTTCAGCTTTAATACCTTTTTCTTTCATTGATTTCTTTGCCTCTTGCATATCTTCAGGACTGAGAAATAGAACGCCCCTCTTCTTAGGAGTGGGTTTAGGAATAGGCTCAGGAGTTGGCTCATTGGCTCAGGAGTTGCCTCAGGAATTGGCTCAGGAAGAGTCCAATTATTTTCATTAGTCAACATATTATTCAATAGTAATTCAGCTTGGTTGACTGTTCTTTCCCTGAAAACACAACCAGCACAACTATCCAAGTAGTCCTTTGAAGCATCGGTTAGTCCATTATAAAAGATATCAAGTATTTCATTTTTCTTAAGAGGATGATCAGGAAAAGCATTAAGTAATCAGAGAAGCCTCCCCCAAGCTTGTGGGAGACTCTCTTCTTTGATTTGCACAAAATTATATATTTCCCGCAAGGTAGCTTGTTTCTTATGAGCAGGGAAATATTTAGCAGAGAAGTAATAAATCATATCCTGGGGACTACACACACAACCAGGATCCAGAGAATTAAACCAAGTATTAGCATCACCCTTTAATGAGAGCGTAAATATCTTAAGAATATAATAATAGCGAGACTTCTCATCATTAGTAAACAGGGTGGCTATATCATTCAACTTGGTAAGATGTGCCACAACAGTTTTAGATTAAAGGCCATAAAAGGATCAGTTCAACCAAAGTAATTATTTCAGGATCAACAGAGAATTCATAATCCTTATCAGTAACATAGATAGGTGAAGTAGCAAAAGCAGGGTCGGGTTTTATTCTAGAATTAAGAGACTGATGCTTCCATTTAGTTAATAACTTCTTAAGATCATATCTATCTTTGCTAGCTCTAGCAGCTTCCTCATTCATAACATAACCCTCAGGAACAATAGGTAATTCATAATCAGGGGGAGAACTTTCATCATCACTATCATCAATAATAGCATCTCCAATAATTTCACTCTCTCTAACCCTAGCAAGTTGTTCATCAAGGAATTCACCTAATGGCAAAGTAGTATCACGCACAGAAGTAGTTTCATCATAAGTATCATGCATAGCAGAAGTGGCATCATCAATAACATGCGACACATCAGAATTCAAAGCAGTAGCAGGTTTAGGTGTCGCAAGCTTACTAATAACAGAAGGAGAATCTAGTGCAGAGCTAGATGGCAGTTCCTTACCTCCCCTCGTAGTTGAGGGCAAAATCTTGGTTCTTTCGTCTTTCAAGTTCCTCATAGTGATCAAAAGATATAAATCCCAAGTGACTCAAAGAATAGAGTTATGCTCCTCGGCAACGGCGCCAGAAATTAGCCTTGATAACCCACAAGTATAGGGGATCGCAATAGCTTTCGAGGGTAGAGTATTCAACCCAAATTTATTGATTCGGCATAAGGGGAGTCAAAGAATATTCTTAAGTATTAGCAGTTGAGTTGCAATTCAACCACACCTGGATAACTTAGTATCTCCAGCAAAGTATTTAGTAGCAAAGTAGTATGATAATAAAGGTAACAGTGGCAAAAGTAAAGATAATAGTTTTGTAGTAGTTGTAACAGTCGCAACGGAAAAGTAAATAAGCGAAACACAAGATGTGAAAAGCTCGTAGGCATTGGATCAGTGATGTATAATCATTTCGGATGTGATTCCTCATGTAATAGCTATAACATAGGGTGACACAGAACTACCTCGAATTCATCAATGTAATGTAGGCATGTATTCCGAATATAGTCATACGTGCTTATGGGAAAGAACTTGCATGACATCTTTTGTCCTACCCTCCCGTGGCAGCGGGGTCCTAGTGGAAACTAAGGGATATTAAGGCCTCCTTCTAATAGAGAACCGGAACAAAGCATTAGCACGTAGTGAATACATGAACTCCTCAAACTATGGTCATCACCGAGAAGTATCCCGATTATTGTCACTTCGGGGTTGTCGAATCATAACACATAATAGGTGACTATAGACTTGCAAGATAGGATCAAGAACACACATATATTCATGAAAACATAATAGGTTCAGATCTAAAATCATGGCACTCGGGCCCTAGTGACAAGCATTAAGCATAGCAAAGTCATAGCAACATCAATCTCAGAACATAGTGGATACTAGGGATCAAACCCTAACAATACTAACTTGATTACATGGTAAATCTCATCCAACCCATCACCATCCAGCAAGCCTATGATGGAATTACTCATGCACGACGGTGAGTATCATGAAATTGGAGATGGAGGATGGTTCGTGATGACGACGGCGATGAATCCCCCTCTCTGGAGCCCCGAACTGACTCCAGATCAGCCCTACCGAGAGAGATTAGGGCTTGGCGGCGGCTCCGTATCGTAAAACGCGATGAAACTTTCTCTCTGATTTTTTTTCTCCGTGAAACGGAATATATGGAGTTGGAGTTGAGGCCGGTGGAGCGACAGGGGGCCCACGCCCCCCACCCTCGTGGACAGGGTGTGGGCCCCCTGGCCTTGATTCTTTTGCCAGTATTTTTTATATTTTCCAAAACTTATCTCCCTGGATTTTCAGGTCATTCCGAGAACTTTTGTTTTCTGCACAATAAACAACACCATGGCAGTTCTGCTGAAAACAGCGTCAGTCCGGGTTAGTTTCATTCAAATCATGCAAGTTAGAGTCCAAAACAAGGGCAAAAGTGTTTGGAAAAGTAGATACGTTGGAGACGTATCAGTAGACACCTATATTAAGTTGAAGAAAAGCAATCATATTTTTCATTTACAATAAAGATCATTCACTTGGCTTAATTGTTCACAATATATCAATCTGCAAAGCAAGGTAGATAAGTTATACAACAAAGTTTCCTCAGTGCACCATGTCCTGTCATGAAGTGAATCCTTCAAATGAAGTAAACAACTACCTAGAGATTGCAATTTTTGTTACAAGGTCTTACACACATCTTAGCAATTTGAAACTTCATATTACTCTCTGACATTTGCTGATCACACTTTCGTGCATATATTAGAGTCTCAATCTCATCTTAAGAACGAGGAATGCCTCTATACCAACCCTGTCTTTGTGACCAAGCTCAAACTGTAAGCAATGCAATCATACAAGGAAAAGAAATCACGGAAGCACACCTGCAAGAAAAATGAAGAGATACAGATGATCAAGCATACCTTTGGAACAAAATAATAATGATTAGGCAAGCACACTCTCATACACTTCTAGCATATAAACTAAAAAGTTCTAGTGTCATATTGGTTCATGCGTATTGTCATCGTATAAATCCAGGGTATGAAATCTTATAGCAGAATGAAGCTTTATGTATCCTCCAAACAATATGATAAACTTTTTTGATGCATATGTGACTTGCATCAACTCGTACATCTAATGGTTAGCATGATATTGGGTCTCTCTAGTGCCATTCCTGCCATGATTCTGCTAAATTAAAACAAGATCATGTCACCAAAAAAACTTTCAAGGATTCCATAATCTACAATTGCTATCATTTAGCAAAGTTAACCAACAATAATGTTTTAAAAAAGTTAACCAACAATAAGAGAAACATCATGCAAGGCTGGCCACAGACTCATGAGTTAACAATGAGCTACAGTAACCGACAATTGGCGAAGTTAATTGACCAAACGTAACACATCATGTAGGCTTTGCAGGATCTTTTGATAAGATTTTTTTCGTCTAGACCACCTAATTCATTCAATTTCATTTTTTTTCATTTTCTCATGTGTAATATATATCAAATGCATTTCGATTTCTTCTATTCTATTTATACATTAATTTCTGTGAGACAGACTATACAATGGTCATCTGAAAATAAATTTTGCACCAATCATTCAGTACCTTCCCGTATTGCTTAGATGCCACCGACAACCCCTCCTACTCTTGCCACCGCTGGCGGTTGAACAGTCGTTTGCTGCCCTGCCTCCTCTGTCCATCCGATGTTACTCCTACCCATCACTCTTCTCCAGCCCTGACAACCGCATCATAAACACCCTGCACCTCACCTCCGAAGGTGACGCTGCGGGTGTGTGAGTGGTCCCGCCTCCCTACTCGCCTTGGCCTCGGAGCTCTGCGCCTCGCCGCCTTCTTCTCATAAAAGTCTGACCAACAATTGTGCCATTTTTAGACGACTTACTAATAGCAAACACAAGCTTCTATTATGTTCAGTAATCTATGTGATGCACACTTTTTTAGTGCATTGTTGCTTGAAATTTCTACACGATGTTAATGTGGTGCATCAGGGTGAGTTTGGCTCCAGCTCTGCCCCTGTTCCAGTGTTACACAAATTAGCTGTAAAACCGAGTCATGAATTGGCTAACAATTTTTGTCCTCAAGTAGTAACTTCTAGAAGATTTACATCTATTGTACAAATACAAGGCAAATGATAATGTCAAAGTTCTTGGAACCACTGCATGAGAAAGCCTTTTGAGAGTAAAACACCTAACATAATAGTTACACAACAGTAAATATAAGTATCTTATCAAAAGTCATAGTATATGAGGTTTAGTAGCCTTCCTAGAACAAGTACTGGCAGTATACCTCTGAGTTAGGACCATGAAGTTGATTTTCGAGTGAACCTTCTTGAGAGTACTCTTAAACAAAAACTACTTTCCCTTAGACTGCATAGTACCATAGCCAACCAACTCCACCTTTGACAAAAACATGGCTCACAAATTATCTTCATATGTAAACACACCACGATTTTCTACCATACTTGCGATAGAGAAAAAAAATCACAAGTCAGAATAACTTACAGATGTAGGAGCAGTAGGAAAAATAAATGGAGTCTAAATAAGCATGTGCCAGCAATAGATTGTCATCACAATTTGTTACAATCTATTTACTGTGCATTTCTATATATCCAAACAATTTTGTTTTTTATGTCCGATCTGGGAAAGGTATTTTGGTGTACATGCTTATTTTGTACTCCCTTTGTAAACTGATATAAGAGCGTTTAGATCACTGAGGGGGTATTTGTTTAGTTAATGCCACATGTGTCTGAATAGGTCATGAAAGCTTTATGCTCGTCTAACCGATATAGGACAAGACACATATAATGCAAATAAACTACCGATATGGATGTTATACAAAGTCTCTTGGGTTAACATGACTCCATCATGATAAGTTGCACATCACTACATGACTAACAATAATGAATTTCAGAAATCAAATTTCATCAGGAAGAAGGTGCATCTCACATCACATACCTTGATGGCAAACCCCTCCCTACAAAATGCACCATTTTCTTTCTAAAGTTCCTAGTACAACTGTTTTTAGTTTATACAGAATGTACCCTTTATTTTCACTTGTACTTCACGTAACTGTTAATGTGGGCTATTAACTTAGATATCAATCCGCTTTAGTTAACATTTGCAGAAAAAATATTTTTGAAAAATTCTGAATGTAACTAAATTGCTACAGGCATCAGCAAAGGAAAGTATGGCATCAACAGAGACACAAGAATTCAGAAGCTGGAACATGAATTGAGGGGCCAGATAGAGAGTGTGTCTAAGTTAGTGTACATGCATACATGAATGTAACATCCCAAAATTCTAAATTTTGGAATGTTATATTAAATAAATTATTATGATTGTTTGTTTGATTGATTGACTGAAAGTGAGTGAAATTTGAAACTTTTGAAAGTTGACTGAGAGGGAACGAGATGACTTTCCCAAACTTTCATCCTTGCATTTTATCTCAATGAATTCACGTTCATTTCAACACAAAATCCTAGAGTGAAGATGACATGACTTCTTCCATTTGAAATCCACAGGAGTTTTTGAAAAAGATTTGAATTCCATTTGGAAATATTTCAAATTCTGAAACTTTACGCAACTCAATGATTTTCATGAGAGAAGATAAAATGACTTCTTAAATTATATCAAATATGAGTTGGAAGTTAAAAAGAATCAAACTGAAAGTCATTTGAAAGTATTTTGAAACTCCCTTTCAAATTTGGGATTATTTGGATTTTATTCAAATTATTTTTCTCCTAAAAATAAATAAATGGAAATAAGGGTAAAATGATTCCCTTCAATGGAAAATTAGGAGAAAATAATTTTGGTATTTCAAAAATGATTTTTGTTGGATTTTTTAATGCAACTGTAGCAATGTTTGACATATTTAAATTTTTTAGGATTTTATTTGAACTTTATAAATAGTTCATGTTGTAGGAAATGTTTATCTGAAAATTTTGATATATTATATGTCTATGTATAATTTCAGTTCTTTTACTTTTTCTATTAGTTTTAGTCTCTATTTAAGAAAAGGGGGGAAACCCCAGGCACGACCAGGCCAATCGGCCTAGCCAGCCACCCGACAAGGCCCACCAGCACGCCGAGCCGGCCTACTCCACCCGCGCCGCGTCCGAATCCCCTCTCCCTTGGTCACCCGATCCCTTTCCCCTCTCTCTTCTCTAGCTGACGCGTGGGACCCGTCGTCGCCTTCTTCCTCCCGCACGCAACGGCCCGAGCCGGATCGCGCCGCCGCCACCATATCCTGGATCTCTCGGGAATGAGAATTCCCTCGCCCAACCCCTCCTCCAAGTCTCTGGGCTATAAAAGCCCCTCCCTCTCGTCCGATTCCCCCCCTAAAGCCCCCTGGCCCTTTCTCTCATCTTGCCGGAATCGCTCACCGGAGAAGAGCCCCGCCGCCACGTCATAGCTGCCCTACTGATACGTCTCCAACGTATCTACTTTTCCAAACACTTTTGCCCTTGTTTTGTACTCTAACTTGCATGATTTGAATGTAACTAACCCGTACAGACGCTGTTTTCAGCAGAACTCCCATGATGTTGTTTTATGTGTAGAAAACAGAAGTTCTCGGAATGTCCTGAAAATCCACGGAGGCACTTTTTGGAAAATATAAAAAATACTGGCGAAAGAATCAAGACCAGGGGGCCCACCCCCTGGGCACGCCCCCTGTCTCGTGGCCCCCCTGAGGCTCCGCCGACCTCAACTCCAACTCCATATATTCCGTTTTGCGGAGAGAAAAATTAGAGAAAAAGTTTCATCGCGTTTTACGATACGGAGCCGCAGCCAAGCCCTAATCTCTCTCGGGAGGGCTGATCTGGAGTCCGTTCGGGGCTCCGGAGAGGGGGATTCGTCGCCGTCATCATCATCAACCATCCTCCATTACCAATTTCAGGATGCTCACCGCCGTGAGTGAGTAATTCCATCGTAGGCTTGCTAGACGGTGATGGGTTGGATGAGATTTACCATGTAATCAAGTTAGTTTTGTTAGGGTTTGATCCCTAGTATCCACTATGTTCTGAGATTAATGTTGCTATGACTTTGCTATGCTTAATGCTTGTCACTAGGGCCCGAGTGCCATGATTTCAGATCTGAACCTATTATGTTTTCATGAATATATGTGTGTTCTTGATCCTATCTTGCAAGTCTATAGTCACCTATTATGTGTTATGATCCGACAACCCCGAAGTGACAATAATCGGGATACTTCTCGGTTATGACCGTAGTTTGAGGAGTTCATGTATTCACTATGTGCTAATGCTTTGTTCCGGTTCTCTATTAAAAGGAGGCCTTAATATCCCTTAGTTTCCGCTAGGACCCCACTGCCACGGGAGGGTAGGACAAAAGATATCATGCAAGTTCTTTTCCATAAGCATGTATGACTATTTACGGAATACATGCCTACATTACATTGATGAACTGGAGCTAGTTCTGTGTCACCCTATGTTATAGCTATTACATGAGGAATCGCATCCGACATAATTATCCATCTCTGATCTGCCTATGATCTTTTCACATCTTGAGTTTCGCTTATTTACTTTTCCGTTGCTACTATTACAATCACTACAAAACCCAAAAATATTACTTTTGCTACCGTTACCTTTATTATCATACTACTTTGCTACTAAATACTTTGCTGCAGATACTAAGTTATCCAGGTGTGGTTGAATTGACAACTCAACTGTTAATACTCAATAATATTCTATGGCTCCCCGTGTGTCGAATCAATAAATTTGGGTTGAATACTTTACCCTTGAAAGCTGTTGCGATCCCCTACACTTGTGGGTTATCAAGACTAATTTCTGGCGCCGTTGCCGGGGAGCATAGCTCTATTCTTTGAGTCACTTGGGATTTATATCTGTTGATCACTATGAGGAACTTGAAAGACGAAAGAACCAAGATTTTTCCCTCGACTACGAGGGGAGGTAAGGAACTGTCATCTAGCTCTGCACTAGATTCTCCTTCTGTTATTAGTAAGCTTGCGACACCTAAACCTGCTACTGCTATGAATTCTGATATGTCGCATGTTATTGATGATGCCACTTCTGCTATGCATGATACTTATGATGAAACTACTTCTGTGCATGATACCACTTTGCCATTAGGTGAATTTCTTGATGAACAACTTGCTAGGGTTAGAGAGGACAAAATTATTGAAGATTCTATTATTGATGATAGTCATGATGAAAGTTCTCCCAATAATTATGAATTGCGTGTTGTTCCTGAGGAAGCTGCTAGAGCTATCTTTGCTTGTAAAGATAGATATGATCTTAAGAAATTATTAGCGAAATGGAAGCAGCAGTCTCTTAATGATAGAATGAAACCTGACCCTGCTTTTGCTACTTCACCTATCTGTGTTACTGGTAAGGATTATGAATTCTCTGTTGATCCTGAGATTATTACTTTAGTTGAATCTGATCCTTTTTATGCCCTTGAATCTGAAACTGTTGTGCACATCTTACCAAGTTAAATGATATAGCCACCTTGTTTACTAATGATGAGAAGTCTCGCTATTATTATATCCTTAAAATATTTCCGTTCTCATTAAAGGGTGATGCTAAGACTTGGTTTAATTCTCTTGCTCCTCGTTGTTTGATTAGTCCCCAGGATATGATTTATTACTTCTCTGCTAAATATTTCCCTGCTCATAAGAAACAAGCTGCCTTGCGGGAAATATATAATTTTGTGCGAATCGAAGAAGAGAGTCTCCCACAAGCTTGGGGGAGGCTTCTCCGATTACTTAATGCTTTGCCTGATCATCCTCTTAAGAAGAATGAAATACTTGATATCTTTTATAATGGACTAACCGATGCTTCCAAGGACTACTTGGATAGTTGTGCTGGTTGTGTTTTCAGGGAAAGAACAGTCGACGAAGCTGAATTACTATTGAATAATATGTTAACTAATGAAAATAATTGGACTCTCCCTGAGCCAATTCCTCAGGCAATTCCTGAACCAATTGAGCCAACTTCTGAGCCTATTCCTAAACCCACTCCGAAGAAGAGAGGTGTTCTATTTCTCAGTCCTGGAGATATGCAAGAGGCGAAGAAATCAATGAAAGAAAAAGGTGTAAAAGCTGAAGATGTTAAGAATTTACCTCCCATTGAAGAAATACATGGTCTTAACATACCACCTGTCGAAGAACCACATTGTCTTGATAACCCAGCACAGGTAGTAAAGGTAAATTCTCTCTATAGATATGATAAGTTGAAATTCCGTCTACTAAATTTCATAGCCCATGCTTAGATGAATTTGATGACTTTATGGCTAGACAGGAAATTTTAATGCTTATGTTGGTAGAGAGTTAAAGAATAATGCTTTCGAGATAGGACACTTGAGCGATTATATGGCTAGAGTTAAAGGTGAACTTAAACTCGTTAGCAAATATGCTTCTATGGTTGCTACTCAAGCTGAGCAAGTACTTAAAGCTCAAAATGATTTGCTTGATGAATTAAATAATAAACCTGACTTTGCTGTTAGAATGGCTACTAGAACTGGTAGAATGACTCGGGAACCTCTGTATCCTGAAGGCCACCCTAAGAGAATCGAGCAAGATTCTCAGAGAAACAATTTAGAGGCACCTAGTTCTTCTAAAAAGAAGAAAAAGAAAAATGATAGGACTTTGCATGCTTCTAGTGAACCTGTTGTAGACACACCTAAGAACCCCAATGATATTTCTATTTCTAATGCTGAAACACAATCAGGCGATGAACATGAACCTAGTGATAATGTTAATGATAATGTTCATGTTGATGCTCAGCCTAACAAAAATAATGATGTAGAGATTGAACATGTTGTTGATCTTGATAACCCACAATCAAAGAATCAACGTTATGATAAGAGAGATTTTGTTGCTAGGAAGCACGGTAGAGAAAGAGAACCATGGGTTCAGAAACCCATGCCCTTTCCTTCGAAATCATCCAAGACAAAGGATGATGAGGATTTTGAGCGCTTTGCTGAAATGATTAGACCTATCTTTTTACGTATGCGCTTACTGATATGCTTAAAGTAAACCCTTATGCTAAGTATATGAAGGATATCATTACAAATAAAAGAAAGAAACCGGAAGCTGAAACTTCCATCATGCTTGCTAATTACACTTTTAAAGGTGGAATAAGAAACTTGGAGATCCAGGGGTATAAACCATACCATGCTCCATTAAAAGAAATTATGTTAGAAATGCTTTATGTGATCTTGGAGCTGGTGTTAGTGTTATGCCTCTCTCTTTATATCGTAGACTTGAATTGAATAAGTTGACAACCTACTGAAATATCTTTGCAAATGGCTGATAAATCAACTGCTATACCTGTCGGTATTTGTGAGGATGTGCCTGTTGTGGTTGCAAATGTCACTATCTTAACGGACTTTGTTATTCTTGATATTCCTGAGGACGATAGTATGTCGATTATCCTTGGTAGACCCTTTTTGAATACTGCAGGGCCTGTTATTGATTGCAACAAAGGCAATGTCACTTTTCATGTTAATGGTAATGAGCATACGGTACACTTTCCGAGGAAACAATCTCAAGTTCATAGCATCAATTCTATTGGAAAAGTTCCAACTATCATTATTGGAGGTTTTGAATTTCCTCTCCCTACTGTCAAGAAAAAGTACGATATTCTTATTATTGGGGATGTTCATATCCCCGTTGAGGTAACTTAGTGTTATTCGAAATTTCTCCGGTTCCGTGTTATTCGGAATGAGTTTGTTAACAAGACTTGATCAACCTTGTTAGTGGATTCATTTTGATCATCACGAGATGGATGAAACTAGAAGGCACAACCTTCTATACTCTCTTTTTATTTTCTGTTATTTAGAATAAATAAAGCAAAAATAGTATTATCCGTCTGTTTTCTGAATTATTCGTGCAATAAAAAAACTGGAAAATAAAAGTGCTCCAAATGCCCTGCAAATTTAGTATGATTTTTAATGGAATATTTGAGGATTTTAGGCACTAAAATCACTGCAGGAGGGGCAAGCACCAGGCCACGAGAGTGGAGGGCGCGCCCCCTGTCTCATGGGCCCCTGGTGGGCCCCCTCCACTTATTCCTGCACCCACACACTCCATCTTCTTCCCAAAAAAATCCCCATCCAGCTCACGCACGAGTTCTAGCTCATTTTGCTACGATTTTTGATCTCCTTGCTCAAAGCTCCATTCACAAAACTGCTTTGGGAGATTGTTGCTTGGTGTGTGACTCCTCCATTGGTCCAATTAGTTTTTGTTCTAGTGCTTTATTCATTGCAAATTTTTGCTGCATAGGTGACCATGTTCTTGAGCTTGCATGTTAGATTTATGAGGTCCCAAGCAATTCTAATGCATGATATAGGCTCTAGGCACTTGTAGGAGTAGTTGCAATCAATCTTGTTTAGTTTCATTCACTTTTATTTTGAAGTTACTAAAATTTTAGAAATTTTTCAGAAAAAGAATTATGTCTAGGAGAATGTACCAAGGTGGTTCCTCGGTGAAGAAAGGGCCCAGGATTGCTATACGTGAGCAAGACGTTGAATTACCGAGGGATGCAGATGTTCGAGTTTGTGAGTGGCCATCCGATGATTTTATGGTCGAAGCAGGCTTTAAGGAGGAATTTGACGCGTATGTGCGTAATGCTGATCTGGAGGACTTCTTACAAGATAAGTTTCCTCGGTACTATCAATTGACTGATTCCTTTGTGCGGAGGTTTAAATATAATTGTACATGTAATTCTCCGAGTGTCCTATTTGATATCTATGATACATCTTATACCATGGACTTAGAGGATTTTACAACTGCTTGCAAACTCCCGTAGTGGGGTAATATTAATGATCCCCACAAATCTGAATTTAGAGACTTTCTTGCTAGTATTACTGCGGGAGAATCTAGGGACATAGCACAAGCTACCATAGGGAGCATTCATTTTCCTGCTATACATTATTTTGCTCTCTTCATTGGTAGATACATTAACAGTAAAGATGAAGCATGTCATATGTGTGTCCCTGATCTTTGTGTCCTCAAGAGTGTTGTGTTAGGTTATAAAGATTATAACTTGGGGCAATAGTTGCACGTAGGTTGCATAATAATGGTAGGGCTGGAGATTTATTTGGAGGAATTTACGCGACCCGTGTTGCTAATTATCTTGGTATAGCCCCACGAGAGGGGGATATGATGTTACCTCCTGCTTATTTAGATTATGACGCTATGGTCCAACATCATTTTCTTAAGAGGAATGAACAATTCCTCCAGTATCGACTAATCTATGACAGACGCAACGTTGTCCATGTTACTCTTCCTGCTCCTCTCCTTTTTTATTACTAGGCAAAAGCAAGATATGTTGTTACCAGGGAGGAAGCAGCTGGACACGAGGGGAGAGCGGAGGCGGCTCGCCAACATGCCGCAGCTCAGGAGGTGTTTGCTGCTGCATCTCAGTACGACCCCAGTTACAACTACGGATATCAGCCAGGTTACCCTTGGCATTAGACCAACTTAGGCCAAAAGCCTAAGCTTGGGGGAGTACGTATTTCTCACTGACCTTACATTCATGTTCACACACTATTCAAGTTGTCAGTGCTCATACTCTTTCATTGTATTATTCATGCTAGTTTAATTTTCTTTTTCTAGCTTTCTTCTTGTGTGTTTGATAAACCTTAAGAAAAATCAAAAAAATAGTTAATTTAATTTTCATGCTTGTAGTAGAAATTAAAATGAAAACCCAAAAAGATCTCCCGTTCTTCTTTTTACTTGTTGGGAGCTTTCCTGTGTAAATAGTTTTATTTTCTTTTCTTTCCTTTGGGGGTCGAGAGTAGAATACCATATTGAAAATGTTTAGTGGCTCTCATATGCATGATTGTTTATTTTAACTTAGAGCCCATATTACTTTGTCTTCTCTCTTGAGTTGAATGCTTGCAGATTCTAGCTTAGTCCAATGCACGTGCACTATTATTATTATACACATCGTTCGGTCGTGCAATTGAAAGGCAATAATGACGATATATGATGGACTTATTGAGATGAGAAAAGCTGGTATGAACTCGACCTCTCTTGTTTTTGTAAATATGACGAGTTCATCGTTCCTGATTTAGCTTATTATGAAGTAAACATATTTGCAATGACATTTAGAGATTATAGTTCCTTGTGCCATGCTTAATTAGCTATGAGTTATAATGGTTTACCTTGCGTGCCAACATGCTATTAGAATGATTATGATGTGGTATGATGGGATGGTATCCTCCTTTGAATGAATTGAGTGACTCGACTTGGCACATGTTCACGCATGTAGTTGAAACAAATCAACATAGCCTTCATGATATTTATGTTCATGATGGATTATATCCTACTCATGCTTGTACTCGGTGTGAATTAATTTTAATGCATGTTTATGACTGTTGTTGCTCTCTCAGTTGGTCGCTTCCCAGTCTTCTGCTAGCCTTCACCTTTACTAAGCGGGAATACTACTTGTGCATCCAAACTCCTTAAACCCCAAAGTTGTTCCATATGAGTCCACCATACCTACCTATATGTGGTATCTACCTGCCGTCCCAAGTAAATTTGTATGTGCCAAACTCCAAACCTTCAAATGCAATTCTGTTTTGTATGCTCGAACAGCTCATGTTTCAACTAGGGCTGCCTATATCTTCCATGCTAGGTGGGTTATTCTCAAGAGGAGTGGACTCCGCTCCTCATTCATGAGAAAGGGCCGGTAACCAGGATGCCCAATCCCATGATCCAAAAAGAACAAAGCAAATCAAAATAATTAAACAAAACTCCACCAGGGCTTTTGTTAGTTGGAGGCACTCGTTGTTTCGAGCAAGCCATGGATTGATGCTTGTTGGTGGTTGGGGGAGTATAAACCTTTACCATTCTTTTTGGGAAATGCCTATAATGCATGTAGTATGGAAGATACAACCATCTCATTCTTGTTGCGTTGACAGCGAAAGTATGCCGCTCAAAATGTTATTCAATCTCTATTTTAAAATCAAGCTCTGGCACCTCTACAAATCCCTGCTTCCCTCTGCGAAGGGCCTATCTATTTACTTTTATGTTGAGTCATCACCTTCTTATTAAAAAGCACCCGCTGGAGAGCACACTGTCATTTGCATTCATTGTTATTGGTTTATATTGGGTATGACTTGACTGGATCTCTTTTACCATGAATTACAATGTTTAATCAGTCCTTGATCTTTAAAGGTGCTATGCATTTATGTTTTGCGGTCTCAGAAAGGCTACTGAGATACCATTTTGGTATATCATGTTATGATTGTTTTGAGAAAGTGTTGTCATTCGAGTTTTATTATTATGGCTCGCTAGCTGATTATGCTATTGATATGAGTAATTGTGAGACCTGGGTGTTATTATGAGTATGGTTAGTTCATAATATTTGTTGAAACCTGAATGCTGGATTTGCATGTTTACAACAACAAGAGCAAACAGAGTTTGTAAAAGTTTTTCTTATCACTTTCAGTTTATCAACTGAATTGCTTGAGGACAAGCAAAGGTTTAAGCTTGGGGGAGTTGATACGTCTCCGACGTATCTACTTTTCTAAACACTTTTGCCCTTGTTTTGGACTCTAACTTGCATGATTTGAATGAAACTAACCCGGACTGATGCTGTTTTCAGCAGAACTGCCATGATGTTGTTTTATGTGTAGAAAACAAAAGTTCTCGGAATGTCCTAAAAATCCACGGAGGCACTTTTTGGAAAATATAAAAAATACTGGCGAAAGAATCAAGAACAGGGGGCCCACACCCTGTCCACGAGGGTGGGGGCGCGCCCACCCCCCTGGGCGCGCCCCCCTGTCTCGTGGGCCCCCTGAGGCTCCGCCGACCTCAACTCCAACTCCATATATTTCGTTTCGCGGAGAAAAAAATCAGAGAAAAAGTTTCATCGCGTTTTATGATACGGAGCCGCCGCCAAGCCCTAATCTCTCTCGGGAGGGCTGATCTGGAGTCCGTTCGGGGCTCCGAAGAGGGGGATTCGTCGCCGTCGTCATCATCAACCATCCTCCATCACCAATTTCATGATGCTCACCGCCATGTGTGAGTAATTCCCTCGTAGGCTTGCTGGACGGTGATGGGTTGGATGAGATTTACCATGTAATCAAGTTAGTTTTGTTAGGGTTTGATCCCTGGTATCCACTATGTTCTGAGATTTGATGTTGCTATGACTTTCTATGCTTAATGCTTGTCACTAGGGCCCGAGTGCCATGATTTCAGATCTGAACCTATTATGTTTTCATGAATATATGTGTGTTCTTGATCCTATCTTGCAAGTCTATAGTCACCTATTATGTGTTATGATCCGACAACCCCGAAGTGACTATAATCGGGATACTTCTCGGTGATGACCGTAGTTTGAGGAGTTCATGTATTCACTATGTGCTAATGCTTTGTTTTGGTTCTCTATTAAAAGGAGGCCTTAATATCCCTTAGTTTTCGCTAGGACCCCGCTGTCACGGTGTAGCGACCCGCCCCGAATGGATCAAGTCTCTGTGCTTAAGTGTCATCCCTGGATCGGTATGCTGACACACACAGTACTCGAGGATTTATAATAGAGGTAAATCACATGTATAAAGTAACGTAAATACTATTACCTCAATCCAAAAATGCGGAAGTAACAAGGTTGTGGATTCCCATCAACACCAACGATAAAGTTGAGTATAGGAATCGTAACCCTAACGTATCACTTACTCGTCGTAAGATCCTGCAACATGAGACGTTGCAGCCACAATGGGTCAGTACATTGAATGTACTGGCAAATTCACACCATAGAGCAATGATGAATAGAGGCTATCACTACATGCATATTTGGCTGGTGGAAAATCTCTATGGTTACAATTTTGCGTAAAGCCAATTTTTTCCCTACTGCATTGGAATAAATTTTATTTAACTATCATGGTGGTTGTTAAACATTGAGAATGGTTGACAGCATTCTCAATCCCAATTAAAAGTAAACATTAACAACCCAACAATATTAATTAGAGTAACATGACGAGATTCACATGATATCCAAGTACTAGATACTCAAGATGTCCGTAACCGGGGACACGGCTAACCATGATTAGTTTGTTACACTCTGCAGAGGTTTGCGCACTTTTCCCCACATGACTCGATCTCCTCCGTTCGGATTCTCGCACTACATGGTGTTTGAGAAACGGATGACCGAGACATAGTCTTTCAGAAGCGCTAGCACCTTACGATGGGTAGACCGTACCAACCTACATCCCCTACATCTGCTAGTCTACCACTGTAAGAGTTCGCACGACTTAGTCAACTATGCTAGAGCCCATAATAGCATGTGGCTGCACACGTAAGTTTCTAGCATGAATAATCTTATGATCCCTTTGAGCCTGGATGGCGGTCCGAAGAAAAACAGGCAAATCCTGGAAACCAGGTGCCTCAATCCACCCAGATGTGTGTTTAAGTTGCCACCTTAAGTAAACCATTAATTAACAAACTCACATCTGTCATGGATACACTCACCCAATCCACGTCTACTAGCATAGCATGGCATAATAAGCAAATGTAGAAGTAACTCCCAAAGGTTTGATAACAAAACAGGTAATAGGTACTACCTCATCTAGTTCCCAACCCACATATTAATTAGATCCTAGTCATGCAATGTTTGAGGATTGAAACTAATGCATAAAAACTGGGTATGAAAAGGGGTATGATCAAAGTGTGAACTTGCCTGCAATGTTGATGAAGATGATTCGCACTCAAAACTCTTGATAGTTCTACTCGTCACACTCCGGTCAATCTATCGTAAGCAAGCAGTAGTAACCACACATAAGCAATCACTCAAAAGATTGGGAAGAACGAAGAATACGATTCGGAAAACATCAAAACCAAGTGAATAACTCTTGCAACATAAAACAATTCCTAATAGTACCAAAATTATGTGAATTTGGCCTTGTTAGAAAGTTTAGGTCAAGAGCTTCGATTTGCAAAAAGAATCAACTAAATCGGGGTTACAAAACTCAAGTTATCATCAAACGAAGTTCAAATACAAATCTGTTTGAATTCAAATTTTAAAAACTTTCAAAAACATGTTTAAGTTGTTTATCTGGATAGAGGGGGTCATAACGAAGAAGTGGGCGTTGGTTTCGTTGGATTTGGATAAACGAGTAAAAAGTTGTGAGTGTTTGAAAACCAGGGGCCAATCTGTAAATAAATATATTCATGGATAGGTCCCTGACGAAAATAACAGAAAAAAAAGACTAAATAGTGAACGTTCATCTTCTATACCTAAGCAGCGAACGTTCTCTAAATAAAAACAAAACCCTTCGGAAAAAAAAACTAAAGCGATCTGGATCGTTGGATCCATGTCCAACGGCAAGGGAAGGGGCGGTGGTTACCACAGCGCTGGGAGTTGCCAGCGACAAAGAAAACGGCGGCGACGGCGTCGGCTGTGTGCGGGGAGGTGGCTCCGGTGGTCGAGGAGGGCAGCGGAGCAGTCGGGGAGGGGCGGCGCGGTGTGGCGGAGTCGATGGTGGCGCCGGCGGCGGTCGGCGGCGTCGGTAGTGTGCGGGGCAGGCGGCGCGAGATGCGAGAGAGGCGAGGCGAGAGGAGGAAGAGAGGGGTGGCGGCGTCGGGGCTGGCCTTTTTAAAGGGGCAGGGGAGGGCGGTGGCGTGGGGAAGGGGGCGACGGGCGCCGTGGGGCGGCGGACTCCGGCGAGTCCTGCTGGGGCACGCGAGGAGGAAGGCGGCGACGCACTGGCTGGGCTGGGCCGTGGCCTGTTGGGCCGGCCCAGTTCGGCCGCGGAGGAGAAAAGATTTTTTTTAAACAAAAACATCTTTCCAAACAAACTTAAAACAAAATAAAATATGAATATTATATAGGCATATAATATATCAAAATTTCCAGAAAAAGATTTTCTACAAGCTGAACATTTTTCTAGAGTCAAATAAAATACACACAAATTCAAATAAAGCAAAGAGTGCTTCTGCCCTAGTAAAATCCAGTAAAAATCATTTTAAATATACCAAAATTAATTCAAATTTATTTCTCTCCAATTTTCTGATGTAGGGAATCATGTTACCCTATTTTCCATATATTTTATTTTTGGAGAAAAATAATTTGAATAAAACTCAATAACTCCAAATTGAAAAATAAATTCAAAAGAACTTTGAATTTAATTCTTTGAAACTCCCAACTCATATTTCATATGTTTTGAAGAAGTCATTTTATCTTCGCTCGTGAAAATTATTGAGTTGCATAAAGTTCCTGGGTTGGAAATATTTTCCAAATGAAATTCAAATATTTTCAACACCCCTTGTCATTTAAATAAATGGAAGAAGTCATGTCATCTTCTCTCCAGGGTTTTGTGGTGAAAATAATTTGAATTCACGGAGATCAAAAAAGAAAAATGAAAGTTTGGGAAAGTCCTTTTATTCCCTCTCATTTAACCTTCAAAAAGTTTCGAATTTCACTCAATCAATCACCCAACAATCAAACAATCGATCTAATCTATCTATTTGTTTATAACATTCCAAAATTTAGAATTTTGGGATGTTACACACGGGAGGGTAGGACAAAAGATGGCATGCAAGTTCTTTTCCATAAGCACGTATGACTATTTACGGAATACATGCCTACATTACATTGATGAACTGGAGCTAGTTCTGTGTCACCCTATGTTATAGCTATTACATGAGGAATCGCATGCGACATAATTATCCATCACTGATCTAATGCCTACGAGCTTTTACATCTTGTGTTTCGCTTATTTACTTTTCCCTTGCTACTACTACAATCACTACAAAACCCAAAAATATTACTTTTGCTACCGTTACCTTTATTATCATACTACTTTGCTACTAAATACTTTGCTGCAGATACTAAGTTATCCAGGTGTGGTTGAATTAACAACTCAACTGCTAATACTCAATAATATTCCTTGGCTCCCCTTGTGTCGAATCAATAAATTTGGGTTGAATACTTTACCCTCGAAAGCTGTTGCGATCCCCTACACTTGTGGGTTATCACCTACCGCACCACCCCGATCACCTCACCCCTTCCCGACACCACCCCGGCAACCACTAGTTCCGCCCGGTCGCCTCGACAACTCCCCGGAGCTCGAGCATCCCTGGAACGCCGGCGACGTCGACCACTGAACGTCACCGCCACCCTGAGCTCGCTGTCGTCCGTCTTCGTCGTTCCCGAGTGCACCGGTGACCCTCGTTGGGACCGCCTCAGATCGCTGCATCCCCTGGTCTCCTCCGCCGACCCCGCCGACGACCGGAGCACCGCCGGCGAGGACATCCGAGCCGCATCTCCGGCGACTACCCCACAGTAAGCCGGCCAACTCCCCACCTCCGTTCGATCGTATTTCAATGCTCTAGATTAGATCTATCGCATAGTTAGGTTTTTTTAAAACTAGATCGGTTTACTCCGGTTAGATCGAACCGTGCGATGTTTTTATTTATTTATTTAGCCTCGGCCGCCGAATACCCTAAGTTTCGGCCACCCGCCCTATTTTGTTAGCGGACGCCTGCCCCAGGCCAATCAGACCGTGACACATGGCCACTGGCCGATCTGAAGTTTTGTCTGTATTTTCGTTTTTGTTTTAAAAACATAAATAGTTTCAATTTTATTTTGCTTGTATCGTTTAGCCCACTAAATGTTTTTGAGTGATTCTAATTGCACCGTGTCACAAATTTTATGAAGTTTCTGTTTGTGCCATTAGTTTTCAAATTTGAGTAGTTTAAGTTTGAGTTTGATGAAATTTGTTCAAATCACCAATTTGGCCGTATTTTGAGTTTTGTAAAATATTTTTGATTGATTCTTTTTGCTACTGCTTTGTTATTGTTTTGTTTATCCAGTAGCATATAGTTATTTATTTTTTTAGTTTATTTTAAATCAGGTTTATTGCAAAACAGTACTATTTTGCTTATGTAGTTGATTTAGTCATATAATTAGTGTTTTTAATTATTTTTAGTTTATTCTTTTTGTAACTTTTTACATGTTGTTATATGTTTCTGTTAGACTACAGTAGATAAATTTTTGTAGTTATTTATTAGTGTTTAGCTACTTTTTTTGTATTTGCTTGTTTAGTTTAGAGTGATAGTTAAAAATAGTTTCATTAGTTTAAAAGAAAGTAATTCTTTTTGCCACTTCAAGTTATGTTGTTATTGTTTCTGTTATTTAGGAGTAAATTAGTTTCATAACTATTTTAGTATTGTTTACTTTTTTCTTAGTGTTTTGCTAGTTGTTATAGTTGTTCTGGTGTTAACTAGATAGTTATAATAGTTTTCATACTAATTCTTTTTGCTAGTAAATACTTTAGTAAATTATTTTCTGTTGTTTCATTAGAATTATATTTTCTTCATTGTAGAAAAATTATTAGAGTAATTTAGTGTTGTCATGATAAACTTTGTGTGAGTTGGTCTCCACTAGTTTTCCTTGAAGTTTCTTTTGAAGTTTTTCTTTAGTTTTCATTTGTTTTTCTTTGAACATTATCGTTTCTTTATTTCTTTTTTATTGTTATTTTGGTTGATATAATTGATTGCTAGGATTGTTACTTATGTGAATACAATGTTTGACTATATAGATTTTCTTCGGAGAGTGACGATTAGTTCTACCAAGTCATTTTCTGAGAGCGTTGTTATCTTCATCAAGTATTACCAGACAAGTTCACTTTGACCATGCTTTCATACCTATGTTTTTATTGCATTTAGTGGCATCTTTGCAACAACCATTCAGTAGTGTTATTGAATCTTGTAGTTGAGTAGAATTGCATGAGGTAGGAACCCATCTCCCTGTTTCAAGCCCGGGACGTTGTTTAGTTTCAATGCTACGCTATAGTAGACGGGGTTGGTATGAGTGCTCGGGAGTGGTGGGAGAATGGAGGACTCTACGCCAATGACGACAACTTCATGATGGCATCTGCAAGGACTGCATCTTCAAGGCCTCAAGACTTCAAGACTCGAGAAAAGAATTCAATACACACTACTGGGTGAAGGACGGTTGACGAGCACCCTGGAGAAACCAGTGGATGGCCGGGATGCATGGAGAAGTGCCATGACATCTAGCAGAAAGCTTCACCCAGACTCAAAGAGACGGAAGAATACTTCATGCCCGGAAGCTTACATGTGCAACCACAAGTCATTATGGGCTCTGGCTTGGTTGACCTTAGTTGTGACTCTGGCTGGGACGGTGCTAGCAGATGTAGAACTACGGTAGGATTGCATGAGCACCGGACAGTGGTCAAGGGAACTCTTCGAAAGACCATGTTTCGGTCGTCTTGTTCTCAAACACCCTGAAGTGCGAGAACGTAAAGAGAGGGATCGAATCTTGCGGGTAAAGTGTACAAACCTCTGCAGACGGTTAAAAACTAATCGATTAGCCGTGTCCCCGGTTACGGACAACTTGAGCCTCCGGACTTGGATCTATCTCAGAACTCTCAACACCGGACTGATAACTTAATTGTGGGCAGCTTATGATGATTTGGGCTATGAGACATCGGTTGGCGGAACCATGTCATGATAGAAAACTCCATAATACAGACTCCAGTTATTCCTTTGATGTAGGGAAAATAAAACCAGCTTTTATGCAAAACAAAACTCAGACACAGAGCCACAAAGCCATATTGCATATAGTATAGTTTTATCATCTGTTTTATCATGTTGTGATCTTGCCGGTACATTCAATGTACTGACCTACACGGCTGCAATGTATCATGTTGCAAATACTTTCTTCGACGAGTAAGTGTTACGATACAGGGTTACGGTCTACACTCAACCTGTCGATGGCGTTGATGGGACTCGACACCCGATTGATTGTTTCCGCTGTGACTTATGAGGTATATATTAGTTTTACATGTGATTGCACTTTGATATATACATTGATGTACTATGTGTGTCAGCATACTGATCTAGGGATGCCACAAAAACACAGAGGTTTGACCTTCTGAGGTTGGGTCGCTACAATGAATAATCCATGTCTAAGGAGCATATTGCAGTAACAAGTTAAGAAAAACAATCTCTCCATCCGGAATTTCTTGTTCAAATTCCATTGTAGAAATCACCTATCAACTTGTAATTGTTCCAAAAAAAATGTCGAGTGAAGAAGATAACACCCCATGTAGAAAATGATAAGGAGTTAAGTAGCTACCAAGACTCAGTAAAATATGCTATCTAAATTACTCTAATGAACATTATGTCCACTTATTGCATTCATTGATACAAATTTTTGCTGAGATCTTTTATGTGTCCATACTTTTTGCACTTACCATTTACAACCGTTGGAATGTCACATCCTAGGATAATGCAGAACTATTTTGCTTTGTATTCCACAAAATCCAAAGTTGTGATGACAAGACAACATGTTAATCTCACATACCTTAGAGAGAAGGACAGTGAACTTTTTCTTGAATGCAATGTAACATCCCAAATTTCCCATTTGGAATGTTTTACAATTATAGCTAAGCATCTATGCATATTGTTTGAATTGAGTGACATTTGAATTATTTCAGAGGCTTTTGACTTTGTTGGAATTTGGATTCAAATTGGCAGTTGATGCCTGACAAATACTTGAGCAAAAGTATGAGAGGAGTAAACATGACACTCCAAAAATGTCAGAAGAAAAGTATTGCCAAAAAGTTTGAATTCAAATTTGAATTTTATTTGGGATTTCCATAAAGTGTTTTTTAGTTTGAGTTTTGCCCCTGGAAAAATGTCCATGTTGTAGGATTAGTTCCCCTGAGAATTTTGATATACATATGTCCTATATATATATATATATATATATATATATATTCTCTCCTATCTAATTCAAAAAAAAGAAAGAAAAGAAAAGAAAAGCCCCAGGCGCCAGCCCGGCCAAACGGCCCAACCAGCGCTGAGCCGGCCTGCCCCAGTGCCCCGCACCCATTTTCCTCTCCGCCTCGGTCGCCCGTCGCACCTTCCCCCCCCCCCTCTCTCTCACCGACGCACATGCCCCACCCCTTCTCTTTCCTCTCACGCACGCAAACGCCGCCCGGAGCACGCCCGCCGCCGCCGCGGTTCCGATCTTCCCGCGATCGCGCTCCGAAGCCGCCCCCTCCTCCAAGTTGATGTCCTATAAATACCTATGCCTCTCCTCTCTTGAACCCCCTAACCCTACTCCAAAACCTACCACAGCCCCGCCACCATCCGAATCGATCTCGCCTCCGCCATTGCAGTTCATCACCGCCATCGCCGCCGGTGAGCCACCCCTCGACCTCCAAGCATCTTCACCCGAACCTCCACTTCGTGCCGCACCTCCTTGACATCATCTCCCCGTCCAGGAGCCCCCGACGCCATCGTCCCGAGCTCGTCCGCCACCCGCCGGAGCAGGAGCTCACCCGAGCCCCCCCCCCCCCCGATCGACTCCGACGTCCCCGAGCTCCAGCGACTCCGCCAGCATCTCAGCCTCGCTCCGCCGCATCCCCCCGACATCACCGCCATCGCCCCCGGACCACCGGAACACCTCCGCCACCGACGCCCGAGCCAACCTCACCGTCGACCGCCGCTGTAAGCTGCCGGCCTCCCCTCCACCGTTAAATCTCGAATCTAGGGCCTAGATTAGATCACACGAAGAGTTTGGTTTTTCTTTAGTGGATCGGTTTAGATCGGTTTATTTTAAGTTGCGGTTTAGTTGGACCGGCCGATTGGTTTATTTCTGTTAGCCCGTAGACGTATAAGATTATTTAACGCTTAGGCGCTGTTTAGCTTAGCGCGCACACTGTTTCGGCCCAGTAGCGCTAGATTGTTTTTTTCTTTTTAGTTTTTTTTTCTATTTTAGCAGAATAGTTCTGTTTTTGTTTTTGCTATTTCTTTTAGTAGGTTTATTGTTTTTAGTTGATTTTTTTGTTGGTTTGCAAATTTGTTGTAGTTTCTGTTGAAAATATGTTTAGCCATGTTTAAACTTTTAGAAATGTTTTATATTTAGTTTTTCTGCCATAAATTGAGTTAGGATTATTTTTTTAGTGATTCTTTTTGCTACAACTTAGTTTAGTCCATACCTAACAGTAGGAACTTGTTTGGGTATTTTAGATTTATTAAAAAAATAGTTTTAGTCGAAATCAAGTTTTTCTTGTTTATTTAGATAGCTATTGTTTTCCTACTGTTCTAGTTAGTAAATAATTTTACTTTTACTATGTTATAGTTTATTTTAGATTAGTTTCTGTAGCTACAGCGGATGAACTTTTATTTACAGTAGAATAAATTTTTTATTTTATTTTCTTTGCTAGTATTGTTTTGGGCATAATAGGAGTTCTATAATAGCTTTTGATGTGATTCTTTTTGCTCCTAGTTTGTATGATGTTTTCCCTTCTGTTAGTTAGCAAAACCCATGCTTAGGTTCTGTTAAGAAAAGTTTTAGTTGTGTAAAACTATTTCTTAGTTGTTGCTTGATGTGGTGAAAACCTTGATTTGCTTTCTCCGAGTTTTTCTTTGGTTTTGGTTTGAGTGCTTGGGTGTTTTACTTCAACTTGCTGTTATGTTATATTGTGCTATACTTATTTGTGCTATTGTTTGACTCGGTAGAATTCCCGGAGTGCAAAGCCTGCTATTACGAGTCGCTAACTTTCGAAGACCGTCAGCTAGGCAAGTCATTTGATCATGTTTTTACAATACCTATGATTTTATTGCATTAGAATTATACCTCCCCACCGTGCATGCAGTAGGAGAATTTTGTTAAGTTATGTTCTTGAGTAGTATCATGAGGTAGGATGAACCCTTCTCCCTTGTTACCGATGCCCGAGACGATGTAATTGATTGCTATGCTTTAGCAGGCGGGGTTGGTTGAGTGATTCATAAGGGAGATGCGAGAGTCAAGATGATGACAACCCCATGACTTCAAGCTCAAGATGGACTTCAAAATTCACTACTGGATGGAGGACGGTTGACGGGCACCCTGGAGAAACCAGCGGATGGCCGGGATGCATGGAGAAGCGCCATGACATCTTGCGGAAAGCTTCACCAAGCCACGAAGAGAAGGATGGATACCCCATTGACCGGAAGCTTACCTGTGCAGCCGCAAGCCATTATGGGCTCTGGCTTGGTCGACCCTAGGCGTGACTCTGGCCGGACGGTGCTACGAGATGTAGAAGAACGATAGGATTGGATGGGCACCGGCAGTGGCCCAGAGGAACTCTTCAGACACCAGGCAGTGCGAAGACTTAAAGGAGGGAACGATTCTTGCGGGTAAAGTGCACAAACCTCTGCAGAGTGAAGACCTAATCGATTAGTTGTGTCCCCGGTTACGAACAATTTGAGCCTCTGGAACTTGGAGTATTTTGGATATCTCAACACTGAACTTAATAAATTAATTGAGGGGGTTATTTAATAATTGGGAATGAGACATTGGTTGGTGGAACCATCTCAATAACTACCAACATTTTGTAGTAATTGCAAACAAGTCCTTGTTGTAGGAAAAAACTGGCTTTTTCGCAAAACAAAGAAACTTAGAGCCCCACAGCCAAATTGCATATAGTATTAGTAATTTTATTGTTGTTCTCTCTTCATGACTTGCCAGCATATTCAAAAATGCTGACCTACACGGCTGCAACGTCGTATGTTGCAAAGGAGTTTTCCGATTAGGAGTGAGGCTACGATCCACGCTTGGCGATTGCCCTATGGAGTCGGATGGACTCGCTATTCGTCTACGCTTCCGCAACTTTATTTAGTTTATTTCTCATGAGTTGGCCTTCGGCCGAATTTATTATCTTGTAATAAAGACTCGATATGAGAATCGTGTAATAAATTCAGGTGTGATTGAACTTTGAATCTTTGCATCAATGTACTGTGTGTGTCAGCATGATCTTGGGATGGTACAGCTACACAGAGACTTGACCAATTTCGGATCGGGTCGCTACATGCAAACAATTGATTAATCTGATGACCAAAGGAAAATGGGCTAACATAAGTTACAATTGCTCAAGTAATAGAGCGTCCAGGTTGAGCAAAATTAACAAATGTCGAGAACTTACTGTACAAAGAGAGTCCAAGTATGCACTGAGTAATGGCATATCAAGTTCCTCCCGAAGTCCTCCTGCAGCCGTCCGCAGCTTTCAGCCAGTGAGTTATGAGCTTCTGCATGGCCACAAATAAATCAGCACAAGGAGCATGGATCACATAGGGGACAAGGCAGATGGGCACATTAGCCAATCACCTAGCTAAAGCCGGAACCAATGCTGCTGCCACCATCTACATCCATCGTATTCCTTTGTTTTCCATGTACTGTCACTCTTCGACCTTTGATTCTGACATGACAACGGTGGTGGCGGGGAGTTGAGCGTGAAGAGGCAGAGAGCAGTAGCGATGGCGCATATGAAGTAAACAGAGAAATTGAACCCGCCAGCGAGCGCGGTGGCCCCCATCTGCGTCGGCATTCCATCAAGCACCCTGCAGATGCCGCCGAGCACCCAAGTCTCCCCCTCCTCCCTGATCTCCACCACCACCTCTACGACACGGACCACCGCGATCCCTCCTCGTCGTCACACTGGGCCGCGCCCCACTTACCGGCGGCCATCAGATCAGATCCCTCCTCCCAGCATCGTCTCCTTCGAGGATGGCGAATAAGTGCTCTCGAAACTCTCGAGTTTGGGAGGGAGAATAGAGCGTGAGGTGGGGATCACAGAAGGGGAGGGGCGCATGTGTATTCTTAGACGACAAAGATTGGTGGCGCGGGAGATGTAGCCGGCCTTTGCCGCGGCAACGACGTCGCGCTTATCTCGCACGCGCGGCGGTGCTAGGTTTTGTCGGGATGCGAGGCGAAGAGGAGGGTCCAACGGGAAAAGAAAAAAATATGACGGCTTGGTTTTCCCGGTTTTTGATACGTGCGTAGGCTGGAGAAAAAAACGGAAACAGGAGCTGGAAAAATCGGTGGGGGAAGGATCGAGCGAGGGGTGAGGTGAACGAACGAACAAAAAACGATGTGCGTACTGTTGTAGAGATCTTTCATATAGCCGACATGGTGTGCGCCAAGATCCGTGCGGGCAGACCAGACGGTGGTAAGGACGTTCGCTAGCCTCTGATGTTCGCCAAAACAATTCCGTTCATCTCTACTCCGTCCGTCCTTCAAAGAGTGTTCTTCCAACTTTTTTGGAAAGTCAAACTTTTTAATGTTTAACTGTATTTATACAATAATACACAAATATTTATGCCGTCAAATTAGTAGCATTCGATTAATGATATAATATATTTTCATCATATATCTATTTGGTTTCACAAATATTGATATATTTTTGCACAAACTCGGTCAAACTTTCAAATAGTTTGACTCTCCAACAAAGTTGGAAGTACACTCTTTCACGGACGGAGGGAGTACCTAATAATAATAAAAAAAATTGGACTTCTCGTCTTCTGTCCCACCGTTTTGCAAAATAGTCCCTGTATTTTCTTCAAATCAACCCATAGTCCGAACTTAAGTGACCCGAACCGTTATTTTACTGTTTTACAAAAAAACCCTATATTTTCTCGAAATCAACCCGCAGTCTGGACTTAAGTCACCCGAACCATTATTTTACATTTTTTTTCAAAAACTCCCATGACCTTTTAGGTTATTCATCCGCCGGTCATATTTAACTCAAACAAATCATTTCTAGATCATCCATATCTTTTAGACCGTAACTCTTTATATATGAAATTTGATTAGAAAAATATGTAGAATATGAATATGAGATTATTTTAACCTGTTAAGTATTTCAAAATATCCTTTTAAAAGATATTAAAGTCAAACAAATGATTTTCAAAATTATCCGTATCTTTTAAACCGTAACTCCAATTTTAACATGTTATATATGCAATTTGATTAGAAAACGTGTGAAATCTGAATATGATGTTAATTTTACCTGTTGGTTATTTTTTTAAATATTATTTTGGAAGCAAACTTACAATCTATAGCGCACAATCCGTTTTTCTTTCGTACCCGCGACGATTCGGATTGCAAATAAACACCCACCATAACCATATAGGGAAAAGAAAACATCGATAACTACACATGCATACCTCTGAAAATGTCGCAGGACAAAACAACAGATTTATCATGGCGAGTGTGAGAGAAAGCGAGAGAGGGAGAGGGAGAGGGAGGAGAGGGAGAGAGCGACACCTCAGGATTAACCACATTCAAACATGTTTTGGTTTGTGTGAACACTCAGTCCATCGCCGGAAAGAGTGAGAAGAAGGATAAGCGGCAACACAAATATGATACCTCGCTAAAATAAAGAAAATGGACCTATTTGTGGTCTTGAGTGATGGTTGTTGGGTTAAGAGTGGATTGTGCTTTTTCTTCCGTTGCAACGCATGGGCTTTTTTGCTAGTTAATCATAATTGGTGTAGAATCACCAAATTTTTACATCCGTAGCAACAAACCGGCTACAAGAAAACTGAAAAGTGTTTCCGAACAAAAAATCAGACAGGAGCCGGGTTTCGCCGGTAACACCCGTTGCCCCCGTTCTCCGTTGAGTCACTGTCCTAATAAATCTAGCAGCCAGGAAACCATCGGCAGGAGGGCGGCCCCAGTTGCACGCACGCACGCACCCACCCCACGCACGCGCGCGGGTGAAATCTAGGTCCGAATCCGTTCCAGTCCCCGTCGATCACGCCCCGTGAGGCGGAAGAACTTTCGCGGCGAGGAATCCGCCGGAGGCTCCCCGATTTGCATGTCCGGGGCTCGGTGGAATCGGAATGCACTGGTGCCCCGGAATCGGGCCGCGGGTGCGCTCCTTCCTGCGTGACTACGACGCGCTCCAGTCCTTCGCCCTCGCCCTCATATACCTCCAGGTGCGCACGCGGTTCTTTGCCCTCAGCTCGATCTGATCGTCTATCGCTGGTTCGGGCGCGGTTCTTTGTTGTTGCTGTTGTTATCCGTGATGGGGAGCTCGGGCGCGGAGAAGAGGAGGGAGGGAGCAGATTTGAGCGCGCTGTATTCTTTTTACTACCGTGCACGGGCTGCGGCCTTCTGGTGCCCCCATGGTTTACCCTAACTAATCTAGTTCATGATGATGCTAGCGGTGTCAGACTACCTAGGATGAACAAGTTCATAATGCGGTTTAGATGGGCTTCAGATCGGATTGTTTCTTATGCGTGGCGTAACCTTAGGAAGAGAAGTGAGAAGTTTTGGTTCAGTCTGGTGTCGACTCAAGTTTGGGGTCATTGCAATAATTCACAGGTTTAGTGACAACCATGTGCCTTAGCTCGTGGGTTTGGACTTGCCCAACATTTTTGGTGTCCTTTTATGTTCCATTTGGCCAGGTCATTTTATTCAGATGCTAGCCTGGATGGGCTTCATGTATTTCTTACAGGAAAAGATGACTTATCTTGCTCTGATTTCTTACTAGCTCTAGGTCATATTAGACCAGAATTCACTGCTTCCAAATGCCACAGCCAGATATGAAATGAAAACTGTTAAGTTGTTTTAAACGTTGAATGAGGCAATAAGCAAGGAACATTTCTTGAAAGATTATGAGGATTTAGTCAAGCAATAAGGAAGGCATATAAGTTTTTTTTGAGGCCAGGAAGGCATATAAGTATGTCTATACCATTTCAGTTTCTATTTCCAACATAGCGTTCACGGATAAACGAAATGAAGTTGGAGGCCCACCACCACCAACAAAGCCTTTAATCCCAAACAGGTTGGGGTAGGCTAGAGCTAAAACCCATAAGACCTTGAAACAAACTCATGGTTCTGGACATAGATAGCCAACTTCCACGCATCCCTGTTCATGGTTAGTTCTTTGGTGATATTCCTATCCTTCAGATCTCTCTTTACGGGCTCCTCTCTTGACATTCCTGCGCTGTATATGCCCAAACCATCTCAGACGATGTTGGACAAGCTTCTCTTCAAAGTGCTAGCCCAACTCTTAACACGAATATCATCATTCCGGACCTGATCCTTCTTGTATGGACACACATCCATCTCAACATGCGCATTTCTGCTACACCCAATTGTTGAACATGTTGCCTTTTAGTTGGCCAACAGCCGTAGAACGTTGCAGATCGAATCGCCGTCCTATAGAACCTGCCTTTTAGCTTTTTGTGGCACTCTCTTGTCACAGAGAATGCCGGAAGCTCGGCGCCACTTCATCCATCTGACTTTGATTCGATGACTCACATCTTCATCGATATCACCATCCTTCTGCAACATTGGCCCCAAATATTGGAAGGTGTCCTTCAAGGTACCACCTGTCCATCAAGGCTAACCTCCTCGTACCTAGACATCACCTCATGTACTAAGCCTAAAATGTTTCAATTCCAAAGTCTGTCTCCATAGCTCTAACTTTCTATTAACCCCGGTCCAACTATCATTGACTAGCACCACATCATCCACAAAGAGCATACACCATGTGATATCTCGTTGTATATCCCTTGTGTCCTCACCATCATCATGTCAAAAAGATAAGGGCTCAAAGCTGACCCTTGGTGTAGTCCTATTTTAATCAGAAAGTCATGAGTCTCGCCATCACTTGTTTGAAGACGTGTAATAGTTGGAGACCCACCAAGTGGATTAAATCAAATGTAATCGCTTTGGTGCTGTCTGTTAGAACATGGTTGTGTTGTGTGTGTAGTTACCATATTGTATAGGCACTTCTTGGCTTATTTCCCTCATGTGTATATGCACTGGCTGTTGGCTCCGTTCAGTACAAGAAGCTTATTTTGTAACATGGTAGAAGAGCTAGGTTAGGTTCTCAACCGCCACCGCCCCTCACAAGGGAATCCCCATCGGGTAGGCCCACAACGACATTTGACCTAGCTAAAGGACAAATGTGATGGGCCAGTCGGTGTGAAGCACTTGGTTGGATGGGGAGGCCAATTGGGTACAATAGAAAGCTAGCCAGTCGGATACAACGGAAAGCCAGTCAGTCGGATCATGAGAAGCCAGTTAGTCGGATCAAGAGAAGCCAATTAGTTGGATCACGGTCATTCGGCAAGTCAAAGGACGCGCAATAAAGGCAGACGTTACCACGATCACCACTAAGCATTAACTCGGGTGTTACACTATGTAATAAGTAGCTAGTAATAGGCGACATTCAATAGGCCGTTACTTGTAGCATTAATTCAGATGACCGTTCACGCTTCTAGCCATGTTGAGCCTAAACAAGGCATGGTTGAGGCTTCTTGCCAAGGATTCACACCATTTGTAATTCCTATACACATAAGAAAAAGCACATCAGGAGTAGGGTGTTATCCCTTAGCAAGGGAGTCTAAACCTGGGTAATAAGCTTTACGCCCTCTCATACACAACCATACACGTACAACTGAAATACCCACGACAGTTGGCACACACCGTGGGGCCTAGCGTCAGTTGGAGCTATGGTTCAGATTACCTCTTCTACAACCATCAACGACGGACTGGTTCATGGGCGTGCCATCCATTTTGGCTCGTTGGACTTCCTCACTGATGCGGGAGATATCCCATGGTGGCTCTTTGCGGATGATGTGGTGCTAGTTGACGATAGTCGGACGGGGGTAAATAGTAAGTTAGAGTTATGGAGACAATCGAAAGGGTTTAGGCTTAGTAGAACTAAAACCGAGTACATGATGTGCGGTTTCAGTTCTATTAGGCGCGAGGAGGAGGAGGTTAGCCTTGATGGGCATGTGGTGCCTCGGAAGGACACCTTACGATATTTGGGGTCAATGCTGCAAAAGGATGGGGGTATTGATGAAGATGTGAACAATCGAATCAAAGCCGGATCGATGAAGTGGCGCCAAGCTTCTGGCATTCTCTGTGACAGGAGAGTGCCACAAAAGCTAAAAGGCAAGTTCAACAGGACGACGGTTCGACTTGCAATGTTGTATGGCCATGAGTGTTGGCCGACTAAAAGGCGACATGTTCAACAATTAGGTGTGGCGGAGATGCGTATGTTGAGATGGATGTGTGGCCACACGAGGAAGGATCGAGTCCGGAATGATGATATACGAGATCGAGTTGGGGTAGCACCAATTGAAGAGAAGCTTGTTCAACATCGTCTGAGATGGTTTGGGCATATTCAGCGCAGGCCTCCAGAAGCTCCAGTGCATAGCGGACGGCTAAAGCGTGCGGAGAATGTCAAGAGAGGTCGGGGTAGACCGAATTTGACATGGGAGGAGTCCGTAAAGAGAGAGATTGGAGTATCACCAAAGAACTATCTATGGATAGGCATGCGTGGAAGCTTGCTATCCATGTACCCGAACCATGAGTTGGTCGCGTGATCTTATGGGTTTCACCTCTAGCCTACCCCAACTTGTTTGGGACTAAAGGCTTTGTTGTTGTTGTTGTTGTTGTTGTTGTTGTTGGACTTCCTCACTGATGGTTCGGCATCGTGTCCCGATGCCTTGCTCAAGGAGATCGCGTTGTCGGAGACCGGGAGTCTGCACTAACATGTCAACATCGCTGACATTTTGTGCCTGCAAGATTCGGCTTCATACCGGCTACCGATCAGGTGCCCAATTGCGCCTGAGGCGTTCCACAATTCCTTGGCTAGTCCATGCCACAATCGGCGTTCGCAAGATCCAGTTCCGCACCGGCTGGCCGATAGGTGCCCCAGCGGCGCTTGAGGTGTTCCACAATGCCTTGACTCGTCCATCCTTGTCTCGTTTTTTGGCATGGTCAACTCTGACTCGCTATACTCCATACTGGAGTCTTGCTCCGACGGGGAAGAAAGTTCTGATAGCCTCGCCTCTATGGCAAGTGTCTTCATGGGCAGCATCGACGTCAATGATGGCGGCGTGCGCAACGATGGTGCGCGCGACGACGACACACGCAAGGAAGGTGCTGGTAATGGCTGTGCCGACTTCGCTTCGATCGTGTCAAGTTCCAGTCTCCCTAGCCAGAGATAGCAACCTTCAGGCCCGCTCAAACGCCAAGTCGCTCCACGTGAGATCGACAAAGAGGCCATGAGGTTGAATCAATACAGCCGTGAAGTACTTGTACTAGTAGTACTAGTTGTAGCGCGGTTATCGAGATCTGATTGATGAATAGAATTATGCATGCAAGCAATTTGATCCCCAGTCGGCATGCCGAGTACTACTTGCTTCGAGTACTACTTCAGCCGAGTCGCAGCAGCCCAATCTGAGTTGCGCTGCCAAGTTGCAGCCAACTAGTACTGCGGTCGAGTGATCCGATCTCCAGCTGCTGCTCCATGCGAGATCAACCAGAAGAAGTAGCACCAAAATACTAGTGTGAGCACAAATCCCAAGATCTGATTGCTACTCACGCAAAGCACCAGCCGGGTTCAGTACTACTTCACACAAAGCGTCAACAGAACGGGTTGTCACGCGTCCAAGCTTCAGCTCCATCACAAACCTTGACACTGGTCGTCAACGAGGAACCACCACCGAAGGCCGCCACCAACAAATGGAACAATCACTTGGGAAAGTTGCGTTCGCATGAATCATCAAGGATTCTGGAGTAAGAGGATGATGAAGCCGAGAAGGCGAGAATGAAGTCTAAGCACTGCTTCAACCGCAAACTTAGACTAAAAAGCAGTCGGCGGCACAAAATAGGTAGATGACCATGTGCTAGCCAATCTAGTCCGCATGTTCGGACGAGGATCTCCTCCTCGAGGATCCAGCACTGCCGCTAAACTCGTCTTGGAATCACCACTCCTCGAAGCCTCTGAGCGGGTCTCCAATATGGAGGTTGAGAGGGGTAGCGATAGATTGAAGAAGAGGATAACAACGTAGATCAGTTTTCTGCGTGTGCATATGCTGGAAGGGAGAAGCCACCACCAGTGGAAAAAGGGGCCGGCGCCAACAGAAGAATAGAGGAACCATGCAACGGCCCTAAATTGACCTGCTTGATCCTCTGGGAGATCAACCAATAAGCGTTGAAAATGAAAATAACTCAGCGAAGATGATATATGGAGCAGCAAGGCGGGCACCACGGGAGAGGAAGATGATGGAGATGAACATCCGGTGACCAAGAAGAGAAAGACATGGATGGGGGAATTATTGGGAACAAAAACAAGACCACCATATGGCAGCATAATCCCCAAGCCACACAAGAAGGGGACATATCTAGCCAGATAGAACAAGGGAGGTTATTTGTAGAGAGGAACACAAGCCCAACCTGGAGATGCACGCCGCCGGGAACTAAGAAGTGACTCCAGATCTAGTTCAACACCGAACCCTCCAATCCGATTCGAAAGTCCTCAAACAGGCCATAAAGGACGCAGAAACATGTGGATCTACAAAGGGAAGGAGGGCCGAGCCCCTCTATCTCTAGCCGGATGAGTCGATGGGGAGGAAGGGGAAGGGGCAAGGATGCGTCGGGAGGATGGCGAGTGAGACCAGGAACAGAGACTGAGACTGGATGGAGGAGAGAGAAAGAGAGGAGAGAAAATGAACATCATCTCGTAGTCAAGTGCTTCAAATTTACAAGTCGTTCGCTACCCTGGTTTGCACTTTGTATTATTCCTTCATTTGTTCAGTTTTTCGTGCTGATTCAGCTGGCGAGTACCTATCACGTGCGCTTCGTGGTTTCTTGCAAAGGGTTCTCTTTATTCACACTTATCCTCGTGCTCACACTCTTTTGCTCCTCTATGTTGATGACATGATTATCACAGGGGATGACCACCAATTCGTTGATTTTGTGAAGAAACGTTTCCATGAGCAATTCTTGATTACTGATTTGGGTTATCTTTGCTACTTTCTTGGATTTAGGATCATTTCTTCCCGTGAGGGCACATATCCCTCTCAAGAGAAGTACATCCAAGTTCTTCTCACTCATGCCTATGCCTGCTTCACTGATCAGCGCACGGTTGACACTCCTAATGAGTTTAGTCTTCATCTTCGTCCTAGTGCGGGTGAACCCCTTGCGGGTCCCAATCGCTGCTGTCATCTTGTTGGGAGCCTTGTCTATCAAGGCATCACTCGTCCTAACATTTCTTATGTTGTGCACATTCTGAGTCAGTTTGTGTGACAAGCTTAATAGTAATGATAGACTACTCATGTCAATAAGGTGCACATTCTTTTTCGGAAGTCCACCGAAAGGGACCTCAAAGTTAAGCGTGCTTGGCTTGGAGCAATTTGAGGATAGGTGACCGACTAGGATGTTGATCTCGGGTGCGCATGAGTGAGGACAAAGTGTGCAGTAAAGACTAGTGTTGGTCTGTGGGGCCAGTCTAGATTCTAGGTGGTAGCTAGGCGCAACGACCAGGAAATGGTGGGTGAACCGCTGGGTTTGGCTGGGGTGTTACAGTTTGTCTTTGCTCCCACTCAACTTCACTAGTCATCTTCTTCATGCTCTTCGTTCTTCGTGGTATTGTGACTTGTCGCCTATTCTTCCCTCGCTCCAGCTTCAGCTTCATGCCTACTGTGATGTGCCTGAGCTAGTGATTACAATGATCGCTGCTCTCTCTCTGTGCCTATTGTGTTTTTCTTGGGTCTCTCTAATTGCCTAGAATACCAAGAAGCAGACCATTGTATCTCACTCCAGTGTTGAGGCCGAGCTGTGAGCTATGGCGTCCATGACTGCAGAGATCACTTGGCTACGGTGTCTTGTTCAGGACTTTGGTGTTTCTACTGCTGCAAGTACCCCTTTGCTCTCCGACAGTACTGGGGTGCTCATCATTGCCCGTGTCCTGTGAAGCATGAGCTCACCAAGCACATCGGTGTTGATGCCTCATGCGTTCTCAGGTGCAAGAGGACTGTGGCCCTTCAGTATGTTCCCTCGGAGCTTCAGCTTGCTGATTTTCTGACAAAAGCTCAGACACGGTCACAACACAGCTTCTCCCTTTCCAAACTCGATATCCAAGACCCCACTTGAGTTTGAGGGCGGGTGGGGGGTGGGGTGGGGTGGAGGTGGGTGGGGGGGGGGGGGGGTGTTAGATCAGGGTTGTGCTGTGTGTGTATTTAGTTATTTACCATATTGTACAGGTACTTTGCTTATTTCTCTCTTGTGTATATGTACTGGCTGTCGGCCCCGTTCGATACAAGAAGCTCATTTCGTAACAGGTGCTACAAACATTTCAAGAATCAAGAACTATCAAAATTCAGGCAAATCCACAATCCAATTAAGCATGGATAAGTTATACTACAGAGTAGAGTTAGTAACAATCATAGAAATCTGTGCCATCTCTTTCATGTTTGAGTATTCCAGATCAAGTCCGTATAGCAGTGCTAATTACCTCCTGGTTCTTTGTATTAAAAATATGAAATTCTAAATCCCACAAGTATTGTATTCTGGCCATTTACAATGCTGGAAACCATATATTATTATTGAGCGTGTGACTTAGCTAGCCTTGTAGGCAACTCTCTGAAACAGGCTCATGCCCCGCTTTATAGATAAAGCACCAACCAAGGTACCCGAGATCTGCTTATAAGTGGACTCCTTGTGCTCGACAGCCCACCTATGCCACCACGAGGCACCTAGGGCAACCGCGATGAGCACATGGCAACAGATCCAGATCTGGGTGTCGCCCCTGTCAATTACAGAGAGCGAGCCCGAGCCACCCTCCTTGCCGCCCACACGACCAAGAGACATAGCCACCACCGCTGCCATGGTGCCCGCCGGAGAGCCACTCATGCGGACTGCCTTCCAGGGCGGTCTTGTAGGCAACTAGGAATTGCTATTTTTGAAATTTTTGTCATGTTGGTAGAAAATTAGTGATTACTGGTCACCTTCGCTTGTGGTTATATCATGGTTTAACAGTTAACATTCTTAGATTCAGTGAAGCTTACATACTTGCTTTACTTTTAGTTAATTCATAATACCTGGCTTAATGCTTATAACGTTGAATGAGCTCTGAGCAAAATGTTCTTCAAACTAACGTATTCATTTGCATAACATAATCTTCTATGTTTTAGATTGGTTGTGCGCTGATTGGATCGCTTGGTGCACTGTTCAATGGGGTTCTTGTAATAAACCTTGTGATAGGGCTATTTGCTGTTGTTGCGATTGAAAGTAGTAGCCAAAGACTTGGCCGGACTTATGCTGTCCTGCTCTTCTTTGCTATCGTCCTTGATGTTGCATGGTTTATACTCTTCTCACATGCTATATGGTATGTTTTCTGCAACCACTATCTTTCAGACCTATTTTTTCTTTTCTTTTTATGCACGTGCACCGTCAGTACACATGGCATCAGAATTAACATTTCCTGCATAATAGAAGTGCTAGTGACTGTAGGTGCTATTAAACATTGATTTTTTAATAGCTTCATAAACTTGACAAAATAGTGGACCGATGCAAAATAGTCTTTTGTTTTTTTTATCTTTTGGGTTTTGCATTTCGATTGCCACTACTTACTTTGGACTTTGACAATTTGCCACTTCTTACTTTGTAATTGATCTATTGCCATCCTTTAGTCTGCACTTTGATCTTTTGCCATTTAAAAAAATACTTCGAAATGATAGACATATTATATGCACAAAATAGTGGACAAGTATACCTTTACCCCCGTATGTAGCCACCGCCGCCGAGGACCACCGGGGGCTTCTGGGAGGTAGCCGCCGCCCAGCCGTCTCCTAGTGTTGCTCAGGCGACAGGGGATGAGAAGGAACGAGTGAGCGAACGAGATCCTCCTCCTGTTCCTGGTCAATCTCGTTAGCAGGGTTGGTCATTTTACGTGTGACCCACCTGACAGAGTGGAAAATATCAAAGTGCAAACTAAACGATATCAGTAGATCAATTACAAAGTAAGAAGTGGCAAATTGTCAAAGTCCAAAGTAAGTAGTGGCTTAAAATCACCCCCACCCCCCCCCCCCCCCCCTCCCCCCCCCCCCCCCCCCCCTTTCTTTTGGAGTCAGCAAAGTTGAAGTTTCAGGGCCACCCTTCTTTGAAATAGATTAGATTCTATGGAAGGTTCAGGGTCACCTTTGTTTCTTGAAGTTTGTTTAGAATTATTATTCCCATTTTACATCTAATTGACACGAAATTGCCTGAGACTCTCTTTGGCTGTTCCTTCTCCTTTCAGTATGGCATTTACATATTCTTTGATATTTTACAGATTTATTTAGATTCAGTCATTGCTACATTGTGAATATGTTTTCTCATCAAATAAGTATCTCTGTGGACAAACGTAGAAATATTTGTTTGTTTGCGTTTTGTTTAGTATCAGATAGAATACTCTGCTGTATTTTACGGTTTTATACCGTGTGCTTCTGACTATATCTATTTGTACAGGAATAGTACCCCTGATGAGAAGTATGGTCAACTTTTTGTCTTCTCACTCAGACTTGCATTGTGGATGCAAACTATTGGGTTTTCAGTGAGGTTTTTATCTTCATTTATATGGATCCAGATGTACAGGTTAGGGGTCTCATCAAGCACGCCAACATATTATGAAGCAAATGATGCAAGAAATAGTTTCTTGAGCCCCAGATCTAATTCAGTTAGACGGGGTTCAATGGCTGATGATATATTGGGTGGTTCAATTTACGATCCTTCTTACTACTCTTCTCTCTTCGAAGATGTTCGAAATAATGCATGCAATCATCAGGTATGAAAAAGACATACAGGTTAAGGGTTTCATCAAGCACGCCAACACAGTATCAATCCTGACTAATGCTACCATTTCTCCTTGTTTGTACTTACCTGCATGAACAAGTATTAATAAGACAATTATTTCCTTCCATAAGGTTGACCAATTGACCTCCTTTTTAGTTGGTCATATTGGTGTCATATAAACTACTCTATTCCTCGCTAAGGGGTTGTTTGGATGTGGGGATTATAGAAAACCGTATTCCCTAAAACGTAACTTCTGACCACCTAAAAACTTGTTTAGGTTATCCAACTAAGATAAGTATAAGTGAGTTTTATAAAAACCTGAAAAACCAGTTTTTAGAAAAACGACTAATAGTCGTTTTTGTAGAAAACTCGTAGCGCCGTGCATTCCGGTACCTTCTCGTGCACCAGCGGTTTTCGCTATGGCGTCCGCATGTCCATGTTGCGGCAATCGAAGCACTGCGTCGGGGCACCGCCCCCCTGCGAGCTCGCTCACACGCCACTCAAACTCGCGGTTGTTGCGCAAGGAGTTGAGTACGACAAGTCCACCCATGAGCTTCTTGTTAAGGAAGATCTGGGGCATGTGGGCAGCGTTGCCGACCTTAAACGTGAGACTGGCATTGCGCTTCGGGAACATGTTGAGGTTTATTATTTGCCGCCTTATATGTCCAACACATCCCTTTTTCCCTTGCATGAGTTTCCCGTACAAATGGACTAACTTTTGGTAACTTGTGTATGATCCCCATACTAGGCAATGCTTGGTACCAAAATCAGGAGAGATCAACCTGCCATCTGCACGCATAGGCAGGCCAGGAAATCCATCTTGCATCTGACGTCGTCCGTTCCTCGTACCGCTTCGCGGGTTATGATGGCGCGGGCGATGTAGATCAAGGATCCGACAGTTGCTAGGACTCCCAAGAGTTGCTGCTTAGCTTTTCGGCAAAAGGCTACAGTGTTCACCTGCCTTATTTTACTTTTTCTCATTTCCTTCCTCTCCGTAAGGCTATAAAATCCCACAACCTTCCTCTCTGCCAAGGATTGAGAGCCTTCTAGCTCATTCTACTTGTATTGGCTGGAGGGTTGTCATGGTTCTAGGGTCGATGGTAGCCACAAGGCCTATCCATGATATTGTCAAAGGCATGGACCGCTGTTGTTGCCCATTGCCCAGCCACTATTTTTCCTTCGGACCGCCGTCCCCCACCTTGATGATGGGCTTCAAAACCCGCGTTGATCTGATCGTCGCCGTCGTCATAGTCCTTGTGCTTGTTCTTCCAGTTGCGTTTAGGTCTGTCGCGCTCGTCCTTCGTACCGGACATGCCGGGATCCCCCATCATGCGCCTTCTGCTTGGCGTACCACTCATCCTCACCGGAACAAAACTTGGTTACTATCTCCATCAAGGTCAGCATGGTCTTGGGCTTGTACTTCCCGAAGTATCTGGTGAGGTGCTTGTCAGATAGGCCGTGCTTAAACACAACAATGACCTCGGCGCCATCAGAGATCTCATTCTTTTTCCTGAGGAAACGTGTCTAGAAATCACACACCGATTCTATCTCTCTTTGGGCCAGATGTCCTTGGTCGCTGGCATCATCAGTTCAGACGTATGTGCCCTTGAAGTTAGCTATGAACTCGGCTTGCAAATCATCCCAGCCGCCGATCGATGTAGGCACGAGGGTGTTTAACCAGGCTCGGGCGGATCCCTTCAGCATCAGGGGTAAGTGTTTGACGGCGTGCCAATCATCATCGTTAGCCACCCGGGCTGTTATAATGTAGTCAGTTACCAAATCTCATGTTCCTGGCCTTCGTCATACTTGTCCACCGCATTTAGCTTGAAATTTGGTGAAAATGTGTGGCAGGCAATTTCGTCAGTGAAGCAGGCCGGATACATCGTGGAGGGACCTACAGCCGAGGGGTGGATGATGTTTATAGTGTTGCGCGCATCATCCAAGCCATTGTTGAAAGCTGGCTTGTTTCTATGCCAAGCTTGCTGGCGCAGCCGAGCTGCACATTGCTTCTCGGTTTCGCGCACGGTTGGGTCACGTGGCACATCAGGCCTTGGTGCGTGCCCTCGAATCGTCTTAGGCTGATAGATCGTACAAGGAGCTACGTCGTGGGTCCTGCGGTTTTCCTGGTTACGACTGCCAGACTTATGGGTACGTCGGCTGACCATGGTCTACGGCGTTCTTCATAGTTTCTTCCATCCTCCTGCTCTTCATGGCCAGGGAGGCCTTGGTTGTAGTCGGTATGGTCTTGCCAATTGGATGGGTAGTTCGATACAACTGTTCTTCGACATCCACAAGCTCGGCCGCTTTGTCTCCAGGCGTTGCTTTTCTTTGGAAACTTTGCCTACGGCCGACAGGACCTTCAGCCAAGCTGCATCTTGCTTCGGATCATCCATCTGTTGGTCAAGCACCTCGATCTCCCTATCACTGAATTCTACCTCGCCGCTTTCCTCGCTTGCCATGAAGCTTAGATTTGGCGCATCAACCATGTAGCACTCGTGGACCGAGGTCGCCTGCCACGGTCGTAAGGGCGCCGCGGCTGGCAGTTGGCTGTAGCCGACTCGCCCGACTCCTCGTCCTAGTCCTCCCGCTCCTCGGTTGCGCCTTCAAGGATGCCGGTGAGGTCTTCAATGTTGGCGATCAAGTGGGTAGTTTGGTGGGTCAAAATTTTTGACCTGCTGCGCCTGGGCCCAGCATGACGACAAGCCCTGGAGAACCAGCTCGCCGCAGGAGTCTATGACGTACTTTAGGTTGCCAAATCGGACAATTTGGCCTGAAGCGTAGTTCTCGACCTGGCCGATGTGGCCAGCCGAGTTGGCGAGGTACATGATCGCGCCCAAGTCGAAGAGTGCTTAAGATTACACCGACATCCATCGGAGATCCCATCCGACCTCTACGGGACCTGTATGGGTCACCACTGTCAGAGCTAATTTCGGTAGATCCCTCGGTAGGGTATCCCGGCGTGGCGAGTAGGTCGGATGGGAAACAACACACAGATTTACCTTGGGTTCAGGCCCTCCATACGAGTTAAAACTCTACTCCTGCTTGTGTATATTGCGATCGGGGGTGTACAAAGTACATGTATAACTGAGAGATTGTACGACCATCTATCGACTAGCTCGGCTCCTACTTATATAAGATACGGGGGCTCCTAGGGTTACACAACCTAGTCGGCTATGTCGTTGGAGAGGAGTCCTCCACAGATCTGGCTTCTTTGTCTTGAACGGCAAGGATCTGCATGATGGCCCAGGGCGGAACCGTCCTAGGGGGTCTCGGGCTGGCCTACTTGACCGATAACCGACAAGGTGAGGCAGCCTTGGGCCATAACACCGTCAATCACCTTCCATTCACTTCTAGATCGGTGCAATAAATCGCCGAACTTATTCTCTTTGCAATTCATAAATAGCTATTCATCACATCCATCTGTCCTCTCCTTTGTTTTTTACTACAGCAGGTTGAAGGCTTTGAACCGTGTGCCGTTTTTGCTAGCTGCTAGCTTTGAAAATTTGAAAAGGTTGATCGGGTATATCATAATTAACAAAGTACCATTAACTAACAAAGTGCCAATATTTTATGAACAGTGAGAACTACTGTTATGGTCGGACCCTTCCCCAGACCCTGCGCAAGCGGGAGCTACATGCACTGGGGCTGCCCTTTTTTGAGAACTACTGTTATGGTGCTGCTAGAAGGAGGGCGCGAGAGGGCCGGCTGGGGGCCTTTTTGCCCACGGCCGGGCAAGAAGGAAGGGATTTCCTTCTTAATTCTTGCTTGATTAGATTGATACACCTCCTCTCTTTATATAGAGAGGTTTACTCGACTCCCAAGCAAGGCTTACTTGACCCCTAAGCAAGCGACCCTTATCTCTAATTAACCCTAAGACTAATGGGCCCATTAGGCCCATTACGTACTCTAACACTACACCCCACCTGGACATGCAGCTTGTCCTCGAGCTGCAGTCTAACCAACTTATAACCATGACTCGACGCAACACAAACCTAACACCTAAAAACAAGCCTTTTACATCTCGGCTTGTTTTATTATTCTCAACCTGAAATGGACTGGGACGCTTTATTTTGGACCCCTTAACAAAAAGTGGACACCATCCGCGTCGGACGTGCACGTAGCCACCTGGACCCCATGGACACCACCTGGACAAAAGGAGTGCATGTGTATGACCACCTGGAAGTGGTCGCAAGAGTGACCAGCAGAGGCGCCCTCGCGGCGGCCGGTGGCGGAATGCAGTGGTGCTACGCGGTGTGCTGCTGTCGGTGACACCATGCCTTCTCCTTGCCGGACGGCTGTTGGTTTGCACCGCACAGGGAAGAGTGGAGGGCTTGCGATGGAGAATGACGAGGAGGGGTGTGCCCCCCCAACCACCGATGTCGCAAAATTTGAGGTCGCTGCCCGCGGGGAAAACAGCATGCCCGCCGCCCGTGGGGGAAACCGCATGCCCAAGATCCCTGATGCAGCGGATGAGATCGAGGTCCTTTGCGCAGCGAAGGGCAACTTGGAGGAGCGGCAGCTGCAGACCACGCATCTCCCGCACACGCCGACGCGCTAGGAGGCTGCGTGCAGCAGCCTGCAGCCTCACCGGCGCCGACACGTGGCGGGTAGCGATCCAAGACGGAAACGATGACGGCGACGACGGGGACTGGACTTGGTGAAGCGGGACTCCCACCGGTGCGGTCGATGTGGGACCGGAGCTGACCGGCGGTGGCTGTTGCAGCTGCAGCGGCTGCTGCGGTGGCGCACCGGGCAGTGGTAGCGGTTGCTGTGGCGGAGCGCCGGGCGCGGTGGAGGCCGCCAGGAGCGGCGACTGCCATTGCAGCCAGGGCTGGGCGGTGGTGGCGATGGATGGCAGCTGCAGTGGCCCGGCGAGCGCGGTGAAGGCCGCCTGGTGCGATGGGCGGCACGGCAGCCACAGCAGCGCGGGGGCGGCGATGGGCGCTGGAGGCGCGGCGGGAGCCGGCGCCGGCCACTGCGGCCACTGTGGGGCGGCGGCGTCCCAGCGAACGCCGCAGAGGCCCCTAGATGCGGCGAGTACCACGGCAGGGCCGGCGGCCCGGTGGCGGCGGTCGGCGGCAGCGGCCCGTAGGGGCTGGCCAGGTACAGCCGGATCCCCTGGATGGCTGTGACGAGGTCGTTGAGGACCCTGGTGATCTCCTCCGGGGTGTAGGTGGCGGCCGGTGGTGCGGTGGAGGGCGCCGGCATCTGGGCGGTGGCGGCGCCGGAGGATGCGACCAGCGGCGCGGACGGGGAGGGCAGCGGCGCAGTGTAGATGGCCAGCGGCGCGGTGGTGACGGTCGGCAGCAGAAGCGACGGGGTGGGCGGCGGCAAACACATGATCGGAACTGAGCTACCTGATACCAAATTGTTATGGTGCTGCTAGAAAGAGGGCGCGAGAGGGCCGGCCGGGGGCCTTTTTGCCCACGGCCGGGCAAGAGGGAAGGGATTTCTTTTTTAGTTCTTGCTTAATTAAATTGATACATCTCCTCTCTTTATATAGAGAGGTTTACTTGACTCCCAAGCAAGGCTTACTTGACCCCTAAGCAAGCGACCCTTATCTCTAATTAACCCTAAGGCTAATGGGCCCATTAGACCCATCACGTACTCACTACTCCCTCTGCAACTAAATACTACTCCCTCCGTCCGGAAATACTTGTCATAGAAATGGATATAAATGGATGTATCTAGAACTAAAATACATCTAGATACATCCATTCCTCGGACAAGTATTTCTGGACGGAGGGAGTATAAAACATCTTATATTTAGTTATAGAGGGAGTATTTATTAATAGTGACATGCTTTAATTAAACAGTGCGAGGAATTTTAACAAAGTGTCATACATAGAAATATAAGGTTATGCACAAAGTGACATACAAGGTTACAAGAGTTCCATTCACAGAAATACAGTCATACACCAAAATACAAAGTGACGTACATACCGCATTTACAAAACAAAGTTCCATATTTATATACAAAGTGCCATGTTCAAAATATACAACAGAAATACAGTCATACACCAAAATACAAAGTGACGTACATACCGCATTTACAAAACAAAGTTCCATATTTATATACAAAGTGCCATGTTCAAAATATACAAGGTATTCAAATAAAAAAGGTGCCAAATTACAAAGTACCTCATTCCGAAATATACAAAGTGCCACATCAGTAAACGTACTAAGTACCAGCAGTTTACCATCAATGCATTTGAAGTGCCAAGTTACGAAGTGCCGCATTGCGAAAATATACAAAGGTTGACATCAGTTTACAAAGTGCCACATCAGTAAACATACAAAGTACCAGCAGTACATTTTAAGCACCAGCGATACTAAATTTAAGTGCCAAACTTAAGTACCAGTAATACTAAATTTAATTGCCAAATTACAAAGTGCCATACAGTAAACATACAAAGTACCGGCAGTTTACCATCAATGTATTTTAAGTACCAGCAATACTAAATTTAAGAACCAATTTACAAATCATAGTCAAGTTCAATCAGGAGATCAGCAAAGTTCATACTCATGTTTAGTTAAGTTCGAACATGAGATAGCAAAGTTCATAGTTAATAAGGAAGTCTTCACTTATAAATGCATACATGCAAAGTGCTGGCTGATGTATAACAAAGTACCATATTTGAATTAATACAACACAAAAGATGCATTCAGAAAGTCTTGTACTTTCAGTTACAAAGTACCGAAATTAGTACATGCCAACCTCGGTAGAAGCCGGAACATTATAATTCACAGCGAACTTCTCTGTCTGCAGGGTGATAAACAAAGTGGTAGTAATGATAGCGGGTCAACATCTGCAGGCCAATCTCCACGGCTTAAATCTTTTGGTAGTAGATCTTTTCTTTCTAATGATGTAAGTCGTGTTCAATCATTTGAAATTAGAATATATAGCATGTTTGTTCTTAGATTCTCCTTTCTTCCATCACATCACTACCTTCAGTGAGAATCTTATTTCACTGTCTCATTTAAGTTGGGGTTTGATCTATGAACGCATGAAGAAATATCTTGAACACAATTATTCATTATGGTGGTATGAGAGTTCATTTTGATGATATGGTGGAACCATAGATGCAACTTATGTTGCTAAGGGTCCTTGATGCCTCATTTTAGTTGGTCTAGCTGGTTTTTGACACATCATGTACTGCTGGAGTATATGACACCTTTCTGCTTTATCTGGAATAATATGAGCTGATTTAAACTGCCCTGTTACTAGTAATGGTATGAGTATTACTAGCAAAAGGGCCCGTGCGTTGCAACGGGAGAAAAGAATAACACGCGCTTTTAATTTACAAAAAATTGTACTCCCTCCGTCCGAAAATACTTGTCATCAAAATGGACAAAAAGGGATGCATCTAGAACTAAAATACATCTAGATACATCCCCTTTTATTCATTTTGATGACAAGTATTTCCGGACGGAGGGAGTATAATCTGAGTATTTGCAGCTACGACCCAAACAAAGATGGTCTTTGCTTACAAAAGCGCAAGTTCAAAATTTTACATGTCTTCTATTTAAACACGGCTTGCATGTAGATTTAATACGTACAAAGAAACGAGCAAGTGATCTTCAATTTTGTCTCCAATCCTGATTTTGCTGAGATGTTCATCCACAATCCGGATCATTACCGATATGAAAGAAAGACGGACAATGCACTGTTGATAAGATTGCACCCTAGATAGTATTTTTTTAAATGGTTAACAGGTAAAATAACATTACATTCAGATTCTATATATTTTTCTAATCAAATTCCATATATAACATGTTTTTAGAAGATATGAGTACTTTAAAAAACATTTGATATGTACTGCGGGTTTAATGTAAGAAACATCAGGTTTTTTTTATATAATAGCATGACGGACTAAGAATACCTATTTCTTTTGTTAGTAAATAAAGGTATAGATTTATACTTGTGTGTTTTCCATAGTCCTTGTGCAAGGCTCCATTTAGCGTCGTGGTGGTATTTCAAGAGCACATGGTATTTCCATTTCTGGATGTAAGTAGTTGAAAGCATAAATAATAAAAATTTAAATGCAAAGTCTTGCTGGAATGGCAACCTGTAACCCATTGACATCATGTTTAACTGATGGCATCTCTTCAAATTATTTCTTTAAATGCATTTGTGCCGAGCAACTGTAATCACATTGATTCTGACTTGCACTTAGGGACATCTTTGTGACATTTTTTCTCTTGAAGGTGGAGGCTGGACTAAGAAGGCCGCTGAACTCATGCTCAGTGGAGACAAGTTGAAAATGGAACTTATTTTTGCCAACCTGACTACCTGAGCACTCTTTGTTTGGTCCACCTTGAGTCAGTAACTCTTGTTGACTTAACATAGAGATTTGTACAGTGCAAATGTTCATGGCTCGGAACAGTGGCTCCCCGGTAAAACAAGAGCAGCAAGATAGTACAACGATGATGGCCTGTGTTGCTACGCAATTCTTGAGCTTGTGCAAGAGTTTCGGTGCCAATCTGGCAGCTCGTTTTTGCCTGGAGTACACTTGAGTTGGATTGTTTCACAGGGGCAGACGCTGACCAGTTGGCAACATGTGGAATACTAGTAGTACTTTGCTGCCCAGTATGGTCCATTTTCCAGACACGTGTATGGCCTGTTTCTCCTCTTGGTTGTCACGGAAATGGCCTGTTACTCCGTTATAGTTAAATCGGCCATTCCGAGCCGGATCGTTCGGTTGGTGTTGTCAACATCACTCACTTTTTTTTTAGAGGCATACCATAGCTTTATAGAAGACAGAATTAAAATTACAAGAAATTACCGCTCGCTGCGAACAACGAGCGTAGCAGTGCACACCACACCACTCACGAACAAGTCCACACATGGACAACACCGCAAAGCAAGCTACTACATATAAGAGCCTAGGATACCACACCACTCACGAACAAGTCCACACATGGACAACACCGCAAAGCAAGCTACTACATATAAGAGCCTATCCTAGGCTGGCACACACACCGTGTCTAGACCGATGCCGAACGCCTCCGAAGACCACCCTTTCGTAGAACCTTGCTTGTCGACGCACCATCCACCTTGAGCGCCTAAAAGGAAGTGGCAAGTGGAAGGAAGGACTTGCTTTGATCTAAAGGAAGCACCGTCTTGGAGACACCAACGAGGGCGTACATAGCGCCGCAGAGGACTAGCAGAGGACAATGGCGGACACTGGAGGAGAGCAATAAGGACCAAACCATGTCTCCATACACAAAGCTCCAACAGAGATACGACGTCGAGGACGCCGTCAATGTGCCGATCCAACATTGAATCGAGGCTTTCGCCCGAAGACAGCCACCAACTCCAAGAGAACGAGGGGCATGGCACGCACGCCTCGGCGACGCCTCCAAGAAGGGGATGACACCCACGGGTGCCATCGCCGCCGGCCCGACAGAAGCCAAGCAAGATTTTCATCCGCGCGTCGCACAACACCACGCCTCCTGGAATTAGGCCACACCGTCCAATTCGCCTCGCATCGCCGCCACCACAACTCTAGGCAGAAGTAGTCGCAATGCCGAGGACCGACGACCAGCTGCACGACCAAGAGGACCCCGACCACCGCACCAAACTCCTTGCCTGGACTAAGAGTTGCAGCCATCCGCACCACCGGCCAGGTCCAGGACCGCCCACAAGCCATCGCCAGAGGACGACCTTACGAGCGTCAGAACCGCCCTCCACAAAGCACCAACCTACGCCACCGGGAGAGCACCGTCGCTCACCACCGCGCACAGAGGTGACCGGCCACTCTCCTGCTCGCCAAGACTCCATCTTGGCCGAGCTCCCATAGCGTCGCTGTCACCAACTGTCCGTGGGCTCGCGCCGCCACCACCAAATGGCGGCGCCGCCACCAAAGCTCACCAACTCACCGCTGCCAGCTCTGTCCAGGACCGCCGTCGCCACACCAATCCTTCAGTCGCACAACGGAGCCAGCCCCCGAAACCGGCCGACGTGGAACAGACCAGATCGATCCCCGTCGCGAAGAGCGCCGTGCCGCCACCGGCCCGTGCACTCCACCGCGAGGTGATGCCACCGGCCAGCAGTCCGCGCTGCCCCGCACCGCCACCGCGCCGCCTCGCCCCGAGATCCGCCGACGCGCCCGAAGAGGAACCCCCCGCGGCCCCTGATCCAGGCGAGGACGAAGAGATCCCGCCGCCGCCGGCACCGCACGGGCTTTGCCCGGCGGCGCCCGTCGACGGCGGCGGGGGGAGGGGAAGAGGGTGGGGGCTTGGTCCGGTGGCGACTAGGGTTCGACACCCGGGTCGCCTGCGGGGGGACGACACGGGGCTAGAAGGGGGGGGGGGGGGGGGATGAGACTCAGACCGCCACCAGGTCGAAGCTTTTCCTCACTCACTCACTTTTTTGGCAATGCACATCTTTAGAGCAACTCTAAAGCGCCAATCCATTTCGTTCTCGCGTATTTGTTTGGGTCAAAATGGAAACAAAAGTTGGCCCGTCGGGCGACTCATTCCTGATCCAAATTTGGGCCTCACTTATGTCGGTGCGGACACGAGGCAGACACGCGCGACGTCTGCCTACTCCTTCCCCTGGCCCGCCAGTCGGTGGCACATAAGCCATTCTCTAACTTTCATTGACAGCAAGCCCCTGGCTGCCACACCCTGTCGCTGTCGCCCCCACTTCCGGTGCCCTCGCCAGTAGTCCGCACCTACATACCTCCTTCGCAACACGCCACCTTCCCATGTCGCTGCCACCACCGCCTCGTTGTCGGGCCACCACAGCTCCCCCTCCCCTATGTCGCTCGCGAGAACCACCTCGCCCCTCGCTCCCCCGGCTAGCTCCTTCGACAACGGCGACACACTCGTCGGATGCTGCCAGGCCAGCTACCTGGTCTAGGGGAGGCGCGCATCTCTTTGCCGGCCTGCTTCTTTGACGACGTTCGCAAGTTGTTCGAGGTTTGGCCGCAAGCTACAAATGGGCTTTGTTGATGAGTTCTGTTTTCCATAATATCCTTTGCGACTCGGATGATTCTTCATCCGACGATAAGGAGATGGTGGTTGCTGTGTTGGTCGTCCATGACCACCTTAGTAGGCGGCGACTGTTGTTCCAGGGCTCGATCTCGGGGCACACTCCAATGTTGAATTGCAACCGAGAGAGCGACCATTTCCTTCCTTGGAAGGACTACTTCGAGGCACCCAACCCGCTCTTCAAACATCACCAATTTCAGTGCTGTTTTTTGTATGGCTAGGCATGTTTTCAACCATATTCGGTTATCAGCTCCACTATGTGTAAATTATCATGCTATTTGGAAAACAAGTTATCAAGGGGTGGGGGTGGGGTGGGGTGCGTTTTCAACTGTTCTCCTCCCCTTGGTTAGAAGTTACCGCGACATTTGTACATAGGTTACCAGCTCCACCTTGCGTAAATTATCATGCTATTTGCATAGAAGTTATGGGGGGGGGGGTATATTTTTCAACAACTCCCCCGAGTCATAAGTTACCACAGTGTTTGTACATAGGTTATCAGCTACTATGTGCGTAAATTATCACGTTATTTGCACAGAATAATCAAGGGGGGGGGTGGTGGTGGTGGTATGTTCTCACCAATTCTTTTTCACCTCGGTCAAAAGTTACTGTTGTGTTTGTACATAGGTTATCAGCGCAGTTGTGTGTAAATTATTACACTATTTGCACGTAAGTTGTCGAGGGTGGTACCGTGGTCGCGCTAGCGGTGGAGGCTGCATCGTGCTCGAAATTGGCCAGTGGATATCCCGCACGACCAATGATATGGTGGTGCGATCGCCCGCTAGCGGACGGTGCCCGTAGTAGGACGAGTTCCTGCACGAGCTCGACCGGCCTGTGAAGCTCACCGGTGGCTTCAACCTGACTGACCTCTACCCATCTTCAGCGCTAGCACGTTGGCTCAGTGGCGCCATCCGGGAGACTGAGCGGTGTAACCGCCAAGCGTGTGCCCACATTTATGTGGGGCACCGAGGGTGGCGTGTGAAGGAAATATGCCTTAGAGGCAATAATAAAGTTATTATTTATTTCCTTATTTCATGATAAATGTTTATTATTCATGCTAGAATTGTATTAACCGGAAACATAATACATGTGTGAATACATAGACAAACATAGTGCCACTAGTATGCCTCTACTTGACTAGCTCGTGAATCAAAGATGGTTAGGTTTCCTAGCCATAGACATGAGTTGTCATTTGATTAACAGGATCACATCATTAGGAGAATGATGTGATTGACTTGACCCATTCCGTTAGCTTAGCACTTGATCGTTTAGTTTATTGCTATTGCTTTCTTCATGACTTATACATGTTCCTATGACTATGAGATTATGCAACTCCCGTTTACCGGAGGAACATTTTGTGTGCTACCAAACGTCACAACGTAACTGGGTGATTATAAAGGAGCTCTACAGGTGTCTCCAAAGGTACATGTTGAGTTGGCGTATTTCGAGATTAGGTTTTGTCACTCCGATTGTCGGAGAGGTATCTCTGGGCCCTCTCGGTAATGCACATCACTATAAGCCTTGCAAGCAATATGACTAATGAGTTAGTTGCGGGATGATGCATTACATAACGAGTAAAGAGACTTGCCGGTAACGAGATTGAACTAGGTATTGAGATACCGACGATCGAATCTCGGGCAAGTAACATGCTGATGACAAAGGGAACAACGTATGTTGTTATGCGGTTTGACCGATAAAGATCTTCATAGAATATGTGGGAGCCAATATGAGCATCCAGGTTCCGCTATTGGTTATTGACTGGAGACGTGTCTCGGTCATGTCTACATAGTTCTCGAACCCGTAGGGTCCGCACGCTTAAAGTTTCGATGACAGTTTTATTATGAGTTTATGAGTTTTGATGTACCGAAGGATTTCGGAGTCCCGGATGAGATCGGGGACATGACGAGGAGTCTCGAAATGGTCAAGATGTAAAGATCGATATATTGGACGACTATATTCGGACTTCGGAAAGGTTTCGAGTGATTCGGGTATTTTTCGGAGTACCGGGGAGTTATGGGAATTCGCCGGGAGAAGTATTGGGCCTTATTGGGCCATACGGGAAAGAGAGAGGGGCTGCCTAGGGTAGACGCGCGCCCCCCCAAGGCCTAGTCCGAATTGGACTAGGGGGAGGGGCTGCGCCCCCTCCTTCCTTCCCTTCTCTCTTCCCTTTCCTTCTCTCCTACTCCTTCTACATGGAAGGGCTCCTAGCTCTACTAGGAAAAGGGGAATCCTACTCCCGGTGGGAGTAGGACTCCCCTAGGGCGCGCCATAGAGAGGGCCGGCCCTCCCCCTCCTCCACTGCTTTATATACGGGGGCAGGGGGCACCCCATAGACACACAAGTTGATCTTCGTGATCGTTTCTTAGCCGTGTGCGGTGCCCCCCTCCATCATATTCCACCTCGGTCATATCGTTGCGGTGCTTAGGCGAAGCCCTGCGTCGGTAGAACATCATCATCGTCACCACGCCGTCGTGCTGACGGAACTCATCCCCGACACCCTGCTGGATCGGAGTCCGGGGATCGTCATCGAGCTGAACGTGTGCTGAACTCGGAGGTGCCGTACGTTCGGTGCTTGGATCGGTCGGATCATGAAGACGTACGACTACATCAACCGCGTTGTCATAACGCTTCCGCTTACGGTCTACGAGGGTACGTGGACATCACTCTTCCCTCTCGTTGCTATGCATCACCATGATCTTGCGTGTGCGTAGGATTTTTTTTTAAATTACTACGTTCCCCAACAGTGGCATCAGAGCCTAGGTTTTTTTGCGTAGATGTTATATGCACGAGTAGAACACAAGTGAGTTGTGGGCGATACAAGTCATACTGCTTACCAGCATGTCATACTTTGGTTCGGCGGTATTGTTGGATGAAGCGACCCGAACCGACATTACGCGTACACATACGCGAGACTGGTTTTACCGCCGTGCTTTGCACACAGGTGACTAGCGGGTGTCAGTTTCTCCAACTTTAGTTAACTGAGTGTGGCTACGCCCGGTCCTTTAGAAGGTTAAAATAGCACTAACTTGACGAACTATCGTTGTGGTTTTGATGCGTAGGTAAGAACGGTTCTTGCTCAGCCTGTAGCAGCCACGTAAAACTTGCAACAACAAAGTAGAGGACGTCTAACTTGTTTTTGCAGGGCATGTTGTGATGTGATATGGTCAAGACATGATGAGATATAAGTTGTTATATGAGATGATCATGTTTTGTTGAAGTTATCAGCAACTGGCAATAACCTTATGGTTGTCTCTTTATTGCATAAGATGCAAGCGCTAAATAATTGATTTACTTTATTGCTATGCGATAGCAATAGTTGCAAGAGCAATAGTTGGCGAGACGACCATGTGACGATACATTGATATAGATCAAGATGATGGAGATCATGGTGTCGTGCCGGTGACGATAGAGATCATGACATTACTTTGGAGATGGAGATCAAAGGCGTAAGATGATCATGGCCATATCATGTCACATATTTTGATTGCATATGATGTTTATCTTTTATGCATCTTATCTTGCTTTGATTGACGGTAGCATTTTAAGATGATCTCTCACTAAATTATCAAGAAGTGTTCTCCCTGAGTATGCACCGTTGCAAAAGTTCTTCGTGCTGAGACACCACGTGATGATCGGGTGTGATAGGCTCTACGTTCAAATACAACGGGTGCAAAACAGTTGCACACGCGGAATACTCAGATTAAACTTGACAGAGCCTAGCATATACAGATATGGCCTCGGAACACGGAGACCGAAAGGTCGAGCGTGAATCATATAGTAGATATGATCAACATAGTGATGTTCATCATTGAAAACTACTCCATCTCACGTGATGATCGGACATGGTTTAGTTGATTTGGATCACGTGATCACTTAGATGACTAGAGAGATGTCTGTCTAAGTGGGAGTTCTTAATTAATATGATTAATTGAACTTTAATTTATCATGAACTTAGTCCTGGTAGTATTTTGCAAATTATGTTGTAGATCAATAGCTCGGGTTGTTGGTTTCATATGTTTATTTTGATATGTTCCTAGAGAAAACTGTGTTGAAAGATGTTAGTAGCAATGATGCGGATTGGATCCGTGATCTGAGGTTTATCCTCATTGCTGCATAGAAGAATTATGTCCTTAATGCACCGCTAGGTGACAGACCTATTGCAGGAGCAGATGCAGACGTTATGAACGTTTGGCTAGCTCAATATGATGACTACTTGATAGTTTAGTGCACCATGCTTAACGGCTTAGAATCGGGACTTCAAAGACGTTCTGAACGTCATGGACCATATGAGATGTTCCAGGAATTGAAGTTAATATTTCAAGCAAATACCCGAGTTGAGAGATATGAAGTCTCTAACAAGTTCTATAGCTAAAAGATGGAGGAGAATCGCTCAACTAGTGAGCATGTGCTCAGATTGTCTGGGTACTTCAATCGCTTGAATCAAGTGGGAGTTAATCTTCCAGATAAGATAGTGATTGATAGAATTCTCTAGTCACCATCACTAAGTTACTAGAACTTCATGATGAACTATAGTATGTAAGGGATAACGAAAATGATTCCCGAGCTCTTCGTGATGTTAAAATCGACGAAGGTAGAAATCAAGAAAGAGCATCAAGTGTTGATGATTGACAAGACCACTAGTTTCAAGAAAAGGGCAAAAGGGAAAGAAAGGGAAACTTCAAGTAGAATGGCAAACAAGTTGTCACTCCCGTGAAGAAGACCAAAGCTGGACCAAAGCCTGAAACTGAGTGCTTACACTGCAAAGGAAATGGTAACTGGAAGCGAAAATGCCCTGAATATTTGGTGGATAAGAAGGATGGCAAAGTGAACAAGGGTATATTTGATATACATGTTATTGATGTGTGCCTTACTAGTGTTTATAGTAGCCCCTGAGTATTTGATACTTGTTCGGTTGCTAAGATTAGTAACTCGAAACAGGAGTTACAGAATAAAAAGAGACTAGTTGAAGGGGAAGTGACGATGAGTGTTGGAAGTAGTTCCAAGATTGATATGATCATCATCGCACACTCCCTATACTTTTGGGATTAGTGTTAAACCTAAATAAATGTTATTTGGCGTTTGCATTGAGCATGAATATGATTTGATCATGTTTATTGCAATACGGTTATTCATTTAAAGTCAGAGAATAATTGTTGTTTTGTTTACATGAATAAAACCTTCAAATGGTCATACACCCAATGAAAATAGTTTATTGGATCTCGATCGTAGTGATACACATATTCATAATATTGATGCCAAAAGATGCAAAGTTAATAATGATAGTGCAACTTATTTGTGGCACTGCCGTTTGGGTCATATCGGTGTAAAGCGCATGAAGAAACTCCATAAAGATGGATTTTCAGAATCACTTGGTTATGAATCATTTGATGTTTGCGAACCGTGCCTTTTGGGCAAGATGACTAAAACTCCGTTCTCCGGAACAATGGAATGAGCTACTGACTTACTGGAAATAATACATACCGATGTATGCGATCCGATAAGTGTTAAGGCTCGCGGCGTGTATCGTTATTTTCTAACCTTCACAGATGATTTGATCAGATATGGGTATATCTGCTTGATGAAACATAAGTCTGAAACATTTGAAAAGTTCAAAGAATTTCAGAGTGAAGTGGAAAATCATCGTAACAAGAAAAATAAAGTTTCTACGATCTGATCGTGGAGACGAATATTTGAGTCACGGGTTTGGTCTTCATTTAAAACAATGTGAAAATTCGCAACTCACGCCACCTGGAACACCACAATGTAATGGTGTGTCCGAATGTCGTAATCGTACTTTATTGGATATGGTGCGATCTATGATGTCTCTTACTGATTTACCACTATTGTTTTGGGGTTATGCATTAGAGACAACTGCATTCACGTTTAATAGGGCACCATCAAAATCTATTGAGGCGACACCATATGAACTATGGTTTAGCAGTAAACCAAAGTTGTCGTTTCTTAAATTTTGGGGCTGCGATGCTTATGTGAAATTTTTTCACCTGATAAGCTCGAACCGAAATCGGAGAAGTGCGTCTTCATAGTATACCCAAAGGAAACTGTTGGGTACACCTTCTATCACAGATCCGAAGGCAAGATATTCATTGCTAAGATGGATCCTTTCTAGAGAAGGAGTTTCTCTCGAAAGAAGTGAGTGGGAGGAAAGTAGAACTTGATGAGGTAATTGTACCTTTTCCCGTATTGGAAAGTAGTTCATCACAGAAATCAGTTCCAGTGATTCCTACACCAATTAGTGAGGAAGTTAATGATGATGATCATGAAACTTCAGATCAAGTTGCTACCAAACCTCGTAGTTCTTCCAGAGTAAGATCCGCACCAGAGTGGTGCGGTAATCATGTTCTGGAAGTCATGTTACTAGACCATGATGAACCTACGAACTATGAGGAAGCGATGATGAGCCTAGATTCCGCGAAATGGCTTGAGGCCATAAAAAATCTGAGATATGATCCATGTATGAGAACAAAGTATGGACTTTGATTGACTTGCTCGATGATCAGCAAGCCATGTTAAATAAATGGATCTTCAAGAGGAAGACGAACACTGATAGTAGTGTTACTATCTACTAAGCTCGACTTGTTGCGAAAGGTTTTCGACAAGTTCAAGGTGTTGACTACAATGAGATTTTCTCAACTGTAGCGATGCTTGAATCTGTCTGAATCATGTTAGCAATTGCCACATTTTATGAAATTTGGCAAATGGATGTCAAAACTGCATTCCTTAATGGTTTTCTTAAAGAAGAGTTGTATATGATGCAACCAAAAGGTTTTGTCAATCCTAAAGGTGCTAACAAAATGTGCAAGCTCCAGCGATCCATCTATGGACTGGTGCAAGCATCTCAGAGTTGGAATATACACTTTGATAAGTTGATCAAAGCATATAGTTTTATACAGACTTGTGGTGAAGCCTGTATTTACAATAAAGTGAGTGGGAGCACTACCGCCTTTCTGATAAATATATGTGAGTAACATATTGTTGATCAGAAATGATGTAGAATTTTTCTGGAAAGCATAAAGGAGTATTTGAAAGGAGTTCTTTAAAATAAAGACCTCAGTAAAGCTACTTACATATTGAGCATCAAGATCTATTGAGATAGATCAAGACGCTTGATAAGATTTTCAATGAGTACATACCTTGACATGATTTTGAGGTAGTTCAAAATGGAAGAGTCAAAGAAAGAGTTCTTGCCTGTGTTGCAAAGGTATAATTGAGTAAGACTCAAATCCCGACCACAGCAGAAAATAGAAAGAGAATGAAAGTCATTCCCTATGCATCAGTCATAGGTTTTATAAAAGTATGCCATGCTATGGACCAGACCTATTGTATACTCTGCCCTGGTTTGGCAAGGGAGTACAATAGTGATCTAGGAGTAGATCACCGGACATTGGTCAAAATTATCCTTAGTGGAATAAGGATATGTTTCTCAATTATGGAGGTGACAAAAGGTTCGTCATAAAGGGTTACGTCGATACAAGTTTTGGCACTGATCTAGATGACTCTAAGTCTTAATCTGGATACATATTGAAAGTGGGAGCAATTAGCTAGAGTAGCTCCGTGCAGAGCATTGTAGACATAGAATATTTGCAAAATACATACGGCTCTGAATGTGACAGACCCGTTGACTAAACTTCTCTCACGAGCAAAAAACATGATCATACCTTAATACTCTTTGGGTGTTAATCACATAGCGATGTGAACTAGATTATTGACTCTAGTAAACCCTTTGGGTGTTGGTCACATGAAGATGTGAACTATGGGTGTTAATCATATACAGATATGAATATTGTTATTAAATCACATGGCGATGTGAACTAGATTATTGACTCTAGTGCAAGTGGGAGACTGAAGGAAATATGCCCTAGAGGCAATAATAAAGTTATTATTTATTTCCTTATTTCATGATAAATGTTTATTATTCATGCTAGAATTGTATTAACCGGAAACATAATACATGTGTGAATACATAGACAAACATAGTGTCACTAGTATGCCTCTACTTGACTAGCTCGTGAATCAAAGATGGTTAAGTTTCCTAGCCATAGACATGAGTTGTCATTTGATTAACGGGATCACATCATTAGGAGAATGATGTGATTGACTCGACCCATTCCGTTAGCTTAGCACTTGATCGTTTAGTTTGTTGCTATTGCTTTCTTCATGACTTATACATGTTCCTATGACTATGAGATTATGCAACTCCCGTTTACCGGAGGAACATTTTGTGTACTACAAAACGTCACAACGTAACTGGGTGATTATAAAGGAGCTCTACAGGTGTCTCCAAAGGTACATGTTGAGTTGGCGTATTTCGAGATTAGGTTTTGTCACTCCGATTGTCGGAGAGGTATCTCTGGGCCCTCTCGGTAATGCACATCACTATAAGCCTTGCAAGCAATATGACTAATGAGTTAGTTGCGGGATGATGCATTACATAACGAGTAAAGAGACTTGTCGGTAACGAGATTGAACTAGGTATTGAGATACCGACGATCGAATCTCGGGCAAGTAACATGCCGATGATAAAGGGAACAACGTATGTTGTTATGCGGTTTGACCGATAAAGATCTTCGTAGAATATGTGGGAGCCAATATGAGCTTCCAGGTTCCACTATTGGTTATTGACTTGAGATGTCTCTCGGTCATGTCTACATAGTTCCCGAACCCGTAGGGTCCGCACGCTTAAGGTTTCGATGACAGTTTTATTATGAGTTTATGAGTTTTGATGTACCGAAGGAGTTCGGAGTCTCGGATGAGATCGGGGACATGACGAGGAGTCTCGAAATGGTCGAGACGTAAAGATCGATATATTGGACGACTATATTTGGAGTTCGGAAAGGTTCCGAGTGATTCGGGTATTTTTCAGAGTACCGGAGAGTTATGGGAATTCGCCGAGAGAAGTATTGGGCCTTATTGGGCCATGCGGGAAAGAGAGAGGGGCTGCCTAGGGCAGGCCGTGCGCCCCCCAAGGCCTACTCCGAATTGGACTAGGGGGAGGGGCTGCGCCCCCTCCTTCCTTCCCTTCTCTCTTCCCTTTCCTTCTCCCCTACTCCTATTACATGGAAGGGCTCCTAGTTCTACTAGGAAAAGGGGAATCCTACTCCTGGTGGGAGTAGGACTCCCCTAGGGCGCGCCATAGAGAGGGCGGGCCCTCCTCCTCCTCCACTCCTTTATATACGGGGGCAGGGGGCACCCCATAGACACACAAGTTGATCTTCGTGATCGTTCCTTAGCCGTGTGCGGTGCCCCCCTCCACCATATTCCACCTCGGTCATATCGTTGCGGTGCTTAGGCGAAGCCCTGCGTCGGTAGAACATCATCATCGTCACCATGCCATCGTGCTGACGGAACTTATCCCCGACACCCTGCTGGATCAGAGTCCGGGGATCGTCATCGAGCTGAACGTGTGCTGAACTCGGAGGTGCCGTACGTTCGGTGCTTGGATCGGTTGGATCGTGAAGACATATGACTACATCAACCGCGTTGTCATAACGCTTCCGCTTACGGTCTACGAGGGTACGTGGACATCACTCTCCCCTCTCGTTGTTATGCATCACCATGATCTTGCGTGTGCGTAGGAATTTTTTTGAAATTACTACGTTCCCCAACAGCGTGTGGGGAGGTTGCAGCAAGGATGGGTGGTCCGGCCACCCGTCGGTGGCGGAGGGGGCACAGTCCGCTCCCTTCCTCTCTCATTTCCTTGCCTTGGTGCTTCTTGGTTCCACATCGTGCGATGATTGGGGTAGACGAGTGCTGGCAGCTTTGTCGGTGACATGGATCTGCTTGTCTGTGTAATGCCCGTACCTTGGATGGTCTCTAGAGTGTCTGGATGCAGGGCGGCGATCCTAGCGGTGGGAGCTACGGTGCTCAAGGGCGGAGCTCGTGGCTCCGGTGTTGGCTTGCTGCCATGGCCATGCGGGTGGCATGGTAGCTGGCGTGCCGCGGCCTATGGTGGTGGTGCCAAAAATGTTCTTGTGCCGGGCCGTAGCCAAGTTGTCTGAGGTGAAGTACCTGAATGGTGAAGGGATCACCGACATGCAAACTTTAAAGACTTGACTGTAGAGGTGGGTTCAGCTATTATCAGAGTGCGCCCACCACCTGTTTGAGTATGAAGGACCAGGAGATACTACCCGGATGATGCCAGGCGATTTGTCTAAAGAAGAACTGAAGTCGTGTATGCATGCTGTGATCAACGTGGATGACTTAACATGAAGGTACAAAGATTATCTAACAAGCACTGGTATAGCGAGGTGCTATTCAAAAGGTTTTTAACACATTTCCGTGACGGTGTTCTGAACCGTCGCCAAGTGAGTGACTGCGATAGGGGGGGTTCTGAGGGAGTCCTGGACTAGGGGGTGTCCGGACAGCCGGACTATCATTATCCGCCGGACTCCAAGACTACGAAGATACAAGATTGAAGACTCCGGCTCGTGTCCGGAAGGTACTTTCCTTGGCGTGGAAGGCAAGCTTGGCGATACGGATATGTGGATCTCCTACCATTGTAACCGACTCTGTGTAACCCTAGCCCTCTCCGGTGTCTATATAAACCGGGGGGCTTTAGTCCGTAGGACAACATACATTACAACAATCATACCATAGGCTAGCTTCTAGGGTTTAGCCTCCTTGATCTCGTGGTAGATCTACTCTTGTACTACCCATATCATCAATATTAATCAAGCAGGACGTAGGGTTTTACCTCCATCGAGAGGGCCCGAACCTGGGTAAAAACATCGTGTCCCTCGTCTCCTGTTACCATCCGCCTAGACGCACAGTTCGGGACCCCCTACCCGAGATCCGCCGGTTTTGACACCGACATTGGTGCTTTCATTGAGAGTTCCTCTGTGTCGTCACCGATAGGCTTGATGGCATCTTCAACCTGCAACGCTGTCCAGGGTGAGACTTTTCTCCCCGGACAGATCTTCGTATTCGGCGGCTTCACCCTGCGGGCCAATTCGCTTGGCCATCTGGAGCAGATCGAAAGCTACGCCCCTGGCCGTCAGGTCAGATTCGGAAGCTTAAACTTCACGGCCGATGTCCGCGGAGACTTGATCCGCGACGGACTCGAGCCACAGCCGAGCGCGCCGCACTGTGACGATGGGCATGATCTAGCTCTGCTGCCGAACAGTGCCTTGGTGGCCGCACACGGATCCGCTTCGGCCATTAGCCCAGAGCCGATCGCCCAGATCGAGGGTCGGTGGATAGACGCCGCCCTGGGGGCTCCAACATCCACGGCGATGGAGCCGAACACTAATCTTGTCCCCTGCGAAACTCGTGATTCCGAGGCGCCGGACTCCTCGCTGGACTCCGAACCTCCCGCGCCCCTACCAATCGATCCGGATTGGGCGCCGGTTATGGAATTCACCACCGCGGACATCTACCAATGCTCGCCTTTCGGCGATATCTTGAAATCACTAAAGCATCTCTCGTTATCAGGAGAGTCCTGGCCGGATTATGGCCAGGATGGTTGGGATACGGACGGCGAAGAAATTCAGAGCCCACCCACCACCCACTTTGTAGCCACTGTCGACGATCTAACCGACATGCTAGACTACGACTCCGAAGACATCGACGCTATGGACGACGATGCCGGAGACGAACAGGAACCAGCGCCCACAGGGCACTGGAAGGCCACCTCGTCATATGACGTATACATGGTGGATACCCCAAAAGATGGGGACGGCGAAGAAACAACAGAGGCAGATCCCTTAAAGAAACAGCCCAAGCACCGGCGTCAGCGGCGCCGCTCTAAATCTCGCCACAACAAGAATGGAGATTCCGGCACAGGAGATAATAATACTCCAGAGAGTGCCGAAGACAATGCCCTCCGGCAAGACTCAGCGCAGGAGGATGCAGAAGCAAGCCCCCATGAGAGGGCGGCAGACGAAGAGGTTGAGGATCATAATTATATGCCTCCCTCCGAAGACGAAGCAACCCTCAACGATGACGAATTCGTGGTACCAGAGGATCCCGTCGAACAAGAGCGCTTCAAGCGCAGGCTTATCGCCACAGCAAACAGCCTAAAGAAAAAGCAGCAGCAGCTTCAAGCTGATCAGGACCTGCTGGCCGGTCGATGGACCGAGGTCCTCGCGGCCGAAGAGTATAAACTCGAACGTCCCTCCAAAAGTTACCCAAAACGCAAGCTGCTCCCCCGATTAGAGGAGGAAGCATACGTACGTCCATCACCAGCGCATGATATGGCTGACCGACCACCCCGTGGTCGTGACAGAGAGGCATCCAGGCCCCTAGCCAAGACCATACCCCGGCATCGCTTCAAAAGTACGAAGCCAAGAGGGAACGCATCGGACTTGCGAGACATATTGGAGGACAAAGCAAGGCAATCCAGATCCATCTATGGATCACGTGGGCGCCCTACGACCCACGACGAATACCGTCGTGCCGGATACAATAACCCCGGCAGGGCCGAACACAGCAGACAGCGCTCTCTCGAGCTGCTTCGCGATATTGCTCAATATAGGGGCGCCGCACACCCGTTATGCTTCACCGACGAAGTAATGGATCATCAGATCTCCGAAGGATTTAAACCCGTAAACATCGAATCTTACGATGGCACAACAGATCCCGTGGTGTGGATCGAAGACTATCTTCTCCACATCCATATGGCCCACGACGAGGAAGAGACCCGGCCGCCGAACAACAAAGGACAGAAGGGTTTTCCCCCACAAGTACGGATGGTGAATATGATATACGCGACCCACATACCCAAGAGGGAGAGGAAACGCGCACTAAGGGACGTCTATGCGATGGAGCCAGTCGCCCCAAAGTTCAACCCATGGTCCTCTTGTCCGATCACTTTCGATCGAAGAGACCATCCGACCAGCATACACCATGGCGGATTCGCCGCATTGGTCTTAGACCCAATCGTCGATGGGTTCCACCTCACGAGAGTCCTGATGGATGGCGGCAGTAGCCTGAACCTGCTTTATCAGGATACAGTGCGCAAAATGGGCATAGACCCATCAAGGATTAAACCTACAAAGACAACCTTTAAAGGTGTCATACCAGGAGTGGAAGCCAATTGTACAGGCTCAGTCACACTGGAAGTGGTCTTCGGATCCCCGGATAATTTCCGGAGCGAAGAGTTAATCTTCGACATAGTCCCGTTTCGCAGCGGCTATCACGCTCTGCTCGGGCGAACCGCGTTTGCCAAATTCAACGCGGTGCCGCACTATGCATACCTAAAGCTCAAGATGCCAGGCCCTCGTGGAGTCATCACGGTCAATGGGAATATGGAACGCTCCCTCCGAACGGAGGAACATACAGCGGCTCTCGCGGCAGAAGTACAGAGCAGCCTTCTAAGGCAATTCTCGAGTCCGGCCGTTAAACGGCCGGATACAGCAAAGCGCGCCCGGAGCAATCCCAACTAAGACCACCTGGCACGATCAGAGCACGCGTAGCAATGCGGCCCCAACCCTCGCCCGCGTATGATCGCAAGAATAACACTCCGCGTACATCATTACGCTTTGGAGATACCATGGGCACAGGGGAGGGGGCACGATCACAACGGACCCAGAGTGCGGTTCGACCACACCAGGGGCTCGCAAATGTGCTCCTCTTTTATTATTATTTTTCTTCTTTTTTGTACACAGGACTCTGTTAACCAGAAGCCCTGTCCGGCGGTGAACCTGCCGAACTCATGATGCAATAGTCAGGGACTAAAGAAGGCCGCGTCGAACACTCAGGTGGTCTCAATTACGAGCATTAAATTCGATTATATACACCAAATCCGCAGCTCATCCCTGGAGGGGGACATGTTTATTTAGTCCAAATCCCTTGTTTACCGCACTATTTGTATCAGTCCGCTCTACTAGCAGACTTTTTCTTTCATTAATAATGCAGCACCTTTATGATCGCAATTGCATTACATTTTATATATATGCTCATTATATGACATCTGGCACCCGTATATTTTGGTACGGCATAATACACCAGGGGCTTATGTTCCCCACTCTATGGTGTGATAAAGTCCGAACACTTTCACAAGTGCGGCACCCCGAACTTATAGCATTATATGAATCGGCTCCGAATCATGTCTTGGGTCAATAGTTGGGTTTGCCCGGCTCCCACGTTTTGGTGCCTTACGTTCCGTTCTGTCGGCTAAGGTGGCACTGGGAGAACCACTGCGATTGCGCCCCGGTTGAGCCGGGTTAACGCCTCAGTGGAGAAAGCTAAAACTGACTGGCATGATAAGGCGAGAGACTGGTCGCTGTTCGAGAGGTTTTTTCGGGTCCTTAAAGACTCACGCCGCTTCGAGCGAAGTTCCGGATAATGTCCGATGAAGGCGTGGATAGCGCCCCGGATTCGGTCTTCCGAATACCAGGGGCTTCGCCGAAATTTAAAATTATAGAATTCTATGGCTAAGTGAGAGTGTTCAAGCATTATAAGTCCGGTTGCCTTGTTCGTCGTGTTGAGCGCCACCCTAGATGGACCCGAAAATGGGAACAAGAGTGCTCATGTTTATCCCGAACACCCCAGCACTTGTGGCTTGGGGGCTGAAGCTAACGACTTGCCATCTCTCAGATTTTATAAACGGCCGCACAGAAGGTAATATTTTAAATTAAACAAGCGTTGCTCATGGCGCATATGAACGAAGTTTTCAGCGCACAGGATAAATAAACAGCGAGTTCACTCAAAGATTACATTTCGGGAGCACTCATCTGCAATATTGCAGGCTCCCTTCAGGACAATTTTATAATACTTCTCCGGCGTGCGATACTCCTTGCCCGGCGGCGGTGGGTCCGTGAGAAGCTTCTCCGCATCCAATTTGCCCCATTGCACCTTTATGCGGGCAAGGGCCCGACGAGAACCTTCGATACAAGCGGAGCACTTGACTACATCCATCCTAGGGCATGCATCCACCAGCCGCCGCACGAGGCCAAAGTAGCTACCAGGCATGGCCTGTCCAGGCCACAGCCGGACTATGAGGCCCTTCATGGCCTCCTCAGCTACCTTGTGGAGTTCGACCAGCTGCTTCAGCTGGTCGCTTGGGGGCACCGGATGGCCGGTCTCAGTATACTGAGACCAGAAGACCTTCTCCGTCGAGCTCCCCTCCTTGCCACGATAGAATGCGGCGGCATTAGACGCACTACGCGACAGATCTGCAAACGCCCCTGGAGAGCTCCGAATTCGGGTAAGTGTCAGGTAGTTCACATTAACATGCCTGCTTTGCATGAAAAACGCCTTACCCGCCGCTATCTTCTTTATGTCCTCAACCTCCTGAAGGGCCTTATGGACCTCGGCCTTGGCGGACTTGGCACTTTCGAGAGCCGAGGCAAGCTCGGACTCTCGAGTCTTGGAGTCACGCTCCAAACTCTCATGTTTTTCCATGAGAACCTGGAGCTCTTGCCGTACTTCCGCCACACGTGCCTCTTGCTTTTCTCGCTCAGCCCGTTCCGCGGCCGCATTGCGTTCGGCCGCGGACACAGCATCCCGCAGGGCTGCCACCTCGTTAGTGGCCCCTGCAATACACATATTATCCTTGTTAATTTTATTTGCAACCAAAATCCTTTTCTGTAAGGTACTTATTCAAAGAGGTGTTACTCACCTTCTTTTTCCTCGAGCTGCTTCTTTGCATGGCCGAGCTCTTGCTCGGACCGCTCGATCTCCTTTTTCAGCACGTCAACCTCCGCCGTTAGTGCGGCAGAGGTCAGCAGTGCAGCCTGCAAACCCATATTGACATATTTTAGGCAACCCTGCGTATATCTTGTTATAGATCCTTAGTCCGGCTTTTCTTTCCGAACACCAACTAAGCATCAGGGGCTACTGTCTATGCGGTATTACATTACATAATTTTAACTTCTTACCTCAAAGCCTGTTAGAAGGCTGCTGCAGGCTTCGGTCAGCCCGCTCTTAGCGAGCTGAACCTTCTCAATCACCGCACTCATGATAGTGCGGTGTTCTTCCTCGATGGAAGCGCCTTTAAGCGCCTCCAGAAGGTTATCCGGCGCCTCCGGTTGGACGGAGGCCGCCGGCGTCACGGTCCTGCCCTTCTTTCGAAGGGGCCGCTTGCCGGACTCTGGAACCACTGCGGGTTCCGATGTAGAGTCCGGCACGAAGTCCGGGAGGCCGCCTGACGGCGCCTCCGGAGCCTCCTCCTGATGGGTCCCTCTCTGGGATCCCACCTCGACGTCCTCGTCGGCGCGTGGGGTGGAGGCAGTCGGGATAGAATTCACATCCGACGAGGCCAATGACCCACTCGATGAGTCGGGGAGATCATCATTGGCCGGACTACGGGCAGAATGCGGCGTTAGAAGGATACTACGCGACATAAAAGAAATTACACATCAAGGATCCGGATACTTACGATCTTGCCGGACGCCTGGCCCTTGGAGGCCGCTCATCCTCACCAACGCTGATGTTGGCGAAACTGTCCGGGGGATAGTTCTCCCCCTCTTGGACCCTTCGCCCCCCCCCCCCGATGGGGGAAGCCTTCCTTTTCTTCTCTCCCTCCTCCGAGAGAGAGTACTCCTCCTCGTCTTCGGGAGAGGAGTCCTCGTCGTCCTCAGACGCCTGATTGCGGGAACTCTTTCGAGTCCCTGCGGCCACCTTCTTGGCCTTCTTCTCCGGCACCACGTGCGGTGCCGGAACCAGCAGCCCTGTTAAGCGGGCGTTCGATGGGTCTTCTGGCATGGGAGCCGGGCTGATGAGCAGCTTGGCCTTCTCCATCCATTCCTGTCAAAGGAAGAGGCAGAATGAAACCTCACCAGAGTCAATCTAATTATTACAAGTGTCCCGTAATGGGGTTGAATCACTTACCTCGTCAGTTGGATGCTGCGAGCTGAATCCGCGGTCGCGGACGCGGGGGCTTCGGCGCCCTTGAACAGCACCCTCCAGGCGCCTTCGTATGTTGTATCGAAGAGCCCGCTTAGCGCCTGGTGCTGTTCCGGATTGAACTCCCACAAATTAAATGCCCGTTCTTGGCATGGGAGGATCCGCCGGATGAGCATGACTTGGACCACGTCGACGAGCCTGAGCCTATTGCTCACCATCTTCTTGATACATGCTCGGAGTCCCGTCACCTCCACCGGATTCCCCCACTGCAAGCCCTTCTGTTTCCAGGAGGTGAGCTGCGTGGGGATGCCAGATCTAAACTCGGGGGCCGCCGCCCATGTGGATTTGCGCGGCTCGGTGATGTAGAACCACCTCGATTGCCACCCCTTGACGGAGTCCACGAAGGTCCCTTCTAGCCAAGGGACGTTGGGCAATTTGCCCAACATGGCGCCTCCGCATTCCGCTTGCGTACCCTTTACAACCTTCGGCTTGACGTTGAAGGTCTTGAGCCACAGGCCGAAGTGGGGCCGGATGCAGAGGAAAGCCTCGCACACGACGATAAACGCCAAGATGTTGAGGATAAAGTTCGGCGCCAGATCGTGGAAATCCAGGCCGTAGTAAAACATGAGCCCACGGACAAATGGATGGAGCGGAAAGCCCAGTCCGCGGAGGAAGTGGGGGAGAAAGACGACCCTCTCATGAGGCCTGGGGGTAGGGATGAGCTGCCCCTCGTCGGGCAGCCGATGTGCGATATCGCCGGAAAGGTATCCGGTGCTGCGCAGCTTGGTGATGTCCTCCTCCTTGACGGTGGAGGCTAACCATTTACCTCCCGCTCCGGACGTATTCGGAGAAGGTCGAGGAGAGATGCGCGAGTTCGGGCGTTGGAGCTTGAGTTCGCGGGGATGGATAAGTAAAGGAGGAAGAAGGCGTAGGTGAGAAGGTGAATCCTTATCCCTTATATATAGGCAGACAAAACTATGCGTCCCCCACCAGCCTGGTAAAACTCGCTTATCTCCCAAGCGCCACCATCGATGGCGCGGTTGGGTTACCCACGCACGTATTGATGAGAATCCCGGAATAAGGGGAACACGATCTCTGCTTCGACAAGACGTGCCAAGGAAACCGCTTCGCTAAACATGCTGAGGTGGTATAGTAATTCAAACAAAGGCCTGGTGGCGGTGTGATGTCACGCCGCATAATACGTCAGCAGATTGAACTAAGTGTACATTTTATTCTCTCTACGGTGGAATGTGGAATTTATTTTGCAGAGCCGGACACTATCCTGGTGTTCATGATCTTCTCTGGATTATTCAAGGGAGGAACCCTGTCGCGGCCGGCGCACGGTCTGCTTCCGTGGCCGCCGGGCACCTATGGGGCACGGGGGGCCCCTTTTCTGGTTCGGAGAGGGGGGGCGGAGGCCGCGCGCAGAGCGGATCGAGGTCCCGGGCGCGCGGTGGAGTGAGAGAGACGAGCGATTTTTACCCAGCTTCGGAGCTCTCCGGAGAGATAAAACTCCTACTGCTGCTTTGTGTTGTTATTTGATCTTGCTCGAATACGAGCGCACGGTGGTGTGATGTGTATGTGTTGGACCGGACCCTGATCCTGTGTCCTCAGATGAACCCTAAAACCCACCGAACCGAACCTCTTCTACGTGCGCATGGGCCTCCCTTTTATAGTCTAAAGGGGGCACCAACAGGTGGCGGCGTAAGAAGAGGGGGTAGAAAGGTAAAAATGCAGGTTGGTGTAATAGTGACCAACAGTGCCCCCTACCTAACTGACGACAGGGGACAAGGGCATTTAATGCCCGTCCGGTCGCCCCAACAGTGCAGCGAGGCGATCGTCAAGTGAGCCACCGGTTGCCACGATGGCGTCTCTGTCAGCTCTGCTTGCCACCTCGCTCTGCATGGCTGTGTAGTGCCTAGCCACGTGCCTTTGGGACGGCCTTGTGATGACACGTCGCCGGATGTGCTGGAGTTTGGTTGGCAATCTTGCCGCGGCAAGTGCCTTGCCGCGGTCTTCCTCTTGTCGTGCCGGCAAGCTTGCTGGCCCTCGGGCCTTGCCGGGGCGCGCGGGGCGCCGCGGCAAGTCCCCTGGAGGTGCCTCGGTCGGCCTTCCCGGCAAGCTCCTCTTGCCGGGGCCTTTGTTTTCTTCCCGGCGAGCTCTTCTTGCCGGGGCTTTGGTTGGCCTTCCCGGCAAGCTCCTCTTGCCGGGGCCTTGGTTGGCCTTCCCGGCAAGCTCCTCTTGCCGGGGGCTTTAGCTTGAGTACTCCGTTCTTGAACGGCATCAACGTAGCTGCGGAGGATCTTGGCGGACGCCCGGCAAGCCTTGCCGCGGGTTGCCGTGACTGCCCGTGCACAAGTTCGGGGTACTAAGGTATCCCCCTACTTTAGTACACCGACAGAAGCCCCCGGGCCTGGGCCATACACGGTGCCGAGCGTTATTGGGCCAGGCCCAAAATTGTGCACGGGCACGCGTGGCCTGTGTCCACTCAGGATCGAACTCCGTTTCCACCGCGCACGCTCGGAGTGGCACGCGTCAAACGCGGCATCGTGGGCGACGTGGGCGGTGCGTGCGGGGCTGAGTCCTCGCGAGCACGCATCAAGCCATGACGGAGGGGACGGCCCACGCCCTCCTTCCTAAACGGAGGTAGGTGTGGGGGCGTGGTGCATTTACTGGACGGGGCCAGCGCGCGGCTTTTGAGGCGTCCGCTCCCATGCTCACGGGGTGGGGCGAGACTGCCTCACCCGTCCACTCGGTGCTGCATCCCTGCCACGCGGCTCCCATGCGCTTGGGGTCACGGACGGTGGGATTGGGGAATCCGGGCCGGCGTGAGCAGAGGCAGCGGGTCGGCCCCGATTCCCTGCTCTCCCGTGCCTTGATTCGCCGAGCGGGGCGGCCGGGCTCCCACCCTGCTCCTTTATAAGGGGCAGGGGGGAGGGCACAGAAGCCCACACTCCTTCATCTCCTTCTTTCCTTTTTAACTTCTGCTCCCCTTCCTCCCATTCGTCATGGAGAAAGGGAATCCTGGCCCCTCGTCGGTGGCGGCGAGGGTTGCCGCCAGACAGCGCATCCCTCCCTCTGTCGCTCCTGCGGCGGTGGAGCCGGTCGAGAGGGGAAGAGGGAGGGGGCGAGGCCGAGGGCGAGGTCGAGGGCGTGGCCGAGGCGCTCAGGGGAGAGGCGGCCGGGGTGGTGCGCCACCCCCATCTCCGCCGAAGGCTCCTCTCCTCGAGGCGGTCCATATTGGGGACGACCCCTGGGAGTTCTTCGTCAAGCTGCGCCGGGCACCTCGTCGACGCCTCCATCTTCCGGCTCCATTTGCGAGCGCGATGGAGCCGGACCCGCCCGAGATGCTGAAGTTGCGCATGAGGGGCTGCGGGATCAGCGGCACTCGAGTTAGTGTCGTATCCCCAGCCCCCGACGTGATGTACTTCGACCGAGGGTGGAAGACGTTCGCCCGCATCCATAGCTTGACGGCGGGGTTTACCCTCCATTTTAAGTTAATGGAGGGCAACCTTCTCGCTGTCAAGGTCTTCGGGGACTCCGGCACCCGGGCGAGATGCTGCGTGGACAGCTCCTCCGATAGCGAAGGTCCCTCCTCGAGCGAGAGTGACGAGGAGGGGAGCGACAGCGACGACGAGGACGGCGGGTCCGACTAGGCGTCGGACGCTGCCTCGCGCGCGCCACCGGCGACCCCATCATCCGGGTCGTCGGCCTTCTGAACTTCCCGGGGCCGTCTCCTTGGGCGGCTGGCGTAGGGAGGCGGCAGAAGAGGAAGAGGGGTGGCAGCAAGGCCGTCAAGTCAGAGTACGAGGGCGAGGTGCCCTCGACAGCGTGCTGACGTCCTGCCGCCCCGTCTTCGAGCTCTGCCTCCGGCGCCTCCGTCTCCGCCAAGCTCCTGGCCGGGCCCCGGGAAGTTCTCTTGGTGTCTTCTGGCACCCCTAGCTCGCCTAGGCGTTTCTTTTGCCCTCCCCGGCAAGCTTCTCTTGCCGGGGCCTCCTTGACCTACCTCCTGAAGAGAGAAAACAGGAGAAGGATTACGGGCACCTTATCTTTTAATTTGTAAGCCTTCGGGCCTTAGCTGTATTTAAAGCTTGTAATCCTCTCTATCATGTTTTTCATCCTCCATGGACTTGCACTAAATTGGGATGTTTTTTTAATGAAAAGAGGGGAAAGCTTGCCGGATTAAGTCTTTTACTTGATTGCGTGCCTTGTACGTTTTCACCCTACGCTTTTAGGGAACTTGCCGGCGCGGGCACCTTGCCGTGGGCGCCGAGTGCAGAACGTCGGCAACGGAACTGCAACCGACAGGAAACCTTGTCGCGGAGCTAGTCGCGGCTTACTTAAGTCGTTGAGCGGACTCGAAACGACAGTAAGGCAACTAGCTACGAGTTGGTTCCCTGCCGGCGGTGCCGCGGCCGACAAGAAACCTTGTCGTTGGGCTAGCCGCAGTTCACCTAAATTGTCGAGCGGACTCGAAACAACAGTCGGTGCGCGACTAGCTACGAGCCGGCTCCTCCGCGCACAGGTTCTTTTCGTACAAGGCATGATCGTTCAGAGACGCGGCCTCGCTTTCCCCAGCCCACAAGAGGATGCATGACGAGGGATGGAAAACTTATCTGGTATTACAGCCCCCGGCGACTCTGGCTTGCCGGGGGTGAATCTTGATATTTGCAGCCGCCGGCAACTTTGGCTCCGCCGGGACCTAGGCGCTGGTGCGCCTTGCTCTGTCCTTGCCGCCAGCGTTGTAGCCGTCGGGGACTCTGACTTGCCGTGTAGGGATCTTGGCGGCCGCAGCCCCCAGTGAAATCGGCCTGCCGGGGCCTCTTCGCCAGTGCGGCCTGCTGGTTTCTCCTTGTCGCTGTTATTACAGTCACAAAAATAACTAAGACAGCGCTGTAATAAGTTATTCTTTGCAACGTAACCTCAAGTTGGGCAATGCGATGCCATGTTTCACCCTTTGCATGTTTACACTCTACGCTTCTAGGGAACTTGCCGGTGCTAACACACTTGCTGAGTGCGGAACGTCAGCAGCCTGCTGGCGGTGTTGTACCCGGCAAGAAACCTCCTCGGGCCAGTTGCAGCGCACTTGCATTGTTGAGCGGACTCGAAAACAAAGCAAGGGCGCAACTTAACCACGAGTTAGCTCCTCTGCGCACAAGTTTCTCATACAAAGGACGTCCCATGGCAAGGCTTGCTACGTTACATCCTCGACTTCATTATACCCCTTGTATGTTTTTGCCCTACGCTTCTAGGGAACTTGCCGGTGCTAACACACTTGCTGAGTGCGGAACGTCAGCAGCCTGCTGGCGGTGTTGTACCCGGCAAGAAACCTTCTCAGGCCAGTTGCAGCGCGCTTGCATTGTTGAGCGGACTCGAAAACAAAGCAAGGGCGCAACTTAACCATGAGTTGGCTCCTCAGCGCACGGGTTTTTCGTACAAGGGACGAATGTACGAGGAACATAACATAAGCGCTTAAAACTAAAGAAAAGAGCTATGTGCTCGAGCTCGGGTGACTTAGCTTTTCTGTCTTTCGTGGTCCGGCGAAGCCGCGCTCCTCCCTTGACTCCCTCCCTTGTACGTTTTCACCCCCCGCGCTTTCAGGGAACCTGCCGGTGTAAACACACCGCTGAGTGCGGGACATCAGCAGCCCGCTAGCGGTGTTGCTTCCGGCAAGAAGAACTTGTCGGGCTAGTTGCGGTGCGCTTTCATCGTTGAGCGGACTCGAAACGGATCAAGGGCGCAACTTAGCCACGATTCGACCCTTCTGCGCGCAGGTTCTTCGTACAAGGTACGGATTCTCAGGGAGTACAATCCAAAAGCTTAAAGCTGGACGCTTTCTTCGCCCTACTGGCTAGTGGAGCTTGATGGCGCATCCTCGACGGCAGCGCGGCACTCCGGGGAGGCGTGCTTGCGGGAGCAGATACCAGAGCTGTTCTTGCCGGGCTTGATCTTTGGCGGATTTGCCTTTGCTTTCTTGCACTTGCCGGTGGAGCTCGATGGCGCGCTCTCGACGGCAGCGCAGCACTCCGAGGAGGTGCGCTTGCCGGAGTGGGCATCAGGGCTGCACTTGCCGGACTTGAGCTTCTCCTTCCCCCGGGGAGCTTCAGCGGCAAGTGGCTCGCGCTCTGCTGCGGCTGCTGCTTCCCGGTAAATCTTGTCGGCGCAGATGAGTGCATCCCTCTTGTCACCTTGGACAGAAATGATACTCATCGGGCCAGGCATCTTGAGCACGTTGTATGCGTAGTGAGAGGCTGCCATGAACTTGGCAAGCGCTGGTCGGCCGAGTATCCCATTGTAGGGTAATGGGATATCAGCAACATCGAAGGTGACCCTCTCTGTCCTGAAATTCAGCTCACTGCCAAACGTCACTGGCAATGTGATCTTCCCCTTGGGCTTGCTCCTTCCCGGATTTATCCCTTGAAAGGTACCAGTCTCTTCGAGCTCGCTGTCGGGGATCTGGAGCTTCTTGAGCACTGTGGAGGAAATCAGGTTCAGGCCGGCCCCGCCGTCAACCAACATCTTCGTGACCTTGAGGTTGCGGATTGTTGGTGAGACCAACATTGGCAAGCACCCGACCGCAGTGATGCGATCAAGGTGGTCTTCTACATCGAAAATGATGGGCGTGCCGGACCATTTCAGAGGCCTGCGCGCCTCGACGGATGGCTCCGTTGCGTTCACCTCTCGCACCCACTGCTTGAGTTGGCGGTGCGAGGCGTGCAGAGAGGCGCCGCCGTCGATGCACAGCACCTCTGTCGCCTTCTGAAACTCTTGGTCATCGGTCTCATCTTCCTCCATCTCATCTTCATCTTCGTCCTTGTCGCGGCCGCGGGGAGGCCTATCTCCTTGCCGCGGCTTGGGCTTGCCGCGGTGTCCTCCCCGGGCGGGAAGCTTCTTGCCGGATCCTCCGCCACCTCCCTGGGCTCTCTCCTTATCACGGCGCTCGTACTCTGCTTTCTGCAGCTTCGCCATCTCTTCGACTTTCTTGCAGGTTTGGAGATCGTGGCCCTTGGTGCGGTGGATCTTGCAATACCGCTTGCCGGAGCCATCCTGCTTGTCGGCGGCTACCAGAGCCTCACCAGAGTCATCGGCCTTGGCCTTGTCGGAGCCGCCTCCGTTGCCGGAATGCTCAACAGCTAGCACATCCTTAGTCTTTCTCTTCCTGTTGTTCCGTCTCCGGTTCTTCCTTGCCGGGGCGGTATCCTCACTGTCAGATCCTTCTGCTCCCGCAACCTCTCCGGGGATTTTCCTCCCCTCCTCAGCCCGTGACACTTATCGGCCAGAGCATAGAGCTCGCTGACGTCTCTGATCTTGCACATCGCCATCTCCTCCCTCATCCTGCGGTTACGCACGTTCTGATGAAAGGCGCTGATAACCGCGGCAGGGTGGACGTCTGGGATGTTGTGTTGCACTTGGCTGAATCTTTGTATGTACTTGCGCAGGGGCTCCCCCTCCTTCTGGACGAGCAAGTGGAGGTCACTTTCCTGGCCATGAGGCTTGTGGCCGCCCGTGAAGGTGCCGACAAACTGATGACACAGGTCAGCCCATGAAGAGATGGAACCGTCCGGCAAGTGCATGAGCCAAGATCTGACATTGGGCTTGAGTACCAGTGGGAAGTAGTTGGCGAGGATCTTCTCATCGCGCCCTCCGGCAGCCTGCACCGCGATGGTGTAGATGCTGAGGAACTCCGATGGATGTATCCTGCCATCGTACTTCTCGGGCACGTCTGGCTTGAAGTTCTTGGTTTTGGGCCACTGGACTTGCCGCAGCTCGCGGGTGAACGCAGGGCAACCTGCCGCGTACGGCAAGTCGCCTGGCTCCCCTAGTGCATGCATGTCGACAATGGGCCCAGCACGCTGGTCAGATTGACGTCGCGTTTCCCTTCTGCGCTCGATGCGAGTGCGAGCGTCTTCGTGCCGCCGTTCTTGGAGAACGTGGCGCTGGTCGCGTCGAGTTCGTGGGTCCGACGACGCGGTGGAGTCGCCGTCGGGGTTGGTCCGACGTGCCGGCGATCTTGGCCTTCGGGGCTGGGAGTGCACGGAGGTGGCTCCCCCAGCGGTCTTGTCGGCGTCGGCTTGCGCTTGGACGCCTTGCCGGGGCTTGTCGCCGTTGGCGAAGGCGATGAGACCATATATGGTCATCCTCCAGCCGTCGATCTTGTGCGGCGCCGGAGGGTAGTCTAGGAGCAGCTGGGCTCGGGCCAGCGCTTCCTCTGCTGTCTTGGGTGGTGGCGGCGACGCGCGGCGCGAGGAGCGGGATGTGCTCGGACTCCCAACCGGATTGGGAGGTGCATCACCCCGCCCTGGCGACCGTACCTCGCTCGCGCCAGCATGCGGGCGTGCATGCTGACCTCGAGCGTCTCGCGACCCGCCAGCTTGGCCTTGCTCCAACGCGAGCACGGTGCTAGGAGCACCGGGGCGTTGTCGACCTTGCACCTCCTGGGAAGGGTGCGGTGTATGCATGGTCGCCGACGCTTGCGGGGCCTTGTTTGTGGATCTGGTGACGACGTGAGTCCCACCGTCGGTGCCCGCTCCTCCGCCGGCGCCCACTCCACCGCCCGTTTGCTCCGGCGGTGGTGGCGGAATCGATGTAGACGGAGCGGCTACCTCCGAAGGCTTCTTCTTCGGTGGCATGTCGATGAAGGCGTTGATGCAGCGCGCGCGGAGACCGGATCGGATGCTCACGACCTCGACGCGCCCCCTACCTGGCGCGCCAAAGATGTCGCGGCCGGCGCACGGTCTGCTTCCGTGGCCGCCGGGCACCTATGGGGCACGGGGGGCCCCTTTTCTGGTTCGGAGAGGGGGGGCGGAGGCCGCGCGCAGAGCGGATCGAGGTCCCGGGCGCGTGGTGGAGTGAGAGAGACGAGCGATTTTTACCCAGCTTCGGAGCTCTCCGGAGAGATAAAACTCCTACTGCTGCTTTGTGTTGTTATTTGATCTTGCTCGAATACGAGCGCACGGTGGTGTGATGTGTATGTGTTGGACCGGACCCTGATCCTGTGTCCTCAGATGAACCCTAAAACCCACCGAACCGAACCTCTTCTACGTGCGCATGGGCCTCCCTTTTATAGTCTAAAGGGGTCACCAATAGGTGGCAGCGTAAGAAGAGGGGGTAGAAAGGTAAAAACGCAGGTTGGTGTAACAGTGACCAACAGTGCCCCCTACCTAACTGACGGCAGGGGACAAGGGCATTTAATGCCCGTCCGGTCGCCCCAACAGTGCAGGGAGGCGATCGTCAAGTGAGCCACCGGTTGCCACGATGGCGTCTCTGTCAGCTCCGCTTGCCACGTCGCTCCGCATGGCTGTGTAGTGCCTAGCCACGTGCCTTTGGGACGGCCTTGTGATGACACGTCGCCGGATGTGCTGGAGTTTGGTTGGCAATCTTGCCGCGGCAAGTGCCTTGCCGCGGTCTTCCTCTTGTCGTGCCGGCAAGCTTGCTGGCCCTCGGGCCTTGCCGGGGCGTGCGGGGCGCCGCGGCAAGTCCCCTGGAGGTGCCTCGGTCGGCCTTCCCGGCAAGCTCCTCTTGCCGGGGCCTTTGTTTTCTTCCCGGCGAGCTCTTCTTGCCGGGGCTTTGGTTGGCCTTCCCGGCAAGCTCCTCTTGCCGGGGCCTTGGTTGGCCTTCCCGGCAAACTCCTCTTGCCAGGGGCTTTAGCTTGAGTACTCCGTTCTTGAACGGCATCAACGTAGCCGCGGAGGATCTTGGCGGACGCCCGGCAAGCCCTGCCGCGGGTTGCCGCGACTGCCCGTGCACAAGTTCGGGGTACTAAGGTATCCCCCTACTTTAGTACACCGACAAACCCGCCTTGCAATGCCGAACATTATGCATGCCGGACTTATCGTCATTGAAGACTAGTTCAGGGGCTACTGAGGGAGTCCTGGACTAGGGGGTGTCCGGACAGCCGGACTATCATTATCCGCCGGACTCCAAGACTACGAAGATACAAGATTGAAGACTCCGGCTCGTGTCCGGAAGGTACTTTCCTTGGCGTGGAAGGCAAGCTTGGCGATACGGATATGTGGATCTCCTACCATTGTAACCGACTCTGTGTAACCCTAGCCCTCTCCGGTGTCTATATAAACCGGGGGGCTTTAGTCCGTAGGACAACATACATTACAACAATCATACCATAGGCTAGCTTCTAGGGTTTAGCCTCCTTGATCTCGTGGTAGGTCTACTCTTGTACTACCCATATCATCAATATTAATCAAGCAGGACGTAGGGTTTTACCTCCATCGAGAGGGCCCGAACCTGGGTAAAAACATCGTGTCCCTCGTCTCCTGTTACCATCCGCCTAGACGCACAGTTCGGGACCCCCTACCCGAGATCCGCCGGTTTTGACACCGACAGGTTCCTTTCCACACGACCCAGAAACTGTTGGGGATAGGGAGCCTCGATGCATATACAGTACTCCCTACTCATTTGTGCTTGCATTGCCATCGCAGTCGGTATTCTGTGGTGCTACGTTCAGGATGCGCGACCCATCACAAATAGTTCACGATTATAGAAATAGACAATCACACACATTTACTTTTCCTCGACTGTGTGTGATTCGATGTAAGAGCGCACACAACTGTTGCTATAAAGCTATATGCGAAGCTTGAATACATCCCACACGATTCATCCGTCGCACCCGCGTCAGATGATTGACCTATCACACGCGTTTTTCTATGACCAAACGTTTGCGATGCACACAACATCACAAACAGTCCATAATTGCGAAGCGTGTGTGATAAGGTAACTATCGCAAACATTTAATAAGAAAGAACCGTGTGCGATGTTGTTGTTAATCGCACACATTTTTTCTTGGCTGATCGTGTGTGCAGTAGAGATTCATCGCACACGTAGTGGATCCTAGAAACGTGACTGATCTCCACGTCTATCGCAGACGTTTCGCTTTCGCAAACCATGTGCAGTGTAATCCCTAATTAATCCCTAATTTAAAAATCACATGTTTTGAATTTGAAAGTAGGCAATCACTTATTTCATATCCAACCATGTTTATTACAAATATAGGTTCAACCACGAATGCATAATTCAATGCATAGGTACATATACTGAAGAACTACAAAAGCACCAAGTAAAGAATGATGAACCACAGTTGTACTAAAGACTGTAAAGAGAGAGGCGAAAGACATTCTAGTTGCTGGAGAAGGTGAAGCGGAATGCCCATATTGTGTCCTCCTCCATGCGTAATGCACGCACGACTCTAAGCCAACCCCTTGTGATGGCTGCCCGTCCATCCTTCACTGTCTTCATTAGGACTTCTCTATGCTCATTGTAGTCTGGATGAACTACTTTAACCTTCATTGCGTGTCCACTAATCATGTACTTTGCGAGGTAATCTTGAGTGAACTGCTTCGGGAACTACTGCGAACGAAAAAGATTCAGACATTGTTGTCTAACAACTCATTATGGGCAGTAAAAAGAGAAGGCTGCAGAGTTTGTAGTTACCATCCTACAGCTCACTGTTGTGTTGGATAGAGCATAAACAAATAATTTACTTGCCACCATTCGTATCTTTTTGCTAATAATCCTTATCAGTTTCCTCACTTGGTGCTTGTTCATGAATATCTCATTGCCCCATACGCAAAAGGGGTCGATGAGTGGATCCTTGCCAAGGGCATATGTACCTACAAGCAACAAGTCAATATTAGAAGCTAACAAGTGTCCAGGCCTGGATCTATATGCACTACATTATGGAACGACGGGGGGAGTACAAGCCGAGGGATGAAACTAACCTCGGCGGAAAATGGTGGCCACTCCCATTGTTGTCCCGCATAAGTAGTGGAAAGGCATGATAAGTACAACAACCTTAACATCAAACAAATATAGCAAAAGTAAACAACATCATCTCCAAATGATAGCTCGAATGTGTTTATTTCAGCATGCTGTTAAAGAAGATATAAAATGAAAGATAATGTTACCGACAACAGGATTAACAACCATCAAATATTGCAATTCAAATTGATATTGTTGAAAATGAATAGAACGTAGGTAACGCTTAAAAATAACACTGGATAAATGTGTAAAACTGAAATAAAGGGCATGTGTTAACTACACCAGGCATAACTGAAACCGAATATAACCGTTCAAACTGGTATTGATGCAGTCGAGCAACATAGTTCCACTTGCACATAATGAACATCACATTGTGAATGACTGAAATAAACAGGGCATAAATGATCAGTATAACAACCAAATATATCCATTGAAAACTGGACAGAGTCTCAGTGCAACCAACCTAACAAGCAAATACTGATAAACAGGGCATATGCTTGAAAACTGGACAAATGCTCACTGCAACCAACCTAACAACCAAATATAGATAAACAAGGCATCTGCTCGATAACGGGACAAATGCTCACTGCAGCCAACCTAAGAACCGAATACATATAAACAAGGCATCTGCTCGATAACGGGAAAAATGCTCACTGCAACCAACCTAACAACCAAATACAAATAAACAAGGCATTTACTCACTATAAACAACCAAATATAGCCATTCATGAAACTGAAGTGGACAATTCATACTTAACCATCACATAGCCCTATTGAACAATACATTTTTTGCATAACTGAAATAATTGAACACGGTACAGTTAAAGCACCGCACGACAAATTCTACTACAACAAAGGGTACGGGTTGGTAAGCTAGAAAAGGTAAGATTTGCTGATAGGATGTTTCCTCACATGTCATGGACGGGATCCTTCCAGTCGGAAGAGCACATACCCATGGTGCGCTCTCTGATGTCACAGATGGGCTGTTTCACCTTGGAAGAACCTTTGTGGGTGTCCTCCTCGTGGTCGTGGTCGTGGTCGATGAGATCTGACTTGGCAATTGAGGATCACAAGCTGCCTCCGTAGAACGTGTCCTTCAGAAATGACAAAATGGGCTCGATGGCGTACAAGGATCGCAAATCCTTGACCGCTTGGCGGAGGAGATCGGTGGTAGGGCTGTCAGTTGAACCAGAAGGGTTGGGGATGGACCATTTAACATGTGACATGGCCCGCGTGAATTCGTCGCTGTCGACGAGCTTGATGTCGTAGCCAGCTTTCTCGAGATACAGTAGTACGCTAGCCCGCTGACATGAAGCTTTTGGGATGGCAACGTAGTCAATGTCTTTGTCGGCTTCCGCTGCGACGTGGTGCTCCGGGATCGACAGGTCGGGGCAAACGGCGGCCACCTCGCCAACGTCCGCCGGAGAGGCCATGATAAACCTCTTCTTGGCCGAACGCTCCTCGGGCTCCCTGGGATACATGGTCGAGCTTAGGCTGCGACATTATGAAGCAGGTGATGTGGTTCTCGCGAGGAGGGACACCGCATGCCTCATCTAAAAACTCAGGGGAGTGGGGCGACGGTATGGGAATCGCTGGGTAACCTGAACTTTACTATCTAAGCTAGGACAAACGGGCAGACTGACAGGGGTTGGCGGCGGCGGTGGCGGCGAGCTAGGGTTCGAGGGGGGAGGGGGCCGGGTGGGGGGACTGTGGAGGGGGGTGGTGTTTGAGGATACGCCGCGGCTACTGAATTTTTTTAGTAATGGTGGGTGGAGATGGTGGTGGACGAGGGAGGGAGACGGTTCAAATGCCTCAGCTACTGCAATTTTACTATAAGGTCGGTGCTGGAGGAGTGTGGGAGACGATTGAAGTACGACGGCTACTAAAATTTTGGTAAAGGAATTGATGCGGGGTGGGAGTACCCAAGATCGCGCACGGTCCAATAAAGATATACATGCATGATAATAAGAAAAAGTGGCGGAACTGCCGATTTTTGCAACGCTCAAGGCGAGTAGTTTGTTTTTAGATTTCTAGCTAGCTGGTCTATCGCACACGGTTCATCCTAATTTTTAAATAAACTACCCGCCTTTAGCTTGTGTAGGTGGTGATTTTACAGCGAACTTGCATCGCACAAGTTAAGCTAGTACCTCCACCCTTTGCTCGCGCTTGCGCAGTCGTGGTGATTTTATAGCGCACTTGCATCACACACAGTTGAGCCAGTACCTCCATCTTTGCTCGTGCTTGCGCAGTCGTGGTGATTCACAGCGCACTTGCATCGCACACGGTTAAGACATTATACCCGTATCCGTTGAGCATCATCGGAGTCTTTGCAGCAAAAAAAACGTTAGAGAGGGTCAGAAGACTACTACACCAGCATGTGGCCCAAATATATATGAGTGAAAAGGGTGGTCTGTGATGTTCAAAATTCCAATGCACAACTTTGACCACGCGCGCCCACGGTTGGGCGCGTTGTCGAATATCGATGAGAGGGGCCAGAAATCAAGAGCCACCTGGAAGTGGCAAAATATATGTAGGAATATTGGGTGTGATGTTTAAAACTTTAGATACACAATGCACAACTTTGGTGGCACCTACCTCGCAAACCCGAAAGCACCCTTGGATATATCTATAATGACATAATGTCATAGCTACCCAGGGTGCTTGACCCACCACCTCCCACTTTGTGTCAGCGGGGCGGATGCACGTAATGATACTTTGGTCATACATGCATGTTGCCATGACCTACTATAAGATGGACCAGTGAACCTATCATTTGGTCAAATGACAACTGTTGTTGTTGATAAACTGCTTGGGCCAATAAATTGAACCATCATAAAAATCGCACGACAGGGACCACAAAACCAGCACCTCTTGCATGCGGCCCAAAATGATGTACATTGGAAGGGGTGGTGTGTGTTTTCAATATAGAATAATGTACAATTTAGATGTGGTGCCTACCTCTCGATACAGAGAACAACCATGAAGGCCAGGTAGTTAAGGACAAGATACGCATGGTACGGTGTAGGTCGAACCCAGCAATCCGAGCATGTGGGGGAGGCGACAGATATGTGTGTCATCACAAAAAACCGCACAAGGGAGACGTGGTCGATCAGAAGACCCCATATACACTGCATGCGGCCCGAAGATATGTATGGGTACGGTGGTGTGTGATGTGTTTAAATCCCGAACGCACAACTTTGATGGGCCACCAACTACATTACAAAGCGAACACCGTACTTGACCACAAGCCTAGTTCAATACGTACGATGTCGGTTTCCCAACTTCGAGGCGGCGGCGGCGACGCGGGGGGGGGGGGGGGGTCGTCCAACGCATGCACTCAAACTTTATTTGGTCTAACATGGCACACATAGCAATAGGAAACCATCATGGCCAAACCCTTCTCGTTGTTGGATCAAAGGGATAGATTGTGTGGGCCCTCCTCATTATCGGTAAAGGATAATATATATCTTGGGGAGCCCATAGATATGTGCAGCGTCTATAAACTGCACAAGGGAGACATGCTCGACAGATATGCGTGCATGCGACATGAAATAGGTTTATATAATCGCCATGACATGTCACTATAGAGTCAATCATTCTTTATCTTTTTAGAACAAAAAATAACCAATAAAAACATAGTATACAAATTAGGAAAACAAGGATCCCAAGGTTTATATAATCACCATGACAGGTTACTATAGAGATATTTATCCCTTTATCTCTATGATGACCGTGTCATAGCATTTAAATGAAGCTTGAGATATGCAACTTCCCACCGGGCCACCATCCTTGGATCACTCCAGCCCGAGCATGCTTAACTTCTGCGTTCTATTCGACTAGGCTAGCGGATGGGAAGCCGCACCTTGCTAATAGGAATTGCCTCCTCGCCTTTAAGGCGTTTCACGTTGGTCACCCTATGGGACCTGCTCCCTCCTATCACACACATTTGTGATTTTAGAAACTGTTCGCGATATTTACATGGCCGGTGTGTAGCCTTCAATGATCACTGACACTAGTAGCGGGAAAATGATGGGAGAAGAGGCGGGAAACCGTTGAGAGGAGTGGCGGGAAATGGTAGCCTGTTTGGATATATAACAATATTAATATAGAAAACTTAGTAGAGAAGAAAGCGTGAGCTAGCATGACACATGCGCACAGTGCTTACCCATATAATGCATGTGGTGTCGAAAGGGCTGAGGATTGCCGTTCGATCTGGGAGCATCCAACGGTGCAGACGTACAATCCGTGGGGTTTGGGTTCTGGCCAATCAGAACGCACGACTCAGATCGCACATGCAGCAGGGGAGGGGGGCATCAGCCACGGTTTGGTAGGCACACGTGATGAGGACATGACTACCTCGGATATGACAAAAAATATTGAATACATGTATATTTGTGAGGTGATTTCTAATGCAAACTATGCAATAATTTATTTATGTCATCCAGGACAAAAATACTTCACAAACTTTTGTGTCATGTCTATTTGCAGGTGTATGGTACATCAGTACAATCCACATATGAAGATAAGGGAGAAAGATATGTTTATTGCTGTTCAAAAAGTCCTCTCACATCACTTTTGGGCCAAGAGAAGATAGAGTCCAAGTCTCTCACGTTCTGAATTCAGATTCGGACTGCACAGACATACCTGACTCAAAACACCAACAACTTTTTCATACGGACTCCGAATTGGGTGATTCCTTTTTTGTTGGAAAGTAGATTTCGTACTCTTTCCAACCCAATTGGATGCACCTTAAAATCCGCACGGAGCATTGAGATATCAACTAAAAAATCTGACGCTGCAACAGAATCCGAGTCAAACTACAAGTCCAAAGTTGTTGCATCACCTCCACTTGGGCCCATGAGCCTTGTACGACCTAGGGTTAGTTTTAGGCTGCCTTGGGACGTTCTTCCACCTCCTTGGCCGCCACCCCTTGCTCCTATATAAGTAGATCCATCTAGTAGCTTTTCCCTTGGGATTTGTTTAGTTAAAAGTTAGCCATAGCAACTTCGTGTACTTCGTTTGTGTCCAACGACCAAACCAAGACCGCTTACGGATCCCCACCTTTATCAATACTTCATCTATATTCACAATATTCAGATTGCTTTATCATATTCTTGCTTGTTGATGCAGGGTGGAACCCTATAGCATCGATCTTTCATGTTTGGAGTGGATCCTACGGGGAATCACGAAGAACACGCAGAAGCACAAAGGGAAAACACGGGGAAAATGAGAGAGAATCACTCAACCAACAAGGAATCGATCACACAAGTGCTAGATCACCACACACATAAGAGATACACGAGATCCAAAGTCAACAAAGGTAAGGATACAAAGGAACCGTTCTTCTCCAAATGGAGGCCTTGATGTTCTTCCCTAGAAGGGGTCTTGAATCCGCTTGGGGGATCTTCTCCGAAGAGGTCATGATCTCCGAGGAGAAGTATCCAAGTGGATGAGCAAAGGCTCTCACACAAATATGAGCTAATCCAATGCTAACCCTAAAACGTAGGTGGAGGGGGAGTATATATAGCCTAAGGGGCGAAGGGGTACATGGGCCTCGGCCCAGATGTGATGCACGCAGGCAGGGGAGGCCGGATGTCCGGGCGTCGGGCCGGATGTCCGGGCCTTCACGAGGTGCCGGATGTCCGGGCTAGCGGGCCGGATGTCCGGGCTGGAGTGGCCGTTGCTTCTGCTCTCTGGATAGCGTACGCCGGATTCCCGGGCAGGCGCCGGATGTCCGGCGGCTCAGGAAGAGCCGGATGTCCGGGCCTCTGGCCGGATGTCCGGGCTGACGGGGTTCAACTTCGGATGCGTTCTGTGATGGACGCCGGATTTCCGGGGTCGGGCCGGATGTCCGGGCTGGCGGGAAGGGCCGGATGTCCGGGCTGGGGCCGGATGTCCGGGGCCTGTAGCAGCTGCCTCTTCTTCCTTCTCCTCTTCCATGCTTGGCCTTTGTCCTTTGATTCTCCATAGTCATCTCGGTTGTACCTGAGTATAGGCAAGGTCCATGCATGAGGTAGCAACCATGTCTCACGCGAATGGAAAGGGGAAGCATTTAGGAACGGGTTCACCTTGTGTCCAATGGCGCATAGTCGAGGTCTCATCTTATGTATCCTTGGGGCTTGGAGAGTAGTCGGAGTGTACATGGGGATGAATGTGGGATGCTCCGCATCATATCCCCCCCCCTTGGGAAAGATCCGACCTCGGATCGTGATCCTCATCACCATGGAAACGGTTGTCGTAGACGGACTTGTAGTTGGACGAAATTGAAGACATGGTGCAATCCAAGTAGTCCAAGGTGTCGCCGGAGTGATAGACATGCAAAAAGAGCAAACACAAGCAACACTCGGAAATATAATGGTTAGCGCACACAAAGTGTCCATCATGTAAGAATGAGTCCGTGCGGCAAGATTGGTCGTGACAAAGCGTATGAAGCTTATCAAGATGATCTAGAATGAGATGCAAAGCATTCATGGGAGGAAATGCAATCATTGTGCACACAAATGTGTTGTAAATATGATTAATGCAACCACGGTGCAAAATGATGTCATAGTGAGACGGTTTATCAATAGCATGAATATGGCAATGGATGCTCAACATGTGTATGTTATCATGCAATTGATGGTCGACAAAATGATCATGATGTATGAATATGCCATCAAGGTAGATCACAACAAATTTGCTAAGGAAGTGCACAAGCTCATATATCATGGATGCCATGGAAATAGATGCAACAAGGCAAGCATAATTTGAGTCAATCCATGCATAGGGTGCAAACTTGCGGTGAGTATGATATGTCCATCGAGCATGAAATGTATGAGCACAATCAACAAATATGGATGTGTGAGTGCAATGTGTCAAAGGATTGTTGATGTACCAATGCTCGATGTCGTGGCATGAGTGGAATTCCGAAGGTGCATCCAAGAAGTGTGAGTGCTCCTCAATGTGAAGGTCCATGTAGCCAATCTCCAATGTCGCTCCTCCGGTCGTGAGATGTATCATGTAGACAACAAGAAGGAAACAACAATGAAAGAGTGACCCATCCAATATGCAAATTTGAGGATGGCTCAAAGGGAAGGAGTTCACCTTATGAATGTTCCGGAAGATGTTGGAGTTGCACATCATGTATGCCTTCACATAACCAATATGTCTCATGAAGGTAATGCCTTGTGAATCCTTCAAAATGAAAGAACATGACAAACACTCGGAAAAACAAATGAGGTTAGCGGAAGTGCAAAACCTATCATTCGTGTGGTAAGATACCGAACAAGTGTATGCATCATGCTCATCATAAGAAAGTACAAGGGAGCATTTAAAAGTATGGAGGCATATGATGTAAGAACATCCAAATACAAGAGGCTCAATCAAACAAGCATGCATCACAAGTATAGTGTCCAAGTCTCCGATATCAATAAGCATAGCAAGTTGGCACTCAATACAAGGTGATATGAGAGATGCAACTAATGGAGACAAGAGACAATGACCATGACAAATCAAGTGAGAGGCATCAACATATATGTCATCAACCCAAGAAAGCAAGTAATACTGGAACATGGGTGATGCAACCAAGCAAGTAATCATAGTGATCAAGTCAAGCAAGCTAGTAGTGCGAAGATGCAACATACTAGAAGGAATCATGGCAAGCATGTCATGTGTGCAAATAGTGTGCATGAATAATGGACATGACATATCACAAGCATGAAAGTAAGATATGAGTAGAATGGCATGAATGTATTGGTGAGAGGCCATATGTAAATAGCAATGGGGCATCATGACTCTCCCAACACAACAAGCATCAATAGTATGGGGCACATGATAAACATGGCAATAGCAACAAGGATATCCACCAAGCATGCAAATACACATAGGAGTAGCATAATGGTGAATCATGGGTAGATGCAAGCGAGGGTCACAATTGCATGGCAAATTCATGTAAATAGGCATAACATGCAAAGTGAACACGATAGTATGGGCATAAGGTGACAAGTGGTAGATAGCCCATAGCCGTATGAGAGCCAAGTAAAAGAGATGCACGTAGTCGATGCGCGAAGAGAACGGTGGTAAGCATAGTCCACGGGATGCCAAAGCATCGTTGCTCTCAAGAGCTCGTTTCGTCAACTCTTGGGATTGAGAGGTTGACGAGTATACGTGAGTACCTACACAAAACAAAGACAAAGGGAAAATTGTGTGTGCGTGGTAGATGTACACATCATCCATCATGATGTGCACGTGCATGTGTCGGTTAGCACTAAATAGCCAATGCTCAAATAAATGAGATGCGTGATATAGAAACATGTCATCCATCATGAGTGGTTTGTTATTATGTATAGCATAATGGAGACTCAAATTGTGTAATGCATCATTAGAAATATCTAGAGCATTGTTGTTCATGGAATGCATATGGTGCACGCAGTCATGGGAATCATGCAAAGTATGGAATGCATCAAGATCTCCTAATATGTATGAGGAAACTATGGGGGTATCCTCATGAGCAAGAGTAGTAACATCATGTGGAGAATATTGACAACATCCAAAACAATGTATATTTGGAACAATGTGATCATGGCATGACATATTGGATGAATTGTGCAAATCATGTAAAGGAAGCATGGCAATATCATCACATGAAAAACAAAAGCCAATGATCATCATCTCGTCATCTATGCCATAAGTGCAAATAGGATTTATTTTAATGGGGCATGCATAGTTACTATGTTGAGATTGAAATGATGCAATATGGGAGATCTCACTCATAGCATATGATAAGTTCAATGGATTGTCAAACATGAAGTGACCAATAGAATTTTCACATGATATCCTATGAAGCATAGCATCACAACTAGGCAACTCAACATGCTCATCATCATATTCATCATTAATAGGTAAGTCAAGGCATGAAGGAGTTTCACTAGCATGAAGCATGGTAATAGGTGGGTCAACATCATGGGAGCAATCATTGTCAAGAGAGTCCACTAGTGGGACAAGAGAAGCACCATGACCTATGTTACCTTTGGAGCATCGCTCATGTGTGGTAGGTGAGGTGTCGAAGATCGTCTCATTGTCATCTTCATCTTGATGGAACCATGTGGGGGTGCATCATCGTCCACCATGGCCATCGGTGTCTCCATTGGAGGAATGGACTCGTCGAGGATAGGCGTGTCGTCATGTAGGAGACCTAGCACCAAAGGAGAAAACACACAAGGAGTAGAGGGTAAGTCGTTAGAAATCATAGTGGCCTCACATGCCGTGTCAACTACCTCACTCTCTAAGTGTTGTGGCTCACTCACTCCCTCAAGGATGCTCTCACTCATATGGCTGGTGGAGTCACTCAAATGGCGCTCAACCTCACATAGGATGTGTGGCATGCTCTCATGTGTGGGGCTAGTGGTGGTCACACTCATCCTCTCATAGGAAATGCTCTCGATGTCACGTATGGTGGAGTCACTCATGTCACTCATGGGGTGGTGGCTCTCCTCACATGGCACTTGGGGCATCTCGACATATGTGGGTGTCGGAGAGATGTTGGTGCAAATGTCTCCATGCTCAACTCCTATCACCGTGGTCGAAGGGGATGGCCCTTGCTCGACCTTCTTGTCACCGTCATGGGGTAGGAGGCCCATATGATGTGGCACCTCATAGCTCGTCTCCATGACCGAAGGGAGTTTCCCATGCTCGGCCATCTTCCTTGGGGGGCTTCCGAAGATGGAAGTGTCGCCCTCACTCATAGGTGGTCGCCTTGGACTTGATGAAGTCGATGTAGGCGTACTCGTGGGAAGTAGGCGAAGATGCCGTACATCCAAAGGCGAAGATGCCTTGGTAGCACTTGGCGAAGATGCCAAAGTGGTTGATGTAGCCGTAGCGCCGTCTTGGTGGTGGTCGTCTCGCGGTATTCTTTTGTGCTCTTGAAGCTTCGACTTGGCGTGAAGTAGGGCTTGTTGGGACTTGTGCATTTGCGCTTGTGGAGCATCTTTATGATGATGATGTCGTTGTCGTGCTTGAGCTCGTAGTAGATGTCGTTCGTCGTCGTCGTGCACATGTTGCTTGGAGGTGACTTGCCCTTCATGACGATGTGGATCACGAATGTGATGGTGGTCGCCATGTAGATGTTGACTTGGACGACTTGCGCTTGCATCTTGTTTGCGCTCCGAAGACTTGTGGCTTGACCATCGTCGTCTTGAGCATGATGAAGTGGAAGAAGACTTGATCAAGGCCCGAATCTCTTCCATCCTCGCATCTTGCTCCTCCTTTTGTGCGGCAAGCTTGTTGTCGATGTAGTCCCTTCTTCTTGCTTCGGAGTGACGAATGTCGATGGAGATGTTCTCGATGCGCTCTCGCAATCTTGATTGTGCGCCTTGCACTTGTCGTTGTGGATCGAAGATAGACGCTTTGGAGATGTAGTTGTTCACGCCGTCGTTGTTGTCGTAGACCGGAGAGGAAATGCCTTGCCTATCCATCACAAGACTCGAGCAAATATGAGTGGGAGAAAGAGAAGAACTAATACCAATGTACCTTTTACCAAAGTTGAAGATGAATCAAGTTCACTCAAATGTGGACAATGAAATAGCACTATTGGTACCGATCCTTGTCGATTCTCACACCTACACAAGTAAAGCTTATGGAGGAGCTCAGTGAGGATAGTGGCACAAAAATTTAATGCAAAATGTTAGCAAGAGTCAATAATGTTGAAAGAGATTCACAAATTCGCAAGTGAAACAAATGGACCAATAGCAATATGTGGCACACGGAAACACACACACGGATAGATAAATGGGGTCGTGCAACCAAGGAATGAGCACAAAATGTGGAATCCACGGAAAACGCTCGTGTTGCACAACTCAAGAGAGACGCTAGCACGATTGCTCTATTGGCGGATACGACACTTGTGCACAACCTATAAGATGCAAAATGGATAAACTTCTATCCTAAGTATGCTATGTATGTATGGTTCCCGGTGTTTCTCTCAAGCATGATATCATATGATGTAGATTTTGGTATGGCTCTTATGTGCAATGGGGTATGATGCTATGGCACTTGATCACGAGCTCTTTGCTCTCTTTTTGCTTAAAAGCTTTTTCTCTTTTTTTTTCTCTAAGGTCAATTTGCACAATGCACAAACCAAGATAGCAATTGTGTATATGCGGGAACAAACTTGAGGCACAATGGATGATATGAAACCAAGATGATATGGTATGTATGTAATGTAAGGTATGATCACTAATGTGCACAAGTAACGTTGCCGACAATACTCAAATGGCTAGTCTCGATAGGCAAGTAACGCAAAATGGGCTAGGGGTTAACAATGCAATTGCAAGGGAATATACAAAGGTGTCGTCGAGGTTACCGTCCTTTGCGATGATGAGCGGCGGTGTTCTTGGTGTAGATACCAAGATGATGGAACTCGTCCCTAAGTAGCCGAAACACCTTAGGAAACGGAAAAACCGCGAACTCAAAATCTCAAACGTCAAATGTCAAAATGGTGGTAGCGGAAAGCGGTGGTGGTTTGCACTTGGCAATGCGGAAGTGGGATGATGGCTATACACGTGTCCGAGTTGAAGTTGCCGTCCCTAAGTAGCCAAAACACCTTAGGAGACACAAGCCACAACTCAAACAATCTCAACCAAAATGGGGTTAAATTGGGTTGGCGGAAGTGTATGGTGGGCAAGACTATGCGGAACTTATGTTGGTGGAGGTGGTTGATGAAGAAGCAACCGTCCCTAAGTAGCCGAAACACCTTAGGAGACTCGAATCGCTACTCAAGCAACCACTAATGCTATATGGATCAAAATGGGTTAGGTTGCGGAAGTCGATGGTGGCTATGCGGATGATATGGTGGAGGGCCTAGGCAAACTTGCCAAATTTTGGAAAATTTGATGGAGTCAAATGGTGTTGGTGGTATTTTTATGGGATGGGGAATGTCAATAGCTTCAAAACGAGCTAAAGAACGTCAAAATCGGACTCCGGATGAATTAGTTATGCACAAAACGGTGAAACGGGAAAATCTGAAATCCCAGGGGTCGGATGTCCGGGGTTGAGCCCGGATTTCAGGGGTTGCCTGTCCAGAACCGAGCAGATTTGGCGCTCCAGGAGCCGGATGTCTGGCTTGGGGCCCGGATGTCCGGCCAGATGGCCCGGATGTCCGGCCTGAGGCCCGGATGTCCGGCCCGACGATTCCAGATCGGGATTTGGACTTCAAAACGCGATTTGGGGCGGAAATTTGAGATTTCGGGGGCAAAATTGCGGAGATTTCGTGGATGGAAGATGGGAAAACTTGGGGAGATGCTAGATCCACTCGAAACCAAGCAAATCCATGGATCAAAATCAACAAAACAATATTAAACCAACAAATCACAAAAAAATTTGGGGGCTATTTTTGGTGGGGATTTTCGGATTTAGGACGAAATCAACAAAATCAAGCTAGAAAAAGAGGGGTAGGGGCTCCAAAAACGTGATCAACGTGGCTCATGATACCATATGATGCAGGGTGGAACCCTATAGCGTCGATCTTTCACGTTTGGAGTGGATCCTATGGGGAATCACGAAGAACACGCGGAAGCACAAAGGGAAAACACGGGGAAAACGAGAGAGAATCACTCAACCAACAAGGAATCGATCACACAAGTGCTAGATCACCACACACATAAGAGATACACGAGATCCAAAGTCAACAAAGGTAAGGATACAAAGGAACCGTTCTTCTCCAAAAGGAGGCCTTGATGTTCTTTCCTAGAAGGGGTCTTGAATCCGCTTGGGGGATCTTCTCCGAAGAGGTCGTGATCTCCGAGGAGAAGTATCCAAGTGGATGAGCAAAGGCTCTCACACAAATATGAGATAATCCAATGCTAACCCTAAAATGTAGGTGGAGGGGGAGTATATATAGCCTAAGGGGCGAAGGGGTACATGGGCCTCGGCCCAGATGTGATGCACGTAGGCAGGGGAGGCCGGATGTCCGGGCCTTCACGAGGTGCCGGATGTCCAGGCTAGCGGGCCGGATGTCCGGGCTGGAGTGGCCGTTGCTTCTGCTCTCTGGATAGCGTACGCCGGATTTCCGGGCAGGCGCCGGATGTCCGACGGCTTAGGAAGAGCCAGATGTCCGGGCCTCTGGCCGGATGTCCGGGCTGACGGGGTTCAGCTTCGGATGCGTTCTGTGATGGACGCCGGATTTCCGGGGTCGGGCCGGATGTCCGGGCTGGCGGGAAGGGCCGGATGTCCGGGGCCTGTAGCAGCTGCCTCTTCTTCCTTCTCCTCTTCCATGCTTGGCCTTTGTCCTTTGATTCTCCATGGTCATCTCGGTTGTACCTGAGTATAGGCAAGGTCCATGCATGAGGTAGCAACCATGTCTCACGCGAATGGAAAGGGGAAGCATTTAGGAACGGGTTCACCTTGTGTCCAATGGCGCATAGTCGAGGTCTCATCTTATGTATCCTTGGGGCTTGGAGAGTAGTCGGAGTGTACATGGGGATGAACGTGGGATGCTCTGCATCACTTGTTCTTCGATTGCTTGCAGGAATAGACTTTCGTGGTCAGGCTGATCGTGCTTCCGGCATCGTCAGTAACCTCATGAGATTGGTTTAGCAGTTGCTAAGGCGCAACATCATGCACGTTTGTAGTCGGATCGTCAAAGTCATCTTCACCAAATCGATAGTTATCATCTTATCAAAAGATCGGGACATCCCGCCTCTATCAAGTGGTATCAGTTTTCAGGTTGCTCGGTGACAATTTCCAGTTTTCCCTCGATTAGATTTATTTTCTTACCTATTATCCAAGAAAAAGCCCAAAAAGATTAGATCTATTCATCCTTTGTCCAAGCCAGTCTAAGCCTTTGCAATTTTCTTTTCATTGTTTGCATTATTGAATTATCGGTTGCATTGTCGTGTCGAGTTGCTGGTCTTAGTGTCTAGTTCGTTTAGAGTTTCGAGTTCTGTTCACAGTAGTCACGCCGCCGCTGCGTCGTTATCCCTTCCACTGTCCACCACCCATCCATCAATTTTCACCACGTCCTACCCACCGTTCATGGTCATAATCATAGTTGAGGTCGTTCACATCTTCGCTTGATCCAATCTGCATCTTATCTAGTTTGTTTTGGAAAGAGGGACAAAAAAGACAGAGAAAAAAAGTGTGAGGAAAAAAAAGAGAAGAAGAAAAAAACACAATTAGGATCTATCTAGACTCAATCTCGTAGTTGAATTCGGATTGGAATCTGTTTTGTGCACTGTTCAGTAAAACAGACATAACTTTCTCATACGAAGTCCGTTATGGCTCCCCGAGTACTCAAGTGAAAGCTAGAGACGAGCCGCATCTAAATAGCTGTAGAAGCTAGTTCCATATTTGGCACCTCAAAATAGGCCTCTAAATAGGTCTTTTTGCCCTCCGAAGTTCGCGAACACAACTTATTCCAGTTTTTCAAGCCAATTTTAGAATTTTTTGACTCCTCATATCAACTCTGAATTGAGTGATTTTCTTTGCATTGGAAAGCTTGAGTTAGTAGCATTCTTTAAAAAAATTTATCAGTTAATTGGATCGAACTTTTCAAGAGGAAAGTTGGAGAGAGAGTTGTTGTGTATCCTGCTTGGCCGTTGTTTTTCATCATTATCTTCACTGCCGTTGTGATCTTCACTTATATCTTGCTATCCAGTGCTACTTAGTATCCTTCATTAATGCTAGTTGTGCTACGCCGTGACCCCATTAGTGTTCTAGGCTCGCGTCTCTAGTCCGATCTAGCCTAGGACCAGCACAGTACCGTCGTTGAGCGTTTATTCAACATTGCATCTTTGAATTGATTATTGCTAATTTTTTGCTACCATATATAGCCAACCCAGCTCCACATATTTTTACACCGTGTATACGTATGTTCCCCTGGCAATCGCTTTACACAATCTTCAAAGTTATTTGACACCGCTGGTTGCCTGTCACCACCTGCTGCATGGTAAGAACTTGTAAGATATTGATATTTGCTATACCATGAGCGTTTTACCACCACATCCTAGTAGTTCATAGGAACATTATTCTCGGATTTTGTTTCTTGTTTTCTACTAATTATGGCAGGTTCCGAAGTTGTTAGTTCTTGGGCTTCATCGATCGTGGGAGATTTGCCATCATCTAAGAAAATACAACAACCGTCACAAGAGGAGCAACAACATCAGAATGCACATGAAGTTAATGTTTCCATGCCACCATTTACTGGTCGTTTTAGGCCTAATTTATATATTGAATGGGAGTACGAAATAAATGCTATATTTGCTTCCCACACTTTTGATGAGCATGGAAAATTTCAAGTTGCAGTTAGTACTTTGAGTAGCTTCGCTTTAGTTTGGTGGAGTGAATATTGTCGGTTAAACCATGATCATATACCTACTACTTGGGATGGTTTAAAACATGTCATGAGAGATAGATTTGTCGATGTTTATTATACTCGTGGCATGATTAAAAAACTAGAACATTTTAAACAAGGTAGTGACACTGTAACAAAATTTTATGATGATTTACAAACTACCTTGTTGCACTTATTTTTAGAAGAAAATGAAGAAGACTTTATGGATAGATTTTTGGGAGGATTAAACCATGATATTCAGGAGATACTAATTCATGAAGAGTGTTATCCTATGGACCATTTGTTTCGTCTTGCTTGTAAAGCTGAACAGGAAATAAAACAACGTGTTGCCCACAAGGAGAACAAGCGCACGATGCACATTCCAACTGTTGATACAGATGCTTCTTCAACTACTAGGCGTACTATGACAACCACATCCGTTGTTGCGAGGACTACGTCATCTCCACCATTTGACACATCACCATCGAGGGTGCCTGCATCATCTGAGTTGATCATAAGAGGTAATGACAAAGGTATGCATTTTCCACTTTCACATGAGAATGATGCATGCCTAGTTAACTTGAATACATCATGTGTTGAGTTACCTATTAATTTAAGCACACCACCTATTTTAAAGACTCGTGTTACTATCATGAATGCGTCATGTGATCAAACAACTGAAATACCAACAATTTTGAGTGCACCCATTAAATTAACTGTTGATGCAAAAGAACCAATATTTAATCATTTTGATATGACCTCTAATCTTGGTGATGATTCTGTGTCAAATGACTTATTTCATGTTTGCTTATTTAAGCATGTTGTAGCATGTAAATTTTATTCAAGTAAGATTTATTCACCAATCTTGGGATGGTTTAATGATGAACATTGTCAATCCTTTGATATGAATAAGAGCTTCACTTATATGTACAACTTGAGTTGCAATATTTTCATTCCTTCTAATACTTGTGACAATATTTCGGCTTTACATTTTATGAAGTATGAAAGTTACTCATGTATACATGTGTCATATGTGCAAAAACTAAGAGAAGTAAAAATGGATGACATATACATATACAACATGTACACCTTGTCTCTTTTGTTAGCCACATTTCAGATTAAGCAACGCCGAGGACGGCTTTGTTTTTAAGGGAGGATGATGAGGACATGACTACCTTGGATATGACCAAAAATATTGCATACATGTATATTTGTGAGGTGATTTCTAATGCAAACTATGCAATAATTTATTTATATCATACAGGACAAAAATACTTCACAAACTTTTGTGCCATGTCTATTTGCAGGTGTATGGGACATTTGTACAATCCACATATGAAGATAAGGGAGAAAGAGATGTTTCCTTGCTGATCAAGAAGTTCTCTCACGTCACTTTTGGGCCAAGAGAAGATAGAGTCCAAGTCTCTCACGTTCTGGATTCAGATTCGGACTGCACAGACATACCTGACTCAAAACGCCAACAACTTTTTCATACGGACTTTGAATTGGGTGATTCCTTTTTGGTTGGAAAGTAGATTTCGCGAGCTTTCCAACCCAATTGGATTCACCTTCAAATACGGCCGGAGCATTGAGATATCGACGAAACAATCTGACGCTGTAGCAGAATCCGAGTCAAACTACAAGTCCAAAGGTGTTGCATCACCTCCACTTGGGCCCATGAGCCTTGTACGACCTAGGGTTAGTTTTGGGCTGCCTTGGGATGTCCTCCCACCTCCTTGGCCGCCACCCCTTGCTCTTATATAAGTAGATCCATCTAGTAGCTTTTCCCTTGGGATTTGTTTAGTTAAAAGTTAGCCAACGCAACTTTGTGTATTTCGTTTGTGTCCAATGACCAGACCAAGACCACTTTCGGATCCCCACCATTATCAATACTTCATCCATATTCGCAATATTCAGATTGCTTTATCATATTCTTGCTTGTTCTTCGATTGCTTGCAGGAATAGACTTTCGTGGTCAGGCTGATCGTGCTTCCAGCATCGTCAGTAATCTCTGGAGATTGGTTTAGCGATTGCTAAGGCGCAACGTCGTGCACGTTTGTAGTCGGATCGTCAAAGTCGACTCCACCAAATTGATAGTTATCATCTCATCGAAAGATCTGGACCCTCGCCTCTATCAACACGACTTTCGAGAGTGAACCGTGCGCTATTTGAAAACATTTCGTGAGAATAATCTTGATTTTTAAATCCCCGTAAATCCAAAACTCACTCGAAAATTGTGAAATTTGGCATGGTGTCACAACATGGCACATATATGTCGAGGAATTGTTTTGTCCATTTTGGCACAAGTTTTATTACAAGCCTCTTACAAACCGGAGCTTCTCTCAAAGAAGCCTCGTGATTCCGATAGGGAAATGTGTCCCCTTGTGGGCGAAACGATAATCATTGCCTCTTTTCGCCTTGTATTTTCTTCTACGAGCAACATGGAATGACATGATATCCATGCTGAAATTTAAACTTATTAAGTTCGTTTGGCCTTTTTATACACTAATTGAGTTTCATAGGCATTTAATGTCCATAATTCAAATCTGACTACAAGTACATGCTCCAATTCACCAAAATGGCTAGAAAAATTATACATGTGTCCTTGAGTGCATGTTTAGGTCCCATGCCAGGAATGGAAACGAAGTACAACCGTACCGGCGTCCTGGCTCGACCTCAAACATTTGAAATCTCGGTTTTTAAATCCCCATAAATCCAAAACTGACCAGAAAGTCATGAAAGTTGGCATGGTGTCACGTCATGGCACATATATGTCGCGGTAAAAACATTGTCCAATTTGGGCCAAGCTTTATTGCAAACCTCTTACAAATCGGAGCTTCTCTCAAAGAAGCCTCGTGGTTCCGATAGGGAAACGTGTTCCCCTTGTGGGCGAAACATAATCACTGCCTCTTTTCGCCTTGTGTTTTCTTCTACGGGTAACATGGAACGACATGATATTTGTGCTGAAATTTAAACTTACTCAAGGTTTGTTTGACCTTTTTTATACACTATTGTGTTTCATAGGCATTTAATGTCCATAATTCAAATCTGAACTACAAATACATGCTCCAGTTCACCAAAATGGCTAGAAAAATTATACATGTGTCCTTGGGTGCATGTTTAGGTCCCATGCCAGGAATGGGAATGAATTACAACCGTACTGGCATCCTCGCTCGTCCTCAAACATTTGGAATCTTGGTTGTTAAATCCCCATAAATTGAAAACTCACCAGAAAGTCATCAAAGGTGGCATGGTGTCACGTCATGGCACATATATGTCGCGGTAAAAACATTGTCCAATTTGGGCCAAGCTTTATTACAAACCACAAACCAGAGCCTGTCGCAAGAACCCTCGTGGTTTCGATAGGGAAACATGTCCCCCTTGTGGGCGAAACGGTAATCGCTCCCTCTTCTAGCCTTGTATTTTCTTCTACACGCAACACAGAACAACGGGAGATTCACATTGAAATTTGAAATTATTCAGGGTTCATTTGACCTTTTTTATTCATTAGTTGAGTTTTCTTCGCATTTAATGTCCATAATTCAAATCCGAACTACAAATACATGCTCCAGTGCACAAAAATGGCTAGAAAATACGTACATGTGTCCTTGGGGTGGATGTTTAGGTCCCATGGAACGAATGTGAATGAATTCAACCATCTCGGCGTCCTGCCTTGCCACAAACATTGCGAATCTCGGTTTTAAATCTCTGTACCTCCAAAACTCACCAGGAAATCATGAAACTTGGCATGGTGTCACTACATGGCACATATATATCGTGGTAAAATAATTGTCCAATTTGGGCCAAGCTATATTACAAGCCTCTTACAAACCAAAGCTTCTCGCAACCCTCGTGGTTCCGGTAGGAAAACATGCCCTCTTGTGGGCGAAACGATAATCGCTGGCTCTTCTCGCCTTGAACTTTGTTTTCTATAGGCAACATAGAATAACAGGAGTGTCGTGCTAAAATTTGAAACTATTCAGGGTTGTTTGGCCATTGTATATATTAATTAAGTTTTCTAGGCATTTAATGTAGTCCATAATTCAAATTTGAACTACAAGCACATGCTCCAGTGAAGCAAAATGGGTGGGAAATTGTACATGTGTCATTGGGTGCATGTTTAGGTCTCATTTAAGGAATGAGAATGAATTACAAACTTCTCATCGTCCAGAAACATTGATAATCTCGGTTTTTAAATCCCAGTAAATCGAAAACTCACCCAAAAAACATGAAACTTGGCATTCATGACATGGCACATATATGTCGTGGTAAAAAATCATCCAGTTTGAGAAAGGCACACACATTAATAGCCAACAAAGTCCTTTTGAAACAAATAGCTCACACATTAATATCGCAAACGGTTGTATTATATGAACCGTGCCGTAACCATTTAAGTGCGGCCACTACCTATACCAAAATTTAACCATACTCGGTGGCATGCGTGCAGCTGTTTGATTAGACGGGACGAGCACGAGAAGTCCGCCGTGCAGGCACGCAGTCCGCCGCGTAGGCTCGACGGGACGCGTGCATCCTGTCCACCTCACAGGCTCGACGGGACACATGCGAGTAGGAAGGTCGCCCATGCTCATCGGGAAGCGAGCTCTTTGACCTCCATCCACTAGCCGCCCGCCTCGCTCACAACTTCTCCATTAATGGCAGCCGGGCCACTGTTTAACACACGGTTAATTAAATCACCTGGACGGAGGGTGTTTGCTTGTGATCCCATGGTAGCATTTGCTTTGTTCGTGTTTTCAACTCGTATTCCGGCCTAATTTAAATTGCCACATAGGGCAACGGATAATACAGAGACAAATAAAATGGCAATGAATAATACAACGACAAATTTACAATGGCATGGAAAATAATTGTCTTACATATTCCGGATAATTTAAAATGCCACATGTGGCAAAGCCCGGAAGACACGGGGGCAAAAGAAGAAGGAAATCACAGACAATGATCTGGGTCGCTACTGTCTCTACTCATCGATGGACTGCCGGGCGAGGACATCCTCCAGCCCCTTTCAATTCCTCACGACTTTGCTTGAAAGCATCCATGGATTCCTCCACCTCCTGCTCGCGCTCGATCCAGAGCTTCCTCAAGTCACCCATCAGTTCCTCGACGACCGCTCTCAGCGTCATCCCCGAGGCACTGCTCTGCTCATGAAGCATCTTCCGGTCAGCGGCCTCCTCTTCCTTCTCGGCGAGCGCCTTGAGGAGCTTCGCATTGTCACCCAGGAGTTGCTCGACGAGGCCGGTTGCCTTGTCAACCAAGCATCGCTAATCTCGAGCAGCTTCATCAAGCCGTCGACCAACTCCTGCTGCTTAATGAGGCCGGCCAAGGATGTCGTCGTCGCCGGCCAAGGACCTCAGCAACGCCAGCTCGTCGTGATCGCCGATGCGGTGAGTGCGCTTGTGAGAGCCCTCGCGTGCCCGTGAGAGCTCGCTCGAGGGCTCCGCGGCATGCCGGGGCATCTCTGCTGCGGCTGCCGCTTCGTGACGGGACTTCTCTAGTGCTTCTACGGCCTTGGTCTTTGCTTCCTGGTTATATGTCCACCCGAAACTCCTCCTACCGGTCATGGCAGAACGACTTGGCAGGAAAGACCAGTTTTGTGGGTGATGAGGAGAGGAACTATGAAGTATTTTTTTTGAGTGGGTAGTTTTTATAGCCCAGTGCTAAGTGTGAACACATATTAGTTTTGATAGGTGTGAACAGATTTGCAATTACTTATTGCGTTGTAATTTGCAATGTGAAAAGAAACGAGGTCAAAATTTATTGATGGTTTTGGGCCTACAAAGCCCGTTTCTGTTGTTCTGGCTCATCGCAAACAGTTCTTTTGGATCAACCGTATGCCACGCATCGGAAGCCCGAAATGTGGGCCTGCGTTCTCGGATGTACGTGCCTACCCACTATCCCACACGGTCAAGATATCATCATCGTGTCCTATGGATGCGCTGTCGCGCCTCCCACGGGGTGCCAGAAGGTTGACCACGTGGTTGCTCACCGTTGAGGCGGCCGCGGTGCACTCCGCTCTGGTGTCCCTGTGCGCGCTCTGCTCGCCTTTGAGGGAAATTTACAATGGCAACAGTTAACAATTGTCTTACATATTCAGGATAATTTTAAATGCCACATGCGGCAAGGCCCAAAACACTCACGACCTATATATGCATACAATTATAATAAAATATAGGCTAAAAGGCTAAGCTGGTGGCGTTCCGATGACGGTCTTCTCGGACTCCATGATCAGCATAGCACCCTTGCGGCCGTTCATTCCAAGTGTCCCGACCCACCTCCGCCTACAGAGCTGCTGGCATTGGGAGGCTCTTGGGGCTGCTGGGCCTCTTCCAGAGAGCTTGACAGCGTGCAATCGCGCGCATGATATCTCCACGGAACCGCTCCATTTCCATGTCTCTGGCTTGGTAGAAAATTCCGTCCATCACCTGCATCCTCAAGATATCACGTTGGCGATGTTCTACTTTGTCGGGGACGTCAACTCCGCTAAGGATGCGCTCGAGCTTGGCCACCACATCGTCGGGATTGAGGTTGACACGGCCGCCGTGGGCAATGATGAAGCCGCAAGCTGCATGTGCCTTGATTGAATCACAGAGGTCCTCTGCCCATTCCTTGCGGGGCTTTAGGCTCTCAATGAGCACTGGTGACGATGGCTCTTCGGGTGGGTCATCGATTATGCCGCCGCGAAGCTCTGGATCTTTTGCACAGTGGATGGCAAACTGCTCATCACACCTCCTCTGCAATATGTCGATTGTGCGCCCAAGGACTGTCACGCCGGTATCACTGCCGATGGGTCATGGTGCCTGCACCGCCAGTGAAGTTCTTGCTCCCCGACCTGCTCCGGCTCGTTCTCGTCACGGAAGATGTAACGTAGGTAGGGGTCGACATCGAAGATTTGGTCGTTGCCTGACATGCTTGGAATAACTAATGGTCGATGAGTGAGGACTAGATCTACGCAGAGTGTCGCGACGGTGCGTTGCCGCCTGGGTTATATGAAGCAAGCCATTAGCTGGTGGCAGGAAAACATGAGGGAAGAGGCGTGTATTTTACAATTCACCCATGTGGAGCGTGGGAAGACTAAGTGGAGCACACACACAACCCGAAGACCGTATGCGGTGCCACGTGTTATTTATCACACACGTGTTAACATAAGGAAACATATGTCTAACTTACTAATCATCACACACGAGCACCCGCAGACGCATTGTGTGTGATGCTCCTAGCCACCGCAAGCAACTAGTTTGCATTTTTCAAAGTTTTTGTGCGAACAAAATCACACACGAACTAACTATAGTAACCGTCTGTGTTATAATTTCTCATCGCAAATAGTTCATCTAAGTGGGCTATTTGCTGCGTATCACACACATCTTGTTTACATGCATCGTTCGTGTTCTTTTGGCTCGTCGCAAACAGTTCATCTTTGTGAACTGTATGCCGCATATCACACACATCTTGTTAAGTTGAACCGTTTTTGTTCTCTTCCATAATCAAAAATAGTTCATCCGAGTGAACCGTATGCCGTATATCACACACACCTTGATCTGGCTAAAATTTCTATTGCATTCCCTAATAGCACATAGTTCATCAGAGCAAATTGTATGCCGTATATCGCACACACATTGATATGGCTGCCCGTTTCTGTTGTCCTACCTCACCGCAAACAATTCTACTGGATCAACCGTATGCCTCGCATTGCACACGTAACTAAAATCTGAACCGTGTTTGATGTCTGCGACATCACAATTCTTTTGCATCTTTTTTGATGTTTTTTACACCCCCGTTTGCAATTAATGCATCGCACACAGTTTCGTCAAAGGCTCTCTTATCATAGTGTCACGTTAGCAGCATCCTGCAGTAGTGATGTAACTAGACACAACATGATGCCTAGTCATGTGGTTGCCAGATAAACTACCACTTAGTAGGGCTAGCAAGTTGCAAGTTTGAATCCCCAAGTCTGCAGCTTATTTTCTTTCCCAAGATTAAAAAATGACAACCAAAACATCGGATCTAGGCGCTTTATTTGGGACATGGCGGTGATCATGGGAGGCCGCCCAAAAAAGTCGGATCTGGAATATGCGGGGGTCGCAGGAATAAAAAAAATCAGGATTTATAAAGGACGTGTGATGATGATTGGATTCAAATCAAACGACATCTAAAGTGCTTAGATCTATGCAATATTGCGATGTTTCCTATATATGGACACAACTAACTTCCGAACAGTCAGAAGATAGCTACATCTCTGAATGCCCCTTTCTCTTCCTTAATTGCTAATCACACGACTAATTCTCCCTTTTCCTTAATTGCTAAGCTCTTTCCCGTCCGACGGTGTTGATTTGTGATTTCATGCATGCACACAAACTACTCCCTTTGTAAGAAATAAATGATCTTATATTTCTTTACCGAGGGAGTACTAGAGAAAACAGATGATGTCAGCAAAAGATTCTTTCTATCTTGAAACTTTAACATGTTTTGTAGCTCGAATCGTTGGTCCAATTGACAATTGTTTTCACATAAAAAATTCATCTTAATGAGATCTTCGAAACTAGATCCCATGTTGTCTGTTTTGATGAATTCTTTTTTTAGGTAAAAATTTACCAGGCCTAACCTACGTAAGTTATCATGTTTGTAACACATCATAAGTTATCAAGCTGTTTTCACAAAAATTATGGGGCATGAAAAATGGTTTTTCAACCTTTTCCCCACGTCCACATGCATGCATGCACCAGAAGACTAAACCCTGATGTTATCCTAGATTCTCCCTATTTTGAAACTTTAAAATGTTTTGTAGCTCAAACCGGCGGTCCAATTGAAATATCGTTTTCACATAAAAAGTTCATCGTGACGAGACCTTCAAAACTAGATTCCTTGTTGGTATGTTCCAATGATTTTTTTGGATAAAAACTTATCAGGCCTGGGCTATGGAAGTTATCGCGTCTGTAGCACATAAGTTACCTGGATTTTTTCATAGAAATTACTGGGCATAAAAAATGCTATCCCAACCTTTCTCTAGTGCATGCATTTAGTTACGAGACCTGGGCTAATTAGGTTATCAGCTCTGATGTGTATATATTGTCATGCTATTTACACATGAGTTACCGTGGTATGTTTTCAATGACTTTTTCCGAGATAAAGTTACCGTGGTGTTTGTACGTGAGTTATCACGCGTGCGCTCTGTATATTACCCCACTATTTACACATAAATTATCGAGGGGTATGTTTTCAAACAACTTCCTCCCCCGGGGTCAAAGTTCACACGATGTTCGTACGTGAGTTATCAAGTCTATGGTGCATATATTACCATGCTATTTATACAAAATTAACTATGCGTATGTTTTGAACAATCTTTTTGCCCCGGTCAAAAGTAATCATGGTCTTCTGTGTTTGTGCTTAAGTCAGGTCCGCGGTTCGTATATTATCATGCTATTTACAACGAACTTGTCGGGGCTTCCGACATGTTTTCAAAAGTTCCCGCGCCCCTTGTGTTAAAAAATTACCATGCTGTTTGTACTGAGTTATTATGTCTATGATGCACATATTACCATGCTATTTCCGTAAAGTCACCACCGTGTTTGTACCTAAGTTATCGGATATACGGTGCATATATTACCATGCTATTTACACAGAAGTTATCGAGTGTATATTTTTCAACAACTTTTTTCTGAGGTCAAAATTTACGTAGTGTTTGTACACAAGTTACCACGCCTGCGGCTGTATGTTATTTTGCTATTTACACATAAGGTTCAAATTTTTTTTCCATGGCTAGAAGTTACCACGGTGTTTGTAAATAGGTTATCAGGTATGTTGTGCGTATATTACCATGCTATTTATAGTTAAGTTACCAGGGTATCTTTTCTTTAACAACTCCCTCCCCAGGGTCTAAAAGTTACCATGGTGTTTGCACATAGATTATCAGGTATGTGTTGCATACATTACCATGATATTACACATAAGTTACCGGAGGTATGTTTTTCAGCAACTTTTTTCCTCCGGCTCAAAAAGCTACGACGGTGTTTATATATTGGTTACCATAATATTTTTTCTTGGTGTTTTTCCATAAGTTACTTTTCTCTCAGATTGTATGACAACTAAATCATTCAGATGTGTCCCAAAATTAGAGTGTTTGCCAATTACTTTTCTTGTTTAAAAAATAACATGATGTCCTTCTAATGTGAGAAGAACAAATCGAAAAGAGAGCTGGTTAGTGAGGCAAAGCTCCTTGTTAGACAAGAACATACCAAATGCAGAGCTGGTTAGTGAGGCAAAGCTTCAACCAATAACAATCGGGTAGGGATAAAAAATTCAAGAAAAACACACAATGTTTTTGGTTCAATGTGTTTTCGAATGTACAAAAAGGTTTTAATTGCCAATTTGGCACAGGAACTACTTTAATTAGTTGGTCACAACAGTGCACCTTGATTTATGTGATCATGAGATTGAATCCCACTTATCCTCTTTTTAGCGAATTTAGCGCTCCAGCGAGATTAACAGATCCAGTTTATATGGGAGAAAAAAACTGATCAATTGAAGAAAAAACTTATCAATTGATCCGAAAAAGGAGGCGAGCGGGAAGCTAATCGATAGATCCGAAAAAGGAGGCCAGCGGGAAACGGATTGAGCGATCCGAAGAAAGGATGCTAGTGGGAAACTGATTGAGCGATCCGAAGAAAGGAGGTCAGCGAGAGAAGTGGATCGCGCTTCGTGGGTGAACAAATATGAAGCCATGTGATGGGGATCGAACGTTAGAGAATGCGTTTCGATCTAAATGAAAAATGAGGTGGTTCAGATTTTTAGCATTTCCCTTGCAGCCAGATAAATCTCGTACACCAACTTCTGGTAGTGTGGGTCTCTTTGCTTCAAAGGCTTCAAGATCTCTGAGATGTAGTACACTGGCATCTAGACTTTTAGAGGTTTGCCTTGTTCTTCATGCTTAACCGTGAGCACAGCACTGCCCACTTCTCTTGTAGCCGCAATATAAAGGAGCAATGGCTCCTGACTGTTCCGAGTAGCAAACATTGGTGGGGCCGAAAGCAAGGCTTTGAGCTCGTCGAATGCAGGTTGCGCTTCACTCATCCACTCAAACTTGTCGGATTTCTCCATGAGTCTGTAAAGCGGCAGTGCCTTGCCACTAAGTCATGAAATGAATCTGCTCAGGGCTGGAAGCCAACCCCTGATCCTCTGGACGTCATGGAGACAATCTGGCTGCTTCATTCGGATTATAGCACCGACCTTCTCAGGGTTAGCATCGATTCCATGTTCGGAAATGAGGAAACCGAGTAGCTTGCCGGCTAGAACCCTGAAAGTGCACTTGGTCGGATTGAGCTTGATTTCATATGTGCGCAGGGTCACGAAGGTTTCAACGAGGTCAGTTAGGAGGTCGAAACCTTTCCTATACTTGACCACGATGTCATCCATGTATGCCTCCACGTTCTGACTAATTTGCTTTTGCAAGCATTTTTGAATCATGCGTTGAAAAGCCAGCTCAGTGGTTTTGAGTCCGAATTTGTGATATAGCAAAAACACTCGAAAGGGGTGATGAAGGCTGTTTTTATTTCATCAGGACCGTACATTCGGATCTGGCTCAAGGAAAAGGGGACATATCAGTTTACCCAGGTTCGGGCCACCTTGCGGTGTAAAACCCTACTCCTGCTTTGTGGTGGATTGGCCTCGGGGGGCGGAGTATGAACTAGTATAGTGGAGAACCACCTCAGGAGGTGTGTTCTTGAGCTCAAGTGAGCTAGTGAGGTGGTGATGGTGGAATGGATCCGATCCCCCTCCCATGGTGGTGGCTAGGTCCGATTTATAGTAGCCTTGGTCCTCTTCCCAAATGAAGGTCAGAAGGGATTCCCAACGGCCAAATTCGAAGGGAGACAACTAGTACATCTTATCCTGACGAAAGTAGTCTTCACTTGCAAATGCTGGTCGTGACGCCGCGGTGGGCTCGGTGATGACCCGTGTCCTGCCGTCCTGGCGGTCTTGGTCTTGTTGCACGGGAATGGAAACCTTTGGCTGATTCCCGGGACTCCGCGCCTGCGCTTGCCTCCTTAGCACCAAAGAGGAAACTGGTACACTGCGCCCGCTGGTGCCCGCCTAGCCTTGGTCGTCATGGCTCACGTCACCCGAACCTCACGAGGTGAGGCTTGCATGGAAGTCTCTGCTCCTTGGGAGCTAGCCTGAGGAGGCTGCTCCTTTTGGAGGTCTTGGTGTCGTCCGCCTCATGAGGATTGGCCCCTCGCGAGGGTCTTGAGTTGCCGATGTCGAAGCTGGGCCGTACTAGGCCGTTGATGGAGCCACGCCGTGGGCCGCATGAGGGAAGTCTAGGTACCCCCGTTACCAGAACGCCGATAGTAACCCCCGGGCCCAAGGCGCGCTCGGACTCAGCTTCAAGGCGAAGCCAAAGGGCAAGTGCGGAGCGCCGCGGGCCCTAACCACCCGCGGCCTTTGTCAACGCGTGGCGATTGATGGGACGTGGGCATCTCCGCTTCCCCACGCGGCCTTGGCAACTGTTCCCGGTTGACAAAAAGGCTGGTGCTTGCCGCTAAGCCTTCACTGCCTTCCCTTCGTCTTGCTCCAGATCCCCTTCTCCTTCTGCACAGAAAACTTCCAGATCTGCCGGACCCCTTCCCCAAGCTCGCGACCGATGGACACCAACAAGGTGAAATCTTCGGCTCCGACCGCGTGCTCGGCTCCTTGGTTCGAGCCAGCCCTGAGCGCGTCCACCATCACCGAGGAGAAGCACCTCGCTGCCGCGCTCCAGCTGATGGCGGGCAGCAGCAACGAGGGGGGATAGACGATGCTCTGGTTGGCTCCGCTAAACTAGAATCCTTCGGTGACACCTTCTACCCCTTCTTTCTGCACAACGTCTTTGCTGGGCCGGTCCCTCCTTTCTCCAGTTTCTTCTATGCCATCCTTCGCCATTACGGGCTCCATGCCGTCCATCTTCACCCCAACTCCATCCTCCTCCTGTCAATCTTCGCCTTCTACTGCGAGGCGTTCGTGGGGATGATGCCCTCCGTCACGTTATTCCGCCACTTCTTCTACCTCCGGACGAGCAGCGACTAGTGCTCTGGGTGCGCCAGCTTCATCGCGGCCAATGGCAGCAACACAATCTCTCGAGCCGGGAAGAAGGTGGAGGACTTCCGGAACAAGTGGATCTTCATGGACGCCAAGCGCTCCTATGCTCGGCTGGAGCTGCCGACCGGGCTGCCGACGCCCCGGGATGGATGGGCTCACGAGAAGCTCACCAACCCCCGGGCGGAGCAACTGCTGGAGAGGATGACGGCTGGCCTGAAGGCGGAGGACCCGAAGGCGGAGGGGCTGACAGGGGACATGATCGTTAAGGAGTTCCTGACGCAGCGCCTGGCGTCGCTCCAGGCGCACTCGCGCCCCCTTTGGAGATTCAAGGGCATAGAGGACAACCTCCGGTTGCGCCCGGACAACTTGTCCGACGAGGAGCTGAGCAAAGTCGTGCGCACCTTGCTCGAGAAGGACCAGGGAGGCCCCCCGGACACGGATCTCCCGTTGTACCATCGTGCTGACGGGGAGAAGATAGCCGGCCCCATGCCTGTCTTCAACGAGCGGGGGCTCATGCCGCTGGAGCCTTACCTGCGGGCTCCTCGGTGCCGGTGTCCTCCGACGATCCCTCCTCGGAGGCCACCTTGGAGGGGGTGGGGGAGACTTCTCCCCCACGGCAGAGCGAGCTCCTCCGTTCCCTCTCTAACAACGACACCGGTGAGCACCCAGTCAGGGAGTCGCCGCGCTCCGCCGGGGTCACCACGAGATCCGGGTGGACCCCACTAAAGAAGCTGAAGTAGGGGATCCTGAAGAGGGATAGGTCGATGTTGCTTCCCCGAGGCGGCGCTCCTGCTTCGTCGCCAGCATCCACCGCAGAGCCGGCCGCACACTTGTCCGCCCCGAGAGCATGGCGCCGCCCGTGCCCGGGAAGTTTGTGCTCCTGGGCAGGAAGAGGAATTACGTTGCCGAGGATAAGTAAGTGTATCTCCTTGCCCTTGCTCTTTGATCTAGGTGCAGTACTCAATATCTTCATCCTGATGCCAGGCTGACCCCGATGGCGAATAGGAAGAAGGAGGACGCTAGAGCCGCCGAGGCCAATCGTCATGCTGTGGTCGCAGCGACTCCGGCTCAGAAGGATGGGACTGCCCCTCATGCTCCTACGACGGTGTTGCCCACCCGAGGTTCTGGGGCCCAGCCTCTGGAGGAGACTATCACTGCGGCAGAGCCGACTCCGGAGGCACTCGTCCTCAGCTCGCCTGCTGGGGGACCCTAGGGCTCTAGAGCCCCCGCCCCTCTCTGCTGCTACTGCTTCGCCAGTCTTGATGTTGGCGCCGTCTCCTCTCCCATCCGTCATGCCGACGGGCCATAGTTCTTCTGCCATTCCCGGTGCTCTGAAGAAGGCCCTCTTCGCGCTGGACCAGCTCCGGGATGATCTTCAGGATCCAGACTGGCACAGGGCGTCGAGGCGCCTAGAGCTGGTCTCGGGGTGGCTCCAGGCTGATGAGTCTGTCAGGGCGGCCTGAGGCCAAGCTACGACATCCGTACAGGAGGGCCGGAAGGTGGCCGGCCTAGCCGCAGCCGCCCCCGACGTGGTGCTGAAGGAAGCCAAGGACGCCGAGGAGCGCTGACGTGCGGCGGAGGCCGAGCTGAAGACCCTCCACGATCAGCAGGCCAACCAGGTCCGTCAGCTCGAGGTGCAGGAGGAGGAGCTGAAGGCCCGGGAAGCTGCGGTTGCTGACCGTGACGCTGAGCTAGCGCAGGCAACCCGAGAGCAGGCCAGGGAAGACGACCGACTGGAGAATTTGAAGGAGGAGGTGGAGGCGGCCCAGGTGTCCCACACCAAGCTTGTCTTCGACGAGAAGGCTCGACTGGAGGTCTGATGTCGCGTGAGGCTACGTTGCTATTTCCCCAAAGAGGAAGGGATGATGCAGCACAACGGTGGTAGGTATTTCCATCAGATATGAAACCAAGGTTATCGAACTAGTAGGAGAACCAAGCAACACAACGTAAACAACCCCTGCACACAAAGAACAACACCTCGCAACCCGACGTGTTAAAGGGGTTGCCAATCCCTTTCGGGGTTCGGCGCCTCAAGATAGGCAAAGGTCGTGAGGTAAATTTGTAGATGGGATAAATAGATCACAGAACAAATAAATTGCAGCGAGGTATTTTTGTATTTTTTGGTTTAATAGATCTGAAAATAAACACAAGGAAAAAGTAGATCGCAAGGCAAATATATGAGAAAGAAGACCCGAGGGCCGTAGGTTTCACTAGTGGCTTCTCTCGAGAAAAATAGAAAACAATGGGTAAACAAATTACTGTTAGGCAACTGATAGAAATTCAAATAATCATGACGATATTCAGGCAATGAACATTACATAGGCATCACGTCCAATAATAAGTAGACCGACTCCTGCCTGCATCTACTACTATTACTCCACACATCAACCGCTATCCAGCATCCATCTAGTGTATTAAGTTCATGGAAAAATGGAGTAATGCAATAAGAACGATGACATGATGTAGACAAGATCCGTTTATCTATTGCGACAGATATGGATCCCGTCTTTTTATCCTTAGTAGCAACGATACATATGTGTCGGTTCCCTTTCTGTCACTGGGATCAAGCACGTAAGATCGAACCCACTACCGGCCACGTCTTCCCATTGCAAGATAAATAGATCAAGTTGGCCAAACAAAACCCAAATATCGGAGAAGAAATACGAGGCTATAAGAGATCACACATATAAGAGATGAAAGAACTCAAATAACTTTCATGGATATAAAAAGATATAACTGATCATAAACTCGAAGTTCATCAGATCCCAACAAACACACCGCCAAAAGACTTACATCATATGGATCTCCAAGAGATCATTGTATTGATAATCAAGAGAGAGAGGAAGCCATCTAGCTACTAACTACAGACCTGAACGTCTACAAAAAGCTACTCACGCATCATCGGAGAGGCACCAATGGAAGTGGTGAACCCCTCCGTGATGGTGTCTAGATTGGATCTCGTGGTTTTGGACTCTGCGTTGGCTGGATGAAAATTACGTCGACTCCTCTAGGGTTTCTAGAATATTGGGGTATTTATAGGGCAAAGAGTCGGTCCAAGGGGCACCCGAGGTGGGCACAACCCACCAAGGCGCGCCTGGGCCTCCTAGCATGCCCTGGTGGGTTGTCCCCTCCTCGGGACTACCCGCAGGTGCAACCAGGGCCCGATGTTCCTTCTGACCCATAAAAAATCATCGTAAGTTGGCGTGGCATTTGGATTCCATATGATATTGATTTCCCGCGATATAAAAACATGCAGAAAATAGCAACTGGCACTTGGCACTATGTCAATAGGTTAGTACCAAAAAATGATATAAAATGACTATATAATGATTATAAAACATCCAAGATTGGTAATAAAACAGCATGGAATAATCAAAAATTATAGATACGTTGGAGACATATCAGCACCCCCAAGCTTAACTCCTTCTCATCCTCGAGTAGGTAAGTGATAAAACATAATTTTTGATGTGGAGTGTTGTTTATCATGTCATATCATATTCTTTTCTTCATAGCATTAACATTTGGACTTTTATGTGATTCAAAGCAATAGTCTAGTTTTGACATAATAATTTAGATACTCAAGCATATCAACAAGCAACCATGTCATTCAAAATATCAATGCTAAAACAACTTATCCCTAGCCCATCATGCTCAAACATTGATCCATTCATGAAACACACTCGAATATTAGCTACACCCATACTTAAGTACGATCATATTGTACCCTAGTTGGTGCTTTTATAAGAGAGGATGGATACTCAATTTCAAAAATAAAAATTGCATAAAGTAAAAGAAAGGCCCTTCGCAGTGGGAAGTAGAGATTTGTAGAGGTGCCAGAGCTCAAAGCGAAAAAATAGAGATAAAAACATTTTGGGAGGTGTATCCATCCCACCAACGAAAATGACTTGGAGCATCAAAACACTTTCCATGCTAGATATATCATAGGCGGTTCCCATACCAAAAATAAAGTTTATTCCTTTTCCCACCATAACTTTCACTTTCCATGGCTAGGCGTATCCACGGGTGCCCTCCATACCAACACTTTCCAAGGAATTTATTATTTGACAACATAAAGTAAATTCATTTTTGCATTTCGGGACTGGCCATCCCTAAAACCTTTGCCTTACTCTCGTGCAATGACAAGTGAATAAACACTCATCGTGAGAATAACACATCTAGCATGGAGAATATTAGCTACCCGTTACCGTTCCGGGAGTGAAACAAACACACAAAAGAGAAGTTCATTTTGAAAATTAGAGATGGCAAATGCAAATTTGCTTAGAACAGCCAAAGAATACCGCATGTAGGTAGATATAGTGGACTCATGTGGCAAAACCGGTTTAAAGGATTTTGGATGCACAAGTAGAGGTCATACTTGGTGCAAAATGAAGGCTAGCAAAAAGATTGAGAAGCAACCAACCAAGAAACGAATAATCTCATAAGCAAGCATTAAGCATAATTCACCGAATGATGCACCACAAGTAGGATATAATTTTCACTGCATGATTATTGACTTTCATGCATGCATAGGGAATCACAAACTTAACACCAATATTCTTACTAGAGCACAATTACTCACCAACATGACTCACATATCACATCATCATATCTCAAAACTATTACTAGGAATCATGTTTATTTTGTCCAATGATCTTCATGACATATTTTCTTCTTTCTTTATACTTCTTGGATATCTCTCACTTTGGACTAATTTTCATGCGTTGCTTTTCAGAAGCTCAAACAAATATAAGTGAAGATCATGAGCATAACATATTTTCTATCTCTCCAAATAATTTAAGTGAAGCAAGAGAGAACTTCTTCAAAATTTTCCCAACTCTCAAATAAATCTAAGTGAAGCAAGAGAGCATTTCTCCAAAAATACTAAGCACACCGTGCTCAAAAAGATATAAGTGAAGCACTTGAGCAAGTCCGTTGCTCATAAAAAATTAAGTGAAGCAAAGAGAGCAATTCTAACAAGTCATGACATTATTTGGCTCGCTCAAATAGGTGTGTCCAGCAAGGACTGATGACTTAAAACAAAAAATAAAACAAGCAAAGACACATATCATACAAGACGCTCCAAGCAAAACACATATCGTGTGACGAATAAAAATATAGTCTCGAGTAAAATACCGATGGTCGTTAGAAGAAAGAGGGGATGCCACTCGCGGGCATCCGCAAGCTTAGTTGGTTGCTCATTCTTGGATAATAGCTTGGGATGCCGGGGCATCCCCAAGCTTAGGCTCTTCTATCCTTATTTCATCCATCATAAGAAAACCCAAAACATGAAAACTTCAATCACACAAAACTCAACAAAACCCTTGTGAGATCCGTTAGTAATAGAAAGCAAACCACTAGTATAAGTGTTGTGTCAAACCAATTCTTATTTTTTTTATTATGCCTACTGTATTCCAACTTTTCTATGGCAAAAACTCATCAAATAAACCATAGAGCCATCAAAATAAGCACACATCACAAAGAAAACAGAATCTGTCAAAACAGAACAGTTTGTAGTAATATGGAACTTTCAAATACTTCTATAACTCTAAAAATTCTACCACATTAGGACGACCTGTATAATTTGTATATTAAGTTTATACAAAAATAATCATGGCTAAATCTCTTTTATGTGATTTGTGATAATTATTTTCGTGAGCACAACGTTTCTGTCTTTTTTAGCAAGATCAAACAACTATCACCCCGGAAGATCCTAAAGGCTTTACTTGGCACAGACACTAACTAAAACACAAAAAACACAATCATAGAGGTAGCATAATTGTGCTAACACTCAATAACATAAATCAAAAAGCAAAAATAAATTTTATTCATTGGGTTGCCTCCAACAAGCGCTATAGTTTCACGCCCTTAGCTAGGCGTAAAGCAAGGATCTAAGTTTTGTCATTTTTGGTGATAAATCCATAAGATGCCTTCACGATTGATTCATATGTTGGCTTAATTCTTGTTCTAGGAAAGTGTTCCATACCCTTCCTCAGAGGAAATTGGAACTTAATATTGCCTCTTTCATATCAATCACTGCACCGATAGTGCGTAAAAACGGTCCAAGAATAATTGGATAAGAAGGATTGTAATCAATATCAAGAACAATAAAATCTATGGGCACATAATTTCTATTTGCAAGAATAAAAACATCATTAATTGTACACATAGGCTTTTTAATAGTAGAATCCACTAAGTGCAAATTTAAAGAGCATTCTTCAATATCGGTAAGACCAAGCACATCACATAAAGATTTTGGAATTGTAGAAACACTAGCACCCAAGTCACACAAAGCAAAACACTCATAATTTTTAATCTTGACTTTGATAGTAGGTTCCCATTCATCATGCAATTTTCTAGGAATTGAAACTTCTAATTCCAATTTTTCTTTAAAAGCTTTCATCATGGCATCAACAATATGTTTAGTAAAAGCTTTATTTTGTTCATAAGCATGGGGTGAATTTATCATGGATTGCAACAAATAAATACAATCAATCAAAGAGAAAATATCATAATTAAAGTCTTCGTAATCCAAAAGAGTGGGCACATCACTAGTTAAATTGACCTCTTCAAACCCACTTTTATAAATTTTCTTAACAAGATTATCACCCTCCGAAATATTGGGATGCCTTCTACCTAAAGTTGACTCTTCTCCACTCCCTTTTTCATCAATCTTAATTTTATTAAACAAGGAATCAATAGAAGAAAGACCAATAATTTTAAGATCTTCATCAATTTATCTTCTAACGAGATTGGTTTAGTGGCCATTTGATTCACTAAAGTGGCTTGTGCATCGGATATTTTTCCCAACAAACTTTCAGCAAAAGCATACTTAGATTGAAGATCGCAAACTTCTCTACTAATGTCATCAAGTTGTTTCGTTATAGCTTCTAACACAACGGAGTGTTCCTTAAGTTCTTTAGTAAAATATTTATTATGCTCAAATTGTGTAGTCATATATTCCTTAGTACTTTTCTCAATTTCAAGCAAAATATTGGGTAAGGAACATCATAATATTTTCTTTGAGGCATCATGACTATGCAAACAAGAACACACACAAAAACAGATCCGGCAAGAAAACGTCAAACGGAAAAAGAGAGGCAAATAAAGCAGCAAATTTTTGTGAAGTGGGAGAGAAAAAAACGAGACTTAAATAATGTAAATTGCAAGGAGATGAGATTTGTGATTAGGAACCTGGTTATGTTGAAGATCCTCCCCGGCAACGGCGCTAGAAATTCCTTTTGATGTCGCTTGAAGCTACGTCGGTATTTCCCCAAAGAGGAAGGGATGATGCAGCACAGCGGTGGTAGGTATTTCCCTCAGATATGAAACCAAGGTTATCGAACCAGTAGGAGAACCAATCAACACAACGTAAACAGCCCCTGCACACAAAGAACAACACCTCGCAACCCGACGTGTTAAAGGGGTTGTCAATCCCTTTCGGGGTTCGGCACCTCAAGATAGGCAAAGGACGTGAGGTAAATTTGTAGATGGGATAAATAGATCGTGAAACAAATAAATTGCAGCAAGGTATTTTTGTATTTTTTTGTTTAATAGATCTGAAAATAAATGCGAGGAAAAAGTAGATCGGAAGGCCAATATATGAGAAAGAAGCCCGGGGGCCGTAGGTTTCACTAGTGGCTTCTCTCGAGAAAAATAGCAAATGATGGGTAAACAAATTACTGTTGGGCAATTGATAGAACTTCAAATAATCATGACGATATCCAGGCAATGGTCATTACATAGGCATCATGTCCAAGATTAGTTGACCGACTCCTGCCTGCATCTACTACTATTATTCCACACATCGACCGCTATCCAGCATGCATCTAGTGTATTAAGTTCATGGAAAAATGGAGTAATGCAATAAGAACGATGACATGATGTAGACAAGATCCGTTTATCTATTGCGGCAGATATGGATCCCGTCTTTTTATCCTTAGTAGCAACGATACATACATGTTGGTTCCCTTTCTGTCACTGGGATCAAGCACGAAGATCGAACCCACTACCGGGCACCTCTTCCCATTGCAAGATAAATAGATCAAGTTGGACAAACAAAACCCAAATATCGGAGAAGAAATACGAGGCTATAAGAGATCACACATATAAGAGATCAAAGAACTCAAATAACTTTCATGGATATAAAAAGATATAACTGATCATAAGCTCGAAGTTCATCAGATCCCAACAAACACACCGCCAAAAGACTTACATCATATGGATCTCCAAGAGACCATTGTATTGATAATCAAGAGAGAGAGAGAGAGGAAGCCATCTAGCTACTAACTATGGACCAGAAGGTCTACAAAGAACTACTCACGCATCATCCGAGAGGCACCAATGGAAGTGGTGAACCCCTCCGTGATGGTGTCTAGATTGGATCTCGTGGTTTTGGACTCTGCGGCGATTGGATGAATTTTTCGGCGACTCCTCTAGGGTTTCTGGATTATTGGGGTATATATGGAGCAAAGAGTCGGTCCAGGGGGCACCCGAGGTGTGCACAACCCACCAGGGCGCGCTTGGGCCTCGTGGCGCACCCTGGTGGGTTGTCCCCTCCTCGGGACTCCCCCCAGGTGTAACTAGGGCCCATTGTGTTCCTTCTGGCCCATAAAAAATCATCGTAAATTGGCGTGGCATTTGGAGTCCATCTGATATTGATTTCCTGCAATGTAGAAAACATGCAGAAAACAACAACTAGCACTTGGCACTATGTCAATAGGTTAGTACCAAAAAATGATATAAAATGACTATATACTGATTATAAAACATCCAAGATTGATAATAAAATAGCATGGAATAATCAAAAATTATTGATACGTTGGAGACGTATCAAGGTTAGGGAGAAGCTCCTTGCCAAGGATGAGGAGGCGGCCGCCGTGGGGCGCGATGCCTTCGTGTCCCTCGAGATGAGGTCCCGCAAGGCGTTGTAGTATCTCTTTGGGGGCGAGCACAAGGAGCCGATGGCGACTCCGGAGGAGGGTCCCGTCGTGCTGCTCCCCAAGCTCTTCGAGGCACTTGAGGGTGTCGTCGTCGGAGTAGGCCCCATGGTGGAGGGAGAGGCCTGCACGCTTTCTTCCTCGGCCATGACGCACGTCTTTAGCCACCTCTATCTACCCCAGCTTTGACTTTGGTGCCTTGCTTGAGCCTGTGGACCCCGAGTCCAACACTGACGCTGCTGAGGTAATGAAGGATTAGGTGGAGGCCCTGCTGGAGAAGTGCCTCGCCGTCGACCCCGTCGCTAGGGCTGATGGCAAGGACAGCGGCAACATCATCGACGATGGGGCTCCCCAGGCGAGTGATGGTGGCGCCCAAGACTGAAGAAGAGGCTTGTTGGCGGCGCTTCCCCCTGTTTCAGCCTTGCAACATGTATGGTGCCTCGTGGAGGTGTAAGAACTCGTGCTTGGTGATACGTCTCCAACGTAACTATAATTTTTGATTATTCCATGCTATTTTATTATCAATCTTGGTGTTTTATAATCATTTTATATCATTTTTTGGTACTAACCTATTGACATAGTGCCAAGTTCCAGTTGCTGTTTTCTGCATGTTTTTTACATTGCAGGAAATCAATATCAGATGGAGTCCAAATGCCACGCCAACTTACGATGATTTTTTATGGGCCAAAAGGAACACAATGGGACCTGGTTGCACCTGGGGGGGGAGTCCCTAGGTGGGGACAACCCTCCAGGGCGCGCCAGGAGGCCCAGGCACGCCCTGGTGGGTTGTGCCCACCTCGGGTGCCCCCTGACCGACTCTTTGTTCTATAAATACCCCAATATACCAAAAACCCTAGGGGAGTTGACGAAATTTTCATCCAGCCGCCGCAGAGTCCAGAACCACGAGATTCTATCTAGACACCATCACGGAGGGGTTCACCACTTCCATTGGTGCCTCTCTGATGATGTTTGAGTAGTTCTTTGTAGACCTCGGGTCCGTAGTTAGTAGCTAGATGGCTTCCTCTCTCTCTTGATTATCAATACAATGATCTCTTGGAGATCCATATGATGTAAGTCTTTTGGCGGTGTGTTTGTTAGGATCTGATGAACTTCGAGTTTATGATCAGTTATATCTTTTTATATCCATGAAAGTTATTTGAGTTCTTTGATCTCTTATATGCAAGTGATCTCTTATAGCCTCGTATTTCTTCTCCGATATTTGGGTTTTGTTTGGCCAACTTGATAAATTTATCTTGCAATGGGAAGCGGTGCCCGGTAGTGAGTTCGATCTTACGGTGCTTGATCCCAGTGACAGAAAGGGAACCAACACGTATGTATCGTTGCTACTAAGGATAAAAAGACGAGATCTATATCCGCCGCAATAGATAAACGGATCTTGTCTACATCATGTCATCGTTCTTATTGCATTACTCCGTTTTTCCATGAACTAAATACACTAGATGCATGCTAGATAGCGGTCGATGTGTGGAGTAATAGTAGTAGATGCAGGCAGGAGTCGGTTAACTAATCTTGGACATGATGCCTATGTAATGACCATTGCCTAGATATCATCATGATTATTTGAAGTTCTATCAATTGGCCAACAATAATTTGTTTGCCCATCGTTTGCTATTTTTCTCGAGAGAAGCCACTAGTGAAACCTACGGCCCCCGAGCTTCTTTCTCATATATTTGCCTTGCGATATACTTTTTCCTTGCGTTTATTTTCAGATCTATTAAACAAAAAAGTACAAAAATACCTTGCTGCAATTTATTTGTTTCACGATCTATTTATCCCATCTACAAATTTACCTCACATCCTTTGCCTATCTTGAGGTGCCGAACCCCGAAAGGGATTGACAACCCCTTTAACGCGCGAGGTTGCGAGGCATTGTTATTTGTGTGCAGGGGTTGTTTACGTTGTGTTGCTTGGTCTCCTACTGGTTCGATAACCTTGGTTTCATATCTGAGGGAAATACCTACCACCGCTGTACTGCATCATCCCTTCCTCTTTGGGGAAATACCGACGTAGCTTCAAGCGACATCAAAAGGAATTTCTGGCGCCGTTGTCGGGGAGGATCTTCAACATAACCAGGTTCCTAATTGCAGATCTCATCTCCTTGCAATTTACATTATTTGCCTCTCGTTTTCCTCTCCCCCACTTCACAAAAATTTGCCGTTTTATTCGCCCTCTTTTTCGTTCGCCTTTTTCTTGTCAGATCTCTTATTTGCTTGTGTGACCATGTTTCTTCTATTTGCTTGCATCTTCGTTTGCTAAAAATCTATTGATATGGATCTTCATCCACTAGCTAATTTTTTTAAGAGATCTAATTATATTGAACCAGTTGCTAATGATTTGAGTGCACTTGATTATCTCTATGAAGTTTTGCCTGAGATTCGTGAATCTAAAAATTGTGATGAAGAAATTTATGAAGTGATTCATGATAGCTCTTTGAATGAAAAGCATGATTGCAATGATTTTACTATAAATTCTATTAATGTCAATTGTGCTAATAATATGCAAAACCCCAAGCTCGGGGATGCTAATCTTTCTATGTCTACTACTTGTTGTAATGATCATGATTGGGGTGATTCTTCGTATGATCTTGAAACTTTATTTAAGCCCCATGATACATATGAGAATGATAATAATGTTTGCAATATTATTGAAAGTGGGTTTGGAAGAGTGTCAACTTTAGATCCCACATATTTGGAGAATGTTCAATCTTATGAATTTTTTGATAAAAGTGGGTTTGGAGAGGCCATGACTTTACTTAATGTTAATCCCACTATTTCGGAAGAGTGTCAACTTTGCATGCATGTGGATCATGTTGAGAATATGTTGTGTGATAGCTATTTTGTTGAATTTTCTTATGATCCCACATGTAATTATTATGAGAGAGGAAAATATGGTTGTAGAAATTTTCATGTTACTAATTTACCTCTCGTTATGTTGAGATCGTCAATGTTTTATTCCTCTTCTTTGCATATGTTAGATGTTTCTTGTCTTGATAATTTGTTTGCTTATAAAATTCCTATTCATAGGAAGTATGTTAGACTTAAATGTGTTTGTCATATGTTTCATGATGCTCTCTTTGTGTTTTAATTCTTATCTTTCGTATGAGCATCGTTGAAATCTTATGCCTAGTTAGGGGCGTAAAACTATAGCGCTTGTTGGGAGGCAACCCAATGAATAAAATTTATTTTTGCCTTTTGATTTCTGTTATTGAGAGTTAGCACAATTATTCTACTGTTATGGTTGTGTTTTTTGTGTTTTAATAAGTGTTTGTGCCAAGTAAAGCCTTTAGGATCTTCTGGGGTGATAATTGTTTGATCTTGCTGAAAAAGACAGAAACTTTGTGCTCACAAAAATAATTATCATAAATCACAGAAAAGAGATTTTTCCCTGATTCTTTTTGCAGAAGACTAATATACAAATTATCCTGGTATTACTAATTTTGTACAAATTTTGGAGTTACATAAGTATTCGAAAGTTCCAGATTACTACAGAATGTTCTGTTTTGACAGATTCTGTTTTCTTTGTGTTGTGTGCTTATTTTGATGGCTCTATGGTTTTCTTTGATGAGTTTTTGCCATAGAAAAGTTGGAATACAGTAGATATAATACAAAACAAAATAAGAATTGGTTTGACATAGCACTTATAGTAGTGGTTTGCTTTCTTTTACTAACGGATCTCACAAGGGTTTTGTTGAGTTTTGTGTGATTGAAGTTTTCAAGTTTTGGGTTATCTTACGATGGATGAAAGAAGGATAGAAGAGCCTAAGTTTGGGGATGCCCCGGAATCCCAAGCTATTATCAAAGAATGAGAAACCAACTAAGCTTGGGGATGCCCTTGAGTGGCATCCCCTCTGTCTTCTAATGACCATCGGTATTTTACTCGAGACTATATTTTTATTCATCACATGATATGTGTTTTGCTTAGAGCGTCTTGTATGATATGTGTCTTTGCTTGTTTTATTTTGTGTTTTAAGTCATCAATCCTTGCTTGACACACCTATTTTAGAGAGCCAAAATTATGTCATAGCTTGTTAGAATTGCTCTCTATGCTTCACTTAATTTTTATGAGCAATGGACTTGCTCTAGTGCTTCACTTATATCTTTATGAGCATGGTGTCCTTAGTATTTTTGAAAAAAACGCTCTCTTGATTCACTTACATTTATTTGAGAGTTAGTAAAATTTTGAAGAAATTCTCTCTTGCTTCAATTTAGTTATTTTGAGAGAAAGAAAATATGTTATGCTCATGATCTTCACTTATATTTGTTTGAGCTTATGAAAAACAACACATGAAAATAAGTCCCAGAGTGATAGATATCCAAGAAGGATAAAGAAAGAAAAAATATGTCATGAAGATCATTGGACAAAATAAACTTGATTCTTAGTAATAGTTTTGAGATATGATGTGATATGTGAGTTATGTTGGTGAGTAATTGTGTTCTAGTAAGAATATTGTGTTAAGTTTTGTGATTCCCTATGCATGCACGAAAGTCAATAATCATGCAATGAAAATTATATCATACTTGTGGTGCATTATTCGGTGTTAATTATGCTTAATGCTTGCTTATGAGATTATTCGTTTCTTGGTTGTTCACTTCTCAATCTTTTTGCTAGCCTTCATTTTGTACCAAGTATGACCTCTACTTGTGCATCCAAAATCCTTTAAACTAGTTTTGCCACATGAATCCACTATATCTACCTATATGCGGTATTATTTTGCCATTCTAAGAAAATTTGCATGTGCCATCTCTAATTTTGAAAATGAACTTCTCTTTTGTGTTTTTGTTTCGCTCGCGGAACGCTAATGGGTAGCTAATATTTTCCATGCTAGATGTGTTATTCTCACGACGAGTGTTTATTCACTTGTCATTGCACGAGAGTAAGGCAAAGGTATTAGGGATGCCCAGTCCCAAAATGCAAAAATGAATTTACTTTATGTTGTCAAATAATAAATTCCTTGGAAAGTGCTGGTATGGAGGGCACCCGTGGATACGGCTAGCCATGGAAAGTGAAAGTTATGGTGGAAAAAGGAATAAACTTTATTTTTTGTTTGGGAACCGCCTATGATATATCTAGCATGGAAAGTGTTGGGATGCTCCAAGTTGTTTTCGTTGGTGGGATGGATACACCTCCCACAATGTTTTTGTCTATATTTTTTTCGCTTTGAGCTCTGGCACCTCTACAAATTCCTAGTTCCCTCCGCGAAGGGCCTTTCTTTTACTTTATGCAATTTTTGTTTTCGAACTTGAGTCTCCATCCTCTCTTATAAAATCACCAAATAGGGGGCAATATGATCGTACTTAAGTATTAGGTGTAGCTAATATTCGAGTGTGTTTCATGAATGGATCAATGTTTGAGCATGATGGGCTAGGGAAAACTTGTTTTAGCATTGATATTTTGAAAGACATGGTTGCTTGTTGATATGCTTGAGTATCCAAATTATTATGTCAAAACTAGACTATTGCTTTGAAGCACATAAAAGTCCAAATGTACATGCTATAAAGAAAAGAATATGATATGAGATGATAAACATCACTCCACATCCAAAATTCTGTTTTTATCACTTACCAACTCGAGGACGAGCAGGAGTTAAGCTTGGGGATGCTGAAGCGTCTCCAACGTATCTATAATTTTTGATTATTCCATGCTGTCTTATTATCAATCTTGGATGTTTTATAATCATTTTATAGTCATTTTATATCATTTTTTGGTACTAACCTATTGATATAGTGCCAAGCGCCAGTTGTTGTTTTCTGCATGTTTTTTACATCGCAGGAAATCAATATCAGATGGAGTCCAAATGCCACGCCAATTTACGATGATTTTTTATGGGCCAGAAGGAACACAACGGGCCCTAGTTGCACCTGTGGGGAGTCCCAGGAGGGGACAACCCACCAGGGCGCGCCCTGGTGGGTTGTGCCCAGCTCGGGTGCCCCCTGGACCAACTCTTTGCTCTATAAATGCCCCGATATTCCACAAACCCTAGGGGAGTCGACGAAATTTTCATCCAGCCGCCGCAGAGTCCAGAACCACGAGATTCTATCTAGACACCATCACGGAGGGGTTCACCACTTCCATTGGTGCCTCTCTGATGATGTTTGAGTAGTTCTTTGTAGACCTTCGGGTCCGTAGTTAGTAGCTAGATGGCTTCCTCTCTCTCTTGATTATCAATAAAATGGTCTCTTGGAGATCCATATGATGTAAGTGTTTTGGCGGTGTGTTTGTTGGGATCTGATGAACTTCGATTTTATGATTAGTTATATCTTTTTATATCCATGAAAGTTATTTGAGTTCTTTGATCTCTTATATGCATGATCTCTTATAGCCTCGTATTTCTTCTCCGATATTTTTTTGTTTGGCCAACTTGATCTATTTATCTTGCAATGGGAAGAGGTGCCGGGTAGTGTGTTAGATCTTATGGTGCTTGATCCCAGTGACAGAAAGGGAATCGACACGTATGTATCATTGCTACTAAGGATCAAAAGACGGGATCCATATCTGCCGCAATAGATAAACGGATCTTGTCTACATCATGTCATCGTTCTTATTGCATTACTCCGTTTTTCCATGAACCTAATACACTAGATGCATGCTGTATAGCAGACGATGTGTGGAGTAATAGTAGTAGATGCAGACAGGAGTCGGTCTACTAATCTTGGACGTGATGCCTATGTAATGATCATTGCCTGGATATTGTCATAATTCTTTTAAGTTCTATCAATTGCCCAACAGTAATTTGTTCACCCACCATTTGCTAATTTTCTCGAGAGAAGCCACTAGTGAAACCTACGCCCCCCGAGTCTTCTTTCTCATATATTTGCCTTGCGATCTACTTTTTCCTTGCGTTTATTTTCAGATCTATTAAACCAAAAAGTACAAAAATACCTTGCTGAAATTTATTTGTTCCGTGATCTATTTATCCCATCTACAAATTTACCTCGCGTCCTTTGCCTATCTTGAGGCTCCGTACCCCGAAAGGGATTGACAACCTCTTTAACACGTTGGGTTGCGAGGTGTTGTTATTTGTGTGCAGGGGTTGTTTATGTCGTGTTGCTTGGTTCTCCTACTGGTTTGATAACCTTGGTTTCATATCTAAGGGAAATACCTACCACCGCTGTGCTGCATCATCCCTTCCTCTTTAGGGAAATACCTATGTAACTTAGAGCGACATCACTTGGTACTTTTAAGAGACAATATGCTTTGTAATAATTTGCTAGGGCTCCATTATCTCCTTTCCGTTTGCTTTAATGTTCTGCGTCGCAGGGCCTGACCCCGCGCATACCTCAACCGCCATTGGATGTCCAGATCACCAGGACGTGGCCAAGGGGTGAGGGGCTATGTGACCAGTTAGGCTCCGGAGTCGCAATGCTCAGGAGTCCCCCTGGACTTACAAACAACCCTCGAAAAGGAGACGCGGGAGCAGGTCTTGGCGTTCTGCGTCGCAGGGCCCGACCCCGCATACCTCAATCGCTGTTGGGTCATCCGGATCACCAGGACGAGACCAAGGGGTGAGGGGCTACGTGACCAGTTAGGCTCCAGAGTCGTGATGCTCAGGAGCCCCCCTTGACGTAGAAACAACCCTCGGAAAGGAGATGCGGGAGTAGGTCTTGGCGTTCTGCGTCGGTAGGGTTCGGCCCCGCACATACCTCAGCCGCCGTTGGGTCGTCCAGATCACCAGGACGAGACCAAGGGGTGAGGGGCTACGTGACCAATTAGGCTCCTGAGTCGTGATGCTCAGGAGTCCCCCTTGACGCACAAACCTACCATCATACCTTTCCTCGTCGGGCTCTCGCTCGGGAGGGGTGAGCAAAGACCAGGTCCGTGGGACCTGGCGAGGTGGCGTATGCCAGGCGTGACCTGAGCGTAGGCCCCATGCCCAGCCCCCTCGCGCTACTCTCCCAAGGGAAAGCAACATGGTGAGGCTAAGCATTGAGCCTGGTGACTCACCTGAGGTTGCTGCAGCCGTGAGGCTACCCTTAGTTGTTTATCACCAGCGTGGAGCATGTCGCTTCCGCTCTTGCACAGGCATAGCCGCTCCTCGACCATGTCGACTGCCAACGCCGAGCATGGTGCTTCCACTGGTACGTGGGTGGGGGCTCCCTCTGAGGAGAGACCCCAGGGCGTGTACATCCCCGCCCTGACACGTGGCTTGCACGACAGGGCTATAGGAGGTGTGTCTGGCTACTCGTGAGCCAGCGCGGGACTCACGAGGCCCTACCTCAAGGCGGGTTAACACTTGTGATAGTCTTGCGAGATGGTTAGGCAACCTACACCGAGTGAATCTCCTGAGGTTATCGCATGAGAAGGCCAAACACCAACGGCCCCAGGAGGTGACATGAACAGGAGTGGCCCGCCAAACAGAGCTCACCCGTTGGGTTTATCGACGCTGTAGGAAAGGACCCGAGCATAGAGGCCATGCCCAGTCTTCTCACGCGAAGGTCCTGAAGAAAGACAACCGGCGCGCGGCTCCTGTGGTGACGAGGCACCGGGTCGCGCGCCCTCACTCATTCACCCGTGATTAGCTCATGCGAGAACAAGGCACCAAGGGCCATGGGAGGTGACGTGCATGGGAGCTGGCCCACGAGCCAGGGCTCAGCCTCTTGGGTTTAGCAACACTGCAGGGACGGACCCAAGCACAGACGCCATGCCAGTCCTTAATCATGAGGCGGTCGTGGGTGGGCTGGTAAGGGCGTGCGACGTTCACGGTGATGAAGCACCAGATAGAAAGATGATAATCATAAAGCAACTCATGGAAGAAGGTAAAGCCAGATGCAAGAAGGATACATGTCGTAGGGACGGACCCAGACGACTTGGGGATAATGCAGCCCGAGGGGCGCCCCAATTGAACGAACTAAAAGATGTCACCTGGTACCGTTGCTAAAGAGATGTTGGAGTAGTTGAAGACGCGCGCTACAGAAGTCGCTCCTCATGAGCCACCCTGGTCCTGAACCTCGGGAGGCTCTGGAGGTCCGCGGGGCTCGTGAGGATCCATCGCCATCTCCGCCTGGAGCCGCGCCCAGTGGTGGGCGACGATCACCCCGCATGGGTCTTGCCTCCTGATTCTCCTTGATTTCCTTGGTGATGAACTCCTGAGCGCCTGGTGGCTCGCGCCTTGCGCTTTCTTCATGGAAGCGCGTGTTGAAGCACGCCTCCACATGGTGCCCGAGCGCCTCCCTCAGGATGCTGGTCAGGTCAGAGGCCCTCCAGAGGAGAGCCCCCAAGCCCAGCCTGAGAGGGGCACCGGGTGCGCCTTCCTATGCGAGAGGGGAAGGCGCCTTGTCTGTGGGTGCAGGGCTTGAGGCAGCACCACCGGACACCCCACCCTCCTGAGATCCTTGGTGGAGCTGCTTCTTCTTCTTTTTGGGGATGGCTGGAGGGTAGGCAGTGCCCTCGTCGTCTGGGTTCTCGACCGCCGCAGCCTGGTAGGCGCGCTCGAGAGAGCACACTGCGTCCTTCTCCTTGCAGGCAACCATGATGATGCCGCAGCTTCCTGGCATCTTGAGGACGTTATAGCCATGGTGGGTGACCGCCATTAACTTGGCCAGGGTTGGGTACCCGAGGATGGCATCGTACGGGAGACGGATGTTGGCGATGTCAAAGTCGATGAGCTCTGTGCGGTAGTTGCTGCGCTTGTCGAAGGTGACAGGGAGGTGGACCTGCCCTAACGGGTTGTGATGAGGACATCAATACCATTGTTACACCCACAACCCCTACTGCTACATATAATAGACCAATTACTAGAGCTCGCGCACACCAATTAAATTATCAGGTACTTTCGTTTCTTGGTAATGATTCTAATGTTCATGAGAATATGATGCTGCCTAAATTGGATACATTTGTTTTGCTTACAAATGAAGGGCCTAGCTTGGGGAAGGATGAACATTGGAGCAAGAACAAGCATGAAGATGATGGCATGCGCAAGGGGAACAAGAACGGAGTTACAAGTGATGATTTCAGGACTTTGAAGCCACCATAATGGGTGCATGAAGCCTTGGACGAAATATACAAGATGCCACTTCATAAATTTTGTCCCGAGGCTATTCTAGGTGCCGTGTCACCTTATTATTGGGCCAGGCCCATGTAATTTCGAAATACATAAGTATAGGCTATTTTTAGAGTCCGTATGTGTGGGGAAACAAGAGATAGGGTTGATTTCGGACCCCTCCACCAAGGGCCACGAAATTCCCCCCTCTTCCTCCATATATACAGCCCTTAGGGCACCGTTTAGACTTTGGGTTTTGTTTAGATTAAAGTTCGCCATAGCTGCAACTTCGCGTACTTCGTTTGTGTTCAACAACCAGACAAAGGCATCACAGAACCCCCCCTTGATCAATAAATCTTTCCTCTTATATTCGCAATATCCAGATTGCAATCTTAGTTTCTTGCTTGTTCTTTGTTTGCCTGCAGGAAACAGACCTTGGTGGTCAGGTTGATCGTGCTCCGGCATGGTCAATAACCTCTCGGAGTTGGTTTAGCGATTGCTAAGGCGCGACGTCCTCGCACGTACGTAATCAGATCGTCAAAGTCGACTTCCTCCAAAACGATAGCCACCATCTCATCGAAAGACGGGACACCTTTGCCTCTATCAAGTGGTATCAGATTTTCAGGTTGCTCGGTGAGATTTTACAGTTTTTCGTAGTTTGGATCGAGTCTTTTCTTCATACCTATAGTCCACGAAAAAGCCAAAAAAAAATTAGGGTTAGTTCATCCTATCCGAACCAATCTGAGCCTTTGCATAATCACTTCTGTATTTGCTTTGTTGAATTTGGGGTTGCATCGTCGTGTCAAGTTGCTGGTCTTAGCGTCTAGTTTCCCCTAGAGTTTCGAGTTCTGTTCACAAGTTGTCGCGCCGCCGCCGCACCATCGTCATCACTCCTGCCATCTACCACCACCGCTGATCCGCCACCACTCTGAATCCATATCCATATACCACAACCAATCCGTATCCATATACCACCACCGATCCGTATCCATATACCACCACCGCTACCATATACCACCACCGCTACCATATCCTACCACCATATATCCACCACCAATCCGAGTTACTTTCATATTAGGTTTGTTTTCGAGATCCGTCTAATTTCCGATTCGTTATTCCTTGCCTGAGTAGGTTTTGAAAAAAAAGAGTCTGGAGACCCCCGAGCAGTTTTTAGGCCAAAATTTTCGCAGGCAAAAATATTTTTTCCCTATCCTATTTTTAGGCTTTTCTGAGTCTTTTGAGCCACATGCCATCATAGTGATTTTTTGTCGCACTTTTTCGTCGTCGCAGCCCTGTTTTCCGAAAAAAAGTAAAAAAAAATCGTGCCTATCCTGTCAGTTTGACCTGGGAAGAGTTTTGAGACACTCGCCATTATAGTGATTTTTCGCAAAAAAAAGAGGAGCGCAAAAAAAAACAGAGCGAATTTTTTTTCTAGAGTGTGCTTTTCCCTTGGTTACGTGCAGCATCGTGATTTTGTTAGTGTTCTAGGCTCGCGTCTCTAGCACGGTCTAGCCTAGGACCAGCACAGTACCGTCGTTGAGCGTTTATTCAACTTTACATAGCTGAATTGATTATTGTTGACCCTTTTGCTACCATATTATAAGCCTTCCCAGCTCCACATACATCTATGTCGTGCGTTTGACTCTCCCTGGTAATCGCTCTATCCAAGCTTTGAGAGTTTTGACTACAACGGTTGCCGATCACCGCCTGCTGCTGGGTAAGAACTGGTAAGAATTTGAGTTTTGCTTGACGGATTTGTGACACCCACCACCCCCACTTGTTAGTAGTCTGTAGGATCGTATTCTTGTGTGTTTCTATTGCTACTAACCATGCCAGGATCACAAGCCGATGAGATTGACTGGGAGAACTTAATGAACAAGGAGCTTCATGATAAGTTTCAGCAAATGATGACTGAACAGGTGCAAGATGCGCTGAACAATTTTGAAGAGGCCATGGAGAAGATCACTGGCCTTGAGAAGACATTCGAAACAAAGCTCGATAACAGATTTAATGAACTGCTTGCGCGTCTTCCACCGGCTGCACCTGCCGCACCTCTGCAACAACAACAACAACTACCTCCACGTCGCGAAACAGCCCTCCACCGAGCGAGCCGTTTTCTTCTTCAGCCTGGCCAAACTGTTGGTGCTGCTGTTGATACTTCTGGGGCTCCTGCTGCGGATGCGGAGGATGATTATGCGGGAGATTACGAGGATGAGGTTGATCAAAATCAGAACTACGTGCAACCACCAGCACCACAACCACCAGGTCGTCCACATGCAAATAATCACAATGGTAGGGCTCTCCCTCAAGTACGAGATCATGACCATCTTCCTAAACTGAAATTGAATATTCCACCATTTGAGGGTAGATATGTTCCTGATATATATCTTACTTGGGAGCTAGAAACTGAACAATGATTTACATGTTTACAATATCCTGAGGAGAGACGTGTTCCTGCTACTGTTTGTGCTTTCACTAGCTTTGCATGTGTTTGGTGGTCTGAACATTGTAGATTATATCCTATTCCAGCTACTTGGGCTGCTTTGAAAACTGCTATGTGTACTCGTTGGGTTCCACCATATTATCAACGTGAATTAATTCAAAAATTACAGCGTTTAAGACAAGGAAAAAATTATGTAGAAGAATATTATCAGGAATTACAAACTGGCATGATTAGATGTGGTATTGTCGAGGAGAATGAAGCTATGCTTGCATGTTTTATGGGTGGATTAAATAGAGAGATTCAGACCATTCTAGAGTCACTACAAGAAACCTGTTAATCCATGACGAATTTTTGATGACATTTTTAGAATCTGTCATGGATGGGCTGATACAACCCGGCAAGCCCGCTGAAGCCCGCTAAAGCCCGGTTAATTGTTCCCGTATAAAAAAAACCTAACCCTAGCTCCCTCCACTTCGGCCCCTCCCTCCTCCGCAGCCCCCTCCCATTCCACATCGTCTCCCGCACATCGCCCCCACCTCGCCGCCTTCCTACTCCCACGGCTCGCCACCGGCCCTCTCCTCCTCTCACCTCGCGGCTCCGGCGGCTGCTAGATCCGCCACAAGCCCCACCCATCCACCCCTCTCGCGACCCATCTCTCTCTCTCTCTCTCTCTCTCTCTCTCTCTCTCTCTCTCCTACGAACCCTCGCGCCGCCAGCAATGCCCGCCGATTCCGGCGATGCCCAGCACCGCGCAGCACGCTCACAAGCTCTTCTCCGACCCATCCGGCCTCCAGTATGGCTGGATCCGCCGTCCCCAGCCTCTAGCGCATGTCCATGACCCCTAGCCCATGGCTAGGGTTTCTGTGGCGTCGCGTCCGTCGCCGGCGCGGCTCCAATGGCTTCTCTCCGTCGTACATCGCGCCCCCTCGCGCCCTCTCCTCCTCCTAGATGGCGCTCCTTCGCTCGGTGTGCTTGCACGCGTTGGTCTGGACGGTGGCGACCCTGACCCCATCTGTTGCGAGCGCCGAGGAAGGAGGAGGTCGTCACGAGGGAGTACACCGTCAACCTCCACAAGCGCCTCCATGGCTGGTATGCGACCTCCCAGCACTGTTACTTCTGCCCACTCTCCCGTTCCAGCTGCAAGATCCGACTTGGTTCACCACGCCGTCCTGCTGTATTCTATCCAGCGGCTCCTCTCCGTTGTTTATTTATTATATTAACTCATGCTACAATATTTCTCAATATTAATCCGTCCGGTATAACATTTATAGTCTAGTAGCAAATTAGGTTTATAGTCAGTAAACTGTCTAATGCTTTCTTGGTTAGATTAAAATTACAGTGACAATCAGGTAGCCGTAGTTTTAGTTGACGGTAGTTGGTATCGATGAATCTCAAGTGGCAATTATTCTGAGTTATTTTTAAAACTTATAACATGATCTTGGACCCATAATGGATGATCGATGCATAATTCTTCTATGCTGCATGATGTGTGTGTTTCTCTTTTCTTGTATTATTAACTGATTCTCGTAATCACTTCATATGTATCTCCATCTTTTATGTTCAGCAATAATCTGTGCGAAAAGGTTGATCTTCAAACTGGAAAAGTATCATACTTATCTTAGCATGTCTCATGTTCGCAACATCTATGACCTCAGTTATTCATTCTGTACTGAATTTCACGCCTTGTTGCTTAACACTGTCATTTCTCTTGTTTTAGTTCTTCAGCTCATGGACGGGAAAATGTATAGTGAAGGCCTAACACTTCTGGGTGGTAGATTGCTATATTAACCTCAAATTTGTTTTTGAAGTCTTTTCATAACAATTGCTATGTTTAATATAATAGACCTATTTTCCTATGTGTTTTGATTCGACCATCTCCTGGTGTTCATGTATCTTGATTCAGCTTGTACCTTAATAAGTATTTTCCTATGTGTTTTGATTCAACCATCTCCTGGTGTTCATGTATCTTGAGTCAGCTTGTACCTTAATAACTATTTTCCCATTTGTTTTCATTCGACCATCTCCTGGTGTCATGTGTATTGACTTGGCTTGCACCTTAATAACTACTATTTAGCAATCACATAAGCCATGCAATATATTAATTTGTAGTTCTCCACATCGTGTATATTGTTTGTTATTGATGCCATTGTTTTTGGCATATATACTTGTTATTTTCGGTTGTACGTACTGTAAATCGTATCTGCTATTCTGTTGTGCATTTTGTATCTTTCCAGAACCAGAAGAGAAAAGTAGAATTTACCCCTTCTTAATGCCTAATAAAACGGAATGTTGAACTCGTTCAATCACTTCTAGAAGGCTGTTTGATATATCGGGAAAAGGGAGTTATCAACTTTATGTATTACAGGATGTCGCTTTAAGTTCTAGCATTTTTGTCTTTCTGTATTGTGGAAACATATTAACTTGTGTGGCATATTTCTCTAGTGACGTGAAGTGTATATACTAATGCAGTATTATTAGGTTTGTTCTGATTTCTCTAACGGTGTCTCAAAGTTCTCGATGTTTGCTATTTATAGTGCTCATGCTGTATTTGGGGATTATTTCCTAGCTCAGGTGTCCACTGATCAGTGAGGAAGGTTGACGATGACAACTTAACGACTGAATCATCCCCATTGGCATAATTAAAGAGAGCTGGAGACAAATGAACTTGGTGTATTAATTCTTTAGGACCTTCATGAACAGCAGCAGCCACTACTACATGCTCACACCACAGTATGTATTCAGTCATAACTACTATATAGATACACTTGCCTGAACTATTATGCGAACCATCGTTGGCTGCATAGCTCTCATGTTCATCATTACTTCTAGCCTGGATGCATAGCTCTTATGCTCTTGCATTACTGGTAGAGATCAAATTGTCATAGTCCATTATATAAGTTCTCTAGGTTTGATTGATTTGCTCTATCCAAATCAAAATATAATAATCAAAAAAATTAACTGCAATGTAACTTTTAAAATGTCTTCACCTTGAACATTTCTTTAATTCTTGTTTTCTCTACCACTGAATGCTATTATTTATAATCTGCTTCCTCAATTCCAAATTAATTGAATCTGACCAAATCTATAGGAAGCTATATCAACATCTCCACCACAGAATTAGTTTCATTAGATTCATTGTAAAATATATTTTTGTAATAGAGTCCACTTGGCTGTTCTTGATAATATAATATACCTATTAGGTTTATTCTCACAGGTAGATAGGTGTATATATTTACATAAGAAAAATGACACATAATTAGTTTGTAACCATGGCAGTTTTCTTAATTTGGTAAAGGTGCATGCAGCTGCATAACAAGGTTAAGCCCTCAGCCTTCTGGCATGGGTAAGCTCCTATGCCCTCCAGAATGATTTGAATTATTTGGCACTATGTTGCTTGTGATTAGCCATCGATGTTGTGTTGCTGCAACGAAACACTATTGTTGATTATTGAAAGAAAAGCATTCCTAGCATAACTCTTAGGTATATAGGTTTACCTATACCTCATGAGTGACGTCCAAATCATGTGATTTTTTTATGTTTCAGATCATAATAAGTACTATTTCTGTTGTAATTAACTTGCCATTTTGTAACAGAAGCATTTTGTTGTACAGGTTTCCTTGGTGGTGAGAGCTGAAAAGGAAGTTTGAGCTGTAGAGGTGAAGCTGATGATAAAGTGTGTGTGTACAACTTGTATATTTGTTGATGTAATCTGGTTATTGAGAGCATTCGAACTAATGTTGGATGTGTTCTTTGGCACATTTTAGAAGGCCTGTACTCAGTGAAGTAATTGAATAGAAATTTATGAAATGGTCCAAATTATGGGTCTGTTCAATGGAAGTCATTTTGTGTTGTGAATGTTTGATCAATTATCTGTTATTGGTCGTGATGTGGCTGGTAGGATGAATGGGCCTTATTAAAATAAATGCACTAAACCGCCACACTAAAAAAATGGGCTAATGGGCCTGGCAGTGTGCCATGTCAGATCCACACCGGCGCCACGTAGATGCCATACGAGGTCCATATATTGGTACAGTCGTGTAAATCCATGACGGACTAGTCTGTCATGGAATACCGGGCCTATGGCGGGCCTGGGACTGATCGGTGACGGCCGGGAACTATCATGGTAGTGCAGTTGCCAAATTATGACGCGATATACATGACGGATTCCAAGTCCGTCATGGACCCCCCCTCCTTGACGGTTTTGCACTGTTCCATGACCGACTAAATCCGTCATGGATTAACAAGATTCTTGTAGTGAGTATAAGGAGTATACTAATATCACTCGTTTATTCCATCTTGCTTGTAAAGCTGAACGTGAAGTGCAGGATCGACAGGCATTGGCGCGAACTAACTTTTCTGCAGGTCGACCTTCATCATGGACACCGCGTGCATCTTCTACTTCCACTGCACCAGCACCTCCATCAGGTGCCACCTACAGCCGTGATACAAGAAAGCAGGCACAACCACCACTATCTGCCAAGAGCGCACCTACCGGGCCTGCACAGAGCTCTTCTTCTTCCATGGCATCAGCAGGGCACACAAGTGATATTATTTGTCGTCATTGTAAGGGAAGAGGTCATTATCCGAGAGAATGCAAATCTCAGCGTGTGATGATTGCTACTGAGGATGGTGGGTATGAGTCCGCTAGTGACTATGATGAGGAGACTTTGGCGCTTATTACAAGTGAAGAACACGGTGGAGCTGATTCTGATCATGAGACGCAATACATGGCTCCTGAAGACGCTGACAGGTATGAATGTTTAGTTGCTCAACGTGTTTTGAGTGTGCAGGTCACACAAGCTGAGCAAAATCAGAGGCACAATTTGTTCCATACAAAGGGAGTTGTGAAGGAACGTTCTGTGCGCGTCATCATAGACAGAGGGAGCTACAACAACTTGGCTAGCATGGAGAGGGTGGAGAAGCTATCTCTCACCACAAGACCACATCCACATCCTTACTACATCCAATGGTTCAACAACAGCGGCAGGGTTAAGGTAACACGTACTGTTCGTGTGCATTTTAATATCTCTACATATGTTGATTATGTTGATTGTGATGTGGTACTGATTGGGAGGGTCCCGGATGTGGCCGCGCACTTGAGCTGGTTGGAGGAGTCGAAGGTGATGGCGTATTTTGACCACATGAGCGGGCGCATTGCCTCGAGCTTGGGGAGGGCTGCGTTCACCTCACGCGTGAACTACTTGAAGATGCGATGGGAGGCTGGGGCTTGGGAGCTGCCTAGGATGCAAGCGATGGCACGAGGCTCCTGGAAGCCCCTAGCTCCCTCGTCCTGGTGGTGGTCTTCCTTCCTTCTTGGTGGCGGCGGTAGCGGGGGAAGGCCATCGTTTCCCTAAGGACGGTCCTCGCGAGGCTGATCCCTCCAGGCGCCCTCACGAGGCTGGCCCTGCCAGCGGTCCTCCCGAGGCTGGTCGCACCACTCTTGACGATGGTCGCGGCCGTCCCAGTGTCCTCCACCTCGGCCTCCTCCACGACCGTAGCCTTGATCGTTGCGCTCGGGGCGACGACCGAGGCGCCCATCGCCGGATGGCCCTGAGCTTCTGACAGTCGTTGGTGTTTGTGACTATGCATGTTGTGGAAGATGCAGAACGGGCGGTTTCCCTTGGATGACTCTGGGTGATCGTGGTCGTGCTTCATCTCTGGCTCGGCCGCGAGTACAACCGGTCCCTTGCGCTTCACGTCCTTAGCCTTGGTCTTCTTGTCCTCTGGGTCTACATCTGGGAGCTCGAGGAGGGAGAGGCGTCCCTCCTCAGCTCTTGCACACTTGGTTGCCATGTTTAACATCTCCAGGGCTGTGCACAGGTCCTCGTGTATGGCGAGCTCCTCCTTCATCTTGACGTCGCGGACGCCATTAGTGAACGTCGAGATGATGGCTGCGTCTGACACCTTGGGGATCTTGAGGCGAACGCTGCTGAAGCACTGGATGTACTTCTGCAGGGTCTCTCCTGGCTGCTGCTTGATACATAAGAGGACACCCACGGCCGGCCGGCGGTCGCGAGTGCCCTGGAAGTTGGCGATGAAACGCTCTCGCATCTCGTGCCAGGAGGAGATCGATCCCATGGGTAGGTTCATGAGCCACGAGCGCGTGCCATCCTTGAGGGCCATGGGGAACTAATTTGCCATGACCTAGTCGTCGCCGTTGGCCGCCTCGATGCTCAGCTCATAGAGCTGGAGGAACTCAGCAGGGTCGGGGGTGCCGTCGTAGCGTGGAGGCAGGTCGGGCTTGAACTTCCCTGGCCAGACGACGCTGCGCTGCTCCAGAGTGAACGCGTGGCACCCTGCTGTGGTCACAGGAACCCGCCGTGGAGGTGGAGCCTAGTCTTGGCGCTCGGGCGCCCCCACCACAGGCGGCGCGCAGTCTTGGCGTGGTGGTGCCGGGAGCGTACACGCATCTTCTTGTGGCTGTTGCACCAGTTGGCAGCTTGCTTCTTGCGCGTGGGCGCCTGACGTTGCGGATCACGTCGAGGAACCTCCGGCCTTGGGTCGATGATGGCGTCCTGCCTGGGAGGTGGAGGAGGCGCTCGGTGAGCTACGTCTCTCGCAGTAGGCAGTGGTTGAGGCAGTGAGCAAGACGACACAGCAGAATCTCCAGCAGAGATAACGAGCTCGGCGATGCAGTTGAGCCAGTCCTCATAGAAGTCGTCGACCGGACGGTAACGCAGGAGCACACGTGCCATGAGTAGCGCGGCCTGTGCGTTTGCCGGGCCACGACGAGCATGGGAGGATGAAGCAGCTGGAGTCAGCGACAGAGTGATGGTGCACCCGTTGCGGCGGACAGAAGGATGCATCGATGAGGCCTACTGCTCGTGGCCCGTGGCGGCGTTCGCCACTGGCGACAGGGGACGGCCAGGGAAGCCGTCGCCCGCCGGTGCTGTCTGAGCGACGCGGGCAGCGGGAGCGGCCTGACGCTCAACACGAGCTTGACGTGCGTCAGCCATGGAAGCGGTGGAGTGGTGGCGAATCGACCGGCGGAAGAGAGGCTCCGACGCACTCTTACCTGGCGCGCCAAATGTCGGATTTCGGGTTCCGCAAACCCTCGAGAGGTTCGAACTCTAGGGTGCGTGCGAAGAAACCAACCTCCCGAGTCTGCCTACTCGCCAATCTCACAGCCTAGCTCGACGAACTCAAGGAAAAGGGGACACAACAGTTTACCCAGGTTCGGGCCACCTTGCGGTGTAAAAACCTACTCCTGCTTTGTGGTGGATTGGTCTCAGGGGCTGAGGATGAACTAGTACAGTGGAGAACCACCTCAGGAGGTGTGTTCTTGAGCTCATGTGAGCTGGTGAGCTGGTGAGCTGGTGATGGTGGAATGGATCCGATCCCCCTCCCATGGTGGTGGCTAGGTCCTATTTATAGCGGCCTTGGTCCTCTTCCCAAATGAAGGCGGGAAGGGATTCCACAACAGCCAAATTTGAAGGGAGACAACTAGTACATCTTATCCTGATGAAAGTAGTCTTTGCCTACAAAGGCCTCTAGTCGTGACGCCACTGTGGGATCGGTGATGACCTCTGTCCTGCCATCCTGTCGGTCTTGGTCTTGTTGCACGAGAATGGAAACCTTTGGCCGATTCCTCAGGACCTCACGCCTGCGCTTGCCTCCTTAGCATCAAATAGGAAATTGGTACACTTCGCCCGCTGGTGCCCGCCTGACCTTGGTCGTCATGGCTCACGTCACCCAAACCTCACGAGGTGAGGCTTGCATGGAAATATCGGCTCCTCGGGAGCCAGCCTAAGGAGGCTGCTCCTTTTGGAGGTCTTGGTGTCGTCCACCTCGCGAGGCTTGGCCGCTCGCGAGGGTCTTGAGTTGTCGATGTCGAAGCTGGGCCATACCAGGCCGTTGATGGAGCCACGCCGTGGGCTGCAGGTAGGCAAGTCTGGGTACCCTTGTTCCCAAAATGTTGATAGTACACTTCATGGATGAATTTGGCTGCTAGGAGCCATGCAATTTCCCTGCCAATCTCCTTGCGCTTCTCTGTGGAAGAGCTTCGGAGGTGCTCCTTCACTGGTTTCATCTTCAGATCGACATGGAGTCGGTGCTTAGCCAGGTCCTTGGGAACACCCGGCATGTCAGACGGTTTCCATGCGAAGATGTCCCACTTCTCACATAGGAACTCGATGAGCTCGCTTTCCTATTTGCCCTCCAGCGTCGTGGAGATGTTGGTGGGTTGTGCGTTTGGATCCTCTGGGTGGATATCAACCAGATTGGTCCCCAGCCGACTAGAATGCAGAATCAACTACCTGCTTCTTTGACTTCAGCAGCTCACTCGGGTCGTTGGCTTTCTTGTACTCTTCCAATTCGTCTACATCCATCTGCTCATCAGCAATGACCGAGCCCTACTGTAAGCACTCTTCAACCTTCTTCCTATTTCCTGTGACAATGATCATGCCATTCATACTAGGCATCTTAAGTTTGAGGTACACGTAACATGGTCTGGCCGTGAATCGTGCACAGGTAGGCCTACAAAAGATGCGTGATAGGCACTCCGGAAATCCACCACCTTTGAAGGTCAGCTTCTGCTTTATAAAATTCTTCTCATCACAGAACACGACATCCAAGAGGATCTGCTGAGTGATCTAACCATCTTCTCAGGGATCACCCCATGGAATTGCATGTTGCTCCTGCTCAGTTTGGACATCGAAATGCCCATTGCCTTCAAGGTTTCAAAATAGATAATGTTTAATCCGATGCCTCCATCCATAAGGACCTTGCTCAGTTAGACGCCTCCAATAGCCGGATCGACCACCGGTGCCTACGGCCTGGGGATCAGTATGTAGGCTGTGTGATCCGACTCATCGAAGGTAATGAGTGTTTGAGCCCAGTGGAGGTATTTGGTGATAGTCGACATCGCTAGACTCACCTCCCGACTGATTACCATTAGCTTTCTCTTGCACTCGATGTCTGCAAATATCATTAGAACTTTCTCAATGTTGGGGTAGCCTGAAGCAGGCTTCTTCCCTCCGTCCTCATTGTCCCTGATCTTTATCCTCTGAAGGTTCTTCCTAAATGGTCTTCTTAAGCAGTTTGCACTCCCAAGTGGTATGCTTCGGCAAAATAAGATTGCTATCTCAGCCCTCTTGGTCTGGACCTGACAGGGCTGATCAAGAATGTCACCTCCTAGGATATTATTCTTCTTGGCGGCCCCCTCTTTCTTCTGCTTCAGCTGGCCTTTGCCTTTTCCTTGCACAGCCAGGGCCAATGCTTTAGTGTTGTCGGCTGTATTGGCCTTCTGCTTCTGCTTCCAGCTAGAATTGTTGCCAGGCTGGTTGGGCTCGCCCGTCCGCCTTTCCCACTTCTCAGTCGGTCTTCCTCTTCATCGTTGGTTGATAACCCACAAATATAGGGGATTGCGACAGTCTTCGCGGGTAGTATTTCACCCAAATTTATTGATTCGACACAAAGGGAGCCAAAGAATATTTGCAAGTATTAGCAGTTGGGTTGTCAATTCAACCACACCTGGAGAACTAAATATCTGCAGCAAGGTAGTAGCATGGTAGTATGATAGTTTCATAACTGTAGTAACACCAATAGTAGCAGTTTTATAGTGATTGTAACACCAGCAACAATGCAAGTAACTTAGAAAAGATCAATATGCAAAAAGCATAGGCATTGGATCGGTGATGGACATTTGTGCTGGATGATATTCATCATGTAACAGTCACAACCTAGAGCGATACACAATAGCTCCAATTCATCAATTTAATGTAGGCATGTATTCCGTATATATTCATACATGCTTATAATAAGAACTTGCATGACATCTTTTGTCCTACCCTCCCATGGTAGCAGGGCCCATAGGGAAACTAAGGGATATTAAGGCCTCCATTAATAGAGAACCAGAAGAAAGCATTAACACATGGTGAATACATGAACTCCTTGAATTAAATTCATCCTCGGAGAGTATCCCAACTATTGTCACTTTGGGGTCTGTGGATCAGAACAGTAACAAGTGCATATAACTAGCAGATAGGATGAAGAACTCAAATATATTCATGAAAACATAGAGGGTTCAAATATGAAATCATGGCACTCGGGCCCTAGTGGCAAGCATTAAGCATAGAAAAGTCATAGCAACATCAATCTCAAAACATAGTGGATACTAGGGATCAAGCACAAACAAATTGACTCAATTACATGACAAATCTCATCCAACTCCATCATCGTCCAGCAAGACTATGAAGGAATTACTCACTCCCAGTAGTGAGCATTATGAATTGGCGATGAACAAGGGTTGATGACGATGATTGCGACGAATTCCCCTCTCCGAAGCCCCGAACGGACTCTAGATCAGCTCTCCAGATGAAGAATAGGAGGTGGCGGCGGTCCTGTACTGTAAAACATGATGAAACGTCTTCTCTCATTTTTCTCAGGGAAAAGGAATTTATAGGTCTGAGATTAGGGTCAGCGAAGCCACATGGGCCCCACGTGGTAACAGGGCACGCCGAGGGGGGTGGTCGCGCCCTGTTGCCTTATGGGCAATAGGTGGCCCCCTCTGCTGGGTCTTGGCTCCAGTATTTTTATATATTCCATAAAAATCTCCAAAAAGTTTTGTTCAATTCCAAGAACTTTTATTTCTATAAAAAAAATAACACCATGGTAGTTTTGTTGAAAACAACGTCAGTCCGGGTTAGTTTCATTCAAATCATGCAAATTAGAGTCCAAAACAAGAGCAAAAGTGTTTGGAAAAGTAGATATGATGGAGATGTATCATTGATGTACCGACTGGCTATCTCCTTTACTCGACTCAGGGTCAGAGTGTCCGTTCGGCGAAACTTCAAGATAAGCTCGTAGTTCTTGATGCTTGCCTTGAAGGAACAAATGGATTGGTGCTCGACGTTCTCCACCGTGTTGTGTTGAGTGCTCCAACACTGGATGTACTCCTGGAGAGTCTCGTTGTTGTTCTGCATGCAGTGTTGCAATCCGCTAATCCACCTGGCCTCTTGTATGTGCCTTCAAATGTTTTCACAAATACTCAGGCCAGGTCATCCCAATAATAGATGCTATCCTGGGGGAAGCTGGTTGAGCCAGGATCTAGCTAACACTTCGAGGATCGATGGCAGATGCTTCATAGCCACATTGTCATTGCCGCCACCAATCTGGACGGCAACTGGTAGTCCTACAACCAAGTCTCTAGCTTCGACTTGCCAGTAAATTTTCCCATTCCAGTCACCAACCTGAAGTTGGCTGGAATATCTGCTGTGCGGATATATCTGCTGAAACACTCGGGTCCTAAGGAAGAGGACCCACTCGGGATATCTTTGTCAAGGCCGTCTCTCTGGGCTCAACCACTGGGGACTAGGCTCTCAGCAAGGATGGGTCTTGCATTGAACTGCGGATCTCGGTAGCATGCATCCTCCTGGTCTCGCCGATGGTAACCACCTAGCAGATGATCATCTTTGTAAGGCCGCCTGTTATAATAGGGTTGGTGCCCGTATGTGACATCCCGCGGAGGGGGCGTTTGAGTGCGACAAAAATCATCGCATCATCGGGGAGGGGTGACCTGATCACGTCTTCGTTCTCATTACTGATCCCAGCCTATGGGGTGAGCCGCATCCCTCAGAGGAGGCAATGGCCTGTGTCTTCGAGATGCGATTGGACTATGGGCAGAGTGGACTGTCTCAGCGCGGGTTGACACGCTTGCGATCCTGTGATCGTGAAACAGCTGCGTTCTGTGACATGGCCATCTTCAACAAGGCTCGAATATGCCAAATCCCTTCTCCAGCCGCCGAACTCGGAGGGCTAGATGGAGTCGGCAATTCGGGTTGCTGCTGCCAAGTTTTGCAATGGAGTATTGAGCACTCGGTAATTCCGGGGTTGATCGTCCGAAAACAACTCCGCCGGTTCCGACTAGAGCTTGATTGCTGACGGGCGCGGTCGCCCAATTCTCTCTTCTGCTGCTCAAGGTGGCCACGCTTGGCCAGAGTGGCCAAACATGTCGACCCTAAGGCCATAGCCTTGGGAGTCATCACAAAGCCTACTCGTTCCTCTATCGGAGTTCTTCCCTCTGCTTCTGAGTGAAGGGCTAGGAAATGTACTGCTCGTGGACGGAAGAGTGGTCATCTCCGAGGTTGCCATCGACGTGTCCACCTGAAGCACCGTCGAGGCCATGATGAGTACCCATGTACCGGGGAGGACCGTGCTGCTCTGTGCCAGCCATAAGAACTTTTTCAGTGGATTCACTGCTCTCGCACTCAGATTCGTCCGTAGACTCCTTGTGTAGGGTGGAGAATAGATCGACGATGGGCTCATCGGGCTCGAGCACCGCCACCTGCACAACCGCCGCCTGAAGGGCCACATCGTGCTTGACCCAACGTTGGAGCTGCGAGCGCCCGGAGCGCTTGCGATGGCGACCAGCGATAGGTAGGGGTGCAGCGCGGTATGGGACTGACGGCTGTTGGAGAAGGACTTCGTAGAATGTGCTGATACGTGTCCGTCGCATCTACTTGCCAAACACTTTTGCTCTTGTTTTGGACTCTAATTTGCATGATTTGAAGGAAACTAACCCGGACTGATGCTATTTTTAGCAGGACTACCATGGTATTGTTTTTTGTGCAGAAATAAAAGTTTTCAGAATTGTACGGAACTTTTTGGAGATTGTTTATGGAATATACAAAAAATACGAGAGCCAAGACCCACCAGAGGGGGCCACTTATTTCCCAGAAGGCAATAGGGCGCGGCTACCCCCTGGGCGCACCCAGTTGCCTTGTGGGGCCCACTTGGCTCTGCTGACCCTAATCTCAAGCTTATAAATTCCTTTTTCCTGAGAAAAAAGAGAATTCATTGCGTTTTATGATACGGAGTGTCACAGCCTGGTTTTTGCCCTCTTCCCTTTGCCTGTTTTTCATATGAGATGGTTTGAATTTGGAGTTTTGAATCATTCCATTTGGACTTGATCACTTGGGTATCCCTTGATTTTCAACCCAAGTGCCTCCTCTCCTCTTCTAATCCATCATTCCACTCCTGGCCAACCCAACAAAATTGCTTGGAATATTTTTCTTAAATGAAAAATATTCATTTTGCCTCCTAAACCCTAGCTAAAATCTTTGACCTCCAAAGCAACCTTCATTTCTGTTGCCCCAAAAATCCTGAGAAAAATCCCAAATATTCATTGGACCCTAGGGCACATTTTTGAGCAAAAATATTTCACCACTTTTTGGAGTACTTTTGCTACAGAAAATATTTTCACTTCTGGGCTGAAATGGTAGTTTCTACAGCAACTACCTTTTTACTAGCTCCAATACAGCTGGTTTTCCCTGTGCTTATTCACCTTAGTAAGAGTTAGTAAAACCCCAAAGATCCGCCCTTGAATCACTGTGGTTTAACCATAGTAACTGTTCAAAGTTTCTGTCCAGTAACTAAACATCTTCACCATTTCACTTCTACTGCACCTGGAAACCAACCACGCCATGGTAACACCTAAAGTTACTAAGGACTACACGCCACACATCATGGTTAGTGCATATGTGGCCTGATGTCATGGTCCACGCGGTGACCGCGTTCGTCCGAGGGTGCTGGCATGCCAAACGCGCACTCTGCGTGTCGCCAGCGCCTCTGTGGCGCGCGTGCCCGCTGCTCGGCCAGCCTGGGCGTGTCCCCCCAGCCCACCATCCTCGTCTCTACCCGCTTAACTCCTCCCTGCCGCTCGCCGACGCCGAAGCTCGCCGCAGCAAGCACGGGCACGGTCCGGCCAATGGCACAGTGCCCGCGCACTGTGTTCGTCCCCTTCCTCCTTGATCCTGTGCTCGTCCGCGTCTGTGCACAGCTCCCGCGTGAACCCCGTCGCCTTCTCCCTCTCTCTGGCACCATTCGTCACCTGGCGTCGGCGACAACTGTCCTCCGGCAGAGCCCGAGCCCTCCTCGCCGCCCCACCTATAAACAATCCCCTCCGCAGCCTCCTGGAGCAGCGCACCTCACCACTCCTCCCTCCCATAGTCACTAGAAGCCGCAGCCGTCCCTAAGCCGAGCTTGCCGGCGATCCCCCCTGGATCGACCCCGTAGCTCCGGCCACTCCCAAGCCGAGGCGACCCCGCCAGTGCCTCTGCATCTCCTTCGTGAAGCCAACGAGCCAAGCCCAAGCCCCTGGAGCCGACCCTAGTCGCCGTCTTCCTCATCTCCGGCGACCACCGTGTTCTGCCTTCGCTTGCAAGGAAGAAACCGACGTTGTCTGGTCACCATTTGCCACGCCACGGGTACGGGCAGGTGCGCAAGAACCTTCTCCGTCGATCCCTCCCTCTCATCTTCCCCCAAGAGGCTTCAACGTCGGTGAACGCTCCGGCGAACCGCCGCCCGTCTCTGTTTTCTTCCCCCCTCCCTCCGGCCTGACTAGCGGAGCCCGCTAGTCAGCCACTCATAACGCGTGCGAAGCGGTATGAGTGGTGGCGCCCCGGGAACATATTCCATCGACGTCATCCCCTCTCTGTTTTTCTTTTTCAAATTTATTTAAATTCCAGGAGCATTCAAACAGCCATAACTTTATTCTACAAGTCCAAATGCAGTGATTCTTTTTGCATTGTGTTCTTTGTCTAAAAATCTAACAGCTCCCAAAAGATGGGATTTTTCCTTGCTGTCTAGATTTTCTGGCAATTTTCAGAAGGTTTCTTGATATTTTCTTTTGTGGTTTTCGAATGTTTTCAGAGGATCCAGCTTGTCTTGAGGATCACCAAGAGCCTTGTGACCCTCATCAGTACTAAGGCAAGCCACAGTAGCATTTTCATGGTGCCACTTCAATATTGTTGATTTTCATACTTGAACTTATGAATAATGATGCATTTTAATTAGTTATAAAATAAATATATTCTGTTATATGCTTCTGTTAAAATGCTTGAACTTCAGTATGTTTGAAGTAAATATTGTTGGTAAGATGATGAGAACTTAGTTGTTAGAGTTAAATAAATAATATGGTCATAGAATTGATGAGAAATTTGGATAATATATTTGCATGAGGTATAATGATGATAATTTCTAGAAATGGTAAAGGAAGGTTTTTACCAGTATAGCAGCATGATTTTATGTTGGCTCCGTGGGAGCGTAGTTGGTGCAGTTTTGCACGGTTATGTGATGCATATGTTAAGTGATGCATGGTATGGAAGTATGACACCGGTTATTTTCTTTTCACATTAAAGGTTGAACCTGATTAATATTCAACTTGAACATGTTGTTGACCGGGTCGTGGTGCCGCTGAAACGAGTCTTTCCCAGTGCAACCACATTTGCCGGTATGGGACGGACTTAATGCGTTTCATTGTCGTGCCTCTGGTCGGTACCTCAAATTAGGGAAGGTTATGGGTGTGCTGTACCCTGGCCCGGTAGGCAAGCATAACCTTGTGAGCCCGTTGTTAAGTTATGTTTGGTACCGGATCCCAGTGTGGATCGTGGCCACGACGGTGGTCGAGGTGTCTCGAGGTAGACACGGGGCCACCTAGGACTAGCCCAGTGGGGTTTGAGTTAGAGGGTCCGGGAGAGTGTCATGACAGTGAAATGGTTTCGTCGGAACACTGTTGGTCCACTTGGATGGGAGAGTGAGTCCATGGGTTCCGTAGTGTGGGTACAGTGTACGAACCTCTGCAGAGTGTATTTAATCTATCGATAGCCGAGTCCATGGATACGGACATGGTCGAAAGTAAGGTACACCATGGGTCAACACTCAATAAATATGCACAGTAAATTGCACTAAGGATGACAGCGAGGTCATCGTGTTGAGTTGGCCACGAGTTGGTCGGGCTGTGATCACCGTAAGGATCACGGGCCACGAGTTGGTCGGGTTGTGATCGCCGTAAGGATCACGGGCCACGAGTTGGTCGGGTTGTGATTGCCGTAAGTTTCACGGGCCACGAGTTGGTCGGGTTGTGATCGCCGTAAGGATCACGGGTATGTGTTGGTAATAGTATGTTTGTTGGTCACATCTGGTAAGCAAGTTGGGAGAATGAGTACCTGTTGAGCGTAGTCACATCATGTTGGTTATGTAGCTGCATTGTTGATTAAAACTGGATAAATATCATAATATTGTCTGTCATCTTGTTATGCTTATTATGAGCTTGCAAGTACATTCAATGTACTGACCTGGCGTGTCATGCCAGATTTCAGGAAAGTCCCATTGGAAAGGAGTGTTGTCCGAGTCTAGAACGTGTCCACGTCGATGTCCTTGTGCTATGGAGTTCCGCTACGACGTTGTTCCGCCGCCGAGTAGTTGTCATGATCGAGGCCTAAGGGAGTCCTGGACTAGGGGGTGTCCGGACAGCCGGACTATCATCGTCCGCCGGACTCCAAGACTACGAAGATACAAGATTGAAGACTCCGCCCCGTGTCCGGATGGGACTTTCCTTGGCGTGGAAGGCAAGCTTGGCAATACGGATATGTAGATCTCCTACCATTGTAACCGACTTTGTGTAACCCTAGCCTCCTCCGGTGTCTATATAAACCGGAGGGCTTTAGTCCGTAGGACAACATACATTACAACAATCATACCATAGGCTAGCTTCTAGGGTTTAGCCTCCTTGATCTCGTGGTAGATCCACTCTTGTACTACCCATATCATCAATATTAATCAAGCAGGACGTAGGGTTTTACCTCCATCAAGAGGTCCCGAACCTAGGTAAAAACATCGTGTCCCTCGTCTCTTGTTACCATCCGCCTAGACGCACAGTTCGGGACCCCCTACCCAAGATCCGCCGATTTTGACACCGACATTGGTGCTTTCATTGAGAGTTCCTCTGTGTCGTCACTGATAGGCTTGATGGCATCTTCATCCAGCAACGCTATCCAGGGTGAGACTCTTCTCCCCGGACAGATCTTCGTATTCGGCGGCTTCGCACTGCAGGCCAATTCACTTGGCCATCTGGAGCAGATCGAAAGCTACGCCCCTGGCCGTCAGGTCAGATTTGGAAGCTTAAACTTCACGGGCGATGTCCACGGAGACTTGATCTTCGACGGACTCGAGCCACAGCCAAGCGCACCGCACTGTGACGACGGGCATGATCTAGCTTTGCCATCGAACAGTGCCTTGGTGGCCGCACACGGGTCCGCTTCGGCCATTAGCCTGGAGCCGATCGCCCAGATCGAGGGCCGGTGGATAGACGCCGCCCTGGGGGCTTCAACATCCACGGCGATGGAGCCGAACACTAATCTTGTCCCCTGCGAAACTCGTGATTCCGAGGCGCCGGACTCCTTGCCGAACTCCGAACCTCCCGCGCCCCTACCAATCGATCCGGATTGGGCGCCGGTTATGGAATTCACCGCCCTGGACATCTTCCAATACTCGCCTTTTGGCGATATCTTGAACTCACTAAAGCATCTCTCGTTATCAGGAGAGTCCTGGCCGGACTATGGCCAGGATGGTTGGGGTACGGACGACGAAGAAATTCAGAGCCCACCCACCACCCACTTTGTAGCCACTGTCGACGATCTAACCGACATGCTAGACTACGACTCCGAAGACATCGACGCTATGGACGACGATGCCGGAGACGAACAAAAAACAGAGCTTATACAGCACGACAGGACCACCTCGTCGCATGACATATATATGGTGGACACCCCAAAGGAGAGCGATAACGAGGACCAACGGGCAGCGGCAGAAGATGACCCCGCCGATAAACGACCAAAACGGCGGCGCAGATGCCGCCCTAAGTCCCGCCTCGACGACAACAACGCTCCCAAGGAGCCCGCAGTACGGCAGGGCTCACAAGCGGACGACGAACATGCAGATAAGCAACCGTCCGAACATGACGAGTCAGATAATCAGTCCAGGCCTGGCAAAAACAACAGCCCGGACGACCTCATGCCGGACACGCCGCCGGAGAGCAACAACCTTTGGAAAAGACTCGTCAGTACTGCAAGAAGCCTGAAGAAGGAAAAACGGAGGCTCAATACAGCGGAAGACACACTCAGAATGAGATGGAGCAAAGTGCTCAAAACCGCAGATAAGTACGGCAATGGCCACCAATCAAAGAGCTACCCGAAGCGGAAGCTGATACCAGAATTCAACGAGGAGGCCATAGAGCCTCCACCGTCCAAAAATAAAGGGGCTGCCTGGTTGGATAGACGGCCAGATGATAGGCCAAATTCTGACAGCGGCGCCACACACAAACCAACCAACAAACTTGGAAGGATAGATGGCCCAGCCAGGTCCATCTACGGGCCAAAGGAGAAGGCCCCAAGAAGCAAGGCAACACGTCAAGTGCCCGATGATAGCGGCACACACAAATACAGAGGCGCCGCACACCCACTATGTTTCACCGATGAGGTGCTGGACCATGAATTCCCAGCAGGATTTAAACCCATAAACATAGAGGCCTACGATGGAACAACATACCCTGGAGTCTGGATAGAAGATTATATACTGCACATACACATGGCCAGAGGAGACGATCTCCACGCCATAAAATACCTACCCCTCAAGCTCAAAGGGCCAGCCCGTCATTGACTTAAAAGCCTCCCAGAAAACACTGTTGGAAGTTGGGAAGAGCTTGAGGATGCGTTTAGAGCAAATTTTCAAGGGACTTACGTCTGCCCTCCGGATGCAGATGATCTAAGTCATATAACTCAACAGCCCGGAGAGTCAGCGCGGAAATTCTGGAACAGGTTCCTTACCAAAAAGAACCAAATAGTCGACTGTCCGGACGCCGAAGCCTTAGCAGCTTTTAAGCATAATGTCCGAGACGAATGGCTTGCCAGGCACCTCGGTCAAGAGAAACCGAGGACAATGTCCGCACTAACAAGCCTCATGACCCGCTTCTGTGCGGGAGAAGATAGCTGGCTAGCAAGATGCAGCACCAGCGACCCAAGTACATCCGAGATAAGAGATGGAAACGGAAAATCACGGCGCAGAAAAGAGCAGCGCCGGAATAAAGAGAAAAGCCCAAAGAGCACGGCAGTCAACGCCGGATTCAAAAGCTCGCGGCCCAACAACAAAACACAGCCTCTCAAGGATGACATTGACGAATTGTCCAACTTAAACAAGATTTTGGGTCGGATATGTCAAATCCACAGTACCCCCGGAAGGCCTGCAAATCACACCCACAGGGATTGTTGGGTTTTTAAACAGTCCGGCCGACTAAATGCCGAACACAAGGGGCTCGACGTGTGAAGCGAAGAAGATAAACCCCACCAGCAGAGCACCGGAAAACAAAAGACTTTCCCACAAGAGGTCAAAACAGTAAACTCACTTAATGTGATAATACGGAAAAACAATGCAGCACTTCCTAAAAAGAGCTTCGCGTGGTCCAAACCAGCAAACCAGAGAGATTGGATATCAAAGCCAATCACTTTCGACCACCTGGACTACTCCAGAAGCGTTCGAAACGCGGGACGGACTCCCCTGATATTGAATCCCATAATAGATGGATTACAATTTACTAACGTCCTAATGGACGGAGGCAACGACTTAAACCTGCTATATTCAAACACAATCCGTAGGATGGGGACAGACCCTACCAAAATCCGACACAGCCGCACTTCCTTCAAAGGAGTGACGCCAGGCCCTTACGCCAAGTGCACAGGCTCTATATTACTAGAAGTCGTGTTCATATCGCCGAACAATTTTCGACGCGAAAAATTAATTTTTCACATCGTCCCATTTGAAAGTGAATATCAAGCACTCTTGGGACGAACGGCTTTTGTCCGCTTCAACGCCATACCGCATTACGCGTCTCTTACACTCAAGATGCCCGGTCCGCGTGGCGTCATTTCAGTGCGAGGGTCACTTAAAGACCCCGGACTCGGATAGACGAATCCGGCTTCAGCAGGCTAGGGGCTCCCTAGCCGCATACCTCTTCACAGGGGGCTGCGCGCACAAACAACCGCGGGTTCATACAAACCCCGCTTTAATTATTTATATTTCTTCTTTTACACATATTTTTCGCCCGATTTATTTTCAAACTAAACGTTCCCCTCTTTTTACAGATGAACAACGTGCATACCCGTCCAGAATAAACGGCACAACGGAGACACAGGCGCAGACGTGCAGTAGGGACCCGTTGTGAGGATTCTTTTCAGATTAAGACCCTACGTAAACCTTTTTTACTGTCTCTTGTTGTTATTCTCCTTTGGCTTCTTCCTATAGCCAAAGCGGAGCCTGACGTTTTGGCATCGGCCTGTTTTCGCATTTTTCGCATATGCATGATGTGTAATCCGCACTCATTATTCCTGGGGGCTTCTTTTACAGAAGCTCAATTACACGGGTTTCATACCCAGCACATGTGTCAAGCTTCCACATGTACCTTTTACTCGCCATTATATGCATCGATATGACTTAAGTTTTGGCCAAGCTGGGTTGCCTGGCTCCTGTGCTTACCCCTATGTTCCCGATTGTTCGGCTAGGAGGTAAAGGGAGCACCTCTGCGATTGTTACTGCCGGGTCAGCCGGATGTGTACCTCAGACTGGGTGAAGCCGAAAGCTAGCATTCTTAAGGGAATATTCGGTCGGTGACTTAAAAGATGATTTTTTACCTATTTATCTATTTGCCCCCAGATGTTTTACTGCTTTCTTTGCAGTCCGGACATGCACTTTAGGGCATGCCTCCCAGGGAAAGGAACCCTTAACGGAACTATTCTCCCTGGAAGATGTTTCTTACTAACCATGTAATATAACATAACTAGTTGGGCACTTGTCTGATAAGGCACTAATGACCCCTACGCCTGGTCTCCATGCATACCACGGTTGTTTCTTAACCAAAGAGGTATTCGGATACACTCCGGATTCTAGGGTCCCGAGGTTGAAGCGAAAAGGTCGGCAAAGACAAACGATCTACAATCCAGCTAGAAGGCATTTCACATGTCACTTTAAAGGATAACATACATTGTCAAATTTACTGATTGTATTCCTCCTCAATCCCGTCTAACAGGCTGTCTAGTTTACAGTCCCGTTGGGAAAATTTGGCAGCCAACTCTACTTGGCTGTATACTAAACTCACAGGGATCTCCTTCCCGTCGGGCCCCACCGGTCCAACTTCGGCCATGTGGTTGGGATCCGCCTTCTTGTACCGCGTCTTCACCATGGCCCAAGCCTCCCTGGCACCTTGACGGCAAGCCGAAATCTTCCACAAACGGAAGCGCTGCCGCACTCCCTGCAGCTTCTCCGCAAGCTCCCCGAGGCCCTCGGGTAGGGTGAGGGGTGGCCATAAAGCCTGAATGACGCCGCTCATTGCCTGCCGAACTCGTTCGAGTAGCTGCAACAGTTCGGGAAGTTGATCACCCGTTGATATGGGCATCTCCTCTGCAGGACGACCCGTGAGTATACCTACAAGACATATCATGTCAAAATACTTCCTCGCCGAACTCTTCTTTTCAAAAGAGTTCGCTCAAGCACTTACTATAAATGCCGCGACGAAGCTGCTGGTTCTCCTTAACGGAGCCGGACAGCTCGGCCCGAGCGCCTTTCAGCTCTTCTCCGAGCTTGGCGTTGGCATCCTGGAGTTTGTTCCTTTCCTGCTGAACCCTATTCAGCACACTCTCGCCGGCCTTTAGCTGGCGCAGCAATGCTTGCCTGTCCGGATCTTGTCTGGCGGTACCTGCAATGTCATTATTAGACTCGCGCGCACGCCGCACAGCGCTTATATTTATTAATAAAAATGTGTTACCAGGAGGGGTCTTTGCGTCTCCTCCTGCGGCAGCAAGTGCGGCCTCAAGTTGGGCCTTGCAATCTTGCAGCTCCCGAGACAGCTGGGCGTTCTTCTCGGTAAGTGCCTGCATTTTCAAATGATCCTTAAATCAGTTAGCATAACTACTTTAAGTCTCGGGGGCTACTGGTATATACAACCATTCAAATTCCCTTACCCGTGTGTCTTTCACATACTGCTCCGTGGCTCTGGTAAAACCATCTTGAGCGGCACGGAGATGCGCGTCCCCTGCGTTAAAGGCATCCAATGCCTCAGGGGAAAAGCACGCTTCACGAAGCACTGTCCGGCGGCGCCTATGGTTCATGGCGCTCTCCACCTCAGACTTGGTGGCGGACAGTCTGTCGGTGTCCTCCGTTGGAGAAGGATCCGGCCCGCGTCTTGCGCTTGCCTCCCCCCCAGGCCGGGCGCTGGAGCCTGGCCGGTGTAGGTCGGATCGGCAATTCCTGCGCTCGCAGTCCGGCGAGCGCTTTTTCTCCTACAAAGATCATGAGCACTCAGGCGTTTCCTCGGAACGTTGCTCTGAAAATTCAAATATGAGCTATACCTTTGCGGCGACATTTCCGCCCGCACCGCGCTCCTTTTCCGCCTGCTGGTCCGGACTGGCCTCTGTTGGCCAGCCGCCGCGGGCTCGGCTTCCTGCCGTAAAGGCACTTCCTGCAAAATACCATCGTTCGCGAAGGTTAGAAATGGGCAGGGAAGAGATAATGGTGTCCGGACTTCGGTCGCGGTCACCTGGGAAGCCGGACTTAGTCCGGGGTAGTCCGTCGAAATGGCGACCAAAGCATTGTCTATACTGAGCTGGTGAAACACCCCATCGATCAGCTCCACCTCGATGTCCGGGTCCTCTTCGGAGGCCGGATCCAGGGATCCTTCTGGATCCTCGGGTTGCGGAGCAGGACTCACCATGTCCTCCACAGTCCGGCGTAGATCCTGCGCCGAAGACATAATGTAAGAAGCTTAAACTTCGAAAGCATGGGTTGAGCCCTTCAAGGTGTTCACTTACCCATCCTCTAGGGTTGATCATGGAAAACCCATTCAAAGGGTTCGTTCGAAGGAAATCCTCCTTATCCCCCTTGTACAGGCTGGACAGGATCTCCACCAGATCCTCGGTCGAATCCGGCCCTTTGCGGCCGTGCCGGGTGGCATCGTCTTCCCCGTTGAAATCCCACATGGGGTGGCCTCCGTATTGCAATGGCTGTACCCCTCGCTTGATGCATGTCGCCATGACTCCGATCATGGTCAAGCCGGAATGGGCCATTAATCTTATTCGGCCCATCAAGTAATGGACGCTCTTGTCTTCCTCCAATCGGGGGCTCCGCGGGCGCCAGCTGAGGCGTTTCTTCAAGGGAGCAGCACTAAACTCCGGGAGGCCGCTCCGGACTGGGTCTGGCAGCGGAGCGTCTCCTATATAAAACCACTCCGAGGGCCAGTCTTCAGACGCCCTCTTGGGAGTACCGGATAGGTATCCGGTTCCGGCGATGCGCCATATTTCGGCACCGCCCACTTGATATATAGACCCCTCGTAAGAACGGGGTACGAGGCAAAACAGCCTCTTCCACAATGCAAAATGGGGCTCGATGCCCAGGAATAGCTCGCAAAGAGCTACATAGCCCGCGATATGCAGGACAGAGGCGGGCGTGAGGTGGTGGAGCTGGAGTCCGTAGAACTTCAGGAGCCCGCGGAGGAACGGATGTATTGGGAATCCGAGTCCCCTTATCAGATAGGGGACGAAGCATACTCGCTCCCCCTTATTGGGGCTTGGAGTGTCCTCCGCCTGCCTCCCACCTTGATAAGTAACCAGTCCGGCCCGGACTGGGACCATGAAGGCCGGAGGGAGAAATCCCCCCGTTTGGAGCTTCACTAGCTCGTTGTGCGAAACAGAGCACCTCCTCCAATTCCCCGGCGGTGGGCTGGGAGCGCGTGAAGAAGAGCCGCGTCGACGGTCCATGATGGAATGGATTTCTAGGTCAAAGGCGCTTCGATGGAGTATTCGTGGGAGGAAGACGGTGTGGTTTGGATCTGGATTCTTGCCTCTTTTATAGGCGGACGACTCGCACAATTAGGGGGTGAAATGTAAAAGACACCCTAGCTTTTCGCATTCGTGCGACGCGTGGAAGAGGGCCATTATTTGGCGTAGAAGCCGAGGAACACAGTATTCATGATGAAGCCGAACACTGTTCGGCAGGTACATGGAATTTGAAGGGAGAACCCGCCTTGCAACGCCGAAGACTATAAACGCGCTGGACTTATCGTCATTGAAGCCTGGTTCGGGGGCTACTAAGGGAGTCCTGGACTAGGGGGTGTCCGGACAGCCGGACTATCATCGTCCGCCAGACTCCAAGACTACGAAGATACAAGATTGAAGACTCCGCCCCGTGTCTGGATGGGACTTTCCTTGGCGTGGAAGGCAAGCTTGGCAATACGGATATGTAGATCTCCTACCATTGTAATTGACTCTGTGTAACCCTAGCCTCCTCCGGTGTCTATATAAACCGGAGGGCTTTAGTCCGTAGGACAACATACATTACAACAATCATACCATAGGCTAGCTTGTAGGGTTTAGCCTCCTTGATCTCGTGGTAGATCCACTCTTGTACTACCCATATCATCAATATTAATCAAGCAGGACGTAGGGTTTTACCTCCATCAAGAGGGCCCGAACCAGGGTAAAAACATCGTGTCCCTCGTCTCTTGTTATCATCCGCCTAGACGCACAGTTCGGGACCCCCTACCCGAGATCCGCCGGTTTTGAGCTTATTGTGAGCTTGCAAGTACATTCAATGTACTGACCTGGCGTGTCATGCCAGATTTCAGGAAAGTCCCGTTGGAAAGGAGTGTTGTCCGAGTCTAGACCGTGTCCACATCGATGTCCTTGTGCTATGGAGTTCTGCTACGACGTTGTTCCGCCGCCGAGTAGTTGTCATGATCGAGGCCCCTTTATGTTCACTAAATAATGTACATATTGTTCAGCCGCACCATGTGTGCCGCTTGGCCTCGCTAACTGATGTAATATTAACTATGTTCCGCTAGCATGAATATATCAGTTGTATTCTGTGCCATGTTGTTGTGTGTTGCCAGAAGACAAGATCTCTGGGCTGGCAATGCAGGGTAAACCGATCGCTCTGAGCTGGGGTGCCACAACGCTTGGTACCAGAGCCGCGCTGACTATAGGCCACGCTAGACTAAGCCGAGTTAACTGGATGCTAGATACAAGTTGTAGCTGAGTGTCGGTAATAACTGTAGCTGGTTGTTGCATTGCATGCACAGATTATATTTATTTTGTCTATGCTAACCTGCTAATGGTTGTGAGTGTAGATGGCTCCGGTGTTGTATCCGTGCCAGTTGCGGCTAATGCCGTACACGTCGCCGCATCTTCTTCGCAATGTGTGGCGTCGGCTATACCCTCACGGAGACGATCCAGTCTATCGTGTGTGCCAGGAGCGCCTAGCTGACTCAGTGTATGAGTATCATGCCGTGGTTACTTTGCACACCAGTTCCAATTCCAGTTCTTACACTCGTACCTCTCATAGCGGCTATGCTTCTTCCGATTCCAGTTTGCTGCATTCGAGGTACTTGTTGAGCTCCGCTACAACGAGGTCCAGATGCAGAATCACCCAGGTTTCTACTACTACCCCTCTCTCCACGACAATGGTAGTGTCTGTTTTCCTGTCATTGATCCGGAGTCTGACAGTGTTGCTAGCCACCTTTCTCGCTACATCACTGCTAGTTATCTTCTGATCTACGAGCTGGCTCGTGAGCTGAGTCGTGCTCGTACTGCTTTAGCCTCTACTTTAGTCACTGCTCGCTCATCCACTACTTCTCCATCTGTGGGATTTATTCCCTACATTTCTGCCAGTTCTAGATCCCCTGTTTCCCCTATTACTCCCCCGAGTAGCTCGGGCACCGTGACTGCGAGTCCCCTTAGTGCTCCTGCAGAGTGGGTTTCACTCCTCGCCACTCCTGCAGCCCTGATGATCCGTCCTTCACCTGCCCCTGAGGGAGAGCCCTCGAGGCAGCGTCGTCGTGTCACTTTTAACCCGGAGGTCTCTGTTAACCCTGTTAGTTCCGAATCCGAGTCCGCATCAGGAGAGGACACCGCAGCGCCAGCCGAGCAGTAGAGCTTTCGAGTATTCTCAGTTGTCGGGATGGAGTATGGTTGTAATCGTACTAGTCATGCTGTTTCGTTTCATGTATGAGGGTAGTAGGACCTGGCATGTTGTTATCTTTCATGTGTGAGTCTATGTATAATTATGTTGGACTTTATTTTATTCGCCGTATTTTCTTCGCCTTTTCGGTTTCGCTTGGTTTTTGTTGCTGGCTTCTCCCCAGTTTTTGTTGAATGCTTCTCATCTCGGTTGCGTTGACTTGGGAAAAATCATATTAGGATGACGCGGGGAGGCTGCAGTAGCAACGTTCGCGAGGGTTCCCCTGTTCGGTGTTTCGCACGGCAGGCAGGACAATCACCCGAGCCGTACGTTCCACCACCGCCTCCACCGCCAAATCCGCCCTCCACCGAGCAAATTATGCGTATGTTCGAGGAACGACGAAACAATGATCTAATGGAAATATTCAGAAGTATTCAAGCAATGGTTGGACAGAATGAGAATCAGCCTACCTCCCACTCCAAACTATCTGATTTTCAAAGGACTAAGCCTCCCAGTTTCAGTCAGGCCATTGATCCCCTGGATGCAGATGATTGGTTAAGAACTATGGAAAAGAAACTTGAGGTTGCTTGAACTGATGAAGAAGATAAAGTTCCATTTGTAACACATTATCTGGAAGGCGCTGCTGCCATATGGTGGGAAAGTGAGAAAGCTATAGTGACTGAGAATGAAGCAATTACCTGGCCAAGATTCAAGGAGCAATTCCAAAATTATCACATCCCTGCGGGAATTATGAAGACCAAGCAGCGTGAATTTCTTGCGCTCCTCCAAGGAAGTCAGTCACTGGGAGAATATTTACAAAAGTTCAATCACTTGTCACGTTACTCTCAATATGACGTGGCCATTGAAGAAAGGAAGATGGACCGCTTTCTTGGTGGATTAAAACCACAACTTCACTGTGCTCTCAGTATGTTCGATTTTCTGGATTTTCAAACCCTGATGAACAAGGCTTTCATTGCTGAAAGGGAGCACAAGCTCATGTCAGATACTAAGTCTGCCCATAATGATCACAAACGCAAATTTGAGCCCAAGAAGGAAATGCAACCAGTGCAAAAAGTTCGTACCTGGCAGCCAACTCCAATGGCGTACCAGCCCAGTTGGCAACAAAATGTTAACAAGACCACCACCCAAGTGAAGAATGATGTGCTCAACCCAGTTATGGAGAATCTTCTGCGCAACAATTCCTGTTATAGTTGCGGACAAACCGGACATTATGCCAAATAGTGTCCCAAGAACACCCGGACCAATGCTACGTTCAAGCCTCAAATGCATTATTTGGAAGCTGGTCCAAGTCAGGACGACGTCACGGGATACGTTCATCACATTTCAGCCGACGAAGCCCAAGAAAATCCCGAGGTCGTCATTGGTATGTTCCCTGTTAATAACGTACCTGCAGTAATTTTATTTGACTCTGGGGCTTCCCACTCTTTTATTTCTTGGAGTTTTGTCGCCCAAAACAAATTTCCTTGTTCGCTTTTGGGTAAAAATATGCTGGTGCAAACCCCGGGATCTATTATTCAAAGCAATCTCGTCTGCCGCAATCTGGAAGTTAGGATCAACGAAATCAGTTTTCCGATGTCTTTGATACTGATTGAGTCTGAAAAATTGGATGTTATCTTGGGTATGAATTGGCTGACTCAGTACCAAGTATGCATATATTGTGCAACCCGGCAAGTCAACTTGACCGGACAAGATGGACAAGCTACCAAGTTTATTGCTCGTAGAAGCATACCCTCCAAGGAAATGGTTTTCACAGCAATAGTAGAAATGGAAATAATTCCAGTGGTCAGTGAGTTTCCTGATGTATTCCCAGAAGAACTACCAGGCATGCCACCTGACCAGGAGCTTGTGTTTGCAATAGAACTTGTGCCCGGAACCACACCAATACACAAGAAATATTATTGAATGCCGTCATCCGAGTTGGTGGAGCTAAAGAAACAGCTTGATGAAATGCTCAAAAAAGGATATATCCGCCCCAGTTCCTCGCCATGGGGATCACCTGCTATTTTTGTGGACAAGAAAGATGGCAGCCTTCGCATGTGTGTGGACTACCGACAGTTGAATGTTGTCACGATCAAGAACAAATACCCTCTGCCAAGAATTGTGATTTGTTTGATCAACTCAGTGGAGCCAAGGTCTTCTCAAAAATCGATTTGCGGACTGGAACTACCAGCTTAAAATTAAAAAGGAGGATATCCCCAAGACCGCCTTCACCACTTGCTATGGTCTTTACGAATATACCGTCATGTCCTTCGGCCTCACCAACGCCCCTGCCTTCTTCATGCACATGATGAACAAAGTGTTCATGGATTTCCTTGATAAGTTCGTGGTCGTCTTCATCGATGATATACTTATTTATTCAAGAAATGAAGAAGAGCATAAAGGACACCTCCGCGCAGTGCTACAACGACTTCGTGAGCACCAGTTGTACACCAAGTTCAGTAAATGCGAGTTTTGGTTCAAGCAAGTTGGGTTCCTCGGACACATACTATCCGCTAAAGGAATAACCGTGGACCCTAGTAAAGTAAAAGACATGCTCGACTGGTTGCCACCCACCACCGTGTCTCAGTTCCGGAGTTTTCTTGGATTAGCCGGATATTACCGTCGATTTATTTAAGGGTTCTCCAAGATTGCTAAGCCCATGACGGAGTTGCTTAAAAAGGATAAGAAGTTTGAATGGACGTCAGACTGTGAGAAAAGTTTCACAGAGTTGAAGAAGCGCTTAACAACTGCGCCGGTATTAACACTTCCAGATATCTACCGCGGCTTTGACGTATATTGCGACGCTTCCCGACAAGGACTTGGGTGCGTGCTTATGCAAGATGACAAGGTAGTATCCTAAGCCTCACGGCAGCTACAACCGCATGAAGGCAATTACCCCACTCGTGATTTGGAATTGGCCACGGTAGTTCATGCTTTAAAAATTAGGAGACACTACCTCATTGGCAAAAGGTGCCAAATTTTTACCGACCACAAAAGTCTCAAATACATATTTACTCAGCCGGATTTAAATCTCCGTCAGTGAAGATGGCTGGAGTTGGTCAAGGATTATGATCTTGGAATAAATTACCATCCGGGTAAGGCCAACGTGGTTGCTGATGCACTCAGTCGAAAGCCCGTCAGTTTAAACGTCATGCTGGAATCTCTGCCTTCTGAACTCAAAGAAGAAATTGCTCAGCTCAACCTGGTTGTTGTTGAGGCTGGTCTTACCAATATTCTAACGGTCACCCTACTCTTGAGGAAGAAATCTGCAAGGCCCAGCCAGGTGACGCCAAGCTGTAGAAACGCATCAAGTCATCCGATTTCTCGAAGGATCAGTATGGTACCCTCCGATTCAGGGGAACGATTGTGTGCCTAATCAAGCTGACCTAAAGCAGAAAATTTTGTCAGAAGCCCACGAGTCCTCGTATTCAATCCACACTGGAGGCACAAAAATGTATGGAGACCTTCGACAAATATTCTGGTGGGATGGAATGAAGAAAGACATTGCTTATTTCGTGGCCTGTTGCGACATCTGCAACAAGGTTAAGGCGAAAAATCAGAAACCAGCCGGACTTCTCCAACCACTGCCCGTATCACAATGGAAATGGGACGATGTTTGTATGGATTTCATCACAGGATTACCCAGGACCCGACGAGGCAATAATGTGATCTGGGTCATAGTGGATACATTAACCAAGGTGGCTCACTTTCTCCCAGTCAAAACCTCATACCGAGCAGATGAGCTTGCCCGACTGTATGTATCCAGGATTGTCAGTTTGCATGGAATTCCCCGAACCATCACTACTGACTGAGGTTCACTATTCACCTCTGCTTTCTGGACCCGTCTCCATCAAGCCCTTGGGACGGAATTAAAATACAGCACTGCTTATCATCCTCAGACAGATGGGCAAACGGAAAGAGTAAATCAGATACTCAAAGATATGCTCCGAGCCTGTGTTTTAGCCCAAGGACCACAATGGGAAGATTGCTTGCCATACGCCGAGTTCTCATATAACAATGGATTCCAGACCAGTTTAAAGATGTCACCTTATGAAGCTTTGTATGGCCGTAAGTGTCGCACTCCATTAAATTGGTCTCAAACCGGAGATAGCCGTATTTTTGGAACAAATCTCATGCTGGAGGCCAAAAAGCAAGTCAAAGAGATCCGAGATAGATTACAGCTGGCCAAATCGCGACAGAAAAGTTATTATGATGCAAAGCACCGACAGATCAGTTTTGAACCCGGAGAACATGTCTACCTACGAGTCACACCCATGAAGGGAGTAAGAAGGTTCCAAACCCGTGGAAAATTAGCACCCAGGTTTATTGGTCCATTTCCCGTCATGACACGAGTGGGTGCTGTGGCATATCAGTTGGAGCTGCCTCCGGAGCTGTCCGACGTGCACAACGTGTTCCGCGTTTCACAACTACGACGGTGCATCTCACCACCCGAGAAAAAGACCGATTTGGCAGAGATAGAGCTGGCAAAGGATTTGACATATGAAGAGAGGCCAATGAAGATTTTGGATCAGATGGAAAGAGTTACTTGCAGTAAGTCACGGAAATTTTACAAGGTTCAATGGATGCATCATACCGAATCAGAATCAACCTGGGAATCAGAAGAATTTCTAAGGGCATGTTATCCAGAATGGTTTTCCCAATCAACCGAATCTCGAGGACGAGATTCATTCTAAGTGGGGGAGGTTTGTCACAACCTGGTTTTTGCCCTCTTTCCTTTGCCTGATTTTCATCTGAGATGGTTTGAATTTGGAGTTTTGAATCATTCCATTTGGACTTGATCACTTGGGTATCCCTTGATTTTCAACCCAAGTGCCTCCTCTCCTCTTCTAATCCATCATTTAACTCCTGGCCAACCCAACAAAATTGCTTGGAATATTTTTCTTAAATGAAAAACATTCATTTTGCCTCCTAAACCCTAGCTAAAATCTTTGACCTCCAAAGCAACCTTCATTTCTGTTGCCCCAAAAATCCTGAGAAAAATCCCAAATATTCTTTGGACTCTAGGGCACATTTCTGAGCAAAAATATTTCACCCTTTTTGGAGTATTTTTGCTACAGAAAATATTTTCACTTCTGGGCTGAAATGGTAGTTTCTACAACAACTACCTTTTTACTAGCTCCAATGTAGCTGGTTTTCCCTGTGCTTATTCACCTTAGTAAGAGTCAGTAAAACCCCAAAGATCAGCCCTTGAATCACTATGGTTTAACCACAGTAATTGTTCAAAGTTTCTGTCCAGTAACTAAACATCTTCACCATTTCACTTCTACTGCACCTAGAAACCAACCGCGCCATGGTAACACCTAAAGTTACTAAGGACTACACGCCAGACATCATGGTTAGTGCATATGTGGCCTGATGTCATGGTCCACGCGGTGACCGCGTTCGTCTGAGGGTGCTGGCATGCCAAACGCGCGCTCTGCGCATCCCCAGCACCTCTGTGGTGCGCGTGCCCGCTGCTCGGCCAGCCTGGGCGTGTCCCCCCACGCCACCATCCTTGTCTCCACCCCCTTAACTCCTCCTTGCCACTCGCCGACGCCGGAGCTCCCCACAACGAGCACGGGCACGGTCCGGCCAACAGCACAGTGCCCGCGCACTGTGTTCGTCCCCTTCCTCCTTGATCCTTTGCTTGTCCGCATCCGTGCACAGCTCCTGCGTGAACCCCCGTCGCCTTCTCCCTCTCTATCTGGCACCATTCGTTGCAGGGCATGGCGATAGCTGTCCTCCGGCAGAGCCCTAGCCCTCCTCGTCGCCCCGACTATAAATAACCCCCTCCGCAGCCTCCTGGAGCACCGCACCTCACCACACCTCCCTCCCATAGCCACTAGAAGTCGCAGCCCGGCCGGGCAGGCTGCGGGCCGCCGTCCCCAAGCCGAGCTCACCGGCGATCCCCCCTGGATCGACCCCGCAGCTCCGGCCACTCCCAAGCCGAGGCGACCCCGCTAGGGCCTCCGCTCTCATCCGTGAAGCCAACAAGCCAAGCCCAAGCCCCTAGAGCCGCCCCTAGCCACCGTCTTCCTCATCTCCAGCGACCACCATGTTCTGCCTCCGCTTGCGAGGAAGAAACCGACGCCGTCCGATCACCATTTGCCACGCCACGGGTACGGGCAGGTGCGCAAGAACCTTCTCCATCGATCCCTCCCTCTCATCTTCCCCCAAGAGGCCTCAACGTCGGCGAACGCTCCGGCGAACCGCTGCCCGTCTCTGTTTTCTTTCCCTCTCCCTCCGGCCTGACTAGCGGGGCCTGCTAGTCAGGCACTCATAACGCGCGCGAAGCGGTATGAGTGGTGGCACCCCGGGAAAATACGCCATCGACGTCACCCCCTCTCTGTTTTTCTTTTTCAAATTTATTTAAATTCCAGGAGCATTCAAACAGCCATAACTTTTATTCTACAAGTCCAAATGCAGTGATTCTTTTTGCATTGTGTTCTTTGTCTAAAAATCTAACAGCTCCCAAAAGATGGGATTTTTCCTTGCTGTCTAGATTTTCTAGCAATTTTCAGAAGGTTTCTTGATATTTTCTTTTGTGGTTTTCGAATGTTTTCAGAGGATCCAACTTGTCTTGAGGATCACCAGGAGCCTTGTGACCCTCATCAGTACCAAGGCAAGCCACAGTAACATTTCATGGTGCGACTTCAATATTGTTGATTTTCATACTTGAACTTATGAATAATGATGCATTTTAATAAGTTATAAAATAAATATATTCTGTTATATGCTTGTTATGTTAAAATGCTTGAACTTCAGTATGTTTGAAGTAAATATTGCTGGTAAGATGATGAGAACTTAGTTGTTAGAGTTAAATAAATAATATGGTCATAGAATTGATGAGAAATTTGGATAATATTTTTGCATGAGGTATAATGATGATAATTGCTAGAAATGGTTCTGGTATAAGTAAAGGAAGGTTTTTACTAGTATAGTAGCATGATTTTATGTTGGCTCCGTGGGAGCGTAGTTGGTGCATTTTTGCACGGTTATGTGATGCATATGTTAAGTGATGCATGGTATGGCAGTATGACACCGGTTATTTTCTTTTCACATTAAAAGTTGAACCTGATTAATATTCAACTTGAACATGTTGTTGACCGGGTCGTGGTGCCGCTGAAACGAGTCTTTCCCAGTGCAACCACATTTGCCGGTATGGGACGGCCTTAATGTGTTTCTTTGTCGTGCCTCTGGTCGGTACCTCAAATTAGGGAAGGTTATGGGCGTGTTGTACCTTGGCCCGGTAGGCAAGCATAACCTTGTGAGCCCGTTGTTAAGTTAAGTTTGGTACCAGATCCCAGTGTGGATCGTGGCCAAGACGGTGGTCGAGGTGTCTGGAGGTAGACACGAGGCCACCCAGGACTAGCCCAGTGGGGTCTGAGTCAGAGGGGCCGGGAGAGTTTCATGACAGTGAAATGGTTTCGTCGGAACGCTCTTGGTCCACTCGGATGGGAGAGTGAGGCCATGGGTTCCGTAGTGTGGGTACAGTGTACTAACCTCTACAGAGTGTATTTGATCTACCGATAGCCGAATCCATGGATACGGACATGCTCGAAAGTAAGGTACACCATGGGTCAACACTTAATAAATATTCACACTAAATTGCATTAAGGATGATAGTGAGGTCATCGTGTTGAGTTGGCCATGAGTTGGTCGGGTTGTGATCGCCGTAAGGATCACGTGCCATGAGTTGGTCGGGTTGTGATCGCCGTAAGGAAAACGGGCCACGAGTTGGTCAGGTTGTGATCGTCGTAAGGATCACGGGCCACGAGTTGGTCGGGTTGTGATCGCCGTAAGGATCACGGGTATGTGTTGGTAATATTATGTTTGTTGGTCACATCTGGTAAGCAAGTTGGGAGAATGAGTACCTGTTGAGCCTAGTCACATCATGTTGGTTATGTAGCTGCATTGTTGATTAAAACTGGATAAATATCATAATATTATCTGCCATCTTGTTATGCTTATTGTGAGCTTGCAAGTACATTCAATGTACTGACCTGGCGTGTCATGCCAGATTTCAGGAAAGTCCCGTTGGAAAGGAGTGCTGTCCGAGTCTAGACCGTGTCCACGTCGGTGTCCTTGTGCTATGGAGTTCTGCTACGACGTTGTTCCGCTGCCGAGTAGTTGTCATGATCAAGGCCCCTTTATGTTCACTAAATAATGTACATATTGTTCAGCCGCACCGTGTCTGCCGCTTGGCCTCGCTAACTGTTGTAATATGAACTATGTTCCGCTAGCATGAATAAAGCGGTTGTATTCCGTGCCATGTTGTTGTGTGTTGCCAGAAGACAAGGTCTCTAGGCTGGCAATGCAGGGTAAACCGGTCGCTCTGAGCCGGGGTGCCACACGGAGCCACCACCACCTCCTGTTCTTCATCGGGATGCCAGGTCTGGAGTCCGTTTGGGGCTCCGGAGAGGGGGATTTGTCGCCATCATCATCACCAACCCTTCTTCATCACCAATTTCATGATGCTCACCACCAGGAGTGAGTAATTCCTTCGTAGGCTTGCTAGATGGTGATGGAGTTGGATCAAATTTGTCATGTAACCGAGTCAATTTTTTAGGGCTTGATCCCTAGTATCCATTATGTTCTGAGATTGATGTTGCTATGACTTTGCTATGCTTAATGCTTGTCACTAGGGCGAGTGCCATGATTTCAGATCTGAGTGATTTATGTTTTTATGAATATATTTGAGTTCTTTATCCTATCTTGCAAGTTATATGCACCAATTTCGTGTTATGATCCGCATGCCCCAAGGTAATAATAATTGGGATTGTTTCCGGTGATTACCGTAGTTTGAGGAGTTCATGTATTCACTATGTGTTAATGCTTTGTTCCAGTTATCTATTAAAAGGAGGCTTTAATATGCCTTACATTTCCTTGTGGACACCGCTGCCACGGGAGGGTAGGATAAAAGATGTCATGCAAGTTCTTATTATAAGCACGTATGACTATATACGAAATACATGCCTACATTACATTGATGAAGTGGAGCTATTGTGTATTGCTCTAGGTTGTGAATGTTATATGATGAATGTCATCCAACACAAATATCCATCACTGATCCAATGCCTACGCTTTTTGCATATTGATATTTGCTAAGTTACTTTTGTTGTTGCTGGTGTTACAATCACTACAAAACTACTACTGTTACCGTTACTATTGTTACTGTTACTACTACTATCGAACTATCTGACTACTGTGCTACTAAACACTTTGCTATAGATATTTAGTTCTATAGGTGTGGTTGAATTAACAACTCAACTGCTAATACTTGCAAATATTCTTTGGCTCCCCTTGTGTGAATCAATAAATTTTGGTTAAATACTACCCTCGAAAACTGTTGCGATCCCCTGCACTTGTGGGTTATCATGCGCGGAAGTGCACGACGCCTTGGACGGGCAGTGACTCCATGTCTAGTGGGGCTTCCTAGAGCTATGCCGAATTATCGACAATGAAGCTTTGGGCAGCGAATTGGATCTCGCCAATGATCATGATGATGATGAAAATTCCACATGCGCTGGATATTGCTAGACACATAGCTCCATGGTTGGCACCAACTATCAATGCAATTAATCTGACAGTGAGTACTAGGAATACAAAACAGGGTGGAACCTAGATACAACACATGTGTGACACTCCGGTTTATGAGTTCAGGTCCCTCTCGGAGATGTAATAGCCCTGCATCTCGAGCTCTGGAGCTTTGTTTTCTCTGGGGTGTCTGATTACAGTAAGTTGCGAACCCTTGTCATGGCATCCGAGTGGGGCTTATATAGAGTGCACCTGCCCTCATTAATGCTACATTACAAGGGGAGATAAGAGAGGGAGTAACTATGGGCGTTATTGGAAATTACCGCGACAACTACACTTGAAGTCTGACGTTAGGCCTATTGAACATTGCGGCTCCCACGTCGCCTCTCCACCTCATGTGTCTAAGTGGTGTTCGTGAGGCCAACTGGTGGGAAGACGTCTGAGTGGATAACCTAGAGTGCACATCCAAATGTGCCTATGGTCCGGAGACCTCCCAAAGATGGTGTGGGGTCCTAGGTGGCCCCCAAAACCATCCGGCCCCGCCGCCATCCACCGCAGAAGGATGCCCACGGCATATCTTGCCAGCCGAGGGGAGAAAGGGTCCCGCCAGCACCGACGCTGACACACCCATTTTGCATCATGTTTTTATGTTGATATTTATTGCATTATGGGTTGTTATTACGCTTTAAGATACAATTCTTATGCCTTTTCTCTCTTATTTTACAAGGTTTACATGAAGAGGAAGAATGCCGACAGCTACAATTCTGGACTGGAAAGGAGCAAATCTGAGATACCTATTCTGCACAAGTCCAAATGTCCTAAAACTTTACGGAGAATTATTTTGTAACATCAAAAAGGGCGAAGAAACAACAGAAGGGGACCCACCAGGCGGCCACAAGCCTGGGGGGCACGCCTACCCCTCATGGCGCGCTCCTTGAGCTTGTGGCCCCCCTGGCCAGTCCCTGGTGTCCATCTTCTGCTATATGAAAGGTTTTGACCTAGAAAAAATCATAAGGAAGCCTTCGGGACAAAGCGCCGCCGTCTCGAGGTGGAACCTGGGCAGAAGCAATCCAGGGCTCCGGCGGAGCTATTCTGCCAGGGACACTTCCCTCCGGGAGGGGGAAATCAAAGCCATCTTCATCACCAACGATCCTCTCATAGTGAGAGGGTTAATATTCATCAACAACTTCACCAGCACCATCTCCCCTCAAACCCTAGTTCATCTCTTGTATTCTATCTTTGTCTCAAGACCTCAAATTGGTACTTGTAGGTTGCTAGTAGCGTTGATTACTCTTTGTAGTTGATGCTAGTTGGTTTATTTGGTGGAAGATCATATGTTCATATCCTTAATGATATTTATTACCCCTGTGATCTTGAACACAAACATGCTTTGTGAGTAGTTACGTTTGTTCTTGAGGACATGGGAGAAGTCTTGTTATAAGTAATCATGTGAATTTGGTATTCGTTCGATATTTCGATGAGATATATGTTGTCTTTCCTCTAGTGGTTTTATGTGAACATCGACTACATGACACTTCACTATGATTTAGGCCCAGGGGAAGACATTGGGAAGTAATAAGTAGATAATGGGTTGCTAGAGTGACAGAAGCTTAAACTCTAGTTTATGTGTTGCTTGATAAGGGGCTGATTTGGATCCACATGTTTCATTCTATGGTTAGATTTATCTTAATTATTCTTTCATAGTTGCGGCTGCTTGCAAGAGGGGTTAATCATAAGTAGGAGGCTTGTCCAAATAAGGACATCACCCAAGCACCGGTCCACCCACATATCAAATTATCAAAGTAACGAACGCGAATCATATGAGAATGATGAAAACTAGCTTGCCAATAATTCCCAGGTGTCCTCGGGAGCGCTTTGCTTTATATAAGAGTTCGTCCAGGCTAATCCTTTGCTATAAAAATGATTGGGCCACCTTGCTGCACCTTTGCTACACTTTTTACTTGTTACCCGTTACAAATTATCTTATCACCAAACTATCTGTTACCGATAATTTCAGTGCCTCCAGAAAATACCTTACTGAAAACCGCTTGCCACTTCCTTTCGCTCCTCGTTGGGTTTGACACACTTACTTATGGAAAGGACTACGATTGATCCCCGATACATGTGGGTCATCAAGACACTTTTCTGGTGCCATTTACGGGGAGTGAAGCACCATTGGTGAGTGGAATTTGGTAAGGAAACATTTATATTACGTGCTGAAACTTATTGTCACTTGTCACTATGGAAAATAATCCTTTGAGGGGTTTGTTCGGGGTATCTTCACCTCTACCGGAAGAACACATAGTTTCTCCTCAACCTACTGCACCTACTGAAAATATTTATTATGAAATTCCTTCGGGTATGGTAGAGAAACTACTAGCTAATCCTTATATAGGATGATGAGGACATCAATACCAATGTTACTCCTACATCCCCTGCTGCTATACATACTGGACCAATTACTAGAGCTCATACACACCAATTGAATTACCAGGTACTTCCGTTTCTTGGTAAATTGGATACATGAGAATATGATGCTGCCTAAATTGGATACATTTGTGTTGATTACCAATAAGGGCCAACCATGGACAAAAGGGACGAACACTGGAGCAGGATCAAGCATGAAGACGAAGGCGCTCGTGAAGGGAACCGAAATGGTGTTTCTAATGCAGATTTTAGCACTTTCAGGCCTCCTTGATGACATACAAGGACATGTACGAAATATACAAGATGCCCTTTCATAAATTTCGTCGATAGTTTATTTTAGGTGCTACACCACCTTATTTTTGACCGAGGCCCATGTAATTTCGAAATACTTGAGTATAGGCTATCTTAGAGTCCTTGTGTGGGGACACAAGAGTTAGGGTTGGTTTCGGACCCCTGCTCCAAGGGGTCACGGAATTTCCCTCTCTTCCTCCATATATACAGCCCTTAGGGCGTCGTTTAGACTTTGGGTTTTGTTTATATTAAAGTTTGCCATAGCTGCAACTTCGCGTACTTCGTTTGTGTTCAATGACCAGACCAAGACATCATGGAACCCCACCTTGATCAATAAAGCTTTCATCTAAGCATGTGATATTATTTGTCGTCGTTGCAAGGGTGGAGGTCATTATGCGAAAGAATGCCCATCTAAGCATGTGATGATTGCTACTGAGGATGGTGGGTGTTAGAGGCGAAGGTGTCCCAATGTTTTGATGAGATAGATATCATTTTCTATGGAAGTCGACCTTGACGATCCGACCACAAATGTGTGAGACGTCATGCCTTAGCAATTTCTAAACCAACTTCCGAAAGGTTATTGACCACGCCGAAGCCCAATCAACCTGACAACGAGGGTCTATTTCCTATGAGCAAACGAAGAACAAGCAAGAAACTGAGATTGCAATCTAGATATTGCGAATATAAGAGGAAAGCTTTATTGACGAAAGTGGGGTTCTGTGACGTCTTGGTCTGGTTGTTGAACACAAACGAAGTACGTGAGTTGCAGCTATGGTGAACTTTAATGTAAAAAAAACCCAAAGTCTAAATGACGCCCTAAGGGCTGTATATGTGGAGTAAGAGGGGAAAATTTCGTGACCCTTGGAGGAGGGGTCCGAAACCAACCTTAACTCTTGTTTCCCCACACAAACAGACTCTAAAAAATAGCCTATACTCAAGTATTTCGAAATTACATGGGCCTGGCCCAAAAATAAGGTGGCGCAACACCTAAAATAAGCTATGGATGAAAATTATGAAGGGGCATCTTGTATATTTCATCCATGTCCTTGTATGTCATCACGGAGGCTTCAAAGTGTTGAAATATGCACTAAAATGCCATTCTGGTTCCCTTCCTATGTGTCTTCATCTCCATGCTTGATCCGGCTCCAGTGTTCATCCCTCTTGTCCATGCTAGGCCTTTCATTATTAATCAACACAAATGTATTTAATTTAGGCAGCATCATATTTTCATGAACATTAGAATTGTCACCAGGAAAAAGTACCTGGTAATTCAATTTGCGTGCGCGAGCTCTAGTAATTGGTCCAATATGTATAGCAACAGGGGATGTGGGTGTAACAATGGTATTGATGTCCTCATCATCCTCCCCTTCTTGAAATGAAGTCGTCCTTGACAGAAGCTCATCATCCTCGCCCAAATAAGGCTTCAAATCTGCAATGTTAAAAGTGGGACTAACCCCAAAATCTGCATGCAGCCCAAGTTTATATGCATTATCATTTATTTTCTCTAGCACCTTAAAAGGACCATTAGCACGTGGCATTAGTTTTGATTTGCACAAATCAGGAAATCTATCCTTACGCAAATGTAACCAAACAAGATATCCAGGTGCAAACACAACATGTTTTCTACCCTTATCTCTAGCAAGTTTATATTTAGCATTCATACACTCAATGTTCTCCTAGTTAACTCATGCATTCTTAAGATCAATTCAACACATTGTTTAGCATCAAAATTAACCTTCTTCGAAGATGGAAGAGGCAAAAAATCAATAGGTGCACGAGGTAGAAAACCAGACACAATCTCAAAAGGGCACATCTTAGTAGTAGAATGCAGTGAACGATTGTAAGCAAATTCAATATGAGGTAAGCATTCTTCCCATTTTTTCTTGTTATTCTTCAAAACAGCCCTAAGCATAGTAGACAATGTTCTATTGACTACTTTAGTTTGTTCATCTGTTTGGGGGTGACAAGTGGTACAAGAAAGCAGTTTAGTCCCCTACTTAGCCCATAAACATCTCCAAAAGTGGCTAAGAAATTTAGTATCATGATCTGAAACAATAGTATTTGGCACACTAGGCAAGCGAATAATTTCATGAAAGAACAAATCAACAACATTAGCAGCATCATCACTTTTATGACATGGTATGAACAGTGCCATTTCCGAAAATCTATCCACAACAACACATATGCTATTCCTCCACTAGCATCTTTTCACGACAATGATTGTAAGCAAATTCCTTATCATAAGTAGAATAGTTCAGACTAGTCCCGCTCATCTTTTCAGAAAAGTATGCAACAAGTTTACCATCTTTTAGTAACACACCAACTCCACTAGCATCACATTCAAGGTCAAAAGTATTATTAAAATTAGGAAGTTCGAGTAAAGGAGCATGTTTCAACTTATCTTTCAATACCGTGAAGGTTTCTTCCTGTGTGATACCCCAAAAAGGCACATTGATGCGGAGCATCCCTCGACCATCCCCATGGACATTCCGTCACCACCACAAGCACAAAGAGGACCAATGACAAAAGCTCGCGCACGTGCCATCAAAATCGAGGTTAACACTTACGTCTTCGAGTTTCGTTCAGATTCGCATGTGAATTGGGTCCTACCTCAAACAGAGATGTTATGCATTCTTAGGTACCAAGGAAATGATCATGAAGAAGCTAGGACAAAGATACAAGCGACCATGGAGAAGGAAGAGAATGAAAGACGCGAGAAGCATGAACCGACGGAGGTCCGAGACCACTCAGGGTGCCCGGCCACCTGCAGCCCTGGGTGCCCGGGCCTCCTACCGCCAGCTGGCTACGTCCCTAGCCGCCCCAGGTGCCCGACCTCTTTCGTCCCCGGGTGCCCGGCCGCTTCCTGTGCGAGGCCCTCTGCCCACCCCGGGTGCCCGGGCCATCAGCCCTCGGGTGCCCGACCTTCTATAGCCGCCAAGGGCGCAACCCCCTAGACGCCCCGGGTTCCCGGGCCTCACACCCCGGGTGCCCGGCCCCCCTCCCCAGGCGCGACCCGGGTGCCCAGCCATCGGTCTCCCGGCGACCCCCGGGTGCGCGGACCCCTTGACCTGGGGTGCCAGACCCTCCACCGTGACCACGCGCATTTCGGGATAATTTACTCATGTACCCTTGTTTTACCCCCAATTCGTCCCTAGCCTATAAGTACCCCTCATCTAGCTCATTTTTAGGGTTAGCAAAGTATTTGATAGACATTAGAGAGCTTTGTTCCTTGTATCCCCTCCTCTTGGAGATCAAGACCCCTCTTTGGGAAGAATCCTTGTGGATTATATATCAAGGCCTCCTCTTGGAGAAGATCGACATCAAGACCTCATCTCCTTGGAGTGGGAAGAACTTAACCCTAGTGCTATATTCTTTGAATTACTCTTGTATGCTTGTGATCTCATGTATGCTACTCTAGTGGATGTGTTATTTGGGTTTTTGAGTGATTATTCTCCTTGTGTTCTTGTGTGTTCATCACTTCCCCCCTCCAAGTGTGAAAAGTTCTACCCTAGGGTTTCATCCTACAAAATCTTGGTATCATGAGCAAGGTTGATTCACATCTTGGAGTCCCTATCCCCATTTGCTAGCTTGATTTTGTTGTTTTTCGTCCTAATTCTAACATCCCCACAAAAATAGTCCCGATAATTTTTCTCGCAATTTGTTGGTTCTTGTGAGATTTGGTTGTTTTGGTCCATGGATTTGTTGTTTGGCAAGTGTATCTAGCCCCTCCCCAACTATGCCCACCCTTCCCACCACGAAATCCACCGAATTTGACCTCTTCTCAAAAAAATTCGCCCAAATCCAAGACACCCAGTCACCCGCAGCTCGTACCCCGGGTGCCCGCACCCAGGCTGATGCGGAGCATCCTACGGACGTCACCATGTCAAGAGTCCGTTTGGCTACTAACACGTGCAACCCCTACTTCTCATACATAAAGGTGAATCATCTCCTTTACACGTGTTCACTTGATCTCTTCGAGGATGGTATACTACTTGACACTCCACTCATGTGCATGCATAGGTATTGCTGGAGCTTCACGGACGACGAGGAGGAGTACGAGCGCAACGGAACAACTACACCATCCATGAGGGAAGCATGGAAGAGAAGATGGAAGAAATGGGACTGCTCAAGCTATAGCCACCGGACATCCGGTACCTGACGCATCCCAGACGGCCAGAAGAACTCTAGCCGACGAAAGCCACATCAACCAGACGACCGGTAGGGACCGGGCATCCGACGCCTGGAAGTGCCAGCCTGCCAGCCAAGCCTCAGCCTGCGCATCCTACACTGGTCGGACATCCATCCAAGACCGGACGACCGTCCGTCTCCGAAAATCCGGTGCCACTTCAATCGAGCCGAATTAGCGAAATCCGGTGACTACCGGATGTCCGAACGCCGGCGGGCCACCGGACTTCCAATATCTGTCTGCGCACAGTTCCGAGCCCGAGGCCCATGTACCCCTTCACTTCGCCCCCATTTGCACTAAGACTATAAATAGACCTCCCCTCCTCCTAGTTAGGGTTAGCAAAGTGATAGCTTATTTGTATGTGAGCTTTGCTCCTACTACTCCTCCTCTTGAGAGAGAGAGAGAGAGAGAGACCACTACTCCATTGGAGGCCAAGACCTCCATCTAGGAGAAGATCCCGCGGGATACCATCAAGACCTCCTCTTGGAGATGAACTTTACCTTGTATCTTTCTCTTTGTTGTTCATGTACCTTGTGGATCTTGTGTGTTTAATTGTCTAATGGATGTGTGATTGGACTTGTTCTTGAGTGTTTCCCCTTGTGAATTCTCCCCATTCTTCCCTGCGTTCTTCGAGGGATCGCACTCCAATCGTGAAAGATCGAACTACACCGGGTTAGCCCCGTATCATATGGTATCATGACCAAAGTTGATCATGTATTTGTGTTGGGGAACGCAGTAATTTAAAAAAAATTCCTACGCACACGCAAGATCATGGTGACGCATAGCGACGAGAGGGGAGAGTGTTGTCCATGTACCCTCATAGACCGTAAGCGGAAGCGTTATGACAATGCGGTTGATGTAGTCGTACGTCTTCACGATCCGACCGATCCAAGCACCGAACGTACGACACCTCCGAGTTCAGCACACGTTCAGCTCGATGACGATCCCCGGACTCCGATCCAGCAGGGTTTCGAGGATGAGTTCCGTCAGCACGACGGTGTGGTGACGATGATGATGTTCTACCGACGCAGGGCTTCGCCTAAGCACCGCAACAATATGACCGAGGTGGAATATGGTGGAGGGGGGCACCGCACACGGCTAAGGAACGATCACGAAGATCAACTTGTGTGTCTAGAGGTGCCCCTGCCCCCGTATATAAAGGAGCCAAGGGGGAGGGGGCAGCCGGCCAAGGAGGGCGCGCCAAGGGGGAGTCCTACTCCCACTGGGAGTAGGACTCCCTTCTTTCCTAGTTGGAGAAGGAGAAGGGGGAAGGAGGAGGAAGAGGGGAAGGAAAGGGGAGGGGGGCGCCGCCCCCCTCTCCTTGTCCTATTCCGACTAGGGAGGGGAGGGGGCGCAGCCCACCTCTTGCCTCCTCTCCTCTTCTCCCTTAGGGCCCATGAAGGCCCAATAACCCCCGGGAGGGTTCCGGTAACCCCCCGGTGCTCCGGTAAAATCCCAATTTCACCCGGAACCATTCCGATATCCAAATATAGGCTTCCAATATATCAATCTTTATGTCTCGAGCATTTCGAGACTCCTCGTCATGTTCTTGATCACATCCGGGACTCCGAACAACCTTCGGTACATCAAAACTTATAAACTCATAATAAAACTGTCATCATAAAGTTAAGCGTGTGGACCCTACGGGTTTGAGAACTATGTATGTCGGTGTACTAGGGTAGGGGTACCCTAGTATCCCGAACTTGTGCACGGGCAGTCGCAGCGCCCCGCGCCAAGGCTTGCCGGGTGACCGCCAAGGTCCTCCGTGGTTCCTTTGGAGCCATTCAAGAACAAAGTGTTTAAGCCAAGGAGACAAGACCCCGGCAAGAGGAGCTTGCCGGGAAGGCCAACCAAGGCATCTCAAGGAACTTGCCGCGACGCGCAATGCGTCCCGACAAGGCCCGGTGAGCGACAAGCTTCTGGACGCAACAAGACAACGACCGCGGCAAGGCGCTTGCCGCGGCAAGCTATCACTCTGTACCCACGCTCCAGCACATCCACCAACGTGTCGCCCTGGGACCTTTCCAGGCGCGCGTGGTGAGAGGCCGTGCAGCCAACGGTGCGAGGTGGCAAGCGACACTGACAAGATTGCCATCGTGGCGAGCGGTGGCGCCCCTGACGGTCCCTTTTTGCACTATTTGGGCGACACAGATGGGCATTTAATGCCTTTGTCCCCTGCCGTCAGGGTTAGGTATGATACACTGTACAAGTAGTTGTACCAACCGCAATTCCTTTCTAGTTTTACCCTTGTCCACGTTGCCACCTGTCGGTGACCCCTTGAGCATATAAAAGGAGGCCCATGCGCAACGTAGAGGGGGGTTCGAAACCATAAAACACTCACGCTCGGTCTCGTAGCAGCCGGTGTGTACTGTAGCACTCAACGCTCCCTAGCAAGAGCACAATACAATCAGACAAGCAGCAGTAGGAGTATTATCTCTCCGGAGAGCTCCGAAGCTGGGTAAACCGGTCGTGTGCTTCGCCTCGATCTGCTCTTCGTGCGATCTCTGCCCCCCGCCGAACCAAAAGGGGCTTGGTCCGCCGGCCCCATAGGTGTTCGTTCCCACGACATCTTTGGCGCGCCAGGTAGGGGGCGTCGAGGTTGTGTGAACCTGATCCGGCGTCTACACGAGCTAGATCTTCATCATCTTCATCGACATGCCACCGAAGAAGAAGGCTTCGGAGGTGGCTGCTCCGTCCATGTCAATCCCACCACCACCGGAGTAAACGGGTGGTGGGGTAGACGCCGGCGAAAGAACGGGCGTCGACGAGGGAGCGCACGGTGCTGCCAGGTCCAAGGACAAGGCTGCGCAGACTTCGGCGTCCGTACATGCACCGCGCCCATCCCAGGAGGCACGGGACCGACAGCGTCATGGTACGCGCGGTACCATACGCTCGTTGGACCAAGATCGAGCCGGTGGATCTCAGGGTGCTCAAGACCAGCATGCACGCCAACATGCTGGCACGAGCAAGACACGGTCGCCTGGACGGGATACTGCTCCTTCTAACATAGTTAGAAGTCCGAGCATATCCCGCTCCTCGCACCGTTCGCCACTACCACCCTCCACTCCAGCAGAAGCTTTGGCACGAGCTCAACTGCTCCTGGATTACCCTCCAACGGCGGACAAGATCGACGAATGGAGGGCCACCATTCAGAGTCTCATCGGCTTCGCCAACGGCGACACTCCACTGCAGCCGACTACAGCGCAGCCGTGGCAAGATTGCCAGGTGCGAGCCGATGGCGACAAAACCGGTGGGGGTGCACCAACCGTGCACTCTCCACCCCGAAGGCCAAGATTGCCGACTCGCCGGGTCTGCCTCGACAACGACTCCACCGCGTCATCAGATCCATGAGCTCGTCGCAATCAGCGCCAAGTTCTCCATGAACGACAGCAAGAAGATGCTCGTACTCGCATCGAGTGTCGAAGAGAAGCGTGGCGTCAATCGGACCAGCGCGCTGGGCCCGCTGTCGACATGCATGCGCCAGGGGAACCAGGCGACTTGCCGTACGCGGTAGGTTGCCCTGCGTTCACTCGTGAGCTGCGGCAAGTCCAGTGGCCCAGCACGAAGAATTACAAGCCAGATGTACCAGAGAAGTACGACGGCAAGTCGCATCCGTCGGAGTTCCTCAGCATCTACACCATCGCGGTGCAAGCTGCTGGGGGGCGGGACGACAAGATCCTTGCCAACTACTTCCCGCTGGTACTCAAGCCCAATGTCAGGTCCTGGCTCATGCACTTGCCGGACAACTCCATATCCTCCTGGGCAGATGAGGGAGTCCTGGACCAGGGGGTGTCCGGACAGCCGGACTATCATCGTCCGCCGGACTCCAAGACTACGAAGATACAAGATTGAAGACTCTGTCCCGTGTCCGGAGGGGACTTTCCTTGGCGTGGAAGGCAAGCTTGGCAATATGGATATGTAGATCTCCTACCATTGTAACCGACTCTGTGTAACCCTAGCCTCCTCCGGTGTCTATATAAACCGGAGGGCTTTAGTCTGTAGGACACACCATACATCACAACAGTCATACCATAGGCTAGCTTTAAGGTTTAGCCTCCTTGATCTCGTGGTAGATCCACTCTTGTACTACCCATATCATCAATATTAATCAAGCAGGACGTAGGGTTTTACCTCCATCAAGAGGGCCCGAACCTGGGTAAAACATCGTGTCCCTTGTCTCCTGTTACCATCCGCCTAGACGCACAGTTCGGGACCCCCTACCCGAGATCCGCCAGTTTTGACACCGACATTGGTGCTTTTATTGAGAGTTCCTCTGTGTCGTCACCGATAGGAAAGATGCCTCCACCCGTCTTCAAAGATGGTATTTTCGCCAAAAGGGCCTTGGCCGCCGGCCAAACTATCCGGCTAGGTGGTTTTCTTATGACCGCCTGTCCGGCCACTGCTTCGACAATGACTTCCCAAGTCGTCAAAAGCAATCTCCGCGTCAGCTCGGAATTCGCCGAGTGGCTGGATCCAATAGAGCTCTCGTCTGTCAACGAGCTCTTGGATCGCATCGCCGCCCTGGGAGTCACTACAGACTACAATCAGATTGGGCTTAAAACCGATCTGAGAGAGATTAACTCTCCCCAGGCCACCCACCACGTCGCAGTGGTAGAGGAGCAATGCGACGACTCTTCGCCTATATCGAAAACTAGTCACGTCCGGATTCCCGAACCCTCCATGCCGGATTTCCGCGGAGGGACGGACTTCGATCGAGCATTGAACTTAAAATCATGCATCGTTCCGGACTCGCTGGATCATGTCCAGCAATCCAAGCTTCCAAATTCGGAAACTCCTCGGCCTTTAAGCCCCAAGATGGGTAGGGATCCGGATTTTAGTCCACCCACCCGCCCAGACATATGCGATCTATCTCTAATACGGCAAGAGCCCGCTGAAACAATACATCACTACTGGGCTAGATTCCTCCTGGTTATGGACAGGATAAAGGACTGCCGAGAGGAAAACGCAATCTCAATCTTTTGCAATAATTGCATGGACAAGGGAATATTGAACGCCATCGGCCGTCGTAAAATTATACGCTTCACCGATCTGGCGTCCATAGTACGAAAGTACTGTGCGATGGAGAGTTTGTGGAAAACCGAGAACCAATTTTGGGATAATCCGGCCCCAAATACAACCCCAGTCCGCAACAAAAGGGTGCATCACACTCAGGCCCCAGATGCAAAAACCAAAAAGCAAAAACCCCATAAAGGGCATGGAACCGTACTGGAGGGATGGCTCAATGGACCCTGTACGCTTCATAGTACAGAGGGAGCCGTCCCAACACATAGCCTTTGAGCATGTTGGATATTACGGCAGGTGGCCAAAAGTGGCGAGGAGCTTCTAGCCCCGGAAAACCACTCCAACAATACCGGTACGGTATCAACAGTCTTCGAGACCTTTGCATCAAACAATATGCGAAAACGAACAATCCGCGGCCTTGCCGAAGTCTACCAAGTAGCAACAGCAAATCCATGGAGCGACACAGCCATCACCTTCAACGCCAGCGACGAACCTAAATTCCGAACAGCCCGAGCACCAGCCGCACTGGTGCTTAGTCCCATAGTGGACGACTTTCGACTTACAAAGGTCCTCATGGATGGCGGCAGCGGACTAAACCTCATCTACGAGGAAACTCTTCAAAAAATGGAAATCGATTGGAGCCGTATTGAGCGAAGCAGCACAACCTTCAGAGGAATAATCCCTAGCCGGGAAGCGCACTGCACCGGAAAAATCACACTCGATGTGGTGTTCGGCTCGCCGGACAATTACAGATCCGAAGAAGTCGCGTTCCATGTGGCCCCGTTCAACAGTGGATATCACGCTATATTAGGACGAGAGGCATTCACAATTTTTCAAGCCGTACCCCATTACGGGTATATGAAGCTCAAAATGCCTGGGCCCGGCGGAATAATCACTCTCGCTAGTGATCCGGACATAGCACTCCGCGCCAAAAACAAGACAGCCGCACTAGCCCTGGAGGCACTATCCGAGGCCCTAGCGGCAGAAGAACTCACCGCGCTGCGCTCTACGGTAACAGGGACAATGTGATACTTGACAAAAGATCCAAGTCCACCTCCTTCAAACCAGCAGATGAAATAGTGAAATTCCAGGTCCATCCAACGGACCCAACAAAGACGGCCTCCATTGGGGCACAATTAAACCCCGAGGTAGACGCCGCACTGCGCGAATTCCTTCGGGAAAATTGGGACATTTTCGCCTGGCATCCTTCGGACATGCCCGGAATCCCACGCAGATTGGCAGAACACAGCCTAAACATCCTAAAAGGATTCAAGCCGGTCAAACAGGCTCTTCGACAATTTTCCGAACCCAAAAGACAGGCAATGGGAGAAGAGCTAGCCAAACTATTTGAAGCCGGATTCATTAGAGATATCAAACATCCGGATTGGCTAGCAAATCTGGTAATGGTACCAAAGAAGGACAAATCCTGGCGCCTATGCGTCGATTTTAAAGACCTCAATAAGGCTTGCCCAAAGGATCCCTTCCCCCTCCCCCGCATCGACCAAATTATCGATGCTACCGCAGGGCACGATTCATTGTGCTTCCTCGACGCATACTCAGGCTACCATCAAATCAAGATGACAGAAGCAGAACAAGCCGCAACGGCATTCATCACTCCATACGGACCATTCTGCTTCAACACGATGCCCTTCAGACTTAAAAATGCCGGCGCAACATATCAGCGCATGATTCAAACATGTCTGGCTACTCAGATCGACAAAACAGTCGAGGCATACATAGACGACGTAGTCGTCAAAACAAAACACGTCGAAACCCTAGTAGACGATTTGAGGCTCACATTCGACAACCTCAGAGCATATGACATCAAGCTGAATCCGGAAAAATGCAGCGTACCAGCCGGAAAGCTGCTGGGCTTCATTGTATCCGGTAGAGGAATTGAAGCAAACCCGGCTAAAATCCGAGCTCTGTCACAGTTGGATATCCCAAAAGACCTCAAACAGATACAAAAATTAACAGGATGCGTGGCAGCTTTAAGCCGCTTTATCTCCCGTCTAGGAGAAAAGGCATTGCCCCTCTATCGCCTCCTCAGGCGCACCAAACACTTCGAGTGGACGGATGCTGCCACCGCCGGACTCGAAGAAATAAAGGCCATATTGGCAACAAATTCGGTCCTGGCTGCGCCCAATCTGGGCGAATCAATGTTGTTATACATCGCAGCAACGCATCAAGTTGTAAGCGCGGTACTCGTCGTCGAACGAGAGACAGAAGGGCATAAATTCCCTCTTCAAAAACCAGTGTATTATGTATCCACTGTGTTAACTCCCTGCAAGTCCCGTTACCCACACTATCAGAAGATAGCGTATGCGGTGTTCATGGCGTCCCGGAAGCTCCGACACTACTTTCAAGAGTGTTCGATAACAGTGGCCTCCGAAGTACCACTCAATGACATCATAAATAACCGCGACGCAACGGGCAGGATTGCGAAATGGGCCATTGAGCTCTTACCATTCGATATAACTTACAAACCTCGGCGAGCTATAAAATCACAAGTTTTGGCTGACTTTGTCGCTGAATGGACCGAAGCCGAACTCCCTAAAGAGTATGGCGCATACTCCAATTGGATTATGCATTTCGACGGCTCTAAAATGTTGGCCGGACTAGGGGCTGGCGTCATATTGACGTCCCCGACCGGGGATACAGTCCAACACGTACTTCAAATAATGTACACGGACTCCAACAACACAGCCGAATACGAGGCCCTTCTACACGGTCTCCGGATAGCAATCTCCATGGGCATTCAACGCCTAGAGGTGCGCGGGGATTCAAACCTTGCAATATCCCAAATAAATGGAGATTTTGACGCCAAGGATCCGAAAATGGCAGCATATCGCAACGCTGTCTTAAAAATGTCAGCTCGGTTCGAAGGACTCGAATTCCATCACGTAGCCCGAGATAATAACCAAGCGGCCGACGTACTGGCACGCATCGGCGCAAAACGTGACGCTGTCCCTCCAAACATCTTCCTGGAACGGCTCTTCAAGCCATCCGTACTATGGGAAGAGGAGCCCGGAAATGACAAACCGGAAACAACCGCGCCAACCGGCGGTTCAGCCGATGACATAACACCTTCAGCTCATGACATAATGGCGGTAATCGCCCCATGGACAGAACCTTTCCTAGCCTATTTGCTTAGACAGGAACTTCCCGAAGACCAAAATGAGCCCCGCTGCATAGTCCGGCGATCGAAAGCCTACAAGGTCCATGAGGGAGAACTTTATAAGAAAAGTACAACCGGAGTCCTTCAAAGGTGTATCTCCGAAGAGGAAGGACGAAACCTCCTGGCTGAAATTCATGCCGGACTAGGCGGACACCACGCAGCAGCCCGGGCCCTTGTAGGAAAGGCATTCCGTACAGGATTTTATTGGCCGACGGCCCGGGCAGATGCCCAGGACTTAGTCCAGAGATGCGTAGGTTGTCAGCTCTTTGCTAATCAGAGCCATATGCCGCCCACCGCCCTCAAAACTATACCCATTACCTGGCCGTTCGCGGTCTGGGGGCTTGATATGGTTAGACCCCTTAAAGGGGGAACCCACAAGCAAAGGTACCTATTGGTCATAGTGGATAAATTCACCAAATGGATAGAGGCCAAACCGGTCAAAACGGCAGAGTCCGGACCAGTGATAGACTTTATATCCGGGGTAGTACACCGTTACGGAGTCCCCCACAGCATCATCACCGACAACGGCACGAACTTCACGGCTGACGAGGTTAAGTCATGGTGCAAAAATATGGGCATTAAGCTCGACTACGCTTCAGTCTATCACCCTCAAACCAACGGTCAAGTGGAATGAGCAAATGGTCTAATAATGAGCGGCATTAAACCCAGACTAGTGCGGTCACTTACTAAATCTGACACGCACTGGGTTGAAGAGCTCAACTCCGTACTCTGGGGGCTGCGGACAATGCCTAACCGTACTACCGGATTCACACCATTTTTTATGGTATACGGCGCAGAGGCAGTCCTGCCCTGCGACATTATTCATGACTCACCTCGAGTGCGCATGTACGAAGAAAGAGAGGCCGAGCTGGACCGGCAGGACAGCTTGGATACATTGGAGGAAGAACGCGACGTCGCCAAGGCTCGTTCCGCATTCTATCAGCAGCAGGCCCGAAGATATCAAAGCAGAGAAGTACGGGCCAAGACTTACAACGTTGGCGAACTAGTTCTACGCCTGCCGGACAAGAAAAAGTACAAGCTCAAGCCCAAATGGGAGGGGCCCTTCATTATCGATCAAGTCCTGACCGGCGGAGCGTACCGTCTACGAAATGCGTCGGATAACCGACTCGAGCCGAATCCATGGAACGCAGCCCGCCTCCGAAGATTCTATGCCTAGCGCCGGACTAAGAGTTCGTCCCCTTCCTCCGTTCAAATTTTTACACTTCAACTGTCTTTTGTTTCTCTTTCTTCCCCTATCCTTTTTACTAAAAATCCCCTACGGGCCTACTTCCGCATTGTTCGCATACACTTGATGTGCCATCCGCACTCATTATACCCGGGGGCTTCTTTTCCAGAAGCTCAATTATAAGGGCTTCATGCCCAGCACATGTGTCAAGCTTCCACATGTACCTTTTACTCACCATTATATGCATCGATATGACTTAAGTTTTGGCCAAGCTGGGTTGCCTGGCTCCTGTGCTTACCCCTACGTTCCCGATTGTTCGGCTAGGAGGTAAAGGGAGCACCTCTGCGATTGTTACTACCGGGTCAGCCGGATGTGTACCTCAGACTGGGTGAAGCCGAAAGCTAGCGTTCTTAAGGGAATATTCGGTCGGTGACTTGAAAGATGATTTTTTACCTACTTATTTATCTGCCCCCAGATGTTTTTCTGCTTTTTTTTCGCAGTCCGGGCATGCACTTTAGGGTATGCCTCCCAGGGAAAGGAACCCTTAACGAAACTATTCTCCCTGGAAGATGTTTCTTACTAACCATGTAATATAACATAACTAGTTGGGCACTTGTCTGATAAAGCACTAATGACCCCTACGCCTGGTCTCCATGCATACCCCGGTTGTTTCTTAACCAAAAAGGTATTCGGACACACTCCGGACTCTAGGGTCCCGAGGTTGAAGCGAAAAGGTCGGATAAGACAAACGATCTACAATCTGGCTAGAAGGCATTTCACATGTCATTTAAAAAAAATACATTGTCAAATTTACTGATTGTATTCCTCCTCAATCCCGTCTAACAGGCTGTCTAATTTACAGTCCCGTTGGGAAAATTTAGCAGCCAACTCTACCTAGCTGTATACTACACTCACAGGGATCTCCTTCCCATCGGGCCCCACCGGTCCAACTTCGGCCATGTGGTTGGGATCCGCCTTCTTGTAACGCGTCTTCACCATGGCCCAAGCCTCCCTGGCACCTTGACGGCAAGCCGAAATCTTCCACAAACGGAAGCGCTGCCGCACTCCCTGAAGCTTCTCCGCAAGCTCCCCAAGGCCCTCAGGTAGGGAGAAGGCTGGCCATAAAGCCTGGACGACGACGCTCCTTGCCTGCCGAACTCGCTCGAGCAGTTGCAACAGCTCGGGAAGTTGATCACCTGTTGATATGGGCATCTCCTCCGCAGGGCGACCTGTGAGTATACCTACAAGACATATTATGTCAATTTACTTCTTCGCCGAACTCTTCTTTTCAAAGGAGTCTGCTCAAGCACTTACTATAAATGCCGCGACGAAGCCGCTGATTCTCCTTAACGGAGCCGGACAGCCTGGCTCGAGCGCCTTTCAGCTCTTCTCCGAGCTTGGCGTTGGCATCCTGGAGCTTGTTCCTTTCTTGCTGCACCCTATTCAGCATCCTCTCGTCGGCCTTCAGCTGGCGCAGTAATTCTTGCCTGTCCGGATCTTGTCCGGCGACACCTGCAATGTCATTATTAGACTTGCGCGCTCGCCGCACAGCGCTTATATTTATTAATAAAAATGTGTTACCAGGAGGGGTCTCTACATTTCCTCCTGCGGCAGCAAGCGCGGCCTCAAGTTGGGCCTTGCATTCTTGCAGCTCCTGAGACAGCTGGGCATTCTTCTCGGTAAGAGCCTGCGTTTCAAATGATCCTTAAATCAGTTAACATAACTACTTTAAGTCTCGGGGGCTACTGGCATATATAACCATTAAAATTCCCTTACCCGTATGTCTTTTACATACTGCTCCGTGGCTCTGGTAAAACCGTCTTGAGCAGCACGGAGGTGCGCGTCCCCTACGTTAAAGGCGTCCAATGCCTCAGGGGAGAAGCACGCCTCACGAAATACTGTTCGGCGGCGCCTGTGGTTCATGGCGCTCTCCACCTCAGACTTGGTGGCGGACAGTCTGTCGGCATCCTCCGTTGGAGGAGTATCCGGCCCGCGCCTTGCGCTTGCCTCCCCCTCCAGGCCGGGCACTGGAGCCTGGCTGGTATAGGTCGGATCGGCAACCTCTACGCCCATAGTCCGACGGGCGCTCTTTCTCCTACAAAGATCATGAGCACTCAGACGCTTCCTAGGAACGTTGCTCTGAAAATTAAAATACAAGCTATACCTTTACGGCGACGTTTCAGTCCGTACCGCGCTCCTTTTCCGCTTGCTAGTCCGGACTGACCTTTGTTGGTCAGCCGCCGCGGGCTCGGCTTCCTGCCTTGAAGGCGCTTCCTGTAAAACACCATCGTTCGCGAAGGTCAGAAATGGGCAAGGAAGAGATAATGATGTCCGGACCTCGGTCGCAGTCACCTGGGAAGCCGGATACAGTCCGGGGTAGTCCGCCGTAATGGCGACTAAAGTGTTATCGATGCTGAGTTGGTGGAACACCCCGTCGACCAGCTCCACCTTAATATCCGGGTCATCTTCGGAGGCCGGATCCAGGGATCTTTCTGGATCCTCAGGTTGCGGAGCGGGACTTACCATGTCCTCCACAGTCCGGCGTAGTTCCTGCGCCGAAGACATAATGTAAGAAGCCTAAACTTCGAAAGCATGGGTTGAGCCCTTAAAAGTGTTCGCTTACCCAGCCTCTAGGGTTGTTCATGGAAAACCCATTCAAGGGGTTCGTTCGAAGGAAGTCCTCCTTCTCCCCCTTGTACAGGCCGGACAGGATCTGCACCAGATCCTCGGTCGAATCCGGCCCTTCGCGGCCATGACGGGTGGCATCGTCTTCCCCGTTGAAATCCCACATGGGGTGGCCTCTGTATTGCAATGGTTGTACCCCCCGCATGATGCATGTTGCCATGACTCCAATCATGGTCAACCCGGAATGGGCCAGTAATCTTATTCGGCCCATCAGGTAGTGGACGCTCTTGTCTTCCTCCAATCGGGGGCTCCGCGGGCGCCAGCTGAGGCGTTTCTTCAGAGGAGCAGCACTAAAATTCGGGAGGCCAATCCGGACTGGGTCCGGCAGCGGAGCGTCTTCTATGTAAAACCACTCCGAAGGCCAGTCTTCGGACACCTTCTTAGGGGTACTGGATGGGTATCCGGTCCCGGCAATGCGCCATATTTCGGCGCCACCCTATTGATATATAGATCCCTCGTGAGAACGAGGTACGAGGCAGAACAGCCTCTTCCACAGTGCAAAATGGGGCTCGATGCCCAGAAATAGCTCGCAAAGAGCTACGTAGCCCACGATATGCAGGACAGAGGCGGGCGTAAGGTGATGGAGCTGGAGTCCGTAGAACTCCAGGAGCCCGCGGAGAAACGGATGTATTGGAAATCCGAGTCCCCTTATCAGATAGGGGACGAAGCATACCCGCTCCCCTTTGTTGGGACTTGGGGTAGCCTCCGCTTGCTTCCCACCTTGGTAGGTGGCCAGCCCGGCTCGAACCGGGACCATGAAGGCCGGAGGGAGATATCCCCCCGCTTGGAGCTTCACTAGCTCGTTGTGTGGAACAGAGCACCTCCTCCAATCCCCTGGCGGTGGGCTGGGAGCGCGAGAAGAGGAGCCGCGTCAACGGTCCATGATGGAATGGATTTTTAGGTCAAGGGCGCTCCGATGAAGTATTTGCGGGAGGAAGATGATGTGGTTTGGATCTGGATTTTCGCCTCTTTTGTAGGCGGATGACTCGCACGACTAGGGGGTGAAATATAAAAGACACCCTGGCTTTTCGCATTCGTGTGACGCGTGGAAGAAGGCCATTATTGGGCGTAGAAGCCAAGAAGCACAGTATTTATGATGAAGCCGGACACTGTTCGGCAGGTACATGGAACTTGAAGGGAGAACCCGCCTTGCAACGCCGAAGACTATATACGCGCTGGACTTATCGTCATTGAAGCCTGGTTCGGGGGCTACTGAGGGAGTCCTGGACTAGGGGGTGTCCGGACAGCCGGACTATCATCGTCCGCCGGACTCCAAGACTACGAAGATACAAGATTGAAGACTCTGTCCCGTGTCCGGAGGGGACTTTCCTTGGCGTGGAAGGCAAGCTTGGCAATACGAATATGTAGATCTCCTACCATTGTAACCGACTCTGTGTAACCCTAGCCTCCTCCGGTGTCTATATAAACCGGAGGGCTTTAGTCCGTAGGACACAACATACATCACAACAATCATACCATAGGCTAGCTTTAGGGTTTAGCCTCCTTGATCTCGTGGTAGATCCACTCTTGTACTACCCATATCATCAATATTAATCAAGCAGGACGTAGGGTTTTACCTCCATCAAGAGGGCCCGAACCTGGGTAAAACATCATGTCCCTTGTCTCCTGTTACCATCCGCCTAGACGCACAGTTCGGGACCCCCTACCTGAGATCCGCCGGTTTTGACACCGATAGCAGACCTATGCCATCAGTTTGTCGGCGCCTTTACAGGCGGCCACAAGCCTCATGGCCAAGAGAGCGACCTTCATCTGTTCGCCCAGAAGGAAGGAGAGTCCCTGCGCAAGTTCATTCAGAGATTCAGCCGTGTACAGCACAACATCCCAGATGTCCACCCTGCCGCGGTCATCAGCGTGTTCCATCAGAACGTGTGAAACCGCAGGATGCGGGAGGAGATGGCGATGTGCAAGATCAGAGACGTCAGTGAGCTATATGCCCTGGCCGACAAGTGTGCACGTGCTGAGGAAGGGAGGAAACTCCCTGGAGAGAATACAGGAGCAGGAGGATCTGATAGTGAGGATGCTGCCCCGGCAAGGAAAAACCGGCGGCGGAACAACAGGAAGAAGAAAGGCAAAGATGTGCTAGTCGTTGAGCAGTCCGGCAACGAAGGTGGCGCCAAGAACGCTGTGGCGGCCGCCGACAAGCAGGACGGCACCGACAAGCAGTACTGCAAGATCCACCGCACCAAGGGCCATGACCTCCAGAGCTGCAAGAAGGTCGAGTAGCTTGTCGAGCAGCAGAAGGCTGAATACGAGCAACGCGACAAGGAGAAGGCCCAAGAAGGTACTGGAGGATCCGGCAAGAAGCGCCCCGGCCGGGGAGGACGCCGCGGCAAGGCCAAGCAGCGACAAGGAGACAGACCTCCCCGCGGCCGCGACAAGGATGAAGATGATGACGACGAAGATATGGATGATGATGAGACCGATGAGCAGGAGTTTCAGAAAGCCACAGAGGTCCTGTGCATTGATGGCGGTGCTTCTCTGCATACTTCACACCGCCAGCTCAAGCAGTGGGTGCGGGAAGTCAATGCGGCAGAACCACCCGTCGAGTCAGGCAAGCCTCTGAAGTGGTCCAGCACGCCTATCATCTTTGATATTGAGGACCACCCTGATCGCATAACTGCGGTCGGGTGCTTGCCGATGTTGGTTTCACCAACTATCCGCAACCTCAAGGTCACTAAAATGCTAGTTGACGGCGGGGCCGGCTTGAACCTGATCTCCTTCGCGGTACTCCAGAAACTCCAGATCCCTGACAGCGAGCTCGAAGAGACCGACACATTCCAAGGAATCAATTCGGGAAGGAGCAAGCCGAAGGGAAAGATCACGTTGCCGGTGACATTTGGCAGCGAGTTGAACTTCAGAACTGAGAGGGTCACTTTTGACGTTGCTGACTTCCCATTGCCTTACAATGGGATACTCGGCCGTCCAGCACTCGCCAAATTCATGGCAGCCTCTCACTACGCATACAACATGCTGAAGATGCCAGGCCCGATAAGTGTCATCTCTGTCCCTGGCGACAAGAAGGATGCTCTTATCTGCACTGACAAGATCTACCGGGAAGCAGCAGCCGCAGCAGATCGCAAGTCACTTGCCGCTGAAGCTCCCGGGGGGAAGAAGACCAAGACCGGCAAGAGTTCTGATGCCCACTCCGGCAAGCGCACCTCTCCGGAGTGCTGCGCTACCGTCGAGGACGCACCATCGAGCTCCACCGGCAAGTGTAAGAAGGCAATGGCAGCTCCACCAGAGACCAAGAAGGTGTCCGCCAAGGAGGACGGCACTGGTGGTACCTTCACCATCAGTGCCACTCTCGACCCTAAATAGGAAAGCGCGCTCGTTGCTTTCCTGCAGGCGAACGTCGACGTGTTTGCGTGGCAACCGTCTGACATCCCCGGTGTTCCCAGGAAAGTAATCGAACACCATCTTGCCGTCTGTCCTCATGCGCGGCCCATCAAGCAGAAAGTCAGGAAACAAGCAGTGGAGCGCCAAGAGTTCATCGCAGAAGAAATCAAGAAGTTGGAAGCGGCAGGCCTTGTCAGAGGAGTGCTCCATCCTACGTGGTTGGCCAATCCTGTAGTCGTGCGTAAGGCAAACAGGAAATGGAGGCTTTGTATCGACTTTACCGATGTTAATAAAGCTTGTCCCAAAGACCCATTTCCCTTGCCGCGCATTGACCAGATTGTTGACTCCACGACCGGATGTGACTTGCTTTCATTTCTTGACGCATACTCAGGATACCATCAGATCTTCATGGCAGAAGAGGATGAGGAGAAGACCCCATTCATCACTCCATGTGGCACATACTGTTTCGTACGGATGCCTTTCGGTTTAAAGAATGCTGGTTCAACATTTGCAAGGGCAGTCCATGACGCTTTTGAGCCACAAATGCACAGAAATGTGGAAGCCTATATGGATGACATAGTGGTCAAGAGCAAGGACAAGGCAACTCTGATTCAGGATTTAGACGAAACCTTTGCTAATCTGCGCAAGATCAACCTCAAGCTTAACCCCGAGAAGTGTGTGTTTGGAGTCCCCTCCGGCAAGCTTCTCGGGTTCTTCGTGTCTCAGCGGGGAATTGAAGCCAATCCCGACAAGATCAAGGCCATTGAGCAGATTGAAGCACCAAAGCGCGTCAAGGATGTACGAAGACTTGCTGGTTGCGTGGCTGCTCTCAGCAGGTTTATCTCTAAGTCTGCTGAGCGCGCCCTGCCATTTTTCAAAATACTGAAAAAGGCAGGTCCAATGAAATGGACTCCGGAAGCGGAGGCTGCGCTGCAGGACTTAAAGAGATACCTGTCCTCCACTCCAACACTTGTCGCACCTAAGCCACAAGAGAAGTTGCTGCTGTATTTGGCGGCAACCAATCAAGTGGTTAGTGCTGCGTTAGTGGCGGAGAGGGAGGCGGATGATGAGCCAGCAACCACGGCAGATGCATCCAGCGACAAGCAGGGGGCTTCACCGACAAGCTCTGATCCCGACAAAGATGGATCTGCGCAGGCGCATAAGGAGATACAGAAGAAAATGGTGCAGCGCCCAGTTTACTTTGTCAGTTCCCTTCTGCAGGGGCTAGGTCAAGGTACTCTGGTGTGCAGAAATTGCTTTTCGGCCTTCTCATGGCCTCGAGAAAGCTGCGCCATTACTTCCAAGCACATGAGATCACAGTTGTCACTCGTTTTCCGCTGAAGAGGATAATGCAGAATCCAGAAGCAATAGGCAGGATTGTCGAGTGGGCACTGGAACTGTCAAGCTTTGGCCTCAAGTTTGAGAGCACCTCAACTATTCAGAGCAGAGCATTGGCAGAATTCATAGCAGAATGGACGCCAACACCAGATGAAGAAATTCCAGAAATGAGCATCCCCGCCAAGGAAGCAAGCAAAGAGTGGATGATGTACTTTGATGGTGCCTTCTCGCTGCAAGGCGCCGGTGCGGGCGTGCTACTTGTCGCACCCACCGGGGAGCACCTCAAGTACGTAGTCCAGATGCACTTTCCCAAGGAGCAAGCAACAAACAATACCGCAGAGTATGAAGGTTTGCTTGCCGGTCTCAGGATTGCAGCAGACCTTGGGATCAAGAAGCTCATTGTCAGGGGTGACTCTCAGCTTGTCGTCCGCCAAGTGAACAAGAATTATCAGAGTCCGTTGATGGAAGCTTACGTTGATGAAGTGAGAAAGTTAGAAGAGCACTTTGATGGCCTACAGATGGAACATGTTCCAGGAGCTCAGAACGACATTGCCGATGGCCTGTCGAAGTGTGCCGCACTTAAATTACCTGTGGAACCAGGGATCTTTGTGCTCAAACTGACGCAACCGTCCGTAACACCATCAACTGGATAGAGCAAGAAGAGGAAGTTGTTTTCTGGTGTCTATTTTCTGGCAGAGCTCCCCGAAGCCGCCGCCAAGAAGGTCCCCAAGATCAACACCAAGAGTGCTGAGGAGCAGTCTGCTCCGGCAAGCCCTAGGGTTTGTTCCGTTGAAGCAGACGCTCCCGACAAGTTTTGCTCCGGCAAGCTTGCCGGGGAACGTCAAGCTCCGGCTGAGCCGCAGGTTCTCGCCGTAGAAGCGCATGTTCCCGCAGCAGCATATGTGCCTTTAGTCCTTGTTGTCGAGCCGCAAGCTCCAGCATGGGCACAGCAGATTGTCCGTTTCCTTCAGACAGGAGAACTTCCCGAAGAGCAAGAAGAAGCGGAAAGAGTAGCCCGACAGTCAAGTATGTACCAGTTTGTCGACAACACACTGTACAGAAGAAGACTCAACGGTGTGAAATTGAAGTGTATTCACCGGGAAGACGGACAAAAGCTGTTGGCGGAGATACATGGAGGCATATGTTGTCACCACATTGGCGCAAGAGCACTTGCCAGCAAAGCGTTCCGGCAAGGTTTCTTTTGGCCGACAGCCCTCCAGGATGCAACTGCACAAGTAACCAAGTGTGAAGCGTGCCAGTTCCATTCCAAGCAGATACACCAGCCAGCTCAAGCTCTCCAGACGATCCCTTTATCCTAGCCATTTTCGGTCTGGGGGCTCGACATCCTCGGCCCCTTTCCCCGAGCTGTCGAGGGCTTTGAGTACTTGTATGTTGCAATCGACAAGTTCACAAAGTGGCCGGAAGTGGAAGCAGTGAGGAAGGTGACAGCACAATCAGCAGTCAAGTTCTTCAGGTCGATTGTTTGCCGCTTCAGAATCCCCAACAGGATCATCACCGACAATGGCACGCAATTCATGAGCCGCACCTTCATGGAGTACGTCCAAGATCTTGGCGCCAAGGTCTGCTTTGCTTCTGTTGCTCATCCGAGAAGCAACGGTCAAGCGGAGAGGGCAAATGCTGAAGTGTTGCGCGGGCTCAAGACCAGGACTTTCGACATGCTGCACAAGTGCGGAAAGAACTGGATTGAGGAGCTGCCGGTGGTTCTTTGGTCGATCAGGACGACGCCGAATCGAGCCACTGGCCAGACACCTTTCGCTCTAGTCTATGGAGCAGAGGCAGTTCTCCCCACGGAACTCGTATACGGGTCGCCTCGAGTGCTCGCTTATGATGAGCTTGAGCAAGAGCAGCTGCGACAAGATGACGCGCTGCTCCTTGAGGAGGACCGTCTTCAGGTTGCTGTATGAGCTGCTCGATACCAGCAAGCTTTGCGCCGCTACCATAGCCGCAAGGTTAATGCCAGAAGTCTTGAGGAAGGCGACCTTGTTCTTCGGCGCGTTCAGTCCGCCAAGAATTCCAACAAGTTGACGCCAAAGTGGGAAGGCCCTTACCGGGTGAAACGAGTCACTAGGCCTGGCGCTGTCCGCCTTGAGACCGAAGATGGCACTCCGGTGAGCAACTCCTGGAATATTGAGCATCTTCGTAAGTTTTACCCATAGGGCGCGGTTGCCGGAACCTATTCCGGCAACCACCTTTTGTACAAGTCTTGCCGCTGTTGCATGTAATCCTTTGTACAAAGCCGGGCGCAGACCCCGAGCATAAGTAAAGCTCATGTGCTCCGCACATCTTGTCAATTTCATGCTTTCTATTTTTTGCATGTGTTATCTGACACTTTGTGCAGCACCTACCCCCGGTAAGCAATAACGAGCCATAAGGCTCCATATCTTTATTTTCTCTTCATTCTCTTTCTCAAAAGAAAGGAAGGTTCCCTTGCCCACAAGTTTGCCGGGGGGGAAGGAGAAGATAATGGTGTGGACCAGGCGTCGTTCAAGAAAGTTTCACCTTACCGGGACGCAAACGACAGAAAAGCTAAGTTGCCAAAGTTTGAGCAGTCAGTTTTAAAAATTTTAAGTTATCTTCCTCGAACGACCGTACTTTGTATGGAAAACCTGTGCGCGGAGGAACCAACTCGTAGCTAGTTGCGCCCTTACTTTGTTTCGAGTCCGCTCAACAACTTAAGTGAGTTGCGGCTAGTTGCGACAAGGTTTCTTGTCGGTTGCGGCACCACCAGCAGGCTGCTGACGTCCCGCACTCAGCGCTCGCGGCTAAGGGGCCTGCACCGGCAAGTTCCCTAAAAGCGTAGGGCAAAAACATACAAAGGAAGGAATCAAGTAAAGGAAATAACATAGCAATTGATACTCAAAATAAAGTTATATTACAAGATAGCTTGTTGCAGCTCTAATAGATTGTTCTCGTAACATGACTAGCAGCGACAAGGAAAGGAGGAAACGGGCAGCCTAATCTACGCGGTCGCCATCAACCCTCTTGACCTCGTTCACCTTGTCCACAATGGGTGCGACAAGGGCCTTGAGCGCTTCCAGATCAGCATCCGGTGGCAGCTTCTTGAGGACGTTGGTGAGGTTGAGGCCTGGGTTGCGGAAGGCCACCTTCACCAACACCTTTTGCAGAACTCCCGCGCAGATCGTGCGCGACTCGTCGGCCCGCTGCTTTGGGATCCTTTCCCGGAGTCGCTGGAGGGCCGTCGCCACGCCCTTGAAGAACAAAGTGAGCTTGGCGCTGGGATGGAGGTTCTCATCGGAGGAATACCCGAAATCCTCCATCCCCAGCTGCGCTAGCTCCCCGTCGATGGCTGCGGCAACATTCACGAGACCCTCCGTCCAGTGCTCCACATTCTCCCTAAAAGTGTTCTGGGTGGCGGCAGCACTCGCCAGCAGCGCCTCGTTGGCCTTGATCTCCTCCTTCAAGGCCACCTCCTCCTTCCTGGCGCCGTCCAGCGTCTTGGTCAAAGTGGTCAGCTTCAACTCAAGATCTGCATTGGAGTCCTTGGCGGCGCTAAGCTCCTTGCCCTTCTCGACGAGACGACCCTGCAGCTCGCCATGGGCATAGGCCTCCTTCTCGTGCTCACGCTTGAGCGCGGCAAGCTCTTCACCCCTCGCCTTGAGATCGGCTTCTAACTGCGCCACCTTCGTCTCCAGCTCCTTCTTGGCGGCCTCGGCAGCTGCGGCAGCATCCTCTGCTTCCTTGAGAGCACCGCCGAATGTTTGCTCGCGTGCGGCAAGCTCCTCCTCGTGGCTGTCAAGGTTAACCTTCTGCTGCGCCAACTCGCCTTCCCGCGCAAACAGCTCCTCGGCAGCAAGCCGCTGTTGCTCTTCAGCTTCGGCCTTCTCGAGGAGGAAGGCTTTCCGCTCCTCGACGAGTTGCGCCCGCTTCTCTGCTAGGGACCGGAGAGCTTCCTGGTTGTGATCCCGGAGCTCCCCCGCCCGCTTCTCGATGTCCACTCCCGCCTGCGCGACAAGCGCTTCCCGGGATTCCACCTTGGCCTGCCGAGCGCGGTAGAGCGACACCAGCTTCCGCAGCAACTGCTCCTCCTCAGACTCGCCGCTGCTGCTGCTTGGCGCATCAACCAGCGTCAGCCCAGCGGAGGCGAGCACCTCTCCATCCAAGGCTTCTCCCTCGACCGGCGCCCTGCAGCTTGACGCCCAGGGGAGCTTGATGAAGACGCCATCACCGGCCTTCAAGTAGGCGCCGGGCTGGGGCTCTTCGGAGCCTGACGCTGCGGCAGCGGCGGAGGGATCGGCGGTCGGTGTAGCGCCTGTCGCTCCTGCGGCCTCAGGGCCGTCAGTGCGATCGCCAGATCCCTCGCCGGCTCCTGTGGCGGCAGCTTTGGCGGCCTCTTCACCGGCGGGATCGTCGGCGTCAGCTGCTTCTTCGGTGCAGCGGCGTCGTCGGTGTTGCCGCGCGCGTTCTCCTCGCCGGTGGCCTCGGTCTCCATCGGCTCCATGGAAGATGGATTTGACGACCGAAAAAGAGAGAAAAGTCAAGCAAATATCCAAAAAGAAGATCAGAAGAAGAAGAACCCAAGGGAAGTTTTCAAGCAAAGAGGGTTACCTACACTGGGCTCTACAGTCACGGTCTCTGCCACCGAGGGGTCGTTGGTGCTGTCCCTTGCCGGAGAACTGTCCCTTGCCGGAGAACGATCCCTTGCCGGGGAACCATCCCTTGGCGGTGTAGTCGAAGCAGATGACTTGTCGGGGGCGGCTTCCGAGCGCTCCTGGTGAAGCTGCTCTGCTCCTACACAAACCAAGAATCAGATATCAGCAAAGAAAGAACACCCATGCGCGCCTAACAGCGGGAAGTAAACCATATACTTACGCTGGGGGCTGCGCTGGGGGCTGCTTTGGGGAATGATTGCCAGGTCCGGCAAGGTGGTCTCGAGCGCAACCCCTGCTGTCACGGTGGGCTCGTCCTCGATGACAATCACCGGAGCCTTGGCTCTCTTCGCCGCTCTCTGGGCCAGAGTCCTGAAAAGGAATGAGTTCGGAGTCAAGCGAGTCAGATACAAGACAAAATAGCAAGAATTGAAGAACTACAAGTACAACAAAGAATCTTACTCTTCTTCTTCCTCGTCGGAGCTGAGCGCGGAGAGGTCGAAGTCCGGCCCACCTTCGGCGCGACGAGGCGGAGGAGTGGGTTTCCTTGACCGCTTGGCGGGGGCAGAGGCAGGAGCAGAAGCGGTGGTCCGGGAGGACCCCGCTCCAGTTGCCGCAGCGGCGTGAGGCGCTCCCGCGGCAACATTGCTTGTCGCAGTGGAGCGCGTCGCGCGGTGCGACAGCTGTCGACTCATCTGCCACCCCGCTACGTCCCCGGCCTTGCGGAGACGCCTTCTTGGTGGAGCTGGGGGCTGCGCTGGGGGCTCTGCTTGCGGCAAGCTGCTTGAAGATGGCGGGCCACTCGCACCCTCGGCGGGCTCGCTCGACTCGGCGTCAGGACCGGCAAGCTCTTCCTCGCCGGCAAGCCACTCTCGCTCGGCAAGGCTTGCCGCCTCTGCTGCCTCTGCCTCCTCCATGGTGAATCCAAACTCGCCCGCGGCAGCGGCTGCCACCGCCTCTTCCACCCTAGTGGTGATGCGCTGCATCTCCGCATCGGTGTTGTCGCGGGTGAGGCTTTTCTGCTCATTGGAGCGGACCGCCACCTCCACCAAGCCGTCAAAGAACTCCCGCACGACGTCGTCCGCAGGCTCTTGCCAAGTTGGGACAATTCCATGCGAATCGCACAACGGCATCATTGCACGGATGCGGTCGAGCGAGGAATTGTTGCACAGCGGAACGACGCCCTTCGGCAACCTGAACCATTCGGGATGTTGAGGGTCGTGCTTGAACAATTCCTTGAGCATCGCGTCCAGTTCCAGGACGGTGAAGTTGAAGTTGAGGCCCGGGCGCAGCCTCATAATGTCCGCCGGACCCCCAAATTCCCAGGCGGGTCTCCTCCTCTCCTGCAGGGGGGCGATGCGGCGGCGAAGAAAATCTGCGCCAACGGCGCCTACAGTGAGCCCGGCAAGCCTGAGGCGCAGGATCCAGGTGACGGCAATCTTCAGCCTATCGTCTTCCGGGGCCACGCTGCTCCAATCGTTGCCGCGCACTGCTGGGGCTTGGCGCTGGGCAGTAAATGGCTGCGGGTTCTCCTCGATAATCCAGCACCAGTCTGCTCTCCACTCCTCCCATTTGCTGCGGAGCTCCCCTCCAGATAAGCTTCCTTCTTGCCGGCTCTCGAGATCCAGGCAATTCCGCCGGATAAAGGCTCTCCTCTCTCAACTCGGGGCATAAAGAAGTGGCGGAAAAGAGCTACGTTTGGGTGGACTCCGACAAAGTTTTCGCAGAGATGCGCGAAAACTGCCATGGTCAGAACAGCATTGGGGGTGAAATCAAGGAGGTGGAACCCGTAGGTGTTCATGATGTCGCAGAAAAACTCAGAGAAAGGCGGGCAGAGCCCGCAGTAGAAGAACAACGCGAAGAAGGGATATCCATTCGGAGCCCGTTCCGAAGCGGCGGCGGAGAGTACCTTCGTGCGCGGATGCGCTCGCGTCTCCGTCGACCAAAAGAGGTAGTAGTACTCCCTCAGCTCCTTCGCGGCGAGCTCGGGGAGGAAGATGGCCCGCTCCTTTCGCAGCGCCTCGAGCAGCAGTGCCTCGGCCGACTTCACGGCCTTCCCGGCTTTCGGAGCCATGGTGGAGGTGGTGGGGGAGATCGACGGCGTTGGTGGTGCCGGTGGCAATGGGGGGTGGAGCGCTGCTCTCTTTCGGCTTTGGAAGAAGGGGGGAGCGGCGGAGATTTTTGAGATTGGAATAGCAACGGCGAGATGGGCGAACTGCCCCTGTTTCCCCTGCTTATAAAGAGGGAGGGGGCGGACGTTCCGTCTTTCCGAATAAAGAAACCACCCACGATCTCTCCCACGACGCCGCATTCAACGCGTGCCGTTAGGGGAAGGCGTGGTGGATACGGAGTGAGATATGGCGTAACCCAGGCCGCGCGTGCCCGTGCCCTGTTTTGGGCCTGGCCCAACAGCGCTCGGCACCGTGTGTGGACCAGGCCCGGGGGCTCCTGTCGGTGTACTAGAGTAGGGGTACCCTAGTATCCCGAACTTGTGCACGGCCAGTCGCAGCGCCCCGTGGCAAGGCTTGCCGGGTGACCGCCAAGGTCCTCCGTGGTTCCTTTGGAGCCATTCAAGAACAAAGTGTTTAAGCCAAGGAGACAAGACCCTGGCAAGAGGAGCTTGCCGGGAAGGCCAACCAAGGCAACTCAAGGAACTTGCCGCGACGCGCCATGCGTCCCGGCAAGGCCCGGTGAGCGACAAGCTTCCGGACGCGACAAGACAACGACCGCGGCAAGGCGCTTGCCGCGGCAAGCTATCACTCTGTACCCACGCTCCAGCACATCCACCAACGTGTCGCCCTGGGACCTTTCCAGGCGCGCGTGGCGAGAGGCCGTGCAGCCAGCGGTGCGAGGTGGCAAGCGACACTAACAAGATTGCCATCGTGGCGAGCGGTGGCGCCCCTGACGGTCCCTTTTTGCACTGTTTGGGCGACACAGACGGGCATTTAATGCGTTTGTCCCCTGCCGTCAGGGTTAGGTATGATACACTGTACAAGTAGTTGTACCAACCGCAATTCCTTTCCAGTTTTACCCTTGTCCACGTTGCCACCTGTCGGTGACCCCTTGAGCATATAAAAGGAGGCCCATGTGCAACATAGAGGGGGGTTCGAAACCAGAAAACACTCACGCTCGGTCTCGTTAGCAGCCGGTGTGTACTATAGCACACAGCGCTCCCTAGCAAGAGCACAATACAATCAGACAAGCAGCAGTAGGAGTATTATCTCTCCGGAGAGCTCCGAAGCTGGGTAAACCGCTCGTGTGCTTCGCCTCGATCTGCTCTTCGTGCGATCTCCACCCCCCGCCGAACCGAAAGGGGCTCGGTCCGCCGGCCCCATAGGTGTTCGTTCCCACGACAATGTAGACATGACCTAGAACTATTCTCGGTCAATAACCAATAGCGGAACCTGGTTCAATCTCGTTACCGGCAAGTCTCTTTACTCGTTACGTAATGCATCATTCCGTAACTAACTCATTAGCTACATTGCTTGCAAGGCTTATAGTGATGTGCATTACCGAGAGGGCCCAGAGATACCTCCCCGACAATCGGAGTGGCAAAACCTAATCTCAAAATACGCCAACCCAACATGTACCTTCAGAGACACCTGTAGAGCTCCTTTATAATCACCCAGTTACGTTGTGACGTTTGGTAGCACACAAAGTGTTCCTCCAGTAAACGGGAGTTGCATAATCTCATAGTTACAGGAACATGTATAAGTCATGAAGAAAGCAATAGCAACATACTAAACAATCAAGTGCTAGGCTAATGGAATGGGTCATGTCAATCACATCATTCTCCTAATGATGTGATCCCATTAATCAAATGACAACACATGTCTATGGTTAGGAAACATAACCATCTTTGATTAATGAGCTAGTCAAGTAGAGGCATACTAGTGACGTTATGTTTGTCTATGTATTCACACATGTATCATGTTTCCGGTTAATACAATTCTAGCATGAATAATAAACATTTATCATGACATGAGGAAATAAATAATAACTTTATTATTGCCTCTAGGGCATATTTCCTTCAGTCTCCCACTTGCACTAGAGTCAATAATCTAGATTACACAGTAATGATTTTAACACCCATGGAGTCTTGGTGCTGATCATGTTTTGCTTGTGGAAGTGGCTTAGTCAACGGGTCGGCAACATTCAGATCCGTATGTATCTTGTAAATCTCTATGTCTCCCACCTGGACTTGGTCCCGGATGGAATTGAAGCGTCTCTTGATGTGCTTGGTCCTCTTGTGAAATCTGGATTCCTTTGCCAAGGCAATTGCACCAGTATTGTCACAGAAGATCTTCATTGGTCCCGATGCACTAGGTATGACATCTAGATCGGAAATGAACTCCTTCATCCAAACTCCTTCATTTGCTGCTTCCGAAGCAGCTATGCACTCTGCTTCACATGCAGATCCCGCCACGACGCTTTGTTTAGAACTGCACCAACTTACAGCTCCACCGTTTAATAAAAGCACGTATCCGCTTTGCGATTTAGAATCGTCCGGATCAGTGTCAAAGCTTGCATCAACGTAACCATTTACGACTAGCTCTTTGTCACCTCCATATACGAGAAACATATCCTTAGTCCTTTTCAGGTATTTCAGGATGTTCTTGACCGCTGTCCAGTGATCCACTCCTAGATTACTTTGGTACCTCCCTGCCAAGCTTATTGCTAAGCATACGTCAGGTCTGGTACACAGCATTGCATACATGATAGAGCCTATGGCTGAAGCATAGGGAACATCTTTCATTTTCTCTCTATCTTCTGCTGTGGTCGGGCATTGAGTCTGACTCAACTTCACACCTTGTAATACAGGCAAGAACCCTTTCTTTGCCTGATCCATTTTGAACTCTTTCAAAACTTTATCAAGGTATGTGCTTTGTGAAAGTCCAATTAAGCGTTTTGATCTATCTCTATAGATCTTGATGCCCAATATGTAAGTAGCTTCACCGAGGTCTTTCATTGAAAAACTTTTATTCAAGTATCCCTTTATGCTATCCAGAAATTCTATATCATTTCCAATTAATAATATGTCATCTACATATAATATCAGAAATGCTACAGAGCTCCCACTCACTTTCTTGTAAATACAGGCTTCTCCAAAAGTCTGTATAAAACCATATGCTTTGATCACACTATCAAAGCGTTTATTCCAACTCCGAGATGCTTGCACCAGTCCATAAATGGATCGCTAGAGCTTGCACACTTTGTTAGCACCTTTTGGATCAACAAAACCTTCTGGTTGCATCATATACAACTCTTCTTCCAGAAATCCATTCAAGAATGCAGTTTTGACATCCATTTGCCAAATTTCATAATCATAAAATGCAGCAATTGCTAACATGAGTCGGACAGACTTAAGCATCGCTACGGGTGAGAAAGTCTCATCGTAGTCAACCCCTTGAACTTGTCGAAAACCTTTCGCAACAAGTCGAGCTTTATAGACAGTTACATTACCATCAGCGTCAGTCTTCTTCTTAAAGATCCATTTATTCTCAATGGCTTGCCGATCATCGGGCAAGTCAACCAAAGTCCATACTTTGTTCTCATACATCGATCCCATCTCAGATTTCATGGCTTCTAGCCATTTTGCGGAATCTGGGCTCATCATCGCTTCCTCATAGTTCGTAGGTTCGCCATGGTCAAGTAACATGACTTCCAGAATAGGATTACCATACCACTCTGGTGCGGATCTTACTCTGGTAAACCTACGATGTTCAATAGAAACTTGATCTGAAGTTTCATGATCAATATCATTAGCTTCCTCACTAATTGGTGTAGTTGTCACAGGAACCGGTTCTTGTGATGGACTACTTTCCAATAAGGGAGCAGGTACAGTTACCTCATCAAGTTCTACTTTCCTCCCACTCACTTCTTTCGAGAGAAACTCCTTCTCTAGAAAGGATCCGAATTTAGCAACGAAAATCTTGCCCTCAGATCTGTGATAGAAGGTGTACCCAACAGTCTCTTTTGGTATCCTATGAAGACACATTTCTCCGATTTGGGTTCAAGCTTATCTGGTTGAAGTTTCTTCACATAAGCATCGCAACCCCAAACTTTAAGAAACGACAACTTTGGTTTCTTGCCAAACCACAGTTCATGAGGCGTCGTCTCAACGGATTTTGATGGTGCCCTATTTAACGTGAATGCGTCCGTCTCTAAAGCATAACCCCAAAACGATAGCGGTAAATCAGTAAGAGACATCATAGATCGCACCATATCTAGTAAAGTACGATTACGACGTTCGGACACACCATTTCGTTGTGGTGTTCCGGGTGGCGTGAGTTGCGAAACTATTCCGCATTGTTTCAAATGTAAGCCAAACTCGTAACTCAAATATTCTCCTCCATGATCAGATTAGAAATTTTATTTTCTTGTTACAATGATTTTCCACTTCACTCTAAAATTCTTTGAACTTTTCAAATGTTTCAGACTTGTGTTTCATTAAGTAGATATACCCATATCTGCTCAAATCATCTGTGAAAGTGAGAAAATAACGATACCCGCCGCGAGCCTCAATATTCATTGGACCACAAACATCAGTATGTATGATTTCTAACAAATCAGTTGCTCGCTCCACAGTTCTGTAGAACAGTGTTTTAGTCATCTTGCCCATGAGGCACGGTTCGCAAGTCCCAAGTGATTCATAATCAAGTGATTCCAAAAGTCCATCAGTATGGAGTTTCTTCATGCGCTTTATACCGATATGACCTAAACGGCAGTGCCACAAATAAGTTGCACTATCATTATCAACTCTGCATCTTTTAGTTTCAACACTATGAATATGTGTATCACTACTATCGAGATTCAATAAAAATAGACCACTGTTCAAGGGTGCATGTCCATAAAAGATATTACTCATATAAATAGAACAACCATTATTCTCCGATTTAAATGAATAACCGTCTCGCATCAAATAAGATCCAGATATAATGTTCATGCTCAACGATGGCACCAAATAACAATTATTTAGGTCTAAAACTAATCCCGATGGTAGATGTAGAGGTAGCGTGCCGACCGCGATCACATCGACTTTCGAACCATTTCCCATGCGCATCGTCACCTCGTCCTTAGCCAATCTTCGCTTAATCCGTAGTCCCTGTTTCGAGTTGCAAATATTAGCAATAGAACCAGTATCAAATACCCAGGTACTACTGCGAGCATTAGTAAGGTACACATCAATAACATGTATATCACATATACCTTTGTTCACTTTGCCATCCTTCTTATCCGCCAAATACTTGGGGCAGTTCCGCTTCTAGTGTCCAGTCTGCTTGCAGTAGAAGCACTCAGTCTCAGGCTTAGGTCCAAACTTGGGTTTCTTCTCTTGAGCAGCAACTTGTTTGCTGTTCTTCTTGAAGTTCCCCTTCTTCTTCCCTTTGCCCTTTTTCTTGAAACTGGTGGTCTTGTTGACCATCAACACTTGATGCTCTTTCTTGATTTCTACCTTCGCGGCTTTTAGCATTGCGAAGAGCTCGAGAATAGTCTTGTCCATCCCTTGCATATTATAGTTCATCACGAAGCTCTTTTAGCTTGGTGGTAGTGATTGAAGAACTCTGTCAATGACACTATCATCAGGAAGATTAACTCCCAGTTGAATCAAGTGATTATTATACCCAGACATTTTGAGTATGTGTTCACTGACAGAACTATTCTCCTCCATCTTGTAGCTATAGAACTTATTGGAGACTTCATATCTCTCAATCCGGGCATTTGCTTGAAATATTAACTTCAACTCTTGGAACATCTCATATGCTCCATGATGTTCAAAACGTCGTTGAAGACCCGGTTCTAAGCCGTAAAGCATGGCACACTGAACTATCGAGTAGTCATCAGCTTTGCTCTGCCAGACATTCTTAATGTCGTCAGTTGCATCAGCAGCAGGCCTGGCACCCAACGGTGCTTCCAGGACGTAATTCTTCTGTGCAGCAATGAGGATAATCCTCAGGTTACGGACCCAGTCCGTGTAATTGCTACCATCATCTTTCAACTTTGCTTTCTCAAGGAACGCATTAAAATTCAACGGAACAACAACACGAGCCATCTATCTACAACAAACATAGACAAGCAAAATACTATCAGGTACTAAGTTCATGATAAATTTAAGTTCAATTAATCATATTACTTAAGAACTCCCACTTAGACAGACATCTCTCTAGTCATCTAAGTGATCACGTGATCCAAATCAACTAAACCATGTACGATCATCACGTGAGATGGAGTAGTTTCAATGGTGAACATCACTATGTTGATCATATCCACTATATGATTCACGTTCGACCTTTCGGTCTCCGTGTTCCGAGGCCATATCTATTATATGCTAGGCTCGTCAAGTTTAACCTGAGTATTCCGTGTGTGCAACTATTTTGCACTCGTTGTATTTGAACGTAGAGCCTATCACACCCGATCATCACATGGTGTCTCAGCACGAAGAACTTTCACAACGGTGCATACTCAGGGAGAACACTTCTTGTTAATTTTTACTGAGAGATCATCTTAAAATGCTACCGTCAATCAAAGCAAGATAAGATGCATAAAGGATAAACATCATATGCAATCAATATAAGTGATATGATATGGCCATCATCATCTTGTGCTTGTGATCTCCATCTCCGAAGCACCGTCGTTATCACCAGCGTCGCCGGCGCGACACCTTGATCTCCATCGTAGCATCGTTGTCGTTACGCCATCTATTGCTTCAGTGACTATCGCTACCGCTTAGTGATAAAGTAAAGCAATTACAGGGCGTTTGCATTTCATACAATAAAGCGACAACCATATGGCTCCTGCCAGTTGCCGATAACTTCGGTTACAAAACATGATCATCTCATACAATAAAATATAGCATCACGTTTTGACCATATCACATCACAACATGCCCTGCAAAAACAAGTTAGACGTCCTCTGCTTTGTTGTTGCAAATTTTACGTGGCTGCTACGGGCTGAGCAAGAACCGTTCTTACCTACGCATCAAAACCACAACGATAGTTTGTCAAGTTAGTGCTGTTTTAACCTTCGCAAGGACCGGGCGTAGCCACACTTGGTTCAACTAAAGTTGGAGAAACAGACACCCGCTAGTCACCTGTGTGCAAAGCACGGCGGTAAAACTAGTCTCGCGTAAGCGTACGCTTAATGTCGGTCCGGGCCGCTTCATCCAACAATACCGCTGAACCAAAGTATGACATGCTGGTAAGCAGTATGACTTGTATCGCCCACAACTCATTTGTGTTCTACTCGTGCATATAACATCAACGCACAAAACCTAGGCTCTGATGCCACTGTTGGGGAATGCAGTAATTTCAAAAAAATTCCTACGCACACGCAAGATAATGGTGATGCATAGCAACGAGAGGGGAGAGTGTTGTCCACGTACCCTCGTAGACCGTACGCAGAAGCGTTATGACAACGCGGTTGATGTAGTCGTACGTCTTCACGATCCGACCAATCCAAGCACCGAACGTACGGCACCTCCGAGTTCAGCACACGTTCAGCTCGATGACAATCCCCGGACTCCGATCCAACAGGGTTTCGGGGATGAGTTCCGTCAGCACGACGGTGTGGTGACGATGATGATGTTCTACCAACGCAGGGCTTCGCCTAAGCACCGCAACGATATGACCGAGGTGGAATATGGTGGAGGGGGGCACTGCACAGGCTAAGGAACGATCACGAAGATCAACTTGTGTGTCTAGAGGTGCCCCCTACCCCCGTATATAAAGAAGCAAAGGGGAAGGGGGCGGCCGGCCAAGGAGGGCGCGCCAAGGGGGAGTCCTACTCCCACCGGGAGTAGGACTCCCTTCTTTCCTAGTTGGAGAAGGAGAAGGGGGAAGGAGGAGGAAGAGGGGAAGGAAAGGGGGGGCGCCGCCCCCCTCTCCTTGTCCTATTCGGACTAGGGAGGGGAGGGGCGCATCCCACCTCTTGCCTCCTCTCCTCTTCTCCCTTAGGGCCCATGAAGGCCCAATAACCCCCGGGAGGGTTCCGGTAACCCCCGGTGCTCCAGTAAAATCCCGATTTCACCCGGAACCATTCCGATATCCAAATATAGGCTTCCAATATATCAATCTTTATGTCTCGACCATTTCGAGACTCCTCGTCATGTCCGTGATCACATCCGGGACTCCGAACAACCTTCGGTACATCAAAACTTATAAACTCATAATAAAACTGTCATCGTAACGTTAAGCGTGCGGACCCTACGGGTTCGAGAACTATGTAGACATGACCTAGAACTATTCTCGGTCAATAACCAATAGTGGAACCTGGATGCTCATATTGGCTCCTACATATTCTACGAAGATCTTTATCGGTCAAACTGCATAACAACATACTTTGTTCCCTTTGTCATCGGTATGTTACTTGCCCGAGATTTGATCGTCGGTATCTAATACCTAGTTCAATCTCGTTACCGCCAAGTCTCTTTACTCGTTACGTAATGCATCATTCCGTAACTAACTCATTAGCTACATTGCTTGCAAGGCTTATAGTGATGTGCATTACCGAGAGGGCCCAGAGATACCTCCCCGACAATCGGAGTGACAAAACCTAACCTCAAAATACGCCAACCCAACATGTACCTTCGAAGACACCTGTAGAGCTCCTTTATAATGACCCAGTTATGTTGTGACATTTGGTAGCACACAAAGTGTTCCTCCGGTAAACGGGAGTTGCATAATCTCATAGTTACAGGAACATGTATAAGTCATGAAGAAAGCAATAGCAACATACTAAACGATCAAGTGCTAGGCTAACGGAATGGGTCATGTCAATCACATCATTCTCCTAATGATGTGATCCTGTTAATCAAATGACAACACATGTCTATGGTTAGGAAACATAACCATCTTTGATTAATGAGCTAGTCAAGTAGAGGCATACTAGTGACATTATGTTTGTCTATGTATTCACACATGTATCATGTTTCCGGTTAATACAATTCTAGCATGAATAATAAACATTTATCATGATATGAAGAAATAAATAATAACTTAATTATTGCCTCTAGGGCATATTTCCTTCAATTTGGAGTCCCTCCCACCGTTTTCTAGCCTTCTTTTGCTTGATTTCGTCCTAAATTTCGAAAATCCCCACCAAAAATAGCCCCAATTTTTTTTGTGATTTGTTGGTTTGATGATGTTTTGTTGATTTTGATCCATGGATTTGCTTGGTTTCGAGTGGATCTAGCATCTCCCCAAATTTCCCCCTCTTTCATCCACGAAAACTCATCAATTTTGACCCGAAAATCCCCAAATTCCGCGCAAAATCGCGTCCCGGAGCTCAAATCCCGTGTTGACCCCGACCCACCGGACGTTCGCCCTTTAACGGACGACCGGAATCCCAAACCCAAGCTGAAATAGCGGATTTCTGAGCTCCACTGGATGTGCAGCGACCGCACATCCGTCCATTATCGGACGTCTGACACCTGTAGATATCAACTTTGGCTGATTTTTTTGCCCATAACTAATTCATCCGAACTCCGATTTTGATGTTCTTTTGCTCGTTTTGAAGCTATTGACATCCCCCATCCCACAAAAATACTACCAACAACATTTGAATCCACCAATTGTTCTGAAATTTGGCAAGTTTGCACAGGCCCTCCACCGTATCATCCACATAACCATCATAGCCTTCCGCAACCTAACCCTTTTTGTTCCCCATTGCATTAGTGGTTGCTTGAGTAGTGATTCGAGTCTCCTAAGGTGTTTTGGCTACTTAGGGATGGTTGCTTCTTCATCAACCACCACCACCACCACCACTTCCGCATAACCCATCATCCCACTTCCGCATTGCTGAGTGCAAACCACCTCTGCTTTTCCGCTACCACCATTTAGACTTTTGACATTTGAGATTTTGCAATCGCGGTTTTTCCGTTTCCTAAGGTGTTTCTGCTAATTAGGAACGGGTCGATATCGACAACACCGCCTCTCATCATCGACACGGACGGTAACCTCAATGGCATCATTGTACATTCTCCTTGCAATTGCATTGATAACCTCCTAGCCCATTTTGTGTCACTTACCTATCGAGACTAGCCATTTGAGTATCGCCGGCAACGTTACTTGTGCATATTAGTGATACATACCTTCCATTGCATATATATTATATCATCTTGGTATCATCATATCATCCCTTGTGTCACAAGATTGTTCCCGCATATACACAATTGCTATCTTGGTTTGTGCATTTCACATAAGTGGCCATTAAAAAAGCTTTTAAGCAAAGAAAAAGAGTGAACAAAGATCTTGTAATCGCCATAGCATCACAATATATCATATGGTATCATACCCGATCATCTTGGATCATCTTGTGCTAAAGCACCGGAACATACATACATAGCATACTTGGGATAGAAAGTTTATCCAATTTGCATCTTATAGGTTGTGCACAAGTGTCGTATCCGCCTAGTGAGCAATCATGCTAGCGTCTCTCTTGAGTTATGCAACACGAGCGTTTTCCATGGCTTCCACATTTTGTGCTCATTCCTTGGTTGCACGACCCCATTTATCTATCCGTGTGTGTGTTTCCGTGTGCCATTCTTTGCTATTAGTCTACTTGTTTCACTTGCAAATTTGTGAATCTCTTTCAATATTATTGACTCTTGCTAACATTTTGCATCAAATTTTTTTGCCACTATCCTCACTGAGCTCCACCACAAGCTTTACTTGATAGGTGTGAGTGAACAAGTCCGGTACCAATTCCACTATTCTTTCATTTCACATTGAGTGAAACGGGATACATCCTCAACTTTGGGAAAAGGTAACTTGGTATTGTTTATCTCATTTCCTACTCACCTCTACTCAAGTCTTGTGATGGATAGGCAAGGCATTTCACCTTCGGTCTACAACAACAACGACGAGTTCGATGCCACAAAAAACAACTTCGAGCCAAGATGCAAGCTCAAATGGAGGAGATCAAAGACCTCATCAAGGCCTACAAGCAGTATTCCTCATCTTCGAGAAGACGCTCAAGTGCACATGCTTCCGAGCTACCATCTCCAGCAAGATCACATCGGCATCGACACAATCACCGACAAGAACGTGAAGGTCAAAAGCTCAACACCAACAACCGCTCAACGAATTCACCATCTCCCTTGGCATCTTCGCTAAACGACTTCAAGGAATCTTCGCCTACAGACATACGACATCTTCGGCAACAAGCACCCCAAGACTACGCTCAAGAGAAGCTCCCCAAGATCAAGTCCGTGACTTCCACGAGCTACTATGACCTCGACATCGACCACGCGATTCCTTTCTATGGGACTCAAGAACCCGAGGATCTTGAGTGGGAGCGCTTGATGGACGACTACCTCAAGCTACATCAAGTCCCTTTCGAAGATCAAGTGAAGTGCACCACAAGAAACTTCCATGACTACGCCTCGACATGGTGGCTTCATACACCTTTGGAGAGCTACGACATGAGTTGGCCCAAGATGAAGAGAGCTATGCGGCGAGAGTTCGTGCCTCCAACCTACAAGGAACAACTTCTACGCCAATTGGAGAACACCATCCAAGGATCCAAGTCCATCGACGCATACTTCAAGGAGATGAAGAATGCCTTGCGATGAGCCGGCGTGGACGACCCCATTTCGGTGAAGTTTCACTTCATGATGGGATTGAACAATGACATCTCCAACACTATCTTCCTCGAGAACTACAAGTCCCTCGAAGACAAGTACATTGGTGCTCTCAAGGCGGAACTAGAACTCATGAAGGCCAAGGCTTCTCCACCCGAAGCTCACTTTGCGACGACCAAGCTCCATGAGTACGAGCATGAGGATAGTACCACCAAGATGTCCAAGCCTGACAAGCTCCAAGACGATGCTCCCAAGTTTGACTTCACCACCATCCCACTTTGTGGCATTGATAATGCCGAGTCTACTTTGACTCCTTTTCAAGATGGTGAAGTGACGATTACGACTATGGAGTCATTCGAGGACCAAGCTTTCACTACTAGGGAAAACCTTATACACAGAGGTATAGCAGTAGCGCATGTCAAAACTAGGCGCTACTGCTACTTAGTAGTAGCGCTTGTTGCAAAAGCACGCTACAACTATAGTTTCAGCAGTAGCGCGTCTGTACAGAAAAGCGCTACTACTATAATTCCCACATTGGTGCCGGTAGGCTAGGAATAGTAGTAGCGGTTCTTCCTAAAGCACGCTACTGCTAAATACTTTGTAGCAGCGCGTTTCTGGTGTAGAGCGCTATTGCTATGAAAAAGAAAGTAAATATAAAAATAAGTAGAAAAGTAAATGAAAATGAAAGAAATAGAAAAAGGAGAAATGAAAGAAAGAAAATGTAAAGAAAAACAAAAGAAAAAGAAAAATAAAACCGAAAGGCATAGTTGTAGCGCGTTTTGGTGGGAAACGCTATAGCTAACTTAGCTATAGCGTATTTTGCCAAAATGCGCTACTGCTATTTTGTCTGAACCCCGGCCGCGCGGGCTCAAAATTTTGCTAAGTCCTTTCCCCCCTCTACTCCCCCTGCCCCCAACTCCTCCATCACTGCCGTCGATCGCCCTGCCGCCTTCGACCACATCGCCGCCGCTCGAGGCCGCCCTCGACCTCACCGCCGCCGCCTGAGGCCGTCGTCGAGCTCACCGTAGCCTTCCTCAAGCTCACCGCCGCTGCCCTCGACCTCACCACCGCTGCCTGAGCCCGCCCAGGACCTCGGCCGCCCAAGCCCGAGCCTGCCCTCACCGCCGACCGTAAGGCTCTGCCTTTCCACTCCCCTCCCCTCCCCTCTCTCTCTCTCTCTGCTAGGGCAATTCATATGTTGCTGCTGTGTTGATGTTCATATGAACCCTAGGTTTGTTTAGGGTAGTAGGAATTTTTATAGCATTTAGGAAAAATGATTAGAATTTTTTTTAGGAAATTAGCTAGGGCAAATTTTTATGAAAATGCCTAAATAGTAATTCCATTTAGATTTAAATTAATAGAGGGTATATAAATAATAGTAGCATTTAGCTTTAAATTAATAGAGGCTATAACAAAAAAAACAATTAGCTACAAAAAGTTATTTGGACTATGGACTTGAATCTGTTCCGAATTTCATTCAAATGAAATTTGAATTATTTGGACTATGGACCTGAATATTTTTGAAGAAATTGGGTGTAGGTACTAAGGTCTTGCTGTGGAAATTTTGGTGAGGTCAGAAGGGTTAGAGAAAATGGAGTTCCTAGACTTTTAGCTTTAGACAAAAAACAAAAGTATTTAGCTATAAATAAAAAACCGTAGCTATGGCATTTAGCTATAAACAAAAAAAGAATTGTTTTTCTTTTCAAAAACTTGGTTAATGTAATTGTTTCTATGTAAGCAAAAAACAAGATTGCTATTATATGATATATGTCATTGATGTTCATTTGCATATTCCATTATTGTTGATTATATCTTTTCATTGAAGTGGTCATGTTATATGCAAATTCCTCAATAGTGTTTGCTCATGTTATATGCAACATTCAAGTGGTTTGATTGTGCCCAAGTGGCCTTTTGTTGTTTCTAGGGAATGAAGCCGAGTGGCCTATGTTTTGCCGGAATGTTGACTCATTTCCGTTCTGGCAAATTTCAGGTGCTCGATTTGTCCACTTTTTAGCAAAGGTCATGCCGAAATTTTTCATGAATTTCGGGATGACTTGTGCTACAAACTAGGACATAATGTAGTCGATGTTCACATAACACCACTAATAGCAAATATTGAACAAATACCAAATTCACATGACTACTAATAGCAAGACTTCACCCATGTCCTCAGGAACAAACGTAACTACTCACAAAGCATATTCATGTTCATAATCGGAGGAGTAATAATATGCATTAATGATCTAAACATATGATCTTGCACCAAGTAAACCAATTAGCATCAACTAGAAGGAATAATCAACACTACTAGCAACCCACAGGTACCAATTTGTGGTTTGGATACAAGATTGGATACAAGAGATGAACTAGGGTTTTGAGAGGAGATGGTGCTGGTGAAGATGCTGATGGAGATTGACCCCCTCCCGATGAGAGGATCTTTGGTGATGATGATGGTGATGATTTCCCCCTCCCAGAGGGAAGTGCCCGGCAGAACAGCTCTGCCGGAGCTCTAGATTGGTTCCGCCAAGGTTCCGCGTCGTGGCGACGGAGTTTCGTCCCGTAAGCTTGCCCACGATTTTTTTTCCAGGGTAAAAGCCTTCATATAGCAGAAGATGGACACCGGAGGGCCACCAGGGGGCCCAGGAGACGGGGGCGCGCCCAGTAGGGGTGGGCGCGCCCCCACCCTCCTGGCCAGGGTGTGGGCCCCCTGAGGTGTTTCTTCCGCTCAATAATTCTTATTAATTCCAAAATTAAGTTTTGTGGAGTTTCAGGATTTTTGGAGCAGTGCAGAATAGGTTTCCAATGTTTGCTCCTTTTCCAGCCAGAATTCCAGCTGCCGGCATTCCCCCTCTTCATGGTAAACCTTGTAAAATAAGAGAGACCAGCCATAAGTATTGAGATATAATGTGTAATAACAACCCATAATGCAATAAATATTGATATAAAAGCATGATGCAAAATGGACGTATCACCCGGTACCATTGGGACCCAGTCAAGAAGGTTTTCGAGATGGACCCGGTCACGACGAAGTTCATAAGACTGCTGGCAATTTTAGTTTCTGATCAATTTGACTACACGTTTAGTTAGATTTGTAAACGATCCTTGTTCCTTTTGCAGAGAGAGCAGCACAGGATTGCGGCCAAAAGCGACTCGCCGTCTAAGGCGTTGGCGAGGCCCAAGTGGGACACCCCATTCAACCGGCATTGAACATATTGAAACATCTCCCAGTGGACACTCGGGCGTCGTATGGACGCGTGCACGGTGTCGGAGACAACGCCACAAGGAAGAAGTACTACGGTGAGACCACGGAGGAGAGAAAGGAAAGACAGAGGTTAACTGAAGAAAACATCGACAAGAAGGTTGAGATTGCGGTTGAGAAGAATTCAGCTAAGACAGTCGCAACAGTGGTAGCTACCATAAAATGGGAGATGACAGTCTTGGTTCCGGCTATCATTGGTTGGAGCAGGCGAAATCCAGATAAAGATGAAGCGGACTTTCTCCTTGCCGACTTCTTCGGGAGTAGCTCAACTAGCGTTGCACCAGCACCAGCACCTGATGCTGCACCGGCTCCCGCACCTGCTCATACCAGCCCGTCCTCCATCTCAGACGTGCTCGGCGGTGCTTCGTCTTTGGCTGAGCTCGACGCCCTCACGGTACCTGTCACACTGGCCCTCTTCAATAAATTCCCATTTCTATTGCCTTTCAGATGTCTCACATTGCAGACATGTCTTTGCAGGCCGACACCCCATGCACCATATTGTACGACATCAATGACCAGAAGGTGGTTGTGGGGAAGGCGACGATAATGAGCCGAAGGAACAATTGTTCCATAGCCGGCCGATCACCCCTAATGTCTTCAAGGTTTCTATGGCCAGTGTTAAACCAGGCCACGTGAATTTGGTTCCTCTGGTACTAGGGGGAGATGACGATGAGACCCTATGGTGGCTTGGTGATTGCAAGACATGGGTTCTATTGTGGCCAAAGAGTCAGCTTCGTTTGGAGGCGGTCGGGAGCACACACACGACCACACAGCCTCCGCAAGGTATGAACATCAGCACCCCACCTAGCCAATTAGTGTCGCCTGTCGTGCTGGGTGATAGCAGACTGGGTGAGGAAGAGGCTCCATTAGTCGCTGATGATGTCGCCATAGATGAGGATGAGGATGACGATGACACTCAACAGTATCTCAATACAGGCGCCATTGATGACGTAGCATCGATGGCTCTGCACTATGAGTACTCAGAGTTTGAGCGTCATGATTCGGTGCCTGAATTGCCACCTCCGGAGCCTGAACGTACTATTCCACCAAAGAAGCATCGGAAGAGAGAGACGAAAGGCAACAATAAAGCTGCTGCTATGATCCAACCACCTCCGCAGCCTCGGGTTCAAGACCGTATACCTGTCCGCGGTGCGGCGAAATTCCATATCCCCGGTGAACCAATCCTACCTGAGGCATCAGTACAGGCCATACACGGCGATCTAAGGAGACTTCATGATGATGTATTGCAGAGAGAGAAAAGCCTAATCGCCTCGGAAAATTCAGGACACCCACTCTACGTGGTTAACGTGCCGCAGAAAAGGTTGTACATCGACTCATTCCCCACGGAGAAGTTCTTCCTTTGATTCGATTACATCTTCGACATGTTTCACTTGAAGAAGCTGGATTTTACGTTTGTCCACCTTTATCCCTTGTACATGAACTACATCATCGGGATTGAGCAGATACCTTATATATGTGTCGCTGACCCGTACTTCATGCACAAGGGCTTCTTGGCAGTCTGCCTAGAGCACCGTCAATATGCGAGGGACTAAATCGCTGATTTCATGGTCACCAATAAGGACAAGGAGAAGATTCTCGTGCCTTATCATCCCGTGTAAGTCATCCGCGCGGATATCCTTCCTTGGATTTCAATCATTCATTTGCACGGTGGAGGCTAATTAATTTGAGGTGTACTTATTTTGCGTAGCCACGGGCGCGCCATCCTCGTCATCCTTTACTCTCGATACTCCCACGCTCTTTACTTGGACTCGTCGAAGAACATGAACAAAAAGGATTACACCCACATCAAGTCTGTTCTTGATAGTTCTATCTTTTTCTACGGCGTACGGGGTGGAGAGATCAAGGACAAGAAGAAGAGGAACAACAGGCCTGCCTTCAGCCATAAGACCGACTTCTACTGCATCCAGCAACCGAGTGATACTCTTAGTGATGGATTCTATGTCCTACACCACATGCTGGAGTACAGACAGGATCATCAAAACCTTCGCATGTCACCTACATTCGGGGATGCCCATATTCTGCAATGGGAAAGGAACGTAAGAGATATCGAGGATCATCGGCTTCGAGCTGAGTTCTATCACGTCCAGCGCAAACTTGCCCAGATCATCATGAAGGAGATCCTCGAAAAAACAGGGTTGTTCTACAAGGAAGGGCAAATGTCACGGGTAGACGTCCGAACATGCGTAGCCGCTCAGCGTCTCGACCTGAAGCCTTTCACTAAGCTCAGGGACTATCTCCCTGACTTGGATGGATGGCACGACATGTTGTGATTGTCGATATATGACAATGTGTCCGTTTAGTCCATACTTTATGTATGACGAAACTTTGAGTTACGCATGATGAAAATTTATTTGTGATGTAATTAAACAGTCCTCCTCGACTAGGGAAGATCAACTCTAGTTAGGGCATTTTGGGTACGACGAACTTTGTTATTTATGCTTATGATATGTTGCTTCTATTTTTTCCAAGTCTGTCTCTTTCTGTTGCTCAACTATATATGTTGCATATCATCAACTCATGTCACGATGCAGGTGCATAGATCATAAATGGCGAAGAAGTGCTATGCCAGGAGTATACGATGAGTGGCCGGAGTGTCAGGCCCAGGTGTACCGGTTTCCGGTTTCCGAGCGATAGCCAGTAGTTAGTTTAGGTTCACACTAGTGCGAGAGAGGGATACAAACTCATGTACTGCACAGTTCCGCTCTCACTCATAGTGATAGCTTTTCTCGCGTATATCATTGTTTAGATGGATGACTATGTAGTTGCAAGAACTTGTATCGCTATTTTCGACATGATGATAAGAGACCACTTTGTGTTGGATGATGATTATGATGATGACATGATTTGATGCTATGATTACATTTGTATGTGTATGATATGCTAAAGATTATTATATAAAGCCTATTCAAATACAAAAAAATATGCAGAAAAAACTAATAAAACTAACAGTAGCGAGGGGAGTAGAGTTAGCAGCAGCATGCCCTTACCAGTAGCGCGCCCTAGATTAAAGCGCTGCAGATATTAGCAGTAGCGCGGTGTGCTAAAGCCTGTTGCTACTAGCCATGTATAGCAGTAGCGTGGGTCAGCACGCGCTACTGATACATGTTAGCTGTAGCTCAGTAGCATGGTGCCCCGCGCTACTGATACACCTAATACGCGCGCTACTGGTAGGTTTTTCCCTAGAAGTGTTTAGAGGCGAGCGACAAGGTGGGAGCAACAATGATGCTTCCATCTTTGGAGGCGAGAGTGATGATGTGCCATCTTCAGCCTTCATCCACGGAGACGATGACGAGATGATCGAGCATGGGATTTTCCCTTCGGTCATGGAGGCGAGTGATGATGTGCCATCTTCGGCACTCATCCACGGCGACGACAACGAGATGGTTGAGCATGGGATTTTCCCTTCGACCACGGCGACAGATGATGACTTGAGTGACTTGTGCCACCATATTGAGAATGAGAGTGACTTCAGCACTAGCCCCATATATGATGAGTTGTCCCAATTCCCATGTGAGGAGAGCCACAACCCCCACCACTTGAGTGAGATGAGTGACTCCCATACGTGATATTGAGTGCACCTACCTTCAGGGAGTGAGTGAACCACCACATAGAGAGAGTGTGATAGTTGATAGGTCTCGTGAGGCCATTTACATTTCTAACAACTTGACCTCTACCTCTATTGTGTCTTCTCATTTGGTGCTAGGTCTCATTTATGATGACGCGCCGATCCTCGACGACTTCGTTTTTCGTTTGGACAAGACGATGGCCATGGTGGAATATGATGCACCCTCCACATGGTTCCATCGAGGTGATGCTATTGACCACCATTTGGTCTTTCCCACCTCATCTACACCACTTGATTGGAATGAAAATGCTAACATAGGTGAAGGTGATGCTTAAGTCCCACTAGTGGACATTCTTCACATTGATTGCTTGCATGATGTTGATCCACCTAGTACCATGCTTCATGCTAGTATGATTTCCCCAGGCGATGCCCATTTATAATGAGTATGATTATTCTCATGTGGAGTCTATTAGTTGTCATGCCATGTTACACAGGATTTCTTGTGACAATTCTTTAGGTCACATCATGTTTCATATTCCGCTTGACTTGTCATATGCTATGCATGAGATCAACCATATGTCTTATTTGCAATCACTTCATAGTGACTATGCTTTGCACATATGGCATAGATGACAAGCCCATGGTTATTGGCATTTGTTTTTCTTGTGATGATATTGATATGCTCCCTTTGCATCATTTATCTCATATGCCATGCCATGACCACCTAGCTTCGGATAAGCATTGTTTTGGATGTTGTCCATTTTCTCCATATGATATTTCTACTATTGCTCATGAGGGGACCCCCATAGTTCCTCCATACATATTAGGAGATTTTGATGCATCCTATTCATTGCACATCAATATCATTTTTGGAATTAATAAGAATTATTGAGCGGAAGAAACACCTCAGGGGGCCCACACCCTGGCCAGGAGGGTGGGGGCGCGCCCACCCCTACTGGGCACGCCCCCGTCTCCTGGGCCCCCCGGTGGCCCTCCGGTGTCCATCTTCTGCTATATGAAGGCTTTTACCCTGGAAAAAAATCATGGGCAAGCTTACGGGACGAAACCCCGCCGCCACGAGGCGGAACCTTGGCGGAACCAGTCTAGAGCTCCGGCAGAGCTGTTCTGCCGGGGACACTTCCCTCCGGGAGGGGGAAATCATCACCATCATCATCACCAATGATCCTCTCATCAGGAGGGGGTCAATATCCATCAACATCTTCACCAGCACCATCTCCTCTCAAAACCCTAGTTCATCTCTTGTATCCAATCTTGTATCCAAACCACAAATTGGTACCTGTGAGTTGCTAGTAGTGTTGATTATTCCTTCTAGTTGATGCTAATTGGTTTACTTGGTGGAAGATCATATGTTCAGATCATTAATGCATATTATTACTCCTCTTATTATGAACATGAATGTGCTTTGTGAGTAGTTACGTTTGTTCCTGAGGACATGGGTGAAGTCTTGCTATTAGTAGTCATGTGAATTTGGTATTCGTTCGATATTTTGATGAGATGTACGTTGTCTTTTCCTCTAGTGGTGTTATGTGAACGTCGACTACACGACACTTCACCATTATTTGGGCCTAGAGGAAGGCATTGGGAAGTAATAAGTAGATGATGGGTTGCTAGAGTGACAGAAGCTTAAACCCTAGTTTATGCGTTGCTTCGTAAGGGGCTGATTTGGATCCATATGTTTAATGGTGTGGTTAGGTTTACCTTAATACTTATTTTGTAGTTGTGGATGCTTGCAATAGGGGTTAATCATAAGTGGGATGCTTGCCCAAGTAAGGGCAGTACCCAAGCACTGGTCCACCCACATATCAAATGATCAAAGTACCGAACGCGAATCATATGAGCGTGATGAAAACTAGCTTGATGATAATTCCCATGTGTCCTCGGGAGCTCTTTTCTCATTATAAGAAATTATCCAGGCTTATCCTTTGCTACAAAAAGGATTGGACCACCTTGCTGCACTTTATTTACTTTCATTGCTTGTTACTCGTTACAATTTATCTTATCACAAAACTATCTATTACCTACAATTTCAGTGCTTGCAAAGAAAACCTTACTGAAAACCGCTTATCATTTCCTTCTGCTCCTCGTTGGGTTCGACACTCTTACTTATCAGAAGGACTATGATAGATCCCCTACACTTGTGGGTCTTCACCGGACCCTGAGGACGTCATACTCCTGCGGGACGGTGAACTCCGCCAAGGGGTCTGGGATGCCCAGACTTTCGCGTTCTGCGTCCTCCTTGGCCCATATGGACCTCTTCCCAGCGTAACCACGACTTCCGAGGTGGTGGCTCCCCATGTTCCTCTCTTAAAGCCCCTTCATGTACTTTGACTTTTTTGGCATCTTCGGCATCACAAGCCACCTTGAATAGTTGAAACTGCTCTTCCGTGATTGTCGGATTTTCCTTTACAATCTCGGAGTAGGGTTCCTTTTTGTCGATGGCGCGTTTCACCCTTACTTTCCAGGCGGACAACGCGTCGCTAAACTTGGTCATGGCGCGTTTGTTTATCTTCTTCATTGTCGGGTCTTTCTGTGGATCTTTACATTGGATTTCATTCCGGCCTGGGAATAAGAATATCTGGTGCATCAGGGTTAGGAGGGAGTGCTTCATATTTGGCCTCTTCTTTAGTTTCCCATCATCGATGGTGGTGCACGCCCGTACGATGCAGCCTATTTGATTGTCGTAGCAGGAGTGCACTTCCACGGGTAGTTTTTGCTCAAAATTGCTGTCGTCCACCTCTGTGACCACTAGTCTAGTAGTGAGGAGCTGGTTTGGGCGTCGACATCTCCTCTTCGTTTTCGGTTCTATGGCTTTGCCAGTCTCAGTGTCGGTCTCGGTGCCGGTCTGGGTCTCAACGCCAGTCTCGGCGCCGGTCCAGATGTTGGTCTCGGATGAGACAGGTGGGCCCAGTAACAACAACCGTTGATCGTTGGCAAGGCTCAAATATTCATCTGCCGCCAGGTAGACGTTGTCGCAATCACCAGAACCCTGTCCTTCATTGTTGCTAGCCATGTTTCCAAAGATTAAAACTAGTCAATTAATTCTAGACCTAATAAAATGAATAATGACATAAAAGGCCTATGTTTTGCAGGAACATTGATTCCTTCCCAGTGCGGAAAATCCCGGGCAGTCGATATGCACCCCATGAATAAACATGATATGGATGTGCCATCTAATTGCATTCTCAATTTGTGTTCCATCGTGTTATACACAATAACTATTCTTTCATGATGATTGACATGTTCTTATACCATGCTTCAAATTTCTTTGAGCGATGCTTATCTTGTGCTAACTCACATGTGCACATACAGATCATGATGGATGATGTCTACATTTACCAAACGCACAATTTCTTTGGTTTGTGTCTCTTTTTTGTAGGTACTCATGAATACTTGTCAACCTCACAATCCCATGAGTTAAAAAAAAGCTCTAGAGAGCAATGATGACTTGGGATCCCATGGATTGTCTTTCCCACTGCTCTCTTCGTGCATTCATTATATATGGCCCTCACTTGGCTATGGGTTATTATCCATTACATATTATATGCCCATCTCGCCATGTTCACTTTGCATGATATGCTTATTCCTATGCCTTTGCCATGCATTTGTGATCCATGCTTTGCATTACACATGATGATTGATTCTAGTACTAGTATGTGTATTTGCAAGCTTGGTGGAGATATTGCTTGTTGTTGTCATGTTCCATTTATGCCCAATTCCTATGGTCATACTTTGATCTTGCTTTGTGTTCGTGCTTGCGATATGTCATGTGCATTAGTTATGCCTATTATTTTCTCATATGACATGATTGCCATGATTTACTCTAGTGTGTTGCATCTTCACTCCACTACTTTGCACGACTTGATCTCTATGATTGCTCATGTTGCATCACCCATGATTCATACTTGCTCATTTCATGCGGTTGATGACAACCATCTACATGCTTTGCACATGATTGTTATTGCTTCTTGTCATATATCTCCATGTGTTGCCTCTCTCATGCTAGATGATTTTTCATGTATTGAGTGCAACAATGCTTTTAGTCTTCCTCATGAGATTGCCCCCATAGCATGCTCACATATACTTGGGAGATTTTGACATATTTCTTGTGAAGCATGATTGTCTTACCTCTTTGCACCATATGGCCTAGTGACATGAATATACACATTGTTGCATCATATTGTTCATGCACGTGTGCTCCTAATGGTTATCAGCATATGTAGCGATACTAAAATGCACACGAACAGTGCGTGTTACTTTAACCTTGCCGTTGTTGTTGAACCATTGGATATAGTAAGGATGTGGATGTGGTCTTGTGGTGAGAGACAACTTCTCCACCATCTCCATGCTATCCAAGTTGTTGCAGCTCCCTCCATCTATGATGACACGAACAGAACTTTCCTTCACAACTCCCTTTGTATGGAGCAAATTGTGCCTCTGTTTTGCTCAGCTTGTGTGTCCTTCACACTCAAAACACGTTGAGCAACTAAGCTTTCATACCTGTCAGCGTCTTCAACAACCATGTATTGCGTCTCTTGTTCAGAATCATCTCCACCATGGTCTTCACTTGTAACAAGAGTTAAAGTCTCCTCATCATAGTCACTAGCAGACTCATACCCACCATCCTCGGTAGCAATCATCACATGCTTAGATGGGCATTCTCTCGCATAATGACCTCCACCCTTGCAATGACAACAAATAATATCATGTGTTTGCCTTGTTGATGCCATGGATGAAGAAGAGCTCTATGTAGACCCGGAAGGTGTGCTCTTGGCAGATACTGGTGGTTGTGCATGCTTTCTTGTATCATAGTTGGAGGTGGCAGCTGACGGAGATGTCTGTGCAGCAGAACATGTGGAAGTAGAGGATGCACGTGGTGTCCATGATGAAGAACGACCTACAGAAAAATTAGTTCGCGCCAATGGTTGTCGATCCTGCACTTAACATTCAGCTTTGAAAGCAAGATGGAATAAACAAGTGATATTATTATATTACTTATACTCTATAATCATCTGAATCTCTTTATTTAATCCATCCATAAAACTTGCAAGAATAGCTTCATTATCCTCAACAATACCACATCTAATCATGCCATCTTGTAATTCCCGATAATATTCCTCTACAGAATGTTTTCCTTGTCTTAAGCGCTGCAATTTTTGAAGTAATTCACATTGTTAATATGGTGGAACCCAACGAGTACGCATAGCAATTTTCGAAGCAGCCCAAATAGCCGGAATAGGATATAATCTACAATGTTCAGACCACCAAACACATGCAAAACTAGTGAATGCACAAACAGCAACAACAACACATCTATCCTCGGGATATTGTAAGCATGTAAAGCGTCGTTCAGTTTTTAACTCCCAACTAAGATAAATATCAGGAATGTTTCTACCCTAGAATGGCTAGATATTCAATTTTAGTTTAGGGATGTGGTCTTGATCTCGTACCTGAGGGGGTGCTGCAGCTCTATCGTTGCGATTATATGCATGAGGGTGACCTGGTGGTGGTGCTGGTGCTGGTGGTTGCACGTAGTTCTGATTTTGATCAACCTCATCCTTGTAATATGCCTCCTCTGCAGTAGTAGGAGGGGCTACAGAAGCATCAACAACAGTAGCAGTGACACCAGAAGTTTGTCCTGTCTCAAGAGGAACATGCTGCGCTCGCCCTGTTGGATCGCGATGTGGAGGTGGTTGTTGATGTTGTTGCAATGGTGCAACTGATGCTGGTGGTGGTTGTGGTAGACGCGAGTATTTCATTGAACTTGGCATCCAACTTGGTGTCAATCGCTCGGCCTGTTGGATCACGACGTGGAGGTGGTTGTTGATGTTGTTGCAATGGTGCAGCTGATGCGGGTGGTGGTTGTGGTAGACGCGAGTATTTCATTGAACTTGGCATCCAACTTGGTGTCAATTGTCTTCTCAATGTCATCAATCCTCTCTAGTGCCTTTCCAAAGTTGGCCATCACGTCTTTCACCTGTTGACCCAACATTTGCTGAAATTTACCATGAAGATCCTTCCTCGTCATGTTCTCCCAGTCAATCTCGTCGGCTTGTGATCCTGCCATGGTTAGTAGCAATAGAAACACACAAGAATATGATCCGGAGCATCCATTGACCATCCCCATGGACATTCCGTCACCACCACAAGCACAAAGAGGACCAATGACAAGAGCTCGCGCACGTGCCATCGAAACCGAGGTTAACTCTTTCCTCTTCGAGTTTCGTCCGGATTCACATGTGAATTGGGTCCTACCTCAAATGGAGATGCTATGCATTCTTAGGTACCAAGGAGATGATCATGAAGAAGCTAGCACGGAGATACAAGCGACTATGGAGAAGGAAGAGAACGAAAAACGTGAGAAGCACGAAGCGACGGAGGTCCCAGACCACTCCGGGTACCCGGCCACCTGCAGCCTCACGTGCCCGGTGAGGGAGTCCTGGATTAAGGGGTCCTCGGGTGTCCGGTCTGTTGACATGCGCCGGACTGTTGGGCTATGAAGATACAAGATAGAAGACTTCTTCCTGTGTCCGGATGGGACTCTCCTTTGCGTGGATGGCAAGCTTGGTGATTTGGATATGTAGATTCCTTTCTCTATAACCGACTTTGTATAGCCCTAGGGTTTAGTCCATAGAGGCAATCATAATCACATAGGCTAGACTTCTAGGGTTCTAGCCATTACAATCTTGTGGTAGATCAACTCTTGTAATACTCATATTCATCAAGATCAATCAAGCAGGAAGTAGGGTATTACCTCCATAGAGAGGGCCCGAACCTGGGTAAACATCGTGTCCCCCGCCTCCTATTACCATCAGCCTCAGACGCATAGTTCGGGACCCCCTACCCGAGATCTCCAGTTTTTGACACGGACATTGGTGCTTTCATTGAGAGTTCCGTTGCGTCGTCACCAAAAGGATTGATGGCTCGCCTTGTTATCAAGGACAGTATCACCTCCGGAGGAGACCTGGCCTCAGGCCAAACCCTCCAGCTGGGCGGCTTTACCATGACCACCCGTTCGGCCGTTGCGCCGACGATGACTTCTCGGATCCGACAGAGCTCTCGTCTTTAAACGAACTCCTGGATCGCATTGCCGCCCTGGGGGTCGCTACAGACTACGATCGGATTGAGCTTAAACCCGATCAGAGACAAATCAAATCTCCGCCGGTCACCCATCAGATAGCGGTAGTGGAGGAGCAATACAACAATTCTTCCTCCATACTGAGGACAAAATGTGTTCGGATTTCCGAGCTCAAAGAACCGGATACCCATCCGCGGAAAGACGTGCCCCGTACTCCAAACCTAGAGTCGGATGGTGGACCTGAAAAATTCGTTGTTATCCCGGAGCCCGAACTGTTAAGCTTGGAAGTTTCTCAAACTCTGGATCCCAAATTGGGTCAGGGTTCAGACTTAAATCCACCCACCCACCCAGATACACACGATCTTATGCACATATGACAACAGTATCAAGAAACAGTCCATCACTTTTGGGCTAGATTCCTCCTTGTCAGAGACAAGATCACAGACTGCCACGATGAAGACGCGATCTCATTATTCTCCAACAATTGCACGGACCAGGGAATCCTCAATTCTCATTAACCACCGTCATGTATTACACTTCGCTGACTTGGCAACCATAGTACAGAAGTACTTCACAATGGAAAGTGCCTGGAAAACTCAGGCAACTTGTTGGGAGCCACTAGTTTCCACTCAACCCCTCGTCCGGGCAAAAAGGACGCACCCTCATCAGTCGCCCGATCCAATAGTAAAGAAAGCAAAGCCCACTACGGGGCACGGAACCGTTCTGGAGGGTGATACGTCTCCAACGTATCTATAATTTTTGATTGCTCCATGCTACTTTATCTACTGTTTTGGACTATATTGGGCTTTATTTTCCACTTTTATATTATTTTTGGGACTAACCTATTAACTGGAGGCCCAGCCCAGAATTGCTGTTTTTTGCCTATTTCAGTGTTTCGAGGAAACGGAATATCAAACGGAGTCCAAACGGAATGAAACCTTCGGGAACGTGATTTTCTCACCGAACGTGATCCAGGATACTTGGACCCTACTCCAAGAAGCTTCCGAGGAGGTCACGAGGGTGGAGGGCGCCCCCCTGGGCGCGCCCCCTACCTCGTGGACCCCTCGGAGCTCCACCGACGTACTCCTTCCTCCTATATATACCTACGTATCCCCATATGATCAGAGAGGAGCCAAAAAAACCTAATTCCACCGCCGCAACATTCTGTATCCACGAGATCCCATCTTGGGGCCTGTTCTGGAGCTCCGCCGGAGGGGGCATCCACCATGGAGAGCTTCTACATCATCACCATAGCCCCTCCGATGAAGTGTGAGTAGTTTACTTCAGACCTTCGGGTCCATAGCTAGTAGCTAGATGGCTTCTTATCTCTTTTTGGATCTCAATACAATGTTCTCCCCCTCTCTTGTGGAGATCTATTCGATGTAATCTTCTTTTTGCGGTGTGTTTTTTGAGACCGATGAATTGTGGGTTTATGATCCAGTATTATCTATGGAAAATATTTGAATCTTCTCTGAATTCTTTTATGTATGATTGAGTTATCTTTGCAAGTCTCTTCGAATTATCCGTTTGGTTTGGCCAACTAGATTGGTAGTTCTTGCAATGGGAGAAGTGCATGGCTTTGAGTTCAATCTTGCGGTGTCCTTACTCAGTGACAGAAAGAGTTGCAAGGCACGTATTGTATTGTTGCCATCGAGGATAACAAGATGGTTTTTTTATCATATTGCATGAATTTATCCCTCTACATCATGTCATCTTGCTTAAGGCGTTACTCTGTTTTTAACTTAATACTCTAGATGCATGCTGGATAGCGGTCGATGAGTGGAGTAATAGTAGTAGATGCAGAATCGTTTCGATCTACTTGTCACAGACGTGATGCCTATATACATGATCATTGCCTAGATATACTCATAACTATGCTCAATTCTATCAATTGCTCAACAGTAATTTGTTCACCCACCGTAGAATACTTATGCTCTTGAGAGAAGCCACTAGTGAAACCTATGGCCCCCGGGTCTATTCTCATCATATCAATCTATATCACTTTATTTACTTGCTTTGCTTTTACTTTGCCTTTACTTTTTACTTTGCATCTATCTATCAAAAATACCAAAAATATTATCTCTATCAGATCTCTCTCTGTAAGTGACCGTGAAGGGATTGACAACCCCTAAGCGTTGGTTGCGAGTTGCTATCGTGTTGTGCAGGTACGAGGGACTTGCGCGTGACCTCCTACTGGATTGATACCTTTGTTCTCAAAAACTGAGGGAAATACTTACGCTACTGTGCTGCATCATCCTCTCCTCTTCGGGGAAAACCAACGCAAGCTCGAGACGTAGCAAGAAGAATTTCTAGCGCCGTTGCCGGGAGGCTTACGAAAAAGTCAACATACCAAGTACCCATCACAATCCCTATCTCTCGCATTACATTATTTGCCATTTGCCTCTCGTTTTCCTCTCCCCCACTTCACCCTTGCCGTTTTATTCGCCCTTCTTCCGTTCGATCTTATGTTTGCTTGTACCTTCTTTTTGCTTGCATCTTCGCTCGCTAAATGTCCATGGATCTTGATCCGCTTGCCAATCTTTTTAAGGGATCCAATTATGATGAACCAATTCCTAGTAATTTGGATGCACTAGATTATCTTTATAAGGTTTTGCCTGAAATCCGTGAAGTGACTCATGATAGATGTTTGAATAAAAAGCATGATTGGAATGATTTTATTATAAAATCTTTTGTTGTCAATTGTGCTAATAAGATGCAAAACCCTAAGCTTGGGGATGCTAGTTTTGCTATGTCCTCTACTTGTTGCAATGATCATGATTGGGGTGATTCTTCTTATCATCTTGAAAATTTATTTAATCCCCATGATGAATATGAGATTGATAATAGTGTTTGAAATAATATTGAAGGTGGGTCTGGAAGAGTGTCAACTTTAGATCCCACATATTTGGGTAATGTTCAATCTTATGAAGTTTTTGATAAAAGTGGGTTTGGAGAGGTCATGACTTTAGTTAATGTTAATCCCACTATTTTGGAAGAGTGTCAACTTTGCATACATGTGGATCGTGTTAAGAATATGTTTTGTGATAGCTATATTGTTGAATTTGCTTATGATCCTACATGTAATTATTATGAGAGAGGAAAATATGGTTTTAGAAGTTTTCATGTTACTAAATTACCTCTCTTCATGTTGAGATTGCTATCATCTCTTTGTTCTTCCTTGCATATGCTAGTTTTTGCTTGCCTTGATAATTTGTTTGCTTACAAGATGCCTATGCATAGGAAGTATGCTAGACTTAAGTGTGTTTGTCACATGTTTTATGATGCTCTCTTTGTGCTTCAATTCCTATCTTTCATGTGAGCATCATCATAATCTCAATGCCTAGCTAGGGACGTTAAACGATAGCGCTTGTTGGGAGGCAACCCAATTTTATTTTGTATTTTTTGTTTTTGCTTCTGTTTAGGAATAAATAATCCATCTGCCTTCTGTTTGGATGTGGTTTTATGTTTTAATTAGTGTTTGTGCCAAGTAGGACCTATAGGATAACCTACGATGATAGTTGATTTGATTCTGCTGAAAAACAGAAATTTTAGCGCTCACGAGATTAGCTGTCATTTTTTACTGGAGACTGCTTTTGCGTTCATTCTTTTTGCTTCTGATCAATAAACAAATTTTACAGGACTTCATATTTTGGTAGAATTTTTAGAGTTCCAGAAGTTTGCGTTAGTTACAGATTACTACAGACTGTTCTGTTTTTGACAGATTCTATTTTTCGTGTGTTGTTTGCTTATTTTGATGAATCTATGGCTAGTAAATTAGTTTATAAACCATAGAGAAGTTGGAATACAGTAGGTTTAACACCAATATAAATAAAGAATGAGTTCATTACAGTACCTTGAAGTAGTCTTTTGTTTTCTTTCTCTAACGGAGCTCACGAGATTTCTGTTGAGTTTTGTGTTGTGAAGTTTTCAAGTTTTGGGTGAATTCTTTTGATGGACTATGGAACAAGGAGTGGCAAGAGCCTAAGCTTGGGTATGCCCATGGCACCCCCAAGATAATCCAAGGACACCAAAAAGTCAAAGCTTGGGGATGCCCCGGAAGGCATCCCCTCTTTTGTCCACTTCCATCGGTAATTTACTTGGAACTATATTTTTATTCACCAACATGATATGTGTTTTGCTTGGAGCGTCTTGTATTATTTGTGTCTTTGCTTGTTAGTCTACCACAATCATCCTTGCTGTACACACCTTTTGAGAGATCCATACATGATTTGGAATTTGTTAGAATACTCTATGTGCTTCACTTATATCTTTTGAGCTTGATAATTTTTGCTCTAGTGCTTCACTTAGATCTTTTAGAGCACGGTGGTGGATTTGTTTTAAAGAAACTTGATCTCTCATGCTTCACTTAGATTATTTTGAGAGTCATTAATAGCATGGTAATTTGCTTAATATTGATATACTTAGTGTTCAAGATATGTGAAACTTTCTTTTGAGTGAATTGAATACTAAGATAAATTTAATGCTTAATAGTTGTTTTGAGATATGGAGGTAATAATATCAAAGTCGTGCTAGTTGAGTAGTTGTGAATTTGAAAAATACTTGTGTTGAAGTTTGCAAGTCCCGTAGCATGCACGTATGGGTAAAGTTGTGTAACAAATTTGAAGCATGAAGTGAAACTGGCTTGTGCATCCTTATGAGTGTCGGCCGGGGACGAGCGATGGTCTTTTCCTACCAATCTATCCCCCTAGGAGCATTGTGCGTAGTACTTGATTTTTGATGGCTTCTAAATTTTTGCAATAAGTATATGAGTTCTTTTGACTAATGTTGAGTCCATGGATTATACGCACTCTCACCTTTCCGCCTTTGCTAGCCTCTTCGGTACCGTGCATTGCCCTTTCTCACATTGAGAGTTGGTGCAAACTTCGCCAGTGCATCCAAACCCCGTGATATGGTACACTCTTTCACACATAAACCTCCTTATACCTTCCTCAAAACAGCCACCATACCTACCTATTATGGCATTTCCATAGCCATTCTGAGATATATTTCCATGCAACTTTCCACCGTTCCGTTCATCATGACATACTTTACTTTTGTCATATTGCCATTGCATGATCTTGTAGTTGACATCGTATTTGTGGTAAAGCCACCATGCATTATTTTTCATACATGTCACTCTTGATTCATTGCACCATCCCTGTACACCGCTGGAGGCATTCATATAGAGTCATATCTTGTTCTAGTTTCGAGTTGTAATTGTTGAGTTGTAAGAAAATTAAAAGTGTGATGATCATCATTATTAGAGCATTGTCCCAAGTGAGGAAAGGATGATGGAGACTGTGATTCCCCCACAAGTCGGGATGAGACTCCGGACGACAGAAAAGAGGCCAAGGAAGCCCAAATAAAAAAGGCCATAAAAAAGAGAAAATGCCCAAATAAAAAAATAAAAAAATAAAAAAATGAGAGAAAAAGAGAGAAGGGACAATGTTACTATCCTTTTACCACACTTGTGCTTCAAAGTAGCACCTTGTTCTTCATGTAGTGAGTCTCATATATTGTGCTTCAAAGTAGCACCTTGTTCTTCATGTAGTGAGTCTCATACTGTCTTTTTATACTAGTGGGAATTTTTCATTATAGAACTTGGCTTGTATATTCCTACGATGGGCTTCCTCAAATGCCCTAGGTCTTCATGAGCAAGCAAGTTGGATGCACACCCACTAGTTTTCTTTCGTTGAACATTCATAGCTCTAGTGCATCCGTTGCATGGCAATCCCTACTCCTTGCATTAACATCAATCGATGGGGATCTCCATAGCTCATTGATTAGCCTCGTTGATGTGAGACTTTCTCCTTTATTTGTCTTCTCCACACAATCACCATCATCATATTCTATTCCACCCATAGTGCTATATCCATGGCTCGCGCTCATGTATTGCGTGAAGGTTGAAAAAGTTTGAGATTATTTGAGTATGAAACAATTGCTTGGCTTATCATTGGGGGTATAGAAGTTGGGAACATCTTTGTGTGACGAAAATGAAGCATAGCCTAACTATATGATTTTGTAGGGATGAACTTTCTTTGGCCATGTTATTTTGAGAAGACATGATTGCTTTGATTAGTATGCTCGAAGTATTATTATTTTTATGTCAATATGAACTTTTATCATGAATCTTTCGGATCTGAATATTCATACCATGATTAAGAAGATTTACATTGAAATTATGCCAAAGTATCACTCCGCATCAAAAATTCCTTTTTATCATTTACCTACTCGAGGACGAGCAGGAATTAAGCTTGGGGATGCCTGATACGTCTCCAACGTATCTATAATTTTTGATTGCTCCATGCTACTTTATCTACTGTTTTGGACTATATTGAGCTTTATTTTCCACTTTTATATTATTTTTGGGACTAACCTATTAACCGGAGGCCTAGCCCAGAATTGCTGTTTTTTGCCTATTTCAGTGTTTCGAAGAAACGGAATATCAAACGGAGTCCAAACGGAATGAAACCTTCGGGAACATGATTTTCTCACCGAACGTGATCTAGGAGACTTGGACCCTACTCCAAGAAGCTTCCGAGGAGGTCACTAGGGTGGAGGGCGCCCCCCTGGGCGCGCCCCCCTATCTCGTGGGCCCCTCGGAGCTCCACCGACGTACTCCTTCCTCCTATATATACCTACGTATCCCCGTATGATCAGAGAGGAGCCAAAAAAACCTAATTCCACCGCCGCAACCTTATGTATCCACGAGATCCCATCTTGGGGCCTGTTCCGGAGCTCCGCCGGAGGGGGCATCCACCACGGAGGGCTTCTACATCATCACCATAGCCCCTCCGATGAAGTGTGAGTAGTTTACTTCAGACCTTCGGGTCCATAGCTAGTAGATAGATGGCTTCTTCTCTCTTTTTGGATCTCAATACAATGTTCTCCCCCTCTCTTGTGGAGATCTATTCGATGTAATCTTCTTTTTGTGGTGTGTTTGTTGAGACCGATGAATTGTGGGTTTATGATCCAGTATTATCTATGGAAAATATTTGAATCTTCTCTGAATTCTTTTGTGTATGATTGAGTTATCTTTGCAAGTCTCTTCGAATTATCCGTTTGGTTTGGCTAACTAGATTGGTAGTTCTTGCAATGGGAGAAGTGCATGGCTTTGGGTTCAATCTTGCGGTGTCCTTACTCAGTGACAGAAAGAGTTGCAAGGCACGTATTGTATTGTTGCCATCGAGGATAACAAGATGGTTTTTTTATCATATTGCATGAATTTATCCCTCTACATCATGTCATCTTGCTTAAGGAGTTACTCTATTTTTAACTTAATTCTCTAGATGCATGCTGGATAGCGGTCGATGAGTGGAGTAATAGTAGTAGATGCAGAATCGTTTCGATCTACTTGTCACGGACATGATGCCTATATACATGATCATTGCCTAGATATACTCATAACTATGCTCAATTCTATCAATTGCTCAACAGTAATTTGTTCACCCACCGTAGAATACTTATGCTCTTGAGAGAAGCCACTAGTGAAACCTATGGACCCCGGGTCTATTCTCATCATATCAATCTATATCACTTTATTTACTTGCTTTTCTTTTACTTTGCCTTTACTTTTTACTTTGCATCTATCTATCAAAAATACCAAAAATATTATCTCTATCAGATCTCACTCTCATAAGTGACGGTGAAGGGATTGACAACCCCTAAGCGTTGGTTGCGAGTTGCTATCGTGTTGTGCAGGTACGAGGGACTTGCGCGTGACCTCCTACTGGATTGATACCTTGGTTCTCAAAAACTGAGGGAAATACTTACGCTACTGTGCTGCATCATCCTCTCCTCTTCGGGGAAAACCAACGCAAGCTCGAGACGTAGAAGAGGGATGGCTCGATAGGCCATGCAAAATACACACAACGGCGGATACCACACCAACCCACGGCCTTAGAGCATGTTGGATACTCTGGCAAGTGGCCAAGAGCAGCGAGGATCTCCTCACCAAAAATACCGCAGAGCAACATCCCACGGAAGACGACAACCTTAGAGTATTGATGATCTTCGAGACTCTCGCCTCAAATAATAGGCGCAAAAGGGCACTCCGCGGCCTCTCGGAAGTCTGCCAAGTCGCAGCAATAAACCCCTGGAACGACACGGCCATAACTTTCAATGCCAGTTATGAACCAAAATTCAGGATAGTCCGGGCACGAGCCGCACTGGTCCTCAGTCCAACCGTGGATGGCTTTCGGCTTACCAAAGTTCTCATGGACGGCGGCAGCGGACTAAACCTCATTTATGAGGAAACTCTCAACAAAATGGAAATAGACAGGAGCCGCATTGAGCAAAGTAGTACGACCTTCTGAGGAATCATTCCCAGTCGGGAGGCGCGATGCGCAGGAAAAATCACACTTGATGTGGTATTCGGCACGCTGGAGAATTATCGGTCCAAAGAGATAACATTTCAAGTGGCCCCTTTCCACAGTGGATATCACACCTTATTAGGGCACGATGCATTTGCATGCTTCCAAGCTATACCCCATTATGGGTACATGAAGCTCAAGATGCCCGGGCCCAATGGTATTATCACTCTTGCCAGTGATCCAGACATAGCACTCAGCGCCGAAAACAAGACCGCAGCCCTGGCCCTCGAGGCATTGTCTGAAGCCCTCGCAGCCGAAGAGTTAACCACATTACGCTCCATGGTGGATAGGGACGACGTGATCCTGGACAAGCGACCCAAATCCACCTCCTTCAAACCAGCAGATGAAATAGTCAAATTCCAAGTCCACCCGACGGACCCCCAAGAAGACAACATCCATCGGGGCACAGCTGGACCCAATGGTTGATGCCGCACTGCGAGCATTGCTACGCGAAAACTGGGACATATTCGCCTGGCACCGTTCTGATATGCCAGGGATCCCACACAAGCTGGCCGAACACAGCCTCAATATATTGAAGGGATATAAGCTGGTCAAGCAAACACTACGGGGCTTTTCAGAACCCAAACGACAAGCTATGGGGGAGGAGCTAGCCAAGTTACTCGAGGACGGATTCATCAGAGAAATAAAACACCCGAACTGGCTAGCAAACCTGGTGATGGTACCAAAGAAGGATAAATCCTGGCGCCTATGTGTCGATTTCAAAGACCTCAACAAAGCCTACCCTAAGGATCCCTTCCCCCTCCCCCGCATCAATCAGATTATCGATGCTACCGCAGGACATGACTCACTGTGTTTCCTTGACGCATACTCCTGATACCATCAAATCAAGATGAAGGAGTCCGATCAAGCCGCAACGGCATTTATTACACCATACGGGCCTTTCTGCTTCAACACTATGCCCTTCGGGCTCAAAAACACCGGTGCCACCTACCAACACATGATTCAAACATGCCTGGAGAAACAAATCGGCAAGACAATTGAAGCATATGTGGATGACGTAGTCATCAAAACTAGGCACGTCGAGTCATTAATAGACGATCTGCATCTCACATTCGACAACCTCCGTATATATGACATCAAGCTCAATCCGGAAAAGTGTGTTTTCGGCGTTTCCGCTGGAAAACTACTGGGCTTCATTGTTTCCAATAGGGGAATTAAGGCGAACCCAGCTAAAATCCGAGCTTTGTCACAGTTGACTATGCCAGCAGACCTTAAACAAGTCAAAAAACTATCGGGATGTGTGGCAGCTTTAAGCCGCTTTATCTCCAGACTAGGAGAAAAGGCATTGCCACTCTATCGCCTTCTCTGACGCACCGATCACTTCGAATGGACGGACGCGGAAACGGCCGGACTGGAAGAAATAAAGGCTCTTTTAGAAAGAAACCCAATCTTGGCCGCGCCGAACATCAGCGAACCAATGTTATTATACATATCTGCCACACACCAAGTCGTAAGTGCGGTGCTCGTCGTCGAACGAGAAGAGGAAGGACACAAATTCCGGCTTTAAAAGCCGGTATACTACGTATCCATTGTCCTCACACCATGCAAATCCCGGTACCCACATTACCAAAAAATAGGAGACGCGGTCTTGATGGCATCACGGAAGCTATGACACTACTTTCAAGAGTGCTCAATAATGGTGGCCTCCGAGGTACCACTTAATGACATAATAAACAATCGCGATGCCACGGGCCGGATTGCCAAGTGGGCCATTGAGCTCCTCCCATTCAACATAACATATAGATAGTGTTGGGCCATTGAATCCCAAGTACTGGCCGACTTCTTCACCGAATGGACAGAGGCCAAACTCCCTAAGGAGTACGACACATATTCCAATTGGGTCATGCACTTCGACGGCTCCAAAATGCTGGCGGGCTTAGGAGCAAGCGTTATCCTAACATCCCCTACTGGAGATACAGTTCAATACGTACTCCAAATATTATACACGGACTCCGACAATGCAGCCAAATACGAGGCCTTATTGCATGGTCTTCGGATGGCCGTATCCATGGGCATACAACGCCTGGAAGTGCGTGGGGATTCAAACCTTGCAATATCTCAAATAAATGGAGACGATGCCAAAGATCCGAAGATGGCGTCTTACCGTAATGCCGTTCTCAAAATATCAGCTTGGTCGAAGGGGCTCGAGTTTCATCATGTGGCTCGAGAAAGTAATCAAGCGGCGGATGTCCTTGCTCACATCGGCGCCAAGCGCGACCCCGTCCCACCAAACATTTTTTTGGAAAGGCTCTTCAAGCCATCCGTGGTGTGGCAGGGGGAGAGCGGCAACACCAATCCGGATCCGACTATAACCCAGATTCCGAACACACCGATATCATCGGGGGCTCAGCCTCCAAAATTACACCGTCGGCCCATCTGATCATGGCAGTGATTGGCCCATGAACCGAACTCTTCTTGGCCTACCTTAATAGCCGAGAACTCCCTAAGGATAAGAATGAGGCGCGCTGCATTGTTCGACGCTCTAAAGCCTACAAGGTTCACGACGGAGAACTCTACAAGAAAAGCGCTACCGGAGTACTTCAAAGATGTATCTCCGAGGAAGAAGGGCGGCAGCTCTTGGCCGAAATTCATGCCGGCCTCGATGGTCACCACGCCGCGACTCGGGCCCTCATAAGCAAGGCCTTATGTACAGGTTTCTATTGGCCGACGGCCCGAGCAGACGCACAGGACCTTGTCCAACATTGCGTCGGATGCCAGCTTTTCGCCAACCTAAGCCATATGCCACCCACCGCTCTACAAAAAATCCCCATCACTTGGCCTTTCGCGGTCTGGGGGTTTGATATGGTTAGACCTCTTAAGGGAGGAAGACATAAGAAAAAATATCTGTTGGTTATGGTGGATAAATTCACTAAGTGGATAGAGGCCAAACCAGTTAAAACGGCCAAAGCCGGACCAGTGATAGACTTCATATCCGGCGTTGTGCACCGTTATGGTGTTCCACATAGCATCATCACCGATAACGGCTCCAATTTCACAGCCGATGAGGTGAAAACCTGGTGTGCTAATCTGGGCATTAAGCTCAATTACGCCTCTGTCTATCACCCACAAACAAACGTTCAAGTCAAACGAGCCAATGGTCTTATTATGAGCGGCATTAAACCCAGATTAGTGCGGTCTTTGAAAGAATCAGACAAGCACTGGGTCGAGGAGCTCGACTCCGTACTCTGGGGGCTGCGGACCACGCCCAATCGCTCTACCGGATATACACCTTTCTTCATTGTGTACGACGCAGAGGTTGTGTTACCCTGCAACATTATTCATGACTCACCTCAAGTGCGCATGTATGAAGAGAGAGAGGCCGAGATTGATCGGCAGGACAGCTTAGATGCCCTGGAGGAGGAGCGCGACGTCGCAAAAGCCCGTTTCGCATTTTATCAACAACAGGCCCGTAGATATCAAAGCAGAGAAGTACGGGCCAAGACTTATAATGTTGGCGAACTCGTTCTATGCTTGCCGGAGAAGAAAAAGGACAAACTCAAGCCCAAGTGGGAGGTTCCCTTCAACATTGACAATGTCCTCACCGGAGGAGCGTACCGCCTGCGTGATGCATCAGACAATCGCCTAGAGCCGAACCCATGAAACGCGGCCAGACTCCAAAGATTCTATGCCTAGTGCCGAACTCTTTGTTCGTCTCCTTTCTCCCTTTTGTTTCCATTATTTATTTGTTTTTTCCTCTCTTTTCACCTTTTCTTTTTTTAGCCTTAAATCTCTCATGCGGCTAAACCGTACACCTACAACGCACACATTCTCAAATATGTACGTCAATTATACCTGGGGGCTTCCTGTATAAAAGCTTATTATTATTATTTTCCGAGCATTAAGCTCACCACATATGTGTGTTTTCTGCGTATGTACCTTTTCTTCGCCATTATATGCATCGATATGACTTAAGTTTTGGCCAAGCTGGGTTGCCTGGCTCATGTGCTTATGCCCTACGTTCCCATTAGTTCGGCCAGGGCATAAAGGGAGCACCTCTGCGATTGTTACTGCCGGGTCATTTGGATGTGTACCTCAGACTGGGTGAAGCCGAAAGCTAGTGTTCTTAAGGGAATATTCAGTTGGCGGACTAAAGATGTTTTTTACTCGTTACACTTTAAACCCCCAGATGTTACATTTGCTATGATTTTTCAATCACAGTTCGGACATGCACGTTAACGCATGCTGACCCAGGGAATGGAACCCTTAACGGAACTATTCTCTCTGGAAGATGTTTCTTACAATCAAAATGTAATATAACATAGCTAGCCAGATACTTGTCTGTTCAAGCAACTATGACCCCTACACCTAGTTTCCACCATACCCTGGTCTATATTACCTAGCGGGTATTCGGAAACACTCCACACCTTCGAGTCTAGAGGTCAAAGTGAAAAGGTCTGCCATGACAGTCGTTTTACAATCCGGCTAGGGACATTGTCAATTGAAGTACATAGTCACTTGGACTCAAAAACTTCTTCCTCTATGCCATCTAATAGGCTATCTAGCTTACAATCCTATTGGGAATACTTGGCGGCTACTTGTACCTGGTCATATACCAAACTAACGGGAATTTCTTTTCCATCTGACCCTAAAGGTCCGACCTGGGCCATGTGATTCGGATCGAGCTTGGTATACCATGTTTTCACCATGGCCCAGACCTCTCGTGCACCCTCCTGGCAGCCCGATATCTTCCATAATCGGAAGCACCGCCGCGCTCCCTTGAATAGCTGTACAAGCTCCTCCATACTTCCTGGAGGGGAGTCGGATGGCCATAAGACCTTGGCGATACTTTGCATTGCCTGCCGAGCTCTCTCGCGCATTTGCGACAGCTCTTGTAGCAGATCGCCCGAAGATCCGAACATCTCCTCTTCGGGATGGCCGGTCAGCATACCTACAGACATAACTCTGTCAGTTCCTTTCCTCGCTGAACTACGCGAAGGTAAGTTTGAACACATACTAAATATGCCACCTCGTAGCCTCTTATTTTCCTTCACGGAGTCAGCCAGCTGGGCCCGAACATCTTTTAGTTCTACGCCCAGCTGGGTGTTGGAATCCTGGAGTTTGTTTTTCTCCTCCCTGACCAGTGTCAGTATACGTTCGCCCCCGGCTAGTTGCCTTTTGGCTTCTGGACCACCCGCTTGTGTGACTTCCGGTGCCTCTCCCGGATGATCTGACGACTCTGCCATAAGATATGCAACTGTACTAGTAATCCTGGTATATGATTATGTTTTCTCGATAGAGGGGAACATTACCAGACAATGCCTTCTTGGATTTCTCCAGTTCGGCGGTAGCAGCAGCTAGCTGGGTCCGACACTTTTCCAGCTCTTGAGACAACATGTTGTTCTTCTCTGTGAGCACCTGGATATACAATGATCCTTAAATCAGATGCATCAACTGTTTCAAGCTCGGGGGCTACTAGTATATAATTATCAGAATTGTACAAGTGTGTACTTACCCGCATATCTTTCAAATATTGGTCAGTGGCTCTAGTAAGCCCATCCCGAGCAGATCGGATGTATGCATCACCCGAGCTGAAGGCGCTGAATACCTCTTCTGAAAAACCGGGGTCGCGAAGAGCGGCCCGCCGGCACCGATGATTCATGGCGCTTTCCACTTCAGAGTTTCTGACAGATACATCATTTGAATCCTCCGTGGAAGGACAATCCAGTGTTACTCTCGTGTCAGCCTCGGTCCTTGGGTCTGGAATCTGGTTGGTAGAGGCATGACCGACAGGATCCCCGGACATTGTCCGACGATCACTTTTCCTGATAAGACACAACGGACAGTGTCACACTTCGATGTGACGGCTAAGGACTGTATTTAAAAAAACCACACCTCTTTGATGAAGGCTCTGTTGGGGAACGTTGCAGAAAATTAAAATTTTTCCTACGGTTTCGCCAAGATCCATCTATGAGTTCATCTAAGCAACGAGTCATGGGAGAGAGATTGCATCTACATACCACTTGTAGATCGAGTGCGGAAGCGTGCAAGGGAAGGGTGATGAGGGAGTCGTACTCGCCGTGATTCGGATCACCGATGACCAAGTGCTGAACGGACAGCACCTCCGCGTTCAACACACGTATGGAACGGACGACGTCTCCTCCGTCTTGATCCAGCAAGGAGGAAGGAGAGGTTGAGGAAGATTGCTCCAACGGCAGCACGACGGCATGGTGGTGTTGGTGCAGCAGTACTCCGACAGGGCTTCGCCAAGCACGTAACGGAGGAGGAGATGTGTTGGGGAGTGGAGGTGCTGCGCCTTGGGATGTGTACTGCAGCCCTCCCCTCACCCCTCTATTTATAGGGGAAGGGGCAAGGGGGGCCGACCCCTCTAGATGGGATATAGAGGGGGGCGGCGGCCAGGGAGGGGGGACTTGCCCCCCAAGCAAGGGGGCACCCCCCTTAGGGTTTCCCCCCCAACCCTAGGCGCATGGGCCCAAGGTGGGGGGCGCGCCCAGCCCTCCAGGGGATGGCTCCCTGCCCCTTGCGGCCCATGTGGCCCTCTAGGAGGGGTGGCCCCTCCCGGTGGACCCCCGGAACCTCTCCGGTGGCCCCGGTACAATACCGATACGCCGCCGAAACTTTCCGGTGTCCGCATCACAACTTCCCATATGTAAAACTTCACCTCCGGACCATTCCGGAACTCCTCGTGACGTCTGGGATCTCATCCGGGGCTCCAAACAACATTCGGTAATCACATACAAGTCTTCCTAATAACCCTAGCATCACCGAACCTTAAGTGTGTAGACCCTACGGGTTCGGGAGACATGCAGACATGACCGAGACTACTCTCCGGTCAATAACCAACAGCGGAATCTGGATACCCATGTTGGCTCCCACATGTTCCACGATGATTTCATCGGTTGAACCACGATGTCGAGGATTCGATCAAACCCCGTATACAATTCCCTTTGTCAATCGGTACGTTACTTGCCCGAGACTCGATCGTCGGTATCCCAATACCTTGTTCAGTCTCGTTACTGGCAAGTCACTTTACTCGTACTGTAATGCATGATCCCGTGACCAACTACTTGGTCACTTTGAGCTCATTATGATGATACATTACCGAGTGGGCCCAGAGATACCTCTCCGTCATACGGAGTGACAAATCCCAGTCTCGATCCATGTCAACCCAACAGACACTTTCGGAGATACCTGTAGTTCACTTTTATAGTCACCCAGTTACGTTGTGACGTTTGATACACCCAAAGCACTCCTACGGTATCCGGGAGTTACACGATCTCATGGTCTAAGGAAGAGATACTTGACATTGGAAAAGCTCTAGCAAACGAACTACACGATCTTGTGCTATGCTTAGGATTGGGTCTTGTCCATCACATCATTCTCCTAATGATGTGATCCCGTTATCAACGACATCCAATGTCCATAGCCAGGAAACCATGACTATCTGTTGACCAACGAGCTAGTCAACTAGAGGCTCACTAGGGACATATTGTGGTCTATGTATTCACACGTGTATTACGATTTCCGGATAATACAGTTATAGCATGAATAAAAGACAATTATCATGAACAAGGAAATATAATAATACTTTTATTATTGCCTCTAGGGCATATTTCCAACAGTCTCCCACTTGCACTAGAGTCAATAATCTAGTTACATTGTGATGAATCGAACACCCATAGAGTTCTGGTGTTGATCATGTTTTGCTCGCGAGAGAGGTTTAGTCAATGGATCTGCGACATTCAGATCCATATGTACTTTGCAAATATCTATGTCTCCATCTGGAACATTTTCACGGATGGAGTTGAAACGACGCTTGATGTGCCTGGTCTTCTTGTGAAACCTGGGCTCCTTAGCAAGGGTAATAGCTCCAGTGTTGTCACAGAAGAGTTTGATCGGCCCCGACACATTGGGTATGACTCCTAGGTCGGTGATGAACTCCTTCACCCAAATTGCTTCATGCGCTGCCTCCGAGGCTGCCATGTATTCCGCTTCACATGTAGATCCCGCCATGACGCTCTGCTTGCAGCTGCACCAGCTAACTGCTCCACCATTCAACATATACACGTATCCGGTTTGTGACTTAGAGTCATCCAGATTTGTGTCGAAGCTAGCGTCGACGTAACCCTTTACGACGAGCTCTTCGTCACCTCCATAAACGAGAAACATGTCCTTTGTCCTTTTTAGGTACTTCAGGATATTCTTGACCGTTGTCCAGTGTTCCTTGCCGGGATTACTTTGGTACCTTGCTACCAAACTTACGGCAAGGTTTACATTAGGTCTGGTACACAGCATGGCATACATAATAGATCCTATGGCTAAAGCATAGGGGATGATACTCATCTCTTCTTTATCTTTTGTCGTGGTCGGGGACTGAGCCGAGCTCAATCTCACACCTTGCAACATAGGCAAGAACCCCTTCTTGGACTGATCCCTTTTGATCTTCTTCAAAATCTTGTCAAGGTATGTGCTTTGTGAAAGACCTATGAGGCATCTCGATCTATCTCTATAGATCTTGATGCCTAATATATAAGCAGCTTCTCCAAGGTCCTTCATTGAAAAACACTTATTCAAGTAGGCCTTAATGCTGTCCAGAAGTTCTATATCATTTCCCATCAAGAGTATGTCATCTACATATAATATGAGAAATGCTACAAAGCTCCCACTCACTTTCTTGTAAACGCAGGCTTCTCCATAAGTCTGCATAAACCCAAACGCTTTGATCATCTCATCAAAGCGAATGTTCCTACTCCAAGATGCTTGCACCAGTCCACAAATGGATCACTGGAGCTTGCATACTTTGTTAGCGTTCTTAGGATCGACAAAACCTTCCGGCTGCATCATATACAGCTCTTCCTTAAGATGTCCGTTAAGGAATGCCGTTTTGACGTCCATCTGCCATATCTCATAATCATAGTATGCGGCAATTGCTAACATGATTCGGACGGACTTCAGCTTCGCTACGGGAGAGAATGTCTCGTCGTAGTCAATCCCTTGAACTTGTCGATAACATTACCATCCGCGCCCGTCTTCTTCTTAAAAATCCATTTGTTTTCTATCGCTCGCCGATCATTGGGCAAGTCTGTCAAAGTCCATACTTTGTTTTCATACATGGATTCTATCTCGAATTTCATGGCTTCAAGCCATTTGTTGGAATCTGGGCCCGCCATCGCTTCTTCATAGTTCGAAGGTTCACCGTTGTCTAACAACATGATTTCCAGGACAGGGTTGCCGTACCACTCTGGTGCGGAACGTGTCCTTGTGGACCTACGAAGTTCAGTAGCAACTTGATCCGAAGTACCTTGATCATCATCATTATTTTCCTCTTCAGTTGGTGTAGGCATCATAGGAACATTTTCCTGAGCTGCACTACTTTCCCGTTCGAGAGGTAGTACTTCATCGAGTTCTACTTTCCTCCCACTTACTTCTTTCGAGAGAAACTCTTTTTCCAGAAAGCATCCGTTCTTGGCAACAAAGATCTTGCCCTCGGATCTTAAGTAGAAGGTATACCCAACGGTTTCCTTAGGGTATCCTATGAAGACACATTTTTCCGACTTGGGTTCGAGCTTTTCAGGTTGAAGTTTCTTGACATAAGCATCGCATCCCCAAACTTTTAGAAACGACAGCTTAGGCTTCTTCCCAAACCATAATTCATACGGTGTCGTCTCAACGGATTTAGACGGTGCCCTATTTAAAGTGAATGTAGCTGTCTCTAGAGCGTATCCCCAAAATGATAGCGGTAAATCGGTAAGAGACATCATAGACCGCACCATATCCAATAGAGTGCGATTACAACGTTCGGACACACCGTTACGCTGAGGTGTTCCAGGCGGCGTCAGTTGTGAAACGATTCCACATTTCCTTAAGTGTGTACCAAATTCGTGACTTAAGTATTCTCCTCCACGATCTGATCGTAGGAACTTTATCTTTCGGTCAGGTTGATTCTCTACCTCATTCTAAAATTCCTTGAACTTTTCAAAGGTCTCAGACTTGTGTTTCATTAAGTAGACATACCCATATCTACTCAAGTCATCAGTGAGAGTGAGAACATAACGATATCCTCCGCAAGCCTCAACGCTCATTGGACCGCACACATCGGTATGTATGATTTCCAACAAGTTGGTTGCTCGCTCCATTGTTCCGGAGAATGGAGTCTTGGTCATTTTGCCCATGAGGCATGGTTCGCATGTGTCAAATGATTCATAATCGAGAGACTCTAAAAGTCCATCATCATGGAGCTTCTTCATGCGCTTGACACCAATGTGACCAAGGCGGCAGTGCCACAAGTATGTGGGACTATCGTTATCAACTTTACATCTTTTGGCATTCACACTATGAATATGTGTAATATTACGCTCGAGATTCATTAAGAATAAACCATTAACCATCGGAGCATGACCATATAACATATCTCTCATATAAATAGAACAACCATTATTCTCGAATTTAAATGAGTAGCCATCTCGTATTAAATGAGATCCTGATATAATGTTCATGCTCAAACTTGGCACTAAATAACAATTATTAAGGTTCAAAACTAACCCGTAGGTAAATGTAGAGGCAGCGTGCAGACGACGATCACATCGACTCTGGAACCATTCCCGACGCGCATCGTCACCTCGTCCTTCGCCAGTCTCCGTTTATTCCGCAGCTCCTGCTGTGAGTTACAAATATGAGAAACGACACCGGTATCAAATACCTAGGAGTTACTACGAGTACTGGTAAGGTACACATCAATTACATGTATATCAAATATACCTTTGGTGTTGCCGGCCTTCTTATCCGCTAAGTATTTGGGGCAGTTCCACTTCCAGTGACCCTTCCCCTTGCAATAAAAGCACTCAGTCTCAGGCTTGGGTCCATTCTTTGACTTCTTCCCGGCAACTGGCTTACCAGGCGCGGCAACATCCTTGCCGTCCTTCTTGAAGTTCTTCTTGCCCTTGCCCTTCTTGAACTTAGTGGTCTTATTGACCATCAACACTTGATGTTCTTTCTTGATTTCAGCCTCTGCTGACTTCAGCATTGAAAATACTTCAACAATGGTCTTCACCATCCCCTGCATATTGTAGTTCATCACAAAGCTCTTGTAGCTTGGTGGGAGCGACTGAAGGATTCTGTCAATGACCGCCTCATCAGGGAGGTTAATGTTCAGCTGAGTCAGGCGGTTGTGCAACCCAGACATTTTGAGTATGTGCTCACTGACAGAACTGTTTTCCTCCATCTTACAACTATAGAACTTGTCGGAGACATCATATCTCTCGACCCGGGCATGAGCTTGGAAAACTAGTTTCAGCTCTTCGAACATCTCATATGCTCCGTGATGCTCAAAACGCTTTTGGAGCCCCGGTTCTAAGCTGTAAAGCATGCCGCACTGAACGAGGGAGTAATCATCAGCACGAGACTGCCAAGTGTTAATAACGTCTTGGTTCTCTGGGACGGGAGCGTCACCTAGCGGTCCTTCTAGGACATATTGTTTCCTGGCAGCTATGAGGATGATCCTCAGCTTCCGGACCCAGTCCGTATAGTTGCTGCCATCATCTTTCAGCTTGGTTTTCTCTAGGAATGCGTTGAAGTTCATGTTGACATGAGCGTTGGCCATTTGATCTACAAGACATATTTGCAAAGGTTTTAGACTAAGTTCATGATAATTAAGTTCATCTAATCAAATTATTACAATGAACTCCCACTCAGATTAGACATCCCTCTAGTCATCTAAGTGTTACACGATCCGAGTCGACTAGCCCGTGTCCGATCATCACGTGAGACGGACTAGTCATCGTCGGTGAATATCTTCATGTTGATCGTATCTTCCATACGACTCGTGTTCGACCTTTCGGTCTCTGTGTTCCGAGGCCATGTCTGTACATGCTAGGCTCGTCAAGTTAACCCTAAGTGTTTTGCATGTGTAAAACTGTCTTACACCCGTTGTATGTGAACGTAAGGATCTATCACACCCGATCATCACGTGGTGCTTCGAAACGACGAACTTTAGCAACGGTGCACAGTTAGGGGAGAACACTTCTTGAAATTTTTGTAAGGGATCATCTTATTTACTACCGTTGTTCTAAGTAAACAAGATGCATAAACATAATAAACATCACATGCAATTATATAGTAGTGACATGATATGGCCAATATCATATAGCTCCATTGATCTCCATCTTCGGGGCTCCATGATCATCTTTTCACCAGCATGACACCATGATCTCCATCATCATGATCTCCATCATCGTGTCTTCATGAAGTTGTCACGCCAACGACTACTTCTACTTCTATGGCTAACGCGTTTAGCAATAAAGTAAAGTAATTTACATGCGTTCTTCAATGACACGCAGGTCATACAAAAAATAAAGACAACTCCTATGGCTCCTTCTGGTTGTCATACTCATCGACATGCAAGTCGTGAATCCTATTACAAGAACATGATCTCATACATCACAATATATCATTCATCATTCAACACAACTTCTCGCCATATCACATCACATGACAATTGCTGCAAAAACAAGTTAGACGTCCTCTAATTGTTGTTGCATCTTTTACGTGGCTGCAATTGGGTTCTAGCAAGAACGTTTTCTTACCTACGAATAACCACAACGTGATTTTGTCAACTTCTATTTACCCTTCATAAGGACTGAGAGAGTCCTGGACTAGGGGGTGTCCGGACAGCAGGACTATCATCGTCCGCCGGACTCCAAGACTATGAAGATACAAGATTGAAGACTCCGTCCCGTGTCCGGATGGGACTTTCCTTGGCGTGGAAGGCAAGCTTGGCGATACGGATATGTAGATCTCCTACCATTGTAACCGACTTTGTGTAACCCTAGCCCTCTCCAGTGTCTATATAAACCGGAAGGCTTTAGTCCGTAGGACAACAACCATTACAACAATCATACCATAGGCTAGCTTCTAGGGTTTAGCCTCCTTGATCTCGTGGTAGATCCACTCATGTACTACACATATCATCAATATCAATCAAGCAGGAGTAGGGTTGTACCTCCATCGAGAGGGCCCGAACCTGGGTAAAAACATCGTGTCCCTTGTCTCCCGTTACCATCCGCCTAGACGCACAGTTCGGGACCCCCTACCCGAGATCCGCCGGTTTTGACACCGACATTGGTGCTTTCATTGAGAGCTCCCCTGTGCCGTCACCGATAGGAAGGATGCCTCCTCCCGTCTTCAAGGACGGTATTTTCGCCAAAGGAGCCTTGGCCGGCCAAACTGTCCGGCTAGGTGGTTTTCTTATGACCGCCTGTCCAGCCACCGCTTCAACAATGACCTCTCAAGTCGTCAAAAGCAATCTTCACATCAGCTCGGAATTCACCGAGCGACTGGATCCAATAGAGCTCTCGCCTATAAACGAGCTCTTGGATCGCATCGCCACCCTGGGAGTCGCTATAGACTACAATCAGATTGGGCTTAAAACTGATCTGAGAGAGATTAACTCTCCCCAGGTCACCCACCACGTCGCGGTGGTAGAGGAACAATGCGGCGACTCTTCTCCTGTATTGAAAACTAGTCATGTCCGGGCTGCCGAACCCTCCATGCCGGATTCCCGCGGAGGGACGGATTTCGATCAAGCACTGAACCTAAAGTCAGGCATTGGACCGGACTCGTTGGACAACGTTCCACTTTCCAAGCTTCCAAATTCGGAAACTTCTCGGCCCTTGAGCCTTGAGATGGGTAGGGTTCCAGACTCAATTCCACCCACCCGCCCAGACAGCGATCTATCTCTAATCCGGCAAGAGCCCGCTGAAACAGTACATCATTACTGGGCCAGATTCCTCCTGGTTATGGACAGGATAAAGGACTGCCAAGAGGAAAACGCAGTCTCAATCTTTTGCAATAATTGCACGGACGAGGGAATCTTGAACGCCATCAGCCGTCGTGAAGTTACACGCTTCGCCGACCTGGCGTCCATAGTACTAAAGTACTGTGCGATGGAGAGTTTCCGGAAAACCGAAATTAAGTTTTGGGACAATCCGGCCCCGAATACAACCCTAGTCCGCAACAAAAGGGTGCATTACACTCAGGCACCGGGTACAAAAACCAAAAAGCAAAAACCCCATAAAGGGCATGGAACCGTACTGGAGGGGTGGCTTAGCGGACCCTGTAAAATTCACAGTACAGAGGGCGCCACCCCAACACATAGCCTTCGAGCATGTTGGATATTATGGCAGGTGGCCAAAAGTGGCGAGAAGCTTCTAGCCCCGGAAAACCACTCCAACAATACCGGTACGGTATCAACAGTCTTCGAGACCTTTGCATCAAATAATATGCGGAAACGAACAATCCGCAGCCTCGCCGAAGTCTACCAAGTAGCAACAACAAATCCATGGAGCGACACAGCCATCACCTTCAATGCCAACGACGAACCTAAATTCCGAACATCCCGAGCACCAGCCGCACTGGTACTTAGTCCAATAGTGGACGGCTTTCGACTCACAAAGGTCCTCATGGATGGCGGCGGCGGATTAAACCTCATCTATGAGGAAACTCTTCAAAAAATGGAAATAGACTGGAGCCGCATTGAGCGAAGCAGCACAACCTTCAGAGGAATAATCCCTAGCCGGGAAGCGCGCTGCACCGGAAAAATCACATTCGATGTGGTGTTCGGCTCGCCGAACAATTACAGATCCGAAGAAGTCACGTTCCAGGTGGCCCCGTTCAACAACGGATATCACGCTATATTAGGACGAGAGGCATTCACAATTTTTCAAGCTGTACCCCACTACAGGTACATGAAGCTCAAGATGCCTGGGCCCGGCGGAATAATCACTCTCGTTAGTGATCCGGATATAGCACTCCGCGCCGAAAACAAGACAGCCGCATTATCCCTGGAGGCACTATCCGAAGCCCTAGCGGCAGAAGAACTCACCGCGCTACGCTCTACGGTGAATAGGGACGATGTGATACTCGATAAGAGATCCAAGTCCACCTCCTTTAAACTAGCGGACGAAATAGTAAAATTCCAGGTCCATCCAACGGACCCGACAAAGACGGCCTCCATCGGGGCACAGTTGAACCCTGATGTAGACGCTCCACTGCGAGAATTCCTTCGGGAAAATTGGGACATCTTCACCTGGCACCCTTCAGATATGCCGGGAATCCCACGTAGATTGGCAGAGCACAGCCTAAACATCCTAAAAGGATTCAAGCCAGTCAAACAGGCTCTTCGACGATTTTCCGAACCCAAAAGACAGGCAGTGGGAGAAGAGCTAGCCAAACTATTGGAAGCCGGATTCATCAGAAACATCAAAAATCCGGATTGGCTAGCAAACCTGGTAATGGTACCAAAGAAGGACAAATCCTGGCGCCTATGTGTCGATTTTAAAGACCTCAACAAGGCTTGCCCAAAGGATCCCTTCCCCCTCCCTCGCATCGACCAGATAATCGATGCTACCGCAGGACACGATTCATTGTGCTTCCTGGACGCATACTCCGGCTACCATCAAATCAAGATGGCAGAAGCGGACCAAGCCGCAACGGCATTCATTACTCCGTACGGACCATTCTGCTTCAACACAATGCCCTTCGGACTCAAAAACGCCGGCGCAACATATCAGCACATGATTCAGACATGTCTGGCCACCCAGATCGGCAAAACAGTAGAGGCATACGTAGACGACGTAGTCGTCAAAACCAAACACGTCGAAACTCTAGTAGACGACTTGAGGCTCACATTCGACAACCTCAGAGCATATGACATCAAGCTGAATCCGGATAAATGCGTTTTTGGAGTACCGGCCAGAAAGCTCCTGGGCTTCATTGTATCCGGTAGAGGAATTGAAGCAAACCCAGCTAAGATCTGAGCTCTGTCACAACTAGATATTCCAAAAGACCTCAAGCAAATACAAAAATTGACAGGATGCATGGCGGCTCCAAGCCGCTTTATCTCCCATTTAGGAGAAAAGGCATTGCCCCTCTATCGCCTCCTTAGGCGCACCGAACACTTCGAGTGGACGGATGCTGCCACTGCCAGACTCGAAGAAATAAAAGCCATATTGGCAACAAATCCGGTCCTGGCTGCGCCCAACCTGGGCGAACCAATGTTGTTATACATCGCGGCAACACATCAAGTTGTAAGCGCGGTACACGTCGTCGAACGAGAGACAGAAGGGCATAAATTCCCTCTTAAAAAACCAGTGTACTACGTATCCACTGTGTTAACACCCTGCAAGTCCCGTTACCTGCACTATCAAAAGATAGCGTATACGGTGTTCATGGCATCCCGGAAGCTCCGACACTACTTTCAAGAGTGTTCGATAACAGTGGCCTCCGAAGTGCCCCTCAATGACGTCATAAACAACCGCAACGCAATGGGCAGGATTGCAAAATGGGCCATTGAGCTCTTACCATTCGATATAACTTACAAACCTCGGCGAGCTATAAAGTCACAAGTTTTGGCTGACTTTGTCGCTGAATGGACCGAAGCCGAACTCCCTAAAGAGTACGGCGCATACTCCAATTGGATTATGCACTTCGACAGCTCTAAAATGTTGGCCGGATTGGGGGCTGGCGTCGTATTGACGTCCCCAACCGGGGACACAGTCCAATACGTACTTCAGATAATGTACACGGACTCCGACAACGCAGCCGAATACGAGGCCCTTTTACATGGCCTCCGGATGGCAATCTCCATGGGCATTCAACGCCTAGAGGTGCGCGGGGATTCAAACCCTGCAATATCCCAAGTAAATGGAGACTTTGATGCCAAGGATCTGAAAATGGCAGCATATCGTAACGCTGTCCTAAAAATGTCAGCTCGGTTTGACGGACTTGAATTCCACCACGTAGCCAGGGATAATAACCAAGCAGCCGACGTATTGGCACGCATCGGCGAAAAACGTGACGCTGTCCCTCCAAACATCTTCCTGGAACGACTGTTTAAGCCATCCGTACTATGGGAAGAGGAGCCCGGAAATAACAAACCGGAAGCAGCCACACCAACCGACACAAAGCAATCTGACATAACCGGCGATTCAGCCGATGAAATAACACCTTCAGACCACGACATAATGGTAGTAATCGCCCCGTGGACAGAGCCATTCCTAGCCTACTTGCTTAGGCAGGAACTTCCCGAAGACAAAAATGAGGCCCGCTGCATAGTCCGGCGATCTAAAGCCTACAAGGTCCATGAGGGAGAACTCTATAAGAAAAGCACAACCGGAGTCCTTCAAAGGTGTATCTCCGAAGAGGAAGGGCGAAACCTTCTGGCTGAAATTCATGCCGGACTAGGCGGACACCACGCAGCAGCTCGGGTCCTTGTAGGAAAGGCATTCTGTACAAGATTTTATTGGCCGACGGCCCGGGCAGATGCTCAGGATTTAGTCCGAAGATGCGTCGGTTGTCAGCTCTTTGCTAATCAGAGCCATATGCCACCCACCACCCTCAAAACTATACCCATTACCTGGCCGTTCGCGGTCTGGGGGCTTGACATGGTTGGACCCCTTAAAGGGGGAACCCACAAGCAAAGGTACCTATTGGTCATGGTGGATAAATTCACCAAATGGATAGAGGCCAAGCCAGTCAAAACGGCAGAGTCCAGACCAGTGATAGACTTTATCTCCGGGGTAGTACACCGTTATGGTGTCCCCCACAGCATCATCACCGATAACGGCACGAACTTCACGGCCGACGATGTTAAATCATGGTGCAAAAATATGGGCATTAAGCTCGATTACGCTTCAGTCTATCATCCTCAAACCAACGGTCAAGTGGAACGAGCGAACGGTCTAATAATGAGCGGCATCAAACCCAGACTAGTGCGGTCACTTACGAAATCTGACACGCACTGGGTAGAGGAGCTAGACTCCGTACTCTGGGGGCTGCGGACAACACCCAACCATACTACCGGATTCACACCATTCTTTATGGTATACGGAGCAGAGGCAGTTCTGCCCTGTGACATCATTCATGACTCACCTCGAGTGCGCATGTATGAAGAAAGAGAAGCCGAGCTGGATCGGCAGGACATCTTGGACGCATTGGAGGAAGAGCGCGACGTCGCCAAGGCTCGTTCCGCATTCTATCAGCAGCAGGCTCGAAGATATCAAAGCAGAGAAGTACGGGCCAAGACTTACAACGTTGGCGAACTAGTTCTACGCCTGCCGGACAAGAAAAAGGACAAACTCAAGCCCAAATGGGAGGGCCCTTTCATCATCGATCAAGTCCTGACCGGCGGAGCGTACCATCTATGAAATGCATCGGACAAACGGCTCGAGCCGAACCCAGGGAACGCAGCCCGCCTCCGAAGATTCTATGCCTAGCGCCGGACTAAGAGTTCGTCCCCTTCCCCCGTCCAAACTTTTACATTGCAGCTGTCTTTTGTTTCTCTTTCTTCTCTCAACCCTTTTTCTAAAAAGCCCTTAAAGGCCTACTTGCGCATTGTTCGCATTCACTTGATGTGCCATCCGCACTCATTATACCTGGGGGCTTCTTTACCAGAAGCTTAATTATAAGGGCTTCATGCCCAGCACATGTGTCAAGCTTCCACATGTACCTTTTATTCACCATTATATGCATCGATATGACTTAAGTTTTGGCCAAGCTGGGTTGCCTTGCTCCTGTGCTTACCCCTACGTTCCCGATTGTTCGGCTAGGAGGTAAAGGGAGCACCTCTGCGATTGTTACTGCCGGGTCAGCCGGATGTGTACCTCAGACTGGGTGAAGCCGAAAGCTAGCGTTCTTAAGGGAATATTCGGTCGGTGACTTGAATGATGATTTTTTACCTACTTATTTATCTGCCCCCAGATGTTTTTCCGCTTTTTTTGCAGTCCGGACATGCACTTTAGGGCATGCCTCCCAGGGAAAGGAACCCTTAACGGAACTATTCTCCCTGGAAGATGTTTCTTACTAACCATGTAATATAACATAACTAGTTGGGCACTTGTCTGATAAAGCACTAATGACCCCTACGCCTGGTCTCCATGCATACCCCGGTTGTTTCTTAACCGAGAAGGTATTCGGACACACTCCGGACTCTAGGGTCCCGAGGTTGAAGCGAAAAGGTCGGCAAAGACAAACGATCTACAATCCGGCTAGAAGGCATTTCACATGTCATTTTAAAATACATTGTCAAATCTACTGACTGTATTCCTCCTCAATCCCGTCTAACAGGCTGTCATCCCATTGGGAAAATTTAGCGGCCAACTACTTGGCCGTAAACTAAACTCACAGGGATCTCCTTCCCATCGGGCCCCACAGGTCCGACTTCGGCCATGTGGTTGGGATCCGCCTTCTTGTACCGCGTCTTCACCATGGCCCAAGCCTCCCTGGCACCTTGGCGGCAGGCCGAAATCTTCCATAAACGGAAGCGCTGCCGCACTCCCTGAAGCTTCTCCGCAAGCTCCCCAAGGCCCTCGGCTAGGGAGAGGGCTGGCCATAAAGCCTGGACGACGCTGCTCATTGCCTGCCGAACTCGATCGAGCAGCTGCAACAGCTCGGGAAGTTGATCACCCGTTGATACGGGCATCTCCTCCGCAGGGCGACCTGTGAGTATACCTACAAAACATATTTTGTCAATTGACTTCCTCGCCGAACTCTTCTTTTCAAAGGAGTCCGCTCAAGCACTTACTATAGATGCCGCGACGAAGCCGCTCAGTCTCCTTAACGGAGCCGGACAGCTCGGCCCGAACACCTTTTAGCTCTTCTCCGAGCTGGGCGTGGGCATCCTGGAGCTTGTTCCTTTCCTGCTGCACCCTATTCAGCACCCTCTCGCCGGCCTTCAGCTGGCGCAGTAGTTCTTGCCTATCCGGATCTTGTCCGGCAGCACCTGCAACGTCATTATTAGACTTGTCCGGCAGCACCCGATAGGTCTTTTTAAAATAATGTGTTACCAGGAGGGGTCTTTGTGTTTCCTCCTCCGGCAGCAAGTGCGGCCTCGAGTTGGGCCTTGCACTCTTGCAGCTCCTGAGACAGTTGGGTATTCTTCTCCGTAAGACCCTGCGTTTCAAATGATCCTTAAATCAGTTAATATAACTACTTTAAGTCTCGGGGGCTACTGGCATATACAGCTATTAAATTCTCTTACCCGTATGTCTTTCACATACTGCTCCGTGGCTCTGGTAAAACCATCTTGAGCCGCACGGAGGTGCGCGTCCCCCGCGTTAAAGGCATTCAACGCCTCAGGGGAGAAGCACGCGTCACGAAATACTATCCGGCGGCGCCTGTGGTTCATGGCGCTCTCCACCTCAGATTTGGTGGCGGACAGTCTGTTGGCATCCTCCGTTGGAGGAGTGTCCGGCTCGCGCCTTGCGCTCGCCTCCCCCTCCAGACCAGGTGCTGGAGCCTGGCTGGTAGAGGTTGGATTGGCAACCTCTACGCCCGCAGTCCGGCGGGCACTTTTTCTCCTACAGAAGTCATGAGCACTCAAACGCTTCCTAGGAACGTTGCTCCAAATAATTAACTGTGAGCCATACCTTTGCGGCGACGTTTCAGTCCGCGCCGCGCTCCTCTTCCGCCTACTGGTCAGGACTGGCCTTTGTTGGTCAGCCGCCGCGGGCTCGGCTTCCCGCCTTGAAGGCGCTTCCTGCTAAACACCATCGTATGCGAAGGTCAGAAATGAGCAAGGAAGAGATAATGGTGTCGGGACTTCGGTCACAATCACCTGGGAAGCCGGATATAGTACGGGGTAGTCAGCCGTAATGGCGACTAAAGCATTATCCATGCTGAGCTGGTGGAACACCCCGTCGATTAGCTCCACTTTTATGTCCGGATCCTCTTCGGAGGCCGGATCCTGGGATCCCTCTGGATCCTCGGGTTGCGGAGCTGGGCTTAGCATGTCCTCCACAACCCGACGCAGTTCCTGTGTTGAAGACATGATATAAGAAATCTAAACTTTGAAAGCATGGGTCGGGCCCGTAAAGTGTTCGCTTACCCAACGCCGAGGGTTATTCATGGAGAACCCATTCAACGGGTTCGTCCGGAGAAAGTCCCCCTTCTCCCCCTTGTACAGGCCGGACAGGATCTTCGCCAGATCCTCGGCCGAATCCGGTCCTTTGCGGCCATGACGGGTGGCATCGTCCTCCCCGTTGAAATCCCACATCGGGTGGCCCCTGTATTGTAGTGGCTGCACCCCCCGCGTAATGCATGTTGCCATGACTCCAATCATGGTCAACCCGGAATGGGCCAGTAATCTTATCCGGCCCATCAAATAATGGACGCTCTTGTCTTCCTCCAGTTGGGGGCTCCGCGGATGCCAACTAAGGCGTTTCTTCAGAGGAGCATTACTAAACTCCGGGAGGCCGATCCGAACAGGGTCCGGCAGCGGAGCGTCTTCTATGTAAAACCATTCCGAAGGCCAGTCTTCGGACGCCTTCTTAGGGGTTCCGGATGGATATCCGGTCCCGGCAATGCGCCATATTTCGGCGCCGCCCACTTGATTTATGGACTCCTTGTGAGAGCGAGGTACAAGGCAGAACAACATCTTCCACAGTGCAAGATGGGGCTCAACGCCCAGGAATAGCTCGCAAAGAGCTATGTAACCCACGATATGCAGGATAGAGGCGGGCGTAAGGTGATGGAGCTGGAGTCCGTAGAACTCCAGGAGCCCGCGGAGGAACAGATGTATAGGAAACCCGAGCCCCCTTATCAAATAGGGGACGAAGCATACCCGCTCCCCTTTGTTGGGACTTGGGGTAGCCTCCGCTTGCTTCCCACCTTGGTAGGTGGCCAACCCGACTCGAACCGGGACCATGAAGGCCGAAGGGAGATATCCCTTTGCTTGGAGCGTCACCAGCTTGTTGTGCGGGACAGAACATCTCCTCCAATCTCCTGGCGGAGGGCTGGGAGCGCGAGAAGAGGAGCCGCGTCGACGGTCCATGATAGAATGGATTCTTGGTCAGAAGCGCTCCGATGAGTACTTGCGGAAGGAAGATGGTGTGATTTGGATCTGGATTCTTGCCTCTCTTATAGGCAGATTATTTGCACAGCTAGGGGGTAAAACATAAAAGATACCCTGGCTTTTCGCATTCGTGCGACGCATAGAAGATGGCCATTATTGGGCGTGGAAGCCAAGAAGCACAACATTGATAAGGAAGCCGGACACTGTTCGGCAAACACACGGAATTTGGAGGAGAACCCGCCTTGCAATGCCGAAGACTATATACGCGCCGGACTTATCGTCATTGAAGCCTGGTTCGGGGGCTACTGAGGGAGTCCTGGACTAGGGGGTGTCCGGACAGCCGGACTATCATTGTCCGCCGGACTCCAAGACTATGAAGATACAAGATTGAACACTCCGTCCCGTGTCCGGATGGGACTTTCCTTGGCGTGGAAGGCAAGCTTGGCGATACGGATATGTAGATCTCCTACCATTGTAACCGACTTTGTGTAACCCTAGCCCTCTCCAGTGTCTATATAAACCGGAAGGCTTTAGTCCGTAGGACAACAACCATTACAACAATCATACCATAGGCTAGCTTCTAGGGTTTAGCCTCCTTGATCTCGTGGTAGATCCACTCTTGTACTACCCATATCATCAATATCAATCAAGCAGGAGTAGGGTTTTACCTCCATCGAGAGGGCCCGAACCTGGGTAAAAACATTGTGTCCCTTGTCTCCTGTTACCATCCGCTTAGACGCATAGTTCGGGACCCCCTACCCGAGATCTGCCAGTTTTGACACTGACAAGGACCCTTTTCATCGAATCCGCTCCAACTAAAGTGGGAGAGACAGACACCCGCCAGCCACCTTATGCAACTAGTGCATATCTGTCGGTGGAACCGGTCTCACGTAAGCGTACGTGTAAGGTTGGTCCGGGCCGCTTCATCCCACAATACCGCTGAAGCAAGAAAATACTACTAGTGGCAAGCAAGTTGACAAGATCCACGCCCACAACAAAATTGTGTTCTACTCGTGCAATAGAGAACTACGCATATACCTAGCTCATGATGCCACTGTTGGGGAACGTTGCAGAAAATTAAAAATTTTCCTACGATTTCACCAAGATCCATCTATGAGTTCATCTAAGAAACGAGTCATGGGAGAGAGATTGCATCTACATACCACTTGTAGATCGAGTGCGGAAGCGTGCAAGGGAAGGGTGATGATGGAGTCGTACTCGCCGTGATTCGGATCACCGATGACCAAGTGCTGAACGGACAGCACCTCCGCATTCAACACACGTACGGAACGGACGACGTCTCCTCCGTCTTGATCCAGCAAGGAGGAAGGAGAGGTTGAGGAAGATTGCTCCAACGGCAGCACGACGACGTGGTGGTGGTGGTGCAGCAGTACTCCGACAGGGCTTCGCCAAGCACGTAACGGAGGAGGAGATGTGTTGGGGAGGGGAGGGGCTGCGCCTTGGTTTGTGTACTGCAGCCCTCCCCTCACCCCTCTATTTATAGGGGAAGGGGCAAGGGGGGCCGACCCCTCTAGATGGGATCTAGAGGGGGGGCGGCGGCCGGGGAGGGGGGACTTGCCCCCCAAGCAAGGGGGGCGCCCCCTTAGGGTTTCCCCCCCAACCCTAGGCGCATGGGCCCAAGGTGGGGGGCGCGCCCAGCCCTCCAGGGGCTGGCTCCCTGCCCCTTGCGGCCCATGTGGCCCTTCGGGAGGGGTGGCCCCTCCCGGTGGACCCCCGGAACCTCTCCGGTGGCCTCGGTACAATACCGATACGCCCCCGAAACTTTTCGGTGTCCGCATGACAACTTCCCATATATAAAACTTCACCTCCGGACCATTCCGGAACTCCTCGTGACGTCCAGGATCTCATCCGGGGCTCCAAACAACATTCGGTAATCACATACAAGTCTTCCTAATAACCCTAGCGTCACCGAACCTTAAGTGTGTAGACCCTACGGGTTCGGGAGACATGCAGACATGACCGAGACTACTCTCCGGTCAATAACCAACAGCGGGATCTGGATACCCATGTTGGCTCCCACATGTTCCACGATGATTTCATCGGTTGAACCACGATGTCGAGGATTCGATCAAACCCCGTATACAATTCCCTTTGTCAATCGGTACGTTACTTGCCCGAGACTCGATCGTCGCTATCCCAATACCTTGTTCAGTCTCGTTACCGGCAAGTCACTTTACTCGTACCGTAATGCATGATCCCGTGACCAACTACTTGGTCACTTTGAGCTCATTGTGATGATGCATTACCGAGTGGGCCCAGAGATACCTCTCCGTCATACGGAGTGACAAATCCCAGTCTCGATCCGTGTCAACCCAACAGACACTTTCGGAGATACCTGTAGTGCACCTTTATAGTCACCCAGTTACGTTGTGACGTTTGATACACCCAAAGCACTCCTACGGTATCCGGGAGTTACACGATCTCATGGTCTAAGGAAGAGATACTTAACATTGGAAAAGCTCTAGCAAACGAACTACACGATCTTGTGCTATGCTTAGGATTGGGTCTTGTCCATCACATCATTCTCCTAATGATGTGATCCCGTTATCAACGACATCCAATGTCCATAGCCAGGAAACCATGACTATCTGTTGACCAACGAGCTAGTCAACTAGAGGCTCACTAGGGACATATTGTGGTCTATGTATTCACACGTGTATTACGATTTCCGGATAATACAGTTATAGCATGAATAAAAGACAATTATCATGAACAAGGAAATATAATAATACTTTTATTATTGCCTCTAGGGCATATTTCCAACAGGCTCAGCCATGTTTTCCTTTGCCTTCCTCTTCGAAGGCCTACCCAACATAGGCGCCGCTCTTTTGTGAGTAGCCTCAGGTGCAGCATGGCGCGCCGAGCACCTCCCTGTTGGAGCACGAGATAGTGCGGTGGGTGAGGCAGAATGAGGAAGTTCTTTCGGAGGAGACCTCTCCTGATTACTTACATGTGAGGCAGGGAGAAGACCAGGATAGTCGGCGGTGATGGCCACTTCCGTGCCATCATGGCTCGCCTAGTAAAACACTCAATCCTCGAGCTCTGAGGGAGTCCTGGACTAGGGGGTGTCCGGATAGCCGAACTATCATCGTTGGCCAGACTCCTGGACTATGAAGATACAAGATTGAAGACTCCATCCCGTGTCCGGATGGGACTTTCCGTGGCGTGGAAGGCAAGCTTGGCAATGCGGATATGCAGATCTCCTACCATTGTAACCGACTCTGTGTAACCCTAGTCCTCTCCGGTGTCTATATAAACCGGAGGGTTCTAGTCTGTAGGACGAACAACAATCATACCATAGGCTAGCTTCTAGGGTTTAGCCTCTCTGATCTCGTGGTAGATCTACTCTTGTACTACCCATATCATCAATATTAATCAAGCAGGAGTAGGGTTTTACCTCCACCGAGAGGGCCCGAACCTGGGTAAAAACATCGTGTCCCTTGTCTCCTGTTACCATCTGCCTAGACGCACAGTTTGGGACCCCTACCCAAGATCCGCCGGTTTTGACACCGACATTGGTGCTTTCATTGAGAGTTCCTCTGTGTCGTCACCCATAGGCTCGATGGCTCCTTCGATCATCAACAACGACGCGGTCTAGGGTGAGACTTTTCTCCCCGGACAGATCTTCGTATTCGGCAGCTTTGCACCGCGGGCCAATTCACTTGGCCATCTAGAGCAGATCGAAAGCTACGCCCCTGGCCATCAGGTCAGATTCGGAAGTTTGAACTATACGGCTAACGTTCGCGGAGACTTGATCTTTGACGGGTTCGAGCCACAGCCAAGCGCGCCGCACTGTCACGACGGGCATGATCTAGCTTTGCTGCCGGACAGTGCCCTGGAGCTTGTGTCCGCTCCGACCCTTAGCTTGGAGCCGACTGCGCTGATCGAGGACGGGTGGTTGGACACCGCCTCGGGGGCTGCTACCTCTACGGCGATAGAGCCGAATATCAACCCTGTCCTTTGTGAAGCCCGTGACTCCAAGGTGCCAGACTCCTCTCCGGACTCCGAACTTTCCGTGTCCCTACCAATCGAATCTGATTGGGCGCCGATCATGGAGTTCACCACTGCGGACATCTTTCAGCACTCGCCCTTTGGCGACATCATGAATTCGCTAAAGTCTCTCTCTTTATCAGGAGAGCCCTAGCCGGACTATGGTCAGGAAGGTTGGGATGCGGACTACGAAGAAATTCAACGCCCACCCACCACCCACTTTGTAGCCACTGTCGATGATTTAACCGACATGCTCGACTTCGACTCCGAAGACATCGATGGTATGGACGACGATGCAGGAGACGACCAAGAAGCAGCGCCTACAGGGCACTGGAAGGCCACCTCGTCATACGACATTTACATGGTGGACATCCCAAAGGATGGGAATGGCAATGGAACAACGGAGGACGACCCCTCCAAGAAACAGCCTAAGCGCCGTCGTCAGCGGCGCCGCTCTAAATCCCGCCACAGCAAAAATGGAGATTCCGACACTGGATACAATAACACCCCGGACAGTGTCGAAGACAACCCCCTCCAGCAGGATTCAGCGCAGGAGGATGAAGAAGCCAGCCCTCGTGAGAGAGCGGCAGACAGAGAGGTAGAAGACGATAATTATATGCCTCCCTCCGAAGACGAGGCAAGCCTCGATGACGACGAATTTGCCGTGCCTGAGGATCCCATCAAACAAGAGCGTTTCAAATGCAGGCTTATGGCCACGGCAAGCAGCCTCAAGAAAAAGCAGCAACAGCTTAGAGCTGACCAAGACTTGCTAGCCGACAGATGGACTGAAGTCCTTGCGGCCGAAGAGTATGAACTCAAACGCCCCTCCAAGAGCTACCCAAAATGCAGGCTGCTACCCCGATTAGAGGAGGAAGCACCTAAACCTACATCACCAGCGCACAATACGGCCGACCGGCCACCTCGTGGCCGTGACAGAGAGGCCTCTAGGCCCTCCACTAAAGCCGCACCCCGGCGTTGCTCGAAAAGTACAAAGCCACGGGGGAATGCACCAGACTTGCGAGACATATTGGAGGACAAGGCAAGATAAACAAGATCGATCTACGGATTGCGTGGGCGCCCCACGATACGTGATGACAACCGTCACGCCGGACACAGCAATTCCGGCTGGGCCGAACACAGTGGACAAAGCTCGTTTGAGCTGCGTCGTGATATAGCCCAATACAGAGGCGCCGCACACCCACTATGCTTCACAGACGAAGTAATGGATCATCAAATCCCCGAGGGTTTCAAACCCGTAAACATTGAATCATACGACGGCACAACAGATCCTGCGGTTTGGATCAAGGACTATCTCCTTCACATCCACATGGCCCGCGGTGATGATCTACACGCCATCAAATACCTCCCACTCAAGCTTAAAGGACCAGCTCGGCATTGGCTCAACAGCTTGCCAGCAGAATCAATTGGGTGTTGGGAAGACCTGGAAGCCGCATTCCTTGATAACTTCCAGGGCACATATGTGCGACCACCAGACGCTGATGACCTAAGCCACATAATTCAGCAGCCAGACGAATCGGCCAGACATTTCTGGACACGGTTCTTAACCAAGAAAAATCAAATCATCGACTGTCCGGATGCAGAGGCCCTTGCAGCATTCAAACATAACATCCGCGATGAGTGGCTTGCCCGGCACCTAGGACAGGAAAAGCCGAAATCCATGGCAGCCCTCACATCACTCATGACCCACTTCTGTGAAAGTACTTGGTGCATTAATTAACCCAAAAGGCATGACTAATCAGTCATATAATCCAAACTTAGTTTTAAATGTTGTTTTCCATTGATCTCCCAATTTCATATGAATTTGATGGTATCCACTATGCAAATCAACTTTGGGGAATAATGTAGAGCCACTCAATTCATCAAGCATATCATCTAGCCTAGGAATAGGATGACGATAACGAATAGTGATATGATTAATACCTCTACAATCAACACACATACATGATGTACCATCCTTTTTCGGCACTAGAATAATAGGAACAACACAAGGACTAAGAGATTCACGTATATAACCTTTGTCGAGCAGCTCCTGTACTTGACGCATAATCTCCTTCGTCTCCTCTGGATTGGTATGGTATGGTGCACGGCTGGGTAGCGATGCATCGGGAATTAAGTCAATCTGATGCTCAATCCCTCGAATAGGTGGTAATCTCGGTGGCATGTCTTGTGGAAAGACGTCAGCGAAATCCTGTAAAATGTTAGTGACAACTGGAGGCAAAGAGGAAGGCACGTCCTCGAATGAAAATAATGCCTCTTTGCACACAAAAGCATAGCAAATAGATTTGTTGAAATCTAGATCATCAGTATCAGATTTGGTGGCAAGTAAACATCCACTTTTCAATTTAATTTCAGAAGCAACACTAGATGATTTATTATTAGGCTTCATTTATTGCTCAAATTCTTTTGCCACAATCTGATTTTCACTCTTATTTTGCTCCTGTTTTGCTTTACTAGCTCTATTAATATCATCTTTCAAAGTAGAATCAGGAGACACAGGAAGCAAAGTAATATGTTTATCCTTATGAACAAGAGTATACTGATTGTTTCTACCATGGTGTACAGATTTTTTATCGAATTGCCATGGTCTACCAAGTAATAAGGAACATGCTTGCATGGGTACCACATCACAATCAACATAATCAGCATATGTAGCGATACTAAAATGCACATGAATAGTACGTGTTACCTTAACCTTGCCATTGTTGTTGAACCATTGGATATAAGTAAGGATGCGGATGTGGTCTTGTGGTGAGAGACAAGTTCTCCACCATCTCCATGCTAGCCAAGTTGTTGCAGCTCCCTCCATCTACGATGACGCGAACAGAACGTTCCTTCACAACTCCCTTTGTATGGAGAAAATTGTGCCTCTGATTTTGCTCAGCTTGTGTGTCCTGCACACTCAAAACACGTTGAGCAACTAAACTTTCATACCTGTTAGCGTCTTCAATAGCCATGTATTGCGTCTCTTGTTCAGAATCATCTCCACCGTGGTCTTCACTTGTAAGAAGAGTCAAAGTCTCCTCATCATAGTCACTAGCAGACTCATACCCACCATCCTCAGTAGCAATCATCACACGCTTAGATGGGCATTCTCTCACATAATGGCCGCCACCCTTGCAACGACAACAAATAATATCATGTGTTTTCCCTGTTGATGCCATGGATGAAGAAGAGCTCTGTGCAGACCCGGAAGGCGTGCTCTTGGCAGATACTGGTGGTTGTTCATGCTTTCTTGTATCACAGTTGGAGGTGGCAGCTGACGGAGATGTGGGTGCAGCAGAACGTGTGGAAGTAGAGGATGCACGTGGTGTCCATGATGATGAACGACCTGCAAAAAAATTAGTTCACACCAATGGTTGTCGATCCTACACTTCACGTTCGGCTTTGAAAGCAAGATGGAATAAACAAGTGATATTATTATATTCCTTACTCTAGAATCGTCTGAATCTCTTTATTTAATCCATCCATAAAACATGCAAGCATAGCTTCATTATCCTCAACAATACCACATCTAATCATGCCAGCTTGTAGTTCCTGATAATATTCCTCTATAGAATGTTTTCCTTGTCTTAAGCGCTGTAATTTTTGAAGTATTTCACATTGATAATATGGTGGAACCCAACGAGTACGCATAGCAGTTTTCAAAGCAGCCCAAATAGCCGGAATAGGATATAATCTACAATGTTCAGACCACCAAACACATGCAAAACTAGTGAATGCACAAACAGCAGCAACAACACATCTATCCTCGGGATATTGTAAGCATGTAAAGCGTCGTTCAGTTTTTAACTCCCAATTAAGATAAATATCTGGAATGTTTCTACCCTAGAATGGCTAGATATTCAACTTTAGTTTACGGATGTGGTCTTGATCTCGTACCTGAGGGGGTGCTGCAGCTCTACTGTTGCGATTATATGCATGAGGGTGACCTGGTGGTGGTGGTGGTGCTGGTGGTTGCACGTAGTTCTGATTTTGATCAACCTCATCCTTGTAATATGCCTCCTTTGCAGTAGTAGGAGGGGCTACAGAAGCATCAACAACAGTAGCAGTGACACCAGAAGTTTGTCCTGTCTCAAGAGGAACATGCTGCGCTCGCCCTGTTGGATCGCGATGTGGAGGTGGTTGTTGATGTTGTTGCAATGGTGCAGCTGATGCGGGTGGTGGTTGTGGTAGACGCGAGTATTTCATCGAACTTGGCATCCAACTTGGTGTCAATTGTCTTCTCAATGTCATCAATCCTATCTAGTGCCTTTCCAAAGCTGGCCATCACGTCTTCCACCTGTTGACCCAACATTTGCTGAAATTTATCATGAAGATCCTTCTTCATCATGTTCTCCTGGTCAATCTCGTCGGCTTGTGATCCTGCCATGGTTAGTAGCAATAGAAACACACAAGAATATGATCCTACAGACTACTAGAAAAGGGTGGTGGTGGGGTGTCACAAATCCGTCAAGCAAATCTCAAATTCTTACTAGTTAATGCCCAACAGCAGGCGGTGATCAGCAACCATTGTTGTCAAAACCCTCAAAGCTTGGATAGAGCGATTACCAGGGAGAGTCAAACGCAGGACGTAGATGTATGTGGAGCTGGGATGGCTTATAATATGGTAGCAAAAAGGTCAGCAATAACCTATTCAGTGATACCAAGTTGAATAAACGGTCAACGACGGTCCTGTGCTGGTCCGATGCTAGACTGTGCTAGGGACGCGAGGTTAGAACACTAACAAAATCACGGCGCTGCACGGAAACAAGGAAAAAGCACTCTCTGTTTTTTTGTTTCTCGCTTTTTTTGCGCTCCTTTCTTTTTCGACTGCCTGGACCAAAATCTGGATACTGCTAGAAAACTTTCTATAATGGCGCCTGTCTCAAAACACTCCGAAACACCTAAAAATAGGATAGCCAATTTTTTTTTTGAGAAGTGCGTTTTTGGAAAATTTTGGGCCTAAACGGAGGGTAGTTTCCGGACTCTTCGTTTTTTGGAAATCACCCTATTCTACGGGACGGAAGAAGATTGATGAAATCCGGAACCTACTTAGACAAGGGAACACGAATCTGGAAACAGATGGATCTCAAAAGCAAAGCTAATATGTGACGGTGTCAGATCGGTGGTGGTATATGGAGTCGGATCGGTGGTGGTATATGGACTCGGGTCGGTGGTGGTATATGGAGTCGGATCGCTGGTGGTATATGGACTCGGAACGGTGGTGGTATATGGACACGAATCAGTGTTGGTATATGGACTCAGATCGGTGGTGGTATATGGACGCGGATCGGTGGTGGTATACGGACTCAGAGAGGTGGCGGATAAACGGTGGTGGTGTATGGCAGGGACGATGATGATGGCGTGGTGACAACATGCCAACTAGTGACCAGAACTCGAAACTCTAAAAGACTCGACACTAAGACCAACAACTTGACACGACGATGCAACGTCAAATTCAACAAAGCAAATACAGAAAAGATTATGCAATGGCTCAGACTGGTTTGGATACGATGAACTAACCCTAATTTTTTGTGGCTTTTTCATGGACTGTAGGTATGAAGAACAGACATTATCTAAACTATGAAAAATTGTAAAATTTAATTGAGCAACCTACTACTTCTTGAACTTGCATTGGGTTTTCCCTTGAAGAGGAAAGGGTGATGCAGCACAAAAGAAATAAGTATTTCCCTCGGTTAAGAACCAAGGTATCAATCCAGTGGGAGAAACGCGCAAGTCCCCGATAGATGCACCTACACAAACAATCAAACACTTGCATCCAACGCGATAAAGGGGTTGTCAATCCCTTCACGGTCACTTGCAAAGGTGAGATCTGATAGAGATAGATGAAACTAAATAAAAGATAATTAAACATATTTGGGTTTTTTGGTTTATAGATCTGAAAATAAAAGATTGCAAAATCGTATATCGGAAACAAATATGATGGAAAATAGACCCGGGGGCCATAGGTTTCACTAGAGGCTTCTCTCTTGAAGGCAAATAATGTGGTGGGTGAACAAATTACTGCCGAGCAATTGATAGAAAAGTGCAAAGTTATGACGATATCCAAGGTAATGATTATGCATAAAGGCATCACGTCCGTGTCAAGTAGACCGACTCCTGCCTGCATCTACTACAATTACTCCACACATCGACTGCTATCCAGCATGCATCTAGAGTATTAAGTTCATAAAGAACGGAGTAACGCCTTAAGTAAGATGACATGATGTAGAGGAGTTAACTCAAGCAATATGATTAAAACCCCATCTTTTTATCCTCAATGGCAACAATTCAATACGTGTCTTGCTACCCCTACTTAGTCACTAGGTGAAATCACGTAAGATTGAACCCAAAGCTAAGCACCTGTCCCATTGCAAGAAAAACCAATCTAGTTGGCCAAACCAAACCGATAATTCAAAAAGAAATACAAAGATATCAAATCATGCATATAAGAATTCAGAGAATATTTAAATAATATTCATAGATAAGCTGATCATAAATCCACAATTCATCGGATCTTGACAAACACACTGCAAAAGAAGATTACATCGGGTAGATCTCCAAGAACATCGAGGAGAACATGGTATTGAGAATCAAAGAGAAAGAAGAAGCCATCTAGCTACTAGCTATGGACCTGTAGGTCTGAGGTAAACTACTCACACTTCACCGGAAGGGCAATAGGGCTGATGTGGATGCCCTCCGTAATCGAATCCCCCTCCGGCAGGATGCCGGAAAAGGCCCGAAGATGGGATCTCACGGGGACAGAAGGTTGCAGCGGCGGAAAAGTATTTTTGTGGCTCCCTCTAAGGGTTTTGGAATATATGTGAATATATAGGACGAAGAGGTAGGTCAGGGGACTCCCGAGGGGGCCACAAGGTAGGGGCGTGCCCTCTACCATTGCCGCCGCCTCGTGGGTCATCTGGGTTGGACTCCAAGTCCTCTAGGTGTCTTCTGGTCCAAGAAAAAGCATCGTAAAGTTTTATTCCGTTTAGACTCCGTTTGATATTACTTTTCTGCGAAACTCAAAAACAAGGAAAAAACAGAAACTGGCACTTAGCTCTAGGTTAATAAGTTAGTCCCAAAAATAATATAAAATAGCATAATAATGCATATAAAACATCCAAAACAGATAATATAATAGCATGGAACAATAAAAAATTATAGATACATTGGAGACGTATCAAGCATCCCCAAGCTTAATTCCAGCTCGTCCTCAAGTAGGTAAATGATAAAAACAATTTTTTTTATGTGGAATGCTACCTAACATATTTATCCATGTATTTTTCTTCATTGTGGCATCAATGTTCAGATCCATAAGATTCAAAACAGAAGTTTAATACTGACATAAAAATAATAATACTTCAAGCATACTAATAAAGCAATCATGTCTTCTCAAAATAACATGGCCAAAGAAAGTTATCCCTACAAAATCATATAGTCTGGCTATGGTCCATCTTCATCATACAAAGTATTAAATTATGCACAACCCTGGTTCTAGCCAAGTAATTGTTTCATACTTCTCAAACTTTTCAACTTTCACGCAATACATGAACGTGAGCCATGGATATAGCACTATAGGTGGAATAGAATATGGTGGTTGTGGAGAAGACAAAAAGAAGGAGATAGTCTCACATCAACTAGGTGCATCAACGGGCTATGGAGATTCCCACCAATAGATATAAATGTGAATGAGTAGGGATTTCCATGCAGCGGATGCACTAGAGCTATAAGTTTATGAAAGCTCAAAAAAGAAACTATGTGGGTGTGCATCCAACTCACTTTCTCGCGAAGACCTAGGGCAATTTGAGGAAGCCCATCATTGGAATATACAAGCCAAGTTCTATAATGAAAAATTCCCATTAGTATATGAAAGTGACAACATAGGAGGCTCTCTATCATGAAGATCATGGTGCTACTTTGAAGCACAAGTGTGGAAAGAGGATAGTAACATTGCCCCTTCTCTCTTTTCTCTCATTTTTTTTCTTTTTTTCCTTTTTGGTGGGCTTCTTTGGCCTTTTTTTATTTGGGCTTCTTTGGCCTCTTTTATTTTTCATAAAGTCTGGAGACTCATCCCAACTTTTGAGGGAATCATAGCTTCAATCATCCTTTCCTCACATGGGACAATGCTCTAATAATGATGATCAACACACTTTTATTTACTTACAACTCAATAATTACAACTCGAAACTTAGAATAAAACGGAACGGTGGAAGTTGCATGGCAATATATCTCAGAATGACTATGGAAATGCCATAATAGGTAGGTATGGTGGCTATTTTGAGGAAGGTATATGGTGGTGTAATGCACCAGCAAAAGTTGCGCAGAACTAGAGAGGCTTGCAATGGTGGAAGGGTGAGAGTGCGTATAATCCATGGACTCATCATTAGTCATAAAGAACTCACATACTTATTGCAAAAGTCTATTAGCTATCGAAACAAAGTACTTCACACATGCTCCTAGGGGAAGGATTGGTAGGAGTTAACCATCGCGCGATCCCGACCTCCACACAAAGGATGACAATCAATAAATAAATCATGCTCCGACTTCATCACATAACGGTTCATCATACGTGCATGCTACGGGAATCACAAACTTTAACACCAGTATTTCTACCAATCCACAATTACTCACTATCATGACTCTAATATCACCATATTTATATCTCAACACAATCATAAGGAATAAAACTTCTCATAGTATGCAATGCACTTTATATGAAAGTTTTTATTATATCCCTCTTGGATGCCCATCATATTAGGACTAAATTCATAACCAAAGCATATTACAATGCTGCTTAGAAAGACTCTCAAAATAATATAAGTGAAGCATGAGAGTTCAACAATTTCTATAAAATAAAGCCACCGCCGTGCTCTAAAAAGATATAAGCGAAACACTAGAGCAAAGTTGCCTAGCTTAAAATATATAAGTGAAGCACATAAAGTATTCTAATAAATCATGATTAATGTGTGCCCCTCTCAAAAGGTGTGCACAACAAGGATGATTGTGGAAAACTACAAAGACTCATATCATACAAGATGCTCCAAGCAAAACACATATCATGTGGTGAACAAAAATATAGCCTCAAGTAAATTTACCGATAGACGAAGACGAAAGAGCGGATGACTTCCAAGGCATCCCCAAGCTTAGGATCTTGTTTGTCCTTGAATATTACCTTGTGGTGCCTTGGGCATCCCCAAGCTTAGGCCCTTTGCACTCTTTATTCCATAGTCCATCAAATCTTTACCCAAAACTTGAAAACTTCACAACACAAAACTCAACAGAAAAATTCATGAGATCCGTTAGTATAAGAAAATAAATCACCACTTTTGATACTGTTGTGAACTCATTATTTATTTATATTGCTGTAATATCTAATGTATTCCAACTTCTCCATGGTTCATACCCCCCGATACTACCCATAGATTCATCAAAATAAGCAAACAACACATAGAAAACAAAATCTATCAAAAACAGAACAGTCTGTAGCAACCTATAAACTTCGTATACCTATGTAACTCCAAAAATTCTGAAAAATTAGGAAAACCTGGGAAATTTGTATATAAATCTTGTGTAAGAAATTCAGATCAAATCACGCTTATGTGAATTATGAAAATTATTTTACTGAGCGCAAAAGTTTCTGTTTTTCAGCAAGATCAAACCAACTATCACTGTAAGCCATCCCAGAGGTCTTACTTGGAACAAATACTAATTAAAACACCAAGACACAATTACTACAGAGGTAATAATGTGTATTTTATTCAAGAACAGTAGCAAAACAAAAAATAGAAAAATAAAATTGGGTTGCCTCCCAACAAGCGCTATTGTTTAACACTCTTAGCTAGGCGTTGATAATTTTAATGATGCTCACATAAAAGAGAAGAATTGAAGCACGTGACAAACACATCTAAGTATAACATACTTCCTATGCATAGGGATTTTATAAGCAAACAAATTATCAAGACAAGCAAAAACCATATGCAAGGAAGAAGAATAAAACATAGACAATCTCAGCATGAAGAGAGGTAATTTAGTAACATGAAAATTTTTATAACCATATTTTCCTCTCTCATAATAATTGCATGTAGGTCATATTCAAACTCAACAATATAGCTATCGCATAACATATTCTCTACACGATCCTCATGCATGCAAAGTTGCACTCTTCCAAAATAGTGGGATTATCAAATAAAGTCATGACCTCTCCAATCCCACTTTCATCAAAAATTTCATAAGATTGAATATTCTCCAAATATGTGGGATCTAAAGTTGACACTCTTCCAAACCCACTTTCAATATTATTGCAAATGTTATTATCAGTATATTCATCATGGGGCTTAAATAAATTTTCAAGATCATAAGAAGAATCACCCCAATCATGGTCATTGCAACAAGTAGTGGGCATAGCAAAACTAGCATCCCCAAGGTTAGAGTTTTGCATATTATTAGCACAATTGACATTCATAGAATTTATAATAACATCATTTCAATCATGCTTTTCATTGAAGGAACTATCAAGTGTGGGTGCAATAGCAATAATTTCATGTTTAACATAAGGAACTATAGCAAGTTCATCCCCATAAGCATAATTAATATTGGCATTATGGCCATAAGAATAGCAAGCATCATGTTCATCAAGGGATATTTCAACCAACTCAACAGAATCATAATCATCTATAGATTCATGCATATCATTATTTTCTTCCAAAGCAACGGTCATTCTCTCAATAAATTCCTTAACATAGGCATTATGAGTATAGTTTTCATAGCAATATTTAAGTATGTCAAAATTTTCAGATTTGTAGAGAGAAATATCATACTTTTCAATCAAAGGAGCAACTTCATAAGCACCCTCAAAAGCAACAAATTCTTCAATTTGTTCGATATCATAGTAACTATAAACACCTTTGGCATAAGAAGATAATATTTCATTATAATTGAACTCACATAGGTAAGGAAGGTGTTTTTAGGGTTCTTCGAGCAACAAGTAAAATCGTAAATTTCACATAGATTCAAAGCACAACATAGCAAACAATTTATTTAATTCCATAAGAGTCCCCCTTTTTCAGGCAAACGATGATGCGCAAAATGAGCATGCTCATCTATTGATTTTCCCTCAACTAAACTAATTGGGGTTTCAGCACGAGCACATATGGATCGAAGATGATCCAAGTAGAAAACTTTAAGTGGATCCATATTAATAGATTTTTAGCAAGCAAAGATGCAAGCAAATAGAAAGCACATGGAAACACAAGCAAAGATAGCAAACGAGCAAACAAGGCATACGAAAGAAGGCAAATAAAAAGGCAATTTTTTTGTATTTTTCTGAAAACATTTTAGAAGTGGGGGAGAGGAAAATGAGAGGCAAATGGAAAATAATGTAATGCAAGAGATGATAGATTATGATGGGTACTTGGTAGGCTTGACGTAGATCTCCCCTGCAATGGCGCCAAAAATTCTTCCTGCTAATTCTTGAGCTTGCGTTGGTTTTTCACTTAAAGAGGAAAGGGTGATGCAACACAGTAGAGATAAGTATCTCCCTCAGTTAAGAACCAAGGTATCAATCTAGTAGGAAAAACACGCAAGTCCGCAGTAGATGCACCTACACAAAGAATCAAAAACTTGCACCCAACTCGATAAAGGGGTTGTCAATCGCTTCACGAACACTTGCAAAGGTGAAATCTGATAGAGATAGATAAAACTAAATAAAAGATAACTAAATATTTTTTGGGTTTTTTGGTTTATAGATCTGAAAATAAAAGATTGCAAATAGTAGATTGGAAAAAAATATGACGGAAAATAGACCCGGGGCCATAGGTTTCACTAGAGGCTTCTCTCTCGAAGGCAAGTAATACGGTGGGTGAACAAATTACTGCCGAGCAATTGATAGAAAAGTGCAAAGTTATGACGATATCCAAGGCAATGATTATGCATATAGGCATCACGTCCGTGTCAAGTAAACCGACTCCTGCCTGCATCTACTACTATTACTCCACACATCAGCCGCTATCCAGCATGCGTATAGAGTATTAAGTTCATAAAGAGAGGAGTAACGCCTTAAGTAAGATGACATGATGTAGAGGAATTAACTCAAGCAATATGATGATAACCCCATCTTATTATCGTCGATGGCAACAATTCAATACGTGTCACGCTACCCCTACTTTGTCACTGGGTGAAATCACGCAAGATTGAACCCAAAGCTAAGCACCTCTCCCATTGCAAGAAAAACCAATCTAGTCGGCCAAATCAAACCGATAATTCGAAGAGAAATACAAAGATATCAAATCATGCATATAAGAATTCAGAGAAGATTCAAATAATATTCATAGAAGCTGATTATAAATCCACAATTCATTAGATCTCGACAAACACACCGCAAAAGAAGATTACATCGGATAGATTTCCAAGAACATCAAGGAGAACATGGTATTGAGAATCAAAGAGAGTGAAGCCGTCTAGCTACTAGTTATGGACCCGTAGGTCTGAGGTAAACTACTCACACTTCATCTGAAGGGCAATTGGGTTGATGTAGATTCCCTCCATGATCGAATCCCCCTCCAGCAGGATGTCGGAGAAGGCCCCAAGATGGGATCTCATGGGAACAGAAGGTTGCAGCAGCGAAAAAGTATTTTTGTGGCTCCCTCTGAGGGTTTTGGAATATATGTGAACATATAGGACGAAGAGGTAGGTTATGGGACTCCTGAGGGGGCCACAAGGCAGGGTGCACGCCCTCCACCCTTGCCGCCGCCTCGTGGGTGTTCTAGGTTGGACTCCAAGTCCTCTGGGTATCTTCTGGTCCAAGAAAAAAATCATCGTAATGTTTTATTCCGTTTGGACTCCGTTTGATATTACTTTTCTGCGAAACTCAAAAACAAGGAAAAAACAAAAACTGGCACGGGGTTTTAGGTCAATAAGTTAGTCCCAAAAATAATATAAAATAGCATAAGAATGCATATAAAACATCCAAAACAGATAATATAATAGCATGGAACTATCAAAAACTATAGATACATTGGAGACGTATCACAACCTGGAAATCTGATACCACTTGTTAGAGGTGAAGGTGTCCCGATGTTTCAATGAGATAGCTATCTCTTTCTATGGGAGTCGACCTTGACGATCCGACTACAAACGTGCGAGACGTCGCACCTTAGCAATCGCTAAACCAACTGCCGAAAGGTTATTGACCACGCCAGAGCCCGATCAACCTGACCATGAGGGTCTATTTCCTGCGAGCAAACGAAGAACAAGCAAGAAACTGAGATTGTAATCTGGATATGGCGAATATAAGCGGAAATGTTTATTGATGAAAGTGGGGTTCTGTGACGTCTTGGTCTGGTCGTTGAACACAAACGAAGTACGTGAGTTGCAGCTATGGCGAACTTTAATCTAAACAAAACCCAAAGTCTAAACGATGCCCTAAGGGCTGTATATATTGAGGAAGAGGGGAAAATTTCGTGACCCTTGGAGGAGGGGTCCGAAACCAACCCTAACTCTTGTTTTCCCACACATATGGACTCTAAAAAACAGCCTATACTCAAGTATTTCGAAATTACATCGGCCTGGCCCAAAAATAAGATGGCGCAACAGCTAAAATAAGCTATGGACAAAATTTATGAAAGGGCATCTTGTATATTTCGTCCATGTCCTTGTGTGTCATCAAGGAGGCTTCAAAGTGCTGAAATATGCATTAGAAACGCCATTCTGGTTCCCTTCGCGTGCGCCTTCATCTCCATGTTTGATCCGGCTCCAGTGTTCATCCCTCTTGTCCATGCTAGGCCCTTCATTATTAATCAATACAAATGTATCCAATTTAGGCAGCATCATATTCTCATGAACATTAGAATTGCTACCAAGAAACGAAAATACCTGTTAATTCAATTTGGCATGCATGAGCTCTAGTAATTGGTCCAGTATGTATAGCAACAGGGGCTGTGGGTGTAACAATGGTATTGATGTCCTCATTAGTGGGTATGAGTCTGCTAGTGACTATGATGAGGACACTTCGGCTCTTATTACAAGTGAAGACCACGGTGGAGATGATTCTGAACAAGAGACACAATACATGGCTCCTGAAGACGCTGACAGGGATGAAAGTTTAGTTGCTCAATGTGTTTTGAGTGTGGAGGTCACACAAGCTGAGAAAAATCGGAGGCACAATTTCTCCCATACAAAGGGAGTTGTGAAGGAATGTTCTGTTCGTGTCATCATAGATGGAGGGAGCTGCAACAACTTGGCTAGCATGGAGATGGTGGAGAAGCTGTCTCTCGCCACAAGACCACATCCGTATCCTTACTATATCCAATGGTTCAACAACAGCGACAAGGTTAAGGAGTTCGCTGACGTCTTTCCACAAGACGTGCCACCGGGATTACCACCTATTCGAGGATTGAGCATCAGATTGGCTAAATTCCCGGTGCATCGCTATCCAACCTTGCACTGTACCGTACCAATCTAGAGGAGACAAAGGAGATTATGCCTCAGATATAGGGGCTGCTTGATAAAGGTTATATACATAAATCTCTTAGTCCTTGTGTTGTTCCTATTATTCTAGTGCCGAAAAAGATGGTATGTCACTTATGTGTGTTGATTGTAGAGGCCTTAATAATATCACTATTCGTTATCGTCATCCTATTCCTAGGCTAGATGATATGCTTGATGAATTGAGTGGCTCTACAATATTCTCCAAAATTGATTTGCGTAGTGGATACCATCAAATTCGTATGAAAATGGGAGATGAATGGAAAACAACATTTAAAACTTAGTTTGGATTATATGAGTGGCTAGTCATGCCTTTTGGGTTAACTAATACACCTATTATTTTCATGAGATCAATGACTGAAGTTTTATGTGCTTTCATTGATGATTTGTGGTAGTTTACTTTGATGATATACTGATTTATAGCATATCTCTGGAGGAACATTTCGAACATTTACGTGTTGTTTTTATTGCTCCACGTAATGCACGTTTGTTTGGTAACCTTGGGAAGTCGATGAGGACATCAATGGCATTGTTACACCCACAACCCCTGTTGCTATACATACTGGACCAATTACTAGAGCTCACGGACGCCAACTGAATTACCAGGTACTTCCGTTTCTTGGTAACAATTCTAATGTTCATGAGAATATGATGCTGCCTAAATTGGATACATTTGTATTGATCACAAATGAATGGCCTAGCATGGACAAGAGGGATGGACACTGGAGCATGATCAAGCATGGAGATGAAGGCGCGTGCGAAGGGAACTAGAATGGTGTTCCTAGTGCATATTTCAGCACTTTGAAGCCTCCGTGATGACATACAAGGACATGGACGAAATATACAAGATGTCCCTTCATAAATTTTGGCAATAGCTTATTTTAGGTGCCGCGCCACCTTATTTTTGGGCCAGGCCCATGTAATTTTGAAATACTTGAGTATAGGTTGTTTTTAGAGTTTGTATGTGTGCGGAAACAAGAGTTAGGGTTGGTTTCGGAACCCTCCCCCACGGGTCACAAAATTTCCCCCTCTTCCTCCATATATACAACCCTTAGGGCGTCGTTTAGACTTTCGGTTTTGTTTAGATTAAAGTTCACCATAGCCGCAACTTTGCGTACTTCGTTTGTGTTCAACAACCAAACCAAGACATCAGAACCCCACTTCCATCAATAAAGCTTTCCTCTTATATTCACAATATCCAGATTACAATCTTAGTTTCTTGCTTGTTCTTCATTTGCTCACAGGAAATAGACCCCCATGGTCAAGTTTGGGATCTGGCATGGTCAACAACCTTTTGGAAGTTGCTTTAGCGATTGCTAAGGTGCGACGTCTCGCATGTTTTGTAGTCGGATCGTCAAGGTCGACTCCCACAGAAAACAATAGCTATTTCATCGAAACATCGGGACACCTTCGCCTCTAACAAGTGGTACCAGATTTCCAGGTTGTGATACGTCTCCAACATATCAATAATTTTTTATTTATTCCATGCTATTATATTATCTATTTTGGATGTTTTGTATGCATTCTGATGCTATTTTATATTATTATTAACCTAGAGCCCAGTGCCAGTTTTTGTTTTTATCTCAGTTTCTTGCTTGTTCTTCGTTTGCTCACAGGAAATAGACCCTCGTGGTTAGGTTGATCATGCTCCAGCGTGGTTAATAACCCCTCGGAAGTTGGTTTAGCGATTTCTAAGGCGCGATGTCTTCGCACGTTCATAGGCGGATCGTCAAGGTCGACTCCCACAGAAATGATACCTACCTCATTGAAACATCGGGACACCTTCCCCTCTATCAGAAGTGCACCTTTTGCACTAATCGAGTGTCTTTTTTTGGCTATGTTGTTCCTCCACAGGGAATTGAAGTTGATAAAGCCAAGATTGAAGCTATTGAGAGTTGGCCACAACCCAAAACGGTCACACAAGTAGTTTTCTTGGACTCGGTGTTTCCTGTAGGCGTTTTGTGAGAGATTTCAGCACCATTGCTGCACCTCCCAATGAGCTTACAAAGAAGGACATGCCTCTTGTTTGGGGTACCGCACAGGAAGGAGCCTTCATGGTATTGAAAGATAAGTTGCACATGTTCCTTTACTCCAACTTCCTGATTTTAATAAGACTTTTGAGCTTGAATGTGATGCTAGTGGAATTGGACTCGGAGGTGTGTTATTACAAGGTGGTAAACCTGTTGCATATTTCTCTGAGAAACTGAGTGGGCCTAGTCTGGACTATTCTACTTATGATAAATAATCATATGCTCTTGTTCCGACTTTAGAAACATGGCAACATTATTTATGGCCCAAAGAATTTCTTATACATTCTGATCATGAATCTTTGAAACATATTAAAATTCAAGCCAAACTGAACCGTAAATGGGTTGAATTCATTGAGACTTTCCCTTATGTCATTAAACACAAGAAGGGTAAAGAAAATGTTATTGCCGATGCATTGTCTCGTCGTTATACTATGCTTTCACCACTTGATTTTAAAATATTTGGTTTTGAGACCATCAAAGATCAATATGTGCATGACGCTGAATTTAAAGATGTATTGTAGAATTGTAAAGAAGGGAGAACGTGGAACAAGTTCGTCGTTAATGATGGATTTGTGTTTTGTGCTAATAAGCTATGATTTCCAGCTAGCTCCGTTTGTCTTTTGTTGTTGCAGGAGGCGCATGGAGGGTGATTAATGAAACACTTTGGCGTGAAGAAGATGGAGAACATACTTTCTACACATTTCTTTTGGCCAAAGATGAGACATGGTGTTGAGCCTTTTGTTGCTCGCTGCACTACATGTCAAAAAGCTAAGTCACGACTAAATCCTCATGATATATATATGCCTTTGCCTGTTCCTAGTGTTCCTTGGGAGTATATATCTATGGACTTTGTTTTAGGTTTACCTCGAACAAAGAAGGGGAGGGATAGTATATTTGTGATTTTCGAAAAAAATGGCACACTTTATACCATGTCATAAAAGCGATGATGTTGCTAATGTTGCCGATATGTTCTTTCGTGAAATTATTCGCTTGCATGGTGTGCCAAATACAATTGTTTCAGATCATGTTACTATGTTTCTTAGCCACTTTTGGAGATGTTTATGTGCTAAGTTGGGGACTAACCTGCTTTTAGTACTACATGTCACCCCCAAACTGATGGACAAACTGAAGTAGTCGATAGAACATTGTCTACTATGCTTAGGGCTGTTTTGAAGAATAACAAGAAAATGTGGGAAGAATACTTGCCTCATATTGAATTTGCTTATAATGGTTCCCTGCATTCTACTACTAAGATGTGCCCTTTTGAAATTGTGTATGGTTTCTTACCTCGTGCACCTATTGATTTGTTGCCTCTTCCATCTTCGAAGAAGGTTAATTTTGATGCTAAACAACATGCTGAATTGATCTTAAAAATTCATGTTAGCTAAGGAGAACATTGAGCATATGAATGCTAAATATAAACTTGCTGGAGATAAGGGTAGAAAACGTGTTGTGTTTGCACCTGGAGATCTTGTTTGGATACATTTGCGTAAGGATAGATTTCCTGATTTGCGCAAAACAAAGCTAATGCCACGTGCTGATGGTCCTTTTAAGGTGTTAGAGAAAATAAATGATAATGCATATAAACTTGAGCTGCCTGCAGATTTTGGGGTTAGTCCCACGTTTAACATTGCAGATTTCAAGCCTTATTTGGGTGAGGAAGATGAGCTTCCATCGAGGACGACTTCATTTCAAGAAGGGGAGGATGATGAGGACATCAATACCATTGTTACACCCATAGCCCCTGCTGCAATACATACTGGACCAATTACTAGAGCTCGCGCATGCCAATTGAATTACCATGTAATTTCGTTTCTTGGTAACAATTCTAATGTTCATGAGAATATGATGCTGCCTAAATTGGATACATTTGTGTTGATTACCAATGAAGGGCCTAGCATGGACAAAAGGGACGAACACTGGAGCAGGATCAAGCATGGAGATGAAGGTGCGTGCGAAGGGAACCAGAACGACGTTTCTAGTGTAGATTTTTGAACTTTGAAGCCTCCTTGGTGACATACAAGGACATGTACGAAATATAAAAGATGCCCTTTCATAAATTTCATCCATGGTTTATTTTAGGTCACTACAAAAAAACACTTCCGTGATGATACGTGTTTATCACAGTAGGTCACGTTTTCTGTCTTGCATGTACATCCATGACGATTTTATGATAGAATCAAGATAGTCATACATGTGCTGTCGTAGAAGTGTTCCATGTGGAAACATCGCACGTCATAGATGTGCTTTCGTCAAGGGTAACCGACACGTGGCATCCACCATAATGGGTCGCCGTTAAGCTATCGGGTTCTGGTTTGGATCCGATAACCCATTAACTACCCGGACCAATGGGGATTTTCCATGTGTAAAATTCTTATTCGCCGGAAGATCCACATGTTGGCCCAGCATTTGGGCAGTTGTCATCCAGCGAATGGAGGGGACGCGCCTATGATACGTCGACACGTGTCTCCGCCTAACAGTGGCCCATTCAGGTTAAAAGGCCTGGCCTGTCAAAATAAGCGGGCTGGCGTATTAGCGGCCTACTTGAGTCAGGCCCATTCACAAGCATGGCCCATACGAGTTACACAGAATAGGCCCATCAAAGGCCCATTCTAGATTTGACAATTTCAGCCCATCGCCAGTTCCAGCCCATTAACGGCCTGCTACGTCTTTGGGCCCAATTACGGCCCAAGCTTCTTTCGGCATGTTAGAAGCCAATCGTCAGTTCCAGCCCGTTAATAGCCCGGAACGTCTTTTGGTCTTTTCTCGGCCCATTCTGCAATTGGGCCAATTTCTAGCCCGTTGTGACTTTAGGCCCGTCCTCGGCCCATTCGATAAATGGGCCTATTCCAAGCCCACTTTGTCTTTCGGCCTGTTAACGGCCCGCATAACAATTGGGCCTTTGACTCTGCATCCTAATTTTGGGTCCATTAGCGGCCCACGTTCCGCAGGGCAATATTTCAGCCTGACGCGACTTTCGGCATGTTAAAAGCCTATTTGGAAACTGGGCCTCCTCTGGCCCAAAACACTTTCGACCTCTTACTGGCCCGTAAAGTAAAAGGGCCTAGACAAAATTGACATTTATTTCGGCCTGCAAGAGGCCCATGGGCCATTTCCATTTATACGGGCCTATCGAGCTTTCGGCCTGTTAACGGCCTGCTAAGAACCGTTGTTACGGTCGGCCACATCATTTGGGATCCACTAAAATTATTTTGACCAGCCCAATTAAGGCCCGCTTTGACTACACATATTTGTTCCTTCGGATGTCGTCCAGGAAATGTTTGGGCGTGTTGGCCGCCGTTTCAGCGATATAGCATATCAAAGAATTATCCTACTCTATACTATCACCTCTAAAAAACATACACTATACAATAAAGAGACTAAGGCATAGAAATGTAGAATAATGCCGCACTATACAATAAAGAAATTACAGCCGATTATACCCACTGGGCATTATAGTTCGGCACCAGTGATAATAAAGCGTACATAAACAGCAAATTACATACACTGGGCAAATAAAGCTCTTACATCATGGACGCGCATCAACATAACTTACCATTTGAACTATAATCTCTTCAGAAAGTAGGATTGGCCAGATTCAGATAGCACAATTTTTCAATCTGCAAAATCTCCAATTCCTTCGTGGTTACCTCAGTGTCTCGTTTCATTTTTTGACTCCTACATCTAATACCCGCAAGTCCAGTCTCAACTTGTTGATTGCACGTTGAGAATCATGTACACATTGTCTTGCCACCTCTAGTTGATGCTCGAGAATATCAGCACATTCCAATTCCAATTCATAATCATTGGGTAACGGCCATGCTGCACTGCTCACAGATCTTTGTGTTGATGTCACTTCATCCTGAAATGTTTCTGTAAGTAAACATGACTAGGGCAAAAATATAGTTACAATAGTGAAGCGAGCAAGACAGACTATTTTATACATGGAAAAACATGACTAAAAATAATGTTACGCGTCATGAAGCATAAGCAGGTGATATTTTAAAAATTATAAAAATGATAGTCTGTGCAACCCGCATACAGAAATCACTCTTAGCTCACCACATGAGCATGATGTTGGGGCCAAATCCAAAGCACAGACATGTTACAAATTTAGACATCATTTTGTCTATAAGTAAGCAAGCAGTTGGCCATTCTGTAGCTCAATTAAAGTCTTAGGGAGCATAATGAATAGCAGAGGGATTCATAAAAACCTACTACAGCAAGCAAAACAATGCAATCATTAGCCTACTATTTAAACCAATAAAGAGGCTGGGCAACTCAGCCAACCAGCGCTCCCCCAGATTGGGCCTTCGATGGCCGTACGATCTTGGTTCTGCATGATATACTTCGCTCGATATTCACCACTGGTTAATCTGGTTTTCACCTTATGGTAGTTTTGTCTAGCCTATGACTGGTGGGCTCTTTTGTCGCTGGTATTGGCTGGGTAGGCCGCACCCATGTGAACGAGGATTTGGCCAATCCCCTCCATGCGTGCGCACCCAATCCCATCCTCATCTCGCAACAGCCGCCCCAGCACAAACCCTACCCTTTTTATCCTCGATCCCCATAGCCGCTGCAACCTTCCCTCCCCACCTCCCTTATCAGCCGCCGCCACCACTTCCCCTCCCTCTTCTCTATCACTAGCGGCCAGCTCATCCCACTGCCTCCTCGCCGCTGACCACGGATCCGCCATGAATGGAGTCACGGATGGTGTCAAGAGGGGAAGGACGTCTTCGCCTTCGCAGGCAGCACTGGCGGACGACCGCACACGCATGTTCTCTTCTTGGTGGAAGACAACTCGAGCATGGGAGTAGCGGCCACAGGTGGGCACCATGGGGTGGCCGAGGTGCTTCATGGTGAGGAACAGGTGCGCCATCTTCCAATTCATCCTCCCCAGCCTGATGCCTACCATGAAGCCAACACAGTTTGAAGCAACCAAGGGAGAGAGGACCAAGAAAACATAGGTACTCTTCTATCTCTTTGTATGTCTTGTCTGATGCATGTTTGTGTGAGAGGGAGAGAGGAAGGGAGGGAGGGATAAATTTTATTCCAACTTTGATTTTTACTAGGCATCCAGATTCTTATTTTGTTCTTCTATATTGTTATTTTTTCGCACAGGAATTACTAATCTTTTGAGTTTTGGAATCTATTGCAGTTGTTTGGAACTTTGTATTATTCACTTCTTGATTAAGGGAGAAGCATGGAATCAACATGAATATCAAGTCAGATCTTATTCATGTTGATTAATGTAGTTAGATGGGTTGTTATATAAGCATGAAGTTCATGTTGGAATGGATACTGACATCGATTTCTCATTGTCATTTCATGTTCTAGATTAGTCTAGGAAAAGGGTATATTACACAAAGTTATTTAGGAAATGGTGCATACATTATTTGACCTTACGCACCTCCCATTTACTGTGCCAGTATTTGTAGTACGATTTTTTAACCAGAAAGTCCAGCCCCATTTCCAATTTTAATAGCCTTATTTTGTGATAAAAAGAGAATTTAGGGCAATGGTAATGCTGCACAGATTGGTGATGTAATTATGTCATGCTCTACTGCTCTCTAATTATTTTACATTCTGTTTTCCTTCATTGCAGTAAGCCAAAGTGGAGGTTGGGAAACAAAGAACTTGCCCAACTATGGAAAGAGGCTGGGTAACTCAGCCAACCAGTGCTCCCCCAGATTGGGCCTTCGATGGCCGTCCGATCTTGGTTCTGTGTGATCTGCTTCGTCCAATATTCACCGCTGGTTAATCTGGTTTTCACCTGATGGTAGTTTTGTCTAGCCTATGACTCGTGGGCTCGTTTGTCACGGGTATTGGCTGGGTCGGCCGCGCCCACGTGAACGAGGATTCGGCCAATCCCCTCCACGCACGCGCACCCAATCCCATCCTCGTCTCGCCTCAGCCGCCCCTCCACAAACCCTACACCTTTTCTCCTCGATCCCCACAGCCGCTGCAACCTTCCCTCCCCACCTTCCTTCTCAGCCGTTGCCGCCACTCCCCCTCCCTCTTCTCAATCGCCGACGGCCAGCTCATCCCACTGCCTCGTCCTCGCCACTGACCACGGATCCTCCACGGATGGAGTCATGGAGGGTGTCAAGAGCGGAAGGACGTCTTCGCCTTCGCAGGCAGCACTGGCGGACGAGCGCACATGCATGTTCTCTTCTTGATGGAAGGCAACTCGAGCATGGGAGAAGTGGCCACGGCAGGGCACCATGGGTTAGCCGAGGTGCTTCATGGTGAGGAACAGGTGCGCCATCTTCCAATTCATCCTCCCCAGCCCGATGCCTACCATGAATCCAGCACAGTTTGAAGCAGCCAAGGGAGGGAGGACCAAGAAAACATAGGTACTCTTCTATCTCTTTGTATGTCTTGTCTGATGCATGTTTGTGTGAGAGGGAGAGAGGTAGGGAGGGAGGGAGAACTTTTATTCCAACTTTGATTTTTACTAGGCATCCAGATTCTTATTTTGTTCTTCTATATCAATATTTTTTCGCACAGGAATTACTAATCTTTTGAGTTTTGGAATCTATTGCAGTTATTTGGAACTTTGTATTATTGACTTCTTGATTAAGGGAGAAGCATGGAATCAACGTGAATATCAAGTCAGATCTGATTCATGTTGATTAATGTAGTTAGATGGGTTGTTATATATGCATGAAGTTCATGTTGGAATGGATACTGACATAGATTTTCTCATTGTCATTTCATGTTCTAGATTAGTCTAGGAAAAGGGTATATTGCACAAAGTTATTTAGGAAATGGTGCATACATTATTTGACCTTACACACCTCCCATTTACTGTGCCAATATTTGTAGTACGATTTTTTAACCAGAAAGTCCAGCCCCATTTCCAATTTTAATAGCCTTATTTTGTGATAAAAAGATAATTTAGGGCAATGGTAATGCTGCACAGATTGGTGATGTAATTATGTCATGCTCTACTGCTCTCTAATTATTTTACATTCTGTTTTCCTTCGTTGCAGTAAGCCAAGGTGGAGGTTGGGAAACAAAGAACTTGCCCAACTGTGGAAATGGGCAGAACTAAACCCTGTATCTTTTAGCTAGAACTTCCTGTTATTATCCTATTTGAAGGAGCAACAAAGCATTAAGCACAAAATATACATCAGTTAGGCCTTTTTTTGTCTTACTGTCCAATTATACTTCAATATACAAATGTTAAAAGAGTCTGAGTGGGGACACTCTATTCAGAAAGGGATTTTGTACAGTTTTTTTTCAAGTTACTACCTCATTAGTGGACTGACCTACATTGTATTCATAACAATTAATCATCCAATTCCTTGTATGTGTCCTTAGTCACATTTTTTTGTCCGTTCAATTTTTGGAAACCCACAACTTATTTGAAATGAAACTGCTCACTGCCATGTTCCATCTTCAAAGGAAATATGGAAGCAGGCATCTGTTTCTAGCTATTAAAACTCAGGCATATTTTTGATATATCTGAACTCTAGAGTATAAGATGCATCATCCTACTCTTCCTGAGATCACAGTTATCATAACTAGACGTTCATTTGTTTGGGGGAAGTTTTATCTCTTCCCTACAGTCAATGCTCATGTGCAATTTGGAGGAAAATGCACACATGCTATTGCTGCATTTGGCGATTCCTTTTAGGTGAAAAACCTGGCTTTGTTTTGTTCCTTTTTGTTCTCTGTTTATTGCTTAGAGAGATTGTTCCCAAAGTAGTCTTGAACAATTAATCATTTGCAGGTATCTAATCAATATGGGCTTATGTTTCCTGGTCATTTTCTTTTGGAAATGGAAGTTGTTGCTTCCTAGGTGAGCTGAGTTGATAACTGAACTCTCTTCTAATATTGAGCAGATTCAGTATTCACTTTTATTTTCATTAGCCCAAGGATAGTTTTTATTGTGTTGTTGTGGTTGTGGGCAGCTACCGAAAAAAGAAAAGAGGATGAGCGAGACTACTGTAGTGAGAGACGGCGGCCACGAGAGCTATGGATGCAGGAGAGGGTTCATGTTTATATATTTCCTCTAGGTTGTGTGTCTTTCCATCCCCCTCTCCCGGAGAGGGTTCATGTCATTTATTTTATTAGTTGATTATAATATGAGATCACCTACCATCATCATTCTTGATTATAGTCTCATATGAAAGTAGTCCGATTAGTTGTAGTAATTCATAAATATTTTTGGTATGGTTCTTATTTGGTTTCAAGACACAGAAATTTGAATGACATATAAGAGAAAATTCCATGGCATTACTTTAGAATCATGATCTTTATTTGGTTAGTAAGGCCTTCCTTTCGTGGCTACAGTTTTTTTTCAATTGTGATGTTTGAAACAATTTTTTATACTAATAATGATCTAGAATACAACAGACCAATGACATATACAAAGAGACATTTAGTAGCTGATCTATCTATCGCATTACAAGAGAGTAAGTCAGAAAAAGCCCTTTCTTTGAATGAGCAAGAATCCATGGTGTGCTCATGAGCTATGTGTCCCTTTCCCAAATGTTAGAAAGGTTATCTTAACTTAGTTATCGCATAGAAGTTGGCTTGGGCTACTAGGCTCATTTGATGTTTGCATGACTTCCAAACCGCAAGGAACACTCCACAAAGAAACTCACTTAAGCAGGCTGATAGATGATACCTTGTCTTGAGCCTATTTGCTCGAAATAATGAGAGGCTGAATGATTCAGTTCGACACATGTTGAACCATCTTTCTCACCTCAGCATTTCTTTACACTTGATTACTGATTCATCAAGGAGTTATTGTACGGTGACGCCTATTTCCCCAAACTGTATGTACGCATCGCTCGCAAAAGAAACCAATTTAAACCCTTTTTGAAAAATTTGTACTGTCGTAAGGTTGAAAAAAATGCATGTGTTATCCTGTAAGCACTTGAATTGGAAGGCAAAATGAAAGATAATTCAGTAGTGGATAATCTTACATAGACATTTGTTGCATTTATCTATTCTTAAAAAAAATGATGATACAATTAAATGAATCTTCATTGTTGGAGCTGATTATCGGTACTTGCTGTCTAAATGCACTACACGCGCATTGCAGCGATAAAGTTGTTAACTGTCCCTGTATATTCCTCAGTTAGATCTCTAATAAATCAAGAAGTTGACACTTGACAGTAAGTCATATATTGGCGTGTCAAATTTATCGGGTGCCAAGTTCACTTGCCATATTCTTAATTCTGTTTATCTGAGTTTGGTGTTGGTGTGTGTATTATTAGTGAAAATAAGCTCACATTTTTATCTTAATTTGTGTATGCCATTAACTTATGTCATTGCGGTTTCTAGGGGTATATGGACCGCAAATGATGTGATATACGTGGTTATTTGAATTTGAGTACGACTCAGCAGGAAGGTCAACCGTGGGGAGGCGCGACATGGTGTGGTCTCAGCCAATTAGGTGTCCTCTCTCTTTGCCTATTGCTTCCTCCGGAACTCTGATTTTGTTTGTCTTACGAAGGCACATTCATCCTACAAGTACAATCATGATTAAGAATTGGAATTCCCCTACACATCGGTTTGCTTTCTTACATTGATTGCTGTTTTTTATGCCTTATATAATGCGCCTTCTCACATAATAGTTTGGTAAAGAAAGAGTGAACTAACTCCTGAATTTGCACTAATTATATATTTATGTCACTATTAATAATTTGTGTTTGCTTTATCTACTCTCATGAATTTGTCGAGTTCAGTGACCCGACATTTCTTTGTGTTAGCCTCCTTTTCATGGAAGAGGTGAGAGTGTAGAGGGTAGAAATGGTGACTGAATGGGTGTTCTCTTTTACGCAAGCATTCTCCTCCTGATCTTGCTATTTATGCATCCCTATATGTCATTGGTGTTCATCCGATTTGTAGTGATTATAGGAAGCAAGCATACATGGGTGAGTTGAAATTGTTCTACTGATTCTTCGACGCTCTGTTCATGGCTTGCTTCTTATTTTATCCTTCTTTCTTTGCTTTGTTCGTATTTCTTTTTTCCTACAAGAAGATGCCGATTCATGTAATATGTTCAAAGAAGAGAGAATCCACATTTTATGCATACTTTCTTCTTTCTTCATTATTACCTCAAGTTAGTGAATTGGTTAAGTTGTACTAAGCAGCTTCATACGCATGGTTTATCCATCTAGACATCTTATTCAGTCACGAGGCCATTAAGATCTTTTGGCTTTTAGAAAAAGGGAGATGCCATTTAGACCTTACTCTGACCAACTTGATCTTTAACTTGCTACTACCGTTTCTAAGCATTTTCCCAAGCATTGTTTTATTTGCTTCAGAGAATGAGGTCACCTTATTTAGTGGATGTTCCAAGTAAAAACTTAGAAACTTAGCAATTAGTTCCACTCTTAAACTTTCTACAGTTGTCCAAATTATGCAATAAATCATTTGTTAGCAGGGTCAAATAATAGAAGTTGAATCAATTGTTCCAAATTACCCAGTCCAAATGATGTACAACACAGTGAAGATGTTCCATTCTTACATGTTGAGCCAAAAAAATATTAGGCTTGCCATTTGGGTATGTGGTATAGTGTGAATCTGGTGGCTGCCCAGATCTGATCTGTGCGTGGGCGCGGGTGTTCTTGGCCAGAGTTGGTCATTCTCACTGACTTTCTGGCTAACCTATCCACAGGTATACTAGCCCATTTATGTTTCTTTGATTTTCCTTTCCAGGTACATGGTTTAGTTTATCCTGGTTTGGCGTACCTTTTTTATGTTACCTTGGTGGTCGATGCAGAATCACAAATGCAAAACGAGAGGTGCAAATGTGAGGATAGACCCGTGATATAGTTTTACAACTCGTACATGTTAAAAGAACTACTCTACATGTTTGTTGCAAGTTAATTGTGAGGATATGGTACTCTATTCACCTGTTATTTTCTGTATTTTACAGGGTTTATGATCTCGTCCGTTGCTGCATCTCCGTTCTACTCGTTGCTTCATCACCATTGCAATTTTTGAGCTATGTAAGCTGACGTCTTGAATAGTTCAGAACAGTTAGTCGGAGCTGCAGGAACCATCTTGAACTTAATCTAAAAATAGAAGGTTTTCCTTTTGCTAGATCTCTGAAAAATCTACAAGGGAGTAAGCACTGGCATTACCTATTGTTTTGGTTTTTGAAGTTAATTGCAGCTGGCAATACTCACTGATGGTTTAAGTTCCATCGTTCGCTGGAAGCTACAGAATTCTGTAGTTTTGTGGAATGCTTGTTCTGGTCTGGTCATCTTGTAATTTTCCTTTTTGCAGCTTAACTACTGTAGGGTAGACAAACTCTATACATACTAAGGAAACGTGCCTGTTCGACCGTCCTTAAAGCTCAGTTGCGGTGATAGATTTGGGTGCTGTGCGCACCCTTTCATGTAATTGTGTTACCTTTGCTTTCTCTATGTCAAGTATTTTGTTCTAAGAAACAAACTCTTTTGTTGCATCCGCATTAACCATGTATATTTCTATTTCCATTTTTGAATCGTAATCCCTAGCTATCTAAAACTTGTTGGTACAAAATAAAGGCCTTAATTTGCAGATAGCTCTTGGTTTAAATCTGGGCCTTGTGGCATGTGGTGGAGAAGGATCTGTAGCACACATTCTTCTCAACTGTTTTCTCCTCTGATTGGGGCCAGCCCAGTAAACATCCATGTGCCGCATAAGCTAATCATCTTGGAAGACGCCCCCTTTTTTTGCGAATAGAGTACAATCGAAGTTGTTTAAATACATGAGCATACATTAATCTCTATGAATGGACGCTCGCACACACTATCCCTATGAGCATCTTCAAGAGACTGAGCTGGCACATCATCTTAAGATTGACAAAGTCGCCACAAACATCTTCGTAGTCGATGGGAACGTCTTCACCCACTGAACATATATCACTGGAAGGCCTTGGAATAAATCCAAAAAATGCAAGCAGTAATAAGTCTGAGATTTGAACTCTGGACAGGGGATACCACTGTCCTCCTAACCATCCAACCATAGGTTGTTTGCATTTCTTTAATGCATGATAGAACATCCAACAACACAACAATATAAGAAAAACTTTTGGCACCATTGCCATATATTATAGGTTAAAAACCTCTGCCATGCTAACCATCATTTGCAAAGTTATTTAAAAGAATCATATCAATTCAAATAAACAGGGCCATCGTACCAAGATAACCCAAGTGCATTCTTAAGTTAAGCAAAATATTTGCATTTAATTCTTTCTTTGCCATTTGTCACAACAGGAGTTTGTATGTTTGGATAGCCATATCTTAGTAAATTATGGGTTTGGTCTCCAAATGTGCTTGAACATAATCAAGTCAATGAAGATGTCACATGGCATCTTCGTGGAATGCAAAGTTGCCTGTCATATACCTACCTTGCTCATTTGGACAAATATGTTTTCTTTTAAACTCAGATTTCTCAATGTAATAACCATATTTTCAACTAAAAAATGCTTCCTTAACTGGTCTATACATATTATACAAATATGTTTTTTCCAAACTCAGGGTCTTTAGCGAGATAAACATATCGGATATGTCCTTGCAAAATGAAACTATTTTCATCAACAACATGGTTTTCGCGGGTCTCTGCGCCATTTGGCGCAACGGGTCAACTAGTAAACTAGATTGTCAGCCTCATGCAGTAATAGTCGGTTAATAGACTTCAAAGCTTCAGGCACACTTACCTAGAGTAATTAAATGGTAAGGCCTTTAATTATGTCAACTAATAGTTATACAAGTACCCAACATCAGGCATAATTGTTTGGGAATCTCATTAACTGAGGACAAATAAAGCAATTGAAAAGAGCAATTTAACTATGCATAAAACAAACAAGGAATTGAACTCTTGAGTTGGCAGCATGCATACATGCATGCCTCAATAACATCCATGGCCTAGCTACATTTACTATATAAAGGAACAAATAATGTAATATTGTTTGCCCCCTATGAAGTATCTGGACTAGTATGTAATCAATATCCTAGTAATGATAGGGAGGCTAATGATGTGAATACGCGTTTGGTTATGACATTTATGACATCGACAACTCTACCATGGTAGGAAGCAGTTTCACACTTTTCACTTCTATAAGACGTTTTAGATATTTAAAAGTAAACTACATCCGTAATGAGCGAACAGACACATTAAAATGTGTTTACATACATCTGATTTAGAAAAAAGTTAGAACATCATATAGTAGTGAGTGGAGGGGGTTTTAATCAATGGCCCAATGACTGGGTTACAGGTGAAGAACCCTACGCAAGCATAGTATCAGACAAATAGGATGTCTGGTAATTGTAATACAGTGTGACTTACCTTAACTGGTTGAACAGGCTCAGTGCTGCTCCTCCTTCTCTTGCAAGGCTCCTTCCTAACATCTTATACTTGGAAATCCTCAATCATATCTTCATTGCACCCTCTCTGCAATGTGACACAAACTAGTTACTGGTCTCCTTGGAAGATAAATATGCATACTTTCCAGTCTATGAACAACACAAAAGGATGATATTATAACAAAACAACACCACATAATGAAACATGCCACATCTCTTGCACACAATGAAATGAGCATTTACTATGTGTGCACTATGTAAAAACTAGGCACACCTTTGAACTGGATCTCTAGGTACTCTTGGAGAGCCTACTTTAGTGTATAGCCAAACCTTTATGTAACCTATGAGTTATACAAGCCCCCACTACATCAGCCCTTAGTGTTTAAATCATTGACAAGCTCTGTTAGGTCAAGAACAACAAGTAATCAAAGCAAATAGTCCTAGTATGGCTGGCTGATACAAACAAGCAATTGAACAGATGTGTGAGCAAATCTTACATATCAAGAAAAGAAGCATAGAAGGAGGCTTAAAGACCATCACTTGACTGACCAAATTTAAGGGGCATTTAAACATCATTCTCAATGTATGAACTAATGTAATCATTGCATATTTCAGATTCTATAATGAAATGCACATATTATTAGGTTATGCCATGTATGCGGATGCCTAAGTGTACACTATAGCAGGAAGGAGTGATTCATCATTGCACGCACAATTGAATTGCAGGTTAAGGGCCAGTTCTGTTCTGCCTTTTCAGAGCTTATTGTCAAAATAATCCATAAAAGATGTAAAGAAGTCTTTTTTGAGTTATGGGCTTGGGCTTAGCTTATTTCGCATTGGAGGGGGTGTTTCAGGTAGAAGCTCACTAAAAATTGAAGGGAAGGGAAAAATGAAATGATTCTATTGTTTGCCTATATTACACTCAAAATGCCATTGCTCATGCCCGCGCCACACCTGACCCTCAAGTAAAAACAAACACGCAAGTGTTCATTGCCCTGCCCGCTTGCATCTCCTCTCCCCTTTCCCTCTACCTCGATCCCCTGCCTGGAACGATAGGGTTCTTGCAGCGAGCCATCGCCCCTGGTCCTCGACGATGCTCTGTCCAGCTAGGCTACATGGCCGGCAGGTAGGGCCAAATCTCCCCATCTGCTCCTCCCGCTGGTGCCGCCCCTCATTCTCATGGTCTCCAGCAGCTGCTCCGCTGTGGTCTGTCCAGCGCACTACTTCGGCGGGTGCCGCACAACTATGGCTGATGCCACATTGCGGCAGAAGTCACCTCGTTCCCCCTCCCCTCCTCCCAGGCCATGACCTTGAGGTGGTGTTGAAGGATGAGCTCATCCAACAAGGTGAGGATCTCCTCTCATTTTTTTGCCAAATTTTCATTCTGATCCGCTATACGATGAATTGCTATGAGCTGCTTCTGCTGCTGCTATATGATGCATTGTTATGAGCTGCTCCTACTGCTGCAATATGATGAATTGCTATGAGCTGCTGCTGCTATATGATGAATTAGTATGAGCTGCTGCTGCCATATGATGAGTTGCTATAAGCTGCTCCTGCTCTTGCTATATGATGAATTGCTATGAGCTGCTCCTGCTGCTGCTATATGATGAATTGCTATGAGCTGCTCCTGCTGCTGCTATATGATGAATTGCACGCTGCTGCTGCTGTTGTATGATGAGTTGCTATGAGCTGCTGCTGCTGCTATATGATGCTTTCAGGTGGTGCTACTATATGATAATAACAAGCCACTTGGACCATCGAATTTCGATAAATAATTGTTCTTCATTTAAATTTTGGTCATGCGTTCTTCATTTTAATTAGGCAATGGGATTTCTATGGAAGACATTGACCAAAGTAGATTGTGCCAAGTAGATGGTATCTTCATATTTGCATTATGAACAAATATTGATGGTCTGTGTTTCTCTCATATTAATTACTGCACTAGGTTCAATTTGTGATGTTTGCAAGTCCAACTAATTTCCATATGGGCAGCAAAATGACAAAATATAATGCAATCTAGACTTTTCACTGATCATACCACAGGTAAGCTGAAAAGGCAGGCAATGAAAAGACTGGTTGGCTTATTACCCGGAGCTTATATTCAAAGGTGCTTATTTTCTTGTCACGATGATTGCAATGGAGGCCCAGTTCTTTTGCCAGATTCTCCTAGAATCTGACCCCTACCCAGATTCTCCTAGAATCTTTGAGCCCCATTTGTTTTACAATCCTATCTACTTAGGGTCTAATTAGGTAGGACTGTAAAACAAAAGGGGGTCAAAGATTCTAGGAGAAGCTAGAGAGGGGCAGATTCTAGGAGAATCCTGCAAAAGAACTGGGTCGGAGTGACCTACCATAGCACACTGTATAGGCTCACCGCTGCCTCTCCTTTTTTTGCGATGTTCCATTAAATTTCCACATACATCTTGTACTTCTTCATTGCGTAACCTATCTGCAAGTTGATACGGCTAATTTCAGACATCTCTACATGATAATACATTGCATATCCCTTGCGCATATTCAAACCACCAATCAACGATTGTGTGCGTAGCATAAACTAGCCATGACTCTCTGTGCTGGACTAGCAGGCACTCTAAGGGAGCCTAATGTAGTGCACTGGAATTTCTACATGCCACCTACGATTTTGTGTAATGTACTACCTCTGTTCCTAAATATATGTCCACATACTGATGTATATAGATGCATTTTTGAGTGTAGATTCACTCGTTTTGCTCTGTATGTAGCCTATAGTGGAATTTCTAGAAAGACTTATATTTAGGAATGGAGGGACTATCATGTATGACATCTGCATATCCAATTTAGCAGCCAGTAGTAGAAATCATTGTCTGCACAAAGGGATTACGGGTCGAAAATCCTAGCAAAGCACGCTGGCAGGCACACAATACAAGGGAGAGAGAGAGATAGATGGAGAGAGAGAGATAGAGAGAGAGAGAGAGAGAGACTTACAAGATCGTAGCAATGCCTCAGTCCAGGATCTTGATTGGCAAGCTGTTAGATCCAGAAGAAACATCGTCCTTGTAGTTTTCGCCAGCTACATAACATGTAACAGCGAACTGTTAGTATATTTGAAGTGCATCGGGCAGGTGATGTTGGACAGATTTAAAGGTGACAAGTACCTAGGCCGTGGCGAGTGCTTGGCATCTTGCCAGACGGTGGGAATCAGGTTAGGAACGTCAAGGGTGATGACACTACACTGGCTGTCGGGGTCCGGTAAGGAGATCTAGAACCATCAAGTAGGGTGTTTGTGGATCCGCTCTAGTAGGGTGGACTACGGTGTGGGTGAAGAGGATCGGAGGCCGTGGACGAGGGCATCGGTGAAGCTGCTCCGGTGGTTGGGTTCATGATGGTGACGACGATGCAGATCTGCGGCCGTGGATAGGGCGTCAGAAGCTGCTCCAGTAGGTAGGACGAGGGTGCGATGAAGCGGATCTGAGGCCATGGACATTTGTGTTGGCAAAGCGACCCCGGTAGGATTGAGAATGGTAGGCGAAGCTACTCCGGTAGGGTTAACGATGGTGTCGGCGAAGCGGCTCCGGTAGGGTTGAGGAAGGTGTCAGCGAAGAGGATCAGAGGCCGTCGATGGGGGCGTCGGTGGGGCGGCTTCGGGGGGTGTGGACGAAGCATCTCCGGTGGGGAGTACGAAGGAGCCGCCGCAGATGCCTTCGGTTGATGAGAGCACCGATGATGCAGATCCGTCACCGTGGACAAGGCCGGCACTGAATGGGCTATGGTACAGTGGTGGATGAGTAGTCTACTTGTTTCTAAGGAAGGTGGGAGGGGTAGATGCGACCGCATAAGTAGATCCTGTGAGGTGGACGCCGCTGGTAGTGAATGGGCTCTGGTATGCCGGAGGATGAGCAGTCCAGGGTTTCGAGAGGGGAGGGGTAGAAAGGCCGATGAAGTACGAACGACGTGATGTAAGATGCTCTGGTGCTGTGGAGTTAGTCATTTTTGCGGGAGGGGGAGAGGAAATGGGGGTGCCGTGTGGTGGGGGGAACCAGAAGTTACCAAAGCAGCCCCGACCTATTATGTAAATGAGGGCCGTATTGTAACTGTTGTTCTCCGTGCAACAAGGACAAAAGGCGAATTTCGCATGCTAAAGACTAGGTGGTGGAAATTTTAGAAAGTGGCAGGACATTTTGCCGCCCGCGGGATCGTTTGTATCCAGTTTTAACTAATTTTGGACAGTGCTAGCGGGAACCTCATGCGAGACTGTGTACACGGGGTACACGTCAGCAGTTAATAACCAGTGTGAAGTCCACCACAGAAAAAAAGACAATAACTCGAGATGATGCACCGATAACTTGGACGTTCACACAGGCGCGGCCAATCGTACTGGTGAGAGGCGTGTTCACAAAAAAAGGACCAAACGCTCACCCAATGTATTTCTCGTGTAAATATATAATTTAGTGCCATTGGTTATTTACTTTAAACATAATGCATTGACGTGTTATTGTAGTCCGCTACTTAAAAGTGTTACCTCATATGATTACATAGTATCCATTTCATAAATTTCATACTCATTGAATTCATATATGAATATTACATATATTACTTCATAATAGAACCTTCAATCATACAAGACTATTGAATTTGAATGCAAGACTAACAATGGTGCATGTACATGATAGCTACATTGGTTGATTGAAGAAACATCACTGTAACTTTGGCATGCACAATTTAAAAGGATTATTTAGAAAAAAATGTGATATGTGAGTGTCCAATCTTTATAGCGTTGAATCGATATTGTATATTTACAACTATACGAAGTAGATATTGATTTATGTTCAAGCGATGCACGTCCACGATCGCTAGATAGTGATACGTGAATAAATTATGCTATCTCTCTCATACGCATACATATCTCATTTCTTCGTGGGCATCGGGATCACATACGCACACTTCGCGTATGTCTCTCCCTCCGTCAAGGTTAGAAGTCGTCTTTCTACCCCGTCCTATAAGTCTCACACAGAAACACACATGCTCTCTCTGTCGAACACACCCTCCCCTTTAGTTTCGCCCACCCACCGCCACTAATGTATCAAAGTATAATTATGTCTCGCACACATATGCCTAAGGTTAACTCGATTCCCGGAACCATATAAATACATACATGGGATTCCATCAGAGGACCTTTTGTTTTGAGATTTCTCTCTCTCTCTCTCTCTCTCACACACACACACACACACACACACACACACACACACACGCACGCATGCAAGCGCATAGACATTGTTTCTCTCTTCATTTCTTTCGAGCACTTGCATGCACACTGCTTGTTTATCTTCGTGATGCTTTAACTATGCCTCGCACACATGCTATCTACCTATCCTTAATATAGATATGTGTCACACAAACTCCTTCTCCCTATATCTAAGTGTCACTGCCCCCCACACCCACACACACACACACTTCCCGACGCCGAAGGAGTAGGGTGATACCTCGATCTTGATACAAATCTATCTACTGGTTTCTCTCTCAAACACACACACACACACACACACACACACACACACACACACACACACACTCTACCCGACACTGAAGGAGTAGGGTGGCACCTCGATCTTGACAGTAGTCTATCTACCGGCTTATCTCTCAAACACACACACACACACACTCGCTAGTTGTGCCTCTGTGCGCGTACACTCTCGATACGTCTTTCTCTCCCTCCCCCCTTCCCACCCCCAACAATGACAGTAGAAGGGTGACAAACCAATCTCGATCTTAATCTATCAATTGGTTTCTCTCTCAAACACACACACACACACACACGCGCGCTAGTTGCATCTCTGTGCCTCGCTCACACACACTCGATACATCTTTCTCTCTGTAGCCCCTCGATATGTGGACTTCTCGCATGCGCACAGCTGTAGTGACGATGACACTGAACCCAGATTGCCTTGTTTTTACTGGCCTCATGTGATAGTTTTCACCCTGTTTTCTGTTAATTAACAAGGAAACCTTTTCTTTGTTACTATTAGTGAATGTGAGATCATTTGGGGCAGACATAAAATATATCACTTCAACCCAATTATCACAGTGACTATTTTAACAGAAACCAGCTAGATGCCCGTGCGTTGTACGGAACATCAAAATGCATATGTATGAGTAGTTTATCTTGTGAGAGAAAAGGATGAACGAGGGAAGGCCTTATTGGAAAATGTGGAGAGGGGTGTGGGTATCTTTTTGCAAAATTGCCATAATTTCCTTCCTATCCGTTATATATAAATCCGATGACCTATATTGTAGGACGGCAGGCACACCATCGTCACCAACTCTGTTTTCTACTCCCTTTGTTCCTAAATATTTGTCTTTTTAGAGATTTCAACAAGTGACTACATATAGAGCAAAATGAGTGAATCTACACTCTAAAATATGTCTATATACACATCCATATGTGGTAGTCCATTTGAAATCTGAAAAAGACAAATATTTAGGAACGAAGGGAGTATAAGAGTAGACATAGCGATATATCTCCAGCATTATCCACAACGAACATGTGCTGGACTGGTTAGCGTCAGATGCTCACAATGCGATGACCTGCATTCGAATTCTGTCTTTAACTTTAGATTTTTATTATATAATTTAATATATACTTCTTTCGCTATTGTATTGACAGTGGAACCCACAGAGTTCTTAGAATACAAGATTAAGGATGGATTTGTTTCTTTTTAACTTTTTGTATGAAGTTGTAGCCACCCTGCAAGTCATGTACACTGTACATGCAATTAACTTTTTATAGAGGGAGAATCATACACGCAATTAACTCAAATGGACTGGATGTGACTCTATTATTTCCAGCATAAGATCATCTCCAACGGCAGCCGGCAAATTTCCTCCCGCTCCCTTCCATGGAGGACATCCAACGCCAGCGACATACATTTTTACAACTCTAACCAACCAGAGGAAATTCATGCAAAAATGGACCGATTTCATATAAGCAAGAAGGATTTCGTATAAAAAAGGCAGATCTTCATATAAACATGACGAATTTCATTACATTTACATGAACTAAGCGGTGCTAATCTGGCTCTCATGGTATAATTAGTACCTAATCTAAATGGGCTCCCGCAAATCCCTTTGTCTTCCTCATGTCCGGCAGACACTTGCGAGGTCGACGAAGGTCCTCGGAAGATATGAAGCAGCAAAGAAACCACCTGCATACACAGTCTTCGCCTCGGTAGTGGCCTTCATGGGACCCAAGTGGTGGCGGCCTCCCGTGTTGTACTTCTCCTTGATGATGGCGGCAGACACGGAGAAGCTGGCCACCAACTCATTGCTCTCCACGCACACGGCTTCTGTCTCTACCTGCATGGCGTTGCAGTGGGCACAGGAGGCGCGGCAACCGCAGCCATTGGTGGCGCGGTATGACGCAGCAGCGACGACGCCCGTGCCGCCATGCTCGCCGTTGTGTCGATGTGGAGCAACTCGCCACTCCTCATCGAGCTGAACTGGAGCGGCGAGTTGTTGAACCATGCGCTGGCTTGGGGCGGCAACTGGCTCCGTCGGGCCAAGCAAGGTTGGTGAAGCACCAATCGGCCTCGCTCATATCTGGGGGGCTCAGTGGGCCACCCATCCAGGTTGTATGCCGGAGAACGGCTCCTCGGAAGCCATCAGAAGATTGGAGAAAATGATGAAGGAGGAGATGGGGGAGTGGCGGAGGGGTGCGATTCTTGCCCGTTGTCTGTCTGGCCTTGTTTAAATAGAGGGCGGACTGTAGGAGCTTGGCCGGCGTCTGGCATTGTTTAAGCGGAGGGCGGGCAGGAGGAGCTCGGTCGGCGTTGCGTTTAATTCTAGCCCGCTCATGAACGGACGTGTGGCCGGAGTAGGTTTCTCAGTTTGCATGCGGGTTTAATAGAGGCGTTTGATGGAGGCGAGGAGGCGTGTTCAGCCGGGCGTGTAGCAGGCGGCGCAGTACTACTCCCTCCTTCGGTTTATAGGGCTTGTCTTAAAAATTTCGGTTTCCCGTTTTATAAGTATCAATTTGATTGTTCCCAATCACATGCTCAGATTTCAAGGTGCATTAATTCATTGCATGCAAGGATTATGAGAAACTTGACCAATGCATGTATTTCATGCATGCATGCATTGCAATTAATGCATTGGTAAACACAGTTCTTTGAGGAAAACGAGCGCATTAATTGAGTGCTTTTACAAACCACGAAAATTATTCCACCACTCATCATCTACCTTGGTTGGTGAGATTTTTGAATTGAGCCCTATAAATCAGAAAGGAGGCAGTATTCGATTTGACACCTACTAGTAAAACCAGGTTAGTTCCCGATACAGCTGTAGTGCAGATGAGGGAGAGGGTAGCGGTTCCTGAATGTTGAACGGCCAATGATGCATCCTCCTTCAGTTAGCATCCTGAATGCATGAGGGAAGTAATGGGAGGTGGACGGGGAAAAGAGGCAGCACGATGTGAATGCAACACCGTTTGCACTCATATAATGGCACCGAGGATCATCTCCAGAAGGTGTTGGCGACCGGCTGGTTCATGGCCATCGTCGATGCCAGCTACGACTCTCTGTTGGACCAGATGATTGTTACCACCATCAAAAAGTTCACGTTGTCAAGAAGCTCACGGACGACATCGTCGTACTCCTCCAGCCCGCGTGCCCGGGATCCCCATTGCCTGCCACCCTAATTGGCCTCCATGGCAAGAACCTCTATCAAGCACTGGTGGCCCTGCAATTGCCCGCTGACGCAACGAAGAATGTCCACCTGGAGGTCGCGCTCGCCGCGAGGTGCCTCCCCCTGCAATAATTCGTCAACCTACACATCCACGTGTACGAGGAAGTCGTGTACATAGGTATCTACAAGGACGGTGAGGACGCTGCGACATTGGCCTTTGTCAACCGGCTCGAAGCATTGGACGCCTTTGTTGAGAAGCACCTTGACCTTGCCACAAAAGCTGCCGCTCCTAAGCTGCCGATCGGTGGCCCGGCGCACTGAGTCGAGGAGGAGGAGGTCATACGTTGATGGATGCATCTTAACCACCACTGTGATCGCGTCATCGTGGCCTTAATTCTTATTGCGCTATTAGATTCTCGTTCTAGTCAATACAGACATGTGCGATCCCTTTGCTCACATTTGTAGGCAATTATGTGCGTCATTGTAACTAGTACTCCATCCGTCAATTTATAAGTTGTGCTTACCTTTTCCATCAACTTCGTGCAACGCGCGGGCATCTTGTTAGAAACACTACAACATGTCGAACCGCATGTGACCAAACCGACGATGTACCAACCTAGCTACTACCATGCTTAGCTGGCGAAAAAAGCCCCGCCCTAGCGTTTCCAATCGTTATTTCTATCTATCGATCATGCCAAGGAGCAGAACCAAATGTTACAGTTTATACATGTTTCTCTACTCCTATAAAAGACTCGGTTGGTGATGGTGGTGTGTCTGCCATTCGTCATTTCCGACCATTAGATCTGCATCTAACGGCTATGAGGTAAGTTGTGGCATTTTTGCAACAATAGCCCACTTCTTTGCTCCAATTTGCAGAAAACCCCTTATTATCTTGAAAGCAACCGCATGCCTCCCTCACCTCATCAAAACAGCCCGAGAAATATATTTTGAGTGAAAAGTAATATATTTCTAGTAGTATATATGTATATCAAAACAAGAGTGTTTTCTTTCAAGTTTGTGAACAAGTACTATTCTACTTTGGATCTGTCGCAACGCACGGGCCCATTGCTAGTAAAAGAAAAAGGCTTGCTGCATTCGCGTCGCAGCCCTACACGCCCGGGAATCGAGAGTACTCCACGGCCTGTCCGGCATGCCACATAGCTAGGGAAGGCATGTTGCCTAGCATTTTCACTTTCATGTGGGACCACAGTTGAGCAAACCAACTATCGACAAACTGTACTTCGCCCACCGTGTTGGTAAACAGAAATGAGGAGGGGAAGATCTAGCTGTAGCATGAAAGCCAAGAAATTTGGTGTCAGATGGGGCTCGTTGATAGAGTAGGAGCACTCCGTACTACTACTCCTACTAGTAAGAAGTTTGTACTACAACTAGTACTACCACTATACACCTAGGTACGTGCACGGCACAACATCGTAGGAACAAAAAAGGGAAGATCTTGTTTTGGGTGATTTATCTTTTTTTCAGTCAATGTAGTATGAATAATATGATGTGGGGGCACCCATGAATCTTATGTGGCTTGGTTGCATGGCTAGGAAAGGCTAGAGAAAAATAAATAGATAATGTGTTTAGAGTGCACTCCACTAAATAGATACTTTGGATCCATTGCAACGCACGGGCCGACACATTGGTAGTAGTAAGAAACAAATTCTAGGTTTGGCACGAGCTCGTACTGTGGGAGCACCACAAGGCCTGGTGCAGGAGTTACATTTCCCTCTCGGGGCCCACGGGACCAAGCTTTAGTGGCTTAGTGCACTGGCCTATGAGTCAATGACATGTGGACCTTAAATGTGGCTGGCTCACATATCATTCTCATGAAAGGCAAGACGCGGTGGGACCGAGAGGGGTGAGGCGCAGGTCGGCGGATGAGGCTTGCCTGCTCCCCTCCCATGCTCTGATCCGTACTCCCGCACCACTAATTTTCATCCAACGGTTATAATAAATTTCCTCATGTGGGTCATCTATAGCCTCAAAGAAAGGTAAACAAAGGCCATATTTCGAGGAAATAATTTCCTGCATGAATCCGTACACGCATGCAAGACCCTTTCCTTTCCTGCTCGTCCTCCTTTGGATCATCAGCTGCGTTGACATTGTCGGTGCCAACGCCAGAGCGTTGATGTCTACTACACAACCTTCTTCTTGTAGACGTTGTTGGGCCTGCAAGTGCATAGGTTTGTAGGACAGTAGCAAATTTCCCTCAAGTGGATGACCTAAGGTTTATCAATCCGTGGGAGGCATAGGATGAAGATGGTCTCTCTCAAGCAACCCTGCAACCAAATAACAAAGAGTCTCTTGTGTCCCCAACACACCCAATACAATGATAGATTGTATAGGTGCACTAGTTCGGCGAAGAGATAGTGATACAAGTGCAATATGGATGGTAGATATAGGTTTTTGTAATCAGAAAATATAAAAACAGCAAGGTAACTAATGAAAAAAGTGAGCGTAAAAGGTATTGCAATGGTAGGAAACAAGGCATAGGGTTCATACTTTCATTAGTGCAAGTTCTCTCAACAATAATAACATAGATAGATCATATGACAATCACTCAACATGCAACAAAGAGTCACTCCAAAGCCACTAATAGCGGAGAACAAACGAAGAGATTATGGTAGAGTACGAAACTACCTCAAAGTTATTCATTTAGATCAATCTATTAAAGGGTTCGTACTATAATAACACCTGAAGACACAAATCAATCAAACCCTAATGTCACCTAGATACTCCATTGTCACCTCAAGTATCCGTGGGCATGATTATACGATATGCATCACACAATCTCAGATTCATCCAACCAACACAAAGTTCTTCAAAGAGTGCCCCAAAGTCTCTATCGGAAAGTCAAGACGAAAACGTGTGCCAACCCCTATGCATAGGTTCATGGGCGGAACCCGCAAGTTGGTCACCAAAACATACATCAAGAGGCACGTGATATCCCATTGTCATCACAGATAAGCACAGCAAGACATACATCAAGTGTTCTCAAATCCTTAAAGACTCAATCCGATAAGATAACTTCAAAGGGAAAACTCAATTCATCACAAGAGAGTAGAGGGGGGAGAAACATCATAAGATCCAACTATAATAACAAAGCTCGCGATACATAAAAATCATGCCATGGAGAGAACACGAGAGAGAGAGAGATCAAACACATAGCTACTGGTACATACCCTCAGCCCCGAGGGTGAACTACTCCCTCCTCATCATGGATAGCGCCGGGATGATGAAGATGGCCACCGGTGATGGGTTCCCCCTCCGGCAGGGTGCCAGAATGGGCTCCCGAGAGGTTTTTTGGTGGCTACAGAGGCTTGCAGCGGCGGAAATCCCGATCTATCTTGATATTCGATGTTTTTAGGGTACGTAGGCTTATATAGGCGAAAGAAGTCGGTCGAGGGAGCCTCGAGGGGCCCACGAGAGGGTAGGGCTTGCCCAGGGGGCGCCCCCTATCTCGTGGCCTCCTCGATGATCTTCTGACGTGAACTCCAAGTCTCTCGGATCATATTCTTCCTAAAAAATCACGCTCCCGAAGGTTTCATTCCGTTTGGACTCCGTTTGATACTCCTTTTTTCGAAATACTGAAACAGACAATAAAACAACAATATGGGCTGGGTCTCTGGTTAATAGGTTAGTCCCAAAAGTATTATAAAAGTGTATAATAAAGCCCGTAATCATTCAAAAGAGATAATAAAATAGCATGAATCCTTCATAAATTATAGATACGTTGGAGACGTATCAGCATCCCCAAGCTTAATTCCTACTCGTCCTCGAGTAGGTAAATGATAAATGAAAAAATTTATGAAGTGTGAATGTTAGAAGGTGCACAAGTTTGATCAATGATAATTTCAATCACCTTTTCTAGCATGATAATATGTCATAACAGTAGTTCATCTCATAAAACTTCTCACGATAAAGTAACAAGCAATTCACGTGTCAAAGCATAGACCATAAACTTTCTTGAAAACTAGCAAACTTCATTCTCAGTCATCAAACAACCGCAATTCATCTTATTTTAAAGAATAGCAAACTCCACATACTCAACTATCATATAGTCTTCTACAATTGCTAACACTCACGCAATACTAATGGTTATGGAGTTTTAATCGGACACTGAGAAAGATAGGGGCTTATAGTGTTGCCTCCCAACATATTCACCTTTGGGTGATGTCAACAATAATAGTTCATGCTAACTTACATCCAATTGGATATATATATCAGGATCTTTCCAACACGAGGTGCTTGCCAAAGGATAAAATGAAAAGGGGAAAGGTGAAGATCACCTTGACTCTTGCATAAAGTAAAAGACGTAAAGTAAAAGATAGGCCCTTCGCAGAGGGAAGCAGAGGTTGTCATGCGCTTTTAGGGTTGGATGCACAAAATCTTAATGCGAATGAACGTCACTTTATATTGCCACTTGTATATGGACCTTTATTATGCAGTCCGTCGCTTTTATTGCTTCCATAACAAGATCGTATAAAGCTATTTTCTTCACACCAAAAGATCATACATATTTAGAGAGCAATTTTTATTGCTTGCACCGATGACAACTTACTTGAAGGATCTTACTCAATCCATAGGTAGGTATGGTGGACTCTCATGGCAAAACTGGGTTTAAGGATATTTGGAAGCACAAGTAGTATCTCTACTTGGTGCAAGGAATTTTGGCTAGCATGAGGGGGAAAGGCAAGCTCAACATGTTTGAATGATCCATGACAATATACTTTAACTGAGATGTGCGAAAACATAACCCATTACATTGTCTTCCTTGTCCAACACCAACTCTTTAGCATGTCATACTTAATGAGTGCTCCCAATTATAAAAGATGTCTAGGATAGTGTATTTATATGTGAAATCTCTCTTCCTTCAATATTCTTTCATGAATTGTTCAAATGACCAATACAATGCTTGCTAACCTTCAATAAATTTACAACCTCTACTTCTTAGACGTGAAGTCATTACTCCCCATGGGATAAGCAAATGAGACATATATAATTTCAGATTTATGACAATCAACTCATTCAACAATTTACTCATAGAATATAAGTGAAGCACACGAGTGAAAGAAAAACTACTCCAAAAAGATATAAGTGAAGATAAATGAGTAGCTAAATAGTTATGTAACTATGTGAAGACTCTCTCTCATTAAAGAATTTCAGATCTTGGTATTGTATTCAAACAGCAAGCAGAACAAAATAAAATGACATTGCAAGGATAGAACAACTCATGTGAAGAAGCAAAAACTTAGGCTCAACCGATACTAACCGATAATTGTTGAAGAAGAAAGGTGGGATGCCTATCGGGGCATCCCCAAGCTTAGATGCTTGAGACTTCTTGAAATATTATCTTGGGGTGCCTTGGGCATCCCCAAGCTTGAACTTTTGTGTCTCCTTAATTCCTCTCATATCATGGTTTCTCTTTTTATCAAAAGCTTCATCCACAACAAACTCGACAAGAACTCGTGAGATAGGTTAGTATAAACCAATTCAAAACGTTATAATTTTCTACTGTAACAAATTAGTAAAATTATTATTCAACATTGCATACTAAATGCCTCTGCATATTTAACACTCCTATCCTCAAATAGAATCATTAAACAAGCAAACATATGCAAACAATGCAACCATAACAGCAATCTGTCAAAACAGTACAGTCTGTAAAGAATGCAAGAATCATCATACTTCGCTAACTCCCAAAATTATGAAATAAAATTCCCACTGTAGTACATTTATCAGATCTCAATATGCAAAAAATTTCAACATTATACCATTCTCTGACTTTTCTAGGGAATTTTTTCAACATCGGTAAACTTTCTGTTTATAAACAGCAACATGTATACTAGCAAAATAAGCATGGTAAAGGCTATCCTTGACATTTTTATTGAAAATAAAGATGCAAAACATTAATCTAAATAACAGAAAGCAAATACTAACAAAAGAAAATGACGCTCCAAGCGAAACACATATCATGTGGCGAATAAAAATATAGCTCCAAGTAAAGTTACCGATGAACAAAGACGAAAGAGGGGATGCCATCCGGGGCATCCCCAAGCTTAGGCTCTTGGTTGTCCTTGAATATTACCTTGGGGTTCCTTGGGAATCCCCAAGCTTAGGCCCTTGCCACTCCTTATTCCATAGTCCATCGAATCTTTACCCAAAACTTGAAAACTCCACAACACAAAACTCAAGAGAAATCTCGTAAGCTCCGTTAGTATAAGAAAATAAAACCACCACTTAGGTACTGTAATGAACTCATTCTAAATTCATATTGGTGTAATATCTATTGTAATCCAACTTATCTATGGTTCATACCCTCTGATACTACTCATAGATGCATCAAAATAAGCAAAGAACACACGAAAGGCAGAATGTGTCAAAAACAGAACAGTATATAGAAATCTGTATCAAACCTATACTTCTGGAACTCCAAAAATCCTACCAAATTAGGAAGTCCTAAGAAATTTGTGTACCAATCCAGAGCAAAAAGAATAATATCAAAATCACGTTTCTGTGAATTAGCAAAACTAATTTACTGGGTGCAAAAGTTTCTAATTCTCAGCAGGATCAACACAACTATCACCGTAAGCTATCCTAAAGGTCTTACTTGGCACTTTATTGAAACAAAAGCTATAAAACAAGATTACTACAGTAGCATAATCATGTGGACACACAAAAACTATAAGGGTAAATATTGGGTTGTCTCCCAACAAGCGCTTTTCTTTAATGCCTTTCTAGCTAGGCATGATGATGACAATGATGCTCACATAAAAGATAAGAATTGAAACATAATGGGAGCATCATGAAGCATATGACTAGCACATTTAAGCCTAACCCACTTCCTATGCATAGGGATTTTGTGAGCAAACAAAGGAACAATAATCAACAAGCATAGGATGGTAAAACAAGCACAACTTCAAGATTTTAAGCACATAGGGAGGAAACTTGACATTATTGCAATTCCTACAAGCATATATTCCTCCCTCATAATAATGTTCAGTAGAAACATGAATGAATTCAACAATATAACCAGCACCTAAAGCATTCTTTTCATGATCTACAAGCATAGAATTTTTATTACTCTCCACATAAGAAAAATTCTTCTCATTCGGAATAGTGGGAGTATCATAAGAGACTTGAATACTGTAAGTTGTTTCCACATTAAAAGAGTAATGTTCAGAAAAAGGGTAATCATAATCATGACAAGTTTTATAAATATAATCATCACTACTTTTTATAGCATAAGTTTCATCACAATAATCATCATAAGTAGCAACTTCGTTCTCATCATAATCGATTGAAACCTCTTCCAAGATAGTGGAATCATTAAATAAAGTTGACACTCTTCCAAATCCACTTTCGTATTCATCACAGTAAGATTCAACATCTTCCAAAATAGTGGGATAACTACTTCCTAAAGTTGACACTCTTCCAAACCCACTTTCATCAATATAATCATCATAGGTAAGAGGCATGCTATCATCATAACAACTTTGCATATCAAAACTTGGGATGCTAAAAATATCATCTTCATCAAACATAGCATCCCCAAACTTGGGACAAACATTAATTTTAGCAAATATATTCTCAATTATTTCATCCTCATCAAACATAGCTTCCCCAAGCTTGGGCCTTTTCATATCATAAGCATAATCACTCTCATCATTAATAGTATGGATATCACCAATAGTATAGCAATTATCATCATCACAATGAGTAGTAGGAGCAACATCATTTGGGTGGGATACCTTTTTACCTTTGTTGCCCCTTCTTTCCCTTTTCTTTTTCACATTATGTGTGGGTTCAACATTCTTCTTTTAGCTACTCATAGATGGTTGAATAGAAAGCTCCTCCTCGATACCTTCAAGCACTCACCTCCCTGGCAACAGCGCCAGAAAAGAGCTTGATGTCTACTACACAACCTTCTTCTTGTAGACGTTGTTGGGCCTACAAGTGCACAGGTTTGTAGGACAGTAGAAAATTTCCTTCAAGTGGATGACCTAAGGTTTATCAATCCATGGGAGGCGTAGGATGAAGATGGTCTCTCTCAAGCAACCCTACAATCAAATAACAAAGAGTCTCTTGTGTCCCCAACACACCCAATACAATGATAGATTGTATAGGTGCACTAGTTCGACGAAGAGATAGTGATACAAGTGCAATATGGATGGTAGATATAGGTTTTTGTAATCTGAAAATATAAAAACAGCAAGGTAACTAATGATAAAAGTGAGCGTAAACGGTATTGCAATGGTAGGAAACAAGGCGTAGGGTTCATACTTTCACTAGTGCAAGTTCTCTCAACAATAATAACATAGATAGATCATATAACAATCCCTCAACATGCAACAAAGAGTCACTCCAAAGCCACTAATAGAGGAGAACAAACGAGGAGATTATGGTAGGGTACAAAACCACCTCAAAGTTATTCTTTCAAATCAATCTATAAAGAGTTCGTACTAGAATAACACCATAAGACACAAATCAACCAAAACCCTAATGTCACCTAGATACTCCATTGTCACCTCAAGTATCCGTGGGCATGATTATATGATATGCATCACACAATCTCAGATTCATCCAACAAACACAAAGTTCTTCAAAGAGTGCCCCAATGTCTCTACCAGAAAGTCAAGATGAAAACGTGTGCCAACACCTATGCATAGGTTCATGGGCGGAACCCGCAAGTTGGTCACCAAAACATACATCAAGAGGCACGTGATATCCCATTGTCACCACAGATAAGCACGACAAGACATACATCAAGTGTTCTCAAATCCTTAAAGACTCAATCCGATAAGATAACTTCAAAGGGAACACTCAATTCATCACAAGAGAGTAGAGGGGGGAGAAACATCATAAGATCCAACTATAATAGCAAAGCTCGCGATACATAAAAATCGTGCCATGGAGAGAACACGAGAGCGAGAGATCAAACACATAGCTAGTGGTACATACCCTCAGCCCCGAGGGTGAACTACTCCCTCCTCATCATGGATAGCGTCGGGATGATGAAGATGGCCACCGGTGATGGGTTCCCCCTACGGCAGGGTGCCGGAACGGGCTCCCGAGAGGTTTTTTGGTGGCTACAGAGGCTTGCGGCGGTGGAACTCCCGGTCTATCTTGATATTCGATGTTTTTAGGGTACGTAGGCTTATATAGGCGAAAGAAGTCTGTCGGGGGAGCCTCGAGGGGCCCACGAGAGGGTAGGGTGCGCCCAGGGGGGTGGGCGTGCCCCCCTATCTCGTGGCCTCCTCGATGATCTTCTGAAGTGAACTCCAAGTCTCCCGGGTCATATTCTTCCTGAAAATCACGCTCCCGAAGGTTTCATTCCGTTTGGACTCCGTTTGATATTCCTTTTCTTCGAAATACTGAAACAAGCAATAAAACAACAATATGGGCTGGGCCTCCTATTAATAGGTTAGTCCCAAAAGTAATATAAAAGTGTATAATAAAGCCAACAATCATTCAAAACAGATAATAAAATAGCATTAATGCTTCATAAATTATAGATACGTTGGAGACGTATCAAGCGTCGCAACAAGTGCCTACCTAAGCCATGTAGCACGCTGCAGCTCTAGCGAGTACCACCTCCTCCACGCCAACATCATGGTCTGGGCCATGCACTTGCAGCTGCTCCCGTAGTATTTTACACGCATGTTCGACTGCAGTACCACACCAATCTTGGACGAGACCATGGAGCTTGTGGCCAAGAAAAGTCTCTGCTCGGCCGACGCATGTCGAGGTGCTTGATTGTTGTGATGTGCTACACGATGTTTACTAGCTCGCGCTCGGGATGAGCGGCAGGGTGCTGCTCCCGATCATCAGTGGTGTGACGGCAACGACGGCCGGGTGGGAGCTCGGGCAAGAGCCAGTGAACCACCCAGGGCACATAGCTCGACTTGGGCTTGGGATTCTGACCGCTTGCACCGTCCCGAGGATGTACCACTCAGCGGTGAGGCTGGAATGCTGGATATGTATAGGCATGTGCTCGTGGGCGGGAGGAACCTGCTCAATGGATATTGGTTTGCGAACATGATGTACTCGACGTAGTTGAGCCAGTGAGCCTGGAGGCATTCCTGCTGTCATACGTTGACACGCGACTCAATGGCGTGCGGCCGCGGGCCAGCATAGGTCGGCTATGGGGAAGCGACATCGGTGTGGTTCGAGATGCCCAACTGACCGTTGTTGCGGTAGCATTCGACTCACTCGTTCGAGTTGAACCGGCCAGTGGTAGCCTAGCCATGGCGAGGGTGCCACAGCTGGACATCGGGGTGTTATGAGGCGTAGATGTTTACGGAAGGAAACTATGGCAATTTTGCAAAAAGATGCCCACACCCCTCTCCACATCTGCAAATAAGGCCTTCCCTCATTCATCCTTTTCTCGCACAAGATAAACTACTCATACAAATGCATCTTGATGTTCTGTGCAACACACAGCATCTTGCTAATAAGAAACAAATCTCGAGTTTTGCACGAGTACGTGCAGTGGTAGCACCACAAGGCCTGGCGCATGAGTTACATTTCCCTCTCGAGGCCCACTGGACTGAGCTTCAGTGGACCCGATAGGTGGCTGCTCCACATGTCATGCTCATGAAGGTAGAGGGGCGGTGGGGCCGAGAGGGGTGAGCCACACGTCGGGGGACGTGTGGTGTTCATGGCTTTGAGCGGCATCGTGGGAATCGCCTGTGGCTATGGTAGAACCTTGATGCTCGCTGCATTTCAGCTGGCTGAGAGGGGTGAGGCGCACGTCGGGGGACTCGCCTATCTTTACGCAGGTGCCTTCTTCAGCTGGAGATAACTCAGCTCGCAGTGGATCGTCAAAGCTGATACACACTTCTGTGATGCTATTGAACACAATGGCATCATCTATGCGATCGACAATGCAGATGGCACCATGTATTGCTGGGACGACGCATGTAAGTTGTTTTCGTCTGATGTTAATGATAACGCCATGACACTGTTTGAACTTTTTGTCATGATTGGCATATCCCTGTTTGAGCAGAATTTGAGTAGTACTATGTCAATGTATTAGAGACGCCGTAAATCAGCTATATTTCAAATAGTTAATTCATGCGATTGTGACCATGTTATTATAGCCAATTTGTACCCTTGCATAATCAAACAGTTAGGAAGATATGGATATTCTTCTTTTTTATAGTAATCTATATACTACTAAATATGAATGTGTATCAATAGCCATTTTAGGTTCCTCATTTTCGTGATGTAGAAACATGCATCACACTGTTGGTTTCATCTAACCATGCATTAGGGAAGTAAATGTGCATATGGAGAACTCTATATTTGGAAGTCATGAAATCCTATAATGCTTACCATGTGTACATACTTATATTCGCTCATCCTCACAAAAATTTTGCCCACCGAACATGAGTATATAACAATGCATGGTTTGTTAGTTTCCTTGAAGAATTTGTTTGTGAGGATAGAACATGATTACATAACATGCATGACATGGTGGTTTCCTGTGAAGAATCGATTGCAAGATAACATGAGTATAACCATGCATGTCACTTCTATATTTTTGAACCCAGTATACGTTTCCCTGTATTTTCCTCCCAGTTCTAACAGGGACACATCAATGCTGTTTCTTGCATTATCATACTCATCCTTTGAACAATGCTGATCTTACATTAACAATGCCTGTCCTTTTTGATATGATGCAGTGTCCCTACAATTACTTCCCTTTGTAATCACACAATGTTTTCCAAAAACAGGGAAGCACAACTGGTTCCTCACTCAATCAGGCGACGACAAAAGACTGATGATCATTCGCACACATGAGCCAGAAAAGTTACATTGCAAAAACCCCACTATGTACAAGCACCGTGAAATACGTGAGTATCTGGACAGTGGCTGTTACGTCTATGAGTAGGATACCAGCTTGTTGGGGCCTTCAGGATTTTTGAGTTGGAGGCGGGTAAACATCCTTGGTTCACACTCTCTATTTCTCGGACTAAATTATCCGATTAATCAGGAGATCACCGTTGGCAAGGACCTTGATGGCAGAGAGGCTCTGTTTGCTATGGAAAACTATGTCTACACGGCAAGCCCTAGGACTTCGGGAGCAAACTCCCCTAATTGTCAACGATACAACCTACAGCCAAAAGAAGGTGAGAATGACACAGTCATCTAGATTAACTTTGATCCTTGGATGTCTCAAGTCCGACAGGAAGTGATGTGGTTCAAGCCTTCAGGTTGATAGGTAATTGGGTTGTTGCGTCGAAAGGGTGGAGTACTGGTGTCTCCAGATCACTGGTGGCTGAAGCAGGGCTGAAAATTATGATGGTGTTGGATCATCCCTCTTCGAATGACTTGTTTTCTTTGTTGCTTGTTCTGGATGGGTAGTTCTCTCTTTTGTTATGCATATTCCTTGTCATTTTGTCATCCTCATCTATGTCACTCTTACTATGTAATAGTTGCCTCTATTTAGAGTGTCATTCTTATCTAGATCATGAGAGTCTGAGCGCTGCAGATGGGTGCGTTTTGGTGGTGTAGCAAGACTTCTTATGAACTATCATGTCTTGTTGTTTATGTCTGTAGTAGTCACTAGTCAGTGTTTGATTGTTGTATATATCATTGTTTCGAACTTTTTATTGTCTCGAACTGCTGGTGGGCTAAATGAGGGCATCACCATTCTCTAGTGTTCAGAGTATATATCCTTTTTTCAAGTTATAATTTGAGCTCAGTGTCTTTTCAATGATGTAAACTTGTTTGGGCCAGTGAGATGTCGTTGAATATGGGATGAGTAGTAACTCAAGGCCAAACACGTCAATTATGACTCTCAGGCCGGGCTCTCAAAAGATCCTAACAAAAGTTCGGGCTCTCAAAAAAATAAAGTATAAGGACTCTTAGGCCGACATGCGGGCGCCCCTAGTGTTTTCATGCGCTTGCACGCTGAGAGCATATTGGCGCGTATTCGAAATTCATGCTACCTTTTCATCCCCAATCTCCGCCCCTCCCCCACCTTTGGAATCTCGATTCCTACTCTAGTTCCCCAAATCCCCCTCCTGTACTCGCTGTATTCAAGCGCACTATCATGACGCCAGTCAATGCGGATCTCCAAGCCGGAGATCCCAAGGTCCGTCCTGCCTTCGGGCACTGCGTGCTGTCGCTCAACAGTGGCATAGCGACGCTTGACGACCAGTTTGCCGGCAAAGTACTGATGGTGACCATCAACAGCGACCGGCCTCCCGTCTCGCCGAACGACCTTGTCAAAGCTCCTGTCATTGCGCATGGCATCCAAATAAGTGACCTGCGCATCGAAGTTTGTCCGCCACTAGATGATTTCTTAGTCAGGTTTCGAATAACTTTCGACTGCAGTTGTGTGTTCGAATCTTCCTAGCGTTTGTTCTGCGATGGTGCGCTAGTGAGCTTTGATCGGTGGAACCCATGTAACAGCCTGGATTTTGGCCCTTTTCTTTTTCTTCTGATTTATTTGGTTTTTGCTCCGTTTTTCTTTTTGGAGTGGTTCTGTGGCCTTGCCACCTGGGAAATCATCCTAATCCCCCCTCCCAAGTGGCTAATCATTCTAAAAACCTTGCAAAGATCATGTCACCTCAGTCCTTGACCAAAACCTAAAATCTTTTTTAGGGAATATTCCTTTTTATATTAAAGGAATAACCCTATCAGCCCTAGGTTGTGAAGCAACCTATATTTCCGTCCATCCAAAAATTCCCAATTAATTCTCATAATTTCTTTGGGTCATATATAGCTCAAATATGCCCAAACATTGCCTTGGCCAGTTCAAAAATAATTCCTCAATATTCCTTTTTCTACTCTGCCCTGAATGGCACTTTGTGAAGGAAGTGTCATTTATATTTTTCCTAGTGGCTCCCAATCTTTATGGTCATGTTTATATGTCCAAATAATTGCCTCATGCACCAGTTCGACTTTATTTGCCTAGCTAATCTTCCTTATTGAATTTTCAAAGTTTCTGTCAGACAGAAGGCTTTGTGAAGGAAGTACTAGCTAGGAGTATCCAAATGAGTTGAACTTTTGCACACTCCTTAATGTGCTCATATTAACCCCCTCCACCCATTTGCAGCCCCATCCAATCATCCATGTGAGCACAGGAGCAAATCTTTGATTCTGGCAATATTTTTAGGTAGTGAAGCAAGTGTATTTTATATTGCTTAAAAAATCTTGATAAATTACCAGATCATTCTTATATCCATAAAACATCTCTCCACCCATTTTGGCATCATTTCATTGAGCCATTTGATCACCAAAATTATTCCTAGTTTCTGGATAGAAATGATGTTTGTGAAGCAAGTGCCATTTTGGCTTGTCCATTTGGCATGAGCTTTTTACAGCATCTTCATATGTCCAAATAATCAAGCCTTGCCCAAATTTGAGCTCAACTTCATACTCCATGTGAGTGCATCATCATGCTCAAGTTTCTGGACCATTTTGGTCAGTTGTGAAGCAACTGCAGTAAAACTTGGTCCATTCCCCTCAAAACCTCCAGGATCATAGTCCCTCCATAGCTAAACACCCCAGACAACTTATTTGGTTTCAAGCAATTCTCTGTTGATCACACTTAGTTGATCAAGTTTATTATAGTAAACTTCAGAGGTTGCTTACAATTTAACCATAGCCATTTTCACCAAACTACCACCTCAGTTGCAACCTACCTTGGAAGGACTCGCTGACAAGGTTTGGCACTAAGTAGGAAGCCAGAGTGCGTGCTATCGGTGGTGACCACGGGAGATGCCGGACAAAACGGTGGTCTCGCCACTGTTGGCAACAGCAATGCCGCTCCGGCCGGTTCTCGCTTGTCGCCAAGTGTCAAACAGCTCAGCCTCCTCGTCCTCTCCCTCTGGACCCCTCTCCCCTCCGGCAGCTTCCTCATCGATGCTCGCCGACGCGCGGCCACGGGCGAACTGTGTCGTTTCGTCTCGGTTCATTCCTGGCCGCTTCCTTCCTGCGTCCCTCGACCTCTTCTACCCCGTGAGCTCCTCTCTGTATCCCATGTCGCCTTCCCCCGAGCTCGAGCGCGCGAGCACGCGTCCGTGGTGGTGCCAGCTTGGCTTCCTTGTCCCGCGCCTATAAATGGCCACCCCGAGGCCGTCCGAGCTCACCTCAAGCCTCAACTCACTCCCAGCTCCCTCCCCGTCCACTCGCTCGAGCTCCAGAGCCTCTCCTCGCCTTTGTTAGCTGCCATAGCCGCCGCCCCCTCCGGCTTAAATCCGCCTGAACCAAGCCCTCCCCCTCCTCCCTGACCTCACCACTCTCTTCCTGGTGCTCCGGCGGTCCGCCCCACCTCTTCTCCGTCTCACAAGAGTGCCTGAGTGGCCGTGCCCCCAAGTCAACCGCGCCGGAGCCGTTTCTGTCCCCTCTTCGTCGTGGTCACCCCGATCCTCTTCGGTGTCTCCTCTGCGTGGGGATGGATGCGGGAGGCCATGCCGAGTCGCCGGTGGCCTCCGTTTGGCCGAAGTTGCCGGGGCCGACGCCGGCAGCACCCCTGCCTCTGCTCCTCCTCTGCTTTGTTCAGGCCAGAGCGGGAGGAAGACGATGACTCGCTAGGCCCCACCCCCTACCCGCGGGCCCTGCTAGTCAATGGCTGCCGCGTTGACCCCGCCCGGTCCAGCTGGATAAGTGACAGGCACCACAGCCCGTGGGACCCGCCAGTCAGCGACCCAGAGGCTGGCCCCGCCTCTAATGATGTGGCAAGTGGAATAATATTTTGGGCGAGTATGTTTTCGCTGACCGAAAGCGTATTTCCAACTTTGCGTTTCTGCCTTATCCACTCAGGGACTTGTTTGTGATGAAATTTTTACTGAAAAGTTCCTGAACTTCAACCCTCCATAACTTTTCACCCGTAGCTCCAAATCAGGTGATTCCAAAGCCCACTTCTTCATTTCGTCAAGCCCGTTCTGTTGGTCACCCTTTCACCATGTTTTGACATTTTGAAAATGACCATTATGCCCTTGCCCTTATTCAGCCCCCTCCGAGAGAGTACGATTTCCGGCGATTCGTTCCGCGAGTTTCTCGCATTTTCTCCCGGTGATTTCTTCCACCCCAGGCAAGCCACACCCTCCATTTGCATCACTGTAAAATAGTGACATGGTTTAATTTATTTAAACTTGTTTAACATATGGCTTTAGCTACATGATTCTGTGCATGGCATTTTCTCGGAGTATTATTTTGATCTTGTTGATGCCATGCTACTGTTTGGATTACTAGGAGTTTTGTTTGTAGTTGATGAGTATCATGTTGCCATTGGAGTATTAGTGGTTGATATTATGATGGTTTTCATGATGATATCTAGTATTATATTTTGGAGTATTGCTTTGTATGTCATGCTGCCTTTGGATTATTAGTGGTTAGTATGATTATCTTCATGATGATAGTTGATGTTCTGTTGTTGGGAGTATTATTTTCGGAGATGATGTTTACATATGGATCTTAGTTGGATAGCTTGTTCTTGCATATTGGAGCAGTAGTATTATTGTGTTCGAATTCATCATGATAGTAGTGTTGTGCTATCCTCGGAGTATTTTGAGATGCTGATATGCTTGGATTATTTGTTGGGTATTGCTATGACTTGGATTATAGTTTGGTAGTTGACATCGGAGTATCACAGTTATATTTTTGGGGCTAAATTCCGTCATTAAGTTGGTCAGGTGCCGCCGAACCGGGCTTTTTCCTGTGCAACCACATTTGCTTGTATGGGCAGGCCCTAACTGTGTCTATTGTCGTGCCTCTCGCCGGTGCCTCCAACGAGGGAAGGTTATGGGCGTGCGGTACCCTGGCTCGGTAAGCAGACATAACCTTGTGTGCCCATAGTTGTTATAGCCGGCGGGTCCCCATGTCGGATCGTTTATGTTTTGGCCACGACGGTGGTCGTTGTGTCTTTGGTAGACACGGGGCCACCCATGACTTAGCCCAGTGGGGAGTGAGTCGGAGTGGCCGGGAGAGTGTCATGGCGGTAGATCGGTTTTGTCGGAACGCCATTGGTCCACCCAAATGGGAGTGGGAGGCCATGGGTTCTGTGGTGTGGGTAAAGTGCGCTACCTCTGTAGAGTGTGTTTGTATAAACTATCGATAGCCGCATCCTTGGTCATGGGCATGGGTTTGTACTGGGTCACACCGTTCGATCAACACTCACATGACGGAATGACTTATAGGTGTTTTATATGTTGATATTTTGAGCAGTACAGATTGGCAGGATGTTGATAATGATGTTGAGACCAAGTGTTGGTCATGGAAGTGATCACCGGAAAGATCACCGTTTGAGACCAAGTGTTGGTCATGGTAGTGATCGCCGGAAAGATCACCGTTGGAGACCAAGTGTTGGTCATGGTTGTGATCGCCGGAATGATCACTGTTTGGTTTTGATCACGAAGTGATCGATATGGTATACTGCTTGGCCGGTTAGCCAAGAGGGATATGGTTATGGGGATCTGAGATGGTGATTTATCAGTATTGTAGTAGTTTCATATCATGCTTAGTAGTTGCTGTTGTATCATGGTAGCTGTTAATTTAATTAACCTGCTTAATGCTATATTGTTGTATTGCCTTGATGTTTTTGGTTGTTGTGAGCTTGCAAGTACATTCAATGTACTGACCTGGCGTGTCATGCCAGATTGCAGGTGATGTCATGATTGCTTGATTGCTTGTCGTGGTTTCCATTCGTGCGAGCTAGATCGTGTCCCAGCCAGAGTCCCTGCAGAGTGGAGTTCACTACCTTCGTCGTTGTTCCGCTGCTTCGAGTTGTTCCGCTGCCAGCATAGAGCAAGTGTAGTATCGTAGGCATAGTATTGCCATGCTGATGTGATTCTTTGTAACATCAGACCCGTGTATTATTATTCTTGCAATAAGAGCTGATTTGTTCTATGTCAAGTAGTGTCGTATTCCAGAGACTTCTCCTCGATCTCTGGGCTGGAATACGGGGCGTTACAGTTTCTCTGAGCCGGGGTGCCACAGGGCTTGGTAGCAGAGTAGGTCTGGCTATAGGACGCCCTAGTCAGCGCGAGCGGTAAAAATTGGTAGAAATCGGTAGTATAGAGTCCGGCTTGATGATTGCATTTGGTTTGCTGTATTTGATTGTTGCATAGCATGCATATAGCCTTAGTATTTGTACTAACGGTTTATCTAGTGAGTGTAGCTGCGGTTCGGATCCACTACAGCTCAACCTTTGCATTTCTCCAGTTCCTTTTTCTTTCGGTGTTTGGTGTCATTTCTGTCCCAGCAGAGTGATGCCAAGTGATCCCTACATTGTTTGCAAAAATAGTGTTCAGGTATCACACCGATGTCTTTCTTTCAGTCTTGTCTATGTTTTGATGATGGACATGTTTCTATCCCGGATCGTCCTTTTGTTTTGTCGTGTTGGCAACCCTTAATGATCTTAGTTATCAAGAAAGGGCAATGTCAGCAGCCTCAGTTTTTCTCGGCTATCCTATTTCTTGGACGAGTACGGATCTTTTTCCATCCGCTTGATAATAATGTGGTTGCTACCTTCGTGTCCAACTACATGCTTACCGAGTACGTCCTCACCTCTGAGCTAGTCCAGGTTGCTATCTGGCTAAGCTAGCACTTGGTGTAGCGCTGTTTACACCAATTCTTCCACACATTTATTCGTCCTCGTGCACATCGTCGCAGCATGCTAGATCGTAGAACCGGAGATCCCGCGAGATTTGTGTGCTTAAGTAGGCATGCATATTATGTGACTAGCAGTAACATGTGACATGGACTGTGTGTGAATTGGTTGTGGTTGTGTGCTTTTGTTTAGTTGAGTTTTCTTTTGCTTCTTTCTTTTTGGGCCCCGGTGTTACATCATTTTTCCCCTATAAAGAGTTGCTCATCAACCGACATCGAACTTGAAGAAGCAATAAGGATTCGAAATATTTGGAAGAAGCTCAGCTAGACATTATTATCTACCCAGTCAACTGCTTTATGGCAATAAAATCTGCTCAGAATACCAATGGTGTCTTGGATTGATTATCAGCATCAAGTCCCCATCAGTTTAAAATCCTCATAGTAGTTAGGATCCAGCCGGCAACAAGACAAGTCAGGTACAAGACCAACGATATATTTTCAGATAGAGGTATGGATCCTATATAAAGTTTGGCTCAGCAATGCATGATGCTTGAAATATGTTACCATCCGAAATAAAGTCAGAATATGATATGCTCACGGATGACAACCAAACCATTTTTCTCATGCAAATAATCAGCCTCAAAATATTATGGGCATGTGTATGGATTTCAGTCTGCATATCAGAATGAAGTTGTGGATATAAGATACCCAATATTCTTCCACACGTTATCAAAAGAAACTTATGATGCAAGGCTCCTCAATTTTCCTCAGTATGATATGTGAACAATTTTCGGCCCATGATCCCCAGTCTTTGACAGCAAGACACCTCGGTAAAAGCTTCTGACAGACGAAAATGAATTTTTCTCAACAAGCAAAGAAGCTTCTCAAGTACGAAACTCAGGCTTCTCCAGCACAATAATCAGAGCAAGCTTCGTGTGTAAGCTATAGAGCCTTCTTCTGCACGACACCCAGACAAAATATTTGAGCAGAAGTTAACAAGTCTTCCTCAGCAAGCTACTCAGATGACTTCTCTCGTAAGCCATTCAGTCTGCGTCAGTATCATACTATTACACCGTCCATAGAGATTATACGATGAGTTGCCAATGTATGGCAGTACTGTTCAAGGACCAGACTTGCAATAATTTTGTCAGAGGTAAAATGCAGTCAAAACATATGCCTACCTCAAGAATCAAGTGTTTGGTTGCATATGATTTTTATATGGTGAGTGTCCATGCCTAGTCACATCAGTCACTCATATAAGATGCGGCAAGGATCCAACAGATATACCTAAGGAAAGTAAGGATCCCACAATCTCACGAGTCAGGCAAAGGAAAATAAGCAGAGACACATCTCATGAATTACAAGGATCGACAATATTTGGAGATGACATCACATAATCCACGGTCTTACAATGGTCATCAAGGTCATTATTCCTGCAACTGACAAGGAGATATCATAAAACCTTGTCACCTTATTGTATGAATGGCCTCAGCAATGAGCTCCGTGCAGCTACAAACCCCGGGTATATGTCATAGGTGTGCGGACCTAGGTTGGAAAAGCAAGCATAAGGACTAATTTCAAAAATATTGCACAAATCACGTCCATGGTCATACGAAGAATACAGGACATGTGTGGCCAAGTTATTTCAATAGGGCATCCTGATAAAGAAAATCATGACCGTAAAAAGGACGAGACTGACAGCAAAGGTATGATGATTTTTGCGCGACCATCAGGGTCCGGATACCCAAGTCAGTTGGAGACCATTATTCCATATGGATCCCCAAAGGCATACTCTCAAGGGCCCACTCTATTTACAAGGATTTTCATATCCCGCTGACCCGCTTGACATAGTTAGTGTGGAATATCCAAGTCTGTTCTGTCAGATCCAAGAATTCTTTGCAAGCTCAGCAGTCTGACCTCATCGCAGTGTTAAAACATATCACAGCCTATTACCAAAGATGGGTATATCGACCACATGAGAAAAATCAAAAACCGAACAATCAGCCCAGAACCGGTATACTCACCGACGGAATCAAGTACATGGTCAGTCTGTCAGGAAAAGCATTTGTCCGGCAGCCCCCTGTCGGGCCAGTGTCAAGATGTAAATATTTGAGGTATGACCTGACTATAAATCCATATTCCATTATATTGCTCACAACAGAAGGCAGTCAAATCTTTGGTACATATCTCATGCTCGAGCCAAAGAAATAAATCAAGATAAATCAGTGCCACCGGTGAGTAGTCAGATCCCATTAGAAGATGGTCATGATAATTCACAACATTTATTGAAACCAGAAGGCCTGGATTTATTTGAAGCAACCCCATGATAGAGGAAAAAGGTTTCATGATCAAAAGAAAATTTATGATCAGATCCAGTGGACATCACCGCAGATATGAGAAAATTTGCGTCGGCAAAATGATTTGGTATGTGAGCAAAAACCTTTCAGAATTTGGGAAAGGGGAAGCAAACCACCCCAGAGTAAGGTAAGTTGATCATCTGAAATTCTTGTGGGAACAATAAATAAAGGAAAAAGGATACCCGAGTTGGAAACGGTGTCCTCAAGTCATACATGTTCCCTGAGCAACCAAATCTCGAGGACAAGATTTCTTTAAGGGGGGAAGGTTTGTAACAGCCTAGATTTTGGCCCTTTTCTTTTTCTTCTGATTTATTTGGTTTTTTGCTTTGTTTTTATTTTTGGAGTGGTTCTGTGGCCTTGCCACCTGGGAAATCATCCTAATTCCCCCTCCCAAGTGGCTAATCATTCTAAAAACCTTGCAAAGATCATGTCACTTCACTCCTTGACCAAACCCTAAAATCTTTTTCTGGGGAATATTCCTTTTTCTATTAAAGGAATAACCCTCTCTACCCTAGGTTGTGAAGCAACCTATATTTCCGTCCATCCAAAAATTCCCTATTAATTCTCATAATTCCTTTGGGTCATATATAGCTCAAATATGCCCAAACATTGCCTTGGCCAGTTCAAAAATAATTCCCCAATATTCCTTTTTCTATTCTGCCCTGAATGGCACTTTGTGAAGGAAGTGTCAGTTATATTTTTCCTAGTGGCTCCCAATCTTTATGAGCATGTTTATATGTCCAAATTGCCTCATGCACCAGTTCAACTTTATTTGCCTAGCTAATCTTCCTCAGTGAATTTCCAAAGTTTCTGTTAGATAGAAGGCTTTGTGAAGGAAGTACTAGCTAGGAGTATCCAAATGAGTTGAACTTTTGCACACTCCTTAATGTGCTCATATTAACCCCCTCCACCCATTTGCTGCCCCATCCAATCATCTTTGTGAGCACAGGAGCAAATCTTTGATTCTGGCAATATTTTTAGGTAGTGAAGCAAGTGTATCCATATTGCTTAAAAATCCTGATAAACTACCAGATCATTCTTATATCCATAAAACATCTCTCCACCCATTTTGGCTTCATTTCATTGAGCCATTTGATCACCAAAATTATTCCTAGTTTCTGGATAGAAATGATGTTTGTGAAGCAAGTGCCATTTGGCTTGTCCATTTGGCATGAGCTTTTTACAGCATCTTCATATGTCCAAATAATCAAGCCTTGCCCAATTTGAGCTCAAGTTGACACTCCATGTGAGTGCATCATCATGCTCAAGTTTCTGGACCATTTTGGTCAGTTGTGAAGCAACTGCAGTAAAACTTGGTCCATTTCCCCTCAAAACCTCCAGGACTATAGTCCCTTGATAGCTAAACACCCAGACAACTTATTTGGCTTCAAGCAATTCTCTGTTGCTCACACTTAGTTGATCAAGTTTACTGAAGTAAACTTCAGAGGTTGCTTACCATTTAACCATAGCCGTTTTCACCAAACTACCACCTCAGTTGCAACCTACCTTGGAAGGACTCCACCGCTGACAAGGTTTGGCACTAAGTAGGAAGCCAGAGTGCGTGTTGTCGGTGGTGACCATGGGAGATGCCGGTCAAAACGGTGGTCTCGCCACTGTTGGCAACAGCAACGCCGCTCTGGCCGGTTCTGGCTTGTCCCCAAGTGTCAATTAGCTCACCCTCCTCGTCCTCTACCCTCTAGACCCCTCTCCCCCTCCGGCAGCTTCCTCACTGACGCACGCCGACGCGCGCCCACGGGCGGACTGTGCCGTTTCGTCTCGGTTCGTTCCTGGCCGCTTCCTCCCTGCGTCCCTCGACCTCTTCTACCCCGTGAGCTCCTCTCTGTATCCCCGGTCGCCTTCCCCCGACCTCGAGCGTGCGAGCACGCGTCCGCGGCACCGGACACGCTTCCGCTGTGGTGCCAGCTCGGCTTCCTCGCCCCGCGCCTATAAATGGCCACCCCGAGGCCGTCCAAGCTCACCTCAAGCCTCGCCTCACTCCCAGCTCCCTCCCCGTCCACTCGCTCGAGCTCCAGAGCCTCTCCTTGCCTCTGTTAGCCGCCATGGCCACCGCCCCCTCCAGCTTAAATCCGCTCGAACCAAGCCCTCCCCCTCCTCCCTGACCTCACCACTCTCTTCCTGGTGCTCCGGTGGACCACCCCACCTCTTCTTCCTCTCGCGGGAGTGCCCGAGCCCCCTGCCCGTGGGCGCCGCCAGTCAGGGGCTACGGGGTTGACCCCACCCGGTCCAGCTGGATAAGTGACGGGCCCCACAGCCCGTGGGACTCGCCAGTCAGCGACCTAGAGGCTGGCCCCGCCTCTGATGATGTGGCAAGTGGAAATGTATTTTGGGCAAGTACGTTTTCGCTGACCGAAAGAGTATTTCCAACTTTGCATTTCTACCTTATCCCCTCAGGGACTTGTCAGTGATGAAATTTTTACAAAAAAGTCCCTGAACTTCAACCCTCCATAACTTTTCACCCGTAGCTCCAAATCAAGTGATTCCAAAGCCCACTTCTTCATTTCGTCGAGCCCGTTCTGTTGGTCACCCTTTCACCATGTTTTGACATTCTGAAAATGACCATTGTGCCCTTGCCCTTATTCAGCCCCCTCCGAGAGAGTACGATTTCCGGCGATTTGTTCCGCGAGTTTCTCGCACTTTCTCCCGGTGATTTCTTCCACCCCAGGAAAGCCAGAACCTCCATTTGCATCACTGTAATACAATGAAATGGTTTAATTTATTTAAACTTGTTTAACATATATGGGTTTAGCTACATGACTCTGTGCATGGCATTTTATCGAAGTATTATTATGATCTTGTTGATGCCATGCTATTGTTTGGATTACTAGGAGTTATGTTTGTAGTTGATGAGTATCATGTTGCCATTGGAGTATTAGTGGTTGATATTATGATGGTTTGCATGATGATATCTGGTATTATATTTTGGAGTCTCGCTTTGTATGTCATGCTGCCTTTGGATTATTAGTGGTTAGTATGATTATGTTCATGATTATAGTTGATGTTCTGTTGTTGGGAGTATTATTTTCGGAGATGATGTTTACACGTGGATCTTAGTTGGGTAGCTTAATCTTGCATATTGGAGTAGTAGTATTATTGTGTTCGAATTCATCATGATAGTAGTGTTGTGCTATCCTCGGAGTATTTTGAGATGCTGATATGCTTGGATTATTTGTTGGGTATTGCTATGACTTGGATTATAGTTTGATAGTTGACATCAGAGTATCAGTTATCACAGTTATATTTTTGGGGTTAAATTCCGTCATTAAGTTGGTCGGGTGCCGCCGAACCGTGCTTTTTCCAGTGCAACCACATTTGCTTGTATGGGCTTGCCCTAACTGGGTCTATTGTCGTGCCTCTTGCTGGTGCCTCCAACGAGGGAAGGTTATGGGCGTGCGGTACCCTGGCCCGGTAGGCAGACATAACCTCGTGTGCCCGTAGTTGTTATAGCCGGCGGGTCCCCGTGTGGGATCGTTTATGTTTTGACCACGACGGTGGTCGTTGTGTCTTTGGTAGACACGGGGCTACCCATGACTTAGCCCAGTGGGGAGTGAGTCGGAGTCGCCGGGAGAGTGTCATGGCAGTAGATCGGTTTTGTCGGAACACCGTTGGTCCGCCCGAATGGCAGTGCGAGGCCATGGGTTCTGTGGTGTGGGTAAAGTGTGCTACCTCTGCAGAGTGTGTTTGTTTAAACTATCGATAGCCGCATCCTCGGTCATGGGCATGGGTTCATACTAGGTCACACCGTTCGATCCACACTCACATGACAGAATGACTTATAGGTGATTTATATGTTGATATTTTGAGCAGTACAGATTGGCAGGATGTTGATAATGATGTTGAGACCAAGTGTTAGTCGTGGTAGTGATCGCTAGAAAGGTCACCGTTTGAGACCAAGTGTTGGTCGTGGTAGTGATCGCTGGAAAGATCACCGTTTGAGACCAAGTGTTGGTCATGGTTGTGATCGCCGGAATGATCACCGTATGGTTTTGATCACGAAGTGATCGATATGTCCGTTTGAGACCAAGTGTTGGTCATGGTTGTGATCGCCGGAATGATCACCGTTTGGCCGGTTAGCCAAGAGGGATATGGTTATGGAGATCTGAGATGGTGATTTATCAGTATTGTAGTAGTTTCGTATCATGCTTAGTAGTTGTTGTTGTATTATGGTAGCTGTTAATTTAACTAACCTGCTTAATGCTATATTGTTGTCTTGCCTTGATGTTTTTGGTTGTTGTGAGCTTGCAAGTACATTCAATGTACTGACCTGGCGTGTCATGCTAGATTGCAGGTGATGCCGTGATTGCTTGATTGCTTGTCGTGGTAACCGTTCGTGCGAGCTAGATCATGTCCCAGCCAGAGTCCCTGCGGAGTGGAGTTCACTACCTTCGTCGTTGTTCCGCTGCTAGAAGATTTCCACTGCTTCGAGGTGTTCCGCTGCTAGCATAGAGCAAGCGTAGTATTGCAGGCATAGTGTCGCCATGCTGATGTGATTCTTTGTAACATCAGACCCGTGTATTATTATTCTTGTAATAAGAGCTAATTTGTTCTATGTCAAGCAGTGTCGTATTCCAGAGACTTCTCCTCGATCTCTGGGCTGGAATACGGGGCGTTCCGGTTTCTCTGAGCCGGGGTGCCACAACCCAGGATGGGGCTCGGTGCCCTCTGAGCTTGAGTTTTTAACAAAGCTTAACTTCCACGGCATGCCTCGACGTGCTTGGAACAGTGAGTCCATGAATGAGCTTATCAGCGACCTTGGAGGTGAGCTCGTAAGTATGTTTGTTTCTCCAGACAGCTGGGCTCTGACGGTTATGTCATGGATGAAGAAGCCATCCACCATACCAAAGGTGATTGGTGTTGAGATACCGGTGCAGGAACCGGGGTTGTACTATTCATCACCACCAAGGCTGCCGTGGACCACGTTAGGGATGTACCTGTATCGAGTGTTCGTGCATGTTGAAGAAGTGGTCAATCCATCAATCGAAGTCCTGTCGTCGCCGCTGGTGCCAAGGTTTGTCGACGGCGTCCATTATAGGAGTCAACGTCAGAATTTCCCTGTGTTGCTCGGAACGATGGATGGCACAGGGCCTACTCCATCACGCAGCGGAGACCACTGCTTCTTTGGGAGAAGAGGCAGGGCTGGCTACCTTGATGTGCTCCAATTTGAGGTAACAACTGAATCTTGTCAGATACTAGTAAAATCCGAGCTATCGGTGTGAAGCACTGATGTGCCAGTACATTTGATTGTGACTTGTTCTATTTTTGTATCTGAACTTTTTTAGAAAGGGTTGTACGTCAACTTAATGTGCTAGCAGAACTTATTGTGTTATCTGTCTGTTTTCTTTCCACATCATTCAAGATATTTCCCCGTCACTGATAAAGACGATGAACCGTTATGTACGAGCTTGTTGGTTTCAACATAGCCCTACCCATAGCGATCCACTGCTTCCACCCTAATTGTGCCGCTTGCTTGAAATTTTTGTATGCAAGTTCAGTGTGCTATGAAAATCTATATGATTGTGTCAACTATGTAAGTTTTTACTGAGCATCAGCATTGCATATGGCTAAACGATGAATTTACGAGCATCGACCGATGGGTCTCTCTCTCTCTCTCTCTCACACACACACACATACATACACACAAGTAGGACCCGTTGAATTATTTCTTCGCTCGTGACAACTTTTAATTAGGTTCCATTGTACTCTAACTTTTTTCTTAAGTTATTAATTGAGCTTAGTGACATCGAAAAGTTGTACAGAAGCCTTGTTTGGGCCTTTCCAGCATTGTTAAATGTGGGCTGAGTAGCCATGTAAAGTTGTACTGCACTTCACATGCCTTTTTTTTGAACATCAGCAATGCAACTGGGCCGATAGTTGTACACAATATCCTAAAATAAGCGCAGCCTAGCCTATCTTTCTTCTAATAAAATGCACAACCCAGTTCATTTTTTATATAGTAAGATTACCTAGACCAACTTAATTTTTTAATAATATTTGTATCTCACTATTATTTTTATACGAAATGCTTAGTACAAACCATCATTGTTTTTTCACCCATCTCAAAAAATGGGTCCATTTCTAATAAAATAAAATGGCTTGTAAATTATTAGAAATGATAAATGCGCTGCATGTACACAATATTATTTTTCACCCAACTCATTAAATGGGTGTATTCGATAAATAATCAAATGTGTTCTAAATTATCATAAATAGCTTTTTTGAGAAACAATTATCATAAATAGTAAATCGGCTATTACTTTTTAACCAGCCCCGGAAATAGATTTATTTTTGAGTCAAAGCCCGGGAAATAGATGTATTGGCAAACAAAACGAAATGGGCTGTAAAACCTAAATAAATGGGCTGCATTCTGCCATAGCTTTCAAAGCTGACTTTGTTGGCCCACTAGATGAAGCCTGCGCAAGGTGTTGTCCATTTAGTGAACAAAACGATTTAATGGTCTAAAAAGAGTCAACAAATTATTCTGACATCTATAGTCGTTGGATTGACATCCAACAACGATCCTGCTTCTTTAATCTCTGATCTAGTTGCTCTTGCTCCAGCCGCCAAAACCATCGCCAGCTGGAGCGCCTGCATCTGCCTCCTGTGGCTGGTTGTGCTGCCGGGCAGGCCTCACCTCCCCACTCTACTCCCAATGGTGGCCAGGTCATACCTGTACTCACCCACACCTTCTATTATTCTCCAGCGAAGGCAACCCTACCCGGAAGCCGAACCAGTCCCTCGTACTCCCCTCCGCTAGGGACTCCAGTGCCCCTTGTTCCATGACTCCAGATTGTTCCCATCTTAGGCCTCGTCATCGTCCACCGCCTTGGTGCTCTCAGTGCAGCGTGGTCAACATGGTCAAGGAATGCCTTCCATCAGAAGAGGACTTTACGTGGAGAGGCTGACAACTGGGTCCACGACCGCAACAAGGAAGTTCCTCCTTATTACGCACAAAATAATGATTCCTCCACCTGACAGCAGGACCTACCAGAAGGGCCTCAAAAAAATGTTTCCCCCCTGACAACTGGGACCGACAAGCTACATCTTCGTACGCAAGGAAGTGCATCCGTATTACGGGAAAAAACACGATTCTTCCCCCTGACAGCTGGGACCCACCAGCTATAACTTCACACAAAAGGAAGTGCCTCCTTATCCTCCCTGACAGCTGGGACCCACCAGCTATATCTTTGCATGGAAGGAAGTGCCTCCTTATCCTCCCTGACAGCTTGGACCCACCGGGTCGAACCATACGTCGTGTTGTCTGTCTGGTCACGATCACGTGCGTACATACTGGTCGATCGATCTCTCTGCAGTGATGAACCATGTCCGAGTAATGAGATGCACGTGTCGTATTAGAGGCGCGGACGTAGCATGTCACGCAGTCCCGTCTATATATATCGTGTACACGTACGTACAACCATGCTGCAAGAAATTAAATACGGCTATGTATGTACATAAGGACGGGGTCTCGAACGCGCACTCGCGCAGACGTACGGCCAGGGCTCGTGTACATGGAGAGGCAACAGATGGCAGCGACGTCGTCCTGTTCATCGGCAGCTAACCGGCTGGGTCGGAACGGAGGAAACAGCATCGCCTTCACCGAGAGACAAGTGACTGGATCGGAATGTGTCCTGTTCATCCGGAATGCGTCCTGTTCATCGGGAGCCAACCGTCTTGGTCGGAACAGCCAAAACGAGGCCTGGCGTACTGCAGAACAGAGGAAACGGGCCTTCTATTCGACCACGTACCGTCGAAACGGGGTCCTATTCATCGGGAAGGGTCTGGTGTACCGCAAAACAGTGGAAACAGACTTCTGTTCGAGCTCCTACGGTCAAAACAGGGTCCTGTTGATCGGGAGGGGTGTGGCATACCGCAAAATGGAGGAAACGGACTTCCCTTCGACCACCTACGATCAAAACGAGGGTCCTGTTCATTGGGAGGGGTGTGGCGTACCGCAAAACAGGACTCCATGGGCTACTGTTCATCCACCATCGACTTCCTCCAGCCTCCACCAGCTACTGTTCATCCACTTTCGACTTCCTCCAGCCTCCACCAGCTACTGTTCATCCACCGTCTACTTCCTCCAGCCTCCACCAGCTATTGTTCATCCACGGGGTCCTGTTCATCCAGCCTCCACCAGCTACTGTTCAACCAGCCCTCCACGGGGTCCTGTTTAACCAGCCCCTCCATGGGGTCCTGTTCAACCAGCCCTCCACCGGCTACTGTTCATCCACCCCAGCTCCTCGATCGGGTCCTGTTCATCCAGCGACAACGACCTCTAATACCATGGGATCATGTTTATCCAATCCCCACCGGGAACTGTTCATCCAACCCCCACTGGGAACTGTACAACCCCCATCAGGAACTATTCATCAAGAGGCCGCTTCGATCGGCTTCAGTTAGCAGCAGTAGCGAAGGAATCACTCGGGTTCAGTTAACAACAAGGGATCGATCGGGGTTCTATAATGTAGCTAGTGCAATCGCCTGGGTTCAGTTAGAGCCCAATGCCTCGCTCGGGTTCAATTAGAGCGCAACGCCCCGCACACACGCGCGTACGTGTACGAGAGAAACACGCAAACCTCCGTGCATCGCTCGGCCCCGACCACCCACCATAACCGGGAACTCCCTGATATTTTCCTTGCCCTCGCTTCTACCATGGTTTTTCTGTCATGGATGGACCAAAGAATGTCATGCAACTGCATTTCCTGCCCGCCCAGGACGAAAACCCATTTTCTGTCATGATTTTTTGTCATAGAAGTAGGACCTTGATCAATAAAGCTTCCATCTTATATTCGCAATATCCAGATTGCACTCAGTTTCTTGCTTGTGCTTTGTTTGCTTGCAGGAAATAGACCCTCATGGTTAGGTTGATCCTGGTCTGGCGTGGTTAATAACCTCTTGGAGTTGGTTTAGCTATTGCTAAGGCATGACGTTTTCGCACGTTCGTAGTCGAGTCATGAAAGTCTACTCCACCAAAAATGATATCCACCATCTCATCGAAAGATGGTACACCCTCGCCTCTATCAAGTGGTATTAGAATTCCAGGTTGCTCGGTGAGATTTTCCAATTTTTCATAGTAGATCGAGTGTGTTCTTCATACCTACAGTCCATGAAAAAGCCAATAAAAGGGTTACTTCATCATATTCGAACCAATCTGAGCCATTGCATAATCTTTTGAGGGTTTTGCTTTGTTGAATTTGCAGTTGCATCTTCGTGTCTTGTTGCTAGTCTTAGCGTCTAGTCCTTTAGAGTTTCGAGTTCTGCTCACAAGTTGTCACGCCTCCGCCGCACGACCTTCACCACTGCCATATACCACCAATCCGAGTCCACATATACCACCACCAATCCGAGTGCATATATACCACTGTGTGTCCACCACCAATCCGAGTTCTTGTCATATTAGGTAAAAAAAAGAGTCTGGAGATCCCCGAGCAGTTTTTAGGCCAAAACTTCAGAAGGTGAAATTATTTTTTCCCATCTTGTTTTTAGGCTTTTCTGAATCATTTGAGACACATGCCATCATACTGATTTTTTTGCAGTTGGTCGTCGCTGCCCTGATTTCCGAAAAATAGTCAAAAAAATTTCGTGCCTATCCTGTTATTTTGACTTGGTAAGAGTTTTGAGACACTCGCCATTATAGTGATTTCCGGCAAAAAAAGAGCGTAATTTTTTATAGAGTGTGTTTTTTCCCTTGTTTCTATGTCGCGCCGTGATTTCATTAGTGTTCTAGCCACGCGTCTCTAGCACGGTCTAGCCTAGGACCAGCACAATACCGTCATTGAGTGTTTATTCAACTTTGCATCTCTGAATTGATTATTGCTTACCCTTTTTAATACCATATTATAAGCCTTCCTAGATCCACATATAGCTACGTCGTGCGTTTGAATCTCATTGGTAATCGCTCTATTCAAGCTTTGAGAGTTTTGACTACAACGATTGCCGATCACCTCAGCTGTTGGGTAATTACTGGTAAGAATTTGAGATTTGAATGGATTTGTGACACCCCACCACCACCACTTTATAGTAGTCTATAGGATCATATTCTTGTGTGTTTCTATTGCTGCTAAGCATGGCCGGACAACAAGCCAACGAGATTGACTGGGAGAACATGACGAAGAAGGAGCTTCATGATAAATTTTCAGCAAATGCTGAGTCAACAGGTGGAAGACGTGATGGCCAGCATTGGGAAGGCACTGGAGATGATTGATGACATTGAGAAGACAATTGACACAAAGTTGGATGCCAAGTTCGATGAAGTACTCACACGTCTACCACAACCACCACCTGCATCTGCTACACCATTGCAACAACATCAACAACCACCTCCACACCGTGATCCAGCAGGGCAAGCGCAACATGTTCCTATTGAGCAAGGACAAACTTCTGGTGTCGCTGCTATTGCTATTGATGCTTCTGTATCTCCTGCTGCTACTGTAGAGGTGGAGGACAATTACGAGGATGAGGTTGATCAAAATCAGAACTACGTGCAACCACCACCACCACTACCAGGTCGACCTCATGCATATAATCGCAACGGTAGGGCCGCAGCACCACCTCAGGTACGAGATTATGACCATATTCCTAAACCGAAATTGAATATTCCACCATTTGAGGGTAGATACATTGTTGATGTATATTATACTTGGGAGTTAGAAACTGAACAACACTTCACATGCTTACAATATCCTGAGGATAGACGTGTTGCTGCTCTGTTTGTGAATTCACTAGTTTTGCTTTTGTTTGGTGGTCTAAATATTGTAGATTATATCATGATAATATTCCTACTACTTGGGCTGCTTTGAAAACTGCTGTGCATACTCATTGGGTTCCACCATATCATCAATGTGAATTACTTCAAAAACTGCAGCGTTTGAGAGGAGGCACAAAATTCGTAGAGGAGTATTATCAGGAATTACAAACTGGCATGATTTGATATACTATTGTTGAGGATAATGAAGCTATGCTTGCACATTTTATAGGTTGATTAAATAGAGAGATTCAGACCATTTTAGAATATAAGGAGTGTAACAACATCACTCGTTTATTCCATCTTGCTTGCAAAGTTGAATGTGAAGTGCAGGATTGACAGGCATTGGCGCGGACTAATTTTTCTACATGTCGATCTTCATCATGGATACCACATGCATCTTCTACTTCCACACGTTCTGCTACACCGACACCTCCGTCAGCTACCACCTCCATCCATGATACAACAAAGTAGGCACTATCACCACTATCTACCAAGAGCACACTTACCGGGCCTTCACAGAGCTCTTCATCCATGGCATCAACAGGGCACACACATGATATTATTTGTCGTCGTTGTAAGGGTAGAGGTCATTATGCGGGAGAATGCCAATCTCCGCGTGTTATGATTGCTAGTGAGGATGGTGAGTATGAGTCTGCTTGTGACTATGATGGGGAGACTTTGGCTCTTACTACAAGTGAAGAACATGATGGAGATGGCTCTGATCATGAGAGGCAATACATGGCTGTTGAAGATGCTGACATGTATGAAAGTTTAGTTGCTCAAAGTGTTTTGAGTGTGCAGGTCACAGTAGGTGAGCAAAATTAGAGGCATAATTTGTTACATACAAAGGGAGTTGTGAAGGAATGTTCTGTTCGTGTCATCATAGATGGAGGGAGATGCAACAACTTGGCTAACATGGAGATGGTGGAGAACCTATCTCTCACCACAAGACCACATCCACATCCTTACTACATCCAATGGTTCAATAATATCAGCAAGGTTAAGGTAACACGTACTGTTCATGTGCATTTTAGTATCTCTACATATGCTGATTATGTTGATTGTGATGTGGTACCCATGCAAGCATGTTCCTTATTACTTGGTAGACCATGGCAATTTGGTAAAAATTCTATACACCATGGCTGAAACAATCAGTATACTCTTGCTCATAAGAATAAACATATTAATTTGCTTCCTATGTCTCCTGATTCATTTTGAAAGATGATATTAATAGAGCTAATAAAGCAAAACAGGAGAAAAATAAGAGTGAAAATCAGATTGTGGCAAAAGAATTTGAGCAACAAATGAAGCCTAATAATAAACTATCTAGTGTTGCTTCTAAAATTAAATTGAAAAGTGCACATTTACTTGCCACCAAATCTTCTATTGATGAGCTAGATTTCAGCAAGGTTGGGTAGCGATGCACCGAGAATTAAGTCAATCTGATGTTCAATCCCTCGTATAGGTGGTAATCCCGTTGGCACGTCTTGTGGAAAGACGTCAGCGAACTCCTACAAAATTTTAGTGACAACAGGAGGCAAAGAGGAAGGCACGTCCTCAAATGAAAATAATGCCTCTTCACACGCAAAAGCATAGCAAACAGATTTGCTGCAATCTAGATCATTAATATTATATTTGGTGGCAAGCAAACATCCACTTTTCAATCAAATTTCGAAAGTAGCACTAGATGGTTTATTATTAGGTTTCATTTGTTGCTCAAATTCTTTTGCCACTATCTGATTTTCACTCTTATTTTGCTCCTATTTTGCTTTACTAGCTCGATTGATATCATCTTTCCAAATGGAATCAGGAGTCATAGGAGGCAAACTAATATGTTTATCATTATGAAGAAGAGTATACTAATTGTTTCTACCACGGTGTACAGAATTTTTATCGAATTGCCATGGTCTACCAAGTAAAAAAGGAACATGCTTGCATGCGTACAAAATCACACTCAAAGCATATGTAGCGATACTAAAATGCAAACGAATAGTACGTGTTACCTTAACCTTGCCACTGTTGCTGAACCATTGGATGAAGTAAGAATGCAGATTTGGTCTTGTGGTGAGAGACACCTTCTCCACCATCTCCATGCTAGCCAAGTTATTGCAGCTTCCTCCATCTATGATGACGCGAACAGAACATTCCTTCACAACTCCCTTTGTATGGAACAAATTGTGCCTTTAATTTTGCTCATCTTGTATGACCTGCACCCTCAAAACACATTGCGAAACTAAACTTTCATACCTGTCAGTGTCTTCAACAGCCATGTATTGCGTCTCTTGTTCAGAATCATCTCCACCATGTTCTTCACTTGTAATAAGAGCCAAAGTCTCCTCATCATAGTCACTAGAAGACTCATACCCACCATCCTCAGCAGCAATCATCAGACATTGAGATGGGCAGTCTCTCGCATAATGACCTCGACCCTTGCAATGACGACAAATAATATCATGTGTTTTGCCCTGTTGATGCCATGGATACAGAAGAGCTCTCTACAGGCCCGACAGATGTGCTCTTGGTAGATAGTGGTGGTTGTGCCTGCTTTCTTGTGTCATGGTTGGAGGTGGAAACTGAAGGAGGTGCCAGTGCAGCAGAACATGTGGAAGTAGAGGGTGCATGTGGTGTCCATGATGAAGATCATCCTGCAGAAAAGTTAGTCCACGCCAATGCCCATCGATCCTACACTTCACGTTCAACTTTGCAAGCAAGATGGAATAAACGAGTGATATTATTTTACTCCTTATACTCTAAAATGGTTTGAATCTCTCGATTTAACCCACCCATAAACATGCAAGCATAGCTTCATTATCCTCAACAATACCACATCTAATCATGCCAGTTTGTAATTCCTGATAATATTCTTCTATAGAATTTTTTTCCCTTGTGTTAAACGCTGCAATTTTTGAAGTAATTCACGCTGATAATATGGCGGAACCCTACGAGTACGCATAGCAGTTTTCAAAGCATCCCAAGTAGCTGGAATAATATAATCTACAGTGTTCAGACCACCATGCACATGCAAAACTAGTGAAAGCACAAACAGCAACAGCAACACGCACTACAGAAAAAGACACATCCGTGACATTTTGGGCCGAACGAAATTTTTTCTGTCATACTTATGACACTTCTATGACGATAATTGTGACAAAACCCGGTATCATCATAGAAGCGAGGGCGAGGAAAATATCGGGGTGTTCCTGTTGGAAATATGCCCTAGAGGCAATAATAAAATGGTTATTATTATATTTCTTTGTTCATGATAATTGTCTATTGTTCATGCTACAATTGTATTATCCGAAAATCATAATACATGTGTGAATACATAGACCACAACAAGTCCCTAGTAAGCCTCTAGTTGACTAGATCATTGATCAACAGATAGTCATGGTTTCCTGACTATGGACATTGGATGTCATTGATGACGGGATCACATCATTAGGAGAATGATGTGATAGACAAGACCCAATCCTAAGCATAGCACAAAGATCGTGTAGTTTGTTTTGCTAGAGCTTTTCCAAATGTCAAGTATCATTTCTTAGACCATGAGATTGTGCAACTCCCGGATACTGTAGGAGTGCTTTGGGTGTGCCAAACGTCACAACATAATTGGGTGACTATAAAGGTGCACTACGGGTATCTCCAAAAGTGTCTGTTGGGTTGGCACGAATCGAGACTGGGATTTGTCAATCCGTATGACGGAGAGGTATCTCTGGGCCCACTCGGTAATGCATCATCATAATGAGCTCAATGTGACCAAGTGTCTGGTCACGGGATCATGCATTATGGTACGAGTAAAGTGACTTTCCGGTAACGAGATTGAACGAGGTATTGGGATACCGACGATCGAGTCTTGGGCAAGTAACGTACCGATTGACAAAGGGAATTGCATACGGGATTGATTGAATCCTCGACATCGTGGTTCATCCGATGAGATCATCGAGGAGCATGTGGGAGCCAACATGGGTATCCAGATCCCGCTGTTGGTTATTGACCGGAGAGGCGTCTCGGTCATGTCTGCATGTCTCCCAAACCCGTAGGGTCTACACACTTAAGGTTCGGTGATGCTAGGGTTGTAGAGATATGAGTATGCAGTAACCCGAAAGTTGTTCGGAGTCCCGGATGAGATCCCAGACGTCACGAGGAGTTCCATAATGGTCCGGTGGTGAAGAATTATATATAGGAAGTCAGGTTTCAGCCATCGGGAAAGTTTCGGGGGTCACCGGTATTGTACCGGGACCACCGGAAGGGTCCCGTGGGTTCACCGGGTGGGGCCACCTATCCCGGAGGGCCCCATGGGCTGAAGTGGGAGGGGAACCAGCCCCTGGTGGGCTGGTGCGCCCCCCCTTGGGCCCCCCTGCGCCTAGGGTTGGAAACCCTAGGGGTGGGGGTGCCTCCACCTGGCTTGGGGGGCAAGTTGCCCCCTGGCCGCCGCCTCCCTTGGAGATGGCATCTCCTAGGGCCGGCGCCCCCCCTAGGGGGCCTATATAAAGAGGGGGGGGGGGGGGAGGGCAGCCACACCCCAAGTCTTGGCGCCTCCCTCTCCCCTGCTACACCTCTCCCTCTCGTAGAAGCTCGGCGAAGCTCTGCCGAGATCATTGCTGCATCCACCACCACGCCGTCGTGCTGCTGGATCTCCGTCAACCTCTCCTTCCCCCTTGCTGGATCAAGAAGGAGGAGACGTCTTCCTCAACCGTACGTGTGTTGAACGCGGAGGTGCCGTCCGTTCGGCGCTAGGATCTCCGGTGATTTGGATCACGACGAGTACGACTCCCTCAACCCCGTTCTCTTGAACGCTTCCGCACGCGATCTACAAGGGTATGTAGATGCACTCCCCTCTCTCGTTGCTAGATGACTCCATAGATTGATCTTGGTGAACGTAGGAATTTTTTTATTTTATGCAATGTTCCCCAACAGTGGCATCATGAGCTAGGTCTATGCGTAGTTCCTATGCACGAGTAGAACACAATTTTTTGTGGGCGTAGATGTTGTCAACTTTCTTGCCACTACTAGTCTTATTTTGCTTCAGCGGTATTGTGGGATGAAGCGGCCCGGACTGACCTTACACGTACGCTTACGTGAGACAGGTTCCACCGACTGACATGCACTAGTTGCATAAGGTGGCTAGCGGGTGTCTGTCTCTCCCACTTTAGTTGGAGCGGATTCGATGAAAAGGGTCCTTATGAAGGGTAAATAGAAGTTGGCAAATCACGTTGTGGCTTTTACGTAGGTAAGAAAATGTTCTTGCTAGAACACCTATAGAAGCCACGTAAAAACTTGCAATAACAATTAGAGGACGTCTAACTTGTTTTTGCAGCAAGTGTTTTGTGATGTGATATGGCCAAAGGATGTGATGAATGATATATGTGATGTATGAGATGATCATGTTCTTGTAATAGGAATCACGACTTGCATGTCGATGAGTATGACAACCGGCAGGAGCCATAGGAGTTGTCTTTAATTTTTGTATGACCTGCGTGTCATTGAAGAACGCCATGTAAATTACTTTACTTTATTGCTAAACATGTTAGCCATAGAAGTAGAAGTAGTCGTTGGCGTGACAACTTCATGAAGACACGATGATGGAGATCATGGTGTCATGCCGGTGACGAAGATGATTATGGCGCCCCGAAGATGGAGATCAAAGGAGCAATATGATATTGGCCATATCATGTCACTATTTGATTGCATGTGATGTTTATCATGTTTTACATCTTATTTGCTTAGAACAACGGTAGCTTAAATAAGATGATCCCTCGAAATAATTTCAAGAAAAGTGTTCCCCTAACTGTGCACCGTTACGAAGATTCGTTGTTTCAAAGCACCACGTCATGATCGGGTGTGATAGATCCTAACGTTCGAATACAACGGGTGTAAGCCAGATTTACACACGCAATACACTTAGGTTGACTTGACGAGCCTAGCATGTACAGACATGGCCTCGGAACACGGAAGACCGAAATGTCGAGCATGAGTCGTATAGTAGATACGATCAACATGAAGATGTTCACCGATGTTAGCTAGTCCGTCTCACGTGATGATCGGACACGGCCTAGTTGACTTGGATCATGTTTCACTTAGATGACTAGAGGGATGTCTGTCTAAGTGGGAGTTCATTGAATAATTTGATTAGATGAACTTAATTATCATGAACTTAGTCTAAAAACCTTTGCGAAATGTCTTGTAGATCAAATGGCCAACGCTAATGTCCACCTCAATTTCAACGCGTTCCTAGAGAAAACCAAGCTGAAAGATGATGGCAGCAACTATACAGACTGGGTCCGGAACTTGAGGATCATCCTCATAGCTGCCAAGAAAGATTATGTCCTAGAAGCACCGCTAGGTGAAGCACTAATCCCAGAGAATCAAGACGTTATGAACGGTTGGCAGTCTCGTGCTGATGATTACTCCCTCGTTCAGTGCGGCATGCTTTACAGCTTAGAACCGGGGCTCCAAAAGCGTTTTGAGCAACACGGAGCATATGAGATGTTCGAAGAACTGAAAATGGTTTTCCAAGCTCATGCCCGGGTCGAGAGATATGAAGTTTCCGACAAGTTCTTCAGCTGTAAGATGGAGGAAAATAATTCTGTTAGTGAGCACATACTCAAGATGTCTGGGTTGCACAACCGCTTGACTCAGCTGGGAGTTAATCTCCCGGATGACGCGGTCATTGACAGAATCCTCCAGTCGCTCCCACCAAGCTACAAGAGCTTTGTGATGAACTTCAATATGCAGGGGATGGAAAAGACCATTCCTGAGGTATATTCAATGCTGAAATCAGCAGAGGTAGAGATCAAAAAGGAACATCAAGTGTTGATGGTGAATAAAACCACTAAGTTCAAGAAAGGCAAGGGTAAGAAGAACTCCAAGAAGAACGGCAAGGGAGTTGCCACGCCCGGTAAGCCAGTTGCCGGGAAGAAGTCAAGCAATGGACCCAAGCCTGAGACTGAGTGCTTTTATTGCAAGGGAAGTGGTCACTGGAAGCGGAACTGCCCCAAGTACTTAGCAGACAAGAAGGCCGGCAAAACCAAAGGTATATGTGATATACATGTAATTGATGTGTACCTTACCAGTGCTCGTAGTAGCTCCTGGGTATTTGATACCGGTGCGGTTTCTCATATTTGTAACTCAAAGCAGGAGCTGTGGAATAAGCGGAGACTAGCGAAGGACGAGGTGACGATGCGCGTCGGGAATGGTTCAAAGGTCGATGTGATCGCCGTCGGCACGCTACCTCTACATTTACCTACGGGATTAGTTTTAAACCTCAATAATTTTTATTTAGTACCAGCTTTGAGCATGAACATTGTATCAGGATCTCGTTTAATTCGAGATGGCTACTCATTTAAATCCGAGAATAATGGTTGTTCTATTTATATGAGTGATATGTTTTATGGTCATGCCCCGCTGGTGAATGGTTTATTCTTAATGAATCTCGAGCGTAATGTTACACATATTCATAGTGTGAATACCAAAAGAAGTAAAGTTGATAACGATAGTCCCACATACTTGTGGCACTGCCGCCTCGGTCACATTGGTGTCAAGCGCATGAAGAAGCTCCATGCTGATGGACTTTTAGAGTCTCTAGATTATGAATCGTTTGACACATGCGAGCCATGCCTCATGGGCAAGATGACCAAGACTGCGTTCTCCGGAACAATGGAGCGAGCAACCAACTTATTGGAAATCATACATACTGATGTGTGCGGTCCAATGAGCGTTGAGGCTCGAGGAGGATATCATTATGTTCTCACTCTCACTGATGACTTGAGTAGATATGGGTATGTCTACTTGATGAAACACAAGTCTGAGACCTTTGAAAAGTTCAAGGAATTTCAGAATGAGGTAGAGAATCAACGTGACCAAAAGATAAAGTTCTTACGATCAGATCGTGGGGGTGAATATTTAAGTCACAAATTTGGTACGCACTTAAGGAAATGTGGAATCATTTCACAACTCACGCCGCCTGGAACACCTCAGCGAAATGGTGTGTCCGAACGTCGTAATCGCACTCTATTGGATATGGTGCAATCTATGATGTCACTTACCGGTTTACCGCTATCATTTTGGGGATACGCTCTAGAGACAACTACATTCACTTTAAATAGGGCACCGTCTAAATCCGTTGAGACGACACCGTATGAATTATGGTTTGGGAAGAAACCGAAGCTGTCGTTTCTAAAAGTTTGGGGATGCGATGCTTATGTCAAGAAACTTCAACCTGAGAAGCTCGAACCCAAGTCGGAAAAATGCGTCTTCATAGGATACCCTAAGGAAACCATTGGGTATACCTTCTACTTAAGATCCGAGGGCAAGATCTTTGTTGCCAAGAACGGGTCCTTTCTAGAGAAAGAGTTTCTCTCGAAAGAATTAAGTGGGAGGAAAGTAGAGCTTGATGAAATACTACCTCTTGAAACGGTGAGTAGCGCAACTCAGTAAGATGTTCCTGTGGTGCCTGCACCGACAAGAGAGGAGGTTAATGATGATGATCAAGATACTTCGAATCAAACTCCTACTGAACTTCGAAGGTCCTCAAGGACACGTTCCACACCAGAGTGGTACAGCAACCCTGTCTTGGAAATCATGTTGTTAGACAACGGTGAACCTTCGAACTATGAAGAAGCGACGGCGGGCCCAGATTCCAACAAATGGCTTGAAGCCATGCAATCCGAGATAGGATCCATGGCTGAAAACGAAGTGTGGACTTTGACAGACTTGCCCGATGATCGGCGAGCAATAGAAAACAAATGGATCTTTAAGAAGAAGATGGACACGGATGGTAATGCTACCATATATAAAGCTCGACTTGTCGCTAAGGGTTATCGACAAGTTCAAGGTATTGACTACGATGAGACATTCTCTCCCGTAGCAAAGCTGAAGTCCGTCCGAATCATGTTAGCAATTGCCGCATACTATGATTATGAGATATGGAAAATGGATGTCAAAATGGCATTCCTTAACGGTCACCTTAAGGAAGAACTGTATATGATGCAGCCGGAAGGTTTTGTCGACCCTGAGAATGCTAACAAGGTATGCAAGCTCCAGCGCTCCATCTATGGGCTGGTGCAAGCATCTCAGAGTTGGAACATTCGCTTTAATGAGATGATTAAAGCATTTGGGTTTATGCAGACTTATGGAGAAGCCTGCGTTTACAAGAAAGTGAGTGGGAGCTCTGTAGCATTTCTCATATTATATGTGGATGACATACTTTTGATGGGAAATGATATAGAACTTTTGGACAGCATAAAGGCCTACTTGAATAAGTGTTTTTCAATGAAGGACCTTGGAGAAGCTGCTTACATATTAGGCATCAAAATCTATAGAGATAGATCAAGACGCCTCATAGGTCTTTCACAAAGCACATACCTTGATAAGATATTGAAGAAGTTCAATATGGATCAGTCCAAGAAGGGGTTCTTGCCTGTGTCGCAAGGTGTGAAATTGAGCTCGGCTCAATGCCCGACCACGGCAGAAGATAGAGAAAAGATGAGTGTCGTCCCCTATGCCTTAGCCATAGGGTCTATCATGTATGCCATGACCTGTACCAGACCTGATATAAACCTTGCCGTAAGTTTGGTAGGAAGGTACCAAAGTAATCCCGGCATGGAACACTGGACAGCAGTCAAGAACATCCTTAAGTACCTGAAAAGGACTAAGGATATGTTTCTCGTATATGGAGGTGACGAAGAGCTCGTCGTAAAGGGTTACGTCGATGCTAGCTTCGACACAGATCTGGATGACTCTAAGTCACAAACCGGATACGTGTATGTTTTGAATGGTGGGGCAGTAAGCTGGTGCAGTTGCAAGCAGAGCGTTGTGGCGGGATCTACATGTGAAGCGGAGTACATGGCAGCCTCGGAGGCAGTGCATGAAGCTATCTGGGTGAAGGAGTTCATCACCGACCTAGGAGTCATACCCAATGCATCGGGGCCGATCACACTCTTCTGTGACAACACTGGAGCTATTGCACTTGCCAAGGAGCCCAGGTTTCACAAGAAGACCAGGCACATCAAGCGTCGCTTCAACTCCATCCATGAAAATGTTAAAGATGGAGACATAGATATTTGTAAAGTGCATACGGACCAGAATGTAGCACATCCGTTGACTAAACCTCTCCCTAGAGCAAAACATGATCAACACCAGAACGCAATGGGTGTTCGATACATCACAATGTAACTAGATTATTGACTCTAGTGCAAGTGGGAGACTATTGGAAATATGCCCTAGAGGCAATAATAAAATGGTTATTATTATATTTCTTTGTTCATGATAATTGTCTATTGTTCATGCTACAATTGTATTATCCGGAAATCGTAATACATGTGTGAATACATAGACCACAACAAGTCCCTAGTAAGCCTCTAGTTGACTAGCTCGTTGATCAACAGATAGTCATGGTTTCCTGACTATGGACATTGGATGTCATTGATGACGGGATCACATCATTAGGAGAATGATGAGATGGACAAGACCCAATCCTAAGCATAGCACAAAGATTGTGTAGTTCGTTTCGCTAGAGCTTTTCCAAATGTCAAGTATCATTTCCTTAGACCATGAGATTGTGTAACTCCCGGATACCGTAGGAGTGCTATGGGTGTGCCAAATGTCACAACGTAACTGGGTGACTATAAAGGTGAAAGTGCAACTATCCCTAGGTGGTTTTGGTAATTCATAACAACATATAGCTCATTGAGCTAATGCTATTCCAAGACTATTATTTCAGGAAAGCTCAATGAATGGCATGGCATGGGTGATGAAAGTGGATCCCTGAAAATACTAAGGACAAAGGATTGGCTCAAGCTCAAAATCTCAAGACTCTTCATTTTACATTTTAGTGATCCAAGATCACATTGAGTCTATAGGAAAAGCCAATACTATCAAGGAGGGATGAGGTGTTGCTTAATGAGCCTCTTGCTTCATGTGCTTAGTGATATGCTCCAAAACCCTCAACTACTTTCCCACATCAACAAATGACCTAAACCCAAAGCCAAAATCGGACACATCGATTCTTCCTATCCGGCGCCACCTATTCCAAAAGTCATAGCCACTGCCACAAACCCTAAGCAAATCGGTCTTACCGATAGGGATCTCGGTCTCACCGAGATGGGGTTGCAATCTCTCTGTTTGTCACATCCCTAGTTCTGACAATGCCTAGTGCATGCATTAGAGTGTTGCATCATGTTTAAATATCATTTAAACCTGAAATGGGGATTGACTAAGCCCTAGCACCAAATGAATTCAACTAGGGTCAAAATAAAACCTTTTTCATTGAACTCAAAATGTCCTCTAAAAATGTTCAACATTTCTGGTTTGAGGTGGAAGCATCTACCAAAAATGGTTTATATTTTTGCAGGACATATTTGGTCACTGAATTAAATCATATAGTATTTGCATTTGGGCATTTAAATGCTATTAAATATTTAAAATGCTCAAATAATCCCAAACTAAAATGTTCCATGTTGGATATATTCTATACAGTGGGCAGGTGCAGTTTGGTGATTTTTGAAAGTGCTTAGCTATTTTTAATAAAGCCCAGAACAAAATAACAGAATAGAAAAAGGAAATAGAAAGAGAGAGAGAGCTACCTGGCGCCTACCTGTGCGGCCTGCTGCTGAAGCCGGCCCAGCCCATCTCCACTCCCCCCCTGTCGTCTTCCTCGCGCCAGTAGGCAGCGCGCGTGGCCGACGCACGCCGGCACATGCTCGACCACCTCCTGCCTCCCTGCTTGCCTCCGCTACTCCCTGGAGACGCCACGCACCTCCCTGCCTCTCTCCCTCACTCTTCTTCGCTCCTCCCCCCTCCCCTGTTCTCCCCACCGAGAGCCGCCGCCGCCGCTGCTCGCAACCACCGCAGCCACAGCCACTCCCTCGCTCCCTCTCTGCGTACCCGAGCTCCGCCACGACCCCGTGGAGCAACACACTCGACGCACGTGACCAGAAGAGGCCCCAGCCGACCGGAGCATCGTCGCCTTCACCTCCGGTGCCCGGAGATCGACTCCACCGATTCGGCGCGTCCAGAGCTTCCCCGACTTTGTCGTCTGCTCCGCTAGCCCCTCCGTGAGCTCTCCTACGTTTCCCCTCTCTCCCCGTTGGTTTCCCGTGCAGTAGCCGTGCTAGCCACCGTACCGAGCGCCGCCGTCCGCCATGGACGCCGGGCATGGCACTGACGTGCTGTTGCGGCCAGTCCGACGAGCCTAGCGTGCTCCTAGCTGCCCCAGGAGTCCGCATAGCCCCTCAGCCAGCCCCCTAGCGCTCCGTAACCTCGCACCGCCTGCACCCGAACTCCGGCCGCCGCCGATTTGGTCGCCGCCGTCGATCCCGACCACTGCAGCTGCTGCCGCCACCACCACTAGATGCGCGAGTCTTCCAGCTCGCTGTAGCCGCAAACCCCGAGCAAAATGGTGCCCTGTAGCGCAAACCCGAGCTACCCCAGAGCGTCCCCGCCGCGTTTTTGGTCGTCGCTGGCGATACTCCGGCGAGCTGACGTGGCACCGTCATTAGTGGCTAACGATGCCACTAACTAACCCCATAGCTCACTGACGGATGGGCCCCACGGCCTAACTAACCGGCTAACTAAAATAGATTAGGGTTAATCTAATTGCAGTGACCCCACGCATCAGTTTTGACCGCGCTGACGTGGCCGTTGACTGGGCCCACATGTCAGCGACACAAACCAGTCTGAGACACTGACGTGTGGACCCCACTGGCCAGGTTTGACCTGGACCAGCCATGTTGACCTGCTGACGTCACTAATACGTCATGCTGACGCAGTATTTGTTTCTGGAATTTAAATAAATCTTAAATGATTTATTATTTTCAGAAAATAACCAAAACTTCTAAAATTCATAGAAATTCAACCGTAACTCCAAATGAAATAAATTATATATGAAAAATTATCAGAAAAATTCAAGGAATCCATCTGTACCATTTTCATGCATGTTTGAACAATGTTTGTCCTCTGTTTTGGACAAAACAAATAAATGGCATTTAAACCTTCATATATGGAGTTTGAATTTGAACATAGGGTTCAAACCAACTTCATTTAACTTGTTGCTAGTTGCATTAGCTCAATCAACAACATTTTTTCCATGACATTATCATGCATCATATTTGTTGCATTGCATTGATTGTGTCCCTCTTTATTTGCCGGTAACTGTCCCCTCTCGATAGACGTGGTTTCGACGATGAGATCGATGACACCGATGAAGAGCTATAATATCTTCAGAAGTGCCAGGCAAGCAAAACCCCCTTGTTCATTCCGATACAATCCCACTCTCTCGCTCCTGCTCTCTTTTACTCCATTAGGACAACAACGATTCAACTGTTACTTGCTGCGGTAGCTGAACCCCTTTATCCTTTGCATGACCTGTCATTCCACAGTAAATAGATGAAACCCACTAGCATGAGTAGGAGTTGTTTGAGCCCTGTTGTGCCTACTCATTAATGCTTGTTTGTCATGCCTGCTACTGCTTAGAGTTGAGTCAGGTCTGATTCATCGGGGGTGAATCAGGTGTGTGTGAACATGTCCTACTGTGTGTGAGCTAAGTGTGTGAACACAATTTGGTAAAGGTAGCGGTGAGAGGCCATGTAGGAGTACGTGGTGGGTTGTCTCATTGCAGCCGTCCTTAGGAACTGAGTTCTGTGTTTGTGATCCATGATTCAGCTACTACCACGCATTGGGCCCGAAACCAATGGACCCTCTCGGCTTCTTAATCACCCTTGTCCTCTGTCCAGGAGTTGCAAGTAGTTTCTGGTGTTTGTAGTATGCTGGAGGCCGTGCGCAGCGCTGACCATAGGGGTGGGCTATGATGCGGTAGGCATGTGGCCGTGTAGACCGGGCGCCCGTTTGGTGTCACAGAACCCTGTTCACATCGTTTGGGGCTGTGAGCGAAACTTCGGCCGGATCTCCTCATGGATGGAACCCGAATAGGCGATAAACCTGGACTAGGGACTTGAGTGTTTAGGTAGGCCGTGGCCGACACCCTCGTTGGGCTTCCGCTTGAAGGTTGCCGAGTACATGTCGTGTAAACGGCGGTAAGTGGTGAGAGCGTGTGTGAAGAAGTACACCCCTGCAGGGTTAACATCATCTATTCGAATAGCCGTGTCCGCGGAAAAGGACTTCTGGGTTGCCTATAACAGTTCATAGACAAGTGAAAGTGGATACTCTAAAATACGCAAGATAAGCGTGAGTGCTATGGATGGCGTTCTCGTAGGGAGACGGGAGCGGATCCATAGTGGTGTATTGATATGGTGAATATGTGGACTCGTGTGCGCCACCTCAAAAGAGTTCCTTGCAGTCGTAGTTCAGGATAGCCACCGAGTCAAAGCTGGCTTGCTGCAGTTAAACTCCACCATCCCCTTTATTGATAATGATGCATATGTAGTTAGTTCTGATGTAAGTCTTGCTGGGTACATTTGTACTCACGTTTGCCTATTTTATGTTTTTTGCAGAGAGACCTCGGTCGCGCTAGTAGTTCCGCGTGGACTTCGACGTTTAGCTTGATACCTCAGCTACGATCTTGTGCCCTCGGCAGGATCTAGTAGATAGTCAGGCTTTCAAGCCTTTTCCAGTTGTAGATGTCTGTACTCAGACATGTTAAGCTTCCGCTTGTGCTTTGACTTGTATGCTCTGAATGTTGGGTCATGTGACCCATGTTTGTAATATCTCGCTCCTCGGAGCCTAATGAATAAATACGTGAGTCATAGAGTCATGTTGTGATGCCATGTTGTATTTGCACATATCGAGCATATTGTGTGTATGTTATTGAAATGCTTGTTATGTGTGGGATCTGACTATCTAGTTGTTTTTCCTTAGTAGCCTCTCTTACTGGGAAATGTCTCCTAGTGTTTCCACCGAGCCATGGTAGCTTGCTACTGCTCCGGAACACTTAGGCTGGCCGACATGTGTCCTTCTTCGTTCCTGTGTCTGTCCCTTCGGGGAAATGTCACGTGATGAATACCGGAGTCCTGTTAGCCCGCTACAGCCCGGTTCACCAGAGTCCTGCTAGCCCAGTGCTACAGCCTGGATTCACTCGCTGATGACCGACACGTTCGATGCTGGGTCATGGATGCCTGTTCCTGTAAGTCTGTGCCACTTTGGGTTTACGACTAGCCATGTCAGCCCGGGCTCCTTATCATATGGATGCTAGCGACACTATCATATACGTGTGCCAAAAGGCGCAAACGGTCCCGGGCAAAGGTAAGGCGACACCCGTGGGAATACCGTGCGTGAGGCCGCAAAGTGATATGAGGTGTTACAGGCTAGATCAATGTGACATTGAGTCGGGGTCCTGACAGCTTTGGTATCAGAGCCTGACTGCCTGTAGGATTACCAAGCCAAACTGGTCGAAGTTGAGTCTAGAAATGCTTTAGTTATATGTAGGGGAATTGATTGTGGGATGGAACGTAAGGCTCTTTTTACTTCTTATACCTCATGGCCTTCTGATCTGAGTCAACCTCTTCTCTTCTAAGGGGATTAAGAACTAGGCCTTCTCATCTATCTATCAGGATGACGTGTTACTAATCCATAGACTTATAGAATTGATAGTTTCAAATCTCAGTTCAATTTTTACTACTTCCGTATGTTCATAACTGTTGATCTCGAAACCTTGATATTGTGCTTCGGAGTGGCTATGCCACCATTTTTGTAGCATGTCTCCAATCTTTTGACCATTTACAGCCGTTATGCTGTCCGAGTCATCCCAGGTTTCTAAATAGTCTGAAGCATTTGTAAAATCCCTTCCTCCCATTCCGATGTCCCTCTGGGCCAGATTAACCACACTAATCGGTGAGTTGAGGTATTCTATTGCCTCGACGTATATGTTGGAATTATTATTATGACCCTAGGTGTCTTGGGGTATCATCTAGCAACCTAGCCACGTTTTGTGTCCCATTGTGAGGATTCTGGCCTTTATTCTCGAAAGCATCCCGTGATGCCATTTAGTTAGTAGGTAATATACTTCTGGGTTTTGAACCCGAAATTCACCCCACTTACCTCATGTTGATAGTGTTTGCTAGTTCCTTTAGGAAATTAGTAACCTTTGCATTAGTCCTCGAGGTCCGTGGTATTTCCTTCTTCCAAATACTATGAGCCACTTATGGCAGAAGTTTGTTGAACCAAAAGATCACAACAAGAGTGCTCTCGAAGAGTTCTCCATGTTATATTGTGACTCTGCCAGTTCTACCTTTTTGCATGGGTTATCTGGAAGAAACATGTTGAACTTGGTTCGACATACTAATCTATGCATCCACAACTCACAAAATCATATGTTCCTTTGAGTTGTCCCCCTTTAGTTGTATACTGACCTTCGTCTATCGATTGATAGTCAAGAGTAGTTGTGCACTCGAGCTCATCGATGCTTATTATTCTTGTGGTCCGTCGAGCCATTCTATTCTGGAATGACTAGGAGAAACAAACTCCAGTACCTCATCCATTTCTAGGATTGGGTCAAAGCAGTTGTATTCCACAGATCAAAATGCCAATCCAACTTTTGTTCTGTTCTACCCTGGAGTGTTACCATCTTTATGTCAGGACTGTCATGAGAATTGCACTACCTCTTATGAATTCTTGATGCAGTAATACTTCTTGCCATCATTGTTCATTCCTCAGTTCCCGTGTTATTGTAACCGGAATGCCGACAATTGAATCGTGGTGTGTGAAATCAATACTGCTAGCAACTCCATTGCTTGGTAGTTAAACGGACAACAACTTCATTCTTAGCGTGTTGATTATTGAATCATCACCCTAAGACTGATTGTGCTACCTAGTCTCTATTTCTGGTGCACTTTTCGATCAATGAGTTAGGATTTTGTCAAACCCTTGCTCTATTAATCATATCGTCTTGCCCTGAAAAGCAAGATTGTTCTCGAGCTTAGTAACATATCGGTGGTTTCATGATTTTTCGAATATCTTCTCGGAGGTATCACCAGGTTGTCACCTGACCGCTGTGTTGAGTTCGTGATCAAGTTGGTTTCATATAAACCACCCTTTCTCCAAGAATCTGCGTTGGATACCCCTGAGCTAGTTGGTTAAGCTAAACGACAACTTGGACAGTTGGAAGATAAAAGCTTGTCTGACTTAGTTCGTGTTAAGGGATATCTTTCTGTGTATGTGTGTGTTGAAGAAAGATGATATCTTCATCAATTGGTCCTTGTGATCAGTTGTTGGACCTATTGTCTTACCCCATCTTTGATTTGAGTATGAGCTATCGTCAAATCAAATCAGAACCAACAATATTCGTAATGTTGTCTTACTCGTAGTTGTTTCTTCGAGCATACACCATTATATCTTTTGGGTCTGACCAATGCTATCACCTTGTTCACATAATTGTGGAATTCCACTTATATGGAAACCTGGATGAATTGTTGTTGAGTCCATCAGCAACATTTTTATCTTGTCCATAATTTTGTCGAACATTAAGCTAGCGTTGGAAACTTTGTAAGCAATGCCTTCGTGTTCCGTTCATGAAGCCTATGTTTGGACGAAAGAAGTGAGTCCCTCTAATTCATGTGCATTTGATGCAAGTTGCCGCCATGAGTTTGAGAAGTCTTATTTTACCTCCTCCGGAATCATCCCAAGTCAGTCATGCACACGTGCGAAGTATTCCGTGGTCTGGCGACTTGCAACCTTCATTCCATATGTGTCCCGAGCACACCAAGCCACTGATTGATTTGTTCAAGGAGAAGAAGTTCCTTCATAAGAGCTAATCATATGACTTATGTTAGGACTTCGCTATCCTCGTTGATGGTTCCCCACCTGAACTCGGTAGTGTTTTATTATAAGACTACCATGGGATAATGTTTGTCTGGGACAACGTGTTCGCATGTTTGTAGCAGAACCATCTCATGTTTTGGAGCTTACTATCGTAGTTCATTTCCCGAGAATCTCGCAACGTCGTCTCGTCGATTTGTGTTGCAAACTATCTTTTTCTTCCTAGACTCGATGAGTCTGGAATATCCTGACATTAACCAGATCTGAATCTCAGGCAGATATGATGGTTGGAACGTTTCCCAAGAACTATAATACTGGTCTCACCGTAACCGGTAAAATGGATGTCATGGCCAACACACCCAGCCGGAAGACCTATTATTGTAGTATCTTGATTGAGGAAGTTGGCCACCTTCCCATAAGGATTTCGTAGGATTTACTCCATAGTTATTCCTTATGGATTCTTGTGCTCCCGAAGTCCGACCTCTTACTTGATGTTCTGGGTACCAAACCTTTTTAATTAATGGGTTGCACCAGCACATCAAGGGGAACATTAGAAGCGGAGTGCTAAATGTCTCTCGGTCGATCATCCAGATTTTGATCCCTTGGCCTCGCTAAGGTGAAATCTGAGAAGGTGTTATCTTTCTTTGCATTTGCATCGTCCATCGTTGTTCATCATGGTAGTATGTTGTGTTGCCAGGATCCTTGACACAGATGTTGGTAGAACCTTGATGATTATGGAAATGCTCAAGTTCTTGAGAGCACGCACAAGCGCTAGGTGTTATCCTCGGCACTAACTGGATTGCCCTCAGTCTCCTTGATTATGCTATAACTTTTCAAACAGTGGACTCACTCTCTATTGTTGGGTTCTCCCCAGTTACCAGAATCATTCCCAGCATTTGCATTCTGTTCCCAGCTTGCACCGCCAATGTGCCATTCTACCATGGGTCCCTTCCATTTCCGGTGGTAAGCAAAATCATCTATGACATTGTCTTCAACAAGGTAATCCACATCATCCATTCTTGTTCGAGTATGCCATTCTACCGAACCCCTCCAAACGATCGCTCGAGATTTTCCTTAGGCTGGTATAAAGAGTTTCAATGATCTCTGAATCAAAGGTAATTCTTTTTGCCACTTAAGGGGATATCTCTACGAGTCACCTTCCCTAAGGTGCCCCGTTATGGTATCATGGCAACTCAACTCCTCGCTACGTTGACAACCGTTCACCACCGTCTTAAGCGTGAAAATTGTTGTCTACCTAGTGAACCTTCGTCATCTGCTACACCCCCTTCCTATGGATGTGTGTTTCGTGTCTCAGCTCGTGAGATGTTTCTATGTCTCATTCTGTGAGTTAATCCTGAGTTGTTCGATCTTCGAAAAGATCAGTCCTTCTAGAGTCCCCTTCTCCTCTCATTGTCATGTTAGTTGGAGTTCTCAGAGCAAGACTTCGAGACAAAGATGGTGATTGAATCAACGTTCATTTGAAGTGCAACCTGGATCGTGAAGATTATACAAGTTTGCGTTCCCCCTTCACCTTACCCTACGCTTGAATCTCGGGACGAGATTCTTGTTTAGTGGGGGTGAGTTGTCACATCCCTAGTTCTGACAATGCCTAGTGCATGCATTAGAGTGTTGCATCATGTTTAAATTTCATTTAAACCTGAAATGGGGATTGACTAAGCCCTAGCACCAAATGAATTCAACTAGGGTCAAAATAAAACCTTTTTCATTGAACTCAAAATGTCCTCTAAAAATGTTCAACATTTCTGGTTTGAGGTGGAAGCATCTACCAAAAATGGTTTATATTTTTGCAGGACATATTTGGTCACTGAATTAAATCATATAGTATTTGCATTTGGGCATTTAAATGCTATTAAATATTTCAAATGCTCAAATAATCCCAAACTAAAATGTTCCATGTTGGATATATTCTATACAGTGGGCAGGTGCAGTTTGGTGATTTTTGAAAGTGCTTAGCTATTTTTAATAAAGCCCAGAACAAAATAACAGAATAGAAAAAGGAAATAGAAAGAGAGAGAGAGAGCTACCTGGTGCCTACCTGTGCGGCCTGCTGCTAAAGCCGGCCTAGCCCATCTCCACTCCCCCCCTGTCGTCTTCCTCGCGCCAGTAGGCAGCGCGCGTGGCCGACGCACGCTGGCACACGCTCGGCCACCTCCTGCCTCCCTGCTTGCCTCCGCTACTCCCTGGAGACGCCACGCACCTCCCTGCCTCTCTCCCTCACTCTTCTTCGTTCCTCCCCCCTCCCCTGTTCTGCCCACCGAGAGCCGCCGCCGCCGCCGCTCGCAACCACCGCAGCCACAGCCACTCCCTCGCTCCCTCTCTGCGTACCCGAGCTCCGCCACGACCCCGTGGAGCAACATACTCGACGCACGCGACCAGAAGAGGCCCCAGCCGACCGGAGCATCGTCGCCTTCACCTCCGGTGCCCGGAGATCGACTCCACCGATTCGGCGCGTCCAGAGCTTCCCTGACTTTGTCGTCTGCTCCGCTGGCCCCTCCGTGAGCTCTCCTACGTTTCCCCTCTCTCCCCGTTGGTTTCCCGTGCAGTAGCCGTGCTAGCCACCGTACCGAGCGCCGCCGTCCGCCATGGACGCCGGGCATGGCACTGACGTGCTGTTGCGGCCAGTCCGACGAGCCTAGCGTGCTCCTAGCTGCCCCAGGAGTCCGCATAGCCCCTCAGCCAGCCCCCTAGCGCTCCGTAACCTCGCACCGCTTGCACCCGAACTCCGGCCGCCGCCGATTTGGTCGCCGCCGTCGATCCCGACCACCGCAGCTGCTGCCGCCACCACCACTAGATGCGCGAGTCTTCCAGCTCGTTGTAGCCGCAAACCCCGAGCAAAACGGTGCCCTGTAGCGCAACCCCGAGCTACCCCAGAGCGTCCCCGCCGCATTTTTGGTCGTCGCCGGCGATACTCCGGCGAGCTGACGTGGCACCGTCATTAGTGGCTAACGATGCCACTAACTAACCCCATAGCTCACTGACGGATGGGCCCCACGGCCTAACTAACCGGCTAACTAAAATAGATTAGGGTTAATCTAATTGCAGTGACCCCACGCGTCAGTTTTGACCGCGCTGACGTGGCCGTTGACTGGGCCCACATGTCAGCGACACAAACTAGTCTGAGACACTGACGTGTGGACCCCACTGGCCAGGTTTGACCTGGACCAGCCATGTTGACCTGCTGACGTCACTAATACGTCATGCTGACGCAGTATTTGTTTCTGGAATTTAAATAAATCTTAAATGATTTATTATTTTCAGAAAATAACCAAAACTTCTAAAATTCATAGAAATTCAACCGTAACTCCAAATGAAATAAATTATATATGAAAAATTATCAGAAAAATTCAAGGAATCCATCTGTACCATTTTCATGCATGTTTGAACAATGTTTGTCCTCTGTTTTGGACAAAACAAATAAATGGCATTTAAACCTTCATATATGGAGTTTGAATTTGAACCTAGGGTTCAAACCAACTTCATTTAACTTGTTGCTAGTTGAATTAGCTCAATCAACAGCATTTTTTCCATGACATTATCATGCATCATATTTGTTGCATTGCATTGATTGTGTCCCTCTTTATTTGCCGGTAACTGTCCCCTCTCGATAGACGTGGTTTCGACGATGAGATCGATGACACCGATGAAGAGCTATAATATCTTCAGAAGTGCCAGGCAAGCAAAACCCCCTTGTTCATTCTGATACAATCCCACTCTCTCGCTCCTGCTCTCTTTTACTGCATTAGGACAACAACGATTCAACTGTTACTTGCTGCGGTAGCTGAACCCCTTTATCCTTTGCATGACCTGTCATTCCACAGTAAATAGATGAAACCCACTAGCATGAGTAGGAGTTGTTTGAGCCCTGTTGTGCCTACTCATTAATGCTTGTTTGTCATGCCTGCTACTGCTTAGAGTTGAGTCAGGTCTGATTCATCGGGGGTGAATCAGGTGTGTGTGAACATGTCCTACTGTGTGTGAGCTAATGTGTGAACACGATTTGGTAAAGGTAGCGGTGAGAGGCCATGTAGGAGTACGTGGTGGGTTGTCTCATTGCAGCCGTCCTCAGGAACTGAGTTCTGTGTTTGTGATCCATGATTCAGCTACTACCACGCATTGGGCCCGAAACCAATGGACCCTCTCGGCTTCTTAATCACCCTTGTCCTCTGTCCAGGAGTTGCAAGTAGTTTCTGGTGTTTGTAGTATGCTGGAGGCCGTGCGCAGCGCTGACCGTAGGGGTGGGCTGTGATGCGGTAGGCACGTGGCCGGGTAGACCGGGCGCCCGTTTGGTGTCACGGAACCCTGTTCACATCGTTCGGGGCTGTGAGCGAAACTTCGGCCGGATCTCCTCATGGATGGAACCCGAATAGGCGATAAACCTGGACTAGGGACTTGAGTGTTTAGGTAGGCCGTGGCCGACACCCTCGTTGGGCTTCCGCTTGAAGGTTGCCGAGTACATGTCGTGTAAACGGCGGTAAGTGGTGAGAGCGTGTGTGAAGAAGTACACCCCTGCAGGGTTAACATCATCTATTCGAATAGCCGTGTCCGCGGAAAAGGACTTCTGGGTTGCCTATAACAGTTCATAGACAAGTGAAAGTGGATACTCTAAAATACGCAAGATAAGCGTGAGTGCTATGGATGGCCTTCTCGTAGGGAGACGGGAGCGGATCCATAGTGGTGTATTGATATGGTGAATATGTGGACTCGTGTGCGCCACCTCAAAAGAGTTCCTTGCAGTCGTAGTTCAGGATAGCCACCGAGTCAAAGCTGGCTTGCTGCAGTTAAACTCCACCATCCCCTTTATTGATAATGATGCATATGTAGTTAGTTCTGATGTAAGTCTTGCTGGGTACATTTGTACTCACGTTTGCCTATTTTATGTTTTTTGCAGAGAGACCTCGGTCGCGCTAGTAGTTCCGCGTGGACTTCGACGTTTAGCTTGATACCTCAGCTACGATCTTGTGCCCTCGGCAGGATCTAGTAGATAGTCAGGCTTTCAAGCCTTTTCCAGTTGTAGATGTCTGTACTCAGACATGTTAAGCTTCCGCTTGTGCTTTGACTTGTATGCTCTGAATGTTGGGTCATGTGACCCATGTTTGTAATATCTCGCTCCTCGGAGCCTAATGAATAAATACGTGAGTCGTAGAGTCATGTTGTGATGCCATGTTGTATTTGCACATATCGAGCATATTGTGTGTATGTTATTGAAATGCTTGGTATGTGTGGGATCTGACTATCTAGTTGTTTTTCCTTAGTAGCCTCTCTTACCGGGAAATGTCTCCTAGTGTTTCCACCGAGCCATGGTAGCTTGCTACTGCTCCGGAACACTTAGGCTGGCCGGCATGTGTCCTTCTTCGTTCCTTTGTCTGTCCCTTCGGGGAAATGTCACGCGATGAATACCGGAGTCCTGTTAGCCCGCTACAGCCCGGTTCACCGGAGTCCTGCTAGCCCAGTGCTACAGCCTGGATTCACTCGCTGATGACCGACACGTTCGATGCTGGGTCATGGATGCCTGTTCCTGTAAGTCTGTGCCACTTTGGGTTTACGACTAGCCATGTCAGCCTGGGCTCCTTATCATATGGATGCTAGCGACACTATCATATACGTGTGCCAAAAGGTGCAAACGGTCCCGGGCAAAGGTAAGGTGACACCCGTGGGAATACCGTGCGTGAGGCCGCAAAGTGATATGAGGTGTTACAGGCTAGATCAATGTGACATTGATTCGGGGTCCTGACACTGTTTCCCTTCGTAACGTTTCGGTCTAACCGAAGTGAGCGATCGGTCCCACCGACATTGCAATGTAAACTCTCTATTTCCTTTTTGTAGCATTTCGGTCTCACGGAAAAGAGCAAATCGGTCCCAACGAGTTTACCTGACCAACTCTCTGGAAAGCTTATTACCAAATCGGTCTCACCGAGTTTGTGTAATCTGTCTTACCGAGATTACGTTCTGCCCTAACCCTAACCGAATCAGTCTCACTGAGATGCATGTCAGTCCCACCGAAAATCACTAACGGTCACTAGGTTTACTAAATCGGTTCGACTGAGTTTAACAATTCGGTCCCACCGAGTTTGGTAAATTGTGTGTAACAGTTAGATTTTGTGTGGAGGCTATATATACCCCTCCACCTCCTCTTCATTCGTGGAGAGAGCCATCAGAATGAACCTACACTTCCAACTTACCATTTCTGAGAGAGAACCACCTACTCATGTGTTGAGGCCAAGATATTCCATTCCTACCATATGAATCTTGATCTCTAGCCTTCCCCAAGTTGCTTTCCACTCAAATCTTCTTTCCAACAGATCCAAAACCTATGAGAGAGAGTTGAGTGTTGGGGAGACTATCATTTGAAGCACAAGAGCAAGGAGTTCATCATCAACGCACCTTTTGATACTTCTTGGAGAGTGGTATCTCCTAGATTGGCTAGGTGTCACTTGGGAGCCTCCGACAATATTGTGGAGTTGAACCAAGGAGTTTGTAAGGGCAAGGAGATCGCCTACTTCGTGAAGATCTACAGCTAGTGAGGCAAGTCCTTCGTGGGCGACGGCCATGGTGGGATAGACAAGGTTGCTTCTTCGTGGACCCTTCGTGGGTGGAGCCCTCCGTGGACTCGCACAGCCGTTACTCTTCGTGCGTTGAAAAACATCCGTGTCTCCAATTGCGTTTGAATCCTCCAAACCCTTCCCTTTACTATCTTGCAAGTTGCATGCTTTAATTTCCGCTGCCTATATACTCTTTGCATGCTTGCTTGAATTGTGTGATGATTGCTTCACTACTAGAAAAACCCCTACTAATGGCACACCAAATATGGCCATTAATGGCGCATCAGTGGTGCGCCATTAGTAGCACACCATTAGTAATTTTTACTAATGGCGCACCACTGGTGCGCCTTTAGTATCTGGTATACTAATGGCGCACCACTGGTGCGCCATTAGTATAAGCCAGGGTGCGCCATTAGTATGCCTCCCAGGGGCCATGTATACCCAGGTGCTTTGGCATACTAATGGCACACTACGACATGATGCGCCATTAGTAACCGCAGCATACTAATGGCACACTGTCCTGTGATGCGCCATTAGTATGCTTTGTCATACTAATGGCGCACTGTCATTTGATGCGCCATTAGTATGAATATTAGGTTTTTTTATTTTTTATTTTCTGCTTTTTGCACAGGTTACAAAATGTATAATTTGACAAAATATAGACAGCACACATCAACAACAGATTCATCGAATACAATAGAAGATTAGTCTTTGAATACAATTCATCAGATTAGTCTCCGAATACAATTCATCATATTAGTCTCCGAATTGAAAAGACCGAACAAAGATAAAACATAATATTACAAGTCTTGAGACCGCGAGTAGCGAGTTTGTCTTCACATTACAAGTCGATATCGATCATCTAAACTACCATCACATAGAAGAGAGTTGCGGTCATCACGATGAGCATCATCACGATGAAACTCGTCTTCATCCGGTTCCTCCAACGCTCCCTCCCCTCTCCCGCTAGATAGCGGGCGTATCTAGATTCGGCCTCGGCCCTAGTGGTGTACCCTTTGTAACTGTTACCACTGAATCGGTGAACCTGTCTCCGATACTCCTCCCAGTCATCGTAGACTCCGGGAACCTTACCCTTGTACACGACATACGTCGGCATCGCTATGCACTAGCCAAACGAAACATTAGTACCAATTCACAGACAATACATAAGCAATATATAAGTATGAAACAGAACGATCGGAAGAGAAAAGCAAGACATTAATAGCATCGATTACATCTAAGTTGAACGACTCTCGAAACCAAAGAGACATACTACAAGTTCATTAAAGTTTAATTACAACATGAGCCAATCGATGTTTCAGAATTAGACACAGCATCACTGCTTTCGACTCGACTCAAGGGACCGGAGCGTGGATGAAGCCGCCGTCTATCATGGGAGTCATGAAATAACGGTCATTGTCAGCCTGCATTTGTAGCATTTGTCGATGTCACTGTTGGACGGTTGATTGTTGAGGTAGAACTGCCCCGAGGTACGAAGGACATCTTGATGGATGATTTCCGCAAATTCCGACTGGATGCGAAAGAATTCTTGTCGGAGGTCCGCGTCCTGGATTGCCGACACGCTCTTTGCCCAATCTTTGAGTTTACTCGGTAGCAGAAGTTGATGATGGTCCCGTACGATCGCCCGCATGTGATGGATGGCATAGTAGGCACCCTTCTGACCGCCAGGCGGCTACTTGACGCAGTAGAACGTCGTATTGTGGGAGAACACGTGCTTGCCGTACTTACGAATAGGCTTGGTGAAGGTGCCTCCAGATTTGCCGTAGCCGGGGAGAACGTCATCAAGAACCTTCTTGACATTTGTGTAGTCTACGTTCGACTGACGGTCCGGGTCGAAGTACGTGGCCATGGAATATTTGGGGCTTAGGAGGATGAGCGTGCAACGTGTGTCACTGCAGAAAACACGGAATGTTAAAAGAAAAACGATCGAAATGTAAGAATTCATATGTTACGGGCCGGTTGAGGGGAGGACTTACTCGGGAAAGTAAGGCACGAGGAAGTTATCCTTATCTTGGTTTGCCAGAATGACGCCTTCGAGGTAAGAACTCGCGACTTGCCAGTCCCCAGCGCTGCCCAAGATCTTGGCACGCATGTAGAAGGGGTCGACTATCACGATGTCCAGGGTCTTGTCGCGAATGATACGCATCTCCATACTCAGCGAAAATAGCCGAACGAAGGTGTAGTGCAGCGGATGAAGGTTCAACATAGCGTGGATGTCATCAAAACGCAGGACGATCATACGCCCGATGGAGTTATCCACAAAGCCCTTGCCCTCTGGCACCTTGGCCGCGAAAACCGGGTATGCCACATCCTTCTCTCTGAGACGCCGCTTCTCCAAAGCAAGAACACTGTCATGCAGACTCCGCATAGCACCGGTTGCAGCATTGAGCATATTTGTCGGTAGCATCGCCCTACCCGCCACATGCACCCTCCTCGAGATATCCTGCGGTGAAGGTGGCCCGTCCTGAGCACGGATCGTACTCGGTGCCGGCTGGCTCGCACCCTTCTTACTCTTTCTTTTGTGTGCCTTCTTCTTCTCCTGTAATGGGACCGAGTTCTGCTCACAGACCGCCTTCTTGAGTGTGTTGGTGCTGATAATATTTCGCACCTCGCCTATCTGAGGCTCGGTGAAGTCGGCAGCTGGAGGCGTCTCCTGAGAGCTGAACGCCAGACGGCGCCTGTTGCAACTTGGCTTCTCCGCGGTACCAGCTAGATCGCACACGTCTTTTGTTGGGTTTGGTTCTTGAGAAGGAGGCCCCATGAAGTCGCCATCGTACCCATGATCGGCAAAGTACTGATCGACGTTGCCAAATGTATCATCGTCGTTGTCGTCGTCGTTCTGATCCTGTGCCATATGCATGTTTGGATCCAGTGGCATAGGGATGTCCGGCACCGTTACGGCGGTCTTGCCATGGGGCCGACTTGGCGCCGACACGACTGGCGGTGTTGTCTTTGGGGTGGTGTCCCCTGCCCCCAAATAAATCTGGCTCTTCGGCCAAACCAGGGGCCAGCTCAGGCAGGCGCTGAGGGTCATCACGTCATCATCGTCGGCCCCGACGGGTGGAATCGGAGGTAACAAGTCGTCGCAGCCTGGCAGCACCCGAACCAGTTGAACCCTAAACAAGTTGGGTGGCATCTGGGTACCGTGGAACAAGGGGTTGCCCGGTTGAACGATTTTTCCCTTGGCGACATCGACCAACTCGTTGTTCACGAAGTGGAGGAGAGTGCACGGAACATCGGCGGCGCCCTGCGAAAACATGTAGGGCATCAGGGATGCCCAGTCAAAGGCAAGGAGATGAAGTCCTCGGCCGAGAGAGGCTTAATTAGTTACCGTGATGATGGCGTCGAGCTCGGCTAATGTCGACGCACCGCCAACGGCGGGCGTGCAGTTGACGGAGGGGCCGCTTGCTGCAGAGGTGCCGGCCGGCGTACACCCGGGTGCATTAAGCTCCCGTGCCGGCGTCGGAGACACCAATGCCGCCTCCGCCGGAGGCACCAATGGCCCCGCCATCGCATTATGCGAGTTGCTGGCCGTGAAGCTAGGAATCGGGGCGGCCCCTGTTGGCCGCCCGCAATCCACGCACTCAACCCCGAGATCAAGGTAGGCACAATGGCGGTGATCGTCGCTCCGAGTCGTTGTTCCACTTGCTCTTGGACAATCTCCGGAATCTGCGCCACCTGTGCCTTGAGTTCTTGAACCTCTCGCGCCTGGCTTTCCGAGCTGGTCTTTTTCTCCTTCCGCACACCAGCGGTATAGTATGACCCCCATTTTGTCGACAAGCCTTTGCCGGCCACACGACCAACTGACGTCGGCTTACTGAGCTTATCCTTGTTCTTCATTACATTCAACGCCCTATTTAGAGTGGTGTCCCAAGGGTTGCTCTTAGTCGACCCCGCGCTACTGCTTTCAGTCGCCTGCGGAAGGAATGTGAACCATTTAGAAATTTGGCTTCATTAATTAGAATGCAAGCATATGGAGCTAATTACGCGGGGGTGTATTCCTTACCAGAACAAGCTCAAGCTGCCTGGTCTTCGGATCCGTGGTAAGCTCCTTTGTTTTCGGGTCCTTCTTGTACCGGGCCCTGACAAAGTTCCTGGTCTGCTTGTTACCGCTGTATTTCTCGAAGAGGGGCGGTAGGCCTTGCTCGGCACGGTCCACCTCCTCCTTGTCCCTTATAGGCTCCGCCACTCTGTAACCGCCGGGACCGAGTGTGTGTTCCCCTATGTTCAGCTCCCGCATTTGTTTCCCCCACTCACTTGACTGGGAGCTTGCGATGCTCGAGCAATTGATCTTGAAGTCGTTGTAGTCATCTTCGGTGATCGAAGGATTTTTCTCCTTGATCTTCTGATAACTCTCACCTTTCTCGATCATTTTCTTCACATTGCTTTTCCAAGTAGACAGGGCCTTGCTCATCTTCGTGAGGGCAGCATTGTTCACTTTATTCCCTTTGAGGCTTGTGTTTGCAAATTCAGCGGGGAACTTGTATCGTTCGTGCAGCTTCGTGAAGAGGAGGTGGCGCAAATTCCCTCGGTCAGGATGCCTCAGGTTCTCGGTGTTGATCGAGACGGTGCTCCGGACAATGCACCCGAGCTGAAGCGAGTACCCCTTGACTATTCGTTCGGGCGCCATTGGATTCCCGTTGGAGTCCACTTCAGTAACTTCCTCCTTGAGGGTGAGGAGCACGATCGGGCGCCGGTCCTTCCGTTGCCTCTTCGGTTGGCTGCCATCTGTGCGGGCGCCGCCATCATTAGTGGTGGCATCCTCGACGGCACCATCAGTGGTGGCATCAGTGTGGTCATCCTCGGCGGCACCATCAGTGGTCTCAGGATCGGTGGGGAAGGCGGCGGCCTCATACAAGTGAGGTTGTTCCTCCATCTCCTGGGACAGCTCCCAGAATGCCCTGCCGCCCGAACCCCCGGCCTCATCGTTGTGGGCCATGTTTCTCTCTAAATAGAAACAAAGTTTGGTCAAAAAGTTGGTTATTGTCAAGGAACAAGATCTCTAAGTTGACCAAATAACCTAATTCTCGAGGAATGTCGCCAAAAAGTTGGTTATTGTCAAGGAACAATTGAGAGATGTTTGTGATATTGCCTAGGTGTTTTGGGATAGAACCTGTTAGTGTGTTGTTGCTAAGGTCCAAGTCCACGTTCTCAGGGTAACCTAGTTCTTGAGGGGTGTGTCTAGAAAGTTCACTCTTCTTTTTAGAAGACAAGCGTCTGAAATGGTATTGCCTTTCCTTAATTTGTACTATTTTTTCATTGTGTTGAATACTTATGTGGGTGAGTGTATCTGTAATTACTTTTTACTACACCGCAGGGTGTTCAAACACACGGAGAGGATAAACGCTAGCAGGCTGATCTTGGTTGGGAAATCTGAGTGGGAGCGAGGCATGGTTATTGTGAAGATACTATCAACCGGAGAAGAGTTCGAGGTCAAGGCGGGCGAATTGCAGTAGCTGTTAGCTGATCTGATCGATTTGAAGGTTTGACTTGTCCTCTTCTTTCTGATCATCTTCAACACTGTAAGTTTTGCGATTCATGTTGTGTATACAAACAATTGGGTGGCTTTAAAGGCTATTGATATCTTCTTTCGGATCATTCATTTTGCAACAAACAAATAAATTGTAGGTTTTGACATTCACCAACATGTATTGAGAATGCCTTTGCTGCCTGAGAATAGAATGCTCATCCGCTTCGAACTAAGGCTTTTGCGATTATTTTTGGTTCTGTACATGATGCAAAATGGATGGATGGATGAATATAATGAAGCAAGTAATTGTCCTGCCTTGGAAATTAAGCTGGTGCCTACAGGTATTTGTATGTATTGTTCGGTTGGTCCTGAAAAACAAAAGCTATCTAGCTAGTATGCAATGCAAATTAAGCTGCAGATAGCTTATTGTCTCCTCTCACTATCTCTCTATCACACATGGTAAGCAAGGGTGTCTGAGTGTGTGAATAAAATACTAAACTAATCCAACCACTAAAGGAAATTAATTTTTATTTCGGTTGAGAATCGGGCACCTTCTAGGTCAAGAAAATTGGGCATGACCTTTGCTAATTTTCTTGACCTAGGAGTGCCCCATTTCTCAACCGAAACGGAAATTAATCAACGTTTCAGGAGAAAGGGGTTATTTTAGAAGATCACAAGTAGCAGCAGCATCACTTGACAAAATCACAACTAGCAGCAACAACTCGCAGATAGCAGCAGCAGCATCACTTGACAAGTAGTACAGCAGCCGCGTGGGCTGGATTAGCAAGAAAGCTGATGTACAAAACCTCAAAACAATGCAAAGTGCTGTGGGCTAAAAAACAATTACAGTAGACTAAAAAACAGGAATCATTATCTTCTATATGAAGCTGCTGATGATGCAACTTTAGTCTTCACTAGATAGAAATACTTGTGTTGCTTGATTTATTTTCGAGCCCTAATTGTGTTGTTGTGTTCTCTGTTGTTGGTGAAATAGGTGTTGTATCCACAACTTAACTGTAATTGGGCCCCTGGACATCGAACAAACATAGAGAAAGTAAGACTGAATGTTCCAGACTATGAACCAGTGTGATGCACACAAGAATCAAACTGGAGTGTACAACAAAAAGAACCACCTTGGCTGCTCCTAAACGCAGATCTCATGTTCCATAGTTTGAGACAGCATATTCCACAAGTTATAGTCACTCAAGAAACGTCAACCGCTAATGCAAATTTAGCACCGAAGCATGCAACCCTCAAACATTACTACTACTACATGTACCAGGGCCAAAATCAAATTGCAATGCTTGTTTAGAGAATTTTCAGAGAGAAAATACAGGTACACCAAGCCACCAAGAGCTGCCATTTCTAAATTTAATTGCAACAATATCTTACACTAATAATTACAGTGTAAAAACCATGGAAATACACAGTAATTCCACTAAAAATGCCACTTGCAAATACAGAGCAAAAATCCACTAGAAGTACACTGTAAACCCACTAACATTTACAGTGTAAATTCCACTAACAATTACAGTGTAAATTTCACTGAAAATGCACAGTAATTACAGTGTAGAGGGGGAGAGGGGGAGAGGAGGAGGGGGAGCTCACGAGGGCCGGGGAGTGGGGCGCGGGGAGGATGTCGAGGACGAGGTCCAGGTGGTGGTGGTGCTCCGGCGACGGTGGTGTGGACAGGGCGGCGTCCGGGCGGCGAGGTCGCGTCGAGGCGGCGGGGCAGTGTCGAGGTGGCGGGGCAGCGGCGTCGGGGCGGGGTCGAGGCGGCGTCTGGGCGGCGTTGGGGCGGCGGGGCAGCGTCGAGGCGGCGTCAGGGCGGCGTCCGGGCGGCGGGGTCGCGTCGAGGCGGCGGGGCAGCATCGAGGTGGCGGGGCAGCGACGTCGGGTTAGGTTTGGGCGGACGGCGCGGGCTCGAGGGGGAGGAAGGGGAGAGGGAGGCGGCGGGGGCGCGTGGGCGGCTGCGGCGCAGTGGGTCAGGGCAGCGGCGGCGGCGGCGGTGGATCGAGGGAGAGGGAACTGGCGAGGGGGAGAGGGAAGGGGGGATCGGGCGAAGGGGGAGAGGGAAGGGGTGATCGGGCACAATACTAATGGCGCACCACCCCTCGGTGCGCCATAAGTACATCCATACTAATGGCGCACCTCACCGTGGTGCGCCATTAGTATTTTTTTTATTTCAACTCGAGCCAACAGGTTATGTACCACCAGAACTGATCCACATCAAGTCCCCTCTACTAGTTCGACTGGTCAGCAGCCAGTTCTCACACCAGGAGGTCTTGGGTTCGACTCCCAGGCTCCACAATTTTTTTAGCATTTAAAAAGCTGTTTGATACTTATTTGTGTTTAAATATGTTCAAACTTGTTTAAATCCTAACAGTAATATTTTTTTATAAGACAGTAATAATTTTTTAAAAAATATCATCAAACAGTAATGCCGGTGGAGCGGGGGAGGGTGCGCGGGGTGCGGGGGGTCGGCGGCGGCGGTTGAGTAGGGGAATCGAGGGTGCGGGGGGTCGGCGGCGGCGGCCGGTGGACTGGGGGGTGCTCGGCGGCGAGGGGGACCGGATCTGGCGAGGTGGGATATTTGATACTTATTTGTGTTTAAATATGTTCAAACTTGTTTAAATCATAACAGTAATATTTTTTTATAAGACAGTAATAATTTTTTTTAAAAAATATCATCAAACAGTAATGCCGGTGGAGCGGGGGAGGGTGCGCGGGGTGCGGGGGGTCGGCGGCGGTGGTTGAGTAGGGGAATCGAGGGTGCGGGGGGTCGGCGGCGGCGGCCGGTGGACTGGGGGGTGCTCGGCGGCGAGGGGGACCGGATCTGGTGAGGTGGGATAGCGATCGAGATGGAGGGGGATCGAGATCGAGTGTCCATGAAATTTAAAAATATTCATGATAGTTCAAAAAGTACCCATGAAATACAATCGAGAAATGAAGGCTACGATTTAAATACAATCGATCTTAGTTAGCTATCTGTTCACAATCTTCTTGCCCTTCTTTTTCGCAAATGGAGTTCTTCTGTGGAACGGACGTCCTTTGGGTAGGGTGGTCCTGCTTCTTCTTGTGGTGTATGCTGCTACTTCATCATCGTCGTCATGTTCGATCCTCGGGTCGCCGTACTTGTCGAAGTCTTGCTCATTGGCTACTCCATCCATTCCGATGATCTTCCTTTTGCCTCTCCTCACGACAACACGACTGGGCTTTGGTGGGTCGGTAATGAAGAAGCATTGGTCCACTTGGGAAGCCAGTACCCATGGCTCATTTTTCGCGGTGACGTTTGCGCCCGCGGTCTTGGATTTGGCTTCGGGTATAACCATGGTGGTGAAATACCGGTCTTATTTTATGACGTTCTTGGCCCATCTGACACGGAACATCGGGACCTTCTCTCCAGCGTAGCTCAGCTCCCAGATCTCCTCGATCCTTCCGTAGTATCTGTCCTTGTCGTTACCGGTGTAGGATTCCATCGTTACCCCGGAGTTCTGATAACCATCGCTCTTCATGTCCTTGGCGTCGGTGTAGAATGTGTAGCCGTTGATATCGTACGCCTCATAGGTCATCAGGTTATGCTCGGCGCCCTGTGACAAGGCGAATATGAGTTGTTCTTCCGTGGAAGAATCCTCATGTAAAGGGTACGACAGAAGCTTCTGCTTGAACCAACGCGTGAAACATGAGTTGTGCTCTTTGAGTATATCTCCGTCCGTCCTCTGTTGGCCTCGGTCATTGTACGTCTTATGAATAAAGGTTTTGTGCTCTACCACCCAAGGATCGACCACGTCTATGTGTTGTAGCGCGACTAGGTTTGCTCTTTCAAAGTCGGCGAGTCGACCCTCGAAGTCGACATGCATTTCGCGGCGACCCTCACGGTGACCCCATCCAGCGAGCCTGCCGAGGTGCCTATTGACGGGCAGACCAACGGGGTTCTCGATGCCTAGATAATTCATGCAGTAGGAGATGCACTCTTCGGTCAGAAAGCCACTGGCTATGCTTCCTTCTGGACGTGACATGTTGCGAACGTATCCTTTGATGACACCATTCATCCTTTCGAACGGCATCATGCTGTGCAGGAACGTCGGCCCGAGTTGGATGATATCCTCCACTATATGGACCAGCAGATGCACCATAACGTCGAAGAATGTGGGCGGGAAGTACATCTCAAGCTCGCATAGTATCACCACGATCTCTTCCTGTAGCCTTCTGAGTTGCCTCACGCCAATCGACTTCTGAGAGATGACGTCGAAGAAGTTGCATAGGCCAAATAGCATTTCACGGACGTGCGCGTCCATGATCCCATGGATTGCAACCGGAAGTATCTGCGTCATCAGCACGTGACAGTCGTGAGACTTCATCTCGCTGAACTTCTGCTTCGCTGGGTCTAGGTATCTGCTTATCTTCCCCGCATAACCGTAAGGAAGTTTTACTCCTAGGAGGCAGGTGAAAAACTGCTCGATCTCCTCCTGACTTAGAGTGAAGCACGCGGGAGGGTAGTCATTTCCGGTCTTCTTGGCCTTTTTGCCTTTGAGACAACTTTCTGTGTCCTGCTTCGCCTCATCATCATCATCATCATCATCATATATAGCATGAAGCTCCTTCCTGATGCCCATTGATTTCAAGTCTGCCCTTGCTTTCAGCCCATCTTTGGTCCTCTCTGGCATGTTGAGCAGGGTACCAAGCAGACTCTCGCACACGTTCTTCGTGATATGCATGACATCAAGGCTGTGAGGCACACGGTGGATCTTCCAGTACGGCAAGTCCCAGAAAACAGACCTCGTTTTCCATACCTTCAGCAGCGGCTCTGGCGCCTTTTGCTTCTTTCCCGGCTCTGGCGCCTTTTGCTTCTTTCCCGGTAGTGGGCAGTCTTTCCAATTTTTCAACAGCTTGTCTATTTCCTCGCCGCTCCTCGTACACGGGCGTTTTCGGGGTTCGGTTTCACCATCGAACAGATCCTTGCGTTTCCTCCACGGGTCATCGTCGCGAAGCCACCTTCGATGTCCCATGAACACGGTTTTCGAAGACCCTGGATCTCTATCTAGCTGGCGATACGTTGTGTCATCCATGCACCTTACGCATCCAGAAAATCCGTGGACTACCTGCCCCGCAAGATATCCGTAACCGAGATAGTCGTGCACCATCGTGAGCAGTGCGGCTCTCATAGGGAAATATTCTTTCTCTGCGGCGTCCCACGTATTGGTTGGCGTTTTCCACAGCGTGTCAAGCTCCTCTTTCAGCAGCCCCAGATACAGATTGATGTCGTTCCCTGGTTGTTTCCGCCCTTCAATTAGCATACTCATGTGAATGTACTTCCTCTTCATGCACAACCAGGGGGGAAGGTTGTACTCCACACAAACACAGGCCAGGTGCTATGTGTGCTTCTCTGGCTGCCAAACGGATTGACTCCATCGGTGCTCGCGCCCAGCACGATGTTCCTTGGATCGTTCCCAAATTCTGGGTATTCGAAGTTCAACGCTTGCCACTGGCTCGCATCCTTAGGGTGACTCAGCATCTTTTCTTTTTTATCTATCTCCGGATCATTTACGTCATCTTCTCGCTTCTTCTCCTCCCTATCCGCATGCCAATGCAGGAGCTTTGCTACCTTAGGGTCCGCGAAATACCGCTGCAGACGAGGAGTGATCGGAATGTACCACACCACTTTTCGAGGAGCTTTCTTCCTCTTCTTGTATCGAGTGACACCGCACACCGGACATATGGTAGACTCCGCGTGCTCGTCCCGATAAATGATGCAATTGTTCATGCACACATGGTATTTCACGTGCGGTAAATCCAGAGGACACACGATTTTCTTCGCCTCCTCCAAACTGGTCGGGCACTTGTTCCCCTTGGGAAGACGTTCGTGCCAGAATGACATGTTCTCGTCGAAGCATGCGTCGGTCATTTTGTGTTTTACCTTCATCTCCAGAGCCATGAGCGTTACTTTCAGGCGGGTATCCTCGGGCCTGCATCCTTCATACAATGGAGTAACCGCGTCTAACCGCATCTAACCGCGTCTAACCCAGCCCATCGATGGTCCAGCGTCGTCTGCTCCGCCGGCAACATCATCATGTCCTGCATCTTCTACATGATGACTGTGTACAGCATCACCGTCGTGATCATCTCCTGGGGATTCTTCGTCTTCTCGCCCGCCCGAGCCGCGGTGGTTGTCTTGCTGCCCTTCCTCATTTCTTGCCCGGCCCCCATGGATGACTTCGTAGTCATCTTCATCACCTTGCCACCGATAGCCATCCATGAAACCACGCAAGAGCAGGTGGTCCCGCACCTGCCCGGAATCCGGGTCCGCAATAAGGCTATTCAGCTTGCATCTTCGACACGGACATCTTATATCCGTCTCGTTCTTTTGAAGCATCTCGGCCTTCGCGGACCTCAAAAACCTATTCACGATGCCTTCGGTCATCGTGCGGACCATGGTCGCCTGCGGGGTAGAGCAAAACGATATTTTAGAACCAAGAAAAAATTTGGCATGACTTTCCCTAAAAATAGGACCAAAAAGAATGCTTAATGCCAAAATTCTCGCCGAAATGGAAATGAATCAACATTCTGGCAAAATATTGGCAACTATCACATTTCAAATACCGGTACACCTCCAAACACAAACACATATGCAACACCACAAACATATGCAACACCACGAACATACATAGATCTAGCTAGGTAACTTAACCACTTAATTTGAATGAATCTATGGTGGAAATGAGGTGAAAAAGAGGAGGCACCCGAGACAAGGAGGAGGCGGTGGAGAGAATGAAGTGGGGAGAAAGTGAGTGTGGGAGGAGAGGCTGTCCAAAATATCTTGTTACTGCCCACTTACTAATGGCGCACCAGCAACAAATGCGCCATTAGTAATCCAGGTTATTAATGGCGCACCCCCTGGTGGTGCACCATTAGTAGTTTTGCAAAAAAACATACTAATGGCGCACTCTGGCAGGGTGCGCCATTACTAGTTTAAACTAGTAATGGCGTACCTCGTGAGAGTGCGCCATTAGTAGTTTAGCAAAACAAAGGTATAAAAAAATAATAAAAAAAATAACATTAGTGGCGCACTTTCTGGCTGGTGCGCCATTACTAGTTACAACTAGTAATGGCGCACTCCCTGTTGATGCGCCATTAGTATGTTTGGACAGGCGCACTAGTTCAAAAAAAATTGATACTAATGGCGCACTGTGGGCAGGGTGCGCCATTAGTAGTTTCAACACTAATGGCGCATCAGGAGGCGGTGCGCCATTAGTATATACTAATGGTGCACCACCTGTCTGGTGCGCCATTAGTGTCAATCCCATCTATAGCCCTTTTTCTAGTAGTGCTTGACTTGTCCTAAAATAGCTAAAATCTGCCAAACTCTAAAATTGGGAAAAGGTTAAGTTTTATTGGTCAAGTAGTCTAATCACCCCCCTCTAGACATACTTCAAGGTCCTACAAGTGGTATCAGAGCTTTGGTCTCCATTTGCTTTGATTTCCATAGCTTTTGGTGGTCATAGCCTTGGTTTCACAACCTAGGAGAGTATGGCGTCTAGCGAGGGAAATTATCACCGTAGAGGTCCTTAATTTGATGGTACTAATTTTGCTAGTTGGAAGCATAAGATGAAAATGCATATTCTTGGACATAACCCCGCCGCTTGGACAATTATTTGTATTGGCTTGCAAGGTGAATTCTTTGATGGGAGAGAACCAAACCGTGAAGCTAATGCAGAAGAATTGAAGATGCTGCAATACAACGCTCAAGCTTGTGATATCATCTTCAATGGATTGTGCCCCGAAGAATTCAACAAAATCAACCGTCTTGAGAATGCAAAGGAAATTTGGGATACTTTGATTGATATGCATGAAGGTACCGAGTCCGTCAAGGAATCCAAGTTGGATGTGCTCCAGAGTCAGCTTGACAAGTTCAAAATGAAGGATGGTGAAGGTGTCGCTGAAATGTACTCTAGGCTTGCTCTTATCACAAATGAGATTGCCAGCTTAGGGAGTGAAGAGATGGCCGACAAATTCATCATCAAGAAGATCCTAAGAGCATTGGATGGAAAGTATGATACCGTGTGCACATTGATTCAAATCATGCCAAACAAAAAGATCTCAAACCAACGGAAGTCATTGGAAGAATTGTTGCTCATGAGATGTCACTCAAGGATAAGGAGGAACTTCACAACAAGTCAAGTGGTGCTTACAAAGCCTCAAGTGAACCCCCCACATCATCAAGTGAGAAACCAACCTTCAATGAAGAATTGAGCTTAATGGTGAAGAACTTCAACAAATTCTACAAGAGTAGAAGCAAAGAAAGAAGCTCCAAGTCAAGGTCTTACAATGACAAAAGATCTTCTAGTCGAGAGCGCAATTGCTACAATTGTGGGAGACCCGGACACTACTCCAATGAGTGTACGGCACCCTACAAAAGAAGATAAGATTCTCCAAGAAGAAGGAGCAAAAGGGAAGAATCACCACCAAGAGAGAGGAGGAGTAGAGATGATCGTTATGAACGAAGACCCTCACGGAGAAGCAAGGATTCGGAAAGGAAGGACAAGTCATCAAGGAGCTACACAAAACGAAGACATCAAGCTCATGTTCGTGAATTGGTATCCGGCTCCGACTCCGACAATCACTCCGAGAGAAGCTATCACTCTGACTCCGAATATACTCAAGATGAAGGTGTTGCCGATCTAGCACTTGTGTCAACCAACTCCTACGACATATTTGACTCGCCAAATGAAGGAGTTGGAAGATGCTTCATGGCCAAAGGTCCAAAGGTAACACATCCCGAGTATGTTGATTTCAATAGTGATGAAGATGACTTGCTTGTGGATGATGATTTACTTGTTGACAACTCTAGTGATGAATACTATGATGAAACATCAATTAATCATGCTAATCAAGATAAAACGAATGACAATGATAAGGAGAAGATTGAGCTTCTAACTAAAGAACTAAACTCTCTTAAGTTAGCTCATGAAACTATCTACGAAGATCATCGAGAACTTTTAAGGGCTCATGAGAAGTTACGCTTTGAAAAGCTCAATCTTGAGCAAGAGCATGAGTTCTTAAAAGCAATCAATGATGATCTCCGCAAGAAAAGTTCTTCTTACATTGCCAAGCGTTCACTCTTATCTACTTACATGCCTCAAGTCAAGTCTAGTAACAAGTACAAGAAAGATACTTCCTCTAGTAGTAACAATAATAATGTCAAATCCAATATTGTTGCTTCTAGTAGTTCTCTTGATTCCACTAATGATTCTCTTAGCCAAGTTACACTTGAGCAAGAAAATAGCTTATTGAAGGGAATCATAGAGAAAGGTGTTTACAAGAGCCTTGCCGGGAGTAAGCAATTCGAGGAAATTGTACGCAAGCAAGGAAGGCACCAAAAGAATCAAGGTGTTGGTTTTGAACGAAAGTTCAATGCCAATGGAGTTGAGTGGGAAGAAGATCAATACCCCAAGATGAAGTTTGTTCCTCAACAAGAGAAGTATGATCCTACTTCCTTCAACGGAACACAAGCTCAAGATGATCTTCCACCACAGGACCACAAGAACAAAGGCAAGGACAAGCTTCAAGAAGAGATTGATGCATTTGAAGAAGCACCTAAAGCCTCGTTCAAGTGGGTCCCCAAGACTACGTCAAGTTCTACTTCATCAAGTACAACTACAACTCCAAGGATTCCCATCAAGATGATGTGGATCCCGAAGAAGAATAACAAGAGAGTTCTTGAGGGTGACTCCGCCAACATTCTTCACTCATATCATTTTGGCAAGAACAAGTGCAATCAACTTCCACATCTTGCACTAGTTCAAGGAGTCACAAACCCTCATGTTGGTAAGGCAAGGGATAAGGTAACCTAATGATTTCATGGACATCATCTTGTGTGTGCATCACTCTATGTCTATGGATATTCTTGTTTGTTCCTTGTGGGACTAACCCATGTAGGTAAGTTGAAAGTGCAACTCACTCCAAAGGATTGCTCCAAATGACCTACACCAACATTGAGCATCCACATCTTCAACACCTACATGAAGTCATTCTCGACAAACCCCAAGGTTAGTTCATCCCTCTAAGGGGGGATCTCACATCTAGGGGGAGCTTAACTCTAAGAATTGAGTCAAAGCAACTCTAATGGTGTGAACACATCAATGCATTATGTAAAAGTGGTAACCCCACTTGAGCTTAAACGATGAGTATGACCTATGATCAAATGTTCTCATTTGACTCCTAAGTCAATATACTCATATATAGATGACCTAGTCATCGCCAATTGTTTGATTGATGCTAGAATTGGTTGTGCATGCTTTGCCACATATTTCATTTGCCATCTTATTGTGTGAGAATGTTGGTGCATATTTTACTCATTCAAGGACATCCACTTGTTGCTTTGATTGTTTGGTTATTCTATTTTTGCCAGGTGGATGGACAAGAATGCCTAAGAACCTTCTTTAGCTATCTATGCTTTTCTCATCTCAAACTCTATTCATGCTACATCACAAAATTTGATCAAGTCAGATTCGAACCACTCTGTGTGAGGAGCACTCGGAGTCCCCGATTCGTCATAGACTTAAACTTCCAAAACCTCTTTGTGATTCTCGGTCAGACCGATTCCTCCATTTCGGTCCTACCGAGATCATCAAGTTGATTTGAGTTTTCAATCTCGGTGCAACCAATTTGAACTTTTCGGTCTTACCGATTTGCTGTAACTGAACAGTTATGCATCTCGGTGCCACCGAGTTGTTCCACTCGGTCACACCGACAGGGTCGGGCTATATATAGCCACGGGCAAAATTTTGGAAATTTCTCCGAAACCCTTCACCCGCGCAATAGCTTGCTCTGCCATCGGTGGTCTCCGGATCGTCTCCTCGTCGCCAGCAGCCTCCCGTCGCTGATCTCCGCCGCCGTCAACGGATTTCGTCCCCACCGTTGCCGCCGTAGCAAGTCCACCGCCAAGTTAGGGTATGGACTTGATCTTTGTGCTATCCACTTCTGATTCCAAGCACATTGTATTCTTATCAAATCTTGCCACGATTGAAACTCTTCTATCCAACCAAAGTAGTCCATAGATTAGATGTGATTCAAATTTTTAGGGTTAGGTTTCCGCCGAAACCATCTCGGACCCACCGAGTTGAAAAACTCGGTCTCACCGATTTGGCATATGCCATTGCACTAGTGACTCTCGGTCTGACCGAGAATTACTAATCGGGGCGACCGATTTGAGGATTCTGTGAAACCCTAGCAGTCTCGGTGCCACCGAACTGTGACTCAGTCCAACCGAGATCATCAGTTTAGGTTCCAAAACTGCTTCGGTATCACCGAGTTTGAAAATCGGTTGATCCGAAATGCTTTCTGTGGAAAACTAAAAATGAACTTTTGAATCATTCTTTTGCAAAAATCTCTGCATTTTGTGATGCTCATCTATTCTATCTCATCTATAACTCTTCACAGGGTCAGTAGTCAGGTTTTACAGTATGTCAGATCAAAGTGATAGCCAGAACAGGTCAGAAGAGCAGATGGACTTGAGTGAGGGCACAAGTCCCTCAACTTCAGATGATGGGAGCAGAAGTACTCCTAGCAACTGGCCTAAGGCTGCTACTAGGCAAAGGAGGAAAAGAACTTCAGATTCTGAGGATGAAGATTACAAAGCTGAGGAAGATGAGGCCACTTCCAAGAAAGTGGTGCTCAAGAAAGAATATGGCTCTGCACAAAGCACAAAGCCAGGTCTGAAGAAGAAAATTCCTGCCAAGAGGGCACCAATGCCAAAGGCCAGAAAGTCCACTCAAGTGCCAGCTCAGTCTCAACCCAAAGAGGCACCTGCAAGGAAAGATACATCATCCAAACCTCAGAAAGTCCCAACTACTACAACTATGAAGTTCACAATTGAATTAGAGGATGATGGTGGTCAGGACAAGAAAAAGAAGAGAGCAAGAACTACAACTGCCAAGGTCCTTGGAAAGCCCTCTATGAGAAGAGATTCTGAAGAAGAGGAAGAGGATGTTGCTGTTGGGGAACGTAGTAATTTCAAAAAATTTCCTACGCACACGCAAGATCATGGTGATGGCATAACAACGAGAGGGGATAGTGTTCGTCTACGTACCCTCATACACCGTAAGCGTAAGCTTTAGCACAACGCGGTTGATGTAGTCGTACGTCTTCACGATCCGACCGATCCAAGCACCGAACGTACGGTGCCTCCGAGTTCAGCACACGTTCAGCTCGATGACGATCTCCGGCCCTCCGATCCAGCAAAGGCTCCGGAGATGAGTTCCGTCAGCACGACAGCATGGTGACGATGATGATGTTCTACCGGCGCAGGGCTTCGCCTAAACTCTGCGACGATATGACCGAGGTGGAATATGGTGGAAGGGGGCACCGCACACGGCTAAGAAACGATCCGTAGATCAACTTGTGTGTCATGGGGTGCCCCCCTGCCCTCGTATATAAAGGAGCAAGGGGGAGGAGGCGGCCGGCCAAGAGAGGGCGCGCCAGGGAGGAGTCCTACTCCCACCGGGAGTAGGACTCCCTCCTTTCCTAGTCCAACTAGGAGACCTTCCATGTAGTAGGAGTAGGAGAGAAGGAAAGGGAAGAGAGAAGGGAAGGAAGGAGGGGGTGCGGCCCCTCCCCCTAGTCCAATTCGGACTAGGCCATGGGGGGGGGCGCGCGGCCTTCCCTAGGCAGCCCCTCTCTCTTTCCCGTATGGCCCAATAAGGCCCAATACTTCTCCCCGGCGAATTCCCGTAACTCTCCGGTACTCTGATAAATACCCGAATCACTCGGAACCTTTCCGAACTCCGAATATAGTCGTCCAATATATCGATCTTTACGTCTCGACCATTTCGAGACTCCTCGTCATGTCCCCGATCTCATCCGGGACTCCGAACTCCTTCGGTACATCAAAACTCGTAAACTCATAATATAACTGTCATTGTAACGTTAAGCGTGCGGACCCTACGGGTTCGAGAACTATGTAGACATGACCTAGAACTATTCTTGGTCAATAACCAATAGCGGAACCTGGATGCCCATATTGGCTCCTACATATTCTACGAAGATCTTTATCGATCAAACCGCATAACAACATACGTTGTTCCCTTTGTCATCGGTATGTTACGTGCCCGAGATTCGATCGTCAGTATCCAATACCTAGTTCAATCTCGTTACCGGCAAGTCTCTTTACTCGTTACGTAATGCATCATCCCGCAACTAAATCATTAGTCACATTGCTTGCAAGGCTTATAGTGATGTACATTACCGAGAGGGCCCAGAGATACCTCTCCGACAATCGGAGTGACAAAACCTAATCTCGAAATACGCCAACCCAACATGTACCTTTGGAGACACCTGTAGTACTCCTTTATAATCACCCAGTTACGTTGTGACGTTTGGTAGCACCCAAAGTGTTCCTCCGGTAAATGGGAGTTGCATAATCTCATAGTTACAGGAACATGTATAAGTCATGAAGAAAGCAATAGCAACATACTAAACGATCAAGTGCTAGGCTAACGGAATGGGTCATGTCAATCACATCATTCTCCTAATGATGTGATCCCGTTAATCAAATGACAACTCATGTCTATGGCTAGGAAACTTAACCATCTTTGATTCAACGAGCTAGTCAAGTAGAGGCATACTAGTGACGTTATGTTTGTCTATGTATTCACACATGTATTATGTTTCCGGTTAATACAATTCTAGCATGAATAATAAACATTTATCATGAAATAAGGAAATAAATAATAACTTTATTATTGCCTCTAGGGCATATTTCCTTCAATCTCCCACTTGCACTAGAGTCAATAATCTAGTTCACATCACCATGTGATTTAACACCAATATTCATATCTGTATATGATTAACACCCATAGTTCACATCGTCATATGACCAACACCCAAAGGGTTTACTAGAGTCAATAATCTAGTTCACATCGCTTATGTGATTAACACCCAAAGAGTACTAAGGTGTGATCATGTTTTGCTCGCGAGAGAAGCTTTAGTCAACGGGTCTGTCACATTCAGAGCCGTATGTACTTTGCAAATATTCTATGTCTACAATGCTCTGTGTAGAGCTACTCTAGCTAATTACTCCCACTTCCAATATGTATCCAGATTGAGACTTAGAGTCATCTGGATCGGTGTAAAAGTTTGCACCGATGTAACTTTTACAACAAACTCTTTTATCACCTCCATAATCGAGAAACATATCCTTAGTCCTTACTAAGGATATTCTTGACCGCTGTCTAGTGATCTACTATTAGATCAAAATTGTATTCCCTTGCCAAACTCAGAGCAAGGTATACAATATGTCTGGTTCACAGCATAGCATACTTTATAGAACCTATGACTGAGGCATAGGGAATGACTTTTCATTCTCTTTCTATTTTCTGCCATGGTCGGGTCTTGAGTCTTACTCAATTTCACACCTTGCAACATAGGCAAGAACTCCTTCTTTGACTGTTCCATTTTGAACTATTTCAAAAATTTATCAAGGTATGTATTCATTGAAAAATCTTATCAAGCGTCTTAATCTATCTATATAGATCTTGATGCTCAATGTGTAAGCAGCTTCACCGAGGTCTTTCTTTGCAAAACTCTTATTCAAGTATCCTTTCATGCTTTACAGAATAATTCTACATTATTTCCGATCAACAATATGTCATTCACATATACTTATCAGAAATGCTGTAGTGCTCCCACTCACTTTCTTGTAAATACAGGCTTCACCGTAAGTCTGTACAAAACTATATGCTTTGATCAACTTATCAAAGCGTATATTCCAACTCTGAGATGTTTGCACCAGTCCATAGATGGATCGCTGGAGCTTGCACATTTTGTTAACACCTTTAGGATTGACAAAACCTTCTGGTTGCATCATATACAACTCTTCTTTAAGAAAACCATTAAGGAATGCAGTTTTGACATCCATTTGCCAGATTTCATAAATTGTGGCAATTGCTAACATGATTCCGGCAGACTTAAGCATCGCTATAGTTGAGAAAATCTCATTGTAGTCAACACCTTGAACTTGTCAAAAACCTTTTTGCGACAAGTCGAGCTTTGTAGATAGTAACACTACTATCAGCATCTGTCTTCCTCTTGAAGATCCATTTATACAATATGGCTTGCCGATCATCGGGCAACTCCACCAAAGTCCACACTTTGTTCTCATACATGGATCCCATCTCAGATTTTATGTCCTCAAGCCATTTCGTGGAATCTGGGCTCATCATCGCTTCCTCATAGTTCGTAGGTTCATCATGGTCTAGTAACATGACTTCGAGAACATGATTACCGTACCACTCTGGTGCGGATCTTACTCTAGAAGACCTACGAGGTTTGGTAGCAACTTGATCTGAAGTTTCATGATCATCATCATTAACTTCCTCACTAATTGGTGTAAGAATCACTGAAACTGATCTCTGTGATGAACTACTTTCCAATAAGGGAGCAGGTATAGTTACCTCATCAAGTTCTACTTTCCTCCCACTCACTTCTTTCGAGAGAAACTCCTTCTCTAGAAAGGATCCATTTTGAGCAACGAATATCTTGCCTTCGGATCTGTGATAGAAGGTGTACCCAACAATTTTGTTTGGGTATTCTATGAAGATGCACTTCTCCGATTTGGGTTCGAGCTTATTAGGTTGAAAACCTTTTTCACATAAGCATCGCAACTCCAAACTTTAAGAAATGACAGCTTAGGTTTACTGCTAAACCATAGTTCATACGGTGTCATCTCAACGGATTTAGATGGTGCCCTTTTAACGTGAATGCAGCAGTCTCTAATGCATAACCTCAAAACGATAATGGTAAATCAGTAAGAGACATCATAGATCGCACCATATTCAATAAAGTGCGGTTACGACGTTCGGACACACCATAACGTTGTGGTGTTCTAGGTGGCGTGAGCTGTGAAACTATTTCATATTGTTTTAATTGAAGACCAAACTCATAACTCAAATATTTGTCTCTGCGATCAGATCGCAGAAACTTTTATTTCTTTGTTACGATGATTTTTCCACTTCACTCTGAAATTCTTTGAACCTTTCAACTATTTCAGACTTATGTTTCATTAAGTAGATATACCCATATTTGCTCAAATCATCTTGTGAAGGTCAGAAAATAACGATACTTGCCACGAGCCTTTATACTCATTGATCTGCATACATCAGTATGTATTATTTCCAACAAGTTTGTTGCTCGTTCCATTGTTCCGAAGAATGGAGTTTTAGTCATCTTGCCCAAAAGGCACGGTTCGCAAGTATCAAATGATTCATAACCAAGTGATTCCGAAACTCCATCTTTATGGAGTTTCTTCATGCGCTTTACACCGATATGACCCAAACGGTAGTGCCACAAATAAGTTGCACTATCATTATTAACTTTGCATCTTTTGGCATCAATATTATGAATATGTGTATCACTATGATCGAGATCCAATAAACTATTTTCATTGGGTGTATGACCATTGAAGGTCTTATTCATGTAAACAGAATAACAATTTATTCTCTGACTTTAAATGAATAACCGTATTGCAATAAACATGATCAAATCATATTCATGCTCAACGCAAAGGCTAAATAACATTTATTTAGGTTTAACACTAATCCTGAAAGTATAGGGAGTGTGCGATGATGATCATATCAATCTTGGAACTATTTCCAACACTCATCGTCACTTCCCCTCAACTAGTCTCTGTTTATTATGTAACTCCTGTTTCGAGTTACTAATCTTAGCAACCGAACAAGTATCAAATACTCAGGGGCTACTATAAACACTAGTAAGGTACACATCAATAACCTATATATCAAATATACTCTTGTTCACTTTGCCATCCTTCTTATCCACCAAATATTTAGAGTAGTTCCACTTCCAGTGACCATTCCCTATGCAGTAGAAGCACTCAGTTTCAGGCTATGGTCCAGCTTTGGTTTTCTTCGCAGGAGTGACAACTTGCTTGTCTTTCCACTTGAAGTTCCCTTTCTTTCCCTTTGCCCTTCTCTTGAAACTAGTGGTCTTGTTAACCATCAACACTTGATGTTTTTTTTTATTTCTACCTTCGTCGATTTCAGCATCACGAAGAGCTCGGGAATCACTTACGTCATCCCTTGCATATTATAGTTCATCACGAAGTTCTACTAACTTGGTGATGGTGACCAGAGAATTCTGTCAATCACTATTTTATCTGGAAGATTAACTCCCACTTGATTCAAGCGATTGTAGTACCCAGACAATCTGAGCACATGCTCACTAGTTGAGCGATTCTCCTCCATCTTTTAGCTATAAAACTTGTTGGAGACTTCATATCTCTCAACTCGGGTATTTGCTTGAAATATTAACTTCAACTCCTGGAACATCTCATATGGTCCATGACGTTCAAAACGTCTTTGAAGTCCCGATTCTAAGTCGTTAAGCATGGTGCACAAAACTATCAAGTAGTCATCATATTGAGCTAGCCAAACGTTCATAACGTCTGCATCTGCTCCTGCAATAGGTCTGTCACCTAGCGGTGCATTAAGGACATAATTCTTCTGTGCAGCAATGAGGATAAACCTCAGATCACGGATCCAATCCGCATCATTGCTACTAACATCTTTCAACACAGTATTCTCTAGGAACATATCAAAAATATATGAAAGCAACAACGCAAGCTATTGATCTACAACATAATTTGCAAAATACTACCAGGACTAAGTTCATGATAAATTTAAGTTCAATTAATCATATTATTAAAGAACTCCCACTTAGACAGACATCTCTCTAGTCATCTAAGTGATCACGTGATCCAAATCAACTAAACCATGTTCGATCATCACGTGAGATGGAGTAGTTTCAATGGTGAACATCTCTATGTTGATCATATCTACTATATGATTCACGCTCGACCTTTCGGTCTCCGTGTTCCGAGGCCATATCTGTATATGCTAGGCTCGTCAAGTATAACCTGAGTATTCCGAGTGTGCAACTGTTTTGCACCCGTTGTATTTGAACGTAGAGCCTATCACACCCGATCATCACGTGGTGTCTCAGCACGAAGAACTTTCGCAACGGTGCATACTCAGGGAGAACACTTCTTGATAATTAGCGAGAGATCATCTTAAAATGCTACCGTCAATCAAAGCAAGATAAGATGAATAAAGGATAAACATCACATGCAATCAATATAAGTGATATGATATGGACATCATCATCTTGTGCTTGTGATCTCCATCTTCGAAGCACCGTCATGATCACCATCGTCACCGGCGCGACACCTTGATCTCCATCATAGCATCATTGTCGTTACGCCATCTATTGCTTCTACGACTATCGCTACCGCTTAGTGATAAAGTAAAGCAATTACAGGGCGTTTGCATTTCATACAATAAAGCGACAACCATATGGCTCCTGCCAGTTGCCGATAACTTCGGTTACAAAACATGATCATCTGATACAATAAAATATAGCATCACGTCTTGACCATATCACATCACAACATGCCCTGCAAAAACAAGTTAGACGTCCTCTACTTTGTTGTTGCAAATTTTACGTGGCTGCTACGGGCTTAGCAAGAACCGTTCTTACCTACGCATTAAAACCACAACGATAGTTTGTCAAGTTGGTGCTATTTTAACCTTCGCAAGGACCGGGCATAGCCACACTCGGTTCAACTAAAGTTGGAGAAACTGACACCCGCTAGTCACCTGTGTGCAAAGCACGGTGGTAAAACCAGTCTCGCGTAAGCGTACGCGTAATGTCGGTCCGGGCCGCTTCATCCAACAATACCGCTGAACCAAAGTATGACATGCTGGTAAGCAGTATGACTTGTATCACCCACAACTCACTTGTGTTCTACTCGTGCATATAACATCAACGCATAAAACCTGGGCTCGAATGCCACTGTTGGGCAACGTAGTAATTTCAAAAAATTTCCTACGCACACACAAGATCATGGTGATGGCATAGCAACGAGAGGGGAGAGTGTTCGTCTACGTACCCTCGTAGACCGTAAGCGGAAGCGTTAGCACAACGCGGTTGATGTAGTCGTACGTCTTCACGATCCGACCGATCCAAGCACCGAACGTACGGTGCCTCCGAGTTCAGCACACATTCAGCTCGATGACGATCTCCGGCCCTCCGATCCAGAAAAGGCTCCGGAGATGAGTTCCGTCAGCACGACGGCGTGGTGACGATGATGATGTTCTACCGGCACAGGGCTTCACCTAAACTCTGCGACGATATGACCGAGGTGGAATATGGTGGAAGGGGGCACCGTACACGGCTAAGGAACGATCCGTAGATCAACTTGTGTGTCATGGGGTGCCCCCCTGCCCCCATATATAAAGGAGCAAGGGGGAGGAGGCGGCCGGCCAAGGGAGGGCGCGCCAGGGAGGAGTCCTACTCCCACCGGGAGAGTAGGACTCCCTCCTTTCCTAGTCCAACTAGGAGACCTTCCATGTAGTAGGAGTAGGAGAGAAGGAAAGGGAAGAGAGAAGGGAAGGAAGGAGGGGGTGCGGCCCCTCCCCCTAGTCAGCCCCTCTCTTTTTCCCGTATGGCCCAATAAGGCCCAATACTTCTCCCCGGCGAATTCCCGTAACTCTCCGGTACTCCGATAAATACCCGAATCACTCGAAACCTTTCCGAACTCCGAATATAGTCGTCCAATATATCAATCTTTACGTCTCGACCATTTCGAGACTCCTCGTCATGTCCCCGATCTCATCTGGGACTCCGAACTCCTTTGGTACATCAAAACTCATAAACTCATAATATAACTGTCATTGTAACGTTAAGCATGCGGACGCTACGGGTTCGAGAACTATGTAGACATGACCTAGAACTATTCTTGGTCAATAACCAATAGCGGAACCTGGATGCCCATATTGGCTCCTACATATTCTACGAAGATCTTTATCGGTCAAACCGCATAACAACATACGTTGTTCCCTTTGTCATCGGTATGTTACTTGCCCGAGATTCGATCGTCGGTATCCAATACCTAGTTCAATCTCATTACCGACAAGTCTCTTTACTCGTTACATAATGCATCATCCCGCAACTAAATCATTAGTCACATTGCTTGCAAGGCTTATAGTGATGTGCATTACCGAGAGGGCCTAGAGATACCTCTCCGACAATCGGAGTGACAAAACCTAATCTCGAAATACGCCAACCCAACATGTACCTTTGGAGACACCTGTAGTACTCCTTTATAATCACCCAGTTACGTTGTGACGTTTGGTAGCACCCAAAGTGTTCCTCCGGTAAATGGGAGTTGCATAATCTCATAGTTACAGGAACATGTATAAGTCATGAAGAAAGCAATAGCAACATACTAAACGATCAAGTGCTAGGCTAACGGAATGGGTCATGTCAATCACATCATTGTCCTAATGATGTGATCCCGTTAATCAAATGACAACTCATGTCTATGGCTAGGAAACTTAACCATCTTTGATTCAATGAGCTAGTCAAGTAGAGGCATACTAGTGACGTTATGTTTGTCTATGTATTCACACATGTATTATGTTTCTGGTTAATACAATTCTAGCATGAATAATAAACATTTATCATGAAATAAGGAAATAAATAATAACTTTATTATTGCCTCTAGGGCATATTTCCTTCAGTTGCACCAGCACCTAAGGTACCCAAGCTTATGGGTGATGCAATCAGGTCAGGGGCTGCAACATCCAAGCCCAAGGAAGCACCCAAAGCTGCCTCCAAGGCCAAGCAAGTTCCAAAGAGGAATACTAGGAGTATTCCAGCTGCTGAGAAGAACAAGGCGCAGTGCCCAATGTTGCTAAAGATGAAGATGAGGAAGGACAGGTCCTTAGAAAGCTCAAGCCCAAGATACCAGACCATAAGATGCCCATCCTGTGGCTGAGGACATGAGAATCAGGAAGGATTCAGGGCTGAGACTATGGAGGATGGAAGACCCATATGCTTCAAGAAGAAGAACTGCTGTTGACTACAGGTTCCATACAAAGGAACAACATGACTTTTATGAAACAATTCTGTTGGACAAGAAGCCTATAGTCTGTGACATGAGGTGGGTCGACTGGACCTACATCAAGGACAATGAAGAGCACTATCCTGGAGTGCAAGACAGCTTTGTTGCTTGTGGAGTTGCTGACTTTGTTGGATAGAAGTTCACCAACTGGAATGATGAGTTTATCATGCAATTCTACTCCACAGCACACTTCTACCCAGATGGGAGGATAGTTTTGATGTCTGAAGGTACAAGGTACCAATCCACTGTTGAAGAATGGGCAAGTCTGATAAATGCCCCCAAGGAAGATGAGGATGACCTGGACATTTATGCAAACAAGAAGTTGGGTCACAATTCAATGGCTCACATGTACAAGGAAATTCCAGACAAGGCAGTTGAGACTCACAAGTTTCGATCAGTTCACTTTCTGCTGTCAGGGTTGCCAACCATCAGTTGGATTCTAAGGCACACTCTGTTGCCCAAGTCTGGTGACCATAACATGATCAGAGGGCATGCCATCAACATGTTGCATGTGTTTGATGTGCCACAGAAGTTCAAAGTCATGAGCCTAATAGTTGAAACAATCAAGAGGACTGCAGCAGATCAGAAGAGGAGCTGTGGATATGCACCTCAGATTCAAGAATTGATCAACTCAAAGATGGGCACAGGGAAATATCAGTTGGATAAGGAACACTTTCCAGTTTATCCAGACTTTGAGGATAATGAGGTTGTCATGAATGAAGATGATCCAAAATCAGTTCAAGCTCAGGAGAACAAGGAGAAGGCAAAGAAGGAGAAGGCTGCCAAGATGCCAACTCAAGAGGAGGCATCTGAATATTTCTTGAAAACCAAACAGGAGCAGCTTGGTTACTTGATAGCATCAACTCTGAGGATTGAGAAAGGACTGGCCACACTCACTCAGAATCATGAGAGCCTTGAAAGAATCATGGAACAAAAATTCTATGATCTAGATGTTAAAGTAACAGAGATTCAGTCAGTTGTAGAGCAGCTGCAGGATGATATGCAGGAGAGGAAGGGCAAGACTACCACCAATGTGTTTGCCAGAGTGCCCAGAGCCCAGAGGTCAGTTGCAGTGCCAGTGACAGACACTAGAGCAACAATTTCAGCACCAGCTACTGCCCCTACAGTTCCAGTGCAACAAGCTCCAGCATTCACTCCAGCACCCTCTACTTCAACTGAAGCCTTCGTCCAAGGAGCTATCAGGACACCACCACCAGAAGATCAAGCCTGAGAGTCGATCTAGCACTATGCATTTTCTATGAACTTTTTGGTAACTTGTTGCCAAAGGGGGAGAAAAATGTATAGATCATAGGCTTCGAGAGAGAGAGTGTTGCTTTTGTTCTCTCTTGCTTTATTTGGTGGTTTTTTAAACTTTGTTTGCTTTTGGTTGAGATACTATGCTTGTGAGACATTGATGATCATGTGTTTGATCATAAGCTACACTTATGCATGCTTGATATTATCCTATCTATCCTATGTGATCATTCACTATGCTTGGTGATGAGTGCATGTATTCATTGTTTATTATTTTGAGCGCTCCACCAAGATGTATGTGACATGGAAGAGTAACCCATGAGCCTAATTCGTTGTGCATTTGCAGTCCAAAGGAAATCTTAACCCATGCACAAATTTAGGGGGAGCTCTTGCTTATCACATACTTCTCAAAGCGACGATGTTATTAAATCTTATTATCATTTGTCGAAGCTTTGATCTATATGTTGTCATCAATTACCAAAAAGGGGGAGATTGAAAGTGCAACTATCCCTAGGTGGTTTTGGTAATTCATAACAACATATAGCTCATTGAGCTAATGCTATTCCAAGACTATTATTTCAGGAAAGCTCAATGAATGGCATGGCATGGATGATGAAAGTGGATCCCTCAAAATACTAAGGACAAAGGATTGGCTCAAGCTCAAAAGCTCAAGACTCTTCATTTTACAAGTCTATAGGAAAAGCCAATACTATCAAGGAGGGATGAGGTGCTGCTTAATGAGCCTCTTGCTTCATGTGCTTAGTGATATGCTCCAAAACCCTCAACTACTTTCCCACATCCACAAATGACCTAAACCCAAAGCCAAAATCGGTCACACCGATTCTTCCTATCCGGCGCCACCGATTCGAAAAGTCATAGCCACTGCCACAAACCCTAAGCAAATCGGTCTTACCGATAGGGATCTCGGTCTCACCGAGATGGGGTTGCAATCTCCCTGTTTCCCTACGTAACGTTTCGGTCTAACCGAAGTGAGCGATCGGTCCCACCGAGATTGCAATGTAAACTCTCTGTTTCCTTTTTGTAACATTTCGGTCTCACCGAAAAGAGCAAATCGGTCCCACTGAGTTTACCTGACCAACTCTCTGGAAAGCTTATTACCAAATCGGTCTCACCAAGTTTGTGTAATCGGTCTTACCGAGATTACGTTATGCCCTAACCCTAACCGAATCGGTCTCACCGAGATGCATGTCAGTCCCACCGAAAATCACTAACGGTCACTAGGTTTACTAAATCGGTTCGACCGAGTTTAACAATTCGGTCCCACCGAGTTTGGTAAATTGTGTGTAACGGTTAGATTTTGTGTGGAGGCTATATATACCCCTCCACCTCCTCTTCATTCGTGGAGAGAGCCATCCGAATGAACCTAGACTTCCAACTTACCATTTCTGAGAGAGAACCACCTACTCATGTGTTGAGGCCAAGATATTCCATTCCTACCATCTGAATCTTGATCTCTAGCCTTCCTAAGTTGCTTTCCACTCAAATCTTCTTTCCACCAGATCCAAAACCTATGAGAGAGAGTTGAGTGTTGGGGAGACTATCATTTGAAGCACAAGAGCAAGGAGTTCATCATCAACGCACCATTTGTTACTTCTTGGAGAGTGGTGTCTCCTAGATTGGCTAGGTGTCACTTGGGAGCCTCTGACAAGATTGTGGAGTTGAACCAAGGAGTTTGTAAGGGCAAGGAGATCGCCTACTTCGTGAAGATCTACCGCTAGTGAGGCAAGTCCTTCGTGGGCGGCGGCCATGGTGGGATAGACAAGGTTGCTTCTACGTGGACCCTTCGTGGGTGGAGCCCTCCGTGGAACCGCACAGCCGTTACCCTTCGTGGGTTGAAGTCTCCATCAACGTGGATGTACGATAGCACCACCTATCAGAACCACGCCAAAAACATCCGTGTCTCCAATTGCATTTGAATCCTGCAAACCCTTCCCTTTACTTTCTTGCAAGTTGCATGCTTTAATTTCCGCTGCCTATATACTCTTTGCATGCTTGCTTGAATTTTGTATGATTGCTTGACTTGTCCTAAAATAGCTAAAATCTGCCAAACTCTAAAATTGGGAAAAGGTTAATTTTTATTGGTCAAGTAGTCTAATCACCCCCCCTCTAGACATACTTCAAGGTCCTACAAAAGCTGCACTACGGGTATCTCCGAAAGTGTCTGTTGAGTTGGCACGAATCGAGACTGGGATTTGTCACTCCGTATAACGGAGAGGTATCTTTGTGCCCACTCAGTAATGCATCATCATAATGAGCTCAATGTGACCAAGTGTCTGGTCACGGGATCATGCATTACGGTACGAGTAAAGTGACTTGCCGGTAACAAGATTGAATGAGGTATTGGGATACCAACGATCGAGTCTCGGGCAAGTAACGTACCGATTGACAAAGGGAATTGCATACGGGATTGACTGAATCTTCGACATCGTGGTTCATCCGATGAGATCATCGGGGAGCATGTGGGAGTCAACATGGGTATCCAGATCCTGCTGTTGGTTATTGACCGGAGAGGCGTCTCGGTCATGTCTGCATGTCTCCCAAACCCGTAGGGTCTACACACTTAAGGTTCGGTGATGCTAGGGTTGTAGAGATATGAGTATGAAGTAACCCCAAAGTTGTTCGGAGTCCCGGGTGAGATCCGGACGTCACGAGGAGTTCCGGAATGGTCCGGAGGTGAAGAATTATATATAGGAAGTCAGGCTTCGGCCATCGGGAAAGTTTTGGGGGTCACCGGTATTGTACAGGGACCACTAGAAGGGTCCGGGGGTGCCATCAAGAAGGAGGAGACGTCTTCCTTAACCGTACGTGTGCTGAACGCGGAGGTGCCATCCGTTCGGCGCTAGGATCTCCGGTGATTTGGATCACGACGAGTACGACTCCCTCAACCCCGTTCTCTTGAACACTTCCGCACGCGATCTACAAGCGGATGTAGATGCACTCCCCTCTCTTGTTGCTAGATGACTCCATAGATTGATCTTGGTGAACGTAGGAATTTTTTTATTTTATGCAACGTTCCCCAATAGTTCCCGGTTACGGTGGGTGGTCGGGGCCGAGCGATGCACGAAGGTTTGCGCGTTTCTCTCGTACACGCACGCGCATGGGTGCGAGGCGTTGGGCTCTAACTGAACCCGTGCAAGGCGTCGCCTAACTGAACCCGAGCGATTGCACTGCAGGCTACGCATTACTGAACCCGAGCGATCGAGCGATTCCTTTGCTACTGTTGCTAACTGAAGCCGATCGATGCTGCCTCTGGATGAACAGTGAGTGTTGCTGGGGGGTTTGGATGAACAGTGAGCATTGCAGCTGGGGGGTTTGGATGAACAGTGAGCGTTGCTGGGGTGGGGGTGGGTTGGATAAACAATTCCTGGTGGGGTGGATGAACAAGACCCCGTGGTTGCCTCTGGATGAACAGGACCCCGATCGATCGAGCCGGTTGGGGCTGGATGAACAGGACCCCGTGGAGGGCTAGATGAACAGGATGACCCCATGGAGGACTGGTTGAACAGTAGCCGGTGGAGGACTAGATGAACAGTAGCCCGTGGAGGCGTGGTGGAATAGGAACCTGTGGAGAGGGGTAGTTGACTAGGAGCCTGTGGAGTAGCACGTGGTGGAGGCTAGATGAACAGGAGCCCGTGGATGAACAGTCGCAGGTGGAAGCTAGAGGAGGTCGACGGTGGATGAACAGTAACCCGTGGAGGCTGGAGGAGGTCGATGGTGGAGATGAACAGTATCCCGTGGAGTCCCGTTTTGTGGTACGCCACACCCCTCCCGATGAACAGGACCCTGTTTCGACCGTAGTGCTCCAACACAAGTCCGTTTCCTCCGTTTTGCGGTACGCCACACCCCTCCCGATCAACAGGACCCTATTTCGACAGTAGGAGGTCCAACACAAGTCTGTTTCCTTCGTTTTGTGGTACGCCAGACCCCTCCTGATGAATAGGATCCCGTTTCGAAAGTGGCCAGTCGAACACAAGGCCGTTTCCTCCGTTGTGCGGTACGCCAGGCCTCGTTTCCATCAGCTGTTCCGTCCAAGCTGGTTGGCTCCCACGCATTCTGTTGCCTCCCGATGAACACGACACATTCTGTTGCCTCCCCATGAACACGGTGACGACGTAGTTTCTCCGTTCCAACCCAGCCATGTACACGAGCCCTGGCCATACGTATGCGCGAGTAGGCATTCGAGACCTTGCCATATGTACGTACGTGGCCGTATTTACTTTCTTGCACCCTGGCCGCTGTACATACGTGTACATGCTACGTGCGCGCCTCTACTACGACACGTGTGCGCCTCTACATCGACCAGTATGTACGTACATGTTCGCGACCAGAATGACAATGCTACGTACGCTTCGACCAGGTGGGTCCCGACTATCAGGCACTTCCTTGCATGCGAAGATGTAGCTGGTGGGTCCCAGCAGTCAGTGGGGCGAATCATTTTTTTGCCCGGACGCACTTCCTTGCGTGCGAAGATGTAACTGGTGGGTCCCAGTAGTTAGGGGGGAAACATTTTTTTCGCAAAATACGGTGGCCCGTCCGGTGGGTCCCTGCTGTCAGGTGGAGGAATCATTATTTTCCATGTAATAAGGAGGCACTTCCTTGCTGCGGCCGTGGACCCAACTGTCAGCCTCTCCACGTATAGTACTCTTCCGATGAAGTTGGTCGTTGACCACATTGACCACGCCGCACCTAGAGCACCAAGGCGGTGGACGACGGCGAGGCCTAGGAAGGGCACGACACAGAGCCGGGGAAGACGCGGCAGTGGATGCCCACGCGGAGAGGAGTGCGAGGGTTCACTGGTTCGGCTGCGGTGTGAGGCTTCCGATGACTCTCGTTTGTTGACCATGTTGACCTCACCGTGCCTCCACCAGAGAGGCCGGTGGATGACAGAGAGGCCCCAGACTGGAACGACCCAGAGATGGGGAAGACGCGACAGTGGAATCACAGATGGAGAGGAGTGGGAAACTTGACTGGTTCGGGTGCCTGGCAGCACTGCCCCCCACGAGAGACAGGAGCAAGAACAAAGGATGAAGAAGGAGCACAGCTGTTGGATTAACACCCAACGGTCCAGCTGCTAGAATCATTTGTTGATTAAGTTGAGAAAGCCCTGCATACACGTCTGCTTAGTAGGCCCACAAGTCAGCCACCAAATCTGCCGGGTCCCAGCTGTCATGGGGAGGAATAGTTTTTTTCACATAACAAGGAGGCACTTCCTTCCATGCGAAGATACAGCCGGTGGGTCCCAGCTGTCAGGGGAAGGAAACAGCTTAATAAGGAGGAACTTTCCTTGTGTGCGACCATGGACCTCGTGGGTCCCAGCCGTCCGGCTCTCACGTACAGTCCTTTTTCCGATGACTCTCGTTTTTTGACCACGCCACGCCGAGCGCAGCGAGGCGATGGACAACGGCGAGGCCCCAGACTGGAACGACCCGGAGATGGGGAAGACACGGCAGTGGAGTCGCAGATGGAGAGGAGTGGGAAACTTGACTGGAGGGAGGTGCGGAGTGGAGGGATGGCCTGGCCGTCAGCGGGGTAGCGTTTCGTTGCGAGGCACGCAAAACAACAGGAGGTGCGGAGTGGAGGGATGGCTTGGCCGTCGGCGGGGTAGCGTTTCGCTGCGAGGCGCGCAAAACAACGCCGCTGGACGCCGGAGGCTGGAGCAGGCGGTCCCGGCAGCGTTGGGGGTAAGAAGACGAGAGATTGAAGAAGAATGTCGACCGTTGGATGTAAATCCAATGCCTTTCTTAGGCTTCGACCTTTTGGCCCACATGTCAGCCAGTCCATTTGTTTTTTCGTCCATTTGGTGGGCTGGATGAAACAATGATGTAGCATCTATGCAGCCCGTTTATATATATGGTAGAATTTAAAGCCCATTTGCATTTTTCTCGAAATCCGCGACTTGGTGAAAAATATCATGTTGGGCTGGACAGAGAAATGGTATAAAAACGTAAACACATGATTGCACGTCTATTACTGCATTGGTTAGTAAAATCTTTGCAAGCTTATGTACGCAATCACTAGGAGTTAACTTGCCAAGTTATATATAAACAATTATTGTTATTATTTTGTAAGAACTTTTTATTTACGAAATAAAAATCATTTTAATTTGATGAGTTAATAGGACGAGGGGTATTATTATTTTTTAGGCTAGACATGGGACAATTGAGTTGGTTCTAGGGAAAATTTCTGAAAGAAAACTCAGTTTACATCGAAAAAGAAAGAGGAAGAAAATTCAGATATAGGATTAATGAAAACAAAAAATAAAGGAAGTGGGAAGGTCTATAAAATGGTTGGACGAATGACAGGTTTAATGGAACCTTATGTTCTTTCTATTATATATATAGATGTGTGTGTGTGTGTGTGTGTGAGAGAGAGAGAGAGAGAGAGAGAGAGAGAGAGAGATAAAATTATATATATACACACACACACACACACACATAAACACTTTTCTGATCACAAGATTAGAATAATATTCTAATCACAACCAGAACTTCCTGAGTTACACGCCTGAACTTCCCTTTGTACGAACTCGACCTTCGGGCTATCTTCGCAACCGTGTCTCCCCGCGCGAATTTTTCTTGTTAGTCGTGTTCTATGTGATGTAAGTGTAATCTACAAACGATTTCTAGCAACTAAATGCCCGTTTTATATATGAATCTTACTCGTTGGCGGATTTGCTCTTGGGTCGTGATGAAACATGCCTCTGTTGCAATTTTACTGCCCGAGTTGTTCGACCTGAACTTCCCTCTGAACTAGGCTGAACTTCCGCCAACATTGACCAAACGGGGCTTATGATATATCCTTGGAAAGCTATGGACACCAGTATCATGACCCAACTTAAATTTTTGTCAAAATGTAAGCGGTTTAAGAGCAGTTTTGAAAATCGTTTTTTCTTCACACAAAAAACGTGAACCGTAATTTCGATCGCATTTCTAAACCGTTTATCGGAATGAGGCAAATAATATGGCGTTGGAAAGCTGCTGCAAAACCGCTCCTTCCACATGTTGAAAGTTTTCTCTAAATCTCTATGATTAAAGAGTAATTTGGAAAAACGTAAAATTTCGCAAACCGAATAGCCGAGTTCGTATTTTTGATGCCATTTCTAAACGGCTAATCCAATTGAGTCAAGTAATATGGCGTTGGAAAGCTTATAAAAATGCTCTACTTTTTCATGTTGAAGGTTTTCCTAATTTTGAATGGTTTATGAGTAATTTAGAAAACAGTACAAGTTCCATCGAGTTCGTATTTTCTATCTAATTTTTTCGCCGTACGTCCGAATGCAGCAAATGATATGGCCTTGGTAAGCTTGAGTAAATGCGAATTTTTTTGATATGTATTGTTTCTCCCAATTCCTTACGATTTTATGTCAGTTTTGAAAATGGGTAAAAACATATTTTTGCCGTAATTTCTGCGAACTTTGTCGGAATGCGGCGAATAATATACCGTTCAAAAGTTACGAAAAATGCAAAACTTTTTCATGTTGATGGTTTTCTCTGATTCCGAGCCGTTTTCAAGTAATTTCAAAAATGGCGAGATCATTCGTTCTGCTTTTATCGCGAAATAGATTCATCTAAAATGCATCGCGTAAAGTACTTGAACTTTTGTGTCAGTTCTGCTTGAACTTCACTCTGTTTTTCATGTGCTTTTTTTTCTCACAGCTCTTCATTCACTGCTTATAGCTCTCCATCCACTCACCGGAATTAAGCAAGTGATATACCAATGGAAAGCCGCTGTAAACACACAAATTTCCATTGTTGATCATTTTTTCATACTCGCGATGGTTCTAAAAGTTTTTCATCTGAAATTCATTCAGTGTAGTAGTTGAACTTCCTGCTGTTTTCACGTTGAACTTTTTGTGACGTATTTTTTGTTTGTAATTTCCTCATACATTCGTCAATGTCACACAAATGATATTCTTTTTGTACAAACCTCTCTCACAATAAATTTTTTAACTTTCTCCGACCGAGGACTTGAACTTACACAAATGATATTTCAACTGTTTTGAAGTAAATTATAAAATGACGAGATCATGATTTCTGCCTTCATCGCGAATGGAAATGCACTGCGTGAAGTAGTTGAACTTCTCGGGCATGTCTGTTTGAACTTCACACTATTTTTAACGTGTTGTTTTTTGCACTGCGTGAAGTAGTTGAACTTCTAGGACATGTCTGTTTGAACTTCACTCTGTTTTTGACGTGCTGTTTTTTGATGTGTTGTTTCTTGCACTGCGTGAAGTAGTTGAACTTCTAGAACATGTATGTTTGAACTTCACTTTGTTCCACTTTATAGTTTTTTCGTATATGAAATACACACCATGTAGTACGTGAACTACCAATTGTTATCACTTTGAACTTCTCTCTGGTTTGAGAGAATTATTTTAAAATACAAAAAACAACATATTTTTTAATGTATTTTGGACATCTAAATACACGGTGAACCTCTCTCACAAGATTTTGAACTTTTCCTCGCCGAGCACTTGAACTTCTAGCAACCATTTTTTCATTCTGCCTTTATCGCCAAACAGATTCTTCGAAAATGCACCACGTGAAGAACCTGAACTTCTCGGTGTGTGTACCTGAACTTCACTATGTTTTTCACGTGATTATTTTGCATGTAGCTCTCCATCCACACACTGGAACACTCACCGGAATTGAGAAAGTAATATACCGGTGGAAAGCTGATGTAAACATGCAACTTTCCCGTGTTGATCTTTTTTCATACTCGCGACGGTTTTAAAAGTTTTCATGTGAAATTCATTTAGTGTAGCAGTTGAACTTCCTGCAGTTTTCACGTTGAACTTCTGCGACGTATTTTCGTTTGTAATTTTCTCATCCATTCATCTGTGTTACACAAATGATATTCCTTTTGTACAAACATCTCTCACAATATTTTTTTTAACTTTCTTCGACCGAGGACTTGAACTTAGACAAATGATATTCCTGCCATTTTGAAGTAATTAGAAAATGACGAGATCATGATTTCTGCCTTCATCGCGAATGGAAATGCACTACGTGAAGTAGTTGAACTTCTCGGGCATGTCTGTTTGAACTTCACACTGTTTTGGATGTGCTATTTTTTGCCCGTAATGCCCAAACCACTTACCAGAATTGAGCAAATTATATACCGATGGAAAGCTGTTGAAAACATGCAACTTTTTCGTGTTGATCAGTTTTTCATACTCATGACGGTTCAAAATATTTTTTTGAATGTGTAAAAATGTGCTTTTAACGGTATACATAAAAACTTTAAACCATTCATCGGAATATAGCATATAATATACCATTGGAAAGCTTATGAATAGGAGCATCTTTTTCATGTAGATAGACATTACAAAGTATTTTCATTTGAGAGCAGTTTTAAAAATGGCAAAAATAACGTTGTTTTTTTTCCCTGTTTTTACGTGTAACTGAAGGTCGGATCTCTCGCACTAGAGATCTTGAACTTCACCGGGAGGAGCACGTGAACTTCTTGCAACAAACCTTTTAAGCTTCTTGTTTTCTTTTTTCATATTCCTATCTAAAACGCATTTCGTGTAGTAGTTGAATTTCCCGTTGTTTTCATCTTGAACTTCTGTCACGTATTTTTGTTCAACCTCTCTCACAAGAATTTTTGAACTTTCTCGGGACGAGTGCTTGAACTTCTAGCAACAAAATTTTGGACTTCACCTTATTATTATTTTTTCTTATATGAAACGCACACCATGCAGTACATGAACTTCTGGCTATTATCCATTTGAACTTCTCTCTATTTCGCTTTAGTAAAGGAAAAATTCTGAGTTTTTTATAGACATCAAACCTCTCTAACTTTTTTATTTGAACTTCTTTGTGTATTATTTAAAAATGTGAAAATTGGAGTTTTGTTAGAAATATTGAACTTCTTCGTTATTTTTAATTGAACTTATTGGTTTTATTCGTTAGTAATCATAAAATTCCAAATTTTTAAATAAATATCAAACTATTATGCTTTTTCCAATTGAACTTCTTCATTATTTTGAGTTGAACTTATTGGTTTTATTCTTTGGTAACCAGAAAAATCCGAGTTTTCAAATATATTATCAATCCGCTCCACTTTTTAAATTTGAACTTCTTGGTTTTATTTCTTTTAGTAACGAAAAAATTCTAGGTTTGTAATAAACATCGAACCGCTCATCTATTTTAATTTGAACTTCTAGTTTTCTTTATAAATTAGAAAAATCGATCGGAATACATGGGAATATTTGAACTTTTTTGTTTTATCATTTTCTTTGACCTCTCCATTTTATTAATTTTTAACTTTGAGAGTTAAGACAAGTCCATTTATACATGAACTTCTAGAAGATGCCGGCTCATGTTTTATACGTTTAACACGTAGAGTTTTTTCTTTCTCTTACATATATAGGTTTTTGATACAAGTTATCTTCGTGAAATTCCTTATTTTTTGTATTCATGAGAGGGGTTCTATATTTTTTAGAGAAAAGAGGCGGGAGGTAAGTAGTATAAATTTTTTGGATTTGTTTTTAACATTTTTGAACTTCCATATTTGAAAATTTTGAACTTCTCATAATTTGAACTTGTAGGTTCTTAGAAGTGGGGTAAATCCTATTTTTAGAAACTTTTGAATTGCTTGTTTTTTAATTTCAACAACTTGTTTATTATTTTATCTTTTGTATTTTCCGCATGAATTACTCAAGTTTGTTCCATGGATTTGTCGCATTTTCCCTAGTGATCTCCCGTGTTTTCTATTTTGAACTTATGACCATGCCATCAAGCGAAATCAGCAAACAGATTTCACATGCATGGCCACTAAGAAGCACCTACCCGGCTATTTAGTAGAACAAGTGTACTGGATCACATATATCCAAAGGAAAAAACTTTTTTGCAAGTCATTGAAAAAATGTAAAAGTTAAAGCAGCAGGAACATCAACACAGGCTGTGTAGCAGCCAATGGCACACAAACGCAAACACCTTGTGGGCACAATACGACATGCACTACTTCTCATTCTATAATTACAGAACGTCGCCAATACAAATGTCTGAACTTCAACAACCATCAACCAATTTTGCCGAATTGAAAATGCTTCTTTTACACAAATTGCTGTAGCGCACTCACGCACATAGCACCCATGCACACATCCATGGCAGAGAAAGCCGAAGGGAAAAAGAACCAACACAAAATGTATGTACTCATTGGCATACCAACAAGCAACGTACATGGTAGCAGACCTGAAATATCATAGTTTCCCATGTAGAATTGCTGCAGTTTTTTTTGTCGAACTGCTATTAAAGGACAACATAATAGGCTTACATTTGATGGGCAGCTGACAAGATGCCACAACCGCTTTTACATCCCTCGCAGATTTGTGGACGGAACACCGGCGGCTCAGGGCTTGCAGGGGATCGTTGCTGCAGGATGTGAGGCATGCCAAAACCACATATATTTTCTTCAGGATCCCTGGTGACAGGTTGTGAATTTCGTGACCTTGACAATATGAACTTCAAACACACACTATAACAAAGCATCTGTCGAACAAGAATGCTCATAAAAAATAGACTACTAATACCAGATCCTAATGGATAATTAAATTAACAAATATACAAATATGAACAGGCTTGCATGTACGTATCACAAAAAAATTATGAGACATGAGTCACCAAAAGTTCTGAACTATCCTGAACTATATTATGTGAGCTTCGAGGTCTTGACAATATGAACTTCAAGAAAAGACCCTATAATTCTTTCATTGTACAATATGATTTTTTCGTGAAAGAGGCACAAAAATCGAGCTTGCTCTTTAGAGGTATTCCCACAAGAACTGATATACATAATACACATGTATGAATATTTGTTGCTCACAAAAATTTGGGCAAAGGACAAAATCTGATGTTAGTTATCAGAGACATAACCACAAACATGTTGAGAGCATCAAATCAGCACAACTTTCACGAAACTTGTACAAAAAAATTCTCCAAAGAAACGAAAGAAGTCCACATACCCCCCTGAACTGTCATATTTCGAGCAGATCACCCCCCCAACTGCAAAACCGGCTTCTTAATCCCCTTGACTGACAAATACCAGGCAAATCACCCCCTGAGGCTAGTTTGGTGGGTTTGAGCACCTGGTTTTGCGTGCGTGGTGGAGGTGGTTGGGCACTTTAATTAAAGTGGGTGCCACGTTAGGAAATTTGGTCTATTGCACCCCCTGGCCTTGCCTCGAGCGCTCCGAGTCGTCTTTTCACCTCCCGCTCCCTCTCCTTTGTCTCTGACGAAAGGGCGGCGATTTTGGCGACCACGGTGGCGCGGGGGATGATCGACGGCCTGCTGTGAATAGCGGGACCGGCGGCGACGATCAGGTCAGTGCGCCCAAATCTTGTTCTGAGAATCTATTTTTTGCCTAGAGTAGGCCTGTCAGTTTGGGGTTTTCAGGGGATTTGATTTGGGGGCTACGGTTTAGTCCAGTTTTTTTGAGAGAATGTTGGAAGCAGTTATTAGATGGCGTCCTTTCAGGGCATTCTGGAGTTCAAATCAGTGGGCATATGCTCTTATATGATTAGATGATCTAGGGTTTACTTGATCTGAAGAAAAATACAGTTTTTTCACAAAAGTGACAGTTTTTTCATAAAAGTTCAGTACTTTGAACTGATGATTCACTTACTTATGCTTGTTAAATGTGTATCATTTTGTTTAGGATATAGCCATGGATCCACTGGACTACCTTACTGTCAGATTTCACTACAGAGGTGACTTTGGGCATGATGGAAATGACTGGAATTATGTGGTAGGAAAAACTGGGCTGTCCACAATTAAATTTGCAAAGCTGTCTGTATCTGAGCTGAAGAAGAACCTCGCAGATTATGTTGTATGCTCTGATAAAGCTCTAGAAAATACTACATTGCATTAGAAATATCCAGGTGGTGATATGGCAAATGCTTTGCTTGTACTAAATGATCAGATTTCAGTGGAGATGATGGCTAAGCATGTGACTGATGCTGGTCTTATTGATATATATGCTGTCATTCCTCCTGATGAAAGTACTAAAGGCAATGATTGGCAGTTTGAATTTGCAAGGGAGTTCGAGGCAGTGCATAGAGGGCAAGATCAGGCAGAGGAACTGCAGGCAGAGCATTATGAAGCAGAGCAATTTCATACGGAGTTAGGGCATGCAGAGGAGGTGCAGGCAGAGAGAAGAAATGTGGATGAGGTACAATGCAGGGCCAAAATGCCTGTTTCAGGTCTGCAAGTTCATTGTCTGATAGAGGAAAAGGTGTTGTAACTGAAGAGATGCATACTTTAGATGACTCTGACAGTGACAGTGACTATGTTGTGCCCCCTGCAGAGAGCAACAGTTCTGCTGAAGATGAAGAAATCCTTGAGTACAGAAAATATGCCAAAGAATTCAAGGAGAAAAAGAGAAAAAAATGTTAGGGGAGGAAGAAGCACAAGCTTGCAATGTAACTGAGGATTTCATTGTACCAGAAACATGTAAGTTGGATGATGATGCAGATGATACCCCTTACTTTGAAAGTGATGATGATCTTTCCTACGATGAGGCTAGTGATGGAGAGGCCAATGATGTCAGAAGGAGAAAGACCACTCATAAAGAGTATGATGATAGTACAGATGCACCACAATTTGAAGTTGGCCAGGCTTTTACTAATAGCAGACAATTCAAAAATGCACTAGTGAAATATGGACTGAAGAATTTCCATCACTTGTTATTTCCCAAGGATGAGAAAAAAAGAGTAAGTGCCAAGTGCAGCTGGACTGGGTGCCAATGGAGCATTTATGGGTCTATTAATAGAAAGTCTGACTGGTTGGTGGTGCAAAGGTACAAAAATGTCCATACATGTGTGCCTAGGAGAGATAATAAGCTTGTGACCAGTACTATCATTGCAAAGAAGTATTTCAGACAGATCAGAGACAATCCAACATGGAGGGTGGAGAAGATGCAAGAATCTGTACTAGAAGATTTGCTAGCAGATGTTAGCATATCCAAATGCAAGAGGGCAAAGAAGCTTGTGATGGACAAACTCATAGATTCAACTAATGGTGAATATTCTAGAGTATTTGACTACCACCTTGAGTTAGTTAGGAGTAATCCTGGTAGTACCGTTGCAGTTACATTGGACCCTGAGGAGCATGAGAAAAATGTGTTTGAAAGGATGTATGTTTGTCTAGATGGCTGCAAGAAGGGGTTTATGGCTGGATGTAGGAGAGTTGTTGGGTTAGATAGCTGTTTCTTGAAAGGTGCAGTACATGGACAAATATTATCTGCAATTGGGAGAGATGCCAACAACCAGATGCACCCAATTGCATGGGCAACTATTGAGGTTGAGAGCTATGACAGCTGGTACTGGTTTCTATCATTTCTTCAGAAGGACATTCAGATAAACAACAATGGTGAGGGCTGGGTTTTCATCTCTGATTAGCAGAAGGGACTCATAAGAGAAGTGAAGGATATTTGTCCAGAAGCAGAACATAGAATGTGTGCTAGGCACATCTATGCCAATTGGAGAAAGAAACACAGGGAGAAGATATATCAGAAAATATTTTGGGCATGTGCAAAAGCTTCTGATAGAACAGGATTCAACTATCATAGAGCAAAGGTTTCTCAAAAAACAGAAGAAGGGGCAAAAGATGTAATGAAAACCAATCCTGAACATTGGAGCAGGGCCTATTTCAAACTTGGCTCATATTGTGATTCTGTAGAAAACAATATGTGTAAGTTCTTCAACAATTCCATCATGAGAGCAATATTTTATCCTGTAATTACTAGTCATGAGATCATAAGAAAGAAGGTTATGGCTAGAATTCAAGAGAACAGAGCAAAGCCTGCAAAGTGGAGTGGAACTATATGCCCTAATGTGTTCAAGAAGCTGCAGCTCAACATAAAGAGATCTGGAAGATGCAGAGTGCTATGGAATGGCAAAGATGGGTTTGAAGTGCAAGAGGGTGAGTATAGAAGGTTCACAGTTGATCTGGAGAAATGGACTTGTTCTTGCAGATATTGGGAGCTCTCTGGACTGCCTTGTGCTCATGCAATCAGTTCAATATACACATGTGGTTTGAAACTTGATGATTTCATAGCAGATTGTTACTCCATCAACACATACAACCAAACAGGGGACTAGCAATCACAGGAGTTGATGCAAATCTAAGGTAGAACCTGAACGGGGACTAGCAGTGTAGTTGGATTGATGCGAAGACATCCTAGGTGTGAGCCAGCCACCTCCTCTCCAGGTCCGAAGCATGGGGCCAGGCGGCCAGGCCAGCACCATCCAGGAGCTCCGTCTTGAACGGCCGGAGGTGGCGATGCCGAACGTAATGAGCGCAGCGATAGTGGATCCCCATCGCACTATAGGACGGTGGTGCAGACAACGACAACATCGGCCGGGAGCAGGAGGCCGCCCCGTGCACGTCACTTCCCATGCCTTGCCGGGGGTCGTGGCCGGCTGGATCCGGCCGCCCCCTCGACTGGATCGGCGATGAGGTTTGCGGGGGTGGCGTGATCTGCGCGGTAGCTGGGTCCGCTGCACGGCGAAGGGCGGGCTAGCACGCGAGGGACGGCGAGGTGCGCGTGGTTTCCGGCGGTCAAGGGCGGGCAGGGTGTCACGCGGCGGTACGCGTGGCCCGAGGCGACTCCCGGCATTGGAAGATGGCCAGGATGGCGCGCCATGGAAGGTGGGTAAACGGAGGTGCGGGTAGGCCGGCGGTTGCAGGTGGTTGTGGTTCGGGGAGTGGAGCGGCAAGGTGGAAGAAGGTGGAGGGGCCCGGCGGCTTGGGATTTAAGGGAAGGGGAGAGATGGTGGGTGGGTGGGGTGACCGAGGGTTTTTTCCTTTTGTTTCCTACCGGTTCGGGGTTTCGGAGTTCGGAATGACCTCGTCGCTTCTTATAAGGAAGATCGTGATCCAAATAACTATTCTAATCCCAGGATTAGAATAGTGCCACTATATATATACATTATTATTGAAGGGAAAACATAGGTTCAGTTTTGCATTCTTATAGAAAAAAAGAACTGAGCTGTGCGTCGTCTTGAAAAAACAAACATAACTTGTGTTGCCGATGTTATAGACAAGCTAGGTTGGGAGGCCCAGAGGCCGCTTGATCCGAAAAGCATTGAAACATGTCGTGGGCTGCCCATGTTAAACAACAAAACCTAGGCCATGGACCTGGTGGGCCCGGGACTGTCAGCCTCTCGACGAACAGTTGCCTCCCGATTCCTCTTGTTTTGCTGACCATGTTGGGAATGACAGACGGCAGCGCCACATTGAGAGCACCAAGGTGGAGGACGACGTCGAGATCGTGGACCGAACGAACCGGAGAGGGGGAAGACGTAGGCGGAGGGGAGTACAAGGGTTGACTTGTTCGGATGCAGAGTGGCCGGTGGAGCTCCTTGGTATCGTTGTCTTCTTTCATGTTGGCATAGCAGGGGTTGATGATGGTCTCGGCAAGGTCAACCAAGGATTCCTTATCCTGCCCGTTGCCGATGATCTTGTATTGCTTCTGGATGTTGACAAGCTTGCTGCACCAGATGGACGAATCACGGTGTTCTTGCTTCTCTCCACCGTAGCAAAGGTGCAGTCGGTGCTGCCGATGAAACGGGCGAATGCTCGAGAACCTTTGATGGCCCTACAACAGTGGTAGACGAGAACCTCGTCTCGCACGCATACATGGGCGACCTCGATCAGCTGGTCCCTGTCAGGAGACGAATGGATGGGCACAAGGTCTAGTCCTGTGACCTTGTGCTTTCTCGTCCTGTAGGTACTGCTTGAACTCGACGAGGCAGAGCTTCACCGAGTCCGGATCGTTGGTGTACAGTACATCACATTCAACTTGGTGCCGCCATGGGACTAAACAGAGAACTCAATGGTGAACTCCATGCTGAAGTCCATATCCAGCAGGCTCACCCCTCGGATCGCCATCGGAGTCTCTTCAAGTGAACGAGTGAGTAGGCGACAGCAGCAGTTCGTTTTTCAGCTCTTGGGGAACTGGATTCAACAGTAAACTGAGTGTGTATAGGCGACAACAGTTACTACCCCTCCTTCGCCCGCTGCACGCCCGGCAGAATATGCACCCTCGGCGCATTCAAACGCCTCCATTAAGAAACCTATTCCGGCCACACACGTCGGTTCACGAGTGCATCTGTATTGGTACTGTAATAACAAGTGTTAGTGGTCACTTTACTTAATTTTAGTTTAATCAAAATGTATGCTTAAAACAAGCAATGCATTGGCTCATTCTATCAGTGCCACAGGATCAACATGCACAACAATTAGAATTATTATTCTAAGGACGCACATGATCAGCACATTTGCCACGCTTTCACACAGAAAATACTACCAAGTTTGAACAGTTTGTTATGGTTGTTGTCCTCTACATCATCATCCCGTGCTTCCCAGCTTGCAAGATTCAGAACCAACAAATAAGATTCAAGTAATAAGTACAACAAAGATGCCTACACATCTCAGTGATTCCCAGCTTCCAAGATTCAGAACCAACAAATAAGATTCAAATAATAAGTACAACAAAGATGCCTACACATCTCATTGATTCCCAGCTTGCAAGATTCAGAACCAACCTGATGTGGAGCATCCCACGTTCATCCCCATGTACACTCCGACTACTCTCCAAGCCCCAAGAGGACATATGACAAGACCTCAAACATACGCCATTGGACACAAGGTGAATTCACTCCTCTTCAAACCGTCACTTTCCACAAGTGAGACATGGCTACTACCTCATGCATGGATCTTGCCTATACTCAAGTACAACCGAGATGACCATGGAGAATCAAAGGACCAAGGCCAACCATGGAAGAGGAGCAGGAAGAAGAGCGAGCTGCTACAGGCCCCGGACATCCGGCCCCAGCCCGGACATCCGGACCAGCCCGTACATCCGACCCGACACCGGAAATCCAGCGCCCATCACAGAACACACCCGAAGCTGAACCTCGTTAGCCCGGACATCCGGCCAGAGGCCCGGACATCCGACTCTTCCCGAGCCGCCGGACATCCAGCCCCCAGCCCGGACATCCGGACCCCGCCTGTCCAGAGAGCAACCGCAGGGCACCCAGGCCAGCCCGGACATCCGGCCTCCCAGCCCGGACATTCGGCCCCAGCCCAGACATCCGGTACCTCCCTGTGCGCAGAGAACGGGCCAAGGGCCCATGCATCCCCCTCTCACTTACCCCTTCGTGGGCTAGCACTATATATACTTCCCCACCTCCTCCTAGTTAGGGTTAGCAAAGGATTAGCTCATTTGAGATAGAGCTTTGCTCATCCATACGGATCTCCTCCTCATGAGAGATCGCGGCCTCTTCGGAGAAGATCCACCATGGATTCAAGACCCATTTACGGGAGGATCCCTCGTGGATTGAAGACCTCCACTCGGAGATGAGCTACCGCCACTTGTATCATCCTTTGTTGGATTTGGATCATGAATCCCTTTGTGTTCCTTGGATCTAGCACATGTGTGATCATATTCGTGTTGGTTGAGTGTTTCTCTCGTTTTCCCCCATGATTTCCCTCATGTTCTTCCGCGCGTTCTTCGTGTTCCTCGTAGGGATCCTCTCCAAACGTGAAAGATCAGCCCCTAGGGTTCTGCCCTACATCATCTTGGTATCATGAGCCACGTTGATCACATTTTTGGAGCCCCTACCCCGTGTTTTCTAGCTTTATTTTGTTGATTTCGTCCTAAATCCGAAAATCCCCACCAAAAATAGACCCAAAATTTTTTGTGCTTTGTTGGTTTGATGATGTTTTGTTGATTTTGATCCATGGATTTGCTTGGTTTTGAGTGGATCTAGCATCTCCCCAAGTTTCCCCATCTTTCATCCACAAAATCTCTCCAATTTTGCCCCCAAAATCATCAATTTCCGCCCCAAAATCGAGTTCCTCGAGTTCATCCTCGGATTTGTAGCCCGGACATCCGGCCCGACCCACGGACATCCGGCCATCCCGGAAATCCGGCCATTAGCCCGGACATCCGGCTCCTGAAGCGCATTTTCGTGCAAGTTTCTGGACATCAGGCCCCGGAAATCCGGCCCGACCCCCGGATGTCCGGCCCCTGGGATTTCAGCTTTTTCCGTTTCACTGTTTTGTCCATAACTAATTCATCCGGAGTCCATTTTTGATGTTCTTTAACTCGTTTTGAAGCTATTGACATTCCCCATCCCACAAAAATAACACTAACATCATTTGACTCCATCAAATTTTGTGAATTTGGCATCTTTGCCTAGGGCTTCCACCACAACATCAGCGTAACCACCACTGACTTCCGCAACCTAACCCATTTTGTTCCATATAGCATTAGTGGTTGTTTGAGTTGTGGCTTGTGTCTCCTAAGGTGTTTCGGCTACTTAGGGACGACAACTTCAACTCTGACACGTGTATAGCCACCATTCCTCTTCCGCATAGGCTTGCCCACCATACACTTCCGCCATCGCAACTTAACCCATTTTGTTTGTGTTATGAGTTGTGTCTCCTAAGGGGTTTCGGCTACTTAGGGATGGCAACTTCAACTTTGGCACATGTATAGTCCTTCATCCTACTTCCGCATTGCCAAGTGCAAACCACCACCGCTTTCCGCTACCACCATTTTGACATTTGACGTGTGAGATTTTGAGTTCGCGTTTTTTTTCGTTTCCTATGGTGTTTCGGCTACTTAGGGACGAGTCTCCATCATCTTGGTTTCTACATAAAGAACACTGCTACTCATCATCGCCGGACGGTAACCTCCATATCATCTTGGTATCGTGGTATCCCTCCATTGTATATTCCCCTTGCCATTGCATTGTTAACCCCTAGCCAATTTTGCGTTACTTGCCTATGAGACTAGCCATTTGAGTATTGCCAGCAACGTGACTTGTGCACATTAGTGATCATACTTCCCATAGCATACATACCATATCATTGTGGTGCATATATCACTACTAGGAAAAGGCCTACTAATGGTGCACCAGTTTTGCCTACTAATGGCGCACTACTGGTGTGCCATTAGTATCACACCACTAGTATTTTTTACTAATGGCGCACCAGTGGTGCGCCATTAGTATCTCGTATACTAATGGCGCACCACTGGTGCGCCATTAGTATAGGCCACTGGTGCGCCATTAGTATAGGCCATGGTGCGCCATTAGTATTTTTGAATTTTGAAGGCGGAAAAACAGTAGTGGCGCACCGTCTAACCCCCACCGTGCGCCATTGCTATTTTTGAATTTTGAATTTGGATCTAGATCGCGATTTTTTGCCCATTTTTTGCTCTTTTTTTTGCTCGTTTTTTTGCACGATATTATTTCAAATTTGTTCCCGTTTTTGGATCTTGTACGTTCTTTTGCCATGTTCTTTTGTCGGAGAGGAGTTCGCCGGAGAGGAGGAGGAGGTGACCGCAGAGGCGCTCGCCTACATCGCCGGAGAGGAGGAGGAGGTCGCCGGAGAGGAGTTCACCGAAGCATCGGAGAGGAGGAAGGGGAAACCATGAGGGGATGGGAGGAGAGGAGGGAGGAGGAGCTCACCGGAGAGGAGGGAGGAGGAGCTCAGCGGAGATGAGGGAGGATGATCTCACCAAAGAGGAGGGAGGAGAAACCGTGAGGGGAGGGGAGGGAAGGGGAGGAGAGGAGAGGTGGGAGGAGGAGGTCGCCGGAGAGGAGGAGGGTAGTATGGTGGAGGAGAGAAGGGAAGATGGAGTGGAGGAGTGGAGGAGAGGTGGAGTGGAGGATAGGTGGAGTGGGGGAGAAGAATGAAGAGGTAAGGAGGAGAGGACACGCCTAGCCATATATACGGCATAGTAATGGCGCACCGTGGGCAGGTGCGCCATTAGTAACTTTTTTTTATTTTTTTGATTTATTTTGAATTTTGAAGGCGGGAAGATACTAATGGCGCACCATGGGCAGGTGCGCCATTAGTAACTTTTTTTTATTATTTTTTTTTATTTTGAATTTTGAAGGCAGGAAGATAGTAATGGCGCACCATGGGCAGGTGCACCATTAGTAAGTTTGATTTTTTTTGCCTCTCCAGATCTTAAAAGCCCCGTATCTTTTTTTCTGTTAGGTTTTTGAGGATTTTGAAAATGTTTAACGGGGTTCCCCCGGTTAAATTCGGATGTAACTTTTCGAGTAGATGATTTTTCATATAAAAAACTTTTTCATCCGAGTTCGTATGCAAAAGTTATGCCCATTTTTACAAATTCTCGAGAGATTTTGCAAAAATGTCGAAAATTCATGTTTGTAAATTTTGCTAACAACTAGACCACATATCACATGGGAATCTTACTTTCTTTTATTTTTTTTAGATTTCTACCATTTTCTTTTATTTTTTTGAAACTGAAAAGGCTGTCCACGGGGGGGGGGGGGGGGGGGGGGTGCATTCGGGGGAATGTTTGGGCCAAATTACTAATGGCGCACCGTGGGATGGTGCGCCATTACTAGTTCAACTAGTAATGGCGCACCACTCCCACGATGCGCCATTAGTAGTTTTGAAAAAATTAAAGAAAATTACTAATGGCGCACCGTGGGATGTGGTGCGCCATTAGTATTTGCACACTAATGGCGCACCAACACATGGTGCGCCATTAGTATTTAGTAATGGCGCACCACATGTACAGTGCGCCATTAGTGTCCATCCCATCTATAGCCCTTTTCCTAGTAGTGTATTGGTATCATATCTTGTGTCACTAGTTTGTTCCCGCATATACACAATTGGTATCTTGGTTTGTGCATTGTGCAAAGTAGCCACACAAAAAAAAGCTTTTAAGCAAAAGAAAAAGAGAGAGCAAAGAAGCTTGTAAGCAAGTGCCATAGCATCATACCACATTGCATATAAGATTGTCATATCCGATCATCTTGGATCATCTTGAGGAAAACACCGGGAACCATACACCATACATACATAGCATACTTGGGATAGAAGTTTATCCATTTTGCATCTTATAGGTTGTGCACAAGTGTCGTATCCGCCTATTGAGCAATCGTGCTAGCGACTCTCTTGAGTTGTGCAACACGAGCGTTTTCTGTGGATTCCACATTTTGTGCCCATTCCTTTGTTGCACGACCCCATTTATCTATCTGTGTGTGCGTTTCTGTGTGCCATCCATATTACTATTGGTCTACTTGTTTCTCTTGCAAATTTGTGAATCTCTTTCAACATTATTGACTCTTGCTAACATTTTGCATCAAATTTTTTTGCCACTATCCTCACCGAGCTCCACCATAAGCTTTACTTGTGTAGGTGTGAGAACCGACAAGAATTGGTACCAATTGTGCTATTTCCTTGTTACACATTTGAGTGATCATTGATCCATCTTCAACATTGGTCAAGGTACATTTGGTATAGTTCTTCTCTTTCTCCCACTCACATTTTCTCGAGTCTTGTGATGGATAGGCAAGGCATTTCCTCTCCGGTCTACGACAACAACGACGGCGTGAACAACTACAGCTCCAAACCGTCCATCTTCGATCTACAACGACAAATGCAAGGCGCACAATCAAGATTGCGAGAGCGCATCAAGAACATCTCCATTGACATTCGTCACTCTGAAGCAAGGAAAAGGGACTACATCGACAAGAAGCTTTCCGCACATAAAGAGGAGCAAGAAAGATGCAAGGATGGAGGATATTAGAGCCTTGATCAAGTCTTCTTCCCCTTCGTCATCTTCAAGGCGGCGACATTCAAGCCACAAGTCTTCGGAGCGCAAACATGATGCAAGCGCAATTTGTCCACGTCCGCATCTTCGTGATGACCACCGTCACAATCGTGATCCACATCGTCATGAAGGGCAAGTCACCTCCAAACAACATGTGCACGACGACGACGAACGACATCTACTACTAGCTCAAGCACGACAACAACATCATCATCATGAAGATGCTCCACAAGCGCAAATGCACAAGTCCCAACAAGCCCTATTTCACGCCAAGTCGATGCTTCATGAGCAAAAGAGAAGACCGCGAGACGGGCACCACCAAGACGGTTCTACGGCTACAACAACCACTTTGGCATCTTCACCAAGTGCTATCAAGGCATCTTCGCCTTTGGACGTACGACATCTTCCCCTACTTCCCACGAGTATGCCTACAACGACTTCATCAAGTCCAAGGCGACCACCTACGAGTGAGGGCGACACTTCCATCTTCGGAAGCCCCTCAAGGAAGATGGCCGAGCATGGGAAATTACCTTCGGCCATGGAGACGAGCTACGAGGTGCCACATCATATGGGCCTCCAACACCAAGATGGTGACAAGACGGTCGAGCAAGGGCCATCCCCTTCGACTTCGGCGACAAGCGCGAACCTCTTCAACAACATGAAGACGGCGCCTATATTGGACTCATACTCCGAGTCAAGCTACGCGACCGCGCATGGAGACATTTGCACCTACATCTCTCCGACACCCACATATGTCGAGATGCCCCATTTGCCATGTGAGGAGAGCCACCACCCCATGAGTGAGATGAGTGACTCCACCATACGTGACATTGAGAGAATTTCCTATGAGAGGATCAGTGTGACCACCACTAGCCCCACATATGAGAGCATGCCACACATCCTATGTGAGGTTGAGTGCCATTTGAGTGACTCCACCAACCATATGAGTGAGAGCATCTTTGAGGGAGTGAGTGAGCCACAACACTTAGCGAGTGAGGTAATTGACACGACATGTGAAGCCACTATGATTTCTAATGACTTAACATCTACTCCCTTTGTGTTTTATTCTTTGGTGCTAGGTCTCCTACTTGATGACATGCCTATCCTCGACGAGTCCATCCCTCCAATGGAGACGACGATGGCCATGGTGGAAGATGATGCACCCCCTCATGGTTCCATCAAGATGAAGATAACAATGAATGGATCTTCGACACCTCACCTACAACACATGAGCGACGCTCCAAAGGTAACATAGGTGATGGTGCTTCTCTTTTCCCACTAGTGGACGCTCTTGACATTAATTGCTTGCATGATGTTGATCCACCTATTCCCATGCTTCATGCTAGTGCGACTTCCTCATGTCATGACTTACCTATTTATGATGAATATGATGATGAGCATGTTGAGTTGCCTAGTTGTGATGCTATGCTCCATAGGATATCATGTGAAAAGTCTTTTGGTCACATCATGTTTGACAACCCATTGAACTTGTCATATGCTATGAGTGAGATCTCCCATATTGCATCTTTGCAATCTCAACATAGTAACTAGGCATGCCCCATTAAAATAAATCCTATTTGCACTTATGGCATAGATGACGAGATGATGGTCATTGGCTTTTGCTTCTCTTGTGATGAAATTGCCATGCTTCCTTTACATGATTTACGCAATTCATCTACTATGTCATGCCATGATCACATTGTTCCAAATATGCATTGTTTTGGATGTTGTGAATATTCTCCACGTGATGTTTTGACTCATGCTCATGAGGAGACCCCCATAGTTTCCTCATACATATTAGGCGATTTTGATTCATCCCATACTTTGCATGGTTCACATAATTGCTTGCACCATATGCATTCCATGAATAACAATGCTCGAGATATTTCTCATGATGCATTACACAATTTGAGTTTCCATTATGAAATACATAACAACAAACCCATCATGATGGATGACATGTTTCTATATCACGCATCTCATATATTTGAGCATTGGATATTTTGTGCTAACCGACACATGCACGTGCGCATCATGATGGATGATGTGTACATATACCACGCACACACAATTTTTCCTTTGCCTTTGTTTTGTGTAGGTACTCACATATACTCGTCAACCTCTCAATCCCAAGAGTTGGCGAAACGAGCTCTTGAGAGCAACGATGACTTGGGATACCGTGGAGTATCCATACCATCGTTCCCTTCGCGCAAGAACTATGCACATCTCTTTTACTTGGTTCTCACACGGCTATGGGCTATTGACCACTTGTCACCTTATGCCCATACTATTGTGTTCACTTTGCATGTTATGCTTGCTCCTATGCCTTTGCCATGCAATTGTGACCCATGCTTGCATCTACGTATGATTCACCATTATGCTACTTCTATGTGTATTTGCATGCTTGGTGGAGATCCTTGTTGCTTTTGCCATGTTTATCATGTGCCCCATGCTATTGATGCATGTTGTGTTGGGAGAGTCATGATGCCCCATTGCTATTTACATATGGCCTCTCACCAATACATTCATGCCATTCTACTCATATCTTGCTTTCATGCTTGTGCTATGACATGTGAATTATTCATGCTCACTATTTGCACACATGACATGCTTGCTTTGATTCCTTCTAGTACATGGCATCTTCGCACTACTATCTTGATTGACTTGATCGCTATAATTGCTTGCTATGTTGCATCGCCCATGTTCCACTATTACTTGCTTTCTCGGGTTGATGACATATATGCTCATGCCTCTCACATGATACATCTTGATCATTGTCTCTTGTGTCCATTAGTTGCATCTCTCATATCACCTTGTATTTATTGCCAACTTGCTAGGCTTATTGACCATGGAGACTTTGACAACTTACTTGTAACGCATGCTTGTTTACTTGAGCCTATTGTATATGGTTGTTCTTGCATCATATGCCTCCATACTATGATACATACACTTGTTGGGTATCTTACCACTCGAGTGATAGGTTTTGCATTTTCGCTAACCTCATTTGTTTTTCCAAGTGTTTATCATGTTCTTTCATTTTGGAGGATTCACAAGGCGGTGTCGTTATGCGACATATTGGTTATGTGAAGGCATACATGATGTACAACTCCAACACCTTTGGGAACCTTCTTGAGGTGAACTCCTTCTCTTTGAGCCATCCTCAAGTACGCATATTGGATGGGTCACTCTTTCATTGTTGTTTCCTTCTTGTTGTCTACATGATACATCTCGTGAACGGAGGAGCGACATTGGAGATTGGCTACATGGACCTTCACATTGAGGAGCGCTCGCACTTATTGGATGCACCTTCGGAACTCCACTCATGCCTCGACATCAAGCTTTGGTACACCAACACCTCCATATTTGTTGATTGTTCTCATACATGTCATGCTCGATGGACATATCATACTCACCACAAGTTTGCACCCCATGCATGGATTGACTCACATTATGCTTGCCTTGTTGCATCTATTTCCATGACATCCATGATATATGAGCTTGTGCACTTCCTAAGCAAATTTGTTGTGATCTTCCTTGATGGCATATTCATACATCATATTGCCCATCATCAATTGCATGACAACAAAATCACATTGAGCACCAATTACCATGTTCATGCTCTTGATAAACCATCCCATTATGACATCATTTTGCACAATGGTAGAATTTGTCGCTTTGTGCACCATGCTAATTACCCCATGAATGCTTTGCATATCATTCTAGAACATCTTTTGGATACGCATCTTTTGCCTAGCCATGCACTATCTTGCCGAACGGACTCATTCTTACATGATGGACACTTTGTGTGCGCTAACCATTGTATTTCCGAGGGTTGTTTGTGTTTTCTCCTTTTGCATGTCTATCACTCCGGCGACACCTTGGACTACTTGGATTGCTCCATCTCTTCAACTTTGTCCAACAACAAGTCCGTCCACGACAACCGTTTCCATGGTGATGAGGATCATGATCCGAGGTCGGATCTTTCCCAAGAGGGGGGGAGATGATGCGGAGCATCCCACGTTCATCCCCATGTACACTCCGACTACTCTCCAAGCCCCAAGAGGACATATGACGAGACCTCAAACATACGCCATTGGACACAAGGTGAATTCACTCCTCTTCGAACCGTCACTTTCCGCATGTGAGACATGGCTACTACCTCATGCATGGACCTTGCCTATACTCAGGTACAACCGAGATGACCATGGAGAATCAAAGGACCAAGGCCAAGCATGGAAGAGGAGAAGAAAGAAGAGCGAGCTGCTATAGGCCCCGGACATCCGGCCCTAGCCCGGACATCCGAACCAGCCCGGACATCCGGCCCGACACGGGAAATCCGGCGCCCATCACAGAACACACCTGAAGCTGAACCTCGTCAGCCCGGACATCCGGCCAGAGGCCCGGACATCTGGCTCTTCCCGAGCCGCCGGACATCCGCCCCCAGCCCGGACATCCGGACCCCACCTGTCTAGAGAGCAACCGCAGGGCACCCAGGCCAGCTCGGACATCCGGCCTCCCAGCCCGGACATCCAGCCTATCACGAAGCCCCGGACATCCGGCCCCAGTCGGGACATCTGGCACCTGCCTGTGCGCAGATAACAGGCTAAGGGCCCATGTATCCCCCCTCTCACTTACCCCTTCGTGGGCTAGCACTATATATACTCCCCCACCTCCTCCTAGTTAGGGTTAGCAAAGGATTAACTCATTTGAGATAGAGCTTTGCTCATCCATACGGATCTCCTCCTCGTGAGAGATCGCGGCCTCTTCGGAGAAGATCCACCATGGATTCAAGACCCCTTTACGGGAAGATCCCTCGTGGATTGAAGACCTCCTCTCAGAGATGAGCTACCGCCACTTGTATCGTCCTTTGTAGGATTTGGACCGTGAATATCTTTGTGTTCCTTGGATCTAGCACATGTGTGATCATATTCGTGTTGGTTGAGTGTTTCTCCCGTTTTCCCCCATGATTTCCCTCGTGTTCTTCCGCGCGTTCTTCGTGTTCCTCATAGGGATCCTCTCCAAACGTGAAAGATCGGCCCCTAGGGTTCCGCCCTACATCAGAACCCATTAGAGCCTTTTGATAAAGTGAATATCAGGATTAAATCCATCTTGGCTAGCCGTGTCATACAACCCAAGAACTTGGCGAATGCTCTTGACCATCACAACATTGTTCGAATCCTACTTGGGGAGATTTTATTCATTCTTTAATGTAAGAATTTTAAGTAGAGTATTCCTGTTTGCACAGCTAAGAAAGAGCATGATTACTATAATAGTGGCACTAGTTTAAGAAACCGGTGTGAGGGGCCCTATACCGCCATGACTCGATTTGGTGAACCTGCAACTCCACTTGGATGAGGTCAACCTGCAGATCCATGATTCAATTCATGCGCCTTTTTCTACAGTTCACCTGAAATGAAGCAAAGATGGCATCATTCAGCTAGCAAGAAGTACTTGCTCTCGTGAGCTGGCAGGTTCTTCTTTAGTAGTTGCACTAAAATTCAGCAACATTGAGGTTGGCTGTCCTGCTCATGTAAGGTGCAACTATAATGTGCTTATCCTTTTGTGTAGTTCCACTAAAATAAAGTGCCATTATGGTGAAAGTGACGGCTCATCCTGGAAAAGCTAATAAAATGGTGCACGAGATTACCAGCAGAATTTGATGGAGATTTTGGAAACTCAAATCACCATTGTGTGCAGTTCCACCAAAATTGAGAGATGATGCCCACGTGACATTTTAGTTGAAATGCACAAGACACTCATTCCAAAAGAAAGTGTTTTGTGCAGTTCACCAAAAGGTCACAATAGCAATAGGTGAAATGGATATCCCTATCTGCACAAAAAGATAGAAAGTAAACAGTTTTTGGTAAATAAGAATATACGAAACATACACGAAATGAAAAGAGGCATATTAATTATGTTCATGGCAATCATGCAAGGATAGTTGAAATTTTAAAACATCAGCAATGCTTCATGTTATTGGAAGAATTACGATCAACTATGACATTCGTCAAATATGGGATTACTTTAGTGGTGGCATTGCTTGTTTACCAGATACAGTAAATCAACATCAGCTAAAGAGTTGGTTTAAGGGTATGGGACCATGGGGACACCAGGTCACTCAGCAGCGTAAAGAATCCACTTACTTATCATACTTGGGAAAACAACAGGAGTACCATTTGTTAACACAGTTTAATTGCATCATATCACTGGAGGAATTAGATTAACAATAACACTGGTTAGACATGTCCTTAAGGTAACAGTGTGATCGCTTCATTTTACATGCGCCCTTACATTAACAACAACAAAAGGTTGGTATAAGGACATGTGACAGTGGACGCATCAACACAATGTACCTACAAGGAGGCATAAAGTGGTGATGTCGAGTTTGTTCATGCTCTGTGAGGGCAGCAAATCTAATCCTGGAGAACTTTTCCTATGTGAGGGCAGCAAATCTAATCCTCGAGACCTTTTACTATGTGAGTGCAACAAATCTAATCCTGGAGACCTTTTACTATCTGAGGGCAGCAAATATAATCCTGGACATACTCTGTTGACTTGTCCACCAGCCGCCACTTTCTCTCCATTTTTAACCAATAATAGATCTGTTCCTTATCCAGTTGGTACTAAGTTTTCCCATTATTTCCCTTTTCAACCAAGAGACCGGTTGGGTACCCGGTCTCTACTACTTTCCCCCTATTATTTCCTCTTTGAATCAAGTCCTAGATTCATGCAACGATTTTCCCTCCTTTCTTTGTTGTTTGAACAAGGTCCTAGATTCAAATGCATGAAGTAGCTTTACCTCTAATAATACTAAAAAATTTGGTGGATTTGGAAGAGCTGATGGAAGTAGAAAAAAATGCACATGCAGACACGTTGGGAGCTGGGACAGTAGAGCAAGGCCACTTTCGAAGAACTTATACCTGAGGTTCGTCGGGATGTCGGTGGCGGCAGGTCCGATCTGCGCACAATACAACAGGGAGGAAGAAGGGTCGGAGGACCTCCCGAGCCGGCGCTGTGTCGGAGAGAACGGCATGGGCAGAGGATCAGGCCCCGCTGGCAGCTGTGGGTTTCCTCCCTTAGCGGCGATGACCGCGTGAATGATGCACCTTTTAGTCCTCTACACACACTGGCCGAAGGGATCCAGCCGGATCTGTGACCAGCGGTGAGCAGAGAGAAAATATCGCTACCGCTATCTTGTTTATATGTGGAGAGGATGAGAGAATGAAGAGAGCAACCCTAGTAAAGCAAGTGCTTGGGCCCCTGTGTACATATATAGTGGAGTGATTATCTTTTTCTCTCCACAACAAGCGTTTCCATTTGTGTACGTGGCATTAATGAAAAGAAACTCTCTATTTAAGGTGACTACTGTACGACTCCTTCTTACTACTAGTAGTACTAGTATTGTTCACTTGTGCTTCCCGGTCCTCCATTCATTGAACAACCCCACGTGTGAATAAACATACAATAAGTATTTATATAGAACGAACAAGCTCGAACTATTTTCGCGTAGTTAAAAGTTGAGGGCGGGGATTTTCCCGGGCAGTACGCGCGGCAGTTTTTGGGTAGGCGGTTTGATAGAGAGGCGAGGAGGGTGAGCGAGTGGCGGATTCTCAAACTTACTGCTGGAAAGGCCGGGCTGTGCGATTTGACGACGCGTTACTGCTAGAAAGACTTGTGATATGACTACTCACTATAGTCATGAATTACTGGCGCTACGACCGGGGTGATGCCCCCCTTCCATTTCGCACTCTAATCTGGTGCATGACACGTCGACCCAGATGCTGGCTCTCCCACATGTCGGTGAAGTACGTAGTAAGAAGGAGCAAACAATGACGCTGTATATACTACTACTACTACTACTACTACTACTACTACTACTACTACTACTACTACTACTACTACTACTACTACTACTACTACTACTACTACTACTACTACTACTACTACTACTACTACTACTACTACTACTACTACTACTACTACTACTACTACTACTACTACTCAGGTCAGAGGAGTGCGAACCACGGCAGCCCAGTGAACCAGCAGTGCGAACCACGGTAGCCCAGTGAACCAATAGTAGAAAACAATGTGGTGATATGGCCATAAAAACAATGTGCTACGGTCCAGACTGTAGCATGTACAGTACTACTCCTCTTTGTTTGGACCTGAGTTAGAGCTAGTTTGGGTTGAAATAGCCTCAAATTATCGAAACAGAAGGGGTTAGTTTGAGCTAGTTTGCTCTAACCCCGCTAAAAAAACTAGCCCGGTGGAGAGATTCTAATTGGGTTAGTTATCCTAGGGCCCACTTAAAGGGAACAAAAAAAATCTCCCCTGCCCGCCGCACCAGATCGCTCCCCCCCTCTCGCACGACTCCTCTATGTTCCTCAGAGGGCCGCCCGCCCAAGCGCCGCTCGCCCTCTCTCTCCTCCAACGGCCCTCTCCTTCCGGCCTCCGCTGCCCTACTCCGGCCGCCCTCTCCCTCCGGCCTTCGAAGGTCGACCCGCTCCCCCTTCACCGGTCATTTTTCTCCCTCTGTCGTGCGCGGCGGCAGCGCATCTACCATGGAGGTCGTGAGAGGGGTGAGTTTGTTCGTTCCTTCTCTGTCTCACAACCATATCATTGATCTTGCTTTCTCTAGCGCTAATTTGTGGTGCACGCATGGAATTGTTTGATGCTGCTTGAGGAGGTAATAAATCTTTGTAGAGGCCCAAAGATTCAGTTCACCTTTCTAGGTATTTCAGTTTCAGGCTTGCATTGTTTCTAGAGGCCCAAAGATTCAGTTCACCTTTCTAGGTATTTCAGTTTCAGGCTTGCATTATTTCTAGAGGCCCAAAGATTCAGTTCACCTTTCTAGGTATTTTAGTTTCAGGCTTGCATTATTTCTAGAAGCCCAAAGATTAAGTTCCCAGTCGGCGGTAAGCGGCCCTACTACCCATGCCGGTGTCGATCTCAACTCGCAAGCACCACCGTCGGAGGGGTTCCCGGGGCTTGGGCTCTACAGAGCCTTCCTCCAGAGCAACGATGACGAGCTCCTCCCTCGGTGCGTGTGGGGCTCCGGGCTCCCTCCCTATCATCAATGACTTCCGTGATGAGTTAGCGCATGCTTTGTTTCATGGAGTATTTTTTTTGTGAAGCTTGATTGACCACTTGTATGTTTAAGTGGGGTATCTCATTTGTATGGACAAAGTAAAAATTATCATATTTTGCTTGCTTGATTTGTAAAGATGGTTCGTTTATGTCAATTGTGAGCGGGAGGAGGCCACACAAGAGGCGGCCTCACCAAATCTGGCAGGAAGTAGGGTCCAAAGTAGTCAAATGATTAAGAAAGAGCATTTATTGTCAATCTAACCCTGCCATCCATACACCTCTTTGGTTTAGAGTTAGTTAAGGGTTAGTTCAGAGTTAGAATCTAACTCTAACTTCTAACTGAGTTAGAGTTCTCCTCATCTCGGTTCATTGCCATCATACTTTCCCCATTCCTGTGTTTTCAGTATCCTGCGAATCAAAGGGGCCCTTTTTTTGCAGGAAAAATCAAAGAGGCCCTTAGACTAGTTTAGGTCTGGTCATTTTTTATAAATGTTTTATGTCCAAATATTAATGAACGTGCTCCGGTTTCTACGAAAATAATCCAGTTTCATCTAGTAATTCATTTATTTATTTATTCTTCTGCGGGGGGTTTGCATGTAATTCGTGAGGTCTGAAATGTAAAGTACCCTGGCATATGCTCCGAGTCGTGCATGCACTATGACCCAGATGCTCTATGTCCCACATGTCTGCGAATGGGAGCACGTGGAAATAGCCTAGGAGTACATATAGGAGGATAAATGCGTGAAAAAATATGTATTTTAAAAAAAAAACTCGGCCGACGCCTGGTGGGCGGGGTGGGTTTGCTTAACTACGGCCCCACCTCATAGTGAAAATGTTACGACTGGAATAAACTGCCATATACTCTCTCTGTTCCTAAATATAAGCCTTTTTAGATACTATTCAAATGGAATATAGCATGCAGATGTATGTAGACAGAGTTTAGAGTGTAGATTCACTCATTTTGCTCCGTATGTAGTAGTCACTTGCTGGAATCTTTAGAAAGACTTATATCTGGGAACGGAGGGAGTACTATACTAATAAAACATTAAGGCCACGAGGCGATGCAGTGCTGGTTACAGGAGGCAAGAAGAAGAGATGCATCCATCGACGACGTCCACCTCCTCGACTCAGGGCGCCGACCCACCGAATGGCGCCTAAGTAGCAGCGGCTTTCGTGGCCAGGTCGACGTGCTTCTGAACAATGGCGTCCAAAGATTCCATCCGCTGGAAGAAGGCCAACATCTTTCTGTCCTCGCTTGCCTTGTAGTGGCCTATGTAGATGATTTCCTCGTAGACGTGGATGTGCAGGTCGATGGTTTCTTGCATGACGCGGCGCTACACGGCGAGCGCGACCTCGAGGTGCACATTCTTCGTCGCGACCTCCGGCACCTGCAGGGCCACCAGGGCTTGAAAGAGTTCGTCACCATGGAGGCCGATGAGGGTGGCAGGTGCCTGCGCGCGTGGGCTGGAGCAATATGGCAAGGTGGTTCGCGCGCTTCTTGATGGCGGTGAACTTGCGGATGGAGTTGACCATCATGTCGTCCATGCGAGAGGCGAAGCCGGCATCCGCGAGGGCTATGATGCCGGCGGTCGCCAGCACCGTCTGGAAACGCTGCATGGTGCGGGGCCGCAGGCCGGCACCTTGGATGATTTGGCATAGCCGACAGCCGCTCGCGTCCATCGCCTCCATAGGTGCTTGTGGCTTCTGGTCACTTGGTCTTGGATTGGAATGAGCAGTGTTGCGTAGAGACTTAGGGGTAGATGGATTGGAGTGGTGGGGCGCCTTTATATGAGAGTCCAAACTTTGTTGCATTCACATCGTGCTGGCTCTATTATGCTTCTCCAATTAATTCCCTCTGCATGTAATTGAGGATGCATCATTGACCGTTCAACGTCTCGGGAACCGCTACCCTCTCCCTCCTTGGCATTCAAGCACCTATGGAGGCGGCTGCCACTCGCGTCGTCTATCGCGTGTCAGGAGACGTTCCCGTCGATGATAAGGTGCCTATGGTGACTTCGTAAATTTCAAGATGATAGTGCCGGCTCAGTCTTTCGGAGGTGCTCATAGGGGTAGGGTGTGCGTGTGTGCGTTCATAGGGGTGAGTGTATGCGCGTGTATATGAGCGCTTGCGTCTGTACCGTGTCAAAAAAACATAAATGCGTGTAAAAAAAAGAGACTAGTCAGTATACTCAATATTGTGCACCTCGAAGAGGAAAACGAGAGAACTACGTATTTATTTACGGTGCAGATTCACTCATTTTGCTCCATATGTACTCCGTCTCGGTGTAGTCTAGTCACTTGTTGAAATCTCTAGAAAGGCAAATACTCCTCTCTGGTTTACAGGGCTATACTAGCAAGTACGTACTACAATAGTGGGCTCACATAGCAATTTTGTCTCATGCAAGAGCTTGGCTATATGCGTGCTCCAATGTTCGCTACTGCCACATTCAGGTTGCGCCTGGCTCATCACCTCTTCGAGAAGACGAACAATGATGTTACTACTACTGCTCTACAGTGTCGAATACACTGCTGCATGTCCTTCCACCGCGAGCGGGGGGGATAGCTTGTTGTAGGAGTACTATTTAAGCAAAAGCATGTCCTCGTTTGTGAGCAACCGTGTGCATGGGCGAGGGGGAAGGCATGTAGTAGTAAAATCAAGCTTCTCCTCGTTGTACGAGTTGACGCGACACATCATAGCACTGGCCCCACATGCTTGCCTCTAAACTTGGCTGAAAGACCCGCAGGGTGCAATATATTTGCTGCAACCTCTAACATTTACCCACCACAAATTACAATATAAATTCCTGTCTTGACTAGATGAGCATGCAAACTACAATCACTAGGATGACAGGTAGGGCCAGAAGACTATTTTAATTTCTTTTAAAAACTTCGAGATGGCCACATAGCATGGAGCCGACCCCAACGATTTTAAACTTACATGCATGGTACATGCTATCCTAGACTACTCTACACATGAAACTGCCACACGAGTGTCCGGGCTGCTCTTGGCTCTTCGCCTCTTCGGGAAATCGAACAATGATGGAGTACTACTGCACTGGAGGAGTACTACAGTACGCTTCTGGCCATCTAACACCGATTGAACTGTTGCATGTCCACCGTGTGCGGGAGGGAGAGCATGTGGCGAAAGCTTCCCCTAGTCCTGCCAGCCACCACGCTCATGGGAGAGGGAAGGACACTCCTACCTTTGCGTGTATGACAGGTGGGTGGCCAACCTGTCATACGTCCAAAGGCAGGTGTAGTTATATCTGCGAGGGAGTGGATAATCAAACTTCTCATTGATGTACGAGTTGACGCGATACATCAAAGCACTGCACTCGATATATTTCAATAATTTGCATTTACCAATGGATTAATTACAATGCATGCATACATGCCTTGACTCTCCTTTTGATACTTGCATGTGCTGATTTTAATGCACCTTGAAGTAGTATAATATGTGACGGTAAAGCTTTGTAATGCCCCGGCCCTAAAGCGAGAGATGGTTGTGCACGAGGAGGGCGAGATCATGCAGACGGAACAGGACCCGACGATGGAGCTCTCTAAGGTCTCGATGAACCTCACCGTGCTCCACTACCCCTTGTGCCTCCGCCCCTTGACGCCTCCAGTGTATGAGGTTCGAATACACCTCCTTCGTTCGGCTGATCGAGCAAGGTGCAAGTTCTTGATTGATGTGCTTTTTGATTGATTTCTGCAGTCCAAGGGAGGGCAGTTGGCCTGCGCGGACTGCCGCGTCGAGCGCCCCGGGAACCAGCGGCAGTGCCAGAAGTGCGAGCGCGGTAGTGGCTTCGACGTGCGGAACACAGCGGTGGACGCCCTCCTTTCGTCGACGAGGGTGGAGTGTCCGCATGAAGGCTGTGGGCTCTACGTCACTTACAAAAGGCTCGCCGATCACCAGAGTGTGTGTCCACTCGCGCCCTACAAATGCCCTGTGCCCGTCTGCGGCTACGAAGGCCCGCCGCCGGCGCTCTACCACCACATCAGCACCGCGTATCCCATGCCCGTGCACAGGATCCAGTACGGTAAGGTGCTCCAGCTGCAAGTGCCACTGTTGGAGCCACGACTCTTGTTGTTCGCGGAGGAGGACGGCCGCCCATATTTCTTGGTCAGCGGCGTGCTCCACATCGGCGCGCCTATCACCGTGTCAGTCGTCTGCATCAAAGCGGGGCGTCCCCACTGCCGCACTACGTGGCCAAGCTGTGCGCGAACAGCCCGCCGGGAGCCCCAAGGCATGACCGACGCCATCAAGGTGGAAATGGAGGTGACAAGCAGCAAGGATCCCGGCAACGTCGCCGTGAAAGAGCTAACCTTCTTCACAGTTCCGCCCAAGCTGCTGGCCGGGGCTAAGCTGGTGTCCCTCCACATTCAGATTGACAAGCTGAAGTCCTAAATGTTTCTATAGTGCCTTCTGTTTATCTTAGTAATATGCTAATATAGGGATTAGCTCGGTCTACTTTAGCTTAAGAAATGGTGGGCTCTCGTGGCGATGCTGCAATTACTTCGACATCAGATCAGTAATTTCCAACAGCCGAACGGATATTTTGTGTTTGTTGGATATAAAGATCCTTTGGGTAAGAAGTACTACTTGTCATCAAAATGGATAAAAGGAGATGTATGTAGACGTATTTTAGTTCTAGATATGTCCCTTTTTATCCATTCTGATGACAAGTACTCCCTCCGTTTCACAATACATGCCTTCCATTTGTCAAAATTTAGATGTATCTAGACATGTTTTAGTATATAGGTACATCCACTTTTGGACAAATGGAAGTCAAGTACTCCCTTTGTTCGGAATTACTTGTCCAAGAAATGAATGTATCTAGATGTATTTTAGTTGTAGATGCATCCATTTCTATGATAAGTCCCTATATTAAACTCAGAATACAAGTGTGAGAGGACGAGTGCATGCGTGCACCTCTTCTCTTCCTGTATAACGTACTAAACTCAGAGTACAAGTGTATGTGGGTGGCATTGACCTAGGGAGCTAGAGATGGTGCGTGCGAGAAGTCCCGAGAGATAGGTTTAATATGTCTGAAAAAAAGACTAGCCTATAGCTCGCCACGCGGCTATTCCTGTCGAACGCCCCAATAACCATAAGATATGTATCTGACGGTGCCAGTTATTGCACGTACACATCATATGCTACACCACGGCCGAGAACACGTGCCCACGTTACGCCACCCAGGAATAGTGTCGCACTTCGAAACTAGAACTGTCACTAAATTTTGAGCTTGCATCTCGTCACATTCCAAATTACTACTACTACCACGCTATATTGCAAACCTGTTCACACCGATCACAACCTAAACGGTTTCCCACTTAGTAGCGTATTAGTACTCAGTTATAAATAGTACTATGCCAAGATGAGTGCACATTCCTCCTCAACTCCTCATCCACAAAAACAAACAAGTCATTCAGCATCCTTCCCTTGCGTTTGCCATGGCCAGCATGAGTTCTCGGTCAAGGGATTCACCAGGGAGAGGCGATCATGGAAGCGGAAGCACGCGAGATGTCCCGCCTCGCCGTGAAAGCAGCCGACATGTCGCGCCGCGCAGAAGTAACAGCCCAGAGGTCCTGGCACGCCGCCGAAGCAGCACGGAGGTCCTGCCGCACCCTCGATGTAGCAGACTGGTCCGGCCACGCCGCAGAAGTAGCAGAGATGTCCCGACATGCCGCGAATGCAGCAGAGATTTCCCGCCGCGCCGCGGCGGCCTGGGAAAATTTCTCGCGGGCAGGCGACGACTCTTATAGGCGCATCCATGCGATCGTCCATAGCCAGATGGATCAGATCTCCGGCTGGGCGAGGTTGCAGGACAACATGAAAGGCTCGTTTGAACAGGCTACCGGTGTCATCCGGCAACTAAGGAAGGGTAATGAGAGGCTCCGGGCCGAGTGCGACCTTCTGAGGGCGAAGATGGTCCGAAGTGCAGACCAGCAGGAGGAGACCAGTGCCTTGTTGAAGAGGATCGGCGTCATCGTCAAGAAACTTATGGACGAGGATGACGTGCTCCGCATCGAGCGCCAAAGGCTGGTGGAGGAATCCATGGATGCTCTCAAGGAGCGTCTTGAGGACACAAAAGAGCTCATCGCCGCTCGTCGCGGAGACTAGTTCCCGCAGCCTGCAGCAATGCATCAAGAAAGTAGAGATCAGCGAGCCCGATCCTTGTCTTCCTTCTTCTTTTGCCCTTGTGTATTTCGGGCGTAGACGCATGTGGCTTTTTTTAATTATCTTCCTAATTATGTAAGACAATTATTATCCACTGTCGTCGTCCTTATATATTCATCAGTCTTGCTATAAGTCGCAGTAGATGCTATATAGGTCCGTCGGATCTTACATCAAGATCCGTGCTTTCAAATTTTCTTTTTTCTCTCTTAAATCTCAGTCGAGTGAGACATAGCCACGCCATTAAACAGAGGCTCGGGCGCCATTAATGGAGACCTTGGGAGAGAGGTGGATGGCAGATGGAGGTCAAAGGGCTCTCCTCCTGATAAGCACGCACAGGGGTCTGATTCCATGCCTCTCGTACTCAAATAGCTACCTTGCATGGCGCCTCCTAGCTAATAAAAAAAGGGGACGCATGGCGGCGCGTAAATGGTAGTAAACAGAACGCCCACGGTTTCAATAATACTTGTGTTCCGATTTTAACGTGACAACACTTGTTCCAAAATGACTTTGTTGATTGTTAATGTGTGCGCCTTCGCAAATCGGACTGCAAAATTACCACAACATGTTGGTGCCATGTCATGGCACCAAGCCAAGTTTCATTATTTTCATGCGTGTTTTGGATTTACAGGAATAAAAAACTAAGGGGTTGTTTGGTTCTAGGACTAGCATTGCCACACTTTGCCACACATTTTTGCCAAGCTTGCCAAAGGTTAGGGGATGTTTGGTTCCTAGCCACACCTTGCCACACTTTGCCACACCTAACCTTAGGCAAGTTTGACCAAGTTAGGTAGGTGTTTGGTTCTAGCCACACCTAAGGCAAGGATTTTTTTATGATCTGTGAGCCCCATAATTCATAGACACAAAAAGTGTGGCAAGATTCCCTTAGGCAAGCCAAAGTGTGGCTAACAATTTGAGAAACTCAACTAAGGCAAGTGTGGCAAGTGTGACAAAAAATCATGTGGCAATATATGGCCAAGATAGTCACAATCCAAACAGCCCCTTAGTTCATCAAAATGAGGGCCACAAGTTGGCAAGCCTAAGGAAATCTTGCCACACTTTTTGCGGGTATGCCATGTGGGGCCCAAGTGTGGCTTGCCTAAGGTGTGGATTGAACCAAACACTCATCTAAGTTGGTCAAAGTTTCCTAACCTTAGGTGTGGCAATATTTGGCAAAGTTAGCCACAAACCAAATAACACCTAAGTTTCTCAATGTTTCTAGCCCAGCCACGACGCCTAGAATTTTGAATTTCATTCCCATTTCTTGCATGGAACCTAGAAATTTACCCGAGGACACACATGTGATTTTTCAACCAACTTTGGTGCACTGGAGCATGTGCTTGTATTTCAAATTTGAATTATGCACATTAAATGACCAGAAACTCAATTAATGTGTAAAAAAGGCCAAACGAACCCGGAATAATTCCAAAATTTAACAGGTCACTCATGTAGTTCTATGTTGCCTTTGTAAAGAAACTCAAGGGGGGATAGCGTATATCGTTTTGCACTCAAAGGTGGTACGTTCCCTCTCAGAACCATGAGCCTTCTTGGGAGAAGCTTCGGTTTGCAAGAAGCTTATACCAAAATCTGTTCCTGTTCGGCCCTTTTTTACCACAGCATGGTAGTACCATGACATGACACCATGCCAAGTTTCATGATTTTCAGACGTGTTTTGGATTTACAAGAATTTTAAAACCAAGTTTCTCAATGTGATTTTTCAACCAACTTTGGTACACCAGAGCATGTTCCTGCAGTTCAAATTTGGATTATGCACATTAAAAGTACAGAAACTCAATTATTGTATAAAAAGGCCAATCGAACCCAAAATTTAACAGGGCACTCATATAGTTCTATGTTGCCTCTGTAAAGAAAATCAGGGGGAAGGCAGCGTATATCGTTTCGCACACAAAGGTGACACGTTCCCTCTCGGAACCACGAGGCTTGTGGAGAGAATCTCCGGTTTTGCAAGAAGCTTATACCAAAACTTGTCCCAATTCAGCCAAAAATTATACATATGAAAACAGGTTTAGATTATCCCGAACATCTCGCTACCTAGACCAATAATGTACTATGATTTGAATTCAACATAAAATGGATACAAATATTTGAACTGTAGATCGTATGGTACATGTAGTTCATAGTGAAATATGATACTGCTATATGCATGTTTTTTTGTTATCAAGGTAATATTTAAATTATTGTATAAGTTGACAACAATCTATTCAAATAAGGAAAATTGATTCAAATTTAGTCCATATGGTAGACGACAATATATATGTTCACATGGTGGAGTAAAATGTTCATATATGATGGAGGATCAAAATGTACGACTACATCAATTATAAACCGCAAGGTCACCTAACGATATGTTCGAATTCAACATAACGTGGATTCCAAAATTGAAATTCGAGATCCCAACATTTGTAATCATATAAAAAGGGACATTACTATTTCTTTTGGTGGGAATTGATTTGTTTTTTGTTGTTGTTGAGGGAAGTGCAAATCGATTTGGTACTGTATATGGTAATCTTGTTCTCCCATTTTTTTACATTTTTCTTGTAGTTTTTTCAATGGCATCTATAGCAATATAGTAAAAGGGGACACGAATCACTTGTGTCTTGTATGAATTGTTTTTTCACACATTAAGTTTGTTCTGCCGAACAAGGAATCCGCACCTTGTTATCCCAAAATTTTAAAGCTCGAGTATCTTTTGTCTCACCTGCTTTGAAACTCCCGCCTCTTCAACCCGCGTCACGCCTTGTTATCCCGAAATTTGGACGCGCACGAAAACTCCCTCCTCATCTAAAATCGGTCTCGCAGCCCAGACAGTGAAATCCCCCTTCTACCCCTCAGCCGGAAATGAAGCTCCACGTCGCGGTGTCAAAACCGGTGGGGGTACGCTGGTAACTTACCCTACATTTCGGAAAAGCGCGTCCCTAAGCCATGGCTCCCCCTCCCTTCCTCTTCATCCCCCCATTCATACACCAAGGCCGCCAAAACCCGTGAAACCCCACGCTCCTTCGTCAGCCTCCCGACCGCCACCCAGCCGGAGACTCTTCCCCGACTACGTCATCCACCGCAACAGCTCGCCGTCCCTCATCCACCACACTGGATGAGGATCCGTCGTCGATCTCGTCGTCCCGCCAGATCAGCCGCCCCGTCCTCCACCTCCAAGGAGCTGCCCGATGTTCGCCTCATCTATCGCACCACCTCAATCCCCATGGCGCTGTCTTGACTTGCCCCACCAGAACCGCAGCACCCTCACCAATTCCTCGGATGAAGCCGAGGCCAACTCGGCGCCACCAAGGAGGTTCTGCACTCACCGCTGCATTTTATCTTTTATACGATCTCACGGGGCTGCTGGCTCGATACCGAGCAACCATGGCGGGTCTCCATCGACGGCGCTGTCACCGGCCACATCATCCACGGCGTCTCTCACCCATGTCGTTCTTCCTCGGCGGCGACTTCCACACCGGCACTAGCTGCAGCTGCTGCGGCTCTGTTTTTGCTGTCGGTCGTGCTGTTGCACTACTCTTGCTTTCGTTCGTGCTGCTGCTCTACTCTGCTATTGCTGTCGGTCGCGCTGCTGCTCCGCTCTTGCTCTAGTTCGTGCTACTGCTCTGCTCTTGCTCTCGCTCGCGCTGCTGCTGCTGCACGACCTCCGGCAGCTACAAGAGTTGCTGCTTTAGCACTCGCTCACGGTGCAACTGCACGACTTGCTCTCTGCTAGTGCATTCCCTGCTCGAGCGTTTGCTGATTTAGATCACTGCTTCTCTGCTACTAGTGCTCGAATGCCCTAAACATCTATTGCAATGCTCTGCTACCAGTTCAATCAGTTTCTACAGTAAAATTCAGTTTCATCTGTAAAGTTCCGTTTCTTTAGTTAAGTTCAGAGTGAACAGTACTTATAGCATCTGTCGGAGCGGCCGTGGCGCGGCTGATGTGTTTTACATCTAGCACTTTTTGGTGATGTATTTTACATCATCTATTGGAGATGATATTAGAGTCCCACTTCAGATTAACGTTGTCTGTCTTGTCCTGCTTCAGCCTCGCCGCCGTACACCTCACCGGAGCTGCTCCAACGACGGAACCATCCATCACAATGGAGCAGTACCCTCAGCACCGTTTCCAGAGGCCTCAGATCTTCTTCCCCGCCTTCGACAGTCACACAAACATCACCATCCTCAACGTTCGACCCAATGATGCTGAGGTCCACAAGGCTATGCCAAAGAGGTTGTACACTTGTCGCATCACTTTGTTACTCTGCATTCATGTCGATCCCTCAGGGATCCTTTGCTATGGAACTACTATGGTACTACTATTCATGCATTTGATTAGAAGGAGTGGAGCAAAGCAAAACTGGAGGATTTTTTTCCTTTGGTGTCTCTTTCAAAGAAAAAATGTAGGAATTTTAATATTCACCTGGACGTCCTTTTCAAATTAATATGCATGAAGAACAGAACTAATTGCATTATTGGCATAATAAGATTCTTATTTTTTTTCATTTTCATTTGGTTTGACTTCAATTTGACCACGTTTCTCCATTCATGTGTTCTTCCAATTCATGCGAACCAAACACCCAGGTTGACTGAAATCCTATGTTTCCAAATGCTCTATTTTGCACGTGCATTCCTATCCTATTCCTGTGTTTTTCCTGTCCCTGCGTTTATAGAATCCTCCAATTCTAAGGAGCCCTTATAGATTTACTTCATTTTTAGATAGGTGTCAAAGAAAACTCTGTGTGTTATGTCCTGCTCCTACCATGCCGTCATCCACCCCACCTGAGGTGCACCATCGACATAAGCGTTCACTGCAGTAGAGATCCCCCAGCAGACTTTCTTTCGCCACCTCAGATCATCTTCCCCGTTGCCGGCAGACACGCCAACTGCATTACCATCATCGACCAAATAGATGAACCTGAGGACTACACAATTTCGGAAGAGAGGTCGTAGTCTTTCGTGTTTGCTTACGTTATACATCGGTTATTATTACCTGCTACTTTATCATTCAAACTTGAGCTTTAAAATGCCCGTGGGTCTCATATCGAGGCAGCAACAAATAGTATCTGTCTACCATCTGGTTCATCTGGGGTCTTCTATGTGGTTCATGTTGGGTGGGCAACAAACAATAGATGATCCATTGTCTATCTTTTTAAACTGAAGCTATAATCTACCTGCTATCATTAGTTTTGGATCCAGCTACTCGTTTGCTATCATCAGTCTTGATTTTTGCATGCACCCCTTAGGCCTTACAAAATCTAACTATTTTTTATTATGCATGTTAGATATTGTACTCAATCATACTGAACATGTAGAGAAAAAGAGAAGACCATTGCGTGGGAATATAATGTCATGCAGACGCCGCTCCATGGTGGGCGAAGTGGGCCACCCCTCCCGCATTTCCAGATTGTATTCCAGAGGAAGATAACTATTCAGATGGGGATTTAGAAGGAGCCGACCACACCTTTTTACCACCTGAGGTGTTTGCTCTAACCTGTCATGATGATGTTGGTCATATCATGCATATGGCGCCTTGCATTGCTTACATTATACATCTTATATGTCATCAGCTTAGTTTAGATTTGCTTTATGTGAATGCCACCTATTTGGTCTCTATATCATACTGCCACCATTCCTAAATATTTGTGTTTTTAGATATTTCAACAAGTGACTACATAAGGAACAAAATGAGTGAATCTACACTATGTCTATATACATCCGTATGTGGTAGTCCATTTGAAATCTCTTAAAAGACAAATATTTAGGAACGGAGGGAGTATATGGGAATTATGCAATGCCATCTTCTTTAGCCAGGCATCATATATGTGAATCATGCAATGCCATCCTGTTTAGCCAGTCATCGTATATGTGAATTGTATCGTGCCATATTTTTTTTCATAATGTATTCCATCTGTCAACAATGTTTATACATTCATCTACTCTTCCTATGCATCAGCCATTTGAGTCGGTCATGGGAAAATCTGGAGTGAAAACAAGGTCTTCTAAGCAGTCAGTGCTACCTGTCGATGCAGATTTCTTGCTGGTTACAGATAGCTCCTCAGAGGAGGATACAAAGACAGATGAACAGTCGTACCCCCCCCCCCCCCCCCGAGGTGCATGCTCTAACTTGGCAGGGTTATATTGCTCATATCATGCATATGGTGTCTTGCATCGCCATGCCATCTGCTTAGATTAGACATGCTTTGTGTGAATGCCTCCTGTTTGCTTTCTATATCAGATATGTGAATTATGCAATGTCATGTTTTTCAGCCAGTTATCATATATGTGAATTATGCACCGCCATGTAGCCAGGCATCATATATGTGAATTATCTCATGCCATCTTTTTTTTCATTACGTATTCCATTTGTCGACAATCTGTGTATATTGAACTACTCTTCATGTGTATCGCCATTTGAGCCGGTTATGGAAAAATCTGGAGTGAGAACAAGGTCTTCAGAGTAGGCAATGGTACCTGTTAAAGCATATATCTCGATGGTTACAGGGAGCTCCTCAGAGGAGGATTCAGAGATAGATGACCAGTCCTATATCCCACCTGAGGTGTATGCTCTAAGTTGCAATGTTTATATTTCTCATATCATGCATATGGTGTCTTGCATTGCTTAGTTTAGACATCATATGCACAATATTGAATTCCATCTGCTTAGTTTAGAGATCATACATGCGAGTGCCAGCTGCTTAGTATATGAATCAATTATGTCAATTATATCATGCCATCTTGTATACTTAGACAACATGTATGTGAATTATTTCATCCCAACCTATTTTAGAAAGACATCATATAGTTTTGTCATGTCATCCTGTTTAGATACTCATCATATGTTGAATTATGCCATTATATCCTATTAAGTTATCCATCATATATCTGAAACTATGTCATGCTATCCTGTTTAGTTAGGCATCATATATGTGAAATTGTGTCATGCTGTCCTGTTTGGTTAGACAACATATATGTGAATTACCACATCTGTCTATCATACAATGTTTGTACATTCAATTTCTTTTCTTGTTTATCAGCCATTTGAATTGGAGGGGGTGATGGCAGTATCTAAGTGAGCAAAAACCCGTTCTTCACAAAAGACAGTGCTTCCCGTCGATGCAGATAGAACCATGGTTGTACTGGCCCACAAACTAGCCCCACCACACATAATCGAGACTCTTCCAGATTGCACACTTACACCATTGGGAAAAGAACCAGCTACAACCCATCTAACCGCAACCCCAGCGGATAGTAACCCACTTCTAGTTGACAAAGCACCATGTCCACCACAGAGTACCCCCACACGAGTAGTTTGTAAAGCAACTGCAGAGCCCAAAGCACGAAGACCACCACAACTAACCCAAACTCCACATTTAAAGCAGAAGAGCAACTGTTCTCAGGTCAGATTCCGTAGCTATGGTCCATACTCCTTTGTTGTTGCATCACTGTATTTACTCATACCAACTACTTTCGAATTTGAAGGATCCAATTGAAACTCCAATGGCGCAATAGGTATGTTTTAAACCTATTTCTTTAACTGGATTGTTGTTCTAACTTCTTGCTCTATGTTAATTTCAGTTTAAGTTGTATAAATAGTTATGTTCTCATGTGATGCACATTACAAGTGTTGCCAATGCTGTGTAGTTTCTCACACTTATATTCTGTCTGTGTTGCTGTGTCTTAAAAATATATGAGTTGAACTGTGTCTCTATCTTGATTAGGCAACATAAACTAGAATGATATGGACAATACAGTGACCATAGTACATAGATATATGTTTGTTTCATGCTGTTATCTTGTCCACCTTACTACTGAACCGGTTTACCAAAATGAGTTTCGTATACTACATGCTAAACCTCTGATGTGTCTGCTTGTTTCTCTTGTAGTATGCAAACAAAATATTGAAGAAGAGCACCCCACTATGCAATGGTAGAGAAAGTAATGCAGATAAGGTTCAAGATAGTGAGACAACCCTGTTGGTCTCCAACAAAGGTGATAAAACGATCTTGTAGACAGTGATAAAACCCCATAGTCCTGCGTTGATGTAGTGTTCGAGTTACTGGCCAGTACCGCTGGCACAAGCTCTTCCAACTCGCCGCCTGAATCACTTTGGCTTCTTCAGTCTCAGCTACAAGCTGAAGGTATCAGTCAACTGTGCTGCGGCAAGAAGTCGAAGGACTGAGGAAGTCCCTGCAGAATTCAGATGCATACTTTCTTGTGCAACAAGCCCTGGAGGATTTAAGGCCAAACAAGAGAAAGTTAATAAGCTTGCTAAGCATCTTGCCAGCATTATGGGTACCTAGGATATTGTTTCTTGAGCTCTTCTGAAGTAGTTTCAGTTCTGTACTTGTTTTGCTGCGCCGTTTATATGCTGCTTTGTTCCCTATATTTGCACTGGTGGTGAACTTTGATGCCCAGTGGATGTAATATGTGTAATAGCCGTGATAGCCTAGCGTAAGTTGCTTGCTTATTTATTTCATTGTTGTCTTGTTTATTTGTTTGCTTGTAGTCAGTGCAGTTCTTTTTCCGCGGTTTGCTAGTGGCCGCAATAACCTGTTTTTTAAAACCAGGCCACAATAACTATGGGCTACATATTTACTATAGTGACACAGGGCCTCCTATGGCCGTAGAAACAATGGGCCTTCTACGGGCTGTAGAAACAATGGGCCTTCTACGGGCCGTAGAAACAATGGGCCTTCTACGGGCCGTAGACACAATGGGCCTTCTACGGGTCATATCATCAATGGGCCTTATATGGGCCGTATGATCAATTGGCCAAACATGGGCCAATAATAGACCACATTATGGCCGTAAACGAGCGAGAGTTGGAATCGTCCATTCATGGGCCGACCATAACGGGCCGTCGTTAATAGGACATATTTGATGACGCTATGAAAATGGCCCAACGTATTAACGGGCCGATTGTAACAACGGGTTGAATTTGGCCCACAAGCAGAAAATGACAGTAACGGGCCATAAGTAACCGAATGCTGGAAATGAGGCAAAGAATAAATGGGCCCTGAGAAGGCCGAAAGATAACATGGGCTAGAAACGGCCCAATGGAATAATGGGCCGTTAATGGGTATAAAGTGATACACTGTTCATTACGGGCTAGTTTCACCATGGACCGTTAATGGGCCAAGAGTTACAAAGGGCCTCATATGGGCCGAATGACGTCATGGGCCATACATGGGCCGGAAGTTAAAACGGGCTGGAATATTGGACAACCTAGATGACGCTATTGGGCCTAATTCGGATAGGCCGTAACGGGCCCTGTGTTAGCGGGCTGTAAATGGGCTATATGCGAACAAGCCGTTAATAGGCTTTCCGTGGGCCGGCCTGCCACCTTTTGACCAAGTCAAACGGGCTGGCCTTTTCATCGGAATGGGCCTCTGTTGGGCCGTGCCACATGTCGACGTATCATAGGCGCCTTCGGTCCAATGAGTGGATGACATCTGTCCCAACGGTGAGACGACACGTGTTTCCTCCAGCCAATGATGATTTTACACGTGGAAAATCCCCATTGGTCGGGGCTGTTAACGGGTTATCTGATCGAAAACCGGACCTGATAGCTTAACAACGTTCCGATATGGTGGATGCCACGTGTCGGTCACCCTTGACGAAAGCACTTCTATGACGCGCGATTTATTGTCATAGAAGTGGACACTTCCATGATGCTAATTTTGGGTAATCTCATGGAACACTTCTATGACAGCATAGGTATGACTATCTTGATTCTGTCATAAAATCGTCATGGATGTACATGCTTGACAGAAAACGTGACCTAATGTGACAAACACGTATCATCACGGAAGTGTATTTTTTTGTAGTGACGTCTCTCCTTGGGATATTGTAAACATGTGAAGCATTGTTCTGTTTCTAACTCCCAAGTAAAATAAATATCAGGAATGTATCTACCCTCCAATGGCGAGATATTCAACTTTAGTTTAGGGATTTGGTCTTGATCTTGTGCCTGAGGGGGTGGTGCAGCATCCCTATCATTGCGATTATGTGCATGGGGGCGAACTGGTGGTAGTGGTGCTGGTGGTTGCACGTAGTTCTGATTTTGACCAACCACATCCTCGTAATGGTCCTCCTCCCTTGCAGTAGTAGTAGGAGCTACAGAAGCATCAACAGCAGTAGCAGCGGCACCTGAAGTTTGTCCTGTCTCAAGAGGAACACACTGCGCTCGTCCTGCTGGATCGCGGCGTGGAGGTGGTTTTTGATGTTATTGCAACGATGCAGTAGAGGCAGCTGATGGTTGTGGTAGACGTGCAAGTACTTCATCGAAGTTGGCATCCAACTTGGTGTCAATTGTATTCTCAATGTCATCAATCCTCTCTAGTGCCTTTCCAAAGCTGGCCATCACATCTTCCACCTGTTGACCTAACATATGCTGAAATTTATCATGAAGCTCCTTCTTCGTCATGTTCTCCCAGTCAATCTCGTCGTCTTGTGATCCTACCATGGTTAGCAGCAATAGAAACACACAAGAATATGATCCTATAGACTACTAGAAAGTGGTGGTGGTTGGGTGTCACAAATCCATCAAGCAAATCTCAAATTCTTACTAGTTATTACCCAACAACATGGGGTGATCGACAACCTTTGTAGTCCAAACTCTCAAAGCTTGGACAGAGTGTTTGCCAGGTGGTGTCAAATGCACGATGTAGATGTATGTGGAGCTGGGAAGGCTTATGATATGATAGAAAAAATGCAGCAATAATCAATTCGGAGATGCAAAGTTGAGTAAACGCTCAACGACAGTACTGTGCTGGTCCTAGGCTAGACCGTGCTAGAGACGCAAGCCTAGAACACTAATGAAATCACGGTGCTGCACGTAAACAAGGGAGGATCTCACCCTGAATATCTTTTTTTCCACCATTTTCCTCTTATTTTGCTCCGCAACAATTTTTTTTCCGAAAAAGTCTATAAATGGGCTAAAAATTGCCTACCCAGATTTTATTTATTGAGTTTGGAACTATTTTTCTTCTGCGGGCGACACAGAAGTTGGGGCGTCCCACTTGGTCACGACTCATTGTACGATGTAACTAGAACTCGAAAAAAGGAACAAATACTAGACTCGGACTAGGACTGGTGGCGGAGATGAATCTGGTGGAACTCGGACTGGTGATGGTATATGATGGTGGTATTTGTGGACTCGGATTGGTGGTGGTATGTGGCGATGGTATATGTGGACTCGGATTGGTGGTTGTATATGGCAGCGATGATTGATATGATGGGGGTGGTGGTATATGGTAGCGGCGATGTATCTGGTGGGGTGGTGGTATATGGCAGTGATGAAGATGGTGTGGCGGCGGCGACATGACAACCTGTGACCAGAACACGAAACTCTAAAAGACTATATGCTAAGACCAGCAACTAGACACGACGATGCAACCGCAAATTCATTAAATCAAAGACGGTAAAGATTATGCAATGGCTCTGATTGGTTTGGATATGATGAACTACCCCTAATTTTTTGACTTTTTGGTGGACTGTAGGTATGAAGAACAGACTCGATATAAACTACAAAAAACTGTAAAATCTCACCAAGCAACCTGGAAATCTAATACCACTTGATAGAAGCAAAGGTGTCCCGTCTTTCGATGAGATGGTGGCTATCGTTTTTGGTGGAGTATACTTTGATGATCCGACTACAAACGTGCGAGGATGTCGCGCCTTAGCAATCGTAAACCAACTTTGAGAGGTTATTGACCACACTAGAGCACGATCAACCTAACCATGGGGTCTATTTCCTGCACACAAATGAAGAAGAAGCAAGAAACTAAAATTGCAATCTGCATATTCCGAATATAAGAGGAAAGCTTTATTAATGAAGGTGGGGTTCTGTGACGTCTTGGTCTGGTCGTTCAACACAAACGAATTACACGAAGTTGTAGCTATGGTGAACTTTTAATCTAAACAAAACTCAAAGTCTAAACGACGCCCTAAGGGCTGTATATATGGAGGAGTAGGGGGCAATCTCGTGAACCCTTGTAGGAGGGGTCCGAAACCAACCCTAACCTTGTTTCCCCACACATACGGACTCTAAAAACAGCCTATACTTAAGTATTTCAAAATTACATGGGCCTGGCCAAATAATAAGGTGACGTAACACCTATAATAGCCTCTGGATGAAATTTGTGAAGTGGCATCTTGTATATTTCGTCCAATCCTTCATGCACTCATTACGGTGGCTTCAAAGTCCTGAAATCATCACTTGAAACTCCGTTATTGCTCCCCTTGCGCATGCCATCATCTCCATGCTTGTTCTTTCTCCAATGTTCATCCTTCTTGTCCAAGCTAGGCCCTTTATTTGTAAGCAAAACAAATGTTTCCAATTTAGGCAACATCATATTCTCATGAACGTTAGAATCATTGCCAAGAAACAAAAGTACATGGTAATTTAATTGGCATGCACGACTTCTAGTAATTGTTCCAATATGTAGAGCAACAAGGGCTGTGCGTGTAACAATGGTATTGATGTCCTCATCATGAAGAAACTAATCTTGTCTTGAATTGGTAGAAGTGCCACTTTATGGTTAATGAAGGTATTGTCTTGGGTCATAAAATCTCCGAACGAGGTATTGAAGTTGATAAAGCTAAAGTTGGTGCAATTGAAAAAATGCTGTGTCCTAAAGATATCAAATGTATAAGAAGTTTCCTTGGTCATGCTGGTTTCTTTAGGAGGTTTATCAAAGATTTCTCTAAAATTTCTAGGCCTCTCACTAATCTTTTGCAAAAGGATGTTCCATTTTTTTTTGATGATGATTGTGTAGAAGCCTTTGAAATAATTAAGAAAACCTTAATTTCTGCACCTATTGTTCAACCACTTGATTGAAACCTACCCTTTGAAATTACGTGTGATGCTAGTGATTATGTTTGTTCTAGGACAAAGAGTTGATAAGAAATTAAATGTTATCCATTATGCTAGTAAAACTCTAGACAATGCCCAAAGAAATTATGCTACTACTGAAAAAGAATTTTTAGCAATTGTGTTTGCTTGTGATAAATTCAGATCTTACATTATTGATTACAAACTAATTGTTCACACTTATCATGCTGCTATTAAATACGTTACGGAAAAGAAAGATGCTAAACCTAGACTTATTAGGTGGGTTCTCTTGCTACAAGAATTTGATTTACATATTACTGATAGGAAAGGAGTTGAGAACCCCGTGGCATACAACTTTTCTAGGTTAGAAAATATTCTTGATGATCCACTACCTATTGATGATAGCTTTCCCGATGAACAACTAGCTGTGATAAATGCTTCTCGTAGTACTCCTTGGTATGCTGAGTATGTCAATTATATTGTTGCTAAATTTATACCACCTAGTTGCACATACCAACAAAAGAAAAAGTTTTTCTATGATTTAAGACATTACTTCTGCGATGACCCACTCCTTTATAAAGAAGGTGTAGATGTGTTATTATACGTTGTGTACCTGAGGATGAACAAGAACAAATCCTACGCAAGTGTCACTCCGAGGCTTACAGAGGACACCATGTTGGAGATAGAACAGCACACAAGGTATTACAATCAGGTTTTTATTGGCATACTCTTTTCAAAGATGCTTGTAAGTTTGTCTCGTCTTGTGATGAATGTCAAACAGTTGGTAGCATTAGTAGATGTCAGGAAATGCCTATGAATTATTCACTTGTTATTGAACCATTTCATGTTTGGGGATTTGATTATATGGGACCTTTTCCATCCTCTAATTGGTATACTCATATTTTAGTTGTTGTTGATTACGTTACTAAGTGGGTAGAATCTATTCCAACTAGTAGTGTTGATCACAACACTTCTATTAAAATTTTTAAAGAAGTTATTTTCCCGAGGTTTGGAGTCCCTAGATATTTAATGACTGATGGTGGTTCACACTTTATTCATGGTGCTTTCCATAAATTTCTTGCTAATATTATGTTAAACATATAATTGCATTACCTAATCAACCTCAGTCTAGCGGTCAAGTAGAATTAAGTAATAGGGACATAAAGTTGATCTTGCAAAAGACTGTTAATCGATCTAGGAAGAATTGGTGACGAGGACATGGCTACCATAGTTACACCCACAACCCCTATTGCTATACCTATTAGACCAACTACTAGAGCTCATGCATCCCAGTTAAATTATCAGGTACTTCGGTTTCTTGGTAATGTTTCTAATGTTCATGAGAATATGATTCTGCCTAACTTAGATATGTTTGTGTTGCTTACAATTGATGGGCTTAGTATGGACAAGAAGGATGAATATAGGAGCATGATCAAGCATGGAGATGAAGGCGCATGCGAAGAGAACAAGAACGGAGGTGCCAATGGAGATTTCCGCACTTTGAAGCCACCGTGATGACATACGAAATGATGGACGAAATATATAAGATGGCCTTTCATAAATTTCACCCATAGCTTATTATTGGTGTTGCGCCACCTTATATTTGGGCGAGGCCCATGTATTTTTGAAATACACTTAATAGGTAGTTTTTAGAGTCCATATTAAGAGGGAAAATGACTTAGGACAGAATTTAGTCCCACCATGCCAAGGGTGGACGAAATTCCCCTTAGCCCCCCTACAAATATAGCCCTTAAGGCATCATTTAGACTTGGGTTTTATTTAGTTACAAGTTAACCATCGCTCAACTTCGTGTACTTCATCTGCGTCCAACGACCAGACAAGGTCGCTTATGAAACCCCACTTTTGTCAATACTTCATCCATATTTGCAATATTCAGATTGCTTAATCATATTCTTGCTTGTTCTTCGATTGCTTGCAGGAATAAACCCTTCATGGTCAGGTTGATCGTGCTCCAGCGTGGTCAATAACCTCTCGGAGTTGGTTTAGCGATTGCTAAGGCACAACATCGTTGCACGTTTGCAGTCGGATTGTCAAAGTTGTCTCCACCAAATTGATAGTTATCATCTCATCGAAAGATCGGGTCACCCGCCTCTATCAAGTGGTATCAGTTTTCAGTTTGCTCTATGAGATTTCACCAGTTTTTCATAGTCTATATTGCATCTATCCTTCATACCTAGAGTTCAAGTAAAAGCCACAAAAAAGTTAGATTAGTTCATCATATCCCAGACAGTCTGAGCCTTTTCTCCATGGCCACTTAGTTTTTGCATTGTAGAATTTTCGGTTGCATCGTGTGTCTAGTTGCTGGTTGTGAGTGTCTAGTCTTTAGAGTTTCAAGTTCTAGTCACGTTTTGTTCACGCCGCCTCCACAAACATCATCATCCACCTCATTGTCATATTCCGCTGCCACCCCATCACCACCATCCATCCGTTGTTGTCGTTCGTCATCATCTTGAATTTTGATTCATGTTGAAGAAAAAAAGAGAGAAAAGATTTGGAAGAAATAGATCAACGTGCGTAGTTGCGAAGGAAAGTATAAAGTATATATACTGCTGTTTTGATTCGGTTCTGTGCAAGAAGGAAAGGGAGAAGAATGATCTATTGAAAAAAAGGCAAGAGGACCTACGTACTCGTTTTTCGAAAGTGTAGATTTGGTTCGGTTGAAAGGAAGATCCATTTTTTTTAACTTTCCTAATTTGTTGGTCAGCGAATCATAGTTGCCACGTTTGGACTTTGAATTTTTTTCCCTTATTGGCTGTGCATGCATGCGTCTTTGGAAAGAGAGACAAGAGAAAAAGGGCAACCGCGGATCTTTTCGGAAAAACTTTCCTTGTTCATTTCAGAAGTTGCCTCCACGTATGGTAATTGATACTCCCTCCGTAAACTAATATAAGAGCGTTTAGATCACTATTTTAGTGATCTAAACTAATATAAGAGCGTTTAGATCACTATTTTAGTGATCTAAACGCTCTTATATTAGTTTACAGAGGGAGTACATGAGAGAGAGAGAGAGTCAATAGGAAGAAGCAAGAGTTAATAAGGAATATTTCTTTAAAAGGAAAGATCAATCACGTTTGCTTGGTAGTATTTGGAAAATGCTGATTGTGTTTTTTTTGTTTGGAAAGTACTGTTTCTGTTGCAACATTTCCCATTGAAAAAATTCGGTTGGAAGTTTCCAGGTTCTGGACGTATTGTTGGAGAAAAGAAAATGAAAAAATGGATGTGCTGATCCATTCAATTTGGTTGGAAAGGAAGTTTGATTGAGAAAAGAAAACGGGAGGAATTAATACTTCAGTTGGAAGTTTTGGATTGCCATACGAGAGAGAGAAAAAACATAAGCCAAAGAATAGGAATGGGAGTTGAGTGTAGATCCTTTTTCGTGGTAACAAGGTAAGTGATAAACAAAGAGGATAAAGGAGAGAAGGAAAGAAATAACAGACTAGATTTGTATTGATCCTTTTTTTTGAAAAAAGTAAACACCACAACCTTTCCATCTACTCCCTCTGTTTCTAAATATTTGTCTTTTTAGAGATTTCAAATGAACTAACGCATACGGATGTATATAGACATGTTTTAGAGTGTAGATTCACTCATTTTGCTTCGTATGTAGTCACTTGTTGAAATCTCTAGAAATACAAATATTTAGGAATAGAGGAAGTATTCTGCTAGGAAGTCTTCACGGCAGGAAGGAAATAAAATAAAGATGAAGAAAAGGAAAGAAAGGATTTAAAGGGTTCAACCACATATTTTGGTACGGTTGTTGGGTTTCTTTTTCCTTGGAAACCATGAGCACTATTGCAAAAATAGAGGTGAGTAGCCATACTAATACTTCTTGTAGCCTTGTCCTTGGGTGGCATGTTTGGTAGCAAAAAAAATACAGATCTGGTTCTGGTTGGAGAGTTCACATTGGGATAAAAAACAGTTGAATATTACTCATTGCGTGTGGCAGAATTTCAGAGTTTTTCTTTGAGGGATTGAAGCGTGAAGTTTCGACGGATATATTGGCAAGAAATAAAAGGGGTCCATCACTAAACTCGTTCGAAGAGTGTTACATTTCATCTCCTGCATCGCTCACAAAAAAAACTTGCTTACTCCAAGATTCATTCAATCGCGTGAAATTCACTTGTGCCTTAGGCTCGCGTCTGTAGTATGGTCAATCCTAGGACCAGCACTCGACCACTTTGAATGAATTTTTAGATTGCATTAATTAACGTGGTTGTAGCATTTTTTTCACATATATAAAGCCAACCCAACTCCACATATTTGCACATCGTGCATACATACATCCACCTAGCAATCACTTTACCCAATCTTTAGAGTTATTTGACACCACCGGTTGCCGATCACCACCTGCTGCATGGTAAGAACTTGCAAGACTTTGATTTTTGCTCTACTGTGTGCTTTTTACCACCATCCCAGTAGTTCATCAGAACATTATTCTTGGATTTTGTTTCTTGTTTCTACTAATCATGGCAGGTTCCAGAGTCAGTTGGGCTTCATCGATCATGGGAGACGTGCCATCACCTCAAAAAATACAACCACCATCACAAGAGCTACAGAGACATCATAATGCGCACAAACATGTTCTTGTTTTCATGCCACCTTTTTATGGTCGTTTTAAGCCTTATTTATATATTGAATGGGAGTTTGAAATAAATGCTCTATTTGCTTCCCACATTTTTTTTGAAAGTCAAAAAGTTAAGGTCGCGGTTGGTACATTCACTGGTTTTCTACTGTTTGGTGGAGTCAACATCGCCGGTTATACCCTGATTATGTACCTACTACTTGGGATGATTTAAAACTTGTCATTAGAGAGAGATTCGTCGATGTTTATTATACTCGTGGCATGATTAAAAAACTACAATATTTAAAACAAGGTTGTGATACCATAACAAAATATTATGATGATTTACAAACTACCTTGTTACCCTCCTTTTTAGAGGAAATTGAAGACGATTTTATGGATAGATTTTGGGGAGGGTTAAACCATGATATTTAGGAGATACAAATTCATGAAGACTGTTATCTTGTGGACCGTTTGTTTCGTCTTGCTTGCAAAGCTGAATAGGAAATAAAACGACGTGTTGCCCACAAGGAGAAGAAGTGCAAGGTGCACATTCCAAGAGTTGATACGGTTTTCCCTTCAACTAGTAGGCATAATATGACAATCATAACCATTGTTGTGAGGAATACATCACCACCACCATGTGACATTTCACCACCGAGAGTGCCTACATCATCTGAGTTGATCATAAGAGGTAATGACAAAGGTACTAATCTTCCACCTCCATATAAGTATGATGAATGCCTTGTCAATTTAAATGCACCATGCGATGAGCTACCTGCTACTTTGATATCACCAGCTATTTTAGAGGACTATGTTGATGAGTTAACTTTGCCATGTGATAAAACAATTTTGAGTGAGCCCATTGAATTAACTATTGATGTGAAAGAACCATGTGAAACAGGGAATAAATCAAATTTGGATCAAATACATTTGAAAATAATTATGCCAATGTTTAATCGTTTTGATATGACCTCTAATCTTGGTGATGGTTCCTCAAGGTTGGGATGGTTTAATGATGAGCATTGTCAATCTTGTGATATAAATAAGAGCTTCACTTATATGTGCAGACTAAGTTGCAATATTTTCATGCCTTTGACTTCTTGTGATAATATATTGGCTTTATATTTCACAACTTTTGAAGGGTGCTCTTATATAACTGTGTCACATGTGCCACAGCTAAGATTAGTAAAAATGGATGACATATACATATACAATGTGTACACCTTGTCTTTTTTGTTAGCCACATTTCAGATTAAGCAATAGCAAGGATGGCTTTGTTTTCAAGAAGGGGAGGATGATGAGGACATGGCTACCATAGTTACACCCACAACCCCTGTTGCTATACCTATTGGACCAACTACTAGAGATTGCACATGCTAGTTAAATTATGAGGTACTTTCGTTTCTTGGTAATGTTTATAATGTTCATGAGAACATGATGTTGCCTAACTTAGATACATTTGCTTTGCTTAGAATTGATGCGCTTAGCATGGACAAGAAGGATGAACATTGGCGCATGATCAAGCATGGAGATGAAGGTGCGTGCGAAGAGAACAAGAACGAAGGTGCCAATGGAGATTTCCGCCCTTTGAAGCCGCCATGATGATATACAAAAATATGGATGAAATATATAAGATGGCCTTTCATAAACTTCGTCCATAGCTTATTATTGGTGCTGCGCCACCTTATATTTGGGCCAGGCCCATGTATTTTCAAAATACACTTAATAGGAAGTTTTTAGAGTCCATATTAATAGGGAAAATGACTTAGGATAGAATTTAGTCCCAACTTTCCAAGGGTCGACGAAATTCCCCTCAGTCTCCCTGTAAATACAACCCTTAAGGCATCGTTTAGCCTTGGGTTTTATTTAGTTAAAAGTTATCCATTGCTGCAACTTTGTTTACTTCGTTTGTGTCCAATGACCAGACCAAGGCCTCTTATGAAGCCCCACTTTTATCAATACTTCATCCATTCACAATATTCAGATTGCTTAATCATATTCTTGCTTGTTCTTTAATTGCTTGCAGGAGTTGACCTTCATGGCCAGGTTGATCGTGCTCCGGCATGGTCAATAACCTCTCGGAGTTGGTTTAGCGATTGCTAAGGTGCAACATCGTTGCACGTTTGTAGTCGGATCGTCAAAGTCGTCTCCACTAAATTGATAGTTATCATCTCATCGAAAGATCAGGTCACTTGCCTCTATCAATTGGTCTAAGAAACTTGATGATGCATTATGGGCTTATAGAACTGCTTATAAAAATCCTATGGGCATGTCACCATATAAAATGGTTTATGGAAAAGCAATCACTTACCTCTTGAATTAACATAAAGCTTATTGGGAAATTAAAGAGCTCGACTATGATTTCACACTTGCCACTAAAAAGAGGTTATTTGACATTAGCTTACTTGATGAATGGAGAACCGAAGCCAATGAAAATGCCAAATTGTTCAAAGAAAAGGTTAAAAGATGGCATGACAAAAGGATACAAAAGAGGAATTTAATGTAGGTGACCATGTATTTCTATACAACTCTCGTTGAAGATTTTTTGCAGGGAAACTTCTCTCCAAATGGGAATGTCCTTACATTATCAAGGAAGTTTATCATTCCGGTGCCATCATGATCACCAACGCCGAAGGCACTAATGCGAAGGTGGTGAATGGGCAAAGAATCAAACATTATATCTCAACTACGCCTACAAATGTTAAGACCAACATTATTAATTAAATAACATTGAAGGAATACATAAAGGAAACCTTCCATAACGCTCTAGAACCCTAAACATGAATAGGTATATGATACGGTAAGTAAACCAACTCCAAAAGCTTTCCAAAAGCAATTTTACTCCGTTTTGGAATATTTAAGAAATTAGGAAAATAAAAAGTAGTCCAAAAAGTGCATGAGTAGGCGACAAGCATGGGGGCCACGCCCTACCCCCTAGGCACGCCTCCCAAGCTTGTGGCCCACTCGTGTGCCATCCGGACCCCGTTGTCTCCTAGAAAACTTGTTTCGCATGGTAAAAATTCATTATATAATCTCCCAAAGGTTTTGACCACCGTATACAGCAGAATACCCTATTCTTGTTGGGTGTTGTTTTCCTGTCAGATATGAAAATATGTTGTCTCAAGATTCAGATGGAGAAAGCTATGTCTCCACTATGTTGCAGATCCAAAGATCCTTGGGGAGATTTATCCCTACCTATGGTCCACCGAGGAGGAAGAAGACACCGACGTGGACGAAACAAGGGAGGACAACTCGGACGAGGATGAAGTTCTACTACTTCAACCTGGAGACATGCACGTGGAGTTCAAGAAGTCAAGCCTGTCGAACGGATCCAACAAATCTAAGGTTCAATTTATCCCGTCTCGTTTTCTATAGGAAAGTAAGGCAACATTAGGCAAAGGATATTGAAGCTTGAGCAAGAAAATGATGACTTGAGGGAGGAAAGGTTCATCCTCAAACGTAAGCTAGAGAAGCACGCTCCCACGTCATCAACATCAACACCACCTTCGAAGAAGGAGACTTGAGTACATGGGTATGGGCACTCTCCTTGGCCTGTGCCAAGCTTGGGGAAGGTGATACGGGGCTAACCCGGTGTAGGCCGATCTTTCACGATTGGAGGTGATTCCCACGAAGACCACAAGGGGAAAAACATGAGGGGAACAAGAGGAAACACTCAAATCAACAATAAACGATCACACATGTGCAAGATCCGAACACATAACGAGATACACAATCCAAAGACAGCAAAGGAAATATACAAAGATAACTAGTTCATCTCCGTGAGCAGGCCTTGAATCTGCGAGGGATCTTCCCGTGAGGGGCCTTGAATCCAAGCGTGGATCTTCTCCATAGAGGCCACAGTCTCTCTCAATGGACTAGAACCACATGGATGAGCAAAGCTCTATCTCTAAAATGAGCTAATCCTTTGCTAACCCTAGAAAGCACAAGGGGGAGTTCTATTTGTAGTCTAAGCCACAAAGGGGTAAGTGGGAGAGGGATACAAGGCCAAAGGCCCGTGGCTGCACACAGGCAGGTACCGGATGTCCGGTCAGTGTCGGACATCCGGTGGCTCGTGGGGGACCGGTCGTCCGACGCACGTCGAAAGTCTGCCGTTTCTTCTCTGGACAGGTGGCACCGGAAGTCCGGTAGCGGTCATCGTCTGCGATTCTTCTGGCTGGTGGTGGGAGTATCGGACGTCCGGTGAACGCTGGTCGTCCGGGCGCTGTAGAGTGTCGGACGTCCGGTGGCACATCGGTCATCCGACCGCTATAGACTCCGCAACTCCATCTTCTTCCGTCTTCGCTTCCATGCTTCCCTCGCAGATGGTGCAGTTGTACACTTGCGCTTGCGCTCCTTCTCGTCATCCGTAAAGCTCCGACAATACCTATGCATGCACACAAGAGGGGTGTCATGTAGTATACCATCATCGAAGGGGTCAAGTGAACACGTGTAAAGGAGATGATTCACCTTTATGTATGTGAAGTAGAGGTCACACATGTCACTTGCCAAACGGACTCTTGACATGGTGATGTTTGTAGGATGATCCACATCATCTCTCCCCCCCCTTGGGAAAGATTCGACCTCGGATCAAAAACCAAATCACCATGGGAAAGAGATGGCTTCACCGTGTAGAGGTGGACGATCACCAAGTACTTGTCATCTTGAAGCTCGAAATGGGCACTCTCCAATGTCGCACCATCTTGTGATTCCTTCAAAAGGAGTAAGGACAACAAACACTTGGAAAAACAAATGTGGTTAGCGTTAGTGCAAAACCAGGCATTCAAGAGGTAATGCACCCAACAAGTGTTGGCATCGAGCATATCATATGGTGTGACAAAGGATTGTGAAATGGCATGTAAGCATATGAATTGAGCACAATCAAGGACTTCATGGAAACAAGCATGTAAATGTGAGGTAGTGATGCAAATATGTGTGACAAGAAAACAAGCATCTATCTTAAGGTCATAGCAATCATGCATCAAGCACCCGATGAAAGGTTTATGGTAGGCATAGGAAATATTCACAACACCATATAAAATGAAGTGTCTAAACACATGGCTCAAGTGCAAGACAATCCAGGCATAACTTGCATATGGTGTAGTGAAGATAGTGTGGCACTCAACACAATAGAAAGAGCAATTGTTCATCTTGTTTGAGGCTATCAAGGCAAGCATGTAGTAATCAATGGGGCATGACATATGTGAAGGGATGACATTGCTGCAACCAAACATGTTATAGGAGAAAGTAACCCAAGAACTAGATGCAACACACAAGGTATATATGTCATGAGGCATGGCAATGTGGCAATGAAAATTAGAAACAAGATCTTTAGCATGTCAGCAAAGTGTCGTGGTGCAAGCAACACATGAAGTATGATCCACAATATTCATGCTCATGGTTTTGGTGTTCTCAAGAGAGAAAGATGTCACCTTGTAAGCGTGTCCTTGTCTGTCCTTCACAATGTCAAAATGCAAGCAAGTGCGATGAAGAAGCGAGTCAAGGTAGAATGTATGAGGCTCGCTCTCAAGAGCTCGAATGGTCAACTCACGTGAAGAGGAAGTCAACACGAAGTCCAAGTATCCTACATATGCACACAACAAGATAAAGAACACATGCGCATGGTAGATAAACACATCATCCATCATGATGTTTCTCTTCTCTTGCACATAGCCATTAGAAGCAAAGTGCATGAATGGTATGATGCAACAATGGCGATATTCAAGGCACTAGGTATATGGTGCAAAGAAGGAAGGCAAGCATGCTTCACAAGAATTATGTCAAAATCTCCAAATATATGCGAGAATGCTATGGGGGCAATCTCATTAGCAAGATTATAATAATTTTTGCACTCAATACATGGCAAATCATCTAGCATGAGAGAGGCAACATATGGAGATATGTGACAAGAAGCAATAGCAATCATGTGCAAAGCATGGCAATGGTTGTCATCAACTGCACGAATAGAGCAAGTATGAATCATTGGTGATGCAACATGAGCAAGCATATAAATCAAGTCCTGCAAACTAGTGGAGCGAAGATGCGACACACTAGAGGAAATCATGGCAATCAAGTCATGTGAGCAAATAGTAGATATAGGCAATGCACATGACATATCGCAAGAACAAAAACAAATCATGGTCAAGGTATCATCATAGGTATGGGTACAAATGGAACATGGCAATAACATGCAATATCTCGACCATGCTTGCAAAAACACATACAAGTAGTAGAATTACTCATCATGTGTGATGCAGGGTCATGAATGCATGGCAAAGGAATAGAAATGAGCATACATTACTGCAGGATGCTGCACACGCGACACTATGAGCAGAGACCCTTCAACAAAATTGTGTGCAATGCAATAATCGCAAATGGTGGTGTGAAAAACCCATCAAAAAGGTGCAAAACGTTTGTGATGGTGGAGACATCAAACATGGTTCAGATTTTAGTTACGTTTGCAATGCTGGGCATACGGTTGATCTAGCAGAACTGTTTGCGATGAGGAAGAACAACAGAAACGGGCAGCCATATCAATGTGTGTGTGACATACGGCATACAGTTCGCTCCGATGAACTGTGTGCTATTAGGGAATGCAACAGAAACAGTTAGCCAGATCAAGATATGTGTGATATACGACATACAGTTCACTCGGACAAACTGTTTTCGATTAGGCTATAGAACAGAAAAAGTTCATCTTAACAAGATGTGTGTGATATGCGGCATTTGTGATGAGCCAAAAGAACACAAACAATTCGTGTAAACCAGATGTGTGTGATACACAGCAAACAACCCACTCGGATGAACTGTTTGCGATGAGAAATTATAACATAGACGGTTACTATAGTAAGTTCATGTGCGATTCTGTTTGTACAAAAAACTTTGAAAAATGCAAACTAGTTGCTTGCGGTGGCTAGGAGTATTGAACACAATGCGTCTACGAGTTCTCATGTGCGATGATTAGTAAGTTACACATAATGAACAGCCGCAAGTGTGATATGTTGATCATGGAGTCTGAGAAGACCGTCATCGAAAGGCCGCCACCTCAGCTTGTTAGCCTATATTTTATTATAATAGTATGCATAAGTAGGACGTGAGTGTTTTGTGCCTTGCCGCATGTGGCATTTTAAATTATCCTGAATTTGTAAGACAATTATTAACCATTGCCATTGTAAATTTGCCTCAACGGCGAGTAGAGCGCGCGCAGGGACGCCACTGCGAGCAACCACGTGGTAAACCTTCAAGCACCCTGTGGGAGACGCGACGGTGCATCCATAGGACACGATGGTGATATCATGACTGTGTGTCATAGTGGCAGACATGTACAGGTCCATCCAAGAACAGTTTTGGGCATCCGATGCATGGCATACGGTTGATCCAAAAGAACTGTTTGCGATGAGGCAGAACAACAGAAATGGGGCTTTGTAGGCCCAGAACCATCAATAAATTTTGACTTTGTTTCTTGTCACATTGCAGATTACAACGCAATAAGTAATTGCAAATCTATTCACACTGATCAAACTAATATGTGTTCACACTTAGCAACAGGCTATAAAAACTACCCACTCGAAATTACTTCACAGTTCCTCTCCTCATCATCAGAAACCTGGTCTTTCCTGTCAAGTCATTCCTCCATGACCTGTAGGAGGAGTTTTGGGTGGGCATATAACCAGGCAGCAAAGACCAAGGCCACGTAAGAACTAGAGAGGTCCTGCCACGAAGCGGTAGACGGAGCAGAGATGTCCCGGCGCGCCGCGGAGCCCACGAACGAGCTCTCACGGGCATGCGAGGGCTCTCACAAGCACACCCGCCTCGTCGATGATCGTGACGAGCTGGCGTTGCTGAAGTCCTTGGCCGGTGACGACGACATTCTCGCTGGCCTCATTAAGTAGCAGGAGCTGGTCGACGGCTTGATGAAGCTGCTCGAGATCAGCGATACCTCAGTTGACAAGGCGACCGGTGTCATCGAGCAATTCATCGGTGATAATGCGAAGCTCCTCAAGGCTGTAGCGACCAGACCTCAAACAGTCTATTCTCTGTGCATCAGTGCCATCCCTGGATCGGTAATGCTGACACGCACAATACTTGAGGATTTATAACAGAGTTTCAATCACACACTTATTACATCAAATGTCTCAAAAGAGAACTTATTACAATAATATGGCTTAAGGCATCTAAATAAGATAACAGTGGAAGGCTTGGAAGATAAAGTGAGTCCATCAACTCCAATGGCATAGCTGAGTGAACGACAACGACCTATGGCACCTTACTCGTCATATGAAATGTCTACAACATGATATGTCGCAGCCCGAAATGGGTCAGCACATGGAATATGCTGGCAATGTAACACATAGAGTAATGAACAGAATAAATGCTATTACTACATGCATATATGGCTGGTGGAAAGCTCTATGGTTAAAGTTTTGCATAAAGCCATTTTTTCCTACAACAAAGGAATAAATTTATTTAACTATCATGGTGGTTATTAAACATTGAGATGGTTCCTCCAACTCAATCCCGATTAAGCAATATTAGTTAAACCCAACAAATTAATTTAGAGTGATGAGATCAACATGATAATCCAAGAACCAGATACTCAAGATGTGCATAACCGGGGACACGGCTAACCATGATTAGTTTGCACACTTTGCAGAGATTTGCACACTTTTCCCTACAAGAGTCGATCTCCTCCGTTAGATTTCACGCACTACATGGTGTTTGAGAAACGGATGACCGAGACAAAGTCTTTCAGAAACATTAACTCTTTATTCTAGATGGACAGTTACACCTACTTTCCCCTACATCTGCTAACCCAGCACTGAAAGAGGTCATCCAACCTACTCAACTATGCTAGAGCCCATAATAGCTTGTGGCTGCACATAGAATTTTCTAGCATGAATAATGTTATGATCCCTTTGAGCTTGGGTGGCGAACCGTAGGATGAGTACACGGGTACTCCGGAATATCCTAGGACAACACTCGATTCTCCAGGTGTCCGCAACCAATCCACCCAGATGTGTATTTAAGTAGCCACCTTAAGTTAACCATTAGTTAACAAGTCTCACATCTGTCGTGGATACACTCAAACAATCCACATCTACGAGCATAGCATAGCAACCTGAGCATAAAGTAGAAGTAACTCCCAAAGGTTTGATAATAAAAGGACAATGGGTTCTACCTCATCATCTACTTCCCAAAACCCACATGTTATTCAGGTCCTAACTATGCAATGTTTGAGGATTGGAACTAATGCATAAAAACTGGATAGTAAAGGGATATGATCAAAGTGTTACTTGCCTTGCCGATGATCTGCAAAACCTAGAGACTCGTAGTAGCACGCTTCGCACTCCGGGAATTCTATCGCAAACAAACAATAGCATACATAAGCACTCAAACTAGAAGCACTGGTAAAACTCAAATAAGAAGATCTAACCAGAAATTTCAACTAAAGAACTCCAATTTGCAAAAAGAATCGAATCAAACGGAGCAACGAAACTCAAATTACGAAAGAAACAAGATTCGTTTACTAATCTGGACTAAAGTCTAACTTTACATTACCAAAATCTTAATCAAGTTGGTTAAACAGAAAGAGGGCTTCGACACGAAGAACTAGGCGCTTGTTTCATCTAATTCGGATAAACGAGCAAAAAGTTATACTAGATCGAAGATCAGGGCAGAAATCGCGATCGAAAATAATCGCGGATAAGCCCTGGAAAATAAAAGAGACGAACAGGCTAACGAGCGAACGTTCGCTGTCTGCGACTAAACTATGAACAACATTCGTTAAAATGAACGTACGGACGAACGTCCGCTAACTAACTAAAATGAAAAAAAGACGAACCGATCTATTAAAAGAAAGATCTAGGTTTCTAAAAAAGCCGAACAGTTTTCTGAAAAATAAAACCGAAACGACGGCGGCGGCGGCATCTACTTCCAGCGAGGCTCCGGCGAGGCGGTGCGGCGTCGGGGGGGGGGGGGGGGGGCTACAGAGGGGCGACGAGGGTGAGAGGCGACGGCGGCGCGGGCGTCGGCGGTGCTTGGCGGCGTCGGCGGCGGCGGGATGTGATGACGGGGGCGGTGGTGGGTGGCGGAGGGGGGTGGCGGCGAGGGGTACTTATAGGGGGTCGGGGGCAGGTTTGGCGGCTTGGGGAAGGGGCAACGGGGGCCGGGGCGGAGTCGGACTCCGGCGAGTCCGGCTCGGGCATGCCTGGCGAAGGCGGCAGCGCAGGTGGGCCGGCTGGGCCTTTGGCCCAGTTCGATCCGTGGGAAACTTTTTTATAAATAATTCCGCCAAACAGAAAAAATCCTATATATATATATATATATATCTAAAAATGGCAAAACAAATTTTCACCATTTAAATGAAATATTTAGAACAAAGTGAACATTTTTCTGGCCTAAAATGCAATTTTTGAAAACGTGCAATTTTTCTAATTCAAATAAAATAGCAATAAAATTCAAATAAAACTTATTTGATTTTAACATTTTTCCTCCAATATTTCTTTTATTTTGGAGAAGTCAATTTATCCCCTCTCTTTTATTTTGATATTGGAAATATTCGGAGACAAAATGATTAAAACCAAAATGATCCTCTTTTCAACATTTGAAAAAAATTCAAATATGGAAATAACGAAATCCCCAACTCTCTCCGTGGGTCCTTGAGTTGCTTAGAATTTCTAGGATCAACCAAAATGCAATAACATATGGTATGCAATGATGACCTATGTATAACATTCCAAATTGGAAATTTGGGATGTTACAAAGGCACTCGCCGGGAAGGAGGAGGAGGCCGCCGGCTGTAAGACGCTGCATGAACAGAGCAGTGCCTCGGGGATGACACTGACAGCGGCCATCGAAGAACTGATGGGTGACTTGAGGAAGCTCCGAATCGAGTGATAGCAGGAGGTGGAGGAATCCGTGGCTGCTTTCAAGCAAAGTCGTGAGGAATTGAAGAAGGAGATGGAGGATGTCATCGCCCGACGATCCATTGAAGAGTAGATACAGTAGCGATCTAGATCATTGTCTGTGATTTCCTTCTTCTCTTTCCCTCATGTCTTCTGGGCTTTGCCGCATGTGAAGTTTTAAATTATCCGGAATATGTAAGACAATTATTATCTGCGCCATTGTAAATTTGTCGTCGTACTATCCGTTGCCATTTTATTTGTCATCGTATTATCCGTTGCCCTATGTGGCAATTTAAATTAGGCCAGAATACGAGTTTAAAACACGAACAAAGCAAATACTGCCATGCGATCACAAGCAAACACCCTCTGTCCACCCATAAACAAAACCCTCCATCCAGGCGCTTTAATTAACCCATTAATGGAGAAGTTGTGAGCGAGGCGGGCGGCGGCTGGTGCATGGGCGGCATTGCTTCTTGCATGTGTCTCATCGAGCCTGCGAGGCGGACAGGATGCACGCGTCCCATCGAGCCTGCGCAACGTACTGCTCGCACGCGTCCCGTCGAGCCTGCACGGTGGACTTCTCGCGTTCATCCCGTCTAATCAAACAGCTGCATGCACGCCACTAAGTATGGTCAAATTTTGACAGAGTTCATATAATACCACCGTTTGTGATATTAACGTGTCAACTTTTTGTTTCAAAAAGGACTTTGTTGGCTACGAATGTGTGCGCCTCTTCTGAAACTGGACGATTTTTTTACCACGGCATATATGTGCCATGTCATGAAAGCATGCCAAGTTTCATGTTTTTTGGGTGAGTTTTTGATTTACTAGTATTTAAAAACCGAGATTCTCAATGTTTTAGGACGATGACAAGTTTGTAATTCATTCCCATTTCTTAAATGAGACCTAAACATGCACCCAATGACACACGTACGATTTCCCACCCATTTTGCTTCACTGGAGCATGTGTTTGTAGTTCAAATTTGAATTATGGACTACATTAAATGCGTAGAAAACTTAATTAGTAATATATACAATGGCCAAACGAACCCTGAATAGTTTCCAATTTCAGCACGACACTCCTGTTATTCTATGTTGCCTGTAGAAAAAAAGTTCAAGGCTTGAAGAGGCAGCGATTATCGTTTCGCCCACCGAAACCACGAGGGTTGCGAGAAGCTTCAGTTTGTAAGAGGCTTGTAATATAACTTCACCAAAATTGGACAATTATATGTACCATGTAGTGACATCCTGCCAAGTTTCACGATTTCCTAGTGATTTTTGGATTACAGAGATTTATAAGCCAAGACTCGCAATGTTTGTGGCCAAGACAGGATGGTGAGATGGTTGAATTCATTCCCATTCGTTCCATGGGACCTAAACATGCACCCTAAGGACAAATGCATGTTTTTTCTAGCCATTTTGGTGCACTACATCATGTATTTGTAGTTCGGATTTGAATTATGGACATTAAATGCCTAGAAGACTCAATTAATGAATAAAAAGGGTCAAACGAACCCTGAATAATTTCAAGGTTTAGCGCGAATCTCCCATTGTTCCGTGTTGCATGTAGAAGAAAATATGAGGCTAGAAGAGGGAGCGATTATGGTTTGGCCCATGAGGGGACATGTTTCCCTATCGAAACCACAAGGGTTCTTGCGATAGGCTCCGGTTTGTAAGAGGTTTGTAATAAAGCTTGGCTCAAATTGGCAATATTTTTACCATAACATATATGTGCCATGACGTGACACCATGCCACCTTTGATGACTTTCTGGTGAGTTTTGGATTTATGGGGATTTAAAAACCGACATTCCAAATGTTTGAGGATGAGCCAGGACGCTGGTAAGGTTGTAATTCGTTCCCGTTCCTGGCATGGACCTTAAACATGCACCCAAGGACACATGTATAATTTTTCTAGCCATTTTGGTGAATTGGAGCATGTATTTGTAGTTCATATTTGAATTATGGACATTAAATGCCTTGGAAACTCACTTAGTGTATAAAAAGGTCAAACGAACCCTGAATAATTATAATTTCCAGCATGGATATCATGTCGTTCCATGTTGCCCGTAGAAGAAAATACAAGGCGAAAAGAGGGAGCGACTATGTTTCGCCCCAAGGGGAACACGCTTCCCAATCGGAACCACCAGGCTTACTTGAGAGAAGCTCCGGTTTGTAAGAGGTTTGTAATAAAGCTTGGCCCAGATTGGCAATGTTTTTACCATGACATATATGTGCCATGACGTGACACCATGCCACCTTTGATGACTTTCTGGTGAGTTTTGGATTGATGGGGATTTAAAAACGAGATTCCAAATGTTTCGGGACGAGCCAGGACGCTGATACGGTTGTAATTCGTTCCCATTCCTTGCATGGGACCTAAACATGCACCCAAGACACATGTACAACTTTTCTAGCCATTTTGGTGAACTTGAGCATGTATTTGAAGTTCAGTTTGGATTATGGACATTAAATGCCTAGGAAACTCAATTAGTGTATAAAAAGGCCAAAGGAACCCTGAATAAGTTTAAATTTCAGCATGTATATCATGTTGTTCCATGTTGCCCGTAGAAGAAAATACAAGGCTAAAAGTGGCAGTGGTTATGTTTTGACAACAAGGGGAACATGTTTCCCTATCGGAACCACGAGGCTTCTTTGGGAGAAGCTCCGGTTTGTAAGAGGTTTGTAATAAAGCTTGGCCCAAACTGGACACTGTTTGTACCATGACATATATGTGCCATGACGTGACACAATGCCTACTTTCATGACTTTCTGGTCAAGTTTGGATTGACGGGGGATTTAGAAACCAAGATTCCAAATGTTTGAGGATGAGCCAGGACACTAGTACGGTTGTAATTTGTTCCCATTCCTGGCATGGGACCTAAACATGCACCCAAGTACACATGCATGTATAAGTTTTCTAGCCATTTTTGTGAACTGGAGCACGTATTTGAGGTTCAGATTTGAATTATGGACATTAAATCCCTAGGAAACTCAATTAGTGTATAAAAGGCCGAACGAACCCTGAATAAGTTTAAATTTCAGCATGGATATCCTAACGTTCCATGTTTCCCGTAGAAGAAAATACAAGGCGAAAAGAGGCAGTGATTATGTTTCGCCACATGGGGAACACGTTTCCCTATCGGAACCATGAGACTTCTTTGAGAGAAGCTCCGGTTTGTAAGAGGTTTGTAATAAAGTTTGGCCCAAATTGGACAATGTTTTTACCACTACATATATGCGCCATGATGTGACACTATGCCAACTGTCATGCCTTTTTGGTGAGTTTAGGATTTACTAGGATTTAAAAACCAAGATTCTAAATGTTTGAGGATGAGCCAGGACGCTGGTACGGTTGTAATTCGTTCCCATTCCTAGCATGGGACCAAAACATGCACCCAAGGACACATGTATAATTTTCTAGCCATTTTGGTGAACTCAAGAATTTATTTGAAATTCAGATTTGAATTATGGACACTAAATGCCTAGGAAACTTAATTAGTGTATAAAAGGCCAAACGAACCCTGAATAAGTTTAAATTTCAGCATGGATATCCTGTCGTTCAATGTTGCCCGTAGAAGAAAATATAAGGCGAAAAGAGGCAGCGATTATGTTTCGACAACAAGGGAAACACGTTTCCCTATCGGAACCACGAGGCTTCTTTGAGAGAAGCTCCGGTTTTTAAGAGGTTTAAAATAAATCTTGGCCCAAATTGGACAATGTTTTTACAACGACATTTATGTTCCATGACGTGACACCATGCCTACTTTCATGACTTTTTGGTGAGTTTTGGATTTACGGGATTTAAAAACCGAGATTCCAAATGTTTGAGGACGAGCCAGGATGCCGGTACGGTTGTAATTTGTTCCTATTCCTGGCATGGGACCTAAACATGCACCCAAGGACACATGCATGTATAATTATTCTAGCCATTTTGGTGAACTGGAGCATGTATTTGAGGTTCAGATTCGAATTATGGACATTAAATGCATAGGAATCTCAATTAGTGTATAAAAAGGCCAAATGAACCTTGAACAATTTTAAATTTTAGCACGGATATCTTATCGTTCCATGTTGCCGGTAGAAGAAAATACAAGGTGAAAAGAGGCAGTTATTATAGTTTCCCCCATAAGGGGGACACATTTCCCTATCGGAACCACGAGGCTTTATTTGAGAGAAGCTCTGGTCTGTAAGAGGCTTGTAATAATACTGGTGCCAAAATGGACGAAAAAATTCCTTGACATATATGTGCCATGTCGTGACACCATGCCAAGTTTCATGATTTCCGGGTGAGTTTTGAATTTATGGGGAATTAAAAACCGAGATTCTTCTCACGAAATGTTTTCAAATAGCACACGGTTCACTCACGAAAGTCGTGTGCCTACCAAACCGTGGCCGATGCCCCTCCCCCCTGCTGCGCGCGCGACCTGAGTCGTGCGTTCTGATTGGCCAGAACCCAAACCCCACAGATCGTACGTCGCACCATTGGATGCTACCAGATCGAACGTCAACCCTCAACCCTTTTGACATCACATGCAGTACATGGGTAAGCATTGTGCGCATGCGTCGTGCTAGCTCACGCTTCCTTCTATTCTACGTTTTCTAAACAGGGTACCGTTTCCCGCCACTCCTCTCATCAGTTTCCCGCCTCTTCTCCCATCGGTTTCCCGCTACCTGTGCCAGTGCTCATTGAAGGCTAGGCGGCGGCACACCAGCCATGTAAATATCGCACACAGTTTCTAAAAGAACAAATGTGCGTGATAGGAGGGAGTAGGTCCCATAGGGTGACCAGCGTGAAACACCTTAAAGGCAAGGAGGCTATTCCTATCAGCAAGGTGCCGCTTCCCATCCGCTAGCCTAGTCGAATAGAACGCAGAAGTTAAGCGTGCTCGGGCTGAAGTAGTCCAAGGAAGGGTGACCCGGTGGGAAGTTGCATATCTCAAGATTCATTTGATTACCATGACATGGTCGTTATAGAGATATAGAGATAAATATCTCTATAGTGACCTGCCATGATGATTATATAAACCTTGGGATCCTTGTTTTGCTAATTTGTAGACTATGTTTTTATAGGTTATTTTGCTGTAAAATCACCACGACTGCGCAAGCATGAGCAAATGGTGCAGGTACTGGCTTAACTGTGTGCGATGCAAGTGCGCTGTAAAATCTCAACGACTGCGCAAACGTGAGCAAATGGTGGAGGTACTTGCTTAACCGTGTGTGATGCAAGTGCGCTGTAAAATCACCACGACTGCGCAAGCGCGAGCAAATGGTGGAGGTACTGTCTTAACCGTGTGCGATGCAAGTGTGCTGTAAAATCACCACGACTGTGCAAGCGCGAGAAAATGGTGTAGGTACTAGCTTAACCATGTGCGATGCAAGTGCGCTATAAAATCACCACGACTACGCAAGCGCGAGCAAATGGTGGAGGTACTGGCTTAACCGTGTGCGATGCAAGTGCGTTATAAAATCACCACGACTGAGCAAGCTAAAGGCGGGTAAGTTTATTTAGAAATTAGGAAAAACTATGTGTGATAGACCAGCTATCTATAAATATAAAAACAAACTACACGTCTTGAGCATTGCAAAAATCGGCGGTTCCGCCACATCATACACGCATATTCTTATTGGACCGTGTACGATCTTGGGCATTCCCGCCCCGCATCGATTCCTTTACCCAAATTTTAGTAGCCACCGTACTTCAACCGTCGCCCACATTCCTCTAGCACCGATCATATAGTAAAATTGTAGTAGTCGAGGCATTTGAACCGTCGCCCTGCCTGGTCCACCACCATCTCCAGCCAGCACTACTAAAATTTTCAGTAGCCGCGGCGTATCCTCAAACAGCACCATCCCCCCTCCATAGTCCCCCACCCGCCCCCCTCTCCCCCTCGAACCCTAGCTCGCGGCCGCCGCCGGTGCCGCCGCCAACCCATGTCGGTCTGCCCGTTCCTCCTAGATTAGATAATAAAGTTCAGGTTACCCAGCGATTCCCATATCGTCATCCCACTCCCTGAGTTTTTAGATGAGGCATGCGGTGTCCCTCCTTGGAAGATCCACATCCCCTGCTCCAGAATGTCACAGCCTAAGCTCGACCACGTATCCCGGGGAGCCCGACGAGCGTTCGGCCAAGAATAGGTTTATCATGGCCCCTCCGGCGGACGTTGGCGAGGTGGCCGCTGTGCGCCCCGACCTGTCGATCCCAGAGCATCACGTCACCACGGAAGCGTCGAAGACGTTGACTATGTTGCCATGTCGAAGGCTTCATGTCAGCGGCCTTGTGTATTACTGTATCTTATCTCGGGAAAGCTGGCTACGACATCAAGCTCGTCGACAGTGACGGCTCCACGTGAGCCATGTCATAGGTTACGTGGTCCATCCCCAACCCCTTCGGTTCAACCGTTGTCGATCTCTTCGACTATCCTACCGCTGATCTCCTCCACCAAGCGGCCAAGGATTTGCGATCCTTATATGCCATCGAGCCCATTTTGTCATTTCTAAAGGACACGTTCTACGACAACGGCTTTTGATCCTCAATTGCCAAGTCAGATATCATCGACCACGACCATGACCACGAGGAGGGCACCCACAAAGGTTCTTCCAAGGTGAAATAGCCCATCGGTGACATCAGAGAGTGCACCATGGGTCTCTGCTCTTCCAATTGGAAGGATCTCGTCCATGAAATGTGAGGCAACATCCTATCATCAAATCTTACCTTTTCTAGCTTGCCAACCCGTACCCTTTGTTGTAGTAGCATTTGGCGTGCAGTGCTATAACTGTGTTGTGTTTAATTATTTCAGTTATGCAAAAATGTATTGATCAATAGGGCTATGTGATGTTTAAGTATGAATTGTCCACTTCAGTTTCACGAATGGCTATATTTGGTTGTTTATAGTGAGTAGATGCCTTGTTTATCCGTGTTTGGTTGTTAGGTTGGTTGAAGTGAGCATTTTTTCAATTATCGAGCTGATGCCTTGTTTATATGTATTTGATTCTTAGTTTGGTTGCAGGGAGCATTTGTCCAGTTGTTAAGCAGATGCCTTTTTTATCTGTATTTGGCTGTTAGGTTGCTTTTTTAGCATTTGTCCAGTTTTCAAGCAGATGCCTTGTTTATCTGTATTTTCTTGTTAGGTTGGTTGAAGTGAGCGTTTGTCCAATTTTCAAGCATATGCCCTATTTATCTGTATTTGCTTGTTAGTTGGTTGTAGTGAGACTCTGTCCAGTTTTCAATGGCTATATTTGGTTGTAATACTGATAATTTATGCCTTGTTATTTCAGTCATTCACAATGTGTTGCTCATTATGTGCAAGTCAGAACTGTGTCGCTCGACTGCATCAATACCAATTTGAACGGCTATATTTGGTTCCAGTTATGCCTGGTGTAGTTAACACATGCCCATTATTTTAGTTTTACACATTTATCCAGTGTGATGTTTAAGCATTACCTACGTTCTATTCATTTTCCACAATACCAGTTTGAATTGCAATATTTGATGGCTGTTAAGCCTACTGTCGGTAACATTGCCTTCCATTTTATATATGCTTTAACAGCATGCTGAAACCAACACATTCAAGCTATCATTTGGAGATGATGTTGTTTACCTTTGCTATATTTGTTTGATGTTAAGGTTGCTGTACTTATCATGCCTTTCCACTACTTATGTAGGACAACAACGGGAGTTGCCACCATTTTCCGCCGAGGTTAGCTTCATCCTTCGGCTTGTGCTCCCCCGTCGTTCCATAATGTAGTGCATATAGATCCAGGGCTGGACATTTGTTAGATTCTAATGTTGACTTGTTGCTTGTAGGTACATATGCCCTTGGCAAGGATCCACACATCGACCCTTTTTTGCGTATGGGGCAGTGAGATATTCATGAACAAGCATCAAGTGAGGAAACTGATAAGGATTATTAGCAAAAATATACGAATGGTGGCAAGCACATGTAGCGACCAGACCTCAAACAGTCGGATCTCTGTGCTCAGTGTCATCCCTGGATCAGTAATGCTGACACCACACAGTACTTGGAGGATTTATAACAGAGTAGCAATCACACACTTATTACATCGAATGTCTCAAGAGAGAACTTATTGAAATAAATATGGCTTAAGGCCATCTAAAATACGATAACAACAGAAGGCTTGGAAGATAAGCGAGTCCATCAACTCCAACAGCATCACTGAGTATAGAACCACGACCTAAGCACCTTACTCGTCGTCTGAAAAGTCTGCAACATGAAACGTTGCAGCCCGAAAACGGGTCAGCACATGGAATATGCTTGCAATGTAACACACAGAGGAAAAATATGATGGAATAAGCTATACTACATGCATATTTGGCTGGTGGAAAAGCTCTATGGTTAGAGTTTTGCGTAAAGCCAATTTTTCCCTACTGCAAAGGAATAAATTTATTTAACTATCATGGTGGTTGTAAAACATTGAGAATGGTTGACAGCATTCTCAATCCCAATTAAAAGTACTCATTAACATCCCAACAATATTAATTAGAAGTAACATGATGAGCCAGGTAAGAGTTTGCACGACTTAGTCAACTATGCTAGAGCCCATAATAGCATGTGGCTGCACACGGAAGTTTCTAGTTTGAATAATATCATGATCCCTTTGAGCCTGGGTGGAGGTCCGAGGAAAAATAGGCAAGTCCTGGAAACCAGGTGCCTCAATCCACCCAGATGTGTGTTTAAGTTGCCACCTTAAATAAACCATTAAATTAACAAACTCACATCTGTCATGGATACACTCACCCAATCCACGTCTACTAGCATAGCAAATTAACAAACTCACATCTGTCATGGATACACTCACCCAATCCACGTCTACTAGCATAGCATGGCATAATAAGCAAACGTAGAAGTAACTCCCAGAGGGTTGATAATAAAACAGGTAATAGGTACTACCTCAACTACTTCCCATAACCCACAATTTAATTAGGTCCTAATCATGCAATGGTTGAGGATTGATCTAATGCATAAAAACTGGGTATGAGAAAAAGTATGATCAAAGTGTTACTTGCCTTGATAATGTCCGTGAAACCTAGAGACTCGAAGTAACAGTCGGCGCACTCCGGCTATTCTATCGCAGACAAACAAACAAACAATAAGTACTCATCTAATGCACAGGTAAAACTCGAATAAAGAATCTAACCAGAAAGTTCAACTTAAGAACTCCGGTTTGCAAAAAGAAACAAAACAAACGAAGCAACGGAAATCAAACGGCGAAAGAAAACAGCTTCATTTTACTAATCTGGATCTAAGTCAATTTTTACAGAAGCAAAAACTTGTTTAAGTTGATTATTCAGAAAGAGGGTTTCGAGACGAAACTCCATGCACTTGAATCGCCTGATTCCGATAAACGAGCGAAAAGTTGTACTAAAACAAAAATCGGATCAGGAATCGCGATCAGAAAAATCGCGGATTAAATCCGAGAAAAAGAAAAATGACGAACGGGTTAACGAACGAACGTTCGTTAACTAGATCTAATCTGACGAACACGTTCGTTAAAACGAACGAACGAGCGAACACTCGCTATTTAACCAAACCGAAAAAAACCGATCTAATAAAATAAAGCGAAAAAACCAAAGAAAACCGTTCTTTTTTTAAAAAAACCGGCGGCACGCAAAATGAGGCGGCGGCAAACCTCGGCGGTGGGGTCGGCGGGGTCGGCGGAGGCGGCGGCGGGTGGCAGCGGCGGCGGATCTGGCGGCGGCGGCGCGGATCTAGGGTTAGGGTTTGGGCGGGGTGTGGGCCGGCGGCGGGGCGTGTGTGGGCTCGGGCGGCGGCGGCTAACGGGCTGGGGCTCGGGGCGGCGGCTATTTAAAGGCGCCCCCGGGCGGAGTCCCGCTCGGGCACGGCCCAAGTCCCGAAATAAATTTTCCCCGGCTTCTAAAATCAAGCCGGACAAGATGAACATTTATTTGGGCCTAATTGAAATTTTGAAAAACGCGCATTTTTTTTCCTAAATCCAAATAAAAGGCGAAAAACTCCAAAATAAATCTTATTTGAGTTTTTATTAAATCTTCATTATTTCTTTATTTTTGGGAAAGTCATTTTATTCCCTCTCTGAAATTTTGGTAGTAGAAATAATTGAAGATAAAATAAATAAAATCAAATGATCCTATTTTCAAAATTTGAGAAAACTCAAATATGAAAATAACGAAATCCCCAACTCTCTCCGTGGGTCCTTGAGTTGCGTAGAATTTCTAGGATCGAGCCAACAATGCAACAAAAATATGCTATGCAATGATGATCTAAGTATAACATTCCAAATTGAAAATTTGGGATGTTACAAACCTACCCCCCTTAAGATGAATCTCGCCCTCGAGATTCGGGTTGGCTAGCAAAAAGGTGAGGGTGGGCCTTGAGCAGATCTTCCTCTCGCTCCCAGGTGGCTTCTTCCTTGGTGTGGTGGCTCCACTGAACTTTGCAAAACTTGAAAATCTTACTGCGGGTAACTCAGCTGGCATATTCCAGAATCTTAACTGGTTTCTCTTCATAGGTCAAATCATCATTCAACCGAATTGCTTCCAGTGGCACAGTATCTCTCAGTGGTATATCAGCCATCTCTGCGTGACACTTCTTCAACTGAGAAACATGGAACACATCGTGAACACCTGACAATCCCTCGGGTAATTCCAACTTGTACGCTACATCCCCCATGCGTGCCAAAACTTTGTATGGTCCCACAAAACGTGGTGCTAACTTTCCTTTAACTCCAAAACGCTTAACTCCTCGAAGCGGAGATACTTGAAGATAAACTCTGTCTCCGACTTCATATTCTGTCTCCTTGCGTTTTGAATCTGCATAGCTCTTCTGCCTTGACTGGGCTACCTTGAGCCTATCACGAATCAACTTTACTTTCTGCTCAGACTCCTTAATCAAATCCGGTCCAAACAACTGGCGGTCTCCAACTTCATCCCACAACAACGGGGTTCTGCACCTCGTTCCGTACAAATCTTCGAAAGGGGCCATTTTCAAACTGGATTGATAACTTTTGTTGTAAGAAAACTCCGCATATGGCAAGTTGTCATCCCAACTTGATCCATAATCCAAGGCACAAGCTCTAGGCATATCCTCCAAAATCTGATTGAATCTCTCGGTCTGTCCATCTGTCTGGGGGTGGAAACATGTGCTAAACTCCAGCCTGGTTCCCAATGTTTCGTGCAACTATTTCCAGAACTTTGAGGTGAATTGGATTCCTCTATCTGATACGATACTCCTCGGAACTCCATGCAAACATACAATCCTAGTCATGTATATCTTAGCCAATTTGGCACTGCCGTAGGTGGTCTTTACTAGAATGAAATGAGCTACCTTCGTCAAACGATCGACTACAACCAAAATCGAGTCATAGCATGAACGAGTCCTGGGCAATCCCGTGATGAAATCCATACGTAGTTTATCCCACTTCCATTCGGGTATAGGCAATGGCTGTAACAATCCTGCTGGCTTCTGATGTTCCGCCTTCACCCTCTGACATACATCACAAACTGCTACATACTCTGCAATATCCTTCTTCATTCCGGTCCACCAGAAAGTTTTCTTCAAATCCAAATACATCTTGGTATTTCCTGGGTGAATCGAATATGGTGAATCATGTGCCTCTTGCAAAATCAACTTCCAAATGTTCGGATCACTTGGCACATAAATGCGATCCTCAAACCATAAGGTATCGTGCTCATCCTCACGAAATCCTTTACCTTTTCCCTTGTTCATCCTTTCCTTAATGGAAGCAACTTCCTTATCTGTCTTTTGAGCTTCTCTGATTTTATCCATCAAAGTAGACTGAATCTCCAATGCTACTACAAAGCCTCTCGAAACTATTTCCAAACATAGCTCCTGGAATTCCTCTACTAATTCTTTTGGTAATTCTCCGGTCATTAGGGTGTTGACATGGCTCTTGCGGCTCAATGCGTCTGCTACAACGTTAGCCTTTCCGGGGTGATAATGCAACCTCATATCATAATCTTTAACAAGTTCCAACCATCTCCTCTACCTGAGATTTAACTCCTTTTGCGTGAAGATGTACTTCAAACTCTTGTGATCCATGTACACCTCACAATGATTCCCAATGAGGAAATGTCTCCATGTTTTCAGTGCGTGCACTACGGCTGCTAACTCCAAATCATGAGTCGCATAATTCATCTCATGAGGCTTAAGCTATCGTGAAGCATACGAAACAACTCTTCCCTCCTGCATAAGTACTGCTCCAAGTCCTCGACGTGAAGCATCGCAATACACCTCATAATCCTTGGTTTGATCTGGCAGAATTAATACTGGTGAGGTAACCAAACGTTTCTTCAATTCTTGGAAACTAGCCTCACACTTCTCAGTCCAAATGAACTTGGTATCCTTCTTCAACAATTCTGTCATAGGCTTCGCAATCTTCGAGAAATTCTCAATAAATCTTCGGTAGTATCCTGCGAGTCCAAGAAAACTCCTGATCTCTCCAAATGTTGTTGGTGCTTCCCAGTTTGTCACAGTGGCAACTTTAGTGGGGTCTACTGCTATACCTTCTCCGGATATAACATGTCCGAGAAATCCAACTTCCTTCAGCCAAAACTCACACTTGCTGAACTTGGCATATAGCTGATGTTCTCTGAGCTTCTCGAGTACCAAATGCAAGTGCTCCTTATGTTCCTCTTCGTTCTTCGAGTAAACCAAAATATCATCAATGAACACCACGACGAACTTATCCAAAAACTCCAAGTAAACCAAAATATCATCAATGAACATCGCGACGAACTTATCCAAAACTCCATAAACACCTTGTTCATCATGTTCATAAAATAGGCCGGGGCGTTAGTCAGAACAAATGACATAACGGTATACTCATACAGCCCGTACCTGGTGGTAAAAGTCGTCTTCGGTATATCTTGCTCCTGAATCTTCAACTGATGGTACCCTAATCGCAAATCGATCTTGGAAAACACCTTAGCTCCTTGCAACCGATCAAACAGATCGTTGATCATCGGTAGTGGGTACTTGTTCTTGATTGTTACTTCATTCAATCCGCGATAATCTACAACCATCCTTAATGATCCATCCTTCTTCTCCACTAGAAGTCCTGGCGATCCCCAAGGCGAAGAACTTGGGCGAATAAAACCTTTGTCCAACAACTCCTTAATCTGCTTCTTAATTTCCTCCAAATCTTGGGCTGGCATCCTGTACGGTCTCTTGGATATCGGCCCAGTGCCTTGTAGTAGTTCAATTAAGAACTCAATGTCTCTATCCGGTGGCATGCCTGGCAACTCTTTTGGAAATACATCGGGGAAATCCCTTACCACTGGTACTTCCTCATGCACAACTCCTGATAAGGAATTTACATGTGCTCTCCTTGGCTCATGCCGTGATACATACTTGATTCTCCTTCCTTCAGGGGTGGTAAGCAAAATCGACTTATTGGCGCAATCTATATTCCCTCCATACTTCGATAACCAATCCATGCCTAATATCACATCCAAACCTTGCGATTCCAGAACGATTAGGTCCGAGGGAAATACATGGTGTCCAATCCTTAATGGCAGTCGATCACACCATATACTAGCCATATACTCTGCTCCGGGTGAGGTTACTAGCATGGGTGACCTAAGGGCTTGGGTTGGTAGTTTATATTTATCCACAAATCCCCTTGATATGTATGAATGCGAAGCACCAGTATCAAAAAGAACAACTGCAGTAAATGTCTTAACCAAAAACTTACCTATTACCGCATCTGGCTGGGCTTCAACCTCCTCCACGGTAACTTGGTTCACTTGTCCTCTGTTGAAAGGGTTCGACTTCTTTCCTGAGCTTCCATTGCCATTACCATTTTGGGCTTCTGGGCAATCATTTGCATAATGCCCAGTCTTACAGCACTTATAACAAGTGATATGGCTCAGGTCTACCTTGGATGGTGTTGGCGGGTTGGTGCGGCTTTGTCCATTGCTTCCTCCATTCCCGCTTCCATTCTTTGTGCCATTATGATTGTGCGAGCTGCCTCCTCCGTGAGTATGCTGAAATTGCCCTCCTGACTTCGAGGTAAAGCGTAGTTTCTGCTGAGCTCCAGAATTGTACTTCTCCTGTCCATACTTCCTCTTATGATTGTCAATCTGTTGCTGCTTTCCCAAAATCATAAGAGCACGATCTACTAACTCCTGGTAATTATTGAATGTGGCTACCATCAACTGCATGCTCAGCTGATCATTCAGTCCTTCTAGAAACTTCTCCTGCTTAGCTGCATCCGTAGCAACGTCATCTGGGGCATAACATGCTAGCTTACTGAAATCATCCACATACTGGCCAACCGTCCGTCCTCCTTGGCGTAAGTTGCGGAACTCACGCTTCTTCATGGCCATAGCTCCTGCCGAAACATGTGCAGTACGGAAAGCTTGCTGAAACTGATTCCATGTGACAGTGTCTATAGGGTAAGTGGCTGTAAAATTCTCACACCATGCTGCTGCGGGTCCGTCAAGCTGATGTGCGGCAAACTTCACCTTTTCTCCATCTGTACATCCTGCAGTGGTCAACTCCCTCCCTATCTTACGGAGCCAATCATCTGCTACTATCGGCTCGGTGCTACTGGAAAACACCGGCGGATTCAGCCTTAAGAAACGTGCTAGATGGTCAACAGGTGGTGGTGGTGGTGGGTTGTTGTTGTTGTTGTTGCCTTGGTTCTATACCAATGTTTGAATCAAGGCATTCTGCTGCTGAATCAACTGAGTGATCTCTGGCGGGAAAACAAATTCAGGGTCGCGTCTCGGAGGCATCTGAGGGTTTAAAGAGGAGAGGAGAGTTAAGAACAGAATGAGGTCTAGTGAGATAACACTACCCATATGCACATGAGACAAAAGCACACAATATCACTCCAATCAATTCAAACAGGGGAATACAACGGTCTAACTGTCGTTACAAAAGTGCTTGGACTAAAACTAATTCAATGGTGGAAAACTCTACTACTGTTATGGTGGTCAACTAGAAAAACTGCTCTGATGAAGATTCCATGATATCTGCTCCAGCTTCATCAACATAGTCATCATCGCTGTCGTCGGGATCCGAGTCGGTGTCGTCGATGATGATATAATTATCTGGACAAGTAGGTTCATCCTCTTCTCCTCTGGGTGCTGAACCTCCCATGAATACTCCAATCTTCTCCTTAAGGTCGTCGTTCTGTCTTACTAGAGCGACGATTTCTTCCATATAGTCTTTACGTGTAGCCTTGAGTTCTTCTTCTAGCTCCTTGATCTTAGTAATAGCCTTCTGCAGATCCTCCATATCTGCGCACATCTGATTCTCCTGGCGTCGGATGTGTTGGTTTAAATCCTGGATGTAAGCTGCGATTGGTCTGTCCTTCCTAGTGTTGATCATCTCCCAATGCTCATCTCGGCGCCCACAAATCTGATAGATAGTATTCTTGAGATCCTTATGGTAAACTTCTCCAATTCGTCCCATGGCGATGTGAGCTGCCATGCTCTTTCCTAGTCTCCATGTTGGTGCATCAAAGGAAAACTCTATGGGGTCTGTGACTGGTGCAAATGTCCTTCCTGGAATGTAGACTTGAATCATACAGCGCTCCTCTTCGGGTAAAGTGGCGTTGAAGGTCCCAGTGAAGCTTGGTACTCCTATGTTCAGGTATCTAGTGACTTCCTTCAAGTGATATCCAAAAGGTGAGTCTTCATCTGGTTGTGTGAACTTGATCCTTGCATCCGCCATCCTAAAGAATAGAAAAGATGAGGAGTCAGAAATGAGAAGAAAGAGTAGTGATCTAGGGCTTTAGCTTAGTGGATGTGTCCTACAGTCACCGTGTGCTCTGATACCATCTTTGCAGCGACCAGACCTCAAACAGTCTGATCTCTGTGCTCAGTGTCATCCGTGGATCAGTAATGCTGACACCACACAGTACTTGGAGGATTTATAACAGAGTAGCAATCACACACTTATTACATCGAATGTCTCAAGAGAGAACTTATTGAAATAAATATGGCTTAAGGCCATCTAAAATACGATAACAGCGGAAGGCTTGGAAGATAAGCGAGTCCATCAACTCCAACGGCATCACTGAGTATAGAACCACGACCTAAGCACCTTACTCGTTGTCTGAAAAGTCTGCAACATGAAACGTTGCAGCCCGAAAATGGGTCAGCACATGGAATATGCTGGCAATGTAACACACAGAGGAAAATATGATGGAATAAGCTATACTACATGCATATTTGGCTAGTGGAAAAGCTCTATGGTTACAGTTTTGCGTAAAGCCAATTTTTCCCTACTGCAAAGGAATAAATTTATTTAACTATCATGGTGGTTGTTAAACATTGAGAATGGTTGACAGCATTCTCAATCCCAATTAAAAGTACTCATTAACATCCCAACAATATTAATTAGAAGTAACATGATGAGATTCACATGATATCCAGGTACTAGATACTCAAGATGTCCATAATCGGGGACACGGCTAACCATGATTAGTTTATACACTCTGCAGAGGTTTGCGCACTTTTCCCCACATGACTCGATCTCCTCCGTTTGTTTTCTCGCACTACATGGTGTTTGAGAAACGGATGACCGAGACATAGTCTTTCAGAAGCACTTGCACCTTACGTAAAGGGTAGACCATACCAACCTACATCCCCTACATCTGCTAGTCTGCCCTGTAAGAGTTCGCACGACTTAGTCAACTATGCTAGAGCCCATAATAGCATGTGGCTGCACACAGAAGTTTCTAGTTTGAATAATCTCATGATCCCTTTGAGCCTGGGTGGCGGTCCGAGGAAAATAGGCAAGTCCTGGAAACCAGGTGCCTCAATCCACCCAGATGTGTGTTTAAGTTGCCACCTTAAATAAACCATTAAATTAACAAACTCACATATGTCATGGATACACTCACCCAATCCACGTCTACTAGCATAGCATGGCATAATAAGCAAACATAGAAGTAACTCCCAGAGGGTTGATAATAAAACAGGTAATAGGTACTACCTCAACTACTTCCCATAACCCACAATTTAATTAGGTCCTAATCATGCAATGGTTGAGGATTGATCTAATGCATAAAAACTGGGTATGAGAGAAGTATGATCAAAGTGTTACTTCCCTTGCTAATGATCCGCGAAACCTAGAGACTCGAAGTAACAGTCGGCGCACTCCGGGTATTCTATCGCAGACAAACAAACAAACAATAAGTACTCATCTAATGCACAGGTAAAACTTGAATAAAGAATCTAACTAGAAAGTTCAACTTAAGAACTCCGGTTTGCAAAAAGAAACAAAACAAACGAAGCAACGGAAATCAAACGGCGAAAGAAAACAACTTCGTTTTACTAATTTGGATCTAAGTCAATTTTTACAGAAGCAAAAACTTTCTTAAGTTGATTATTCGGAAAGAGGGTTTGGATATGAAACTCCAGGCGCTTGAATCGCTTGATTTCGATAAACGAGCGAAAAGTTATACTAAAACGAAAATCGGATCAGGAATCGCGATCAGAAAAATCGCGGATTAAATCCGAGAAAAAGAAAAACGACGAACGGGTTAACGAACGAACGTTCGTTAACTAGATCTAATCTGACGAACACGTTCGTTAAAACGAACGAACGAGCGAACGCTCGCTATTTAACTGAACCAAAAAAAACCGATCTAATAAAATAAACCAAAAAAAACGAAGAAAACCGTTCGTTTTTTTAAAAAAACCGGCGGCACGCAAAACGAGGCGGCGGCGAACCTCGGCAGCGGGGTCGGCGGGGTCGTCGGCGGCGACGACAGAGTCTGGCGGCGGCTCCGGCGATGGCAAGCGTCGGCGGCGGCGGATCTGGCGACGGTGGCGCGGATCTAGGGTTAGGGTTTGGGCGGGGTGTGGGCCGGCGGCGGGGTGCGGGTGGGCTCGGGCGGCGGCGGCTGACGGGCTGGGGCTCGGGGCGGCGGCTATTTAAAGGCGCCCCCGGGCGGAGTTCCGCTCGGGCATGGCCCAAGGTCGGTTCGCGTTTTTTTAAATAATTACGCGCAGAAAATCAAACGAAAGAAATACTAAACGGAGTCCAAAAATCCCGAAATAAATTTTTCCCGGCTTCTAAAATCAAGCCGGACAAGATGAACATTTATTTGGGCCTAAATGTAATTTTGAAAAATGCGCATTTTTTCCTAAATACAAATAAAAGGCGAAAAACTCCGAAATAAATCTTATTTGATTTTTTATTACATCTTCATTATTTCTTTATTTTTGGGAAAGTTATTTTATTCCCTCTCTGAAATTTTGGTAGTAGAAATAATTGAAGATAAAATAAATAAAATCAAATGATCCTATTTACAAAATTTGAGAAAACTCAAATATGAAAATAACGAAATCCCCAACTCTCTCCTTGGGTCCTTGAGTTGCATGGAATTTCTAGGATCGAGCCAACAATGCAACAAAAATATGCTATGCAATGATGATCTAAGTATAACATTCCAAATTGAAAATTTGGGATGTTACAGCACATTATTTGTTTATGCTCTATCCAACACAACAGTGAGTTGTAGGATGGTAACTACAAACTCTGCAGCCTTCTCTTTTTACTGTCCATAATGAGTTGTTAGACAACAATGTCTGAATCTTTTTCGTTCGCAGTGGTTCCCGAAGCAGTTCGCTCAAGATTACCTCACAAAGTACATGATCGGTGGACACGCAATGAAGTTTAAAGTATTTCATCCAGACTACAATGAGCATGGAGAAGTCGTAATGAATACAGTGAAGGATGGACGAGCAGCCATCACAAGGCGTTGGCCTAGAGTCGTGCGTGCATGACGCATGGAGGAGGGCACAATATGGGCATTCCTCTTCAGCTTCTCCAGCAACCAGAATGTCTTTCGCCTCTCTCTTTTCAGTCTTTAGTACAACCGTGCTTCATCATTCTTTACTTGGTGATTCTGTAGTTCCTCAGTATATGTACCTGTGCATCGAATTATGCATTCGTGGTTGAACCTATATTTGTAATAAACATGGTTGGATATGAAATAAGTGATTGCCTACTATCAAATTCAAAACATATGATTTTTGAATTAGAGATTAATAAGGGATTAATTAGGGATTACACTGCACACGGTTGGCAAAAGCGAAACATCTGTGATAGACGTGGTGATCAGACGCGTTTCTAGGATCCACTACGTGTGCGATCAATCTCCACTGCACACACGATCAACCATGAAAAAACGTGTGCGATCAATCTCCACTGCACACATGATCATCCAAGAAAAAACGTGTACGATTAACAATAGCATTGCACACAGTTCTTTCTTATTAAATGTTTGCGATAGTCACGTTATCACACATGCTTCGAAATTATAGGCTATTTTGTGATGTTGTGTGCATCACAAATGTTTGGTACTTCTTGGATTAACTGTGTGGGATGTACATACTAATGGAAACGTATTCCTTGGATGGATTGTGTGGAATGTACATACGAACAGAAATGTTTAGCGGGGACTGACTGTGTGGGATGTACTTACGACTGGAAACGATTTCACCTGTATAATTGTATGTTTTAGCACTACTGTATGTATAACCGTATTTGAGCGCTCGACGGTCTCACATAAATTCATTTTGCCGAGAATCTGTGCAAGGAGGGCATATCCCCGACGGTTTCTGGGTCGTGTGGGAAGGATCCCCCTATCACAATCACTCACTTACCGATGGTTCCGACCGCCGTCGCGGAAAGGGGTTAAAAACCGTTTGTATAACACCGGCGTGTACCAGTGATACCATGCAAAGTGAACATGGAAATATGGGAAAATGATACATAATGGACAATAACCCATAACCATGTAAGGGCCATGTGGAATAAGTGTGCGAAGTCTTTGCACGAAGGGAACAGTGGTAAGGATAATCCACAGGATCCCAAGTCATCGTTGCTCTCTAGAGCTCATTTTGTCAACTCATGGGATTGTGAGGTTGACAAGTAAGCATGGGTACCTACACAACAAGTACACAAACGAAAGAAATTGTGTGTCTGGTAAATCTACACATCATCCATCATGATGTGTATGTGCACGTGAGAGTTAGCACAAGATAAGCATCGCTCAAAGAAATTTGATGCATTGTATAAGAACATATCATCCATCATGAAAGAATAGTTATTGTCTATAACATCATGGGGACACAAATTGAGCATACTGGTATATGGCACTTCAATATCATGTTCATTCACGGGGAGCATATTGTGCACACAATTATAGGGACCATGCAATGGATGGGATGAATAAAAATCTCCTAAAATGTATGAGGAAACTATAGGGGCCTCATGAGCAATATCGGAAACATCATATGGAGAAAATGGACAACATCCAAAACAATGCATATCCGAATCTAGGTGGTCATGGCATGGCATATGAGATAAATGATGCAAAGAGAGCATATCATTATCATCACAACAAAAACAAATGCCAATAACCATGGGCTTGTCATCTATGCCATATGTGCAAATTGGGTTCATTTTAATGGCATATGCATAGTCACTATGATGAGATTATAAATTGGACATATTGTTGATATCATGCATAGCATATGAAAAGTCAAGTGGATTATCAAACATGATGTGACGTAAAGAATTGTCACAATAAATGCTATGCAACATGGCATCACAACTAATAGACTCCACATGGCAATCATCAAACTCATCATAAAAGGGTAAATCATTGCATGGGGAAGTCACACTAGCATGAGCATGGTAATAGGGAGATCAACATCATGGAAGCAATCAATGTCAAGAATGTCCACTAGTGGGACTAGAGCATCACCTTGACCCATCTTACCTTTCTCAGTCCAGTCATGTGGTGTAGGCGAGGTGGCAAAGACCAAGTCGTGGTCGTCTTCATCGTGATTGAATCATGCAGGGGGTGCATCATATTCCACCATGGCCATCATCTTGTCCAAAGGAGGACGAAGTCATTGAGGATCGGCGGTCATTATAAATGGGATCTAGGACCAAATGAGAAGACACAATAAAGGTAGAGGGTAAGTTGTTCGAAATCAAAATGTCCTCACATGACCTATCAACTATCTCACTCTCTCTATGTGGTGGTTCACTCACTCCCTCAAAGTAGGTGCACTCAAGGTCTCATATGGTGGAGTCACTCATCTCACCCAAGTGGTGGGATTTGTGGCTCTCCTCACATGGGAATTGGGGCAACTCATCATATATGGGGCTAGTGGTGAACTCGCTCTCGCTCTTAATATGGTGGCACAAATCACTCAAGTCATCATACGTCACCGTGGTCAAAGGGAAAATCACGTGCTACACCATCTCGTCGTCGTCGTCGTGGATGAAGGCCGAAGATGGCACATCATCGCTCTCCTCCATGACCAAAGGGAAAATCCAATGCTCGGTCATCTCATCACCGTCGTCGTGGATGAAGGCCAAAGATGGCAAATCATCGCTCTCGCCACCAATGATGGAAGCATCATCCTTGCTCTCCACTTTGTCTCTCGCCTCCAAAGTATATTCCTTGATTGGCTCCATATTCGCAGTCGTTGATGCACCTTCTTGAAAAAGAGTCGAAGTAGACTCGGCACCATCAATGCCACAAAGAGGGATGGCGGTGAAGTTGAACTTGGGAGCATCATCATGGAGCTCGTCGGGCTTGGACATCTTGGTCGTACTACACTCATGCTCGTTGCCGTGGAGCTTGGTCGTCGCGAAGTGTGCTTGGGGTGGAGAAATCTTGACCTTCTTGTGTTCTTGTTCCGCCTTGAGAGCACCAATGTAGTAGTCGTCGAGGGACTTGTAGTTCTCGAGGAATATTCTCTTGGAGATATCGTTGGTCAATCCCATCATGAAGTGGAACTTCATCAAAATGGGGTAGTCCACACCAGTCACCGCAAGGCATTCTTAATCTCCTTAAAGTACTTATCGATGGACTTGGATCATTGGATGGTGTTCTCCAATTGTCTTAGAAGATGTTCCATGTAGGTGGGAGGAACGAAATCTTGCCGCATAACTCTCTTCGTCCTGGGACAACTCATGTCGTAGCTCTCCAAATGTATGTGAAGCCACCAGGTCGACACGTAGTCGTGGAAGTTCGTTGTGGCGCACTTCACTTGATCTTTGGGAGGAACTTGATGTAGCTTGAGGTAGTCGTCCATCAAGCGCTCCCACTCAAGATACTCCTTGGGTTTTGAGGGTGACACCCTGGTTTTTTCCATCATGAGTTTCCCTTGCCTTTATTTGCTTTTATTTGGATTTTGAGTTAATTCATTTGGACTAAACACTTGGGCATTGTTTTGATTTTCACCCAAGTGGCTCCATTCACCTCCCACAACCTCTCATGGCCTCTCATTCATCCTCACATTACATTGGAAAAAATTTCTTCTAAAGAAAATATTCATTTTCACCCTGAAAATGGAATATTTTCATTTCCACTCCAAAGCAACCCCTCTGTTTCTTGCCCACAAAAATGTGAGAAAATTCACAAACACCCTTCGGACAGTGCCTCATCATCCTATGCAAAAAATATCAAGTGGTCATGTGGCCCAATTTTGCTAGGAAAAATCATTTGCATTCTGACCTAAAAATGCAGTTTGTAGCAAGTGCCTTATTCCTTGATCTTTTGGAGCTAAATTTTCTAGAGCATCTGCACCTTAGTAACCTAACACTAGACCCCAAAGCTCAGCTCCTAACTCTTCTTGGTTTGATCACAACTTAAGCCACAAGTTTCTGTCCAGAAACTTTCAGTCAAATCTGTGATCAAGTCTTTCATCCTAGTGGTTGGTTCACTCCTCTCCTAACCTAAACACTCCATGGTCGACAACCTAGACATAGTTTGGCATCACCTGGGCGTCACATTTCCATAGTGCGCGTGTTGACCGTGTGAGGACACGGGCTCAGACACGCTGTCGATGCGCTCTAAGCTGCGCCCGAGCCTCTGTTGAGCTCGTGCTTGTCTTAGTGCCCAGCCCAGCATGCCGCACCACACCACCAGCCTCGCTTCGCCCCCCCAGAGCCCTCTCTGCCACTCGTCGACGCCGGAGACGCTGCAATGATCATGCGTGCGCCGTGCCAGAATGAGCATAGTGCCCCCGTGCTCGACATTGTGCCTTCCCGTGCGTCCTATGCTCGTCCCCGAGCCCGTACAGTGGCCGCATGATCCCTGGCCACTTCCCGCTCGCTCACTAAAACCCCTCGTCGCTGTGCGCCACGTCCAGAGACTCCGGCGAGCTCTCGAGCTCAGCCTTGGCATCACCTATAAATATGCACCTCCCGAGCTCATTTCTCCTCACCTCTCCACCCACTCAACTTCCACGACCTCGTAGGAAGCCGCAGCCCGGCCGGGCAGGCCTCTGGCTACCGTCCCCAACCCAAGCCTATCGGCGATCACCTTTCCCTACCCCCACCTCTCCACTGCTCCTCGAGCTCAACGCACTTCTCCTGCGACTGCCTGGTGAACCTCTAGAGCTAGCTGACCCCCTTGGAGCCCTTGGAGCCGCGTGTTCTCGCTGTCTTCTTCATCATCGACGAGCTCCGCCTGCTGCAGCCACTAGAGAAGCTCTTGCCGACCTTGTCCGTCCACCTCTCGCCAAGCTACGGGTACATGCGGGTGCGCCATAGTCTTGCACGTCGATCTATCCCTTCCACGGAGGCCGCTGACATCTCCTCGCCGGAGAAATGCCGGTGACGCGCTGCCTCTCCTCTATTTCTCTCTCCCCTCAGATTTGACGTGTGGGGCCCACTTTCAGCCTCTTCGCTCGCGCCCGAAGCGGTACGAGTGGAGGCGTATCCGTAGAATATGTCTTCGACGTCACCCCCTTGGATTTTCTTTTATTCAAATTTAATTCAAATTTAACCAGAAATTTTGACCAGTCATAACTCCTAATCTATAAGTCCAAATGATTTGATTCTTTTTGCATTAGCTTTGTATTGAAATATTCTATCGGCACACCAAATTTGAGATTTTTCCTTGCTGTCTAGAATTTCTGGTGAATTTCAGAGTGGTTCTTGATATTTTATTTTGCTATTTTTAATTATTTTTTCAGATGGAGAAACTTGCCTTGAGGAGAACCAGGAGGAGTGTGACCCTCCTCTGTGCTAAGGCAAGCCACACAAATATTTGCATGGTGTCATTTCAATAACTATAATTTTCCAACTTTAGTATGGTTTATTTCGTGCAATTAATCATTTAATAAATATTGCTTATGCTAGTTCATTTGTTATGCTTGAATTGCTTAGTTTGTTGTAGTGCTTGAGTGCATGGACTAGTGTGATGCAGTAGAGTTATTTTTGGTAGCACGACTATGGTTGAATATGATCAGTATTATTTTGCATAAATGATATATCATTTTCACCATGCTATTGTCATAACTAAAAAGGATTTGGTTAAGACCAATGAGTTAAAAGCAGTGTCTCTAAAGAGGTTAGTAGTGCATGCAGAATGGTTCTATGATATTGATCCGTTTCACTTTGGTGCTATATGAATATAGTTGCATGTTAGATATTTGCATGTTCATGGCATACTATGGCTCGAGTCCTTTTATTTCAAGTTAAACCTGATGATAATTTAACTTGAACATACTGTGGATCGAGTCATGGTGCCACCGAATCGAGCTTCCCAGTGCAACCACATTTGCCTTTATGGGAAGGCCTTTATTCGGTCCGTTATCATGCCTTTGATTGGTGCCTCCAACGCGGGAAGGTTATGAGTGTGCGGTACCCTAGCCCGGTAAGCAGACATAACCTTGTGTGCCCGTTGTTATCATTTTGGTACCGGGTCCCCGTTTGGGATCATTTATGTTTGGCAACGACGGTGGCGTTGGATGTCACGGGTTGACATTGGGGCCACCCATGGCTTAGCCCAAAGAGGTTTTGGTCGGAGTGGCCGGGAGAGTGTCATGGAAATGGGTGTGTTCTGTCGGAATGACATTAGTCCACCCGAATGGGAATTCGAGGCCATGGATTCCGTGGTGTGGGTACAATGTGCTAACCTCTGCAGAGTGTGTGTCAAATCTATCGATAGCCGCGTCCTCGGTTATGGACCCAGTTCGTAGTAGGTCACACCATGGATCAACATAAATAATTTAATCTTTCACACTAAAGTAATATGGTTGGCACTGGTTATGTGATGAGATTGTTGAACCATGAAGATGGATGTCGATGTTTTTGTGGTTGGAAGTTGGTTTCAGTTGTGATTCGGAAGTGATCACCGTATTGATAAGATTGGTTACGAGGTAACCCACATGGTAAGGAGTCCGAGGGACTCGGTGCACAAGCATGTTCACTTCATGAGTAGTATGTTGAAGCATTGCATTTAACCTGCTTAATTGTCATATTATTGTTTGTCATTATGCTTTTATTTGTTGTGAGCTTGCAAGTACATTCAATGTACTGACCTAGCGTGTTATGCCAGGTTTCAAGAAAGTCTTACCGGATTGGAGTGCTTCCCATTTTTAGACCGTGTCCATATTGGTGTCCCTATGCTATGGAGTTCCGCTTCGTCGTCGTTCCGCTGCCGCATAGTTGTCATGATTGAGGTCCCTTCACGTTCATTAAATAATGTACATACTGTTCAGCCGCACCGTGTGTGCCGCTTGACCTCGCTATCTGTTGTAATATGAACCTATGTTTCCGCTAGCATCAATAAAGCAGTTGATTTCTGTACCAAGTAGTTGTGTGTTGCCAGAAGACTAGATCTCAGGGCTCGCAATGCAATGTAAACCGACTGCTCTGAGGTGGGGTGCCACAACACTTGGTATCAGAGCCACACTGGCTGTAGGACACGCTAGACCGCCAATGCGTTAGTTGAACAGTACCTAGTTTAGCTTTGAGTGTCGGTAGTGTTTTGCATCTTATTGTTGCATTGCATGCACTTGATTTATTGTTATTTCAAACCAACTAATGTTTGTGAGTGTAGATGGGTCCAGTACCATATGCGTGCTAGTTGGAGCTGTCACCGTACACTTTGTTGTACCTTCTTCGGAGCGTATGGCATCGCCTCTACCTCACAGTGATGACCCAGTGTATCATGTGTACCGGGAGCGCCTAGCAGATTCAGTATACGAGTATCACACGGTGGTTACCTTGCATTGCAGTTTGGCATATGGTTCATAAACTCATTCTTCTAGGAGTGATTCGCTTCTACCCCCGCTCAGGCTGTCCAGTTTGCTGCGTTTGAGATTCTCGTTGAGCTACGCTATAACGAGATCCAAATGCAGACTCACCCAAGTTTCTACTACTACCCATCCCTGCACGATGATGGTCGTGTTCGCTTTCCTATCATTGATCCGGCGGCCAAGAGCCCTGCTAGCCATCTTTCCCGCTATATCATTGCTAGTTATCTTCTGATTCACGAGCTGGCCCGAGAGTTGACTCGTGCTCGCACTACTTTGGTGGCCACTAGGTCCAGTCCCGCTCCACCTTCCATAGGATTTACCCCCTATATTCCACCAGTTTCTAGCTCACCCGCTACCCCGGTTACTCATTCGAGTAGCTTGGGCACCTCGACTATGACTCCACACTGTGCCCCTGCCAAGTGGGCTTCACTTCCCGCTACTCCCATGGCCCCTATGCTCCAGCTGCATCCCGCACCCGCCCCTGAGGGAGAGCCCTCGAGGCAGCATCATCGTGTCACCTTTAACCCAGAGGTTTCCGTTAACATCCTCAGTTTAGGATCCAAGTCCGGCTCAGGAGAGCACCCAGCAGGACGAGCAGAGCACTAGATCTTCAGAGTATCCGAGGTTGTCATGATGCTTGGATGTACGGATGTAGTCGTACTTGTCCTGATGTCTCATGTATGAGCGTAATCGTACCCGTCATGGTGTTCCTTTCTTATATGAGTCTATGTATAATTATGTCGAGACTTTTATTATTCTCATTGGTTTCTCGTTGCTTTCTTTTGGGTTTTGTCACTCGATTTTCTTCCCCATTTTTGGATGATGCTCATCTCGGTTACTTCATATTGGGAAAAACAAACAATAGGATGATGCGTGGAGGCAGCAACAGTCACGCTGATGAGGATGTCCCAATTCGTTGCTCAGCAAGACAGGTAGGGCATTCCCTCGGACCGTATCAACAACCACAGCCTCCACCGCCACATCCGCCAACCACTGAAAAAATCATGCGCATGTTCGAAGAGAGAAGAAAGAACGATTTGCTTGAGCTATTGAAAAGTGTGCAAGCTATGGTTGGGCAGTATGGAAAGCAGAATGGCCATCACTCCAAACTATCGGACTTCCATAGGACTAAACCTCCCAGTTCCAGTCAAGTTATCTATCCTTTGGAAGCCGACGATTGGTTACGGACTATTGAGAAGAAGCTTGAAATTTCCCGCACCGAGGAAGCCGACAAGGTTCCATTTGATACACACTATCTTGAGGGAGCTACCACTATATGGTGGGATAATGCCAAAGCTATGTGGCCTGCGAACAATGAGATTACTTGGGATAAATTCAAGGACCATTTCCGCAAGTACAACATTCCCACCGGTATTATGAAAGCCAAGCAACATGAATTCCTCGCTCTCACCCAAGGAAGCCTGTCAGTAAGCGAGTATCTGCATAAGTTCAACCATTGGCCCGCTATTCTCTCTATGATGTGCGATCGATTCCTTGGAGGACTCAACCAGCACCTCCAATGCACACTCAGCATGTTCGACTTCCCCGACTTTCAGACTTTGGAAAACAAGGCCCTCTTTGCAGAAGGAGAAAACAAGTTTGTGCACGACAATAAGCCCGCTAATAATGATCATAAGCGCAAGTTCGAGCCTAAGAAGGATGGGCAACCAGTGCAAAGGGCTCGTACCTGGCAATAGTCACAGGTTGAATTTAAGCCCAATTGGCAGCAGAATCTTAACAAGACCACTACCCAAGTCAAGACTATCGTGACTAGCCTAGTAAGCGAAGATTTTCAGCGTAGCATTGCGTGTTTTTCTTGTGGGCAAACCGGACACTATGCCAGACAGTGCCCCAAGACCGGCAAGTCAAATGCTCCATTCAAGCCGCAGGTTAATCACATGGGACCATATCCTGGCCAGAAGACCATCCAAGGGCAAGTTCATCACCTCTCTGCAGAAGAAGCCCAAGAAAACCCGAAAGTCGTCATTGGTATGTTTTCCGTTAATAGCATACCAGCAATAAATTTGTTTGACTCTGGGGCTTCCCATTCGTTTATTGCGCGGAATTTTGCTACCCAAAACAAGTTTTCTTGCTTGATTTTGGAAAAGAGTATGAAGGTACAATCCCCGGGGTCCCTGCTTAAGAGTAATTTGGCCTGTTGAAATTTGGAGATTGACATACAGGGAGTCATGTTCCCAACTTCTTTGATAGTCATTGAGTCTGCCAAGTTGGATATTATTTTGGGAATGAACTGGTTAATCAAACATCAAGTATGCATCAACTGTGCGACCAGAGAAGTCACATTGACAAGCCAGGGAGGCCAGACTGCAAACTTTGTTGCTTGGAGAAGGATGCCCAAGAAAGAAATGGTCTTCGCAGCTATAGCTAAAGAATTGGATCTAATTCCTGTGGTCAGTGAGTTTCTAGATGTATTTCCTGAGGAACTACCAGGAATGCCGCCAGACCGAGAACTTGAGTTTGCAATTGACCTTGTGCCTAGGACCACACCATTATACAAGAAGTATTACAGGATGCCTTCATCCGAATTAGTGGAGTTAAAGAAACAACTTGATGAGATGCTTCAGAAAGGATACATTCGTCCAAGCTCTTCACCATGGGGATCACCCTGCAATCTTCATGGACAAGAAAGACGGCAGTCCTCGAATGTGTGTAGATTACCATTAGTTGAATGATGTCACTATCAAGAACAAATATCCGCTTTCGAGGATTGATGATTTGTTCGACCAACTCAGTGGGGCAAAAGTATTCTCCAAGATTGATTTTAGGACCTGATATCACCAGCTAAAAATCAAGGAGGATATTCCTAAGACCGTGTTCACCACTCAATACAGTCTTTATAAATATACGCTCATGTCTTTCGGCCTAACCAATGCCCCTGCTTTCTTTCGTGCACATGATGAATAAAGTATTCATGGACTTTTTGGCTAAATTTCTGGTGGTATTCACTGATGACATACTCATATACTTGAAAGGTGAAGAAGAGCACAAGGGACATCTCAGAGCAGTCTTGCAAAGACTCCATGACCATCAGCTATATGCGAAATTCAGCAAATGTGAATATTGGCTCAAACAAGTTAGATTTCTGGGGCATGTTCTTTCAGCAGAAGGCATAGCCATGGATACAAACAAAGTAAAGGACACGCTTGATTAGACAGCACCCACGACAGTGACTGAGATCCGTAGTTTTCTTGGATTAGCTGAATATTACCGTTGATTCATCGACGACTTCTCTTAGATTGCCATGCCCATGATAGGACTCCTTAAGAAGGATAAGAAGTTTGTATGGTCTAAGGATTGTGAGAAAAGTTTCAACGATTTGAAGACCCGATTGACGTCGGCACCTGTGTTGACCCTCCTAGACATCTATCGCAACTTTGATGTATATTGTGACGCATCCAGGAGAGGTATTGGATGTGTACTCATGCAAGATGGCAAGGTTGTCGCCTACGCATCTAGACAGCTACGACCTCACGAGGGAACTACCCAACCCATGATTTGGAATTGGCCACAGTTGTGCATGCCTTGAAAAATTGGAGGCATGACCTCATTGGCAAAAGATGTCAGATATTTACCGAGCACAAAGAGTCTCATATATATATATTCACTCAATTGGATTTGAATCCACGATAGAGAAGATGGCTCGAATTGGTCAAGGATTATGATCTTGGAATAAATTACCATCTCGGTAAGACCAATGTGGTTGCCGATGCCCTCAGTCGCAAGCCTGCCAAACTGAACGCCCTCATGGAGTCCTTGCCTCCCAAACTCCAAGAGGAGATCGCTTAGCTTAGCCTGGTTATCGTTGAGGCTGACCTCACCAATATATTGGAAGTCACCCCTACACACGAGGACGAAATCCATATTGCCCAGCTGGATGATGCCTTTCTGCAACACCATGTCAAGCGCATGCAAGAAGGCAAGACCCAGGATTTCTCAAGGATGAGCAAGGTACCCTAAGGTTTCGAGGTCAGATTTGTGTAGCTGAGCAAGCAGACCTGAGAAGGAAGATCTTGACCGAAGCACATGAATCATCATACTCGATTCACCCAGGAGTTACCAGGATGTACGAAGACCTTCGAGAAATATTTTGGTGGGATGGAATGAAGAAGGACATTGCCTATTTTCTTTCTTGTTGCGATATATGTAACAAGGTGAAGCCGGAACATCAGAGACCCGCCAGACTTCTTCAACCTTTACCCATTCCACAATGGAAGTGGGACGATGTCTGCATGGATTTCATCACAAGCCTGGTTGTGGTGGACATAGTGACAAAGGTAGCTCACTTCATTCCCATCTGAACAACCTACCAAGCTGATCAACTCGCATAGATATATGTGTCCAGAATCGTCAGTTTACATGGAGTACCTAGGACCATCACTTCCGACCGAGGTTCTCTCTTTACCTCCGCATTCTGGTCACATCTCCATCAAGCTTTGGGGACCGCACTCAAGTACAACACCACCTATCACCCTCAGACGGACGGGCATACTGACCAAGTAAATCAAATACTTGAAGATATGCTCCGAGCATATGCCCTAGCCCAAGGACCCAAGTGGGAAGATTGTCTACCCTATGCTGAGTTCTCATACAACAATAGTTTCCAGACCAGCCTCAAGATGTCACCCTATGAAGCTTTGTATGGACGTAAGTGTCGTACTCTGCTAAACTGGTCTCAAACCGGAGATAGCCGCATTTTCGGTACTGACTTAATGATGGAGGCTGAAAAACAAGTCAAAGAGATCCGAGACAAACTACAAGTGGCTAAGTCCCGATAAAAGAGCTACTATGATTCCAAGCACCGAGATCAGTTTTAAACCCGGAGAGTATGTTTACCTCTGAGTCACACCCATGAAAGGAGTCAAGAGGTTTCAGACCCGAGGAAAACTTGCACCCAGATATATTGGCCCATTCCTAGTTATGTCCAGAGTTGGTACATTGGCTTATCAGTTGGAACTCCCACCAGAATTGTCAGAAGTGCACCATGTGTTTTGTGTCTCACAGTTGAGAAGGTGTATCTCGCCTCCCGAGAAAAGGACTGATATGTCAGAGATAGAGCTTTCTAAGGATTTAATGTATGAGGAGAAACCGTTCTGAATATTGGAAGAAATAGAAAGGGTCACTCGCCGTAAGGTGATAAAATTTTATAAGGTACAGTGGGAGCATCGCACCGAGGAAGAAGCAACATGGGAAAGAGAGGACTTTTTGAGAGCGTCTTATCCAGAATTGTTTTCCCAAGCAACTGAATCTCGAGGACGAGATTCATCTTTAGTGGGGGAGGTTTGTGACACCCTGGTTTTTGCCATCTTGAGTTTCCCTTGCCTTTTTGCTTTTATTTGGATTTTGAGTTAATTCATTTGGACTAAACACTTGGGCATTGTTTTAATTTTCACCCAAGTGGCTCCATTCACCTCCCACAACCTCTCATGGCCTCTCATTCATCCTCACATTTCTTTGGAAAAAATTTCTTCTAAACAAAATATTCATTTTTACCCTGAAAATGGAATATTTTCATTTCCACTCAAAAGCAACCCCTTTGTTTCTTGCCCACAAAAATGAGAGAAAATTCACACAAATCCTTTGGACAGTGCCTCATCATTCTTGCAAAAATATCAAGTAGTCATGTGGCCCCATTTTGCTAGGAAAAATCATTTGCATTCTGACCTAAAAATGCAGTTTGTTCAGCAAGTGCCTTATTGCAAAATCTTTTGGAGCTGAATTTTCTTGAGAATCTGCACCTTAGTAACCTAACACTAAACCCCAAAGCTCAGCTCCTAACTCTTATTTGTTTGATCACAACTTAAGCCAGATGTTTTTGTCCAAAAACTTTTCAGTCAAATCAGTGATCAACTCTTTCATCATAGTGGCTGGTTCACTCCTCTCCTAACCTAAACACTCCATGGTCGACAGCCTAGACATAGTTTGGCCTCGCCTGGGCATCACGTTGCCACAGTGCGAGTGGTGACCACGTGAGGACACGGGCTCAGACACGCTGTCGACCGCTCTGAGCCGCGCCCAAGCCTCTGTTGAGCTCGTGCTCGTCTCAGTGCCCAGCCCAGCATGCCGCACTGCGCCACCAGCCTCGCTTCGCCACCCAGAGCCCTCACTGCCGCTCGCCGATGAAGTAGCGATCATGTGTGCGCCAGGCCAGAATGAGCACACTGCCCCCTTGCGTCCTGTGCTCGTCCACGGGCTCGTACAGTGCTCGCGTGAGCGCTAGCCACTTCCCCCTCGCTCACTGACACCCCTCATCGCCGTGCGCCGTGTCGAGAGATTCTGGCGAGCTCTCGAGCTCCTCCTCTGCCTCTCCTATAAATAGGCACCTCCCGAGCTCATTTCTCGTCACGTGTCCACCCGCTCAACCTCAACGACCTCGTAGGAAGCTGTAGCCCGACCGGGTAGGCTCTGGCCACTTTCCCTGACCCAAGCTCGTCGGTGATCCCCTTTCTTTACCCCCACCTCTCCACTTCTCCTCGAGCTCAGCCCACTTCTCTGGCGACTCCCTAGTGAACCTCTGGAGCTAGTTGACCCCCCTGGATCCCCTGGAGCCGCGTTTTCTTGCCCGCTGCAGCTGCTGGAGAAGCTCTTGCCGACCTCATCCGTCCACCTCTCGCCAAGCTATGAGTACGTGCGGGTGTGTCATAGTCTCATGCGTCAATGTATCCCTTCCACTACGGCCGCCGACATCTCCTCGCCGGAGAAACGCCGGCGACGCACCGCATCTGCTCTATTTCTCTCTCTCCCCTCAAATCTGACGCATGGGGCCCGCTGTCAGCCTCTCCACTCGCTCCTGAAGCGGTATGAGTGGAGGCATATTCCCTGGAATACGTCTTTGACGTCACCCCCTGGATTTACTTTTATTCAAATTTAATTCAAATTTGACCAAAAAATTTTACAAGTCATAACTCCAAATGAGTTGATTCTTTTTGCATCAGTTTTTTATTGAAAAATTCTAGCAGCACACCAAATTTTAGGATTTTCCTTGCGGTCTAGAATTTTTGGTGAATTTCAGAGTGGTTCTTGTTATTTTCTTTTGTTGTTTTTAATTATTTTCACAAGGAGAAACTTGCCTTGAGGAGAATCAGGAGGAGTGTGTCCTTCCTCAGTGCTAAGGTAAGCCACACAAATATTTGCATGGTGTCATTTCAATAACTATGATTTTCCAACTTTAATATGGTTTATTTCATGCATTTAATCATTTAATAAATATTGCTTATGCTAGTACATTTGTTATGCTTGAATTGCTTAGTTTGTTGTAGTGCTTGAGTGCATGGACTAGTGTCATGCAGTAGAGTTATTTTTGGTAACATGACTACTGTTGAATATGATCGATATTATTTTGCATAAATGATTTATCATTTTCACCATGCTATTGTCATAACTAAAAAGGATTGGGTTAAAACCAGTGTCTCTAAAGAGGTTAGTAGTGCATGCAGAATGGTTCTATGATGTTGATCCGCTTCACTTCAGTGCTATATGAATATACTTGCATGTCAGATATTTGCATGTTCATGGCATACTATGGCTCGAGTTCTTTTATTTAAAGTTAAACCTGATGATAATTCAACTTGAACATACTGTTGATCGAGTCATGGTGCCACTGAATCGAGCTTCCTAGTGCAACCACATTTGCCATTGTAGGAAGGCTTTTATTCGGTCCGTTGTCATGCCTCTAGTCGGTGCCTCCAATGAGGGAAGGTTATGGGTGTGCGGTACCCTAGCCCGGTAAGCAGACATAACCTTGTGTGCCGGTTGTTGTTGTTTTGGTACCGGGTTCCCATTCGGGATCGTTTCTATTTGGGCACGACGGTGGTAGTGGATATCACGGGTTGACATTGGGGCCACCCATGGCTTAGCCCAAAGGGGAGATGGTCCGAGTGGCCAGGAGAGTGTCATGGCACTGGGTTGGTCCTGTCGGAATGTCGTTGGTACACCCGAATGGGAGTTCGAGGCCATGGATTCCATGGTGTGGGTACAGTGTGCTAACCTCTGCAGAGTGTGTGTCAAATTCTATTGATACCCGCGTCCTTGGTTACAGACCCAGTTCATAGTAGGTCACACCATGGATCAACATAAATAATTTAATCCTACACACTAAAGTTATATGGTTGGCACTAGTTATCTGATGAGATTGTTGAACCATGAAGATGGTTATCGATGTTGTTGTGGTTGGAGCCAAAGAGTTGGTTTCAGTTGTGATCCCAGAGTGATCACCATATTGATAAGATTGGTTATGAGGTAACCGTATGGTAAGGAGTCTGAGGGACTCGGCGCACAAGCATGTTCACTTCATGAGTAGTATGTTGAAGCATTGCATCTAACCTGCTTAATTGTCATATAATTGTTTGTCATTATGCTTTTATTTGTTGTGAGCTTGCAAGCACATTCAATGTACTGACCTGGTGTGTCATGCCAGATTTTAGGAAAGTCTTACCGAATTGGAGTGCTTCACGTGTCTAGACCGTGTCCACATCAGTGTCCAAGTGCTATGGAGTTCCACTTCATCGTCACTCCACTGCTGCGTAGTTGTTGTGATTGAGGCCCCTTCATGTTCATTAAATAATGTATATATTGTTCAGTCGCACCGTGTGTACCGCTTGGCCTCGCTATCTGATGTAATATCGAACCTATGTTTCCGCTAGCATCAATAAAGTGTTGTACCAAGTTGTCGTGTGTTGCAAGAGGACTAGATCTCTGGGCTGGCAATGAAAGGTAAACCGGTTGCTCTGAGCCGAGGTGCCACATTGAGTACCATAGAAAGGAATCTCGTGGGCGTTGTCAAGGTTGTAATAGCTCGTGGAAGTTGTGGACTTGAGCTTGGGGATCTTGTCTTGACCATAAGCTTGAGGTGTGTGTGGACGAAGATGTCGTATGTCCGAAGGCTAAGATGCCTTGAAGTCGCTTGGCGAAGATGCCAAGGTAGATGATGAAGTCGTTGAGCGGTGGTTGGTTTTGAGCTCTTGACCTTCTCGTTCTCGTCGGTGATGCTGGCGATGCCGATGTGACCTTGCCAAAGATGGTAGCTCGGAAACATGTGCACTTGAGCGTCTTCTCGAAGATGAGGAAGATCTCTTGTAGGACTTGATGAGGGCTTTGATCTCCTCCATTTGAGCATCCATCTTGGTATCCAAGTTATTTTTCATGGCATCACACTTGTCGTTGTTGTCGTATACCGGATACAAAATGCTTTTCCTATACATCACAAGACTCGAGCAAAAGTGAGTGGGAGAAAGAGAAGAACTAGACCAAATGTACCTTACCCGATGTTGAAAATGGATCGATGATAACTCAATAGTGTAGTAAGGAAATAGCACAATTGGTACCGGATCTTGTCAATTCTCACACCTACACAATAAGGCTTATGGAGTAGCTTGGTGAGGATAGGGGCACAAAAATTTATGGAAATGTTAGCAAGAGTCAATAATGTTGAAAGAGATTCACAAATTCACAAATGAAACAAGTAGACCAATAGCAATGTGGGCACATGGAAACACACGCAGGAATAGATAAATGTGGTTGTGTAACCAAGGATTGAGCGGAAAATGTGGAATCCATGGAAAATTCTCTTGTCGCACAATACTAGAGAGACGCTAGCCAATTGCTCAATAGGCGGATACGAACTTATGCACTACATATATGAGACAAAATGTAGTGACTTCCTATGACAAGTATGTTATGTATGTACGATGTTCCGGTGGTTTAGTAGAAGATGATCCAGGATGATCGAGTATGATATCATATTATATATTGTGATGCACTAGTATACGATGTTGTGGCTCTAGCTTACAAGCTTATTTGCGTTTCTCTTTTGCTTAAAAGTTTATGTCAGGACCCCGATCCTAATTCACATCGATCTAGCATGTAACACATCATATCACTTTGCGGCCTCACGTACGGTATTCCCACGGGTGTCACCTTACCTAGCCCGGGACCGTTTGCACCTTTTGGCTCACGTATATGATAGTGTCGCTAGCATCCACATGAAAAAGAACCCGGGCTGACATGATTAGTTGTAAACCCAAGGTGGCGCTAACTTACAAGGACAGGCGTACATGACCCAGCAACGAACGTGTCGATCAGCAACGTATGAACCCAAGTCGTAGCAAGCTACAAGGACTTAAAGGAACAACACATGGCATTTCCCTGAAGGGACAGACACACGAACGAAGAAGGACACATGCCGGCCAGCCTAAGTGTTCCAGAGCAGTAGCAAGCTACCATGGCTCAGTGGAAGCACTAGGAGACATTTCCCCATAAGAGAGGCTATCAAGAACAAAAAACTAGGTTGTCAGATCCCACACATACCAAGCATTTCAAATCATACACACAATATGCTCGATATGTGTAAATGCAACATGCCATCACAACAAAACTCTACACCTCAAAGTATTTATTCAATAAGCTCCGAGGAGCAAGATATTACAAACATGGGTCACATGACCCAACATACAGAGCATATAGGCAATGGAAGCATAACATGTTTGAGTACAGACAAGTACAAATGAAAAAGGATGAGAAGCCTGACTATCTACAAGACCCTCCCAAGAGTACAAGATCGTAGCTGAGGTAACAAGCTAAATGTTGAAGTCCACGCGGAACTACTATTGAGACTGAAGTCTCTCTATACAAAAACATAAATTAAGCAAACGTGAGTACAAATGTACCCAGCAAGACATACATCAGAACTAGCTACATATGCATTAGTATCAACATGGGGGTGGTGGGGTTTAACTACAGCAAGCTATCTTTGACTCAGTGGATATCCTATACTACGACTGCTGAAAACTCTTTTGAGGTGGCGCACACAAGTCCACATATTCACCATATCAATACACCACTATGGATCCGCTCCCGTCTCCCTACGAGAAGGCCATCCATAGCCGTCACGCTTATCTTGCACATTTTAGAGTATCCACTTTCTAGTACTAGGGAAAAGGCTAGCAGCAGCGCGGGTTTTAGATGTATCAGTAGCGCGGGTACCGGCGCTACTAATAAGGCGCTACAGCTAACGCATAGCAGTAGCGCGTGCTCACCCGCGCTACTGCTACACAAGTGTAGCAGCAGCGCGGTTAGAGGAAGCTCGCTACTGCTAGTAGCGCTAACGCGCTTTGGCTGGACGCGCTATTGCTATTGAGGCGCTGCTGCTAACTTTTATACACTCGCTACTGCTAATTTAAGTATTTTTTTGGCATATTTGTTTTGTATTTGAACAGGCTTTGTAGAAGAATCTTTAGCACATAGAAATGTCATCATGATACACATACAAATGCCTGCAAGACCACAAATGTAATCATAGCATGTACATACAAATAGTCTCATCATAATCATCATCCAACACAAAGTGATATCTTGTCATCATCTCGAAAATAGCGATACATGCAAGTCTCGAATACTTGCAACTACAACAACGTCATCCATCTAAACAAAGGTATATGCAAGAAGTGCTATCACTATGAGTGAGAGCGGAACTATGCAGTACATGAGGTGGCGGTTACGAGTCCTCTCTCGCGCTAGCGTGAACCTCAAGTAACTAGCTTCTCCTTCTTGTCTTCTTTTGAAGCCTTTATGGCTGGCGCCCGTGAACCCATTCACTTGCGCCTGACACTCATGCCACTCGTTGTACACCCCCGGAACCTTCCCTTTGTACACGACATAGCATTTCCATCTCGCCATCAAGAAACTAGGTACCTGTTAGAGATGCATGTTCATGAAGAGGATGTACAATCATATATATGCAACAAAATATACTAGAGCAACACCAAAAAAGAAAGGGTTAGCAACTAGATGCAACATATACAGTATGCAAATTAATTAACTAGAGGTGTGTAGGTCATCGTACGCAAAGTAACAAAGTAGCGTTACGCAAGTTCGGCAGGGACCGTGGACATCACAAAGTTTCATCGCTACAAAAAGTATACAAGTTCAACCGACACATATCATCATGATCGGCATCATAAATCACTAGAAGTTCCATCCTTCCATATCATCAAGAACGAACCCTAGCTTCTTGAATGGCGTGAGGTCTAGACGTTGCATGCCTATGCGAGTTCGGACGTCAGCTCGCGATATAGGGCCGTGGTGGAACATCCCCTTCTCATCGACGAACTCTTTCATGATGATCGTCGCAATGTCGCTTTGGATGTGAAAGAAGTCATCTGTAAGTTTATAATTCGCTTCTCCATGAGATTCTAGCCACTTGTGGATATGATCATCATTTCTGCTGTTAATGCGAAGCTTTTGGTGATCCGTGTTGACCTGAATCATGAGATGGACGATGTAGAATCCATCCTTCTTTCTTGGTTTTGGGACATGGATGCAGGAGAAGTTAGTTTTATGCGCGAAACCCATCTTCTTGTTCCTTTGTTTCTTGATCTTCATGTGGCCACCTCTAAAGCTAAAGCCTTGGAGAGCATCATCTAGAATATTCATTATATGGGTGTAGTCCTTTTTCTCGTAGTCTCTGGAAGGGTCAAAATACACGGCGTGGGAGAATTACGGGTAAAGAACGATAAGGACGGCGCGCCCGTTGCTGCAGGGAAAAGACACCTCAAATTATTCCCCATATGAGAGAGAAGGAATGATTGAAATGTACGAAAGGGTTGTCCGGAACTGACTTACTTTGGATGATAAGGCACAAGGACAATTTCCCGGTCCTTATTCTGTACCATGAAGTTTTGGAGGTAGTGCCTAGCAGTTTCACGCTCAAAGTCGCCGAGACTTAGGAAAGACTCGTGCATGTAGTACGGATCCGCCACACAGATTTGCGAGACTTCTTCACTCTTCATGACGGAGCTCATATGTAGCGCAAAAAGGCAGACGATAGTAAAATCAAGCCGCCTTGTTAGAAACATCTCAAAGATATGGTCAAACCGCAGGAAGAACACCTCCGCGGGCCGTGTGTCGACGTAGCACTTCCCCTCAGGCACACGAGCCGCGTATGTCGGATATCCTGGATCCTTTGAGGCTAGTAGGCTTTTCTCAGTCGATAGCACATGGTCGTGCAGTCTCCTGAGATCCCCTGATAGTGCCTCCAGCGGTTTCGGCGGTAGCATTGGCTCGCCCGTGAGATGGAACATGACCGCACCTTTCACTGGTACACGCTCTTCAGAATGCATCGTCTGGCTGCTGTGTGCTCTGGCTTGTTTGGAGGCAGTTACCTTCCCCGATCTCTTCCTCTCCTTTTTCTTGGGCACACCTTCCAGACCCTTCCTTAACCCCTGCCCTAGTGTTCCCGGGCTAAGTACTGTACGACCCTCGCGCCCGGCTAGTTGAGCCTGTGTTGAGGCGGCATCTTCAGGCGTGTCCTGTGAGGATTTCATGAAGAGAGACATTTTGCAATCCATGGTACGACCCTGCCTGGGCATATCATCCATATCCTCATTAGCAAGCTGATAGCCTGATTCGTCATATGGTTGACTCATCATATCTATGTCACAGTCATACGCGTTTGTATTGAGGTAATCCATACAGTCGACCTCCGTCTCATCATCCATTCTCTGTTCTACAGGAGAAATTACATCAGCCAGTACTATTGCACCCCCTTCATCATGTCGTTCGCCGCTCTCACCCGGCACTACAGGAGCTGGTAATTGCGTAGGCGAGGTGGTGGTCTCCGCACATGCTTGTTGATGTGTGGTAGTTATTGGTGTGCTCTCGGCCGGCTCCAGACGAATAAGATTCTTCGGCCATAGCAGCACCCAACCCTTGCAGCTTCCAATCTGCGGCAGGGTCTCATCGTCCGCTCCCACATGCTGTACTGGAGGAGGCAAATCCTCGTGCCCCGATTTCACACTGGTCAAGCTAACCCTGAAGTGCCCAACGGGGATCGACTGGTTGTGGATCGTGCGTTGAGAGGGGTCCATTATCATCCCCTTTCCCACATCCACCTTCTGGCCTTTGATCAAGTAGAGTATGGTGCACGGGTTTCTTTCGCCTGCAAATACATATGTCTGTGGCGTAAAACAACCGAAAGGCAACAAAAATGGAATATTATCTATATATATGTTGGTGCGACATGTAATTACCGTGACGGCGTCGAGCTCAGCCAAAGACGAAGGCCCACCTAGCGCGCCTGAGACGGAGGACGGGCTGCTATGAGCGGGAGCGGCTGCGAGAGGAGGCCCGGTTGCTTGAGCAAGTGATGGTGCGATGGTGTTGTTGTTCATGGAGTTGCTCGCGACGAAACTGGGCATCGGGAAATCATGTAACGTCTTGTCTGGATTTTCCTTCGCTCAGTTGATGATAACTGGAACCAAGTTAGTAGCGAAATCATTTCTGCAGGCAGTTACAACTGCATTGACTGCCTGCTGTAGCAACTCATATTTGTCCTCGGCTGCTTTTTTCGCGTCCTCAGCTGCTTTTTTCTCGACCGCAAGCTTCACCTTTGCGTCGATGTCCCCCTGACTAAACTTCTTTTTTTGCTTCTTGGCCTCCGGGCCGTCATTGTAAAACACCTTCCACGTGGCCCCGTCTCCAGCGCCGTGCACACGACCATATTGCGGCCGCTGGTCCAAAGGGAGTCCCTTAAGTTCGTTCAAGGCCCGGTTGAGAGGGGTGTCCCACTTGGGCCTCATCAGAGAAGTAGAGCTTTCGGATGCAAGCCGGTGTTGCTTCTCCAGTAGTCTAATCAATTTCCTCGTGATCTTGTCCGTGTAAAAAACCTTTTTCTCCTTGTCCCACTTGTAGCGGGCCCTGATGAAGTCATGCTCCAAGGGGTTGGTGAACTTCGCGAAAGGGTCTGGGAGACCCACAGCTTCACGTTCCGTGTCCTCCTATCCCATATGGGCCTTTTACCGAGGTAGCCACGGCTTCCAAGGCGATGCTTCCCCGTGTTACTTTGCTGAAGGCTTTTGAATTTCGCAGCCTTAGCCTTTGTCGGTGTACTAAAGTAGGGGTACCTTAGTATCCCGAACTTGTGCACGGGCAGTCGCAGCGTCCCGCGGCAAGGCTTGCCGGGCGTCCGCCAAGATCCTTCACTATTCCTATTACTGCCATTCAAGAACAAAGTGTTTAACTGAGAAGACAGAGCCCCGGCAAGAGGAGCTTGCCGGGAAAGACAAGACCCCGGCAAAAGGAGCTTGCCGGGAAGGCCAACCAAGGCATTCCAAGAACTTGCCGCGACGCATCGCGCGTCCCGGCAAGACCCGGCGAGCGGCAAGCTTGCGGGTGCAACAAGACAGCGACCGCGGCAAGGCGCTTGCCGCGGCGAAGCCACCACTCTGCGCCCATGCTCCAGCGCGTCCGACGACGTGTCGCCGCAGGATCGTTCCTGGTGCACGTGGCGAGTAGTTGTGCAGCCAAGCGGAGCGAGGTGGCAAGTGGAGATGACGAGGAGGCCATCGTGGCGATCGGTGGCGCCCCTAACGGTCGCTTCCTGCACTGTTTTGGTGACCGGACGGGCATTAAATGCCCTTGTCCCCTGCCGTCAGAGTTAGGTAGGGGGCACTGTTGATAGCGGTTGTACCAACCCCTCTTTTTACTTTTTTTTACCCCTCTCTCTGCGTTGCCACCTGTCGGTGACCCCGTTAACCTATAAAAAGGAGGCCCATGCGCACATAGAAGGGGTTCGACTCATTCGAAACTACAACACACCCACGCTCTCGAGCAAGAACAGAATATAAACACAAAGCAGCAGTAGGAGTTTTATCTCTCCGGAGAGCTCCGAAGCTGGGTAAAATCCCTCGCGTACTTCGCCTCGATCTGCTCTTCGCGCGCTCTCCGCTCCCTTGCCGGACCGAAAAGGGGCCCTGCCCCATAGGTGTTCGTTTCCCATGACATCTTTGGATCAACGTTTCTCTGTCCTTGCTCTTGACCACTATGTCATCCATGTAAGCTTCTACATTCCTGTGCAACTGTGGCTCAAAAGCATGACTGACTACTCTTGCAAATGTTGAACCAGCATTCTTTAGTCCGAAAGGCATCCGTACAAAGCAGTACGTGCCACATGGAGTAATGAATGCGGTTTTCTCTTCATCTTCTTCTGCCATGAAGATCTTATGATATCCTGAATATGCATCAAGGAATGAAAGCAGATCACATCCTGCCGTGGAGTCGACAATCTGGTCAATGCGCGGCAAGGGAAATGGATCCTTGGGACAAGCTTTATTAACATCAATGAAGTCAATACAAAGCCTCCACTTCCCGTTCGCTTTGCGCACAACTACTAGATTGGCTAACCACGTTTGATGGAGTACTCCTCGGACCAGGCCTGCTGCTTACAATTTCTTGATCTCTTCAGCAATGAATTCTTGTCGCTCCACTGCTTGCTTCCTAACTCTCTGCTTGACGGGCCGCGCGTGAGGGCAGACAGCAAGGTGGTGCTCAATCACTTTCCTGGGAACACCGGGGATGTCAGATGGTTGCCATGCAAACACATCGACATTCGCCCGCAGGAAAGCAACGAGTGCGCTTTCCTATTTAGGGTCAAGTGTGGCACTGATGGTGAAGGTACCACCAGTGCCGTCCTCCTTGGCGGCCACTTTCTTGGTCTCTGGTGAAGCTGTCTTCGCCTTCTTGCACTTGCCGGTGGAGCTCGATGGTGCGTCCTCGACGGTAGCGCAGCACTCCGAAGAGGTGCGCTTGCCGGAGTGAGCATCAGAGCTACTCTTGCCGGACTTGGTCTTCTTCTTCCCCCCGGGAGCATCAGCGGCAAGTGGTTCGCGTTCTGCTGCGGCTGCTGCTTCCCGGTAGATCTTGTCGGTACAGATAAGGGCATCTTTCTTGTCGCCATGGACAGAAATGACACTTATCAGACCGGGCATCTTGAGCACGTTATAGGCGTAGTGAGAGGCTGCCATGAACTTGGCTAGCGCTGGACGGCCAAGTATCCCATTGTAGGGCAATGGGAAATCAGCAACGTCAAATGTGACTCTCTCTATCCTGAAGTTCAGCTCGCTGCCAAACGTTACTGGCAGTGTGATCTTCCCCTTCGGCTTGCTCCTTCCCGGATTTATTCCTTGAAAGGTACCTGTCTCTTCGAGCTCGCTGTCGGGGATCTGGAGCTTCTTGAGCACCGCGGAAGAGATCAGATTCAGGCCGGCCCCGCCGTCAACCAGCATCTTCGTGACCTTGAGGTTGCAGATTGTTGGTGAAACCAACATCGGCAAGCACCCGACCGCAGTTATGCGATCAGGGTGATCCTCGACATCAAAGATGATGGGCGTGCTGGACCACTTCAGGGGCTTGCGCAACTCAACGGATGGTTCTGCTGCGTTTACTTCCCGTACCCACTGTTTGAGTTGGCGGTGCGAGGTATGCAGAGAAGCACCGCCGTCGATGCACAAAACCTCCGTCGCCTTCTGAAACTCCTACTCATCGGCCTCATCCTCATCCATCTCTTCATCTTCATCTTCGTCTTCATCTTTGTCGCGGCCGCGGGGAGGCCTGTCTCCTTGCCGCTGTTTAGCCTTGCCGCGGCGTCCTCCCCGGGTAGGACGCTTCTTGCCGGATCCTCCGCCACCTTCCTGGGCCTTCTCTTTGTCGCGGCACTCTTATTCAGCTTTCTACAGCTCTACGAGCTGCTCAACCTTCTTGCAGGCCTGGAGGTCATGGCCCTTGGTGCGGTGGATCTTGCAGTACTGCTTGCCGGAGCCGTCCTGCTTGTCGGCGGCCACCACAGCCTCGCTAGAGTCACCAGCCTTGGCCTTCTCGGCGCCACCTCCATTGCCGGACTGCTCGACAACTAGCACATCCTTGGCTTTTCTCTTTATGTTATTCCGCCTCCGGTTCTTCTTTGCCGGGGCGGCATCCTCACTGTCAGATCCTTCTGCTCCTGCGTTCTCTCCAGGGAGTTTCCTCCCCTCCTCAGCACGTGCACATTTGTCAGCCAGAGCATATAGCTCGCTGACATCTCTGATTTTGCACATCGCCATCTCCTCCCTCATCCTGCGATTACGCACGTTCTGATGGAACGCGCTGATAACCGCGGCAGGGTGGACGTCTGGGATGTTGCGCTGCACTTGGCTGAATCTTTGTATGTACTTGCGCAGGGGTTCTCCTTCTTTCTGGGCGAGTAGATGAAGATCGCTCTCCTGGCCATGGGGTTTGTGGCCGCCTGTGAAGACGCCGACAAACTGATGGCACAGGTCTGCCCACGAAGAGATGGAGTTGTCCGGCAAGTGCATGAGCCAAGATCTGACGTTGGGCTTGAGCACCAACGGGAAGTAGTTGGCGAGGATCTTCTCGTCGCGCCCCCCGGCAGCCTGCACTGCAATGGTGTAGATGCTGAGGAATTCTGACGGATGTATCCTGCCATCGTACTTCTCGGGCACGTCTGGCTTGAAGTTCTTGGTACTGGGCCACTGGACCTGCCGCAGCTCACGGGTGAACGCAGGGCAACCTACCGCGTACGGCAAGTCGCCTGGTTCCCCTGGCGCATGCATATCAACAGTGGGCCCAGCGCGCTGGTCTGACTGACGCCGCGCTTCTCTTCGGCGCTCGATGCGGGTACGAGCGTCTTCGTGTCGTCGTTCTTGGAGAACTTGGCGCTGATCGCGACGAGCTCACGGGTCCGACGACGCGGTGGAGTCGGTGTCGAGGTTAGCCCGGCGAGTTGGCGATCTTGGCCTTCGGGGCGGGGAGTGCACGGTGGTGGCACCCCCAGCGGTCTTGTCGGCGTCGGCTTGCGCCTGGGCGTCTTGCCGGGGCTTCGATGTGCTCGGTTGCCGGGGCTTGTCGCCATTGGCGAAGCCGATGAGGCTCTGAATGGTGGCCCTCCAGTCGTCGATCTTGTCTGGCGCTGGAGGGTAGTCTAGAAGCAGCTGGGCTCGGGCCAGCGCTTCCTCTGGAGTCTTGGGCAGTGGCGGCGAACGACGCGAGGAGCGAGATATGCTCAGACTTCTAACAGTGTTAGAAGGAGCAACATCTCGTCCAGGCGACCGTCCCGCGCTCGTGCCAACATGTTGACGCGCATGTTGGCCTTGAGCGTCCCGCGATCCACCAGCTCAGCCTTGCTCTAACGCGAGTACGGTGCTAGGAGCACCATGGCGTTGCCGATCATGCACCCCCTGGGAGGGGTGCGGTGTATGTACAGACGCCGAAGCTTGCGGGGCCTTGTCCTTGGACCTGGTGACGACGTGAGTCCCCCCGTCGGCGCCCACTCCTCCGCCGGCGTCCACCCCACCGCCCGTTTGCTCCGGTGGCCCCGGCAAAGAAGAACCGGAGGCAGAATAACAGAAAGAGGAAAGCCAAGGATGTGCTAGTTGTCGAGCAGTCCGGCAACGGAGGTGGCGCCGAGAAGGCCAAGGCTCGTGACTCCGGCGAGGCTGTGGTGGCCGCCGACAAGCAGGACGGTTCCGGCAAGCAGTACTGCAAGATCCACCGCACCAAGGGCCATGACCTCCATGCCTGCAAGAAGGTTGAGCAGCTCGTAGAGCTGTAGAAAGCTGAATACGAGCGCCGCGACAAGGAGAAGGCCCAGGAAGGTGGCAGAGGATCCGGCAAGAAGCGTCCTGCCCGGGGAGGACGCCGCGGCAAGGCTAAATAGCGGCAAGGAGACAGGCCTCCCCGCGGCTGCGACAAAGATGAAGACAAAGATGAAGATGAAGAGATGGATGAGGATGAGGCCGACGAGCAAGAGTTTCAGAAGGCGATGGAGGTTTTGTGCGTCGACGGCGGTGCTTCTCTGCATACCTCGCACCGCCAACTCAAACAGTAGGTGCGGGAAGTAAACGCAGCAGAACCGTCCGTTGAGTCACGCAAGCCCCTGAAGTGGTCCAGCACGCCCATCATCTTTGATGTCGAGGATCACCCTGATCGCATAACTGCGGTCGGGTGCTTGCCGATGTCGGTTTCACCAACAATCCGCAACCTCAAGGTCACGAAGATGCTGGTTGACGGCGGGGCCGGCCTGAATCTGATCTCTTCCGCGGTGCTCAAGAAGCTCCAGATCCCCGACAACGAGCTCGAAGAGACTGGTACCTTTCAAGGAATAAATCCGGGAAGGAGCAAGCCGAAGGGGAAGATCACACTGCCAGTAATGTTTGGCAGCGAGCTGAACTTCAGGACAGAGAGAGTCACATTTGACGTTGCTGATTTCCCATTGCCCTACAATGGGATACTTGGCCATCCAGCGCTAGCCAAGTTCATGGCAGCCTCTCACTACGCCTATAACGTGCTCAAGATGCCCGGTCCGATAAGTGTCATTTCTGTCCATGGCGACAAGAAAGATGCCCTTATCTGTACCGACAAGATCTACCGGGAAGCAGCAGCCGCAGCAGAACGCAAACCACTTGCCGCTGATGCTCCCGGGGGGAAGAAGAAGACCAAGTCCGGCAAGAGTAGCTCTGATGCTCACTCCGGCAAGCGCACCTCTTCGGAGTGCTGCGCTACCGTCGAGGACGCACCATCGAGCTCCACCGGCAAGTGCAAGAAGGCGAAGACAGCTTCACCAGAGACCAAGAAAGTGGCCGCCAAGGAGGACGGCACTGGTGGTACCTTCACCATCAGTGCCACACTTGACCCTAAATAGGAAAGCGCGCTCGTTGCTTTCCTGTGGGCGAATGTCGATGTGTTTGCATGGCAACCATCTGACATCCCCGGTGTTCCCAGGAAAGTGATTGAGCACCACCTTGCCGTCTGCCCTCACGCGCGGCCCGTCAAGCAGAGAGTTAGGAAGCAAGCAGTGGAGCGACAAGAATTCATTGCTGAAGAGATCAAGAAATTGGAAGCAGCAGGCCTGGTCCGAGGAGTACTCCATCCAACGTGGTTAGCCAATCCAGTAGTCGTGCGCAAAGCGAACAGGAAGTGGAGGCTTTGTATTGACTTCACTGATGTTAATAAAGCTTGTCCCAAGGATCCATTTCCCTTGCCGCGCATTGACCAGATTGTCGACTCCACGGCAGGATGTGATCTGCTTTCATTCCTTGATGCATATTCAGGATATCATCAGATCTTCATGGCAGAAGAATATGAAGAGAAAACCGCATTCATTACTCCATGTGGCACGTACTGCTTTGTACGGATGCCTTTCGGACTAAAGAATGCTGGTTCAACATTTGCAAGAGTAGTCAGTCATGCTTTTGAGCCACAGTTGCACAGGAATGTAGAAGCTTACATGGATGACATAGTGGTCAAGAGCAAGGACATAGAAACCTTGATCCAAGATTTAGACGAAACCTTCACAAATCTGCGCAAGATCAATCTCAAGTTGAACCCCGAGAAGTGCGTGTTTGGAGTTCCTTCCGGCAAGCTTCTCGGGTTCTTTGTGTCCCAGAGGGGGATTGAAGCCAATCCCGACAAGATCAAGGCCATTGAGCAGATCGAAGCACCAAAGCGCGTCAAGGATGTGCGAAGGCTTGCCGGCTGCGTTGCTGCTCTCAGCTGGTTCATTTCCAAGTCTGCTGAACGCGCCCTGCCGTTTTTCAAAATTTTGAAAAAGGCAGGTCCAATGAAATGGACTCCAGAAGCGGAGGCTGCGCTGCAAGACTTGAAGAAATATTTGTCCTCCACTCCAATACTTGTCGCACCTAAGCCACAAGAGAAGTTGCTGCTATACCTAGCGGCAACCAATCAAGTGGTTAGTGCTGCGTTAGTAGCGGAGAGGGAGGCGGATGATGAGCCAGCGACCACGGCAAGCGAGTCCAGCGACAAGCAGGGGGCTTCCCCGACAAGCTCTGGTCCCGACAAGGATGAATCTGTGCAGCCACAGGAAGAGAAACAAAAGAAGATGATGCAGCGCCCAGTGTATTTTGTCAGTTCCCTTCTGCAGGGGGCTAGATCAAGGTACTCTGGAGTGCAGAAGTTGCTTTTCGGCCTTCTCATGGCCTCGAGGAAGCTGCGCCATTACTTTCAAGCACATGAGATCACAGTTGTCACTCGCTTTCCGTTGAAGAGGATATTGCAGAATCCAGAAGCAACACGCAGGATTGTCGAGTGGGCACTAGAATTGTCAAGCTTTGGCCTCAAGTTTGAGAGTACCTCAACTATCCAGAGCCGAGCATTGGCAGAATTCATAGCAGAATGGACGCCAACACCTGATGAAGAAACTCCGGAGACGAGCATCCCCGTCAAGGAAGCGAGCAAAGAATGGATCATGTACTTTGATGGTGCCTTCTCGCTGCAAGGCGCCGGTGCGGGCGTACTACTTGTCGCACCCACCGGGGAGCACCTCAAGTACGTGGTCTAGATGCACTTTCCCAAGGAGCAAGCAACAAACAATACTGCAGAGTATGAAGGCTTGCTTGCCGGACTCAGAATTGCCGCGGACCTTGGGATCAAGAAGCTTATTGTCAGGGGTGACTCGCAGCTTGTCGTCCGTCAAGTAAACAAAGATTATCAGAGTCCGTTGATGGAAGCCTACATTGATGAAGTGAGGAAGCTAGAAGAACATTTTGACGGCCTACAGATGGAGCACGTTCCAAGAGCTCAGAACGACATTGTAGACGGCCTGTCAAAGTGCGCCGCACTCAAGTTACCTGTGGAACCAGGAATTTTTGTGCTCAAGCTGACTCAACCATCTGTAACACCATCAACCGGACAGAGCAAGAAGAGGAAGTTGGTTACTGACGACTACTTTCCGGCAGAGCTCCCCGAAGCCGCCGTCAAGAAGGTCCCCAAGATCAACACAAAGAGTGCTGAGGAGCAGTCTGCTCCGACAAGCCCTAGGGTTTGTTTCGTTGAAGCAGACGCTCCCGACAAGCTGTGTCCCGACACGCTTGCCGGGGAGCATCACGCTCCGGCTGAATCACAGATTCTTGCCGTGGAAGCAGATGTTCCCGCACCAGCATTTGCGCCTTTAGTCCTTGTCGTTGAGCCACAAGCTCCGGCATGGGCACAGCAGATCGTCCATTTCCTTCAAACAGGAGAACTTCCCGAAGAACAAGAAGAAGCGGAGAGAGTAGCCCGGCAATAAAGTATGTACTAGTTTGTCGAGGACATACTGTACAGAAGAAGATTCGACGGAGTGAAATTGAAGTGCATTTCCCGGGAAGATGGACAGGAGCTGTTGGCAGAGATACATGGAGGCATATGTGGTCACCACATTGGCGCAAGAGCACTTGCCGGCAAAGCCTTCCGGCAAGGTTTCTTCTGGCCGACAGCCCTCCAGGATGCAACTGCACAAGTAACCAAGTGTGAAGCATGCCAGTTCCGCTCCAAGCAGATACATCAACCAGCTCAAGCTCTCCAAACAATCCCTTTATCCTGGCCATTTTCGATCTGGGGGCTCGACATCCTCGGCCCTTTTCCCCGAGCTGTCGGGGGCTTTGAGTACTTGTACGTTGCAATCGACAAGTTCACAAAGTGTCCTGAAGTGGAAGCAGTGAGGAAGGTGACAGCACAGTCAGCAGTCAAGTTCTTCAGGTCAATTGTTTGTCGTTTCGGAGTCCCTAACAGGATCATCACCGACAATGGCACACAATTCACGAGCCGCACCTTCATGCAGTACGTCCAAGATCTTGGCGCCAAGATCTGCTTCGCTTCTGTTGCTCACCCGAGAAGCAACGGTCAAGCGGAGAGGGCGAACGCTGAAGTGCTGCGCGGGCTCAAGACCAGAACTTTCGACAGGCTGCACAAGTGCGGAAGAAATTGAATCGAGGAGCTACCAGTGGTTCTTTGGTCGATCAGGACGACACCAAATCGAGCCACTGGCCATACACCTTTTGCTCTAGTCTATGGAGCGGAAGCAGTTCTCCCCACGGAACTCGTATATTGATCGCCTCGAGTGCTCGCTTATGATGAGCTTGAGCAAGAGCAGCTGCGGCAAGATGATGCGCTGCTCCTCGAGGAAGATCGTCTTCAGGCTGCTGTACGAGCTGCTCGCTACCAGCAAGCTTTGCGTCGCTACCATAGCCGCAAAGTTAATGCCAGAAGCTTCGAGGAAGGCGACCTTGTTCTTCGGCGCGTTCAATCCGCCAAGAATTCCAACAAGTTGACGCCAAAGTGGGAAGGCCCTTATCGGGTGAAACAAGTCACTAGGCCTGGCGCTGTCCGCCTTGAGACCGAAGATGGCTTTCCGGTTAGCAACTCCTAGAACATAGAGCATCTTCGTAAGTTTTATTCCTAAGGCGCGGTTGCCGGACCCCGCTCCGGCAACCACCTTTTTTACAAGCCTTGCCGCTGTTGCATGTAACCCTTTGTACAAAGCCGGGCGCAGATCCCGTGCATAAATAAAGTTCACGTGCTTCGCACATCTTGTCAAATTTCATGCATTCTTTCTTTTTTTTCTGCATGCTTTATCTGACACTTTGTGCAGCACTCACCCCGGTAAGCAATAACAAGCCTTAAGGCTCCAAATCATTATTTTCTCTTCTTTCTTTGTTCTGAAAAGAAAGGTTCCTTCACCCACAAGTTCACGGGGGGGGGGGAGGAGAGGATAAAGGTGTGGACCGGGCGTCGTTCAAAGAAGTATAGCCTTGCCGGGACACAGACGACAGAAAAGCTAAGTTGCCAAAGTTTGAGCATGATCAGTTTTTAAAATTTTAAGCTATCTTCCTTGAATGACCGTGCTTTGTATGGATAACCTGTGCGTGGAGGAACCTCCTCGTAGCTAGTTGCGCCCTTACTTTGTTTCGAGTCCGCTCAACAACTTAAGTGTGCTGCAACTAGTTGCGACAAGGTTTCTTGCCGGAGCCGGCACCGCCAGCAGGCTGCTGATGTTCCGCACTCAGCACTTGCGGCAAGCGTGCCTGCGCCGGCAAGTTCCCTAAAAGTGTAGGGTAAAAACATACAAAGAAAGGAATCAAGTAAAGGAGATAGCATAGCAAGCATTGCCCAGAATAAAGTTATATTACAAAAGTAACTTGTTGCAGCACTGACTAAATTGTTCTTGTAACTTAAAAAACAGCGACAAGGAAAGGAGAAGAAGAGTGGCCTAATCCATGCGCTCGCCGTCGATCCTCCTGACTTCATTCACCTTGTCCACAATGGGTGCGACAATGGCTTTGAGTTCTTCAAGATCAGCACCCGCCGGCAGCTTCTTGAGGACGCGGGTGAGGTTGAGGCCCGGATTGCGGAAGAGTATCTTCACCAACACCTTCTCCAAGACCTTGGCGCAGATTGCGCGCGACTCGTCCGCCAGCTTCTTTGGGATCCTTTCCCGGAGTTGCTGGAGGGCCATCACCACGCCCTTGAAAAAAAGAGTAAGCTTGGCGCTGGGCTGGAGGTTTTCATCAGTGGAGTACCCAAAGCCCGCCAAGTCCAGTTCCGCCAGCTCTTCGTCGATGGCTGCAGCGATGTTGACGAGGCCCTCCGTCCAGAGCTCCACCGTGGCCTTGAAGGTGTTTTGAGTCTCGGCGGCCCTCGTCAGCAGCTCCTCGTTGCCCTTGATCTCTTTCTTCAAGTCATACTCACGCTTCTTGGCGCCGTCCAGCGTCTCTGTCAGGGTGGCCAGCTTCAGCTCCAGATCAGCGCTTAAGTCCTTGGCGGCGTTCAGTTCCTTGATCTTGTCGGCAAGTTGAACTTGCAGATCGCCATGGGCAAGGGCATCCTTCTCACGTTCGCGCTGGAGTGCGGCAAGCTCCTCATCCTTCCCTTTCATGTCAGCCTCCAGCTGCGTCACCTTCGCTTCCAATTCCCTCTTGGCGGCCTCGGCAGCTGCGGCAGCATCCTTCGCTTCCTTGAGCGCCCCGCCAAGTGATTGTTCCCGGGCAGCGAGATCCTCCTCGTGGCTGTCCAAGTTAACCTTTTTCTGCGTCAGCTCAACTTCTCGCCTGGACAGCTCCTCGGCGGCGAGCCTCTGCTGCTCTTCGGCTTCAGCCTTTTCAAGGATGAACGCCTTCTTCACCTCGACGAGCTGCGCCCTCTCCTCAGCAATGGACCGGAGGGCCTCCTGGTTGCGGTTCTGGAGCTCCTCCGCATGCTTCTCTATGTCGATTCCCGCCCGCGCGACAAGCGCTTCCCAGGACTCCAACTTCGCTTGCCGGGCGCGGTAAAGTGACACCAGCTTCCGGAGCAGTTGCTCCTCCTCGGACTCGCCGCTGCTACTGCTTGGTGCGTCAACCACTGACAGCCCGGCGGAGGCGAGCACCTCTCCGTCAAAAGACTCTCCCTCGATCGGCGCCCTGGAGCTCGACGCCCAGGGAAGATGGATGAAAACACCCTCGCCGGCCTTCAAGTAGGCGCCGGGCTGGGGCTCCTTAGAGCCCGGTGCTGCGTCAGCGGCAGAGGGGTCGGCGGTCGGCGTAGTGCCTTGCGCTCCTGCGCCCTCCGGGTCATCAGTACGATCGCCGGGCCCCTCGCCCGCTCCTGCACCAGCAGCCTTGGCGGCCTCTTCGCTGGCGGGATCGTCAGCATCGGCCTCTTCCTCGGCGGCGGTGGCACCTTCAGTGTTGCCGCGTGCGTCCTCCTCACCGGTGGCCTCAGTCTCCATCGGGTCGGTGGGAGGGGGATCTGAAGATGGGAAGAGGAAGAAAAAGTCAAGCAAAGATCCAAAAATAAGATCAGAAGAAAAACCCAAGGGAAGATTTCCGACAAGGAGGGTTACCTGTGCTGGGCTCCGTGACCATGGGCTCCACCACCGGAGGATCGCTGGTCCCGTCCCTCGCCGGGGAACTGCCCCTTGCCGGGGAGCGCTCCCTTGTCGAAGAATCGCCCCTTGGCGGCGTAGTTTAAGCAGACAGCACCTCTGGAGCGGCTTCTGGTTGCTCCTGATGGGCCTGCTCTGCTCCTACACAAGTAAATCAACAATCAAGATGTCAGCAAAAGAGAAAGCACCCATGCGCGCCCCACAACAGGAAGTGAACCAAACACTTACGCTAGGGGCTGTGCTGGGGGCTGCTTCGAGGAGATGGTATCGGGTCCGTCAAGGTAGTCTCGGACGTGTCCTCTGCCATCGTAGCAGGATCGTCCTCGATGACGAACACGGGGACCTTAGCCCTCTTCACCGCTCTCTCGACCAGAGTCCTGAAATAGAACAAGGATTCGGAGGGAAGCAGATCAGATGCAAGATAAGAAACAACAAAAATTGAAGAAATACAAGTACAGCAAGGAGAAAGTCTTACTCCTCCTCTTCTTCTTCCTCCTCATCGGAGCTCAGCACGGAGAGGTCGAAATCCGGCACCCTCTCAGCGCGACGAGGCGGAGGAGTAGGCTCCCTTGGACGCTTGGCGGGAGCTGCGGCAAGGTCAGGAGTAGCGGCTCGAGAAGATCCCGCTCCAGTTGCCGGCGCGGCCTGAGACGCTCCCGCGGCAACGGTGCTTGCCGTGGTAGAGCGTGTCCCGCGGCGCTGCTCCTGTTGGCCTGCCCACCGCCCTGTTGTGTCTCCAGTCTTGCGGAGGCACCTCCTCGGCTGAGCTGGGGGCTGCGCTGAGGGCTCCGTCTGCGGCAAGCTGCTCGAAGATGGTTGGCCACTTGCGCCCCCGGCAGGCTCGCTCGCCTCGGCTTCGGGCTCCTCGTCGCCAGCAACCTCCCCGCCAAGGTCCTCTCGATCGGCAAGGCTTGCCACCTCTGCCTCCTCCAACGTGAATCCAAACTCGCCCGCGGCGGCGGCTGCCGCCGCCTCTTCGGCCCTGGTGGCAATGTACAACATTTCATCGTCGGTGGTGTCGCGGGTGAGGAGCCTCTGCCCGTCGGCGCGGACCGCTACCTCCGCCAAGCTGTCGAAGAATTGCCGCACGACGTCGTCGGCGGGCTCCATCCAAGTTGGGACAATCCCGTGCGAGTCGCACTCTGGCATCATTGCACGGATGCGATCACGCTGGGAGTTGTTGCACAGTGGGATGACGCCCTGCGGCAGCCTAAACCACTCCGGATGGTTGGCGTCATGCTTGAATAGCTCCTTGAGCATCCCATCAAGCTCCAGAACTGTGAAGTTGAAGTTGAGGCCGGGACGCAGCCTCATGATATCCGCCGGGCCGCCAAACAGCCAGGCGGGCCTCCTCCTCTCCTGCAGAGGGGTGATGCGACAGCGAAGGAAATCCGCGCCAATGGCCCCTACTGTAAGCCCGGCAAGCCTGAGCCACAGGATTCGGGTGGTGGCGATCTTCAGCTTGGCATCGTCCGGCGACAGAGCGCTCTAGTCGCCGCCGCGCACTACTCGAGTCTGGCGCAAACTGGTGAAGGGCTGCGGATCTGCGTCAACGATCCAACACCATTCAGCCCTCCACTCGTCCCATTTGCTGCGGAGCTCCCCCTCCAGATACACCTCCTTCTTGCCGAGCCTTGAGGTCCAGGAGACCCCGCCAGACAAGGGTTCTCCTTTCTCGACCCGGGGAGTGAAATAATGGCGGAAGAGAGCAACGTTGGGATGAATTCCGACGAAATTCTCGCAAAGATGCACGAAAACCGCCATTGTCAGGATGGCGTTGGGGGTGAAGTCAAGGAGATGGAGCCCGTATGTGTTTATGATATCATAGAAGAAATTGGAAAAAGGTGGGCATAGCCCGCAATAGAAGAACAGAGGGAAGAAATAGTATCCCCTGGGACACTTTTTCGAAGTAGAAGCTTCGGCGGAGAGTACCTGCGTGCGCGGGTGCGCCCGCGTCTCCGTCGACCAGAAGAGATAGAACTCCTCCCGCAGCGCCTTCGGGGTGAGCTCGGGGGGAAAAGCGCTCGTTCCTTGCGCAGCGCCTCAAGCCGCAGCGCCTCGGCCTACTTCACGCTCTTCCCGGTCTTCGGAGCCATGGAGAAAGCGGTGGAGAAGGTTGGCGGCGACGGCGGCGACGGCGGCGACGGGCGGCGGAGCGCTGCTCTCTTTCGGCTTGGGAAGCGGAAGGGAGCGGCGGGGCTTTTTGAGGAAGAAACCGCAAGTGGCGAAGGTGGGGGAACGGCCCCTGTTTCCTCTGCTTATAAAGGGGAGAGGCGAACGTTACGCCTTTCCTGATTAAAGAATTGCCCACAATCTCTCCCACGACGCTGCATTTGACGCGTGCCGTTACGGGAGGGCGCGACGGATACGGAGTTAGATTTGGTGTGGACCCAGGCTGCGTGTGCCCGTGCCCTGTTTTGGGCCTGGCCCAACAGCGCTCGGCACCATGTATGGCCCAGGCCCGGGGGCTCCTGTCGGTGTACGAAAGTAGGGGTACCTTAGTATCCCGAACTTGTGCACGGGCAGTCGCAGCGTCCCGCGGCAAGGCTTGCCGGGCGTCCGCCAAGATCCTTCGCTATTCCTATTACTGCCATTCAAGAACAAAGTGTTTAACTGAGAAGACAGAGCCCCAGCAAGAGGAGCTTGCCGGGAAAGACAAGACCCCGGCAAAAGGAGCTTGCCGGGAAGGCCAACCAAGGCATTCCAAGAAACTTGTCGCGACGCATCGCGCGTCCCGGCAAGACCCGGCGAGCGGCAAGCTTGCGGGTGCGACAAGACAGCGACCGCGGCAAGGCGAGTAGTTCCTGGTGCACGTGGCGAGTAGTTGTGCAGCCAAGCGGAGCGAGGTGGCAAGTGGAGATGACGAGGAGGCCATCGTGGCGATCGGTGGCGCCCCTAACGGTCGCTTCCCGCGCTGTTTAGGTGACCGGACGGGCATTAAATGCCCTTGTCCCCTGCCGTCAGAGTTAGATAGGGGGCACTGTTGATAGCGGTTGTACCAACCCCTCTTTTTACTTTTTTTACCCCTCTCTCTGCGTTGCCACCTGTCGGTGACCCCTTTAACCTATAAAAAGGAGGCCCATGCGCACGTAGAAGGGGTTCGACTCATTCGAAACTACAACACACCCACGCTCTCGAGCAAGAACAGAATATAAACACAAAGCGGCAGTAGGAGTTTTATCTCTCCGGAGAGCTCCGAAGCTGGGTAAAATCCTTCGCGTACTTTGCCTCGATCTACTCTTCGCGCGCTCTCCGCTCCCTTGCCGGACCAAAAAGGGGCCCTGCCCCATAGGTGTTCGTTTCCCACGACAACCTTGGCTGCCTCGGTAGCACAAGTGTCCTTGAACTTTTCGAACTCCTCTTCTGTAAGTGTCGAATTTTCCTCCAGAATCTTGGACAGGGTTCATCAGCGTCAATAGCTCGTTTCACCCTCCCTTTCCAGGAGGCCAAATCATTGCTGAACATGCCCATGGCGTGATTGTTAATCTTTTTCATCTTCAGATCATCCCATGGTTGTTCTATGTTATCATCCCGGTCGGGGAACATGAATCTCTTGTGCAACTTCGTTAGGAGCAACTGCGTCAAATGTTCTTTACTCCTTAAGTCATCGTCGTTGATGCTCGCGCATTCCCGTAGGATGCATCCTACTTGGTTCCCATAGCACTTGCGAGGTTCTTCCAGCTCTAATGGCTCAAACTTGCCAGGTGCCATCTTTGTGATCACAGGTCGTCCAATCCCTAGTTTGTTAGGTTTTCCTATCCTCTGCTTCTTATGCTTCCTCTTTTCGGTAGCGGCATCGGGGCCGGTACCTTCCCCGCCGGTACCTTCCCCGCCAGTACCTTCCCCACCGGTCTCGGTGCCGCCATCGGTGCTGGCGCCGTCGGTGTCGATGTCGGCGTCAGTACCATCATCGAGGCCGACCTGCAAACCTTGCTTAGCAGTCAAATAGTCGAGGTACTCTTGTTCACCCTCATAATCCATCTCGTCTGCATCTTGGTCAGAAGGCCCAGTTTCTTCGTTGTTCGACATGTTTCCTATGATTAAGTGGCCTCATTTATTTCTAAAAGTATGAATAAGTGAGAAATGACATAAAAAGAAATCTATGTGCCAGCACTCGATATGCCAACTATGTAGCACAAATCATTCCTTTATTCACGGGAAATTTCGGCATGACCTTTGCTAAAAAATGGACATATCGAGCACCTGAAATTCACCGGAATGGAAATGAATCAACATTCCGGCGTAACATAGGCCACTCGGATCATTTTCCAAACATGACATGTCCAAAACATGACATATGCACATATCACAAGTCTAGTTCAAATTTGCGTATAAATTCAGCTAATTTTGAAACCTAGCTAAATTCATAACTAAATAGATAACCTAATTAATTAACATAACCGAAGAACCCTAGTAGAGAGATGGGGGTTTACAGAGAGTGCAGGGGCGAGGAGGCAGGCCCGACGACGGCCGGCAGGGGAGAGGAGGGAGGCGAGGGCCGACGGGTCGGGGGCGAGTGCGCCGGGGTCGGGGGCGAGCGCCGGCGCCGGAGTCGGGGGCGAGGGACGGCTGGGTCGGGGGCTAGCGCCGGCGCCGGGGTCGGGGTCGAGGGCCGGGACGGGGGCGAGCGCCGGGGTCGGGGGCTAGCGCCGGCGCCGGCGGAGTCGGGGGCGAGCGCCGGGGCCGGGTCGGGCGCCGCAGTGCGACGGGGAGAGAGAGAGTGGGGATTTGGGGGGAAATGGCGGGATGAAGCAGTGCGAGTGAGAATTTTGGGTTAAGTGGACGTAGCAGTAGCGCGTTATGTCAAAACGCGCTGCTACTAACATCAGTAGTTGTAGCGGTTTAGGAAAAATGTGCTACTACTAAATTCAGTAGCTGCAGCGGTTTATGCAAAACGCTCTGCTACTACCGTTGCTACTGCCAGTTTTCCTTTTTCTTTTCCTTTATTTTATCCCACTTTTATTTCCCGAGGGCAGTGAACGAAGGGAGGGCGATATATATTGCATCATTTACGGTTAAATATGTATGCAAAATAGGAACATATATATTACACATCATTGGACCCATGCATAATAATGGCTAAGTGTGTATACAAAATAGGAACATATATATATATTACACATCATTGGACCGATAACATACGTTTCCTTAGTGCTGACGTTTTCGTTTTTGAGTCAGCTTCTTTCACTTCTTGTTCGTCGAATAATAATTGAGCCCCTCATTGTGACTTTGCCTTTTCCATGGAGTATGATTTTTCTTAGGTAATGTAGTATTGACGTATACTTCATCATCATCGTCATCTTCCCTCATTGGATTGCCGTACTGATCATAGTCTTCCTCGTTGGCGACTCCATCCATTCCAATGATGTTCCTTTTGCCTCTCCTCACGACAACACGGCTGGGATTGCACGGGTCAGTTATGAAGAAGCATTGTATCACGTGCTTAGCGTGTACCCATGGCTCGTTTTTTGCCATAGCGTTCACGGTAGCGCTCTTGGCGTCGGGTATAGTCATGGTAGTGAACATCCAGCTTTCTCTTTCGACATTCTTAGCCCATTTGACACGGAACATCGTCATGTTGTGCAGTCCAGAGTAGTCAAGCTCCCAGATCTCCTCGATCCTTCCATAAAATCGTTCAGTTGCACCGTTGTCGCTGCCGGTCATGCATTCCATCGTCACCCCTGAGTTCTGATCATCACTGTCCATATCTTTGGCCTCCGTATAGAACGTGTATCCGTTGATATCATATGCCTGATAGGTTACAAGGTTGGGCGAGGGGCCATGTGCTAAGGCGTATATGAGCAATCCGTCCTTAGAGCCCTCCTCCGGGGGATTAGCAATAATATGCTCTTTGAACCAATGCAGGAAAGTGGAGTTGTGCTCTCTAGTAACTTCGGCGTCCATCCTGCATACCCCCTGGTCACGATACTTCTTTGCGATAATTTCTTTGTGCAGTGCCACGATAGGATCTACCTCATCTAGGTGTTGTAGCACTACCAAGTTTGCTCTGTCAAAGTCGCTGCGTCGATCTGAGTATGCCACGTGCAGTTCCCTGCGACCGTTGCAGTGACCATCTCCTTCGAGCCTCCCATCGTGCTTGTTAACGGGCAAACCAACACTAACACCAGGCGGCTGGTCTGCGCCATATAGAAAATTCTCATAGAAAGAGATGCACTCTTGTGCCAAATAGCCCTGGACGATGCTTCCATCCGGACAGGACATGTTACGAACGAATCCTTTGATGATCCCATTCATCCTCTCAAACGGCATCATGTTGTGCAGGAATGACGGCCCCAGGTCTATTATGTCATCCACAATATGGACACACAGATGCACCATCACGTCGAAGAATGCGGGCGGGAAGTACATCTCAAGCTCATTCAGTATCACAACGATCTCTTCCTGTAGCCTTTGGAGCTGCTTCACACTGATCGACTTTCGAGAGATGACGTCGAAAAAGTTGCAGAGACCAATAAGGGTGTCACGGACGTGCTTGTCCATTATCCCTCTAAGGGCAACAGGTAGTATCTGCGTCATCATCACATGACAGTCATGAGACTTCATCCCGCTGAACCTTTTCTTGTCCGTGTCTAGATATCTGCTTATCTTGCCACAGTAACCAGAACTAACTTTGACTCCGGTAAGGCACTTAAAGAATTGATTGATCTCAGCCTGACTTAAGGTGAAGCAAGAAGGGGGGCAATAATCCTCTTTCTTTATTTTCTTGCCCTTATTCTCCCGTGCCTCTGTCTCCGTCTCTATCTCGTCTGACATTTTACAGGGCGGCATGTGCAGATCTTCCCTGATTTTCAAATATTGCAAGTCTTTTCTTGCCTTCGGCCCATCCTTGGTCTTATCCGGCATGTTCATCAGTGTTGCGAGCAAGCTCTCAAGGACATTCTTACAGATATGCATTTGATCAAGGCAATGAGGTGTATCGAGTTTGTGCCAGTACTCCAAGTCCCAGAACATAGACCTCGTCTTCCATACCTTTAGCAGCGGCTCCGGCGCCTTTCTCATCGTCTTTCCCGGCGCGGGGCACTCCTTCCAGTTTTTCAACAGCTCATCGATCTCGGCACCGCTCCGCTTACGTGGAGGTCCTCGATGCTCAGCGTGACCATTGAATAGATCTCCACGGTTTCTCCACGGGTCGTCCTGTTCAAGCCATCTTCGATCCCCATGTACATGATTTTCCCAGACCCGCCATCTTTCTTTGACGTTAGCTGCTGAGACATCATATCATCCATGCACCGCGTGCATCCGCAATATCCATGGCACACCTGGCCTGCCACATATCCGTAACTGAGATAGTCCTGCACTGTCGTGATCAGCGCGGCTCTCATGTTGAAATACTCACCTTTGCTGGCATCCCATGTCTTGGCCGGTGTTTTCCATAACGTGTCTAACTCCTCTTGAAGTAGCCCCAGATACAAATTAATATTATTTCCTGGTTGTTTCGGCCCTTGAATAAGCATGCTCATGTGAATGTACTTCGATTTCATGCACAACCAGGGGGGAGGTTGTACATCCATACAAACACGGGCCATGTGCTATGGTTGGTGTTCTGGTTGCCAAACGGATTCATGCCATCGGTACACGCGCCAAGGACGATGTTCCTTGCATCACATTCAAAATACCGATAGAAGCTGTTCAACGCTCTCCACTGGCTTCCATCCTTCACGTGTCTCAGCTTCGGATCATCTCCATCGTTGGGCTTCTTCCTCTCCGCGTGCCAGCGCATTAGCTTAGCTTCCTTGGGATCTACAAAATACCTCTGGAGACAGGGAGTGATCGGTAAGTACCATACAACTTTCTGGGGACATTTCTTCCCGGCCTTCTTGTATCGAGAAGCATTGCACACTGGACAGCTTGTTTTTTCCGCGTGCTCCTTCCGATAAATTATCCAATCGTTGATGCATGCATGGTATCTAACGTGTGGCAGATCAAGAGGGCACACGATCTTCTTGGCCTCATCAACACTAGTAGGACAAAGATTACCCGCGGGAAAAACATCCTTTAGGTACTTGAGATGCTCATCGCGCTAGTGTCGGTCCATTTGTTTTTAGCCTTCGTCTTCAGGAGTTGGAGCGTGAAACTCAAGCGGGTCACCTCAGGATTGCAACCATCATACAATGGAGTGTTCGAGTCTACCACGCTCCAGCTTAGCCTCCTCTCTAGAAGCAGCTCTCTCGGTACTCGTCTCCTTGCGAAGCAATGCTTGAACATGAGGGTCCCGCACAATTGAACTTAGTATCGACGAACTCTACTGCGTGGAGTCCATGTCGTTCTCTACGCCGCCATGTCTGGCCCCTTCTCCTCCGCCATGTCCGGCCCCTTCTCCGCCGCCATGTCCGGCCTCTTCCCCGCCGCCATTATCGATCATCTCTTCGTCTTGCCCCGTGTCATCACTGCCTGCCCCGTCGGCATCCTCAACATCGTCATCCTCATCTTCAATTATCCACCGAGTATAGCCATCCATGAAATCAGTCATGAGCAGGTGCGCTTCGACACGACCATCATCATGGGGGTCGAGCCAAACTATTCCTTTGCATTTTCGACACGGACATAAAACCTCTGTCCGGTTATTTTCTTTCATGTCCTGCATCGCCGACCGCAACCACCTGTCCACCATCGTTCCACTGACCATCGTCAACTCTGCTCGGTAATAATAAACAAATTGATTATAAAAATGCATGCATGCATCAAAGTCATAAAAAAATTTCGCATGACCTTCCCTAAAAATAGGACATATATGGATCTAGAGTTTGCCCGGAATTCGCCGAAACGGAAATAACTCGACATTTCGGCAAAACATAGGCAACTCAAAAGCACAATTTGGCGGCGTCAACTCATGCCACACACACAATTTCCACAAACATATCACACACACATAAACATATTTCCATTTTGCAAAAGCATGAAATTTTCATCACCTCTATCTCGATCGAGATCGAGCACACGGTGGAGATGATGTTGTAGGGAGATCAAAAGTGCACAAAGCTATTCTTGACAAAGATAGATCTAGTTAGGGGGCAAATAGGTCACTTAACTAAATCCTACATCTACCTAGCTACCTAATTTGGGAGGAGATAACTTCAACTAGTGGAGGGGGAAGGAAAAAGAGAAAGGAGATGCATTAATGGAGGTGGTGTAGTTATGTAGGAGTAACGAAGAGAGAGAAAGGTGGATAGAAGAGAGAGAGAGTAATGGGGGAGAAGTATTGAGGAAGAAGAAGAGTGAGAGTGGGAGCATGTGGTGGAGGTAGGGGAAGGGAAGAGAGGAGGGGGAGGGGAGGTAGGGGGAAGGAAAAGAAAGGAGGGGGAGGGGAGGGACGGGTGGGGAAAGGTGTTGGGTTGGTGCGGGTTAGCAGTAGCGCGGGATCTAAAACACGCTGCTGCTAAGGAATTAGCAGCAGCGCGCTTTGGGGTACGGCGCTACTGCTAACTGGGACAAAAAAGTGTGGCAATTTGAAATTTAGCAGCAGCAATCTCGGGAAAAGCGCGCTACTACTACATATTTAGCAGTCGCACGGTTCGCGAGACCGCGCTACTGCTACTTAGAGTTAGGTGAACACCGCCGGTCGATATTTGTAGAAGCGCGTTTTAAGCCGACCGCGCTACTGCTAAATCCTTAGCAGCAACGAGTTTATGGAGCACGCGCTACTACTAGTTAGCAGCAGCGCTCATTTTTGAGCCGCGCTACTGCTAAGATTCTATGTATAGGCTTTTCCCTAGTAGTGTTCACTTGTCTATGAACTACACAAGCAACCCAGTAGTCCTTTACCACAGAGCGGCTATTCGAATAGATGATGTTAACCCTGCAGGGGTGTACTTCTTCACACACGCTCTCGCCACTTACCGCCATGTACACTACGGCGCCGAACGATGTGTGCAGGGTTCCCGAGGCACCAAACGGGCGACTTGGTACACCCGGCCACGTGCCTACCGCATCATAGCCCACCCCTAGAGTCAGCACTGCGCACGGACTCCAGCATACTACAAACACCAGAAAATACTTGCAACTCCTGGACAAAGGACAAGGGCGGTTAATAAGTCAAGAGGGTTCATTGATTTCGGGCCCAATGTGTGGTAATAGATGTTCTTGGATCACAAACACATAACTCAGTTCCTGAGGACGGTTTCAATGAGACAACCCACCATGTACTCCTACATGCCCTCTCATAGATACCTTTACCAAATCGTGTTCACACACTTAGCTCTCAATGGTAGGACATGATGACCACATTCCCATGCATCCCCAATGAATCAGACCTAACTCAACTCTAAGCAGTAGCAGTCATGACAAACAAGCATGAATGAGTAGGCACATTAGGTCTCAAACAACTCCTACTCATGCTAGTGGGTTTCATCTATTTACTGTGGCAATGACAGGTTATGCAGAGAAAAAGGGGTCCAACTACCGCAGCATGTAACAGTTGAATCATTGTTGTGCTAATGTAGTAAAAGAGAGTAGGAGCGAGAGAATGCGATTGTATCGGAATGAACAAGGGGGGGTTTCTTGCCTGGCAATTCTGAAGATAGTATAGCTCTTCATTGGTGTCAACGATCACAATGTTGGAACATCGTCCACTGAGAGGGAACAACACCGGCAAAAAGAGAAGGGACGCAATCAATGCAATGCATAATATGATGCATGATCATGACATGGCAAAATGAGTGTGCTTGAGCTAATGCAACTAGCAACGATTTAAATGAAGTTGGTTTGAACCGGTTCAAATTCAAACTCCATATGTGAAAGTTTAAATGCCCATTATATGAATTGTCCTAAACATCGGCCATAAGTTGTTCTAACATGCATGAAAATGCCATAAATAGATAGATTGGATTTTTCTGATAGTTTTTCATATATAAATTATTTCATTTGAGTTACGGTTGATTTTATATGATTTCTAGAAGTTTTCGCTATTTTTGAAATAAATAAAGCATTTTTGATTTATTTAAAATCCCAGAAAAGCTTTACTGCAACAGCATTGCGCCACTATGACGTCAACAGGTCAATAGAGGTCAATCGGGTCAAACCTGACCAATGGGTCCCACTGGTCAGTGTCACAGTGCTGGTTAGGGTCACTGACATGTGGACCCAGTCAATGGCCACGTTAGCACGGTCAAGCTGACGCGTGGGGCCATTGTGGTTGGTTCAAACTAAATAGGAACTAAAACATGGTTAATTACGAAGCTAGGGCCTGGGTGTCAGTGTCACTAGGGGGTTAATTAGCGGACCTGTTAGCGGCTAATGACGTCGCCACGTCAGCACAGCAGAGTTGAACGCCGGCGAGCACACAAACATGGCAACGATGCTCGGGAACGCACTACGGGCGGTGGTTCGGCTTGCTGAGGGCACCAGGGCATAGCCCTTGCGCCCGTGCATCCAGCAGAGGCAGCAACAGGTCGTGGGGTGCCCGGAGTCGACGACGGCGAGCACTTGGGGCGGCCAGAGATCCGCCATCAGCGAAAGCGATGCTACAGTGCACAACAGGAGCAATGGGTGATTGTTCTTGGCTCATGACAATGTTTTGAGCATGTTGCAGTGCTCGGTTGTCGTCATAGCTAGCTTTGGCCGCGGTGGCGATGAGGCATGACGGTGGCGAGCTGTCGGGTCCGGTGGGGCAGCCAGCTATTGAATGGCATCGAGTGCACGGAGTGAGGGGAAGAGAAGAGGAACTCACGAGGAGTCAAACGAGACGCTAAGTGGGCTCGGGGATGGCTTGGTGACAGCGGAATAACGGCGGTGATCTCAGTCGGCCGAGCTTGAAGAAGAGGGCGATGCGGGCACTATGGTGCGTCCCCGGTTGATGAGGACAACAATACCATTGTTACACCCACAGCCCCTACTGTTACATATACGGGACCAATTACTAGAGCTCGCGCACGCCAATTAAATTACCAGGTACTTTCGTTTCTTGGTAATGATTCTAATGTTCATGAGAATATGCTGTTGCCTAAATTGGATACATTTGTTTTGCTTACAAATGAAGGGCCTAGCTTAGAGAAGGATGAACATTGGAGCAAGAACACGCATGGAGTTGATGGCATGCGCAAGGGGATCAAGAACGGAGTTACAAGTGATGATTTCAGGACTTTGAAGCCACCATAAGGAGTGCATGAAGCCTTGGACGAAATATACAAGATGCCACTTCATAATATTCGTCCATAGGTTATTCTAGGTGCTGCGTCACCTTATTATTGGGCCAGGCCCATGTAATTTCGAAATACTTAAGTATAGGCTATTTTTAGAGTCCGTATGTGTGGGGAAACAAGAGTTAGGGTTGGTTTCGGACCCCACCCTCAAGGGCCACGAAATTCCCTCCTTTTCCCCCATATATACAGCCCTTAGGGCGTCGTTTAGACTTTGGGTTTTGTTTAGATTAAAAGTTCGCCATAGCTGCAACTTCGCGTACTTCGTTTGTGTTCAACGACCAGACAAAGGCGTCACAGAACTCCTGAGTCCATTTTGAAAGATGATATTAATAGAGCTAATAAAGCAAAACAGGAGAAAAATAAGAGTGAAAATCAGATTGTGGCAAAAGAATTTGAGCAACACATGAAGCCTAATAATAAACCATCTACTGTTGCTTCTGAATTAAATTGAAAAGTGCATGTTTACTTGCCACCAAATCTGATATTGATGAGCTAGATTTTAGCAAATCTATTTGCTATGCTTTTGTGTGCAAAGAGGCATTATTTTCATTCGAGGACGTGCCTTCCTCTTTGCCCCCTGCTGTCACTAACATTTTGCAGGAGTTCACTGACGTCTTTTCACAAGACGTGCCACCAGGATTACCACCTATTCGAGGGATTGAGAATCAAATTGACTTAATTCCCGGTGCATCATTACCCAACCGTGCACCATACCGTACCAATCCAGAGGAGACGAAGGAGATTATGCGTCAAGTACAGGAGTTGCTCGACAAAGGTTATATACGTGAATCCCTTAGTCCTTGTGCTGTTCCTATTATTCTAGTGCCGAAAAAGGATGGTACGTCACGTATGTGTGTTGATTTTAGAGGCATTAATAATATTACCATTCGTTATCGTCACCCTATTCCTAGGCTAGATGATATGCTTGATGAATTGAGTGGCTCTACTATATTCTCCAAAGTTGATTTGCGTAGTGGATACCATCAAATTCGTATGAAATTGGGAGATGAATGGAAAACAGCATTTAAAACTAAGTTTGGATTATATGAGTGGTTAGTCATGCCTTTTGGGTTAACTAATGCACCTAGTACTTTCATGAGATTAATGAACGAAGTTTTACGTGCTTTCATTGGACGATTTGTGGTAGTCTATTTTGATGATATACTGATTTATAGCAAATCTTTGGAAGAACATTTGGAACATTTACGTGCTGTTTTTAATGCTCTACGTGATGCACGTTTGTTTGGTAACCTTGGGAAGTGCACCTTTTGCACCGACCGAGTATCTTTTCTTGGCTATGTTGTTACTCCACAGGGAATTGAAGTTGATAAAGCCAAGATTGAAGCTATTGAGAGTTGGCCGCAGCCCAAAACGGTCACACAAGTGAGGAGTTTCCTTGGCCTCGCTGGTTTCTATAGGCGTTTTGTGAGAGATTTCAGCACCATTGCTGCACCTTTCAACGAGCTTACAAAGAAGGATGTGCCTTTTGTTTGGGGTACCGCACAGGAAGAAGCCTTCACGGTATTGAAAGCTAAGTTGACACATGCTCCTTTACTCCAACTTCCTGATTTTAATAAGACTTTTGAGCTTGAATGTGATGCTAGTGGAATTGGATTAGGAGGTGTGTTATTACAAGATCGCAAACCTGTTGCATACTTTTCTGAAAAATTGAGTGGGCCTAGTTTGAACTATTCTACTTATGATAAAGAATTATATGCTCTTGTTCGGACTTTAGAGACATGGCAACATTATTTATGGCCCAAAGAATTTGTTATACATTCTAATCATGAATCTTTGAAACATATTAAAAGTCAAGCTAAACTGAATCGTAGACATGCTAAATGGGTGAATTCATTGAGACTTTCCCTTATGTCATTAAACACAAGAAGGGTAAAGAAAATGTTATTGCTGATGCATTGTCTCATCGTTATACTATGCTTTCACAACTTAACTTTAAAATATTTGGTTTGGAGACCATCAAAGATCAATATGTGCATGATGCTGAATTTAGCGATGTATTGCAGAATTGTAAAGAAGGTAGAACATGGAACAAGTTCGTCGTTAACGATGGATTTGTGTTTCGTGCTAACAAGCTATGCATTCCAGCTAGCTCCGTTCATCTTTTGTTGTTGCAGGAGGCGCATGGAGGAGGATTAATGGGACACTTTGGCGTGAAGAAGACGGAGGACGTACTTGCTACACATTTATTTTGGCCAAAGATGAGACGGGATGTTGAGCGTTTTATTGCTCGCTGCACTACATGTCAAAAAGCTAAGTCACGACTCAATCCTCATGGTTTATATATGCCTTTGCCTGTACCTAGTGTTCCTTGGGAGGATATATCTATGGACTTTGTTTTAGGTTTACCTAGAACAAAGAAGGGGAGGGATAGCATATTTGTTGTCGTGGATAGATTCTCGAAAATGGCACACTTTATACCATGTCATAAAAGCGATGATGCTGTTAATGTTGTTGATTTGTTCTTTCGTGAAATTATTCGCTTGCATGGTGTGCCAAATACTATTGTTTCAGACCGTGATACTAAATTTCTTAGCCACTTTTGGAGATGTTTATGGGCTAAGTTGGGGACTAAACTGCTTTTTAGTACTACTTGTCACCCCCAAACTGATGGACAAACTGAAGTAGTCAATAGAACATTGTCTACTATGCTTAGGGCTGTTTTGAAGAATAATAAGAAAATGTGGGAAGAATGCTTGCCTCATATTGAATTTGCTTATAATCGTTCATTGCATTCTACTACTAAGATGTGCCCTTTTGAAATTGTGTATGGTTTCCTACCTCGTGCACCTATTGATTTGTTGCCTCTTCCATCTTCGGAGAAGGTTAATTTTGATGCTAAAGAACGTTCTGAATTGATTTTAAAAATGCATGAGTTAACTAAGGAAAACATTGAGCGTATGAATGCTAAATATAAACTTGCTAGAGATAAGGGTAGAAAACATGTTGTGTTTGCACCTAGAGATCTTGTTTGGTTACATTTGCGTAAAGATAGATTTCCTCATTTGCGCAAATCAAAGCTAATGCCACGTGCTGATGGTCCTTTTAAGGTGTTAGAGAAAATAAATGATAATGCATATAAACTTGAGCTACCTGCAGATTTTGGGGTTAGTCCCACTTTTAACATTGCAGATTTGAAGCCTTATTTGGGTGAGGAAGATGAGCTTCTGTCGAGGACGACTTCATTTCAAGAAGGGGAGGATGATGAGGACATCAATACCATTGTTACACCCACAGCCCCTACTGTTACATATACGGGACCAATTACTAGAGCTCGCGCACACCAATTAAATTACCAGGTACTTTCGTTTCTTGGTAATGATTCTAATGTTCATGAGAATATGCTGCTGCCTAAATTGGATACATTTGTTTTGCTTACAAATGAAGGGCCTAGCTTGGAGAAGGATGAACATTGGAGCAAGAACACGCATGGAGTTGATGGCATGCGCAAGGGGATCAAGAACGGAGTTACAAGTGATGATTTCAGGACTTTGAAGCCACCATAAGGAGTGCATGAAGCCTTGGACGAAATATACAAGATGCCACTTCATAATATTCGTCCATAGGCTATTCTAGGTGCTGTGTCACCTTATTATTGGGCCAGGCCCATGTAATTTCGAAATACTTAAGTATAGGCTATTTTTAGAGTCCGTATGTGTGGGGAAACAAGAGTTAGGGTTGGTTTCGGACCCCACCCTCAAGGGCCACGAAATTCCCTCCTTTTCCCCCATATATACAGCCCTTAGTGCGTCGTTTAGACTTTGGGTTTTGTTTAGATTAAAAGTTCGCCATAGCTGCAACTTCGCGTACTTCGTTTGTGTTCAACGACCAGACAAAGGCGTCACAGAACCCTACCTTGATCAATAAAGCTTTCATCTTATATTCGCAATATCCAGATTGCAATCTCAGTTTCTTGCTTGTTCTTCGTTTGCTCGCAGGAAACAGACCCTCGTGGTCAGGTTGATCATGCTCCGGTGTGGTCAATAACCTCTCGGAGTTGGTTTAGCAATTGCTAAGGCGCGACGTCCTCGCACGCTCGTAGTCGGATCGTCAAAGTCGACTTCCACCAAAGCGAAATCCACCATCTCATCGAAAGACGGGACACCTCCGCCTCTATCACCGGTTGTGTGGGGCATCGAAGATAAAGATGGATCCAAGGCATTTCTCTTGGCCACGCTGGCTTGACTCGGGAGGGCCAGTGGCTGCGGTGGCAGTGGACGGTGGTGACGGCCGTGCTCGGTGGCTGCTGCTACCTCTTGAGCTTGGTTTGGTTTTTCCATTGAAGAGGAAAGGGTGATGCAGCAAAGTAGAGTAACCATTTCCCTCAGTTTGAGAACCAAGGTATCAATCCAGTAGGAGACGCACAAGTCACCAAATACCTGCACAAATAATGAACAACTTGCACCCAACACGATAAAGGGGTTGTCAATCCCTTCACGGTTACTTCCAAAAGTTAGATCTGATAGAGATAGATAAACAGTAAAGTAAATATTTTTGGTATTTTTGGTTTATAGATCAAAAAGTAAAAGATTGCAAAATAGTAGATCGGAAACTAGTATGATGTAAAAGAGAACTTATATGATGGAAAAGAGACCCAGGGGGCGTAGGTTTCACTAGTGGCTTCTCTCAAGATAGCAAATATTACGGTGGGTGAACAGATTACTGTCGAGCAATTGATAGAAGATCGCATAATTATGAAGACATCTAAGGCAATGATCATGAACATAGCCATCACGTCCGTGTCAAGTAGACCGAAATGATTCTGCATCTACTACTATTACTCCACACATCGACCGCTATCCAGCATGCATCTAGAGTATTAAGTTCATAAAGAACGGAGTAACACATTAAGTAATATGACATGATGTAGAGGAATTAACTCAAGCAATATGATGAAAACCCCATTGTTTTGTCCTCGATGGCAACAATACAATACATGCCTTGCTGCCCCTACTGTCACTAGGAAAGGACACTGCAAGATTGAACCCAAAGCTAAGCACTTCTTCCAATGCAAGAAAAACGAATCTAGTAGGCCAAACTAGGGAGCGAATTGCTTGACCTAGCTCTCGATCTGATGTTCCTTCCCCTGAACCGCCGCCGATCGTCCCTTTATATACAGAGGTCGACACCCAGCGGCTGACAGAGTCCCGGCCGGCTCATAAACAGTGTCTGGCTTGGTCTCTTAACTATTCTTGCCTTACAATACAAGTCATGTACATATGGCGGTTTATCATTACGGGCCTTAAGTCGCCTCTGGGCATTGGGCCCTTAACTGAACCGCCATCTTCAACCTTGGTCTTGGGATTCAAGAATACTTGTAGGTATAACCCGGCCCCTCCTGGGTGGGTCAAACCAATAGCTATATCCTCCACATTAGGCCCTAGATTGATTTGGACTGGTTCATGTCAATCTTCAACACTTTAAGAAAAAATCTTCTGCCCTTTCCTTATGAAATTTTCGTAACCTGCGATGACGTCATCCTATGGATTTGTGGTGAAAGTGCGTTATATTGACTAGAGGGGGGTGAATAGGCGATTTTTATGAATTCTTCACTGAGGAATTTGATCGTGAGGAAATTCCTTAGAGAAGAACTACTTGCAGCGGAATAAGTACTCAGAAGTAAGCATAACAGAAGACATGCACAGCCATCATGATGAAATGAAGACAATCACAGAGTACAGGAAGCGTAAACACAGGATAACACAAGACGAAGACAAACAGACTGAAGAAATTGAACTGAGGAAATTGAGAAAGTCTTTAGTCAAAGTCTTCAAACATAGATATGAACAACTACTCAACACAGTAATGAGGAAATGAAAGAGTTGAGGAAATAGATCCAGTAAGGTTGGTGAAGACAATGATTTGGTAGACCAGTTCCAACTGTTGTCTCTGTTGTACGTGTGGTTGGAGCGGCTGAGTATTTAAACTCGAGGACACACAGTCCCGGACACCCAGTCACTAAGCACGTAGCTCAGGACACCAAGTCCTCACCGTATTCTCCTTGAACTAAGGTCACACAGACCCCGTCCAATCACTCGTGGTAAGTCTTCAGGCGACTTCCAAACCTTCACAGACTTTGGTCACTCGGCGATCCACAATTCCTCTTGGATGCTCTAGACCATGACGCCTAACCGTCTGGAAGAAGCACAGTCTTCAAAGGTAACAAGCGTCGGATCCACGCAGGATCAATCTCTTCAGTGATGCTATATCACTTTGGGTTTGTGGGTGTTTGGGTTTGGATTTTCCTCACTCGATGATTTTCGCTCAAAGTCCTCAGAGGATGGGTTGCTCTCAAATGACAAGTGTTAGTTTCTCTCGGAGCAGCCAACCAGCTAGTGGTTGTAGGGGGCGGCTATTTATAGCCTAGGGAGCAGCCTGACATGATAATACATAAATGCCCTTCAATGATATGACCGCTATGTGGATAAGATATTTTGGGACAGCTGGCGCGAAGCACAGCAACGGTCGGAAATTTGACTCTCAAATTCCTCAGGGCTATCATGTTCCTCACTGTGTAGGCAGTCTGGACTGGCGAATTCCTAACTCCTCAGTCAGAACAAATTCCTCAGCGACCAGAAGAACTTCGTCTCTATCACTGAAGAAATTGACTGAACTGTATGAGATTTACAATGGCTTCACTCGAAGGGATTGGTAGGTGTAGGATTTTGAGTTGAGCATCACATGGAAATTTTTCCTTAGTATTTCCTCGACCCCCTTTAACAGTACGGTGTTTCCTATGACTCAAGAAAGAGAAAAACAAAACTATGAAAACGGAAGTCTTCAAGCTTCATATTCCTCGCATGAATATCAAGTCTTCACGGACACACCAATTTCTTCACTTTCAAAGTCTTCATGAAAGTCTTCAGGAATACCGAAATCTTCTGTTGAAGATATTCATTTTTAGGGCTTGACTTTTTCTCTGTAAATATCAAACTCCTCATAGACTTATAGACCTGTGTACACTCATAAACACATTAGTCCCTTAACCTATAAGTCTTCAATACACCAAAATAACTAAGGGGCACTAGATGCACTTACAATCTCGCCCTATTTGGTGATTGATGACAATATAGGTTCAGTTTTCAACGGGGATAAACATATGAAGTGTAAGTACTGATATTGAGGAATTTGATTGCAAGATATACAAGAACTCCTCCTGAAGATGTGCATAGTGAGGAATTTGCTTTTGAAGCAATGCACACTTGAAGAGTTGAATCATGGAGATCTCCCCCTATATCTTGTAATTCATACATGCATTTGACATTCATAATATGAAGAATTTGAAATGCATGATGAAATATGGTGCCTGAAGAGATTCAGCATGCGAGCAATAATATTAACGAGGAACAAGCATGCAAAATCAGAGCACAGTGCATCAAAAAGTATCAGAGCACCATCGGGTTTAAGATTACAACTTGATCCAATCAAAAGTTTCAGAAGAGCGAGAGTTGTAACTTAAAAAAACACCCATATAATAGACCCGCTTGAAGACTACCTCAGATTTTCCCCCTTTGTCATCGAATGACCAAAAGGATCGAAACTGAGGACTAACACCCCTGAAGATTATCAAGTTGATGGAGGAGCGCCAGCGTTGTCGGGGTTGGTTGTCGAAGTAGGGCCTGCCGCAGTGTCGTCCAAGTGTTCATTTTCATCAGTGGCGCGTGATGAAGAATAGGAGCTGGCTCCAAGGAAGGAACCTTGACCTTCTTGAATTTCTTCGGTGGAGGTGCAGACTAGTCAAATTCTTTGTTGAGACCCATGCTCTTCAGATCATCAGCGCTGTAGATATGAGATAGAACAGCCCAGGTACGGTTGAAGGTTTCATGGAGGTAGTATTGGTTTTTCCTCACTGCATTGTGTGTTGAGGTCGTGTTGTGAAGAATTGAACCAAACTGACGCTTGACCCATTTATGATTGCGATCAACCTTCTGATGAAGACTGAGGAGTAACTCACGATCAGTCATCACCCTGGGAGCTGTGGCTTGAGGAATTTGCTTGGCAGAGGTGTTGGCGGCAGAATCATGTGTGGCAGAGTCATCATTGGTGGAGTAAGATGCAGCCTTGAGAAATTGACCATCCAATGGACGAGTGCCTTCATCTATCACAGCAGTTGCCTTGCCTTTGTCATCAGCTGAGGAATATGTCCTTTTGAGGACTTCAATTGGAGGAAAGAAGCTGCCATGGTTCAGAGTATCAGCCTTATAATTAAGTGAAGACCTTGTCCTGATGAATTTCATAATCCATGGTGCATAAGGCTTCAGCTCAAATGGTGACATAGCAATATTCATCAGCGGTGCTGGCATGTTCTTCAGTTTGCTGAGCAGAGGCTTCAGCTTGAGGAATTTCTTGTTGCGATGGGGCTGTAACATTGGTGAACTTCTCAGTCAGTTTAACAAACCTGACTTTGGCTCCTTGCCAATCAGCATAATAGGAATTGAAATTGTCGCTGAGGGTTTTGATCTCAGACTGGATCTTGAGGAGTTCATCAGGTGTCATTTTGATGACATTGTTCTTCAGGAACTTCTCTTTCCTGAACAGAGCCTTCTTGATTTGCCTGGCCTTCTCAAATTTCCACTTTTCTTCATTTATGAAGTGGGTCAGCACGTCACTTTGGCCAGGTGTTAGATGAAAATTAGGCATGGGAGTGTTTGGGTCCTTGTGTCAGAGATCAATGTAGTCGATGATCACCTTAGGATCCAAAAGCAGTGGCACATTTGTGCCTTTGGCTCTAGCGGCCCTTTCCTGCCTGTCTCTGATGATATCTGCAAGTTCTTCATCATCAGCTTCATCGTCAGATGGCAAATGGAAGGCAACTTGTTTCTTCTTCGGACTATGCCGAGGACCTCGTCCAGCAGTGGCCTTTGTCTTCAGCAGAGTGGGGCCTGGTGAAGAATTTGGTGCAGCTGAGGAACTCGCTGAGACACTGATGAGGACATGACTACCTTGGATATGACCAAAAATATTGCATATATGCATATTTGTCAGGTGATTTCTAGTGCAAACTATTCAATAATCTATTTATGTTATCCAGAACAAAAATACTTCACACACTTTTGTGTTTTGTCTAATTGCAGGTGTATGGGACATTTGTACAATCCACATATGAAGATAAGGAAGAAAGAGATGTTTATTTGCTGTCCAAAAAGTTCTCTCACGTCACTTTTGGCCCAAGAGAAGATAGAGTCCAAGTCTCTCACGTTCTGGATTCAGATTCGGACTGCACAGACATACCTGACTCAAAACACACACAAGTTTTTCATACGGACTCCGAATTGGGTGATTCTTTTTTTGTTGGAAACTAGATTTCGTGCACTTTCCAACCCAATTGGAATCACCTTCAAATTCGTCCGGGGCGTTGAGTTGTGGACGAAACAATCTGATGCTGCAGAGTCCGAGTCAAACTACAAGTCCAAAGGTGTTACATCACCTCCACTTGGGCCCATTGGCCTTGTACGACCTAGATTTAGTTTTAGGCTGCCTTGGGACGTCCTCCCACCTCCTTGGCCACCACCCCTTGCTCCTATATAAGTAGATCCATCTAGTAGCTTTTCCTTGGGTTTTGTTTAGATTAAAAGTTCGCCATAGCTGCAACTTCGTGTACTTCGTTTGTGTTCAACGACTAGACAAAGGCGTCACAGAACCCCACCTTGATCAATAAAGCTTTCATCTTATATTCGCAATATCCAGATTGCAATCTTAGTTTCTTGCTTGTTCTTCGTTTGCTCGCAGGAAACAGACCCTCGTGGTCAGGTTGATCGTGCTCCGGCATGGTCAATAACCTCTCGGAGTTGGTTTAGCGATTGCTAAGGCGCGACGTCCTCGCACGTTCGTAGTCGGATCGTCAAAGTCGACTTTCACCAAAGCGATATCCATCATCTCATCGAAAGACGAGGACATCAATACCATTGTTACACCCACAGCCCCTACTGTTACATATACGGGACCAATTACTAGAGCTCGCGCACGCCAATTAAATTACCAGGTACTTTCGTTTCTTGGTAATGATTCTAATGTTCATGAGAATATGCTGCTGCCTAAATTGGATACATTTGTTTTGCTTACAAATGAAGGGCCTAGCTTGGACAAGGATGAACATTGGAGCAAGAACACGCATGGAGTTGATGGCATGCACAAGGGGATCAAGAACGGAGTTACAAGTGATGATTTCAGGACTTTGAAGCCACCATAAGGAGTGCATGAAGCCTTGGACGAAATATACAAGATGCCACTTCATAATATTCGTCCATAGGCTATTCTAGGTGCTGCGTCACCTTATTATTGGGCCAGGCCCATGTAATTTCGAAATACTTAAGTATAGGCTATTTTTAGAGTCCGTATGTGTGGGCAAACAAGAGTTAGGGTTGGTTTCGGACCCCACCCTCAAGGGCCACGAAATTCCCTCCTTTTCCTCCATATATACATCCCTTAGGGCGTCGTTTAGACTTTGGGTTTTGTTTAGATTAAAAGTTCGCCATAGCTGCAACTTCGCGTACTTCGTTTGTGTTCAACGAACAGACAAAGGCGTCACAGAACCCCACCTTGATCAATAAAGCTTTCATCTTATATTCGCAATATCCAGATTGCAATCTCAGTTTCTTGCTTGTTCTTTGTTTGCTCGCAGGAAACAGACCCTCGTGGTCAGGTTGATCGTGCTCCGGCGTGGTCAATAACCTCTTGGAGTTGGTTTAGCGATTGCTAAGGCGCGACGTCCTCGCACGCTCGTAGTCGGATCGTCAAAGTCGACTTCCACCAAAGCGAAATCCACCATCTCATCGAAAGACGGGACACCTCCGCCTCTATCAAGTGGTATCAGATTTCCAGGTTGCTCGGTGAGATTTTACAGTTTTTCGTAGATTAGATCGAGTTTGTTCTTCATACCTACAGTCCACGAAAAAGCCAAAAAAAAAGAGTCTGGAGACCCCCGGGCAGTTTTTAGGCCAAAATTTTCTCGGGCAAATTTTTTTTCCCTATCCTATTTTTAGGCTTTTCTGAGTCTTTTGAGCCACGTGCCATCATAGTGATTTTTTGGTCGCACTTTTTCGTCGTCGCTGCCCTAATTTCCGAAAAAAAAAAGTGAATTTTTTTTTCGTGCCCATCCTATCAGTTTGACGAGGGAAGAGTTTTGAGACACTCGCCATTATAGTGATTTTTCGCAAAAAAAAAGAGGAGCGCAAAAAAGAAAGGAGCGCAAAAAAAAGAGCAAAAAAAAGAGTTCCAGAGTGTGCTTTTCCCTTGTTTACGTGCCGCGCCGTGATTTTGTTGGTGTTCTAGGCTCGCGTCTCTAGCACAGTCTAGCCTAGGACCAGCACAGTACCGTCGTTGAGCGTTTATTCAACTTTGCATCTCTGAATTGATTATCGCTGACCCTTTTTGCTACCATATTATAAGCCTTCCCAGCTCCACATACATCTACGTCATGCGTTTGACTCTCCCTGGTAATCGCTCTATCCAAGCTTTGAGAGTTTTTGACTACAACGGTTGCCGATCACCGCCTGCTGCTGGGTAAGAACTGGTAAGAATTTGAGATTTGCTTGACGGATTTGTGACACCCACCACCACCTCTTGTTAGTAGTCTTTAGGATCATATTCTTGTGTGTTTCTATTGCTGCTAATCATGCCAGGATCACAAGCCGACGAGACTGACTGGGAGAACATGACGAATAAGGATTTGCATGATAAATTTCAGCAAATGATGAGTGGACAGGTGCAAGATGTGCTAAACAGATTTGAAGAGGCCATGGAGAAGATAGATGGCATGGAGAAGACATTCGAAATAAAGCTCGACAACAAGTTTAATGAATTGCTCGCGCGTCTTCCACCACCACCACCCGCTGCACCTAACGCACCTCTACAACAACAACAACAACAACAACAACAACAACGCATCCTTTCGAATCAGTATGGACGAGCGAAGCGTGTTCCTATTGAGGATGGCCAAACTTCTGGTGCTACTGTTCATGTTGTTGATGCTTCTTTGGCCCCTGCTACTGCTGCTGCTGGTACCCAGGAGGATGATGAGTATGTGGGCGATTATGAGGATGAGGTTGATCAAAATCAGCACTACGTGCAGCCACCAGCACCACCACCACCAGGTCGACCTCAGGTATATATTCGTAATGGTAGGCCTGCACCACCACCTCAGGTACGAGATGATGTCCATATTCCTAAACTGAAATTGAATATTCCACCATTTGAGGGTAGATATGTTCCTGATATATATCTTACTTGGGAGTTAGAAACTGAACAACGTTTTACGTGTTCACAATATCCCGAGGAGAGACGGGTTGCTGCTGCTGTTTGTGCTTTCACTAGTTTTGCATGTGTATGGTGGTCTGAACATTGTAGATTATATCCTATTCCCGCTACTTGGGCTGCTTTGAAAACTGCTATGCGTACTCGTTGGGTTCCACCATATTATCAACATGAATTGCTTCAAAAATTACAGCGCTTAAGACAAGGAAAAAATTCTGTAGAAGAATATTATCAGGAATTACAAACTGGCATGATTAGATGTGGTATTGTTGAGGAGAATGAAGCTATGCTTGCACGTTTTCTGGGTGGATTAAATAGAGAGATTCAGACCATTCTAGATTATAAGGAGTATACTAATATCACTCGTTTATTCCATCTTGCTTGTAAAGCTGAACGTGAAGTGCAGGATCGACAGGCATTGGCGCGGACTAACTTTTCTGCAGGTCGACCTTCATCATGGACACCACGTGCATCATCTATTTCCACACGTTCTGCTACACCGGCGCCTCCGTCGGCTGCCACCTCCAACCGTGATACAATAAAGCAGGCACAATCACCACTATCTGCCAAGAGCACACCTTCTGGGCCTGCAAAGAGCTCTTCTTCATCCATGGCATCAACAGGGCAAACACATGATATTATTTGTCGACGTTGCAAGGGTGGAGGTCATTATGCGAGAGAATGCCCATCTAAGCGTGTGATGATTGTTACTGAGGATAGTGGGTATGAGTCCGCTAGTGACTATGATGAGGAGACTTTGGCTCTTATTACACGTGACGAACACGGTGGAGACGATTCTGATCATGAGACGCAATACATGGCTCCTGAAGATGCTGACAGGTATGAATGTTTAGTTGCTCAACGTGTTTTGAGTGTGCAGGTTACACAAGCTGAGCAAAATCAGAGGCATAATTTGTTCCATACAAAGGGAGTTGTGAAGGAATGTTCTGTTCGCGTGATCATAGATGGAGGGAGTTGCAACAACTTGGCTAGCATGGAGATGGTGGAGAATCTATCTCTCACCACAAGACCACATCCACATTCTTACTACATCCAATGGTTCAACAACAGCGGCAAGGTTAAGGTAACACGTACTGTTCGTGTACATTTAAGTATCTCTACATATGCTGATTATGTTGATTGTGATGTGGTACCTATGCAAGCATGTTCCTTATTACTTGGTAGACCATGGCAATTTGATAAAAATTCTATTCACCATGGTAGAAACAATCAGTATACTCTTGTTCATAAGGATAAAAATATTACTTTGCTTCCTATGACTCCTGATTCCATTTGGAAAGATGATATTAATAGAGCTAATAAAGCAAAACAGGAGAAAACTAAGAGTGAAAATCAGATTGTGGCAAAAGAATTTGAGCAACAAATGCAGCCTAATAATAATAAACAATCTAGTGTTGCTTCTGAAATTAAATTGAAAAGTGCATGTTTACTTGCCACCAAATCTGATATTGATGATCTAGATTTTAGCAAATCTGTTTTCTATGCTTTTGTGTGCAAAGAGGCATTATTTTCATTCGAGGACATGCCTTCCTCTTTGCCTCCTGCTGTCACTAACATTTTGCAGGAGTTCGCTGACGTCTTACCACAAGACGTGCCACCGGGATTACCACCTATTCGCGGGATTGAGCATCAAATTGACTTAATTCCCGGTGCATCATTACCCAACCGTGCACCATACCGTACCAATCCAGAGGAGACGAAGGAGATTATGCGTCAAGTACAAGAACTGCTCGACAAAGGTTATATACGCGAATCCCTTAGTCCTTGTGCTGTTCCTATCATTTTAGTGCCGAAAAAGGATGGTACGTCGCGTATGTGCGTTGATTGTAGAGGCATTAATAATATTACTATTCGTTATTGTCATCCTATTCCTAGGCTAGATGATATGCTTGATGAATTGAGTGGCTCTACAATATTCTCCAAAGTTGATTTGCGTAGTGGATACAATCAAATTCGTATGAAATTGGGAGATGAATGGAAAACAGCATTTAGAACTAAGTTTGGATTATATGAGTGGTTAGTCATGCCTTTTGGGTTAACTAATGCACCTAGTACTTTCATGAGGTTAATGAACGAAGTTTTATGTGCTTTCATTGGACGATTTGTGGTAGTTTACTTTGATGACATATTGATTTATAGCAAATCTTTGGAGGAACATTTGGAACATTTACGTGCTGTTTTTATTGCTCTACGTGATGCACGTTTGTTTGGTAACCTTGGAAAGTGCACCTTTTGCACCGACCGAGTATCTTTTCTTGGCTATGTTGTTACTCCACAGGGAATTGAAGTTGATAAAGCCAAGATTGAAGCTATTGAGAGTTGGCCGCAGCCCAAAACGGTCACACAAGTGAGGAGTTTCCTTGGCCTCACTGGATTCTATAGGCGTTTTGTGAGAGATTTCAGCACCATTGCTGCACCTCTCAATGAGCTTACAAAGAAAGATGTGCCTTTTATTTGGGGTACCGCACAGGAAGAAGCCTTCTCGGTATTGAAAGATAAGTTGACACATGCTCCTTTACTCCAACTTCCTGATTTTAATAAGACTTTTGAGCTTGAATGTGATGCTAGTGGAATTGGATTAGGAGGTGTGTTATTACAAGATGGCAAACCTGTTGCATACATTTCTGAAAAATTGAGTGGGCCTAGTCTGAATTATTCTACTTATGATAAAGAATTATATGCTCTTGTTCGGACTTTAGAAACATGGCAACATTATTTATGGCCCAAAGAATTTGTTATACATTCTGATCATGAATCTTTGAAACATATTAAAAGTCAAGCTAAACTGAATCGTAGACATGCTAAATGGGTTGAATTTATTGAGACTTTCCCTTATGTCATTAAACACAAGAAGGGAAAAGAAAATGTTATTGCTGATGCATTGTCTCGTTGCTATACTATGCTTTCACAACTTGACTTCAAAATATTTGGTTTGGAGACCATCAAAGATCAATATGTGCATGATGCTAATTTTAAAGATGTAATGCAGAATTGTAAAGAAGGAAGAATGTGGAACAAGTTTGTCGTTAACGATGGATTTGTGTTTCGTGCTAACAAGCTATGCATTCCAGCTAGCTCCGTTCGTCTTTTGCTGTTGCAGGAGGCGCATGGGGGAGGATTAATGGGACACTTTGGCGTGAAGAAGACGGAGGACGTACTTGCTACACATTTCTTTTGGCCAAAGATGAGACGGGATGTTGAGCGTTTTGTTGCTCGCTGCACTACATGTCAAAAAGCTAAGTCACGACTCAATCCTCATGGTTTATATATGCCTTTGCCTGTACCTAGTGTTCCTTGGGAGGATATATCTATGGACTTTGTTTTAGGTCTACCTCGAACAAAGAAGGGGAGGGATAGCATATTTGTTGTCGTGGATAGATTCTCGAAAATGGCACACTTTATACCATGTCATAAAAGCGATGATGCTGTTAATGTTGCTGATTTATTCTTTCGTGAAATTATTCGCTTGCATGGTGTGCCAAATACTATTGTTTCAGATCGTGATACTAAATTTCTTAGCCACTTGTGGAGATGTTTATGGGCTAAGTTGGGGACTAAACTGCTATTTAGTACTACTTGTCACCCCCAAACTGATGGACAAACTGAAGTAGTCAATAGAACATTGTCTACTATGCTTAGGGCTATTTTGAAGAATAATAAGAAAATGTGGGAAGAATGCTTGCCTCATATTGAATTTGCTTATAATCGTTCATTGCATTCTACTTCTAAGATGTGCCCTTTTGAAATTGTGTATGGTTTCCTACCTCGTGCACCTATTGATTTGTTGCCTCTTCCATCTTCGGAGAAGGTTAATTTTGATGCTAAAGAACGTTCTGAATTGATTTTAAAAATGCATGAGTTAACTAAGGAAAACATTGAGCGTATGAATGCTAAATATAAACTTGCTGGAGATAAGGGTAGAAAACATGTTGTGTTTGCACCTGGAGATCTTGTTTGGTTACATTTGCGTAAAGATAGATTTCCTAATTTGCGCAAATCAAAGCTAATGCCACGTGCTGATGGTCCTTTTAAGGTGTTAGAGAAAATAAATGATAATGCATATAAACTTGAGCTACCTGCAGATTTTGGGGTTAGTCCCACTTTTAACATTGCAGATTTGAAGCCTTACTTGGGTGAGGAAGATGAGCTTCGGTCGGGGACGACTTCATTTCAAGAAGGGGAGGATGATGAGGACATCAATACCATTGTTACACCCACAGCCCCTACTGTTACATATACGGGACCAATTACTAGAGCTCGCGCATGCCAATTAAATTACCAGGTACTTTCGTTTCTTGGTAATGATTCTAATGTTCATGAGAATATGCTGCTACCTAAATTGGATACATTTGTTTTTCTTACAAATGAAGGGCCTAGCTTGGAGAAGGATGAACATTGGAGCAAGAACACGCATGGAGTTGATGGCATGCACAAGGGGATCAAGAACGGAGTTACAAGTGATGATTTCAGGACTTTGAAGCCACCATAAGGAGTGCATGAAGCCTTGGACGAAATATACAAGATGCCACTTCATAATATTCGTCCATAGGCTATTCTAGGTGCTGCGTCACCTTATTATTGGGCCAGGCCCATGTAATTTCGAAATACTTAAGTATAGGCTATTTTTAGAGTCCGTATGTGTGGGGAAACAAGAGTTAGGGTTGGTTTCGGACCCCACCCTCAAGGGCCACGAAATTCCCTCCTTTTCCCCCATATATACAGCCCTTAGGGCGTCGTTTAGACTTTGGGTTTTGTTTAGATTAAAAGTTCTTGATAGAGGCGGGGGTGTCCCGTCTTTCGATGAGATGATGGATATCGCTTTGGTGGAAGTCGACTTTGACGATCCGACTACGAACGTGCGAGGACGTCGCGCCTTAGCAATCGCTAAACCAACTCCGAGAGGTTATTGACCATGCCGGAGCACGATCAACCTGACCACGAGGGTCTATTTCCTGCGAGCAAACGAAGAACAAGCAAGAAACTAAGATTGCAATCTGGATATTGCGAATATAAGATGAAAGCTTTATTGATCAAGGTGGGGTTCTGTGACGCCTTTGTCTGGTCGTTGAACACAAACGAAGTACGCGAAGTTGCAGCTATGGCGAACTTTTAATCTAAACAAAACCCAAGGAAAAGCTACTAGATGGATCTACTTATATAGGAGCAAGGGGTGGTGGCCAAGGAGGTGGGAGGACGTCCCAAGGCAGCCTAAAACTAAATCTAGGTCATACAAGGCCAATGGGCCCAAGTGGAGGTGATGTAACACCTTTGGACTTGTAGTTTGACTCGGATTCTGCTGCAGCATCAGATTGTTTCGTCCACAACTCAACGCCCCGGACGAATTTGAAGGTGATTCCAATTGGGTTGGAAAGTGCACGAAATCTAGTTTCCAACAAAAAAAAGAATCACCCAATTCGGAGTCCGTATGAAAAACTTGTGTGTGTTTTGAGTCAGGTATGTCTGTGCAGTCCGAATCTGAATCCAGAACGTGAGAGACTTGGACTCTATCTTCTCTTGGGCCAAAAGTGACGTGAGAGAACTTTTTGGACAGCAAATAAACATCCTTTCTTCCTTATCTTCATATGTGGATTGTACAAATGTCCCATACACCTGCAATTAGACAAAACACAAAAGTGTGTGAAGTATTTTTGTTCTGGATAACATAAATAGATTATTGAATAGTTTGCACTAGAAATCACCTGACAAATATGCATATATGCAATATTTTTGGTCATATCCAAGGTATTCATGTCCTCATCATCCTCCCCTTCTTGAAAATAAAGCCGTCCTCGGCGTTGCTTAATCTGAAATGTGGCTAACAAAAGAGACAAGGTGTACATGTTGTATATGTATATGTCATCCATTTTTACTTCCCTTGATTTTTGCATATATGACACATGAATAGATGAGTAACTTGCATAGTTCATAAAATCTAAAGCCAAAAAATTAGCACAAGAAGTAGAAGGCATGAAAATATTGCAACTCAGTTTGCACATATAAGTGAAGCTCTTATTCATTTCAAAAGATTGACAATGTTCATCATTAAACCATCCCAACATTGGTGAATAAACCTTACTTGCATCAAATTTATATGCTACAACATGCTTAAATAAGCAAACATGCAATAAGTCATTCAACACAGAATCATCACCAAGATTAGAGGTCATATCAAAATGATTAAACATTGGTTCTTTTGCATCAATAGTTAATTCAATGGGTGCACTCAAAATTGTTGGTATTTCAGTTGTTTATCACATGGCAAAGTCAAATTATCAACGTAGTCCTCTAAAATAGGTGGTGTGATCAAAGTAGTGGGTAGCTCATCAGATGGTGCATTCAAATTGACAAGGCATTCATCATTCTCATGTAGAGATGGAAGATCAGTACATTTGTCATTACCTCTTATGATCAACTCAGATGATGTAGCCACTCTCGGGGGCGACGTGTCACATGGTGGAGGTGATGTAGTCCTGACAACAACGGATGTGGTTGTCATAGTATGCCTAGTAGTTGAAGGAACAATCATATCAACTCTTGGAATGTGCACCGTGCGCTTGTTCTCCTCGTGGCCAACACGTCGTTTTATTTCCTGTTCAGCTTTGCAAGCAAGATGGAACAAATGGTCCATAGGATAACACTCTTCATGAATTAGTATCTCTTGAATATCACGGTTTAATCCTCCCCAAAATCTATCCATAAAATCATCTTCACTTTCTTCTAAAGAGGAATGCAACAAGGTAGTTTGTAAATCATCATAATATTTTGTTACAGTTTCACTACCTTGTTTCAAGTGTTGCAACTTCTTAATCATGTCACGAGTATAATAAGCAGGGACGAAAGTATGTCGCATGGCAAGTTTCAAATCATCCCAAGTAGTAGGTATATAATCAGGGTGTAACCGACAATATTCACTCCACCAAACCAAAGCATAACCAGTGAAAGAACCAACCGCAACCTTAACCTTTTTATGTTCATCGAAATTATGGGAAGCAAATATATTTTTTATGTCGAACTCCAATTCAATATATAAAGCAGGTTTAAAACGGCCATTAAATGGTGGTATAGATACATTAACCTGATCATGTGCATTTGGATGTTTGTGCACCTCTCGTGACGGTTGTGGTATTTGCAAAGGTGGTGGCACGTCTCCCGCGATCGACAAAGCCCATGAATTGACTCTGGATCCTGCCATGATTAGTAGAACAAGAAACAAAACCCAAAAATAATGTTCCTATAACTACTAGGATGTGGTGGTAAAACACTCACAGTAAAGCAAATATCAATGTCTTACAAGTTCTTACCATGTAGCAGGCGGTGATCGGCAACCAGCGGTGTCAAGTAACTCCGAATATTGAGTAAAGCGATTGCCAGGGGAGCGTACGTATACACGGTGTAGAAATATGTGGAGCTGGGTTGGCTATATATGGTAGCAAAAGATTAGCAATAATCAATTCAAAGATGCAATGTTGAATAAACGCTCAACGACGGTACTGTGTTGGTCCTAGGCTAGACCGGACTAGAGATGCGAGCCTAGAACACTAATGAGGTCACGGCGTAGCACAACTAGCATCAATGAAGGATACTAAGTAGCTCTTGACAGCAAGATATAAGTGAAGATCACAACGGCAGTGAAGATAATGATGAAAAACAACTGCCAAGCAGGATATACAACAACTTTGTCTCCAACTTTCCTCTGAAAAAGTTTGTGCCGATTTTTTTCTCCTTTTTTTTTGACTTTTTTTTCTTTTTTTTCTCGTTTTTTTTTCTCTCTTTTTTTCTCCCTCTTTCCAAAACAAACTAGATAAGACGCAGATTGGATCAAGCGAAGATGTGAATGATCTCAACTATTATTATGACAATGAATGGTGGGTAGCACGTGGTGGAAATTGATGGATGGGTGATGGACAGCGGAAGAGATAATGATGCAGCGGTGGCGTGACTAATGTGAACAGAACTCGAAACTCTAAACGAACTAGACACTAAGACCAGCAACTCGACACGACGATGCAACCGATAATTCAACTATGCAAGCAATGAAAAGAAAATTGCAAAGGCTCAGACTGGCTTGGACCAAGGAAGAGTAGATCTAACTCTTTTTTGTGGCTTTTTCTTGGACAATAGGTAAGAAAATAAATCTAATCTAGGAAAACTGGAAATTCTCACCGAGCAACCTGAAAACTGATACCACTTGATAGAGGCAGGGGTGTCCCGTCTTTCGATGAGATGATGGATATCGCTTTGGTGGAAGTCGACTTTGATGATCCGACTACGAACGTGCGAGGACGTCGCGCCTTAGCAATCGCTAAACCAACTCCGAGAGGTTATTGACCACGCCGGAGCACGATCAACCTGACCACGAGGGTCTGTTTCCTGCGAGCAAACGAAGAACAAGCAAGAAACTAAGATTGCAATCTGGATATTGCGAATATAAGATGAAAGCTTTATTGATCAAGGTGGGGTTCTGTGACGCCTTTGTCTGGTCATTGAACACAAACGAAGTACGCGAAGTTGCAGCTATGGCGAACTTTTAATCTAAACAAAACCCAAGGAAAAGCTACTAGATGGATCTACTTATATAGGAGCAAGGGGTGGTGGCCAAGGAGGTGGGAGGACGTCCCAAGGCAGCCTAAAACTAAATCTAGGTCGTACAAGGCCAATGGGCCCAAGTGGAGGTGATGTAACACCTTTGGACTTGTAGTTTGACTCGGATTCTGCTGCAGCATCAGATTGTTTCATCCACAACTCAATGCCCCGGACGAATTTGAAGGTGATTCCAATTGGGTTGGAAAGTGCACGAAATCTAGTTTCCAACAAAAAAAGAATCACCCAATTCGGAGTCCGTATGAAAAACTTGTGTGTGTTTTGAGTCAGGTATGTCTGTGCAGTCCGAATCTGAATCCAGAACGTGAGAGACTTGGACTCTATCTTCTCTTGGGCCAAAAGTGACGTGAGAGAACTTTTTGGACAGCAAATAAACATCTCTTTCTTCCTTATCTTCATATGTGGATTGTACAAATGTCCCATACACCTGCAATTAGACAAAACACAAAAGTGTGTGAAGTATTTTTGTTCTGGATAACATAAATAGATTACTAAATAGTTTGCACTAGAAATCACCTGACAAATATGCATATATGCAATATTTTTGGTCATATCCAAGGTAGTCATGTCCTCATCAGACACCAGAGGCAATGGAGATGCCTGTAGTCCTTTGGCATGTGGCCAAATGTACCGGTGTTGAGGACTTTGCCGGAGCAACTGAGGACTTTGGAGGAGCTGGTGCATCTTGAGGAATTGGCCATGAGGGCTTTGAAGAGATTGGCCATGAGGGCTTTGAAGATTCTGTCCGTGAGGGCATTGCTGAGGAGCTTGGCCGTGAGGGCACAGTTGTGGAAGCACTTGGCTTGTGAGCGGGCTTCTTCCATTGATTTCCTAGGCTTGTCAGAGGCCTTTGTGGCAATAGCAGCAGCGGTAGAGTCTTCATTAAATTTCCTCACTGCTTCTTTGGCTTGTCTAGCCAACTTGGCTTGGCGCCTTGCCCATTCTTCAGGAAAATCCTCACAGTGCTTGAGGCTGGTGGGATCAGCTTCTTGGCTAGGTGCCAATGGAGCTCTTGGGCATGGAGGATTTAGAGCAAATTTCTTCATATACTTTGGAGTTACATATCTGTACTCCCTCCATTCTCTTGCCCATGTCCTTTCAATCCTCTGTATGCGCACCTTGCACTGATTTTTGTTTTCTTTGCCGAACTTGGCCTCATCAGGTGTGCAATAGTCCTTATAAATGTCATCAGGGATCTCAAAAGCAGTCATGACCTCAGGCTTCTTTCCTCCTTTCTGTGGTTTCTTACCTTCAGCCATATTCTTCAGATGAGGAATTTGAACAATTGAACACTCTGAAGAAGTATGCAGTTTTTCTTCAAGGAACGCTGCAAATGAGTTAAGTTGATGAGAACCTAGTGATTCAGCAGCGGACATGAGTACCTGTGAATAGAGTATAGTTGCGAGGAATTTGAAGAGGTCATATGCGTTCTCAGAAGGTTTTCAAAATGAACAAGTTTGAGGAATTTGACCAGATGAGTCTTGAAGAATTTCACTAAGCATACTTTGTCTTAGGTTCCAGAGTTGTATCGATGTATGATCCACACAATTGAGGAATCTTGAAGAAAATGAAGCTTAGGGAAACGAATCAAGAACAGATAATTTGTGAGGTGTTTTTTGTGTGTGAAGATTTGAAGAATAAAACACCTTTGAAGATTTTGTAGTGAAAATATGAATCAAAGAGGGCAGTAAAAGTAACTTTTAATTACCCTGGTTGAAGAACATGACGAACTGAGAAGAGTAGATTGGAAGCTCGTCAGTTCAGATCTTCCACGCCCTAACTTGGCGGAGGAAGACAGCTACAGCGGCGGCGGAGTGAGGATTTCCGCGGCCGGCGCGAGTACGACGGCGACGAGGTCGAGGCAGTGAAGCTCTTCCTCACCGGCGACGATGGAGTAGCCGCGGCGCTAGGGTTTGAGAAGCTCGAGTGCGGGAGAGAGCGGTTGAGCGGAGTAAAGGAAGTGAGGAAGGGTGAGGGGGTATTTATAGTCGCAGTGAAAAACTGTTCTCCCGAAGATTTAGGACGAATGTGCCCCTGGCCCTTCTCATTCGCTTGACATGTGTCACCCACGTACTGAATAGTGGAGACCGTGTTAGATTGTGGGTGAATAGATAAGTCTATCGTGGGAAACGGGATGGTTTGAGCGGCAAAATCGAAAAATTTGGATAAGATAGGTTTTAAAGTTTCGTTCGCAATTTCTTCAGCTGACAAGGACACAGTGAAGATTTTGAACGAATTTCAAATAGAAGGCACATGAAGAATTTGTGAATAGATTGGGTTGAGTATAGCATAGAGGGGGAAGGGTCCGATCACATTCACTTAGCAGAAAATGTAACTTGAAGAAATAGCCATAAGTGAATGTTGTAGAGGACATAAACCCAATGAAGAAAGATGATGGAAACAGTGAAGAATTTGCAAAGTTGAAGAATTTGAAAAACTGAGGAATTTCAAAACTGAGGAAAAACTCAAATTGAAGATTTCCAACTTTTTGTGGTGGCATGACCCACCGTATAAGAATGATGATTTCAGACACCGCGTACAATTGTCGTAGGGTTCTGAGAATCAAATTGTTCATTAATTTCTTCACACCTAGAGTGTAATTCTTCATTGATTGAAGAAAAACGTTTCTTCATGTGTTGCACATCTAAGTCATCAATTTTACATAAGTGTTAGGATGTGTGTCCTTTTCAAAGAACATTCGAAGATCCTAAGATATTTAGCTCACATCGCAACTTGCTAAATTTCTTCTCATCCAAGGGCTTTGTGAAGATATCTGCTAGCTGTTCTTCAGACTTCACATGCTCAATAGAATGTCGCCCTTCAACACATGATCACGAAGAAAATGATGACGAATCTGAATGTGCTTTGTCTTCGAGTGCTGAACTGGGTTGTGAGCAATCTTGATGGAACTCTCATTGTCACAGTAGAGAGGCACATTCTTCATGTTGATGCCATAGTCCTTGAGAGTTTGCTTCATCCACAACAATTGAGCACAGCAAGAACCAGCTGCAATATACTCAGCTTCAGCAGTAGACAGTGATACGCAGTTCTGTTTCTTCGAGGACCAACAGACCAGAGATCGTCCGAGGAAATGACAAGTACCAGATGTTGACTTGCGGTCCACACGATCACAGGCATAGTCAGAGTCTGAATATCCAATGAGATCAAAGGTAGAGCCCTTGGGGTACCATAGTCCTAGTGTTGGTGTGTGAGCTAGATATCGAAGAATATGCTTCACAGCCTTATGGTGTGATTCCTTCGGTGAAGCTTGAAATCGGGCACACATGCAAACACTAAGCATTATATCTGGCCTAGATGCACATAAATACAATAAAGAACCTATCATGGAGCGGTATACCTTGTGATCGAAGTCAATACCATTTTCATCAGTGCATAGATGGCCATTTGTGGGCATAGGAATTTTCTCTCCTTTTCAATCTTGCATGTCGAATTTCCTCAGAATATCCTTGAGGTATTTCTCTTGAGATATGAATATGCCATTGTGCTGTTGACGAATTTGAAGACCTAAGAAGAATTTCAACTCTCCCATCATAGACATTTGATATTCTTCACTCATCATATAGGCAAATTCATCACTATAACGTTGGTCAGTACAGCCAAAGATAATATCATCAACGTATATTTGGCACAAACAGTTCACCATCATAAGATTTAGTAAAGAGAGTAGGGTCGAGGGAACCGGGTGTGAAGCCATTCTTCACGAAGAATTCCTTCAAAGTATCATACCACGCCCGAGGGGTCTGCTTGAGGCCATAGAGGGCCTTGTTGAGTCTGAAGACTTTGTCAGGATTCGTTGGATCTTCAAAACCTGGGGGTTGAGCAACATATACTTCTTCCTCAAGCTTATCATTGAGGAATGCACTTTTCACATCCATTTGATATAAAGTGATATTATGATGGTTAGCATCAGCAAGTAATATGCGAATAGCCTCAAGTCTAGCAACAGGTGCAAAGGTTTCATCAAAATCAATTCCTTCAACCTATGTGTAGCCTTGAGCTACAAGTCGTGCCTTATTCCTCACCACAAGGCCATTTTCATCTTTCTTGTTGCGGTAGATCCACTTTGTGCCGATGATATTATGCGTGCGAAGATATGGACGTTTGACCAGTTCCCAGACATTATTGAGCTCGAACTGATGTAATTCTTCTTGCATAGCCTGAATCCACTCAGGCTCCAGAAATGCTTCATCTACCTTAGTGGGCTATGTGATAGAGACAAAGGCATAGTGCCCACAAAAGTTAGATAAATGTGAAGCTTTTGAGCGTGTGAGAGGACCTGGTGCTTCAATGTCATCGATGATCTTTTCAACTTGCACTTCTTTTGCAACGCGAGGATGAGCTGGTTGTCGTCGAGGAATTTGATCAGCATTTTCTTCAGCATTTTCCTCAGGTACATCAGCTGGACGGTCTTCGCGTTCGGGAATGAATTCTTCAGTAGATTCTTCAGTAGGAATAACATCCTCAGTAGCCTTAAGCTCGATAGAATCTTCAGGTGCTGGTTCATCTATCACAGAAGGTAGTTGCTCTCTTTGCGAGCCATTAGTTTCATCAAACCGCACATCTACAGTTTCAACAATCTTGTGAAGAGCGATGTTGAAGACTCTGTAGGTGTGCGAGTCCCTTCTGTAACCAAGCATAAAACATTCATGTGCTTTTGGAGCAAATTTAGCACTGTGATGAGGATCTCTAATCCAACATTTAGCACCGAAGAATTTGAAATAACTCACATTGGGTTTCTTGTCAGTGAGGAGTTCATAGGCAGTCTTCTTGAAGAATTTGTGAAGATATACTCTGTTGATGATGTGGCACGCGGTATCAATTGCATCAATCCAAAACCGATGAGGGGTTTTGTATTCATCAAGCATAGTGCAAGCCATCTCAACAAGAGTTCTGTTCTTGCGCTCCACGATGCCATTTTGTTGAGGAGTATAAGGAGAAGATAATTCATGAGAAATACCAAGTTCATCAAGATAGCCATCAAGACCGGAATTCTTGAACTCAGTTCCATTGTCACTCCTGATGTGCTTGATCTTCACACCAAAGTTGGTTGAAGCCCTCGACGAAAATCGTTTGAAGACTTCCTGCACTTCATGTTTGTAAGTAACAATGTGTACCCATGTATAAAGAGAGTAATCATCAACAATAACAAAACCATATAGAGATGCATCATTAGTCACAGCAGAATAATTATTAGGACCGAAGAGATCCATGTGAAGCAATCAAATGGTCGAGTGGTAGTCATGATAGTCTTTGCTGGATGCTTGGCCTTGGTCATTTTTCCAGCTTCACAGGCACCACACAGGTGATCCTTGAGGAATTTGACGTTCTCAATGCCAATGACATGCTTCTTCTTCGCGAGCGTGTGCAGATTCCTCATGCCAGCATGACCAAGTCGTCGATGCCATAGCCAGCCTTCTGAAGCTTTTGCAAGTAAGCACATGGCAGGTTGTGGTCCTGTAGAGAAATCAACAATGTACAAGTCTCCTCTCCTAAAGCATTCGAAGACTTTGGAATTGTCAGCTTCCATGATCACAACACAACGATACTTGCCAAAGACAACAACCATATCAAGATCACAAAGCATTGAGACAGACATGAGGTTGTATCCTATGGACTTGACAAGCATGACTTTGTCCATGTGTCGATCCTTAGAGATCGCAACCTTACCTAGACCCAATACCTGACTTTTGCGTTTGTCAGCGAAGATGATATGCTTCAGATGTGATGGTGTTAATGGAGCATCCATCAATAGATTCTTGTCACTAGTCATGTGATTTGTACAACCACTATCGAGGACCCACTCGTTTGCTTTGGGTTGATCATCCTGCAGATGAATTAGTGCAACTTACAAACTCATATACTTCATTAGTGAAGAATATGACATCAGTATCATCAGTTCAATTTCATCAATCAATAGCACAGATAAGCAGTATTGAGGACGTGTGAAATGAAGGTTCATTTTATCATGATTAGCATGCGTCCTTTCAGGCATTTTGTCAGGCCCCCAGCAAATTCTTCAGACGTTAAAGCACGTCTGGAGACCTGACCCTGCATAAGAGATTAGTTCTATTTCTTCACCACCCACATCTGGAGGTGTGGCAAAGAGTTCATCACTCTGCGAGCACCATATGAAAAAGGTGGCAAAGATGCCAAACCATTTCGTTTCACATAAGAGGGGTTAGGGTAAGCTTATGAATAAGCAGAGGAATTCTTCGAGGACTTATGAACATAATGATTTGAAGAATAATGCACATATTCATAGCCCTTAGCTCTACCCTGCGAAACAGAGTTGTTAGCACGATGATGTTCATATGAGGACTTTGATCCTTTTGAGGAATTTGATCCATGTGAGGAATTTGGTCCGTATGAGGACTTGGATCCATATGAAGAATGTGGTCCATATGAAGAATTTGATCTGGGGTTCCTGTTCTTCAATGGTGGTGTCAAGAGGACATTCACCTGAAGACTTTCAACATAACTTTTGGGAACCCAGATTTTCTTCATAGGGGAACCGTTCCTGCAGTAAGTGCCAACATATCTAGCAAATACTTCACCATTCTGATTTTTGAACAGTTTATAGTTGGAGTCAAATGACTCATCAGAAGAATGAGGAGATTCACATGTAAAGCCAGATAAGTTAGATGGATCAACTAGAGGTCCCTTTGCAGCAACCCATGAGGTTTTGGGGTACTGCTCAGGCTTCCAATATGTTCCATCAGCATTGAGTTTCCTCTCAAAGGCAATACCCTCTTTCCTAGGGTTTCTGTTGAGGATCTGCTTTTTAAGCACATCACAAAGAGTCTGATGCCCTTTGAGGCTTTTGTACATGCCTGCCATATACAATTCCTTCAGCCCTGCATTGTCAGTGATACTAGCAATGTCCTCAGATGAGGAATTAGTGATAACAGAGGTGGGTGAAGAATTTGTAATATTTGAAGCATTTAAACATTCAGGTGAAGAATTAGCAGATTCACGTTCAATGCACTTTAAGCATGGAGGATCAAATTGTTCCTGAGTGGCGCTGATTTGTTGAGCAAGTAATGAATTGCGCTCCTTCTGAAGATCTTCATAACACACTCTTAGCTTCTCAAGATCTTGCTTTCTTTGAAGAAATTCATAAGAAAGCTTCTCATGATCAGTTCAGAGTGTTTTATGATGACTCTAAAGGTTGTCAAACTTAGACTGAAGTTTCCGAAGATTTTCAGTTAAGTCTTTAGTGAGGTCCATTTCTTCACCCAACATATCATCACTTTTGTCTAGCATGTTTTGAAGTTTTTCAATAGCCTTTTGTTGTTTCACAGCAATCTTAGCAAGTTTAGAGTAGCTAGGCTTAAGATTTTCATCAGATTCATCCTCACTTGATTCAGAGGAGGGGTATTTAGTTACCTTAGCAGCCTTTGCCCTGAAGCAATAGGTGGGGGCATAGTCATCATTGCCTTCATCAGTGTTGTTGGTGTTGCCATTTTCTTCAGAGTTGAGGATAGACTTGCTGCCAAATGCGATAGCAAGAGCTAGACTTGCCACACCTGACTTAGACTCCTCGGATTCCTCTTCTTCCTCATTATCCTCAGATTCAGCCTCAGAATCCATTTCCTTGCCAATGAATGCCTGAGCCTTCTTGGAGCTGCTCTTCTTGTGGGATGAAGACTTCGAGGATTTTGATGATGAGGACTTTGAAGATTTCTTATTCTTCTTGGCATCATCAGAACTGTAATCCTTGTATTTCTTCTTCTTTAGTTCCTTGTCCCATTGAGGACAATCTTGAATGTAGTGACCAGGCTTCTTACATTTGTGGCATAGCCTTCTCTTATAGTCACTTGATGAGGAATCACTGCTCCTTGAAGATTTTCCAAAACGACCACGTCTTGAGAATTTCTGGAATTTCTTCACGAGCAGTGCTAGCTCCTGGCTCAATTCTTCAGGGTCACCAAGGCTACTACCAGAATCTTCACACTCAGATTCAGACACTGCCTTGGCCTTCAAGGCATGTGGTTTGCCATAGCTTGAACCATAGAGATCTCTCTTTTCAGCAAGCTGGAACTCATGAGTATTTAGCCTCTCGAGGATATTAGCGGGATCTAGTGACTTGTAATCAGCACGCTCTTGAATCATCAGTGCCAGAGTGTCAAATGATGAATCGAGTGATCTCAGCAATTTCTTCACCACCTCATGATCGATGATGTTAGTGGCACCGAGCGCTTGAAGCTCATTTGAGATATCAATGAGGCGATCAAAGGTTTGCTGAACATCTTCATTGTCGAGTCTTTTTAAGCCGTTGAAGAGATTGCGAAGAACGTCAACACGAGAGTCACGTTGAGTTGAGACTCCTTCATTTACTTTGGAGAGCCTATCCCAGATAAGCTTAGTAGTTTCCAAAGCACTCACTCTACCATACTGCCCTTTACTCAGATGACCACATATGATATTCTTCGCTTGAGAATCGAGTTGCTTGAATCTCTTCACATCAGCAGCATTCAGGGAAGGTGTGACTGAGGGAACACCATTTTCGACAACGTACTAGAGATCGTTGTCAATTGCTTCAAGATGCATTCGCATCTTATTCTTCCAGTAGGGGTAGTCCGTGCCATCGAAGGTAGGACACCCATCAGAGACCTTGATCATACCTGTGGTCGACATAACTAAAACTCCAGGTGGTTAAACCAAAATCACACAGAACAAGGGAGTACCTTGATCTGATACCAATTGAAAGTGCATTATATCGACTAGAGGGGTGGTGAATAGGCGATTTTTATGAATTCTTCACTGAGGAATTTGATCGTGAGGAAATTCCTTAGCGAAGAACTACTTGCAGCAGAATAAGTACTCAGAAGTAATCATAATAGAAGACATGCACAGTCATCATGATGAAATGAAGACAATCACAGAGTACAGGAAGCGTAAACACAGGATAACACAAGACGAAGACAAACAGACTGAAGAAATTGAACTGAGGAAATTGAGAAAGTCTTCAGTCAAAGTCTTCAAACACAGATATGAACAACTACTCAACACAGTAATGAGTAAATGAAAGAGTTGAGGAAATAGAACCAGTAAGGTTGGTGAAGACAATGATTTGGTAGACCAGTTCCAACTGCTGTCTCAGTTGTACGTCTAGTTGAAGCGGCTGAGTATTTAAACTCGAGGACACACAGTCCCGGACACCCAGTCACTGAGCACGCAGCTCAGGACACCAAGTCCTCACCGTATTCTCCTTGAACTAAGGTGTCACAGACCCCGTCCAATCACTCGTGGTAAGTCTTCAGGCGACTTCCAAACCTTCACAGACTTTGGTCACTCGGCGATCCACAATTCCTCTTGGATGCTCTAGAACATGACGCCTAACCGTCTGGAAGAAGCACAGTCTTCAAAGGTAAAAAGCGTCGGATCCACGCAGGATCAATCTCTTCAGTGATGCTTAATCACTTTGGGTTTGTGGGTGTTTGGGTTTGGATTTTCCTCACTCGATGATTTTTGCTCAAAGTCCTCGGAGGATGGGTTGCTCTCAAATGACAAGTGTCAGTTTCTCTCGGAGTAGCCAACCAGCTAGTGGTTGTAGGGGGCGGCTATTTATAGCCTAGGGAGCAGCCCGACATGATAAGACATAAATGCCCTTCAATGATATGACCGTTATGTGGATAAGATATTTTGGGACAGCTGGCGCGAAGCACAGCAACGATCGGAAATTTGACTCTCAAATTCCTCAGGGCTATCATGTTCCTCACTGTGTAGGCAATCCGCACTAGCGAATTCCTAACTCCTCAGTCAAAACAAATTCCTCAGCGACCAGAAGAACTTCGTCTCTGACACTGAAGAAATTGACTGAACTGTATGAGATTTCCAATGGCTTCACTCGAAGGGATTGGTAGGTGTAGGATTTTGAGTTGAGCATCACATGGAAATTTTTCCATAGTATTTCCTCGACCCCCTTTAAGAGTACAGTGTTTCATATGACTCAAGAAAGAGGAAAACAAAACTATGAAAATGAAAGTCTTCAAGCTTCATATTCCTCGCATGAATATCAAGTCTTCACGGACACACCAATTTCTTCACTTTCAAAGTCTTCATGGAAGTCTTCAGGAATACCAAAATCTTCAGTCGAAGATATTCATTTTTAGGGGTCGACTTTCTTTGTAAATATCAAGCTCCTCATAGACTTATAGACCTGTGTACACTCATAAACACATTAGTCCCTTAACCTATAAGTCTTCAATACACCAAAATCACTAAGGGGCACTAGATGCACTTACATGTGGTAACCCACCATGACGTCACCTGCCATAAATGCATGTTTTTTTCAATGTATCCCAACGGATCTTTATCTTGATGACCATCCCGAAAATCGAGGCGTCCTTGTGGTTGGATAACTTATGTTTTCGACCTCCTCGTTTTTCGCGCTCTTTTAGTGGTCCTTCCTTATAAATAGAGCCGACTAGGTCTTTCTTCATTCTTCCCTTTGCTCGAGCTCCGTCCCCGCCGTAGTGCACCTTCATCTCCGTCCACTTTGGCCGCTGCATCAACCTGAATCCGTCTAGAGAACGGCGGTGCCCCTCCGCGATAGACCTACCGCTGTAAGTTTTCCCCTTTCCGCATCTTAGATCCACGCTAGGGTTAGAGAGTTCCTTTGTACAGTTCGTAGTTCATCTCAATTTTTCTTGTTTTCTTCTGTCGTGGCTTCTTTTGATCCAACAGTAGCATAGATCTCATGTGGTAGCTGTTCCGCATCCAATTTAGGCACTAGCAGATCTTGTTTCTTTGTAAAGAATCCTCATTAGAACGCATCAACTCCTCTGTACCATCTATTTAGGTCTAGAAATTTCTCTTTTCTGAACATCCATTTGATCCAAAATAATAGCTGCAGTTTGTGAAACTTGTTTATGCAACACTTAGGCAAAAATCTGCACTTGTTAGATCCATCTAGCCATGGTGACTCTTATCACCAGCTTTAAAGAGGCAATGCTCAATTGATAACCTTAACCACCCATGGCGGTTTAAACAGTCTTGACGGCTTAAAGAGCCTATGCCGGCTTACATAATCTTGACATAATTATCCTTATACCATTAGGCCACTTCATAAGCCTCCATCTTGAATATGCACTGTAATGTTTTTCCTGTCCGGCTTAAATTTGAACCGGTACTTTTTACTCTGTCTTAGGCTTTCATCACAATGGCAGCGAAAGCACCCACTTCCTGCAACTGGGTCAAATCCATTGTCACAGACAACACTCTTGACGACTTTGTGAAGACCGGCTATCTGCCGAAGAAGGAAATCATGTCTTATCGTGCCCCTAACCCGGAGGGGGAATTTCCTCAGCCCAAAACGAGAAAAGTTGTTGTTTTCACGGATCACATGAACGGGGTTTCTCTCCACCCAGCTCAAAATTCTTCAGAGATGTGTTGCAATTCTTTGATCTTAACCCACAAGACATCGGACC